>OX422210.1:568002726-570402726 GCA_949130495.1 Sambucus nigra | reverse complement strand
CTATAAAACATTCCCTGTGGATTCGATACCCAGACTTACTACTATACTCCATAAAAGTGTAGTTAAAAGTTTAGGTTTTTTTTGTATTGAGGTTGGAAGCCGATAACAACGACTAGCGTATTACACGGACGCTCGATTTTTCCACTCGATCAAAATGGCGCCGTTGCCGGGGAGTGTTTGTTATAGATTATAATTGACTTACTACTTCGTAAAAAAAAAAGTAAATAAAAAAAATTCAAAAAAATAAATAAAAAAGAAAAATGTGTGTCACGTTCTTGAATTGCTCAATTTGAAATGTCTTACTTTAACTCTTTTGGTGGCTTTAATTGTTATGCTAATAGTGAGGAGGAGGAGGTACTCAAGACTTATTATCATTGGATCAATATCACTAAAGATGAATATATTAAATACAAGCCTAGTGCTGAGAAAATCCAAATTTATCAAAATCAATTGCTTGAAGAAGAAAGACTTGAAAAAGAATATCGAGAAAAAAATCGTTATTGGGAGCAAGAGTTAGATGCATTATTTGAACCCAATGAGGATTTTTTTTCCGATAGTTTTGAAGATGAAGTAAGTTTTCAACCAAATGAGGAATTCGAGATACTAGAACCAAGGAAGCCTACTTTGGAAGAACTCTTGCTTGATTTAAAAAAGCAATCTGATGACCTTGCTGTTACCGAGTTGAAAATTGCAACACTTTGCAAGGAGTTGAATGATAATTTGGACAACTTAGAGAAGGTCGAGACTTGCGCTTCACCTAATACTTTTGAGAATGAAATCATTGATAGTGATCCAAGTTCTTTTGAATATCAACCTCTTATAAATATTTCAAAACCTATTGAGGTTGAAGATCATTTGTCTCCTTGTGTCCCCACTATTATCGAACCATTAAATCCATCACAAGAACTGGATGAATATCTTGAGGATGTTGATCCGATTCTTGTATGGGAATGTTTTTTTGAGATGCTTCATCTTACGGGCCATACACTTAGACGTGTCACTCCACCAGATCCAACTGAAAATTTTAGAGGACAAGATCTTGAGAACATTCCACGGGACATAGGAGAACACTCCTTGAGCGTTAGCGAAAGAGAAAATTTAGAGGGCATAAAGAGAGATTCATTGGGTTACCTAGAAGAGAGAGAATGGCAAGACACGATAGATACATTTCTTCTAGGTGAGATAGAAATAAAGCAAGAGGGAGACCTAGAAGATTTGAGCTTAGTGGCATTTGAGATAGAATTCGGCTCGGTGAATGAGAACATCACTCTTGAAATTGAATCATTTTGGGCCTCACTTGGTCACTTAGATGAGAGCGAGTTGAATGACAGGATAGATAAATTCTCTGTTTCTGAACATGCCCCACCTCGAGGTCTCAGTGAAAATTTTTGGGGAGAAGATTTTGAGGACAGGCACTCTATGCTTAAATTATTTTCCAAGATGGACTCTTCCCTTTTGTATGCCCATCTTCCCATTATACTTGAACAATCTTTTAGAGGTGATTCTATTTTTCTTATATCCCAATGGTACTTGTCCCCCTGTGCACCCAAATTTTTAATCCCTCTAAATTTTTTAATTGGTGATGGTTCATTTTTTAAAATTTGCACATGCCTTCCGTTTTTCAAACGGAATTCTTATTTTTCGGGAGGCATGCATCCTAATGAGGGTACACCATTAATCCCTCAAAGTCAAATTGTATTTTGGGTGGACCCTCAAATTTTTCGACTTCTAGTGTATGATTTATTAGCCGTTCAAATTGTAGGTTGTACATAATTAGTTCTTTTTCTTTTTCTTTTTCTTTCCGTTTTTAATAGTGTAGTGTCATTAGTTAAAGTTTTTGTTATTATTTTTGCTATGCTTGGTTCTAACTTGTTTTGTAGATTCAATGGACTCGCACTCATCAGGGATCGCTCAATTTGGGTAATATCTTTCTTTTCCTCTCTTTATGTTGTGTTCTTGATTCACATTGAGGACAATGCAACATTTAAGTTAGGGGGTGTGGGATATTCTTCCCATTTATTGTTTAGATTCATTGATTCGATCACATGTTCTTTCCAAGTGTGTTTTTTTGAAAAATAAAAAAAAAAAAATTGAAAAATGTTGAAAAGCCAAAAATATTTTTGTTCAAAATAAATAAAAATTGGAATTTAAATTTTTCAAAAATATCACCTTTATTCTATTTAAAGTCTCAAATTGTTAACAATCAAAATGCACTAAGCCAAAATTGACCGAAGATGGAAATTGAAAGAAAATTGACGACTTTACGAATAAGTGTGGAGATTAGTCCAAACCCGGTGAGATTTCGAGCCTTTCAATTTTTTATGAGTTTTTAAATAAATCCGAGTTTATGATTAACTCAAAGTTCTTTTCAGCGTTTTAATAAGTCGTTGATGATCTCAATCCTTTGTTTTGATCGGTTATGGGAAATGTGTGAAATGTTGTCTCGAAATTCGTGCTAAATATATCTCTAAACTTAATTAATCTCGAGATGCATATGGTAATGTGATTAGCAATTTGGACGATGAAGTAGGCCATCATTTGTTGCCCAAAAATATTAGCCATAAAAAGATGTGAAAAATTATCCTTTTGCAACCCAATTTGAGCCTAATAAAAAAATTTATCCTTTCGTTTGATAACCCGAAAAACCCAAATAGCCCGGAATTGTGAAAATTGAGAAAATTCATCAAATAAAGTCCAAATTGTGCAATAAAAAGGGGCAAGAAAAAAAAATAGATATGCTCAACAAAAATAGCAAGAAAAAAAAAGAAAAAAAAAGAGCAAAGGCCCGAAAAAGCACAAATGGACATCATAAAGACATTTTCCAATTCCGAACATTCCATCCATTCCCATTTTTACCCTTTACACCTTTTAACCCGAAAAAGTCCTAACCGAGTCCAAATTGCAAAATTAATTACTGCGTGGAGAGCTAAGACATGAAAAAGATAATATGAGAGATTAAATGGTGTGAATTAGAGGTGATGTTCCCATTTCCTAATAATTGTAATCAGATGATGAGATCTTTTCACCATAAATTTCCTTATTTTCAATTTTGTATGCATGAATTTGTGTCCATTATATTTACTCTTTATATCATGCATACCGAGAGAAAATAGCCACAATCCGAGTGATTCGTTTGTGAGTGCAATCTGTAAGAATTGGAATCAAAACGAATTTTCGAAAAGTAACGTAATGCTCAAACGGTGGAAATTTGAGGTTTAATTGATGGCTTTGCACACACACACACTATGGTTTGAGACAGTTGACTATGAGTTGATGGTGATTATTTTTCGAAAAGTTTAAATTGTACAATTTTTAAGTATTTTGATATTTATTTGAGTCAATAAAGAATTTTGTGGGTGTATTCACTGCAAACCCTCACGAGACAAAACTCGTCCTACTAGGGTAACCTAGGGGTTTAAAGGCTTGTTGCATACGCTAAATGCAATCGCGTGCCTGCGAAAGTGGAATTTTATTTTAATAAAGGAATTTTCAAGAGTAGAATTTTGGTTAGGATTCATATACATTGCTTGGGACGCGCAAAGTTCTAAGTTAGGGGGTGTGTTTAGGCACATATTCTTCACATTTATCCCCTTAATTTCAGTATTTTTATGATCCTGTGAAGTGTAAGTAGCTTGGATTTGTCTCTTATGTATGCTACTAACCCCTTTTGGCAAGTGTTTCTTGTTTTGTGTATTTCTCATGTGTTTTACAGGTATTTCACGCAAGTTAGTTCGAAGGAGAACGCAAAACAGTGAAAGAAACCAAGAAATGAAGAGTTGAAGGGCATTTTTGTAATTTTTCAGCCTTAGTCCTAAGGTGGGGCCAACTATAAAGTTTAAGAGCTCTAAATTACAAGAATACTGGAAAAAACGGCACCTCAATCCGAGCTACGGTGAAGAAGTTACGATGTTTTGAAGTTGCGGGATAATGAAGAGTCTGGATGTGCGGATTTCTGTCATTAATTATGCATTTAATGCAGTGCAACTCTTGGAAAACTTGTTCCACAAGCACTATTGGTTGTCAATTTCGAGATTTTGTGCTATAAAAGCCCATGACCTACTTCATTTGAAGGGGAGTTGCTAGAGAGAGGCTAGGTTAGGAGTAGGTTAGAAGTGCTAGATTAGATTTTGAGAGAAAATTTTCTATTCCTTCAAGAGTTTTCATGAATCCTATTTTGTAAGAATTTCTGAATCCCAATTCCGTTCTTGTTGCTGAATTCAAGTAATATCATTTCCATTCTCTTGTTTTATTATTTGCAATTTATTTATAATGTCTTGTAGATCCTTAATGTTGTGTTTAAATTTGTTTTTTTTAATCCAATCATGAGTAGCTAAATTCCCAAGGGTTGGGGTACATGAACTCAATCTAAGGCAAATTATTTGTATGGAAAATTAGAAAATAAATGAAAATATTGGTTGAATCATGAATGAAAATCATATATGCATTGTCATATCTTTTAATCTCTCTTGCCCTAGGTACTTGGGATGTTTAAGAATGCTTTGTATGTATAATTTGTCGGTCGCCGCTTTATATTGATCTTTGATTTCATATGATGCGGTCTTGAACCTCATATATGTAATGCTTAGTGATGATAAGGACTGGATTTAATCAAGAATTTTGATTTATAATTCTAGTATTCTAAAGGATAATTTGTTAAGGATTGAGGGATTGTACCCTACCCTATTTTCTCCCATTTGTCAGATCTAATTTCTTTTGCACTTTTCAGTTTGTTTTTCTTAAGTAATTTTTTAATAGAAATTTTCCCAATCATCATCTTTTTCATTTTTATTTTAGAAGTAATAAATCACTTAAATTCTATAAAACATTCCATGTGGATTCGATACCCAGACTTACTACTATACTCCATAAAAGTGTAGTTAAAAGTTTAGGTTTTTTTTGTATTGAGGTTGGAAGCCGATAACAACGACTAGCGTATTACACGGACGCTCGGGTTTTCCACTCGATCATCTTGTAATGTCGTCCTGGCCGAGGTTGTACCCAGCCACCTCCAAGGGGTGTACTGAGGGTTCCCCAGCCGCAGAACAACGTCAGCTGTTGACCTCTTCCTGGTCTCTTCCTCGTCCTATATGGGGTCGGCCTTGATGAGGCCGATGTTGACCATCTTCCTTTTGTGAGCCGGCTGCACTTCTCGACCTTGACAACCTCTGTCTTAGGTCATTTATTGGGCCTATACTTTTAAAGGTCGACCCTCTTCTCAATCGATCAAAAGCTGATCCTCTTTGTTGGGCTTCTTAACCTATTCTTCCTCCACAACCTCGGCTCTACTAGATAGGATTATTTGAAACCTCGTACGGCTCCCAACAATCTTCTGGGACATCTTCCGCCTCTAAATCATCATACCTATCCTCGGGGCAAGGGTGTCCTTGACTCTTCAGGCATAAACGCCTAGGGTCAGTAACGTCCCTCCTCCACTGGGGTGTAGGGTGGTCTTTGCGTGGTGCCTGGGGTGTTCCCCTGGCTTCAAGATGGAGCTGAACAGCCGCCGGAGTAATCATCTCTGGTGAGACCCGAGGTGGTCTCATCATATTTTGACTGAGTTGTGAAAATTTCTCCTTCATTGCTTATTGCGTTGCAGCCAAAGACCTCAAGGCTGCGGCCACCTCCGCCATTTCGGACTGAGGCGGTGCCTGGCTGGAACTAGGTCCTATAGCCCCAGGCGATGGGAGAGGCGGAGGTAATTCTGGTGCCATATGTTAACACTAAAGATATGGTGTAGTAGATGAGCTTAATACCTTACAGGACCTCTTTCAATGGTGAAACAGCTCCACACAAGGGGTGAGGCCTGGTTCACCACTAGAGTCTCCAGTGAGGTTAAGCAGAAGAAGAGGAAGAGATAACTTCTCGTTCCCATAGACGGCGCCAAAATGATGATGCTGGAAACAGCACCACCCTTCAAGGTGTTCTTAAGCTCAATTCAATGTTAACAATGGCAGTATAAGAGTAATAGTATACAATAGAAGGAGGTGAGGAGAAGAAGATGAACATAGTCATGTAAGTGGTTCAGCCAATCAAGCCTACGTCTATTGTGCAAGTGTGTTATAAATATCACTGTATGTGGGCTCTAATGGCCATAGATACAATCTCTCAAGCCTTCTCTCTCTACTGTATATTTGGACAGAGTTTCAGCTAGGGTTGCTAATTTCGGGATCCTTCTCAAGGTAGGAGAAGACCAGTATATATAAGGTGTGGGGGGTGTAATGTACCCCCTATGCATACAATGAGCATGTATGTGTTGATCTAGCCAATCTGATGAAGACATCTATCACTATCACATGTAGAGAATGATGATGAAATATTCCCCCACGTGAGGGGATTGATTTGTTATAACTGATTGTGTACACGTGTTCCCAGCCACACATATATGAATAAAGGCTCGGCCATATGTGATTTGTACCAACCTCGGACTGGAAGAGTACGAGGTTGGTGAAGTCTGGCTGTTGCCCAATTCGAGATTAATCATGGTGGTCTTGGCTCATATGAGGCCGAGGTAAGACGATTGGAGTCATAATTTCGGCCTGAGCCGAGGTTATGGAGGAATATCCTAAGAACATCGGCTGATTCTCTGTCGAGGTTGATTATGACCATGATGTAGCTTTTGTAACCTCGGCTTGCACCTAGCCAAGGTTGTAAACCCTGGATGGACTGATGAATAACTACCACTATGGATCATGAAGGCCTCAACTATTGCATGGCTATGAGGCAACTAGGAACGTCATCCATGGCCGACCTTGTTGGGGACGAGGCCGCTGGTTGTCATTCTAAGGCCCTTCTAACCTCAATCATCGCCCTGGCCGAGGTTGATGTTTCTGAGCTGTTGGGTACATATATGGCATATCATTCTCCAAATCACCAATTTAATTAAATTCTCTCGATTAATTAAATCTTCTATCACAAAATTATTTAACTTTTGTATCCTTAGAAATACAGGGTGTTACAATAACTCTTAGTTATTGGTTGTACGATGTTACTATGTAGGCATAAAAATGATAGATGAAACGTTAATAAGCATCACAACTGGTAAATATGTATAAATAAAACAAAAACAAAATTTTTAATGTTGTCTAGCTACCTCCACCCTGAGTTCTCTCAGGAGATTTGTGGTCATACTACTCACTTATAACTTTAAAAATTCCTAATTGATCATCACTACCACCCCCCATAAAAAAAAGTTCTCTTCCATGCTTGTTTATGGGACGTCAATATTCCTAATTCACTCATTGTCATATACTATTGTAACAAAGCTACAAAATTGCTAGAAGCAGAGGTAAAATTCAACATTTTTTCATCAATGGTTAGTTACAAACATAACATGTGTGAAATTATGAACTCATCATAGATAAACAAAAGTAAACAAATTACTTAAGGAAAACAAACTGATCAAATAATATACAGATGAACTAACTCTTTGAACTAATTCCATAATATATGAACATTCAAACAGTTAAATAATAAATATTTATCTCATAAACTATGATTTTTGACTTTGAGATCTGAACCCCCAAATGTGGTCAGGGAATTAAAAGAAGTTAAAGAACTTTCAGCAACAATGATAGACTTGGTTGAGTTGTGAACTTATTAGCAATGTTTGGCACATTATCATTTATTCCACTTTACTTGCTTCAAATCAATATTTCCAGACTTAAAATTAATATTTTAGGACCATTATAGTGCAAAATCAATACAACATTTTTCATAATCATTCTCATAATACAATAATCAATATAAACTCAAGTAACATTAATTATTAACCTAATCAATATAAGTGCAAGAATAAGAGTATTATTAACATTGTATGATGTACTGGTTAAATCGCAACAACATACAATGTACGAACATTGCCTTGTCTAATGCTCCGATCAACTTCATATTTTGCTCAACTACACAACAAAGCGTAAAAGGAGAAACACAACTAACAAAAGAAAAAATGATTCGTAGTTATTTTGACTATACCTCCATTGAAATAATTTATAAAATTAATAACGAAACCAATATTATATCCAATTTTAGATGATTGGATGACAACATAAAATTTGAAGCATCACATTTCCTACCGTGATATCAAATTAAGAAGCTTTCAGTAACACTTGCAATATAATTCCTATAATAATAGCCATACACAAAACTTTAGAAAAAATATGAAAGGATAATTAGAGAGGGAAGTTACAAATTATATGGCCCCAATTATAATTGCGTAAAACACATTACGTACCTAACCAAAAACTAAGTGAACCCAGTTGTACCTACACATGATAATTGGAGAGGGACTTACATACCAAAAAGAAAGGGAAAATGATTATTGTACAGGGAAATTACCAATAGAACTTTTGAGTAATATGGAGAACAACCAACCTCAAAGCCAAAAAGCAATATGCTCATCACAAAATCAATATGCCCAATACTTATTTGACAATAAATATCCAAATATTTTCAAGACAACCAATCTACAAATAAAACTAAAGATTCTAAATAATCTAAATTAAAAATTAAAGAACACGCAAATGGACCTTAAGTGAAAATTACCTACATAAAAACTGAGTTCGATGTCAAAATCACCTGAATAATATTGAAAGTTCCCTAAATAAAAAAACTAACACCAAAAAAAGTTAAAATGTGCAAATAAAAAACATGCAATATCTAGAATATGATCAAAAAATGTGCTCGGGTTCACACTTGAACAATACCTATTCTCAGGTTCATAACATGTAATGCTGAACCAAACATAAAACATAAGTGCACATTCTCGAATCTTTTAATTAATCCCAACCTTAGTTAGAAAAATTCAGTTTCAACTTAATCCAACACCAAAATATTTTCAAGAAGGGATTAAAACGAAACGGGAATATGGAGATGTAGGGCTAAAATGATTAAATCAACAACCACACAAAATGAAACAACACAAATGAAGAATTCTAAATTGATTGCCACACTTAAAAAGGGAATAAACCGATTAAACTGAATAAGGGATTCAACACATAAACATTTTCAACACAAAATGAAGAACTCTAAATGAAAAAACTTTGGGCTAAAACGATTGAGATGTAAATGACAAAACTTAGGGAAAAAATTATTGAGATTCAGGGCTAAAACGATTGAATCAATAATCTAATGATTCAAAGATGAAAATCACACTTGATGATGGAGATGAAGAACCGAGATATAAATATGAGTCGAGAGAAAGAGGGAGAGAAAGACAGGGTAAAAAAAGGGTGAATCGAAGATGGGTTTGAATATATGGGTACACTTCCTAATTTAGCTTGTATTTTGAATTAAAGTAAAAAAGGATGAATCAATTAATGGTGAGTCAAAAGAGGGGGAAACCAAAAAATAAAGAATCAAAAGAGTAAAATGAAATAAAATGAAATAAAATAATCTCAACCCTACTTTTCTAGCTTTGTTGGCACAATTATCACCATAAGGTGTCTTATAAACTTATGGAATAGCAACAATACCATGCTACATTATATATATATATATATATATATATATATATATATATATATATATATATATATATAAAGAGGCTCACATGAGATCCTTAATAAGACAAAACTAATACCTTTAGTAAAATTTTATTTTAGACCACAATAATTTTGCAAACCATTTTAGCGTATCATATATTTAAAACTTTAGAAAGAGAAACCCGCTAAATTCCGACACAATCCTAATTCTAGTATCAGAGCCAAGACGCACCTTTTTGACCTATAGTAAAAAGACTTTAATGCCCTTGGGATTTATCCCACGCATTTGCAAAGATATTTTTGGAACCAATCCAGATTACCAACATATACCCATAACAGATATAGACCCAGAAGGTTGATTAACCTCACACATAGACAATTGTTCACACATTGAACACATCCCAAACAAACATGCAGATAGAAAACAAGTTACTTTCAGTGCTATCAATAACATAATAGACCAAAATAAGTGTATACTCCTTATTTAAGACAGTTAATTAAAGACACTCAAACACTAGAAACACAAATAAAAATAAAAGAATATAAGAAATAGATAGCCAAATCCCAATAGAACTTGTACAAGTACTATAAGAAATAAATATTAAGACTAATCATATAGAAGCCCTTAACAAATACATTTTAGAAATTAAAACTTTGACAAAAAAAAATAAACAAAGTGAGTTAATTAAACTCACCAAAGAACAAGATAACTTATTCCTATATTAGACAAGATCATACTAGAATGAGGTACCTAGAAACCTCTCCATTCAGACCCCTAGCAGATTTTTGCCAAAGAATTCTAGAAAAGATAAATGATGATAGATTTTATCATAAGATAAATGAAAATGAGATTACTAATGCTGCTAAAGCATCAAGACTTATACTTGAGAGATTAAATCCAATCTCAACGCCTATAACAACTACTCAAGACTAAAATAGTAGCTTTGTTAAAGACTTACAATTAGATTTAAAGGCTAAGACAGAAGGCTTAACCACCTTCTATACAGACTTTGTTAAATTTAAAAAAAATAGCAAATTATCTTAATAATATGGAAAGTCATAACCTATTCAAAATAGATAGTATAGTTAATGAATTTAGATTAAACATAGCTCAAGCAAAAGAAAAGTATAAAGAAATTATTCAGGGAATTAAGGTTATATATAATAAACCTTCCTAAGTAGAATTAGACTCTCCATTTATTTTAATACGTTTAGATAAAATAGAAAAAACAGTAGAAATAATAGAAGCTAGAATGACACAAGAATCTGTGCAACAACAAGATGAAGTAAAAGATTACATTACAAAAGTTGTTAATTCTATTGTTAATACTCTTGATAAATATAATGAAGATATTAACAATAATGCAAGAAATGAGAATAAGACCTTTAAAGAATAAATCCTTAGTCAAATAAAAAGACAAAATGATTACTCAGACTCTTTAAAAAAATTGAGAAAAGACAAAAACAGGTAACCACTTGTAAATTTAGAGAATGTCCTTATATAGAAACTAAGGAAGGAAAGACCATAACTAGAAGAATCATACATGATGGATTAGATAAGACTAGTAAGATATTTAGCCCTATCCCAAATAGTGGACATAGTAATTTTATGCTCCAAAGACTTAAAGTTTCATTCTCTAATGTTAGAACATGGTGGAAGGAACGAAATTTTACTAATCCTCTCCAATGGAAAGAATGGGGTGAAACTGACTGAAAAATTGTACAAAACTCCATACACAATGGATAACTTCTAGCAGTTAGATACGTAGACTTATTTAAATAAGGAGCCACTCCTAAAACTCCTAATTAAAACATGACTTATCATTATAGAAATCATGTGTTAGACAAGTCTTATACTAAGCTTCAAGTTTTTGACTCAGAATGGCTAAAATCTAGAGGAACTGATAGGAAGTTCCAGTTCCTAACCTTTAGACTCTTTCAACTAAGAATTCAATGATTACATAGACCTCAAAATAATATGAACATACTATATTGTTTAATAAATAAAAGATGGAAAGATTTTGAGAAAACCCTTATTGGGATAGGCTAACTAGAAATGTCAGACAATATAGGCTACTTTAATGTCATTCCGACATTTACAGTAATCGTAGACATAACCAAACATTTAAGTTAATATTATATGCTAATATAAATATATAATTCAAAAGCTATGTGAAATTCTCACAATTCCCCTATGAAGGAATGCAATTGGGAATTCCTAGCAGTAGACTTAATGAAGAAATATTAGTTAGAACCAATAATTCTGACTACAATCATACTTACAGTATTAAGAATCTGGACCTATGAAAGAAAAAGCAAAGGCCCTTTGGCAATTGCTAGAATTTTAAGAAACTAAGACTATACATGATAAACCTTTGTTTATTAATCAATACAATGTCACTGGAAATGTAACTATCCAGTTTGGTCCCCTTAAGATTATCAAAAAAAATATCCACACTGAAGAAATTAGATTTAGAAATATGGGAGAAGCCATAATCAATGATCCCTCAGAAGGAGAATGTAGTAGCAAAGCTAACTCTAGTTTGTTAAGACAATCTCTTATAATTAGACCTAGAAGATCATTTGAACAAAAAGACTTAGTTAAAGAAAAGGATAGAATCCATGACTTTAGACATGAACCTTTAGAATTGGACATGAAGACATTTAAAGAACATCTTAATAGAAATCATTCTATTAGGATACAAGAAAGAGATAGATTCAACATGATAGCCCAAGACTACATATTAAAATTAAAAGAATCTAAGAATACTAAAGATCTTCTTAGAAACCTAAGACTAATGGAAGAAGGAGAAGACAGATTAATGCCATCTACATAAGTAGGTTCTAATAAACAAGAGATAGCAACCAATAGTAGGTTAGATGATGCTCCTAGACTTTTTAGTAAACCAATAAGAATAAATATTCCTATATACTCAAATATATTGGTAAAGACCAAACTAAATTATATAAAGACTTTTCAATTAATGACAAGAGTTTTACACCTGTTAAGACTATGGCAAGTCAAGCCATAAATCAAGTTGGGATATACCTTAACTTAGACAATGTCAAAGATAGAAAAAGGACTTAGATGAATGGCGTAATCAAATTAATATATGTTTTGCATCTAATGAATAATGGGATGCAACTTCATGTAAGCAATACGCTGAGAAATCCATTAGAGGTATTGCAAAATATTATTTAGATAATATAAGAAAGGCTACAAATGAAGAACCCCCATCTAAGATTGAAAAAATGAAATAAAACCTAAAAGAAAGATCGTTTGAAGATTATATTCAATTATTTACATCAAAATTCATTGAAGATGGACATTTAGCTCAAATCAATGAACAAGACTTAGAAAAAACTAAGTTAGCTCTTCTTAGTATTTGAAAAGTAGATAAGATCAATGAATATAGAAATAATGATAAACAATTATATTATCAAATTAAAGAATTTGGAGAAACCTTAAAAGATGAATATTTTAGAAAAATACCAGCCATAGGACAAATCTTAATTAATGAATATATGAATCGACTAGGAGTAGCCGGAGTTAAGAATAACTCCCTTGGTGAAAGAATCAATTTTGCCAAAGACTATATCATATCTAAAAGACGAGATATAACTCAAGGAAAGTTAATAGAACACACTTTCAAAAAGATTCCTCCAATTAAATATGAAAGAGACATTGCTCCAATCCAATGGGGATGTGGCAGTGAATCTAAGAAATTCAAAAAGAAGCTAGATTAGAAAAAAAAGAAGTTTAAGGCTAGACCTTTAGGTTTTCCAAAGAAATATAGATTTAGAACATCTACTACCTTTAGAGAAAGGAACTCTATGACCAAGAAAAATAAATTTAACCAAAGACGATATTTTAATAAGAGCATCAATAAGCATACGAAAGTTCTTAATTATAGGAAGGAAAAAGAAGTAACTCAATCTAAGACTGTCATCAAAGAATGTTGGACTTATCGCAAAGAAGGGAAGTTTGTTAAAGACTATCCTAACAAGAAAGATAAAAAAAGTATTAATATTATTAATACAATATTAGACTTTACAAATCAAGAAGAATTAAACATTCTATATGCTATAGAAATATCATAAATAGAAGATGACAATAATACTAGTATCTATAGTGCATACACAGATAGTGATTTTGAAGATTATAATAGTGACACTGATAAGTATGAATACTACCAAGATACTTTAGATTCATACATGACGAAAATTAATCAAGATGATGAGTATATAGACTTTGAAGAAGCTTTGTATAAATGTATATAAAGCCCCTTTTTAAAGAAAAGATGGATAGTTAGTAATCCTGAGTTACTAACATATACATAGATGCTACTTTGATTAAAAAACATTATTGCATAATTGAAATTAAATGTAGAAAGAAAGACTTTAGATGTGTAGAATGCTTTGAGACTATACAAACATAATTATTTATAGCGTGTGTTATTTGTCAATTACACTACCATGAAAACTGTTGGAGAACTAGATTTAGAGAAATTTATACTACCCAGTATGATGCTCAAATAGATCAAGATATTCAAACATATTATCAAGATATTAATAAAAATATAGACAAATAATTACAAGAAAATGAAGATGTAAAAGGAAAGGGAATTTCCTATAATTTAGAAGATAACCGCTCTGATAGTTGTTCAAAAGACCTAACACCATTAGAAGTTATAAATAAACCTAAAAAAGGAACATCTATTCTAGAAAAGAACAATTTAGGAATATCTACTAAATCACATGCTTGTTTTCTAGAATTATTCATACAACATAAAGATTGTCCTAAAAGACTTTCAACATTTATAGACACAGGATGCTCATAAAGTATTTGTAAGGCTAATGCCTTTCCTAAAGATTATTTTCTAGACAGTAATCAAGAAATTCATAGTAAGGTAGATAATGGAGAACCATTTACCTTATATTTTCAGACTATTCCTATTTATTTTAAATTAGGAAATCAGACTAACAAAACTGTTAATCATCAATTTTAGATAATGGATCCTCATCCTAGTTTCACAGGAAACATTATTTTAGGACAAGACTTTATTAGTAAATATCATCCTTATACATAGTACAATAATAATATATCGATTAGTGATAAACAAGAATTTAATATTAAAGCCCCTCTAATAGATCACAAGACTGCCTTTGACCTTATAGAGGTCAAACCCAATTATAGACCAATAAAACATTAGAGTTCTTCAGTTGAGCATGGTGGACCTAGACCTACAAACCAACAAGAAGCCCTAGAAATAACTAAACCCTTACAAAAAATAATGTAAGTGTCCAGACCAAAAGTGTTATAAGAGAATAACACTTATAGTACAAGACATTTTAGATCAAGCCCAACAAACCTTATTAAAGGTCTAAGCTATATCCAAACAAAAGCAGATGGATATAGAATTAGAAAAAGAAAAGATTAGACAATTAGCAGAGCCAACTTTAGGAGAAAATTCCATTGCTAAGTAGGATAAAGACCAAAGTTGTTATAAAATTATCCCTATTAACCCATATTCCACTATTAATGGTGGCACATATAAGAAATGATATTAATAAGAAGATAGAGAAGAATTCAAAAAAGACATACATGTAATGCTTAAGATCGGTATTATTAGAGAAAGAAAAAGTAGACATAATAGCCTTGCCTTCTATGTTCGAAATGAGTCTGAACAAAAGAGAGGAAAAATATGTATGGTCATAGACTATAGATACCTTAATAAGAATTGTGAGTTTGACTTTTTATAAGATACCAGACAAGAATAACCTAATTAATCTAATTGAAGACAAATTTATATTCACTAAGTTTGATTGTAAATTAGGCTTCTGGAAAATAAAGATGCATCCAAATAGTATAACTTGGACAACCTTTAGTGTGACCCAAGGAAAATCTAAATGGTTAGTTATGCCATTTGAATACTTAACTGCTCCTCACGTATTCCAAATAATAATGGACAATATATTTAGACCTTATTCAGAATTTTGTCTTGTTTATAAATATGATATTCTTGTAGCTATCAAAACTGAGATAAAACATGTAAACTATCTTAAGAAGATTATTTTAGAATTAGATAAACATAGTATTGTTATTTCAGAAAAGAAAATTCAATTATTTCAGACTAAATAGATTTTGTGGGAATGCATATAAATAAGGGGAAAATATCCTTAGCAGAACACATAACTAAAAAGATTCTTGACTTTCCAGACTAGATTAAAGATAGAAAACAATTACAATCATTTTTAGGATTGCTTAATTGTGCTGCAGACTTTATTAAAGACCTTGCTTAAAAAAGACAATGCCTAACTTCTAAATTAAAAGGAATAGATAAGACTAACCCTTTCAATTGGACTAAAGATGATTTTGAAGTTATAAGACATATTAAAGAAGAAGTCAAGAACATACCTTTACTTGAGCTGCCTAATGCTGAAGATCAATTCATAGTAGAAACAAATGCCTCTGATAAACAATGGAGATAAGTATACTTTGCCATTGATCATCAGACTAAAAAGAAGAAATTTTGTATATATAGTTCTAGAACTTTTACATATACAGAAACAAGATATAAAGAGAAGTTTTAGCAATAGTAAGGGCTATAGAAAAATATATGCTTTTTCTTAGACCAAAACATTTTACTATTTATACTAACTCTTCTTATGCAATAAAATTCAGAGACTTAGATTTGTCGAAATCAAGGACTAATAGACTTATTAGATGGAAATAATTTCTTAATAGTTATGACTTATCTATTATATATATTAAGGGAAGTAAAAATACCATTCCAGAAATCATATCTAGAGAACCAATGTTTGTTAACACTAATATGATTTCATGTTTTATGTTGCAAGAAGAAGACTTAGAGACAATGAGTTCCTCTAGAACAAATAGCCTAAACAAAGAAGATGTGGCCGACTATCTTAAACACCTAAGACCAAATGCTTGTGTAATGCAAAGACATACTCATATTCAAGACTCTCAAGAAAGACCAATCATGGAGAACTTTGATGATATTCTAGTTCTCCTGGAAAATCTAGACATGAAATTGTTTCCCAGAATAGACTATTCGAAAGATGTATTTTCCCTAATATAGACCATACCAAAAATATCCAGACTTGATAAAATTTAGACGAAAATTTTCAGATGATGAGAATACTTTTGTAGATGCTATTTGGTGGAATGTAAAGAATAGACTATGGATAGAATTCAAACAGAGTTTAGTAGTTGTTGCCACATTCATGAGAACTCAAAGACTTGTAGTTACTCAACTTAGTAGTACTTCTACTCCTAGACCTCATACTCAAACATATGCTCAGACTCTTGGAGAATCCTCCAAAATTAGACCAGCTGATAATTTTTATTATTGGAAAAAGACTTTTAAGACAAAGATTGTTATAGTGTTTGGTCATAATAATCTTCCAATTTCAGAAGACTTCCAGAAAGAAGCTAATAGAGTTATTGAAGATTTTAATATGTTATTATCCGATATTAATGGAAATGCCTTAATGATTAGGGGCTTCTTCAAAGAAGTTCCAAAAATTTATCTTTTTGGAAAAGAACATATGACTCAAATAACGTTAGCAGGCTATGGCTTCATTGAACTCATCTAGATAAAGACTGTAAATGACTCTATTGCTCTTGGGAAAATATCCCATGAGTACATCAAGAAGGTGTAAAACTTTCTTCCCCTATTTGCCAGGATCTACCAAATTGCTCCAAGTTCCTATAGAGGAATGAGAGTTGATGGATTTAGACTCATTAGATTTTCCAATTATGCATTTGAAGACGTTGAGATTCTATTCGAAGACGAGACTAAAGATCTAACTACTGATAATTTCGAACTCCAGATTTCCCAAGCTATGTAAATGATAGAAATCATGAAGCTGTTAACAAGTGAAGACAGATGGTACACTGCATACGATAAAGAAGACCTCATTACCCAAGCTAATGCGCCATTCAATGGAAGGATCAATAAAGAATCCAAGGAAATGGTAGAGATAACTTTGCCACCCACCCTCAGAGTGGTGGGCCTTATTGATGAATTCTTCAACAATAATGCTCTACCAGAAAAAGACAAGGCAGAAGAAGACATGAATGAGACAAAGACGGGACCCTCCTTAGCTGAAGAATTATTGAAGACATAATATGCAATTATTTAGACCCTTTTGAAATAGCAAAAGATTCCTTTACATTATTACAATGCAGCAGACTCATTTTGTAGACTTGACTCGTGGGCCATCAGATGACTTCATTTTTCAAAAAGAAAATTAGATGAAAACCTATCACGTTTATTACTTTATGTAAAGCATAATGCTTTAGACTTTAATAATTTTATAGCTTTAAACCGGTTAGCTTTCCAGCCTCCGGTAGCCAGTTGTATGTGCCCTTAAAGCTTATAAAAGGGAGCGTCCAGTATATATGTAAGGGGCATCAGAGTGGAGAGATAGGATATCGGAACAAGAGAGAGAGAGAGAGAGAGAGAGAGAGATGAGAGAGTAATATGTACATGAGTGAGTAAACCTCTCATAGTTAGGGGAGAAGGGAGAGTTGTATTTACTTATGGTATGTAGTAAAAGTATTTTTTTTCCAGAAATCTCTTATGTTAAGTTGTTATCATTCTCCAAACATCTCCAACTTTCTATTTATAGAGGACTATTGTGTGGAACCTCTGGTGTAGCACGTAGGTATTACACTGTTGAACCGCTTATTTTCCAAGATCTGTTAGCCAGGTGGGCGTTAGGCGTGGTAGCGTACATGCAGGAAATGGGTCCAATGCCAAACTAGTGGATTGAGATGCGACACATAAAGAGAGAGTTGCAGGAGGTCCAGACCAGAGAAGAATAGTAACAAAGCTGAAGAGACGAAGGAGGGAAGAAAAAGATATTGCAGACTAGAAGGAAGGTATAAACTCGAACCAAATCCCTAGTTATTTTATATATTATTGTTATAATTCAGAGAAACTTGAATGAACCTACAAATCACTACAAACTTCTTAGCAGTTGTTAATAAAATAAATTTAGACTTAATAAGAGAAATCCAAGAGTGAACTCTTATAGACCCCTCAGATAAAGAATTTATAGAAACTGCTTTAACATACGCAGGTAGTACTTATAAATATATAGACCAAATTACCGAGTGGTTAGTACGTGAAGTACCTAGAAGAGAGATAATTAGAACTGGGATCCGTGATCTCTTCAAACAAGAATTAAGAATTGAAGAGTTCGCAAAAGAACTTTCAAGACCTAAAAAATACCACAAATATACTAGGACACTTGAAGATATTATAGATATATTAAAATACATCAGACGCAAAAGGTTAGCTGAAACAAAAATTACTAAAATTAAAGCAGGAGGAATCCGTCATCTTCTTAAAAACATAGACACATCTACCCCTAGAACGTATTGTAGATTTTTGTCATCATATGGTTACGACGAATTAGACGAATTTATAGAAGACAACATAATTTATATTATTAATCAAATATATAAGAAACTAGATTGATAAAACCTCAGTACCGCATAAGGTATTTAAGACTAGAATATTTTCCTCAAAAATCTCTTAAATTTCTAAATAACCAAAGGAAAATATTTATATAGATAATCCTCACTATTTTGAATTCCAGTACGATAGTGACGGTAGAAGCCTGACAAGTAGCACTGAAACTTCTACACATAGTCTTCAAGATTAAGAATAGATTTTAAAATAAAAATAATAGACTTTAGAATCTATTGGGGTACAAATTTATATTTCCAGAAACTTTAGAAAAAGATAATGGTATATAAAAGATGAAGTGGTCCCCAGATAAATTTTGGACGGTAGCTGGTCCGCAAACTAGGTTCGGACGAGAGCTGGACTCATATATATATATATATATATATATATATATATATATATATATATATATATATATATATATATATATATATATATAGAGAGAGAGAGAGAGAGAGAGAGAGAGAGAGAGAGAGAATAAGGCTCCTATACATCATGCTTCCAACATCACACCTTGTTCTAAGCCCTAAAAAACTTTTTTTTCAAATTTTTATTTTACCCATAGAGTTAACCATTCAATCAACACATGTTAAAACAATTAGGTCAAAAAATAATTTCAGGATATTTTTTAATAATCCAACAAAAAACTGCTGAAAATACCTTATTTATGAGGGTCTGCACCAACAAATTTTTTTGAATTTTTTGAAAACAGCTAAAAATGTATTTTGACCTAAATTTTTAAACATGTGTTGATTGAAAGGTTAATTTCAATAGAAAAATGTTTTTTTGGAAAAAATGTTTCTTAGGACTTAGAACTAGGTGTGATGTATGAGGGTCTCTCTCTCTCTCTCTCTCTCTCTCTCTCTCTCTCTCTCTCTCTCTCTCTCTATATATATATATATATATATATATATATATATATATATATATATATTATAGGGGTATGTATGATATTTTGTGCATGATAGTTTCATGCATGACATTTTTGGGTGGATGGTCATGCATGAAATGTCATGCTAAAAGCAACTTATTTTTATTTTTTTATTTTTTATTTTTTTATAAAAGGAGGGTTTAAGGATGGGATGTGGGGGGGGGGGGGGGGGAGGGGGGCACATTTTTTTTTCATGCCATCGGTACGAGCACGAGCAATACTATTATATATATATATATATATATATATATATATATATATATATATATATATATATATATATATAAGAGAGAGAGAGAGAGAGAGTCTTGTAAGGAACACTGTTTAATAGTAAATTTAGGGAATTATATTTAAAAAATAGTAAAAATATTTTTTTGAGCTTATTTTTTTTATGATGTTTAAACATTTCATGGAAATCTCCCAAGAAAATGCTCAAAATAAATTTATTTGCTATTTTAATAAAATTGGGTGAAAATATGTCAGTTTTATGCTGACATAGTTTGACTGATTTTTTTAAAATAGCACAAAGAGTCATTTTGAGCTAATTTTTTATGGTTTATGAAAATGTTTAAACTCATAAAAAAATCGAATAAGAAAAAATATTTTTTATATAAATCCTTAAATTACCTTTTAAAGTATCCCTTACAAGAGACTTTCGATATATACATATATACATATATACATATATATATACATATATATATATATATATATACATATATATATATATACATATATATATATATACATATATATATATATATAGCAATTGGCAAATATAATAACATTTCACAAAACATGTCACTATTTTTTCCAATTATACCATCATAAATCTTTAGTCCCTTAATATAAAATCGCTTTTTAGTCCCTTAATATATATATATATATAAAAAGACCAAAAAAAGAGTGGCTTCGATTTGATCCCGTCTCTTTTTTGAAAACCCTTGGGAAAATGGATAGAGAACTTGTATTGGATGCCAAAAGGGCAGAGCTTTTTTCAATCTTATCTAACTCAACAAATAATTTCTTCTTGAAATCCTCCGACTCCACAATAGTTTCAATTATAAAATCTGCAGAGCGAAGATCTTCCATATTTTTGGTGATTTGTAGACGATTGAGAACATGAGTGCCTACATCCTGTGAGAGGTGAGGTTTGGAGAAAATGAATACTCCACAATTCTTAGAGCGGGGAAGTTGTTTTAAGAATTCATTGTTGATGCTTGGGCTTCAACTGAGCAGAATCGTTTGACCTACTATCGTCTTAATCAATCCGACTTGCGTGTTGATTTGTATACTGGACTTGCTGAAGGTATAGTAGATGGGTTTAATGCAAATGAAATTGGTAAACGTAGCATTTTACCATCTTCCTTCACTGGTAGTGCTAGGCATATGTTTGAAATTTTTCAAGATTCGATGGCCATCACACGTTATCATCAACACCCAGATATATTCCTTACTATGACTTCAAATCCCAGTTGGCCTGAAGTTTCTGGAGCTTTATTGGCACATCAACATTCTTCAGATCGGCCCGACATTGTAGCTCGCTTGTTTGAGATGAAAAAAAAAAGCGATGATGAAGGAGGTGAGAAGTAATAATGTTTTCGGTAGGAAAGTCGCGCACATTTTTACTACTGAATTTCAAAAGAGGGGTTTGCCACATGTTCATGTTCTTTTTTTTTGGAAAGCAGAAGTAAAATTAAGACATGTGATCAGGTGGATAAAATTGTATATGCTGAATTGCCCGATCCGAAGGAAGATCCTACCCTATTCGAGACAATCTTGGGTTGTATGGTACATGGTCCTTGCAATCCCCAAAACCCCAACGCCCCGTGCATGGAAAATGGTATATGTACAAAGAAATATCCTCGATCTTGGGCAGATTACATGACTATGGATCAAGATGGATATCCAATATATCGTCGATGCAATGATGGTCGAAAGTACATTGTTTCTGGAGGGAAAGTAGTATGTAACAAAGATTTTGTGCCGTATAATCCATATCTTTCTAGAATGTTCGATTGTCATATTAATGTGGAAGTTTGTGCGGGGTTGAGATGTTTAAAATATATTAACAAGTACATATTTAAGGGTTTTGATCGTACTACAATGGTTTTAGGAGGATTTGATGAGATCCAACAATACCTTGATGCGAGATACATTAGATCGCCTGAAGCTGCTTGGCGGTTATTTGGTAATCCAATGCATGAAGAAATTCCCAATGTTGTTCGGTTAGCGCTTCATTTACCGGGAATGCATCGGGTTTCATTTAATCCAAATGATTATGTGGAAACAATTATGTCTAGAGCTGCTAATCAAAAGACCACTTTGACTGAATTCTTTACCACATGTGCATCAAATGCATTTGCACGCGCTTTCACATATCAAGAGTTTCCACAAAATTTTGCTTGGAATAAAGAACCGAAGATGTGGACTACGAGATCTCCAAGAACGCAAGGTTATTCAATTGGTCGAATGTATTTTGCCTCCCAGAATTCAGGTGATCTTTTTTATTTGCGGCTCCTTTTAACAGTGGTTAAAGGACCTCCATCGTATGAAGCTCTTAAGACTATCAATGGTATAACTTACGATTCATTCAAGTTAGCATGTATTGCTTTGGGGATTTTAGAAGACGACGGTGAATGGGTCCAATGTTTGCAAGAGGCTGCAGTTCTTAAAATTGGGTATCAATTAAGACGGTTATTCGTTGTTATCCTTACTCAATGTGCGCCTCTACATCCTGATATATTATGGAATCAATTTACGATGCCTATATGCGATGATTTGGCTCATAAGATACAAACTTTGTACGGGATTCAGACTCCAACTGAGATTCAAATTAAAGACTATGGTTTGTATCTGATCAACGAGTTATTGCAAGAATTAGGAAAAAGCTTATCTGATTTTCCTCCGATGCCCGTTTCGGTTGGTAATTGGTGTTAACTATGGGTAATAAGCTTATTCGCGAACATCGTCAATTGCAAAGTGAAGCTGAACAAGGGGAGCTTCAATCTAATGTTGATTTTCTTAATAATGGACAACGCGATGCATATGAATCCATAACCGCTTCGGTTCTAGAAAACAATGGAACTACATTCTTTTTTAATGGTGGTGCGGGCACCGAAAAAACATTTTTGTACAATACTATTGCTACAAAACTTCGCAGCCTTGGACATATTGTTATTACTGTTGCTTCTTTCGGAATTGCATCACTGTTGTTGTTGGGGTTAGAACTGCCCATTCAACCTTTTGTATTCCTTTGGATATTCTTGAAAATTCAGTTTGTGGGTTTACAAAGCAGTCGATTCATTCTGAGTTGTTTAAGTTGGCAAAATTAATTATATGGGATGAAGTTCCAATGCAACATCGATTTTGTGTGGAGGTTGTAGATAGGACTTTGAAAGATATTCGTAATTGTAATAAGCCTTTTGGGGGTATCACTGTTGTCTTGGGTGGTGACTTTCATCAAATTCTACCCGTGATACCAAGGGGTCTTCGTGAGAAAGTTATTGCCGCATCATTAAGGCGTTCGTTGTTATGGAAAGATATTCACGTTTTGACTTTGGTTGCCAATATGCGTCTTAATAGCGCAGAAACTGAAAGTGTTCCATTTTTAAGCTTCCTATCTGAGGTATAATTTGAATTTTGTAGTCCATTTCTGTTTTCACATATTTCTATACCATTTATAATGTGCGACACACCGCCTAATTAAATACCGGGCGATCACTCCTTTATTAAATTAAAAATCAAGGTGAACAGTTGGTTCATTCTTAGCATCACTGTCGCAAATGAAAATTTTCAAATTCAAACACCCTGATTAATTAAGCTAAGTGTCAAAACCATTTAAAACTTTATTTCCATTTTATTAAATACAATTATAAAACCTTTAACCATAACATTTTAAGAGTCTCACATTAAGTATAAGGATAAAAACGAACATTCAAGAGTTTAACCATCAATAAAAAATCCCAATGTTAAAATACTAAAGGAAAACATCCTGACAGTAATAAATCCCAAAATAAAGATACTAAAAGTAAAAGAAGTACAATCTCTGACGAAACCAACTAAATAATGAAAAAGGACGACACATGCCCCACTGGATAAAACTGAACTTGAAGTGGAGTCAACAATGAGGTCGTCTAAGCAATGGCCTGTAACTCCCACAAAAGCTACAGCACGTTCCATCAAAATAATCCTAAGCATGACGCCCATGTGGCTGGGCACCTGTAATACATACATATATATATATATATATATATATATATATATATATATATACACAAGAGAGTAGAGGTAACAACAAACGGGTCAGAGCCCGATTATAAAACAGTTTTAAAAATAGTTTAGCAAGTATTTAAAATGCTTACTAGCTAATGCAACAGTCATATTAGTATGCAACACTCTCTTGAGAATTCTCACCTCTCGTCTAGTGTGCACGACTACCGTTCTAATGACTCTCATATATCTCCCTAACTTATTCTCCATAAGTCTTAACACGTGAAATTAAGGTTAAGATATTCACTTTAGTAAAGTCTATCCCTTCAAGATTTCTTACGTTATTTAGAATAATTCTGTATCGTTATAATGTTCCGAATACTTATAGTGAAGTTGAAGAATTTATACATTAAGTAACTACTATTTCACTCAGCAGAAAGTTCTCATATAGATCTACGTATATATATATATTAATTACACATATAATATATATACAAACGGCACCCCACATAAAATCTATGGTGCAAAGTTTCCATAAATAAGTATATATATACCAATCACTCATATAATATATATATATATATATACTAACGGCACCCCACATAAAAACTATGGTGCTGGCATACTCTGCTATCAAGTCCCTGTATCACACATACTTAGGGAAATGCTAGTTCGGAATCACTCCCGAAGTGCATTAACACAAACACATACAAATGGAGGCGAAGCATAGTTCTAAGTCCTAAGAGGTCAGCACATACCCACACGTCTCTTAGGACCGTCTGACTATCAATCAGATAGCCTGTACCTAGGAATCTTATGTTCTAGGGTACAAGTCAATATCCCCCATAAAGGTCCCATCGAGATAAGACTGTCCCAGCGCGGAAACCCCCATGATAGCAAGTAGCTCGGGTACGATTTTTACACAGAAATAATATATGCACAATCACACCGTCATATATAAATATGTATTCACATCCACATTATTAAATTAGGTGCGCTCACGAACCCATAATTATAATTATCCGTTATTACACATTCTACTCGATTATTTCATATAACGGACTCGTTCATTTTATTCTCGTAATTAAGTCATTCTAAACTCACTTCTCGTCTCTCGAAGTATTATCTTTAATTAAGTACAATTTCAGTAGGCCCTCACTTACCTTCTACTCCAACTTCCTAGACATTTCGATTATTAAATCAATGCATGAATGATTTTCTAAGTATAAATATCTCCTCGTTTACCCTTTATTTTGCTTCACATTAAAGTTCCACTTAACGGGGTTTATCTTGACCCTACTGGTCCTTTTTATGTTCCATTATGTTCTAGAACCCTAATCAAGGTTTACTACGCATAAAATCGGATTAAGCTAACACGAGCAAAAATGTTGTTTTCCAGGAGGGGTCGATCGATCGATGAAAGGGGGTCGATCGATCGATCCACCGATCGATCGATGCTCTAGGCTTGATCGATCGATCAAGCAGTTGTGGCGAAACTACAGAAAACCCAACTGCGGAAATCTTACCCCAAACTCCACCAAATCATCATGTTTCAGTCCCAAACTCCCAACCGATTATACTAAAAGTGTTGTATACCCATACAATCAATATCCTACGTAAAGCATGCGAATTTTCATCAAGAATCATGGGTTAAAAGGGCCAAAATCTATATAATTCTCATGAACCCTAGAAATTTCTTTAACTTAGTTTCTTGCATTCTTTTTCCAGATTTTCTATCACTAACACAATGTAAATTAGCGGTTCAACCTCTACATGTGAAATGGATTTCCAGAATTATGATCTTTACCTCTACAACATGCAATTTTTGTTTCCAATTAATGTTTTCTTTCAAGAACAGTAATTCTAATCAACCCTAGACTAATATAAAAGAGCATTAACTTGATAAAAGCAAGATAGATACTTGCCTAAAATTTCATAGTTCTGATTTGTGAAGGAATTTGGTGTGGTCAAGATCCTCGTTGCGCGATCTACCATTTGGCGGCGACGGCGGTGCAACCGGAGGAGTTCTTGGCCTAGAACTCCTTGGAAAGCTTCTCCTCTTCCTCTCCAATGGCCGTCATTAGTTTTTGGTTATGTTAACCCTAGAAGACAACACTTTACATCTAATATAACCCTAGCAAATTCGTGGGCTTAATTACCCATAATTACGAAATGTCCAAAACGCCCTCCCGGGGTACTAAATAGGCCTAAAAACACCCCGAGACCCAAACTAAACCCCCGAGTACACTTTTATGACTATCTCGACCCTTCCGGACACTTTGGCGTGCTCAAAACGACCATACGAGCAACTTATAATTTATTCACTTTTATTAATCAACATTTAATCCCGACACGACATGGCGCGTCCCGACTTAAATTTCCAAAATTGTCATTTTATTCACACGTGACAATTTTTATAAAATAAATCTCATATATTACTATACTCATCCAGTAACATTCAACAAATTTCCAATAATTACTAACTCTCGTCCCACTAGTAAATATTTAAAACAACTTTCCGGATTAAAATTAAATTAATTTATCTCAATTAAATTTAATAAATCCCTGAATTTAAAAGTCATAAAAAATATGGGGTATTACATAATGTTACTAATTTTAATTTATATATTTGTAGATTGGGTCAAACCCCAAAGAAGATGTAGAACTACCTTCAACAATATGCAACTGCAGTGGCACTGCCACTCCTAACTACCTTAAAGAACGAACAATTCTTTCTGCTAGAAATGACGATGTCAATATTATAAACATTTATGCATTAAATTTTCATCCCGGTGAAACAATAACATACTTGGCTGCAGATAAGTTGTGCCTGGACGAAACAAGTAGTGACGTAGTTAATCAATATCCAAACGAATATTTGAACTCCCTATGTCCCTCAGGGTTGCCTTTGTTCAAGTTAGAACTCAAAATTGGTTGTCCTATTATGTTGCTAAGAAATATTTCGCCTAGGGATGGTCTTTGTAATGGCACTAGGTTGATCGTTGTTAATTGTGAAGAACGTGTAATTGAAGTTCAGATTTTAACGGGAGATCATAGCGGTAATTTCGCTTTCATTCCAAGAATATCTTTAACACCCTCTTCAGTAGAAGTGCCAATTCAGATGACAAGACGCCAATTACCGATTAGATTAGCATATGCAATGACGATGAACAAATCCCAAGGTCAGTCTATTAAATTTGTTGGAATTGACTTGCGAACACCGTTTTTTAGTCACGGTCAACTATATGTCGCCTTTTCAAGATGTACAAGTGCAAATTGTTTAAGTATCATTCTACCTCGAGATGGTACAAACTCAACGACAAATATTGTGTATCCAGAAGTTTTGTTATAGCAGGTTATTTTTATGTTGCATATTCTCCCTTTTGTTAAATCTTTTGGTTGCTAACATGTCTACTAATTCTCTATTTCTTTATTGATCCTCGACGTCTTTTTTTCTCCAGCAGCATATGATCGATGTATACTGTCTTTATTGCTGCTACTTTTTTTAGTAAGTAAGGTATGGAGCAACATTTGTTTCTATGTATGGGGTAATACAATTTTGGTTTCGGGAGTAACAAGCCCTCATTCGATTATAAACGTTTGTTTATGATAATTTTGTTTGTGATAATATTGGTTTGTGATAATATTTGTTTTGTAGGTCCTTTGATTTATAATTACCGATATGTATATTTCTTTTGCGACTACTACTACAAACAGCTACTACTATTGAATCAAGCATTTGAACCATTTCTAAACAAGTAACTCTATATTTGTGGAGGTTAGTTTGCTATTATCAGTTATCGTCTTCTTTTTACTGAATTGATATTAGCTGATCAGATCAGAGCTGAACTGTCTTCAGCGCATATCAGCTATGATCTTCAATTAGTTTGAATCCGTAGTAGTTATTTTCTATTCATTGACTTGCTGATCACATTCCTAAACCAACTGATATTAGCTATAGGAAATACATTTTTTTCTCAATTGATATCAGCTGAAGTGATATCATAGCTGAACTGATACCAATGGATTATAGCTGAATTGATATGAACTGATACCAACTATAGCTGAACTGATATGAACTATGGATCAAGATGAACTGATACCATCTATAGCTGAACTATGGATCAAGATGAACTGATACCAACTATAGCTGAACTGATATGAACTATGGATCAAGATGAATTGATACCAGCTATAGCTGAACTATGGATTAAGATGAACTGATATTAGCTATAACTGAACTATGGATCAAGATGAACTGACGTCATAGTTATAGCTGAACTCATGTCATAACTGAACTGATATGAACTGATACCAACGGATCATAGTTAAACTGATACCAACGGGTCATAGCTGAACTGATATCAGCTATAGGAAACCAACTAATCCATAGGAAACCAAACAATTAGAGGGATTTTGATATCAGCTATGTCAGTGCATTGTTTTTTCAAACGATGTTATAATTATGTGGATTTCCTCTAACTATGTTCCGATCCTATTTCAAACCTGTTTTAACTGTTGTAGGAAATACTTTTTTTAAAGAAATTAGGATAATTTATTACAAATCATAGAGAGAAAATCTCTCTAATAATTGATCTTCAATTAGTTTGAATTCGAAGTAAATTCAACCTATGATAGCCGATTTCCTATTAGTTGTTATAGAATTTAATGACTATGCAAAAATGCCTCTATGATCAGTTGTTATAGCCTCTGATCATAGTGTAATATGCACTTTCATCGAGGCATTCAACCAAAACATATTACACTATGATAGTTGATTTCCTATTAGTTGCTATAGCCTCTATAATCAGTTGCTATAGCCTCTGCCTCTATGATCAGTTGCTACTGTCTTTGCCTCTACGATCAGTTGTTATAGCATATATGATTAGTTGCTATAGCCTTTATTAGTTTCTATAGCCTCTATGATAGCTGATTTCCTATTAGTTTGAATCCGAAGTAAATCCAACCTTGAAAACCAAATGTATTGGTTTGAAGATGTCTCAATTATGCCATCATAGGTGTAAGATTAGTAAGCGGAAATTGAATTAACGGAGGGATCATGTGTTTCTTTTGTGATTCAAAAATTTAAAATAAAAAATGACCACTTAAAACTAAAACACACTTATGAAATTACAAGTTGTTTTTATCCTCACATTTGGATTTATTATAGTAAAAATCTAGGATCTGCATTTCTTGCTTTGCAGGTATTTCTATTTTTCTCGGATGGAGAAATGCCCAAGTATAGTCATTAGTTATGCCCCAAGGTATAGTCATCAGTTATGCCCAATATTATTTTAGTTTCTTCGTTTTTTATTTTATTCCTATTAATAGTCCAATTGCATCTACGCAGGTCAGTCGTGTCGATCAGAGGCATTGAGACTTCAAATCAACTAGATTTTTGGTATAATTTTGGTATATGCATTTTGTGACGACGAATGAGACAAGCGTGATGTGGGAGATACAGGTGGCATGATGTAATATGTTTTGGTTGTAAAAAGATTGTTTATCATCTTAACATGCAAATTCGGCATAATCGTCGGGTGTAAATAGAATTTTCTTCGAAATTTGGGATTGTCTATTGTGATACGTGTTTTTTTTCTGAGTTGAATAGTTGATGATATATGCGAGGTCCAAGATGGAATATTTTTATTATTGTTATGATATTTTGTATTGTCTAAACATGATGGATAGTCGTATAAACAAATGAAACTCTGTCCAATTTTTATAAAATATTTGTATTATGAATGGAACTTGAGCAAAGTTTTACTATACCCAACGTGACACTTAAGAAATTTGACCATGAGTGGTACTTTGATTTTTTTTTTTTGTAGTTATACACTTCGAAATTTTTTGTCGTTTCGCGATTACGTTCCCTGGAAAATTTTCGCCGTTTCGCGATTACGTACTTTGAAAAAATTTCATCGTGCCTTCAGGCACGGGAATACCCTTGAAATTTTTTGCCGTTTCACGATTACATACTTAAAAAAAAATTGTCGTGCCTTCAGGTACGGGCATACCCTAGGGGTGACAATTCGGGTCAATGAGTCGTGTTTTGCACCGACACGACATGACACGACAAGGTTTTTTCAGACACGAATACGACACGACATGAATTCGTGTTTTTTTTAGTTGACACGAACACGACCCGAATAAAAAATAATACGACACGACACAACACGAATACTAGAATTTCTTAATTTTCATGCCTAAAAAACACGATAACACGACACGACTCATAATTCTGACACGAACATGACACGACACAACTTCGTGTGAAAAAAACACGACACGAACACGACATATCGTGTCAATTTCAGATCAATTTCGTGTCGTTTTTTGTGTAGTTTCTAAATTTTCCGCCCCTATTCTTAATGATAGTTCGAGCATAAAAATCAGTAACGCTGGAAGAAATTTGATGTAAGAAATGTGAATTTACATCATTAAAATTGATCAATTACATTTTTAAGACGCATCAAGTGGATGGAAAAAAGTTTAGTTTATTGTAAAAACAGACAGAATCGAACAAAATCTTTTGAGGCTGGTGTGGAGCGCGGTCCAAATGCTTTAAAGAGATAATGTCATCATTATAACTTATAAGTTAAGTTGCATTATAAAAATGGTAAAATAGACAAAAGCAACATGACAGGTCAAAATGACTATTAATAAGATATTTCACTTACTACACAAGCATCAAAGCTCTTAGCTTCGGATTGGACATTAGCCCCACCTGCTTCTCTATTGTCTTTATTAACTTCTCACATAGGGGTATCTTTTTTGTTCGTACCCTGTTATTGATAAAAAAAATCTACTTATTCCTACTCCATCACAAACTTTCACAACTCCTCTTTTAAGATTAAAGACTAAAATACCCTAAAATTCATTTACTCTTCATTCATCCAAAATATTCATTTATTCTCATAATTTTAGATTATTAAAAAACTGTTTACTAAAAAGAAAATTATTATTTTTTGAAAATTCTATAAAATTGTTTAAAATTTTTTTAACAGTTTTAAAAAATAAAAAAATAATTTCCATTGTCCGTAAAAAAATTAATTGTTGTTTTTAAAATCTGTTTATAAAAATTAAAACAATGTTCTATTTCTATATAATATAAAACATAATTCTATTACAAAAACAAATTGTTTTAGCTGTTAAAAATAGCCTTCTATGTATAAAAAAAATTGTACATTTTTTAACTATTGTTTTCTAAATAATAGCTAAAAGAGTTTATATATATATAAAAACTTTTATTTACACTTTTAAATCATTTTTTTTAAATAGTCAATACAAGTTATTTTTTATAACAAAAAATAGTTTTTAATAAAACATTATTTTCAAAATTCCAATGAATGTCTTATGTATTATTTTATTTACATACAACTTTAATCTTCTTGCCTAATATTTATTGGTCAAGCAAGGATGCAAAAAATGTTGTAGGCATGCGCGCTGGAGTGATGGTGCGCACGACTTTGGAAATTATATCCAATAATTTTTAAAATTACTCTTTATTTTGGTGGGAAACAAAATTATTTCATTTTGGAATTATGTACTTTGAAAATTTTTAACGTGATTTCAGACAGAGGCATACTCTAGTATATATATATATATAGCAATTGACAAAAATAATAACATTGCACACAACATGTCACTATTTTTTCCAATTATACCATCATAAATCTTTAGTCCCTTAATATAAAACCGCTTTTTAGTCCCTTAATATATATATAAAAAAAAGACCCAAACACAGAGTGGCTTCGATTTGATCCCGTCGGTTTTTTGAAAACCCTTGGGAAAATGGATAGAGAACTTGTATTGGATGCCAAAATGGCAGAGCTTTTTGCAATCTTATCTAGCTCAGCAAATAATTTCTTCTTGACATCCTCCGATTCCACAATAGTTTCAATTATAAAATCTGCAGAGCGAAGATCTTCCATATTTTTGGTGATTTGTAGACGATTGAGAACATGAGTGCCTACATCCTGAGAGAGGTGAGGTTTGGAGAAAAATCGTTGGATGGAAGTGATAATGGATTTGTGGGCTTAATCGATGTCACTCATTAATAGTAGGGGTGGCCATAGGCCCGAGGCCCGCCAAGCCCGCCCAGCTCGCCCAATAAAAAAATAGGGCTTGGGTAAGGTGAATAGGCCCGCAGAGCGGGCCTGGCAAAATTTTATAGGCCCGATTTTTTTTCGGGCGGGCTTGGGCATGAGTTCTTAAGCCCGATGAGGCCCGGCCCGAGGCCCGAAAAAATATATATATATATATATATATATAGGGGGGGGGAAACTTTTATAAATATAAAAACGTATATCAAGTCTTTTCATGTAGAGTGGAAAACTTTATATATGGACTTTGTAATACATGGAGTTTAAAACAGATTTTTAATTAAAAAAATTGGTCTTTAAATAAAAAAATAGGTATTTTAATTTTTAAAAAAATCTTTTAATTAACATAACAAGGCCCGATTGGGCGGGCCTGGGTAAAGAGCTTTCAAATCTGGACGGGCTTGGGATTACATAATAAGGCGCGATCTGAACCCGAGCGGGCTTGGGATAGCACTTAATTTTTCAAGCCCGGGCCGAGCCCGATCGGGCCTGCCCAGGCCCGGCCCACGGCCACCCCTAATTAATAGTAAACGTTTAGATACTCATCTTTAAAACCATGTACACCAGGACCCATTTCATATGATGGTGATTTGATTTTTATAGATGTAAACTCATGGCCCATCGTTGGTATCCATTCATTTTGAATAAACCTAGTGACTTGTCGTCAGATAAAACGTAACATAAGTGGGTCAATTTTTCATTTCCCATTGTAAGATCGGACGAGACCCATTTCAAATATGAGATTAGTTACTCATAGCAGAATCGGTTTTGGGTTTCCACGAACAGCTGATTCTACGAAAGGCCAACTCTTGAAACTAGGTAGATCTGAATTCGAATCTCAGTTGCGTCGGTGGTGCAATTTTGGACTGAGATGTAATCTCATGGTTTGTCCATTTATACCCATCCATGGTTGGTCTACTTTGTTTTCTCCCGTCTATTAGGGCATCTCTAGTGGTAATGTACAAAATGAGGACGTGGAGATGTAAATGAACATTTTTTCCCTTACATTGTTTCATCAATTTTTACACTCGGACAATGTAAAAGAAGGACGTGGAGGAGAATGAGCGTTTAACATATTACCGCCCAGAGTTTTCCCAGTTTTCAACCGTTATCCCCTAGCCGTTTATACCCGTTGCAAATATAGCCGTTATAACTAAATATTAATTATGCATTTACCCCTTATAAATAACATTTTCTCCTCTTCTATTTTTCATCCTTATTACAAAATTAATCCTACAACAAATTTTATCTCCTATATTTCACTCTTAAAATTAATTCCAAAATTATTCCTACAACACCCATGAATATTTTTTATATCCCAAACTTGCAAAGAAAATGTTATCTATTCAAAGAAAATGGTGTGGCAAACTTGCAAAACCTAATCCCATTCAACCCCCACCACCGAATTTGCCAGTCTTGTATCGGAATTATCATCAGTTGTTTGACGATAGTTTTTTGCATGTGAGAGACATGATTGTTAATCCTACAGCGAATCCAATCAACAGTCAATTTCATATGCGCGGTAGTATTTACGGTCCGATAGAGGTGTATGCTGAATTATCCCAGATTCCATTTGTGCGAGCGACCATTGGAAATTTCGATTTTAGTCATTTATTTAGCGAATCTTTTCCTAACTTCGACAACCAATTGACTGGTGCGCTCGTAAGTAGGTGGTCGGAAATAACTCATATATTCCATCTACCGAGTGTGGAGTTGGGGATTACCCCTTATGATTTTGTTCATTTATCAGGTAAATATTTCAGAAATATTTTTTCGCATTATATTTGTATTTTTATAAATTATTGTTGAATGTTTCCATATTTAATCATTCTTAAATTATATGGTTTTAGGAATTCCAATTGGAATCCATCCAATTTTTGCCTAGTTTTCAAACATCTAGTCAGTATACTATGGCGCAAATGTTCGACCTATATTTTCCCGGAATAGGCCACCCAGAGTTCAAAGGAAGAAATATTTCTTGTAAAACAGTAAAAAAATACATGTTGGATTGGTGCGAACAAGTTCCGGAGCAAAGACTAGCGAGCAAAGAACAAATTGCCAGAGTTTTTATTGTATTTGTGTTGAGCTCCATTTTTTTCCCAACGGGCCATAACACCTTGTGTGTGGATTGGGCAACTTATTTAAACAATCTGAACCACATGGCTGCTAAGTATTGGGGTTCTGCCATTTTAGCGCGTGTTTATTATGCACTTGACGCATGCACCACAAATGCGCAAAAATCAGTAAATTATTTTTGGCAACTTATAGAGGTATTTTTATCTCTAATTTTACATTTGTATCACGATCATTAAAATTAAATTTTTTTAGTTTAATAATCTCCTGAATTCTAATGAGTTTTTCCTTAAACCTGCAGTACTTTGGCTACGAGTACCTTCACACGATGACTCCCATATTGCACGATAATGCTGTGGAAAGATGGTCGCGTATGCTACGATGGGTGTCTGATCAACGTGGGGCTTATTGGGTCAGATGAGATTTAAAAGTTCGACAATGCAAGAGCAACCGAAAATGCGTTCTCCCGAGTCAGTCATATGACAACCTTTTATGGGATTAGCAGAAAACCAGTTTAATATCGTTACAATTGCTCACGATTTGGGGCAAAGACGGATAATGCTTTTGGATATCGAGTTAGGTGGAACTTGGTATCTCAGAGATTGTTGCTACCGTCAAATGACAAGTCTCGTTGCAATTCCAGAAAACCCACCGTATCCAATGGCATTCATTCCAAGGGATATATATATGGAACAAATTGGCAACTGGCAACCTGCAATTGCTCGTCTCGCAGTCTCATCAGAGGACGAATGGTTGACATACTGGAAGATTGTGGGTAAAGGTGCAATATTACCCTCCCTAATTCGGTGGAAAAATCATGACGAGGTGGGGTTCGCCTCGATTGCACCATCTGATTTACGGGTACCCAGCGCACCAACAGATAGATGGGAGGCTCCCCATATATACAACACACAAGGAAAATCTTCATCCTTAAATCTTATACCTTTGTCAAGGGAGTTTGAAGTTGCAGATACAAATTTGAGTGGCACATTAGTCATTCAAGTAGACCCTCCAAGCACTCATAATGACTTAGCTCCCGGCACATTTTACTCACGTGACCAATGGCGTAATATGTTTTTTTAGAGAGGACTGCATAAGGAAACTTAAATCAATAATGTTAGGACGAGAGCTTACGTGGCAAAGGTGGGTGAGAGAGCTTAAAGGCGTTGGGCCCAGTTCGTCTGCTGGGCACAACCCCATTCCATAATACACCCCCCTGACATATATGTAGACAAATATCCAATTGCTTCTCCTAATATAGCCCATCCACCATCACAAGACCCTGGAGGATCGGTCAGTCAAACCTCTCTTGTCGATGATGTTTTTGGACTATTTAACGAATTTTCTTATCAACAATATCTTAATGGGGGTCCAATGTAAAGTTAACATTGCAATGTAATAATTTGTTTTGATAATAAAATCATTTTTATTTAATAACGATGTGGTTTATATTAGATTCAAGTGCAAACATTGCATTAGATTCAAGGGTAAACATTTAGGTAAACTCATACTCAAGGACAAAATTATTTGGATTATATGAGATTCAAGTGCAAACATTGTTCAAATACAAACACCATAAAAATACCAACATACATACTGTGCATAGTGGACAATAAACTCATACTTATGTAGTACAAACGCTTAAATGCTTAGGTCGAACCTAGTAGAAGTACAACAAAATGGTTTCCCATTGCGTACTAAACATTTAGGTAAGTAAGATCGTTGCCTATTAGAATCAACATATTCTTTGTTATAGTTTGATATATTTGGTTCGTACTCTTCCCCATCATTTTCATATACGTATTCCGAGAAGTAATCATAACCAGAATTGGTGTAGTCTGAAATGTCGTTATCTGATGCCAACGCAAAATCGTTATATATGTCAATCATTTGTTCCTGAATGTGATGACCAGATTGCATCGCACGTTGTGCTTTGTGATAACGTTGTAAGCGCCTCTCCATCTTCCATATCTCTTCCTCTAATTAATCAAGGCAAAACATCTCCGCTTCTTCGGGATACGATATTGTCCAAAGTGTGGCAGCCCGATTTCTCGGCACAGGTATATGATGGTAATGGCAAAGAACCTCCAAGTCACACCTTTCATCATATTTTTTTGGCCATGACAGGTGTTCCCAAGGGTACTCAACTCCGTCTTCTGGTTCAGAAGTAGGCGAGATTATGAAAATATGACCACAGTCATTAAGAAAACGTCGAGAAGTATCAATTGGATAAGTTTGAAAATTTTGTTTCTTTCCATACCAAACGTTACCGGCAATATCGGTGTATGATCCATTGTAAATGGATGAATTATATGGAGATGAAGCCATGTTGGTAATGTTAAACGAAAAGGCATTATATATATAGGCTTGTTGGGCGGGACTTATTTTACCGTCCAACAAGGACGATTTGTCATGCCATGTAAAATATGAGGACTGATATTTTGTGGACATGAATCTTTTCAGCTTTAGTCCTGTATACTTGTTGGGCGGGACTTATTTTACCGTCCAACAAGGATGATTTGTCACGTCATGTAAAATATGAGGACTAATATTTTGTGGACATGAATCCTTTCAGCTTTAGTCCTGTACACTTGTTGGGCGGGACTTATTTTACCGTCTAATAAGGACGATTTGTCACGTCATGTAAAATATGAGGACTGATATTTTGTGGACATGAATCTTTTCAGCTTTAGTCCTGTACACTTGTTGGGCGGGACTTATTTTACCGTCCAACAAGGACGATTTGTCACGTCATGTAAAATATGAGGACTGATATTTTGTGGACATGAATCTTTTCAGCTTTAGTCATGTACACTTGTTAGGCGGGACATGAATCTTTTCAGCTTCAGACTTTAAAACGTTTCTGTAGGGCTGTAGTGAAGGTGTTTAGTCCGGAGTATTGCCGCACACCTACAGCCGAAGATATAGCCCGCATGCAGCTAGAGAATGAACGACGTGGGTTCCCTGGGATGATTGGGACCATTGACTGCATGCATTGGGAATGGAATAACTGTCCACATGCATGGAAACGATAATATCAAGGTCATTTCCATGCTGCCACTATAATTTTAGAGGCAGTGACGTCTTAAGATACTTGGATTTGGCATGCATTTTTGGGAATGCCTGGTGCATGTAATGATCTGAATGTTCTTGCGAAATCTCATGTGTTCGAAGAACTTCTGGAAGGAAATCGTCCCCCTATGCACTTTGAAATCAATGCAAACACGTATGACACAGGGTACTACCTTGCAGATGGTATCTATCCGCCCTACGCAACTATCGTTAAGAGTTTCAAGAGACCGGTCAGTAAAAAATAGAAGATGTTCACACAAGCCCAAGAAGGAGCTCGAAAGGAGGTGGAACGGGCATTTGGCATCTTGCAACAACTGTTCCACTTCATTAGAAACCCGACCAATTTTTAAGAATATAAAGACTTACGTGTAATTATGAAGGCTTGTGTCCTTTTACACAATATGATTGTCGAGGAAGAGTTGCGGGACGGGACTTGGTGAGCTGACCTGCCCTTACGTGCCCCACCCCCTGCTTAAGCAGGCAAAGTCTCGCTGACCATTATCAGTACCAGGTACAGGAGGCGAAGATGTGGAACAAGGATGCCCATAACCAGTTATGTGAGGACCTTATGGAACACATTTGGAATCATCATGCAGAATCATCATCTTGATTGTAATATCAATATTATCCATTTACCCTACCTAATATATGTAGATAATTTTCTTCGTGCTAAATAAAATATGTTTGGGCAAAACTAGTCATTGATGAACATTGGTAGAAAAGCTAATAATTAATTAATTTGGATTACATAAATAACCATATAAATCTAATAATCTATTGTCAAAAGTTCTGAAATGCTTGAGCCCGACGCTGCATTATCTGAATCAATCGCATCTCGTGAAGGGCTCTTTGTTGGGGAGTGAAGTTACTTGTATCCATGTAAATAATGTGATCTTCGTCACGTTGGAGTTGAGCTTAATACTCTTTGGTGCGAATTGAAATTAAACCATCAATCTTTTCATTTAGAGTTCTTTTGATTGATTGGGATTCTATAGAATTTTTGTCATAAAGTTTGTTGAATTCATCAGAGTTCTCTAAAATGAGCGTTTGTGAAGCCGCACTGTTGGCTGCCGCTCTTTTCTTCCCCTTCATTTTCGCAACATTACGTCCTTCCGATCTTTTCAACAGATTATTGAATTCCCTTGTATCGTTGTCGTTCGAATTAAGAGGGTTTCCATTATCTTCTTCATCGGTATATTGTGAACCAGTGGTCGACATCGAATACTTTGGAAAATCCTTAAGCACCTCGTAGCAGTGGTCGTAATTGAATTTATGACCTGTTTTTGATAGAAAGTTATCACGAGCTCGTTGTACCTATCAAAAAAATATTCTCGCATTAGTTTTGCAAAATTATGAATTTAATTATAAATAAAAATAATTAAATATTAATTATAATTACCCATGAAACCTCCGACGTGCCGCTTTCTTTCCCCCTACCGTAAGCTTTGGATAAGTTCGCCGTATACAACACGCAATCTGTGTTAATTTTCTAAAATTTTCCCTGCAATGTATCCTCAGACCGTTTGTAAATGACACCCTCGCTTGAGTTATATTCGTTCGTAATTTTTTCCCATAATGTTGAACCTGCTTGGTTAGTCCTCATAGCACCATCTATAGAAAATTTAACGTATGCCATACAAAGCAGCACCTCATCGTGTGCATTAAAATTTGGCAATCGGCTAGAATTAGGCGGAGTACTTTGGGAAGAAGAATCCATTATAATTATTTGAATTATAATATTCAAAGATATAAAATACTCTTGTGTTCAAAGTTTTTGAGGGGTGTAAATATATATACACAAAAATAAAGTATCCGTTGTGAATATGTTTTAGACGTTACAAAAGTTACCGTTTGGATATTATTTTTTTTTTCAAAAATGAGGTTGGGCGAATATATGTTTAACGCCCAGAAATCTGGGCAGCTTTCTTTTTAACGCCTAGTCTGGGCGGATATATGTTTAACGCCCAGAACGTCTGGGCCCCACTTGCACATTGTGTATCGGCTGTTTACATTTGCATTCCCTTAACATTTTCTCTCTCCTCCAACTACACAATTTCTTACCCATTGTAAGACATATATGTGTAAAACTACACATTTACACCTTCCATTACAGACGGCCTTATGACACATACTCCAACTATAGGCCATTCTTTTGGCACCGGCCTAGGCAGTTTACAAAGGGATTAGATTCAATCCAGACCGGATGTAGTCTTTTAGCCAGAGTAAAACCAATAGAAATTATGGAGGCAGCAAGTCGTTGTAATGCGAAACGGCTTCGAGTCAATGGAGTATTGAGCTATCTTTTGAGTAGGGTTGTATTTCGAGTAGATCGGATCGGAAAATGCCTCTTCGAAAAAAATTTCAATTTTTGCCAGAAATAAAATAACTGTTCTGATTTTCGATCCGATTTTTCAAAAAAAAAAAAAAATCTGATTTTGGAAAAATCGAAAAATTGCAAAAATCGAAAAAAAATCAAAAATTCACAAAATATATTAAAAATCCAGAAATTTTAGAAATTTCAAAATTAAAAAAAAAATTATGGATTTTCGATTACTCGAAATTCTCATTTTAAAGAAACAAAGAAAATAACTTAACCTAACATGTAAATACATGAAGATTTGTCCATTTTTTCATTTGTATAGAAGTTAGGTAGATACTCTCCTTTTATAGAGCATATTTTGGAAGCCTCTCCCTCTCCCAATCGATGTGTGATATGAGAAACTTTCAAAAAATGAAAAATAATTTCGAAAAAATAAAAAATAATTCAAAAAAATTCGAAAATTTCATATCGGCATAGTTTCGGGAAAATTGGATCGGAAAAATCAGAAAATCAAAAATTCAGAATTATTTCTGATTTTCGATCCGATTTTTTTCAAAAAACTCGAAAATCGACAAACTAAAATTTCATTCCAAATTCGAAAAAAATCGGATTAGAAATCGAAAAAATCAGAAAGTTCGGAAAAAAACAGCCCTAGTTTTGACATTAATTTAGATTCTTCTAATGACAAAAACTGCACGAAATACCCAAGCGCCCTTATCTATTTTAGACAAGCATGTGTGTTTTGACATATTATTTGCTTTAGGGTAGTTTAAAAGTATATTGCATGTTGTCTTTGTATTTGTATTTGACAATAAAAAATCACATTATACCTTTATTTGGACAGCCATTTGCTCAATTTTTTAAGCATAAAATATCTAAGCTTTGTATTTTTAATTTAATAAGACAATCATTTTACTGATGAGAGTACAATTTTTTTTTAAGTTTAAAAGTCACATTAGCCCTTCATTTGTAATAAATGGTCACTTGTGAATGCTCTGCCCGCCTCTAATTCCCATGATCTTTAGGGTCTGCTTGGTTTGTAACTATAATTCTATTTTATGTCTTTAAATACAATTCTGATAAAAATTTGCATTTGGCAACGTGTATTTAAATACTGAATTATAATATTTATGTGTTATAATCAAGTTTTTCAGAAAACAGGTTAAGGGTGTTTTATAATTTCGGTTTTTTATTTTTCAACTCAGAATTATCCATTCTTAATATTTTAGTGCATTTATACTTAATTTATAATATACATACATAATAAATTAATATATGTGTAATTCTTATAAATAAAAAAATATATATGTACATATACACAAAATTACGTATGGAATAATATAAAGTTAAATAATATTATCAATAGATACATGATACTTATATATAGTTTTAGACATGTATTATTAATGTATAGAATAATATAAAATATACATATAGTACATATGTATTGAAAAATATTATCAATTCATTTATGTATATAATTTTATAGTGAATTATACATACAATATCATTATATATATATGAGGAGGGATTTTTTTATCTCCCCCAATTGATGGTTGAGATCGAAAATTAGTGAGTTTAGTCTTAACCAACTATAGACTGAGATTTAACGGTGAAACAGGGGGACACGCGTATTCTTTTAATCAGTAGAGAGCACATAGTTGACACCATCCACCCCATTAGCTGTACCTCGAGCCATTCAATGTCTCTCCTTATTGTAGTCAGACCTCGAGCCTCTCAATAGCTAACCCACCCCAAAGAGCTCACTTAACATCTCAAAAACAAAAGTAGATTGTTATTTATGTTCATTCAAAAGTTAGCTCAGGAGCACTTCGTAATTTCTTTAACATTCCGAGTGACCCAACAAGAAAACATCCAAGTTGAAAACTTTTCATTCAAATCAGGCCAAACATAGTACCGGAGATACTCTCGGTGGCATCATTTAGTGCGGACCAAGGCCAGAGGTGGTCGATACTTACAGCGACATCATTTAGTGCTGACGCATTTGATTTACGCTGAAGCTAGTGCTCACAAAGGTAAGTCGAGTAAGGTATAATATATCTAGAGGATCTGTATCAAAGCGACGACAAAGGTAAGTCAGGTAAGTCAGGTCTTGTCAACTCTAGAGTACTTTCAACCTACCTCTACCTCTCTCTATTAAGAGGTAAGTAAGGTAAGGTATTTTCGTGGGGGTTTCATTTTTATAGATTATTTTTTGGCTTATTTTGATTCGGGGTCATGTTTTGTGGCTTATATCGTGGAGGTTTTCTGAGATATGGTGGACGTTTTTTGATCGATTTAAATCAGTTTGGTTCTAAGATATTTAGGTGTGCTCTCCCACAGATCGATTCAAATCAGCTGCGCCAATAGCGAGTGGTAGAGCTCATGAAATTATGAGGTAAAAAAATTTAATCAAGAGATTATGTTGAATTATTTTGTTGAAGTTGTTAAATAATTTCTATTGTTTTATGTTTATTTTTTTTCAGTAAATAATTTCTTACATCTAGTTGTTTTATGTTTATTTTTTTGTAGTTCCAGAGCTTTAAATTTGGAAGTTTGTATCAACTTTGGTGCAAATTTGGAGGTTTGTATTAGTATACTTTATCTTGGAGAGAGAATGAGTAATGGTATTTCATGTAGGGTTGTGTTGATGCATATATTTGCGTGAAGAAGGAAAAGTAGGAAAACGATGTAGAGAGACATCATTAATTTGACTATTTTGTATTTGAAGATGGATGCCACAAAAACATTCAAGGAAATATGGCCCTGATTTGTTTTAGTTTTTGTATGTTTTGTGCAACTCATACTGCTTAAATTTGTATTTTTTTTGTTTATGTTGTTGTATTGTGATTTTTTGTTCATGGGCATTTAACTATTTTTATACATTTATGGGTTAGATATTGGGGTTTTCTAATGGGTGACTTAGATTTTGGGGTTTCACTATTATTTTTTTATATTGGCATATTCTCCATTTGAGAAATACATTTCAAGAGGTGATGTTTTTTACTCTTAATATAGGCTATGGAACCTATGTTGTTCAGGAGTTTATATATTCTTTACTTTTGGGTCTAGGTTGTTTATTTTACATCTTAATGATCTGGGGTTTCTTTGGGACGTTTATAATTTTTTTTTTGAAACATTAGGGATGTTTATCATTATTCATATGATTTTGTTGAGATTGATATCTGTTTTTATAATTTTATTTTTCTAGAAATATGTTGATTTTTAATGCGTACTTGATATTTCACTCATGTGTATGTGTGTGAGAGAGAGGGAGAAGCTTTGTGATTATTTTTTTATTATTGGAAAACAGTCTTTTTATAATTAACGTGGAGTTTCTACTCCGTCTTTATGTTATTCAATACTAAACATCATGTTTTATTGTTTAAAATATGTATTTTTGTTATGGTTTAGTATAACATCATAATTGTAGCTTTAAACCTTTTGTGAGCCTATGCGTGTCCAATTTTGTTCTTTAGGTCTTAGATTTAGGACTGTTAGGTTCAATGCAGTTGATCGATTAGAGCTCCTGTAGCTATCATAGCTATACCTTATGTATCAGACTTGGAAGCTTTTACCTGTTAGGATAGAACCTATTTAGCCTTTGATGGAGCTGTCACACCTATATCTCGAGTTTTGAGCCCATGGCTCGAGGTAATTAGTCTTGTAATTAATAATTGTATTTTATATTTTTGTTTTGAAATTTATTTTAGTTTGAAATATTATTAAAAAAAATACATGGGTGATAATTTCGACACTTGACTTCGAGTTAGACGATCCTGAAATAAACAAATATTTTTGTGCCAATTTTGTAAATATTATCACTTTTTTTCATTATCTTAAAAAAATATTGAATTAACAAATGACAATAGAAAAGATTAAACATTCTTACTATAACCGGAGCTCACGAGTTCTTTTAAACGAACTGAAATAGTGAGTAAAAATGGGAGACAACATTTGTCTCTAGTTTTCACCGTGCCATCGACACGGGCACATCCTAGGCCAATTAGAAGACGTTATGGAAATAGATGTAACTCATTATTAAAAGAAGTTAACATTAATATACATGGACAAATTAATAGAAAAATTATTAATATTTTATCATTTATTACTAACATTAAATTGGTCTTGGAATCCTTTTCGTGTTGATTTATATCGCGTGTGATCATTTTTATTAATAATATTAATCACATTATTATGTGTGTCCACATTAACTAATGGTATTGCTCATGTCGTGTATGTGTTCTATTAACATTCTATTAACATGACTGTTAATAACCATTTTTACACTTCAAGAAATGTTGTATGATCACGATAATAAACCCAAACATACTATAAATAAAAGTTAAATAATTAGTGTGCCATTGACACGGGTACACACTTGCATGGAGAAATCTTTTTTTTTATCATATTTCATATTTCGAATTTTGTGCAAGTGGATTGGTTCCTATTTCATTTCAATATATATTCACCTCCTTTATAACTTTGCGCACTAAATAGTGTTATCATGTCATGTCTTATTTTGCGAGACCTAATTACTATTACGAAATAATATGCGGAGGCGTGAAACATTAATCTTAGAATTATAGGAATTGTGAAGTAGGGAAAACAATTATTATGACCCATGGGTCGGATGAAGCGAGGTGGGGTAAATGCAATAGAGTTAAATTATTTTTAATTTGACTTTTTATTTCACTGTGCCATCGGCACGTGTACACATTTATCACGGGGATAAATTTATTACCATGCCATGTGAGAGTACAAAATATCATGGGAACTAATTTATCACCGTGTTATCGGCACTAGTACACCCTAGTATATAATATATATATATATATATATATACACTCATGTATCATGTATGAAAGTTTTATATATCATATATGTATACATTCATGTATCATGCATGTATGAAAATCACTCATGTATGTATGAAAATCACTCATGTATCATGTATGAAAGTTTTATGTATCATATATATATGTATATATTCATGTGTTATGTATGTATGAAAGTTTAATTGATGTTATACACACACACACACACACACACACACACACACACACACACACACATATGTATAATATAAATATACATGTTTGCCAATCTTGTCAAATTTTTAAAAAACAGTATTTGAAAATAAGTTTACCAAATGCGCACCAATAATTATAAACAAAAAAAACTAAATTTTAAAGTAGTATTTAAAAAAAAAACGTTTAAATCGACTTTTCTGAATACAGAACCAAACGGGCACTTAGTCATTATAAAATAACTAACATGTAACCCGCGCGATGTGCGGGCGTATTATGATATTTTGTATAAATACAACAAATAATATAACAAATTATATCAAGACCCAACTATTGGATTTTTTTTTAATAAACATATTACAACCAATTCATACCTTCAAATAAATATGAATCATTGCAAAAAAATATGGAAAATAGTTTTAAAAACATCAATCCAATAAATAAATTTACACATCTTGATACACATGCATGTATGGATAAAGATATCTATAAATGATCGAAATTACATATTTCAAAAATAAAAAAAGAACATGTATTTAAAATACATGTTAAATCTTTTGCCCATACTTGATGACTATCCTTTATTTTGAGGAATTTTAAGAATTTCATTTGCACTCACTAGTGTGCGTGGGACTAAAATTTTAAATGTCTCATATATCTGTTACTTGCTAAGAATTGTATTTAATTTAGTAATGTCCGACGTATTTTGGTTGCGGTCGATGACTGAATGCGCGGGATGTTACAACTAAATAAACTAAGATACAGAGAAATTATAAACTGAATAAAAATACGTATAATTATTGCAAACTGAACTTTATTAATTTTATTAAAACCATAAAATGGTTAATTACATTATAAATTGTAAACAACCCAAAACTAACACTATTTAGCATGTCCTGTTACCAAAACTTCGGTAGCCTCATTCTCACTTTCTCCATGCATAAATAAAAAATTGCATGATTATATGGTGTGGGGTATGTGATTTACATGATCAAACCCATAAAGCACAAACCCGCTTAAGCATCGACTTCAGAGAGCGGTTGAGATGAAGACTCATAACTTCTTTGGTGCCTCCCACCAGTTCTCTGCCTATGAACACCACCGACACGGTGGCGATACAACCCAATTGACTCGAGAGAGGGCCTGCTCTTTTTCTCTGCCATTTTCCATTTTATTGAGCTTGTACAAAACTGGATTGACACCAACGTCTGTGAAAAGGAACTTGATTGTGTAACACATACATTAAGAGCTCTTGCTGAAAATCACTACTGGCATTTCAGACACCATTTTCTCTATCATTTCCATTTCAAAAACATGAAAAAATTGAGAGTGTGTTTTGATGTGAGGATCTTGAGATGCCATCGACACATTTATATAGGATTGGTGAGGGCGGTGGACCAAAGAGATGACGAAAAAAGAGAATGGGTTGAAGTATATTAAAATACAGAGACGTTTCATTTTACATATATTTATTGTTGGGAGAAGATGAAGGGATAAAGTTTTTTTTGGGAGATGAAATGTTACGGGTATCGAAGAGAGTGGGGGGGTTAAACGCGCAGACAATCCGTTTTTATAGAAAAATAGATAGATAGGTGATGAAATACATTAAATATTATTGATACCTCTAATACTATTGTATTAGAGGTATAATAAAGAAAATATATCCCGAATGTTTTTGTTGGGTCCCTACCTTTGTTAGTGATTTAATTCGGGTCAGTACCTTTGTTAGCCATTTATTTCTTCAGCAATCAAATCTCAAAGATACAAGTGTAATTTACTTACGCAAACTAGTATGAGTCAAGAATTATTTGTGTTTTTAATGCCTATGGGGAGATATGAGATTCCACATCATGAAAATATATTTCACTAGCCTGGTACTATAAATAATTTATTTACTATTTTTTTAAGACGCCATGTGTGAGAATATACATGAGCTTTGGTGATTTTACCATGTCCTAATTTTTTTTATCCAGATATATATATTATATCTTCTTGTGAAGATTTAATATCTAAAGCATACTTTCAACATAAATCTTAGCTAATATTTACATAAACATATTATATGATTTTTATGTAAAACATGTGAAATAATTAAATAGACATATTTGAACATCTCCCCTCATATATGTTTAAGCAGAAAGTTAGTTTCTTAACCTCTTTTCTCCGTCTTCGTATACTTTTTCGAGCACGAAAGAGGCATTACATGATAAAAATAGTGAATACCTCTCCAGCGGAGTCCCTAAATGTAATTGAGTACTTTAATCTGGGAAAATATCGAATTTTGGTAAGTTATTGACTTGGGAAAATTCACTTGCACCTACGTATCCATCATAGTAAAAATCAAAGTCAGCATAGTTCGCGGGTTTGTATTATTCGCCGAAAAACTCGTTATGGTGGTTTTCAAAGACGTGTGAGGTGATGGACGCAAGAAAGATAAATACATAGTTTCTACCATGATAATAGTGGAAATATGGAGCTATTATGCCTCTTCTTATCTAAGACTCTTAAGAGAGAAACTCCTCTTTTCTCAAAAGATCTCTCTAAAATCTAAGAAAGTAAGGCTTACCTATAGCAAGAGCCAAGTCAAGTGGGTTGCCACATGTAATAATATTTTAGAGACACGTGTTAGAAAACCTATGGTGACATATGTCCTAATTTGGGGTGTGTGCATCCCATAACATATGCTGCACCCTTAAAACGAGAATATTATCAAGTTGGTGCGTAAATAGTATACAAATATGCGTGATATACTGAATGCGAACAATTATATTGAATCTTATATACATATGAGATATTATGGACTTTTACCAACATTAATAATTTCTAATCTGATTTAATAGTTTAAATGGGAATATTATCATTATTCCCCTCCTACAAAAAGAAAGGTTAAATTTTTTGTAATGTGAGTTAAAGGAATGTAAAATTTATGATGAATTTGTAAATGAGAAAATAACCTCTATTGAAAATGAGTTAATCTCGGCAAAGAATGTGAAAGTTACCATAGAAGATAGATCAAACAAATTGGGAAAATGCTTTTATCTCATACCCAATATTCTAGTGACAAGTGTGTCATTGGCTTTGATAAACCACAAGTACAATCTAAATCTAAGGACAAAGTCATTTTTGGGAAATCTTCTCCGATGATAACCTACTTGACCCCTGACCTTTCGAAGGCTCCTAAGATCCTTGACTACCCTAAGGCAAGGACATAAGTTTTACAATTGACCACTAACCTCAGATAAATCGTTACTTGGTCCCAAAGACCTCAACCGCCCTCCAATGTTGGTCAATTCATTATAGCAAGCCTCGCTTACTTCTCCTTCTTCTTAATATGGTCATCTGCTTTAATATATCTCCTCAATTAAGTTCATAAACTACAAGATCGTGGTTTATTTATGATTGATGCCCCAAAAAGACCTCATTCCAAGGAGAAATAACACCCAAGGTCACCCAACCTTCAAAACTAAGTTATATTATTGCATAACACATTGAGAATAACCTATGGCAATCCTGTAGGAGTTATCGAGCTCTCAGTCCTCCGACAGAGCACCTGCCTTCAGTGTATTGAGCAGGTGAAAAGAAAAATACTATTCCACCTATCGACACTATACAACTCCACTTGAATTGAATGCTCCGATAAGTATTTAATGCTACTAATAACCACCTTATACCACCTGGAAATCCTTTGGCCAACACACCATCCTTTTGCTGATACTGTCATACTTTGGAGGCTCCTTAACTATGTGGTAACAGTCCACTCATTCTCACTCCTAGAGTTTTTATATAAATAGGGGTTGGTTGAAGGATGAAGATGGATTCAAACAATCAAACTCAAAGAGAATTAAGAATTCTAACCATTCCCAAGTGTTTTAATTTTCGTTTCATACTCACAACCCATAGTTGTGACTTTATATTAGTAACTTGGATGATTTCCAGAGTTCACCCATTTTGTATATCATGTTGGGCATTAAAGAAATACTCAAGAACCCTTAGAAAAGTCAATCAATCACTTCCTAAGGTTCTTTTAGTCACTGACAAAAGGATGGAAGACCTCAGACTCTCTTGACAAAAGCTTAGGAGGTCCTTTAGACTGTAATAACTCTTTTAAAATCTAATAAACAAGTACAAAACCTTAGAGAGTGGAAGTAAGACCCCCTCCTGAGGTTCGAACCACTTTAAACTATTGGCTTATGACTTGACACTTCTTTCCTCTTATATGTCTGAGGTTTAGAGGGGTGCACATGTGGGTCTGAAGTCACATATAATTTCTACACCTATCATTCTGAAAATACTCATGTGTCTAAAGAGTCTTCTTCATCTCTTGAGAATAAAAGTTTCTCAAAGCTTTCAAAGAAATTCAATCATCGTTTTGTGTATAATTTCACTTTTGTAATCGTGATGGTCATGTGAAAGAATTTTTCCACAAGCAAAGGAAAAACTCTAAGGTGACTCTGAAACCTCACTTTCATGAAGTTTCTTCCTTATGGAATGATTTTAATTTCCATTTTATAAAATCCAAAACTATTTTGTCACAAATTAAAAATATTTCAAATTTTAAAGTTATGGACATTATTTCAAAAGATTTAGGGACGAATATCAAGACTAAAGTAGTTTATTTCACACAACCTTTGTTTCCTAAGATGACTCACAATGGTACTTAGGTAGTGGGTACTCTAGGCATATGACTAAAAATAAAGCATTTTTTTTTTCAAAATTTGTTAAGATTTAATTTTGTCACGTTTGGGGATGGGAATAAGTCTAACATAACAAGGAAGGGCACCATAGACATTGATGGTTTTCCTAAACTAGATAATGTTCTTAGCATAAGTCAATATATGCAATAATCATCATAATGTTCTTTTTACCAAGAAGGAATGCAAAGCTCTTGATTCTAAATGTAAATGCGTATTGAAGGGTACTAGAACCACGAAGAATTGTTAAATCATCAACGTATCTCCGAGTATTCTTTTTAATAGTTCTAAGGAAGATGTGGTGGATTTTTGGCATCAGAAGTTAGGTCACGTGGACTTTAGAGATCTTAGTAAACCTGTTAGGAATAAAATTATTCGTAATTTACTTATTTTAGAGTCAATTTGTTCTCGTGTGTGTGGTACTTATTAAATGGGCAAACAAATTCATAAACCACCTAGGAAATTGATTGCAATTTATACCTCTTATGTGATAGAGATATTACACATAGATCTTATAGGTTCAGTTCATATGGAGAGCATAGGTGCTAGGCGTTATGTCCTTGTGATTGTAGATGACTTCTCTAGATTCACTCTTATAAGATTTTTTCATAGTAAGTCTAATGATAAATTATTTATTCCAACGTGAAAACAACTCCAAAATCAAAAGGCATGACTATTGTTAGAATCCATAATACTCACGGAAGTGAATTTAAAGTAACGAGTATACTAGAATGGTGTAGTGAAGTTGGTATCCACCATGAGTTTTCGTCTTTTAAAACACCTCAACAAAATAAAATAGTTTAAAGAAAGAATCAAACCATTCAAGCGATGGATAAATCCATGTCAATTGGAAAAAATGTTCTTAAGATGTTTTGGGCGAAATCTTTTCACACCTTTAACCAAGTCTATAGGAGTTACTGTACTAACCAAACCCCTTGTGAGATTTAGAAAGGGAAAAATCCTACACTCAAGCACTTATTATTTTTGGAAGAAAATGTTATATACTCAAGGATAGAGAATACTGTACTAAGCTTGACATTATAAGTGATGTAGGCATTTTTCTTTGCTATTCCACTAATAGTCATGCCTAGCGTGTTCAAAATTATATTTTTCACAAAAGTATGGAGTCCGTTAATGTCATCATTGATGATAGTGATTCCTATGATTTCAATGAGGATGATTGTGAAAAAATGACTTTCAAATTTATCGATGTTGAATATAGGAGGGAATAAGAAGTATATGAGTGGGAAGAGGTGGTTCCACCACCCAGTGAGGTTGTGAATGTGGGACACACACCTCCTTAGGTTATTAAAGACCATGATTCTACAAAAATCATTGGTAATCATAATGCCGGAGTAAACATTCTATATCAACTTCAAAGAGAAGTTAACTTTCTTTTTTATTCGTCCACTATCGAACACAAGAATTTGGAAAATGCCTTGTTAGACAAATATTGGGTTAATGCCATGTAAGAAGTGTCATACCAATTCGACAAACAAGAAGTATTGAGTCTAGTCCCATTGCCAAAAGATATTCATTTGATTGCTACGAAGTGGATCTTCAGGAACACGTGTGATGAAGATGGGACCATTTTGAGGAACAAGGCAAAACTAATGGATCAAGGTTATACATACACAAGTTTAAGGTGTAAAATTTGATGAGTATTTTATCACCGTTTCTAGGATAGAGTCGATTAGTTTACTCTTAAATATAACACCTGCCTTAGATTTCAAGCTCCATAAAATGATTGTGAACAATGATTTTCTTGATAACAATATTCAAGAGGAAGTGTATAAGTCACAACGTTAGGACTTTAACGATCCTAAATTTCCAACATGTGTTTATCGCCTCAAAACGTCATTGTTTGCCTTAGACAAACACCTTGAAATTGGTATAAAAGACTTATCTCATATCTTATGGGGAAAGGCTTCAAAACAGGAAGTGTAAGAAAGACCTTTTTTTTACAATCTTGTGGAAAAGACATCGTGGTAGCCCAAGTGTATGTTGATGATAATGTTTTTGTCTCCACAATTAAGAAAAATGCTCAAGAATTTTCTTTGATAATTGAAAACTAATTTGAGATGAGCATGGTTGGGGAACTCGCTTTCTTTCATGCTCTCTAAATGAATCAAATGGGTGGTGGAATTTTTATTTTGAAATATAAATATGCAAAGGACCTTGTGAATAAGTTTTAACTTGACACTTCTAAGACTAAACATACCCCAATAGGTGTTTCTGTTAAGCTTGGAAAGGATGTCAATGGAACGGATGTCGATGAGATTAATTATCGGAGCATGATAGGTAGTTTGTTACCTCATGGACAATCATCCTGACATATACTTTAGTGTAGGAGTCTGTGTTCGCTACCAATCTTATTGTGACACCCTGCTTAAAATAATAACGGGTGGCTAGCCCTATACTAAAATAATCAGGAATTTCAAGTGGATCCTTCTCAGCATCTATAGATGATACTAAAACAAACACAGCTAACTACCCATTAATATAAAAAGAGGGTGCTAAAAAAAATTTAAAACATACAAAGAAATTCCCAACTAACAACATAACAACTACTGAATATAATAAATAACACACACATGCTATAAAAAGGGATGAGTACTAGAGTACAATTAAATATACAAAAAGGAAATACCTGAATATGCTGTCGGGTCACAGACAATACAACGGTCTAAAGAAAGATAAATATAAAAAAAATTCTACAACTACAACTCTTGGGTGTAAACCTGAGATATACAAAATGAATCCTAATCTAGATATACAAAAGATAGGAATCGGCTATATCAAAATCATGCAATAGTTTGCAACTGCCACAGCTTCCTCGATTACACTGGATAAACAACATCAATGGCGTCCTTACGGAGCAACACCTAAGATAATACAATATGTATAGCAAGAAGAAAATATAAACGGATCAGGGCCCGAGGTGTGAAAATAGTTTTGGCAAGTGCATTAAAATGCATAATAATTATAAATGCATTATAACATGATTAAAGTGGAGTCCACTCTCGGGAAAGATCCAACTCACCTCTCAACTAAAGCGTGCACCTAAACGTATGCACATGATCCTCAAATATATGCTCACCCCTATATAGGGCAAGAATCTAACCTAGACCCAAAATTTATACTCATAAAAACTACCATCTAAAACTTAACCAACAACTTCCAAATCTACCTTAATTACAAACGTGCCTTACTTACTTAACATATAAATAATCATATACGTATTCTCTTACTAGAATTTCTCATATTCTAGTTATTTACATAAATGAGTTAATAGCATCAAATGCTAAGGACTAAAATTCTCCCAATTATCAATACTGCATTGTGTTTCGTGCGTGGGACGTCTCGCAAGCGAAATCCAAACAAGGAACCCCCCGATACACTACTCCTTGGCAGTATTGATTATTGAGATTCATTATGCCCTCAATGCATGACGCATATAACCCCAATTACTACAATTAATATAAACAATTAAACTATTCCAACCTCTCAACAGTGCACTGCGTTTCGTGCGTGGGACTTCTCGCAAAGCGAAATCCAAACAAGGAACCCCCTTAATACACTACTCCTTAACACTGCCGATTGTCGAGATATACTAATATATAAATCAAAGTATTAAGGACTAAACTTATCTCCACTGCCAACATTGTACTGCGTTTCATGAGTGGGACGTCTCGCAAAGCGAAATCCAAATAAGGAACCCCCCCGATACCCTACTCGACAATATTAGTCATTGGGGTCCATTATGCCCTCGATACCCAAGGTAATATATACTCATTTTGATATATACACTTCATATCCACTCTAATATTCATCAAAATTTAGTCCGTATAAAATCTCCCGGAATGAGATTCAATCAATATTCTTATGTCTCTTTACACTAGAGACATATATATGATAGTGTAGGAGGGTAGTGAGACTGGGGTCTATGAATAACTGGAAAGGGTGAGGCGTGACCCACTCCAATGGACGCTGCCTGCAAGGCCTTCAAGGTCTCCTGGTGCAACTTCTGAAGAAAACTTATCCTTCTGGTAACAATGGAACTCAAGCTTCAACTCACTCCCTGCAAGAAGATGAACTTTCACAGCAAAAATAGAAATTTTCTCAAGGGAAACACCTGAGAGTAATGGCTGTCAGTGGGGAGTGAAGGAACAAGGCACTCAGCACTAAGAGAATGAGCAGGGAGAGAACACTTAGGTAGGTCTGGTGATATTTTGGCAGAGTAACAGTGCAATTGCTATTGTCTTTCCCTTCTTTATGACCTTGCCTAGGGGTCCTATTTATACTTGGGCACTAAGGCTGGGTTGGCACTTTTGGCGCCAAAACTTAGAGGGTTGGTGAGGGACAAAGTCTACAGTGTACCATTTGTCCCTACCTGCAGGCAGGTCTGCCTGTCCCCTCTGGCAGATGCCCCCTGGCGCCGACCAAAGTTCAAAAGCAACTATGTCTTCTAATGGAGACAAAATATCTGATTTGCTAAATATCTTTTGAAACGGTAACTTTGATACAAACTTTGTAAACTTGAGGGGGAGTCTCGAGGACCACCTCCTCTAAAATATTTGCAAGCTTGAGGGGGGTCTCGAGGACCCCCTTCTAAAATCATTTTTCTTGAGAGGGGTTTAGAGGACCCTCTCCTCTAAAATCATTTTATAAATAGTTCTTTTCTTGTGAGCAGCCAACCCTTTGGCTGCTCACTTCACTTGTGACTAAGTGTGAGGTGTGTGAGGACTGGGTGACCCTAGGGTCTCCTACTAGTATTCTCTCAATCCTATAGTGCTAAATGGTTGAGCTTGCTCAACATACCTTGTCCCTCAGCCGACAAGCCAAAACTCCCGAGAGGTCCCAACGCGCCTATTCGAGCCTTGCTTGCTCGACTAGGCAACCTGTACAAGAAAGTAAAGTGTTAGTGATGTTGTTCATTTAGAGACTGATGTTTCATGATGAGGAGTTGCTTGTGATAGCTACTCCCTCAATATGAGTTTCTGTCGAAACCCTTGTAGCGGCACTTCTCGAATAATATTTCTGCAGTGACCCTTGCTCTAGTGGCGCTGACGCTTGCAGTAGCGCTGAACCTGTTGGCGCTGACCCTTGCTGCGGTGCTGACACTTGCAGCGGCGCTGATACTTGAAGCGGCGCTGACGCTCGCAGCGGAGCTGACACTTGCAGCGGCGCTGACCCTTGCAGCGGCGTTGACCCTTGCAGCGACGCTGACACTTTCAGCGGCGCAGACACTTGCAGCAGCGCAGACACTTACAGCGGCGCTGGCACTTGAAGCGGCACTGAACTTTACAGCGGCGCAGACACTTGCAGCGGCGCTGGCCCTTATAGCGGCGCAAACACTTGGAGCGGCGCTGACTCTTGAAGCGGGGCGGACCCATGCGGCGGTGCAGACACTTGCAGCGGCGCTGGCCCTTACAGCGGCACAGACACTTGCAGCAGCGCTGACACTTGAAGCGGCGCTGACCCTTGCGACGGCGCAGACACTTGCAGCGGCGCTGACCCTACTGACGCTCACTCTTGCAGCGGCGCTGACCCTTGCGGCGACGCAGACACTTGCAGCGGCGCTGGCCCTTGCAGTAGGGCAGACACTTGTAGCGGCGCTGGCACTTGAAGCGGAGCTTACCCTTACGGCGGCGCAGACACTTGCAGCGGCGCTGACCCTAGTGACGCTGACTCTTGCAGCGGCGTTGACACTTGCAGCGGCGCTGACACTTGCAGCGGCGCTCGCACTTGAAGCGGCGTTGACGCTCGCAGCGGCGCTGACGTTCGCAACGGCGCTGACGTTCGCAGCGGCGCTGACGCTCTCAGCGGCGCTGATACTTTCAGTGACGCTGACTCTTGTAGCGGCGCTGACACTTTCAGCGGCGCTGACCCTTGCAGCGGAGCTGACCCTTGCAGCGGAGCTGACCTTTGCAGCGGCGCAGACACTTGCAGCGGTGCTGGCACTTGAAGCGGCGCTGACCCTTGCGGCGGCACAGACACTTGTAGCGGCGCTGACCCTTGTAGCGGCGCAGACACTTGCAGCGGCGCTGGTACATGAAGCGGCGCTGACCCTTGCGGCGGCGCTGACCCTAGTGACGCTGACTCTTGCAGCGGCGTTGACACTTGCAGCGGCGCTGACACTCGCAGCGGCACTGATACTTTCAGTGGCGCTGGGGGTTCCTTCTGAATATGAGTTTCTGTCGGGACCCTGGGGGGTTCCTGCTCAATATGAGTGTCTGCCGGGACCCTGGGGTATCTCCTCCTCAATATGAGTTTATGTCGGGACCCTGGGGGGTTCCTGCCCAATATGAGTTTCTGCCGGGACCCCGGAGGGGTTCCTGCTCAATAGGAGTTTCTGCCGGGACCCTGGGTTTCTTCTCACTATTTCTAGTAAAATAATACTTTTTTATAGGTAGACACCCTTCTACATTAGCCCCTCGTGCAAATTTTTTTAGGTTGGGTAGACCAAAAAAGCTTTGTACGCCATAACGTCGATTTTTATTTTTTTATTTTGGGGGACCCTAGGGTTCCTTCATCATTCCCCCTTAGGGTCATTAAATGTCCTGTCGCTTCATCCCAAGTTTTGTAGATGAGGCCACTTATAGTGGACCTCCTTATCTGGGTATCAACTTGGACGGGGGGTTTACTCGCGGTGAGCCCCTCGTTCTTGGCCTGCTTCTGTGGCCTTTTTTCTAGGGCGGAGGGGTTCCGCGCCGTGAGCCCCTCACCCTTGACCTTCTTCTGTGTCCTTCCATCTTGGGCGGAAGGGTTTCTAGCGGTGAGTCCCTCGCCCTTGGCCTTCTTCTATGGCCTTCTATCTTGGGCGAAGGGGTTGCTCACGGTGAGCTCTCGCCCTTGGCCTTTTTGCTGTTGCCTTCTATCTTGGGCGGAGGGGTTGCTCGCGGTGAGCTCCTCACCCTTGGCCTTCTTCTGCGGCCTTCCATCTTGGGTGGAGGGGTTTCTCACCGTGAGCCTCTCGCCTTTGGCCTTCTTCTGTAGCCTTCCGTTTTGGGCGGAGGGGTTACTCACGGTGAGCCCCTCGCCCTTGGCCTTCTTCTGTGGCCTTCTATCTTGGGCGGAGGGGTTACTCGCGATAAGCCCCTCGCCCTTGGCCTTCTTTTGTGGCCTTCTATCTTGGGCGGAAGGGTTACTCGCGGTGGGCCCCTCGCCCTTGGCCTTCTTCTACAGCCTTTCATGTTGGGCGGCGGGGTTACTCGCGGTGAGCCCCTCGCCCTTGGTCTTCTTATGTGGCCTTTCATTTTGGGCGGAGGGGTTACTCGTGGTGAGCCCCTCGCCCTTGGCCTTATTCTGTGGCCTTCTTTCTTGGGCGTAGGGGTTACTCGCGGTGAGCCCCTTGCCCTTGGCCTTCTTCTGGGGCCTTTAATCTTGGGCGGAGGGGTTGCTCGCGATAAGCCCCTCGCCTTTGGCCTTCTTCTGTGGCCTTCTATCTTGGGCGGAGGGGTTACTCGCGATGGGACCCTCTCCCTTGGCCTTCTTCTGCAGCCTTTCATCTTGGGCGGCGGGGTTACTCGCGGTGAGCCCCTCGCCCTTGGCCTTCTTCTGTGGCCTTTCATTTTGGGCGGAGGGGTTACTCGTGGTGAGTCCCTCGCCCTTGGCCCTATTCTGTGGCCTTCTTTCTTGGGCGTAGGGGTTACTCGCGGTGAGCCCCTCGCCCTTGGCCTTCTTCTGGGGCCTCTCATCTTGGACGGAGGGGTTGCTCGCGGTGAGTCCCTCGCCCTTGGCCATTTTCTGTCAAGCTTGCAATCTTGGGCAGGTGGAGTCACTCTAAGTGGGTCCCCACCCTCCAAGCTTATTTTATTATTTGTTCACTTTCTTGAGGACTTCTCAATATTAGCCCCCTCGTGCAGAAGTGTCTTGTAATGTCGAGAGACTTGTGCACGAAATTATCGTACCCTTTATTTATACTTGGCAGTTGCTCAAGACTATGAGTGCTCTGATGCCCTTGGAGCCTTAGGTACTAAACAGTTGTACCTTATGTTTGTACTTAGCCTTTGCTCAAGACTGTGAGCGCTCCGGCGCTCTTGGAGCCTTAGGTGCTAAACAGTCGCACCTTATATTTATACTTGACACTTGCTCAAGACTGTGAGCGCTCCGGTGCCCTAGGAGCCTTAGGTGCTCATCTGGAACACCTTACGTTTATATTTGGCACTTGCTCAAGACTGTGAGCACTCCGATGTCCTTGGAGCCACAGGTCCTCAACTGGTGCACCTTATATTTATATTTGGCACTTGCTCAATACTGTGAGCGCTCCGGTGCCCTTGGAGCCTTAGGTGCTAAACTGTCGCACCTTATACTTATACTTGGCAGTTGCTCAAGACTGTGAGCGCTCCTATGCCCTTGGATCCTTACGTTTATACTTGGCATTTGCTCAATACTGTGAGTGCTTCGATGCCCTTGGAACCTTAGGTGCTCATCTTGAGCACCTTACATTTATACTTGGCATTTGCTCAATACTGTGAGCGCTCTGATGCCCTTGGAGCCTTAGGTGCTCATCTGGCGCACCTTATATTTATACTTGGCATTTGCTCAAGACTGTGAGCGCTCCGGTGCCCTTGGAGCCGTAGGTGCTCATCTGAAGCACCTTACGTTTGTACGTGGTATTTGCTCAAGATTGTGAGCACTCCGATGCCCTTGGAGCCTTAGGTGCTCAACTGGCGCACCTTATATTTATACTTGGCACTTGCTTAAGACTGTGAGCGCTCCGGTGCCCTTGGAGCCTTATGTTTATACTTGGCATTTGCTCAATAATGTGAGCGCTCCGATGCCCTTGGAGACTTAGGTGCTCCTCTGGAGCACATTATGTTTATACTTGGCATTTGCTCAAGACTATGAGCGCTCCGACGCCCTTGGAGCTTTAGGTGCTAAACTATCGCACATATACTTATACTTGGCAATTGCTCAATATTGTGAGCGCTCTGATGCCCTTGGAGCCTTAGGTACTAAACTGTCATACCTTATATGTATACTTGGAGTTGTTCAATACTTTGAGTTACTCTTTTTTATATGAGAACCTCAAGATTGAATTTCCCGCTTCTAACTGTGGGGTATTTGCATATGAGATGAGCAACTTAAAATTTTGAAGCTCCCTCTAACTGCGGGGCACTTGCATATAACTGAGCGAGTAAAAATTTGGACGTTGCCTCTCTAACTGCGGGGTACTTGCATATAGCTGAGCAAGTTTAAAATTTTAAAAGTTTCCCCTTTAACTGCGGGGTACTTGGATATAACTGAGCAAGTTGAAATTTGGAAGCGGCCCCTCTAGCTGCGGGGTACTTCTTGCATATAGCTGAGCAAGTTTAAAAATTTTAAAAGTTTCCCCTTTAACTACGGGGTACTTCTAACTGTGGGGTACTTTTTAGCGTACCCCCGTGTGATTATGGGGTATTTCGTTATGCACATTCATTTCTTAGGGAGTAGCTAGGAGATGGGGTTAGTCCTTCTCCTTCCCACAAACTTTGAATAAAATTTCGCATATATCCTAAGTAAAGAAATAATTATTTCTTTATACTCGAAATTTCCCTTCGTCTGCAGGGTGCTTGTTCCAAACTTTTCTTAGGAACCTTTTTGTCTTATAAAAATAACAAGTTTAGAGAGGGGGGTAGACCCGCTTCTCCCTATTTTCTGAAACTGGTCAATTACATTTTTCTTGAGAACAGAGGTTAGGACTTGTTCTCTAGGCTATAAATCTGTATGGAATAATAAAAAAATTTAGTGATTTTTTTTTATTATTACTAGGAGGATAACCTCCTGCTCGTTCTTTCGGGTCCGTAGGGACTTTACTCACTATACTTTTACTTTTGGGTTGGATATATCCCCAAGTTTAATGAGGAAAGTTCCTTATATCATGGGGCCCCTTCTAATCTAGTAGAGGTTCTACCCTTCTTTTAAGAAAAGAACACATAAATCTGGTGTACCCACCGCACAATGTAGGTAGATAAATTATGCATACAAGTGTTAGTAAAAAAATCACTAGTGATCCTTTTCTACTCATAAAATTGCTTTACGTAGAAAAGACTTTATGCATCAGAGCAAGCTATTCAAATTTTTTTGAAGAAAATGAAACCTGGCAGGAGTCAGGCCTAGTACCTCTTCAGTCGTAGTGGTGAGGATGCCCGCTGACGATGAATTGAATTTTGGGGCGAGGACCTGTATAGGTCCCTCGCCACTGCTTGTAATGGTGTGGGGGGGGGGGGGGGGGTCCTCGCTCATAGGTCCCACTTTTGGAACTGAAATTATTGGGGGTCCACTGATGGGGGTTCCTTGCGAGTGCTTCTGTCACCGGGTGGTTCCTCGCAAGCATTGCTGCTAACAGAGGGTTCCTCGTTTTTTTTTCAATCGTCAAGGGTTCCTCGCGACTTAGTTCCTTGCATCCACAAAGGGCCATCTTTCGCGCTTTTAACAATGGGGGTTCCTCGTCGACCGTCTAATCTATGGTTATCACCGATGAGGGTTCCTCGTGCGCTAATCCTCGAATGCTAAATTTCTGTTGCTAGTGCTTTGAGATCTAAGAGTTTCTCGCATATCAAGACTTCGCATCTGGGTTACTCATGCTCCGCCTCATACCTGGGGGGTTCCTGGTAAAAAATTATGCAAGAGCCTTATTTTTCCACCGGTTCTTCTCCCACGGCGTCTGAGGGACTCCGGGTTCTGCATTTAAGGTCGCTACTTCCAAGGGTTCCTCGCCCATTGGTTTCATTACCGAGGGTTCCTTGAGTGGATAAATGACTTCTTACCCCCGTCTCGCATGAGGTACTGCTTCTGAGGCACCAACTGAAATGGGTGATGATTCCTCGTCATCTATTCCAATTAGCGAGGGTTCCTCGCTTGACGTTTTTTTTTTGGTTGTGGATTCCTCGTGCGACAGCTCCTCGTGTGAAGTCTCAGCCGCCTAAGGTTCCTCGTTTGTGATTCTTGTAACTACGGGTCCCTCACCTGAGGCCTTAACTTTGGGGGCTCCTCGCGAGAGGTACTCGCTTCCCGGGGTTCCTCGCTTGGAACAATTCCTGCATGGAGCCTTGCGTTGAGGAGCCAGTCTACTAGAGATTACTCATTTGAGTTTTCCATCAGGTGTTCCTCGCACGTTCCTTTACAAACTATAGTTTCTTCAGTCGAGGGTTTGGAACCTATAGGTTCCTCGTCAACCAAGACTTCTAACCCGGGTTCCTCGTGCTCCACCCTAGACTTGGGGATAGCTCGTAAAAAAAAATGTGCCAGACCCTCGTTTTCCAATGAGTCCCTCGATGACAGAGTTTGTGTCCAGTGATTTGGGATTTATTACAAGTGAGGGTTCCTCACGTCTGGGTTATGCGCTTGAGGGTTCCTCGACTATTTTTTTTTCATGGCTTTGGGTTCCTCGCGTGCTGATTTTGTACCTAAGGTTTCCTCGTTCGGGTTCCACCCGATGGAAAAGGGTTCCTCGACTGACTTTTTTCGTATGGGTTCCTCGTCAGCGCTATCTCATTTGGAGAAGTGGATTTTCTACCCCCCGCCATGTATGAGCTACTGCTGGTGGGTTACTCGTCGAATGTCGTGACGAGTTGTGACTGACTAGTATGGATTCCTCATCGAGGGACGTGACTGGCGAGGGTCTCCCGCATGAGGCTACTGCTGGCGCCAATCTAGGTTTCTCAAAATTTAGAACTCCTTTATTTAAGGGTTCCTCGACCGGGGTGTGACTGGCAAGGGTCCCTCGCCTAGGGGTTCCACCCTTGAAATTTCTATTTGGGGTCCTTTACTTGAGGGTTCCTCATCGCTATCGTAGAGTGCGAGGGGTTCCTCGACCACATGGAATTTCTCACCAAGCACTTAGGGTTCCTCGCCTACCACTTTGACCACCAGGGGTCCTCGCTTACTGTCGTGGCAACGAAAGGGTGGGTTCCTCAACCAAATTTTTTGAATTTGGGGGCTCCTCGCCTTAACTATGGGGGGGTTCCTCACATCTGGAGTTACTCGCGTCCCTCATTTGGGGTTCCTTTCTTGAGGTCTCTTGCACATAGTTGCTGTTGGCCATCCCTCGCTTGAGGGTTCCTTGCCTGGAGGTCTCTCGGCTTGGCATCGCGTCTACGGGTCCCTCGTCAGGAATTGGGGGTGTCTCAACATCTTGTCCCGTCGAGGGTTCCTCGACCCAGGGTGTCTCGACCCCTTGTGGTGTTGACGATTTTTTGACTGTTCGTGTTGCGTTTGGGGAGATGCGCGATTTGCCTTTTATTTCTGGTGGGGGGTCTCGACCTCTTATCACGTCGAGGGTTCCACGACGCAGGGTGTCTCGCCCATTGTTGGCATCATGGAGAGTATGTCGCTGCTGCCATGGACACTTTATTGATGACGAGAGGTACCCAGGGCTCCTCACCCTGTGTTCTTAGTGATTTGTTATTTCTACAGGGGTTGCCACTTCCACTCCCTTCTTGGCAGCGGGGGGTGTGCCGCCGACTGTTGGTACTATAGGGGTGTTGCTGGCCAAGGGTTCCTCGCGACCCCCTTTCCAGTGAGTTCATCGCGACCCCCTCGCCAGTTAGAGGTTTTCCATCTTTTGGGATTTCCACTATGGGACCCACTGCCGAGGGTCCCTCGTCGTTAGCTGCTACTGCCATGGGTTCTTTTCTTAAGGGTTCCTCATTGTTATCAATGAGCGTGAGGAGTTCCTCGCCAAACACTTAGGGTTCCGGGGGTTCTGCCAGTGAACTTGACAATTGTCACAACTTGCTCCAGCGCCGTCCTTTGCGGCTGAGCTACTTCTGCTGGAATCGCTGCCGGAACGGCTGCCCCTCCAGAGGGGGTTGTTGCTGGTGTTACACAATCTTAACCCAAACTTGCCAAGTCTCAAAAAACATACTCATAAGCCTCTACCACCGGAGCTGCTGCCGGTGAGCTGGTCTGCCCTCCCGAAGGAGCAAGTACCTTTGCTCTGGTTACCACCACATCCACCTGAGTGGCATTGTCTCTTTGAGATCCATTTCCAGATGGAATGTCTTCAAACACTAGCTGCCTAGAAACATTAAAACCTTCTTTGTCCATGGAAGTGAGGATACCTCCCCAGCGGAGTCGCCAAATGTAGGAGGGTAGTGAGACTGGGGTCTATGAATAACTGGAAAGGGTGAGGCGTGACCCACTCGAATGGACGCTGCCTGCAAGGCCTTCAAGGTCTCCTGGTGCAACTTCTGAAGAAAACTTCTCCTTCTAGTAACAATGGAACTCAAGCTTCAACTCACTCCCTGCAAGAAGATGAACTTTCACAGCAAAAATAGAAATTTTCTCAAGGGAAACACCTGAGAGTGATGGATGTCAGTGCGGAGTGAAGGAACAAGGCACTCAGCACTAAGAGAATGAGCAGGGAGAGAATGCTTAGGTAGGTCTGGTGATATTTTGGCAGAGTAACAGTGCAATTGCTATTGTCTTTCCCTTCTTTATGACCTTGCCCAGGGGTCCTATTTATACTTGGGCACTAAGGTTGGGTTGGCACTTTTGGCGCCAAAACTTAGAGGGTTGGTGATGGACAAAGTCTGCAGTGTACCATTTGTCCCTACCTGCAGGCAGGTCTGCCTGTCCCCTCTGGTAGATGCCCCCTGGCGCCGACCAAAGTTCAAAAGCAAATATGTCTTCTAATGGAGACAAAATATCTGATTTGCTAAATATCTTTTGAAACGGTAACTTTGATACAAACTTTGTAAACTTGAGGGGGGGTCTCGAGGACCACCTCCTCTAAAATATTTGCAAGCTTGAGGGGGTTCTTGAGGACCCCCTTCTAAAATCATTTTTCTTGAGAGGGGTTTAGAGGACCCTCTCCTTTAAAATCATTTCATAAATAGTTCTTTTCTTGTGAGCAGCCAACCCTTTGGCTACTCACTTCACTTGTGACTAAGTGTGATGTGTGTGAGGATTGGGTGACCCTAGGGTCTCCTACTAGTATTCTCTCAATCCTATAGTGCTAAATGGTTGAGCTTGCTCAACATACCTTGTCCCTCAGCTGCCAAGCCAAAACTCCCGGGAGGTCCCAACGCGCCTATTCGAGCCCTGCTTGCTCGACTAGGCAACCTGTACAAGAAAGTAAAGTGTTAATGATGTTGTTCATTTAGAGACTGATGTTTCATGATGAGGAGTTGCTTGTGATAGCTACTCCCTCAATATGAGTTTCTGTCGAAATCCTTGTAGTGGCACTTCTCGAATAATATTTCTGCAGTGACCCTTGCTCTAGTGGCGCTGACGCTTGCAGTAGCACTGACCCTGTTGGCGCTGACCTTTGCTGCGGTGTTGACACTTGCAGCGGCGCTGACACTTGCAGCGGTGCCGATAATTGAAGCGGCGCTGACGCTCGCAGCGGAGCTGACACTTTCAGCGGCGCTGACCCTTACAACGGCGCCGACCCTTACAACGGCGCCGACACTTGTAGCGGCGCCGACACTTGCAGCGGCGCTGACACTTACAGCGGCGCAGACACTTACAGCGGCGCTGGCACTTGAAGCGGCGCTGAACTTTGCAGCGGCGCAGACACTTGCAGCGACGCTGGCCCTTACAGCGGCGCAGACACTTGCAGCGGCGCTGACACTTGAAGCGGCGCTGACCCTTGCGGCGGCGCAGACACTTGCAGCGACACTGGCCCTTACAGCGGCGCAGACACTTGCAGCGGCGCTGGCACTTGAAGTGGCGCTGACCCTTGCGACGGCGCAGACACTTGCAGCGGCGCTGACCCTAGTGACGCTCACTCTTGCAGCGGCGCTGACCCTTGCGGCGACGCAGACACTTGCAGCGGCGCTGGCCCTTGCAGCAGCGCAGACACTTACAGCGGAGCTGGCACTTGAAGCTGCGCTGACCCTTGCGGCGGCGCAGACACTTGTAGCGTCGCTGACCCTAGTGACGCTGACTCTTGCAGCGGCGTTGACACTTGCAGCGGTGTTGACACTTGCAGCGGCGCTGACTCTTGCAGCGGCGCTGACACTTTCAGCGACGCTGACCCTTGCAGCGGTGCTGACCCTTGCAGTGGCGCAGACACTTGCAGCGGCGCTGGCACTTGAAGTGGAGCTGACCCTTGCGGCGGCGCAGACACTTGCAGCGGCGCTGGCCCTTGTAGCGGCGCTGGCACTTGAAGCGGCGCTGACCCTTGCGACGGTGCAGACACTTGCAGCGGCGCTGATCCTTGCGACGGCGCTGACCCTAGTGACGCTGACTCTTGCATCGGCGTTGACACTTGCAGCGGCGCTGACACTTGCAGCGGCGCTGGTACTTGAAGCGGCGCTGATGCTCGCAGCGGCGCTGACCCTCGCAGCGGCGCTGACACTCGCAGCGGCACTGATACTTTCAGTGGCGCTGGGGGTTCCTTCTGAATATGAGTTTCTATCGGGACCCTGGGGACTTCCTGCTCAATATGAGTGTCTGCCGGGACCCTGGGGTGGCTCCTCCTCAATATGAGTTTATGTCGGGACCCTGGGGGGGTTCCTGCTCAATATGAGTTTCTGCCAGGACCCCGGAGGGGTTCCTGCTCAATATGAGTTTCTGCCGGGACCCTGGGTTTCTTCTCACTATTTCTAATAAAATAATACTTTTTTATAGGTAGACACCCTTCTACAGATAGCTCATAATCATATGCAAAAAATATACTATTCACATAAGTATAATAATAACCATCCCAACGGGCTATAAATCGAGGAAAAAGGTTCTCAATGCTATCATCTACCAGGGAATCGCTCATGTATCATCTTGGGTACCAAAGGTCAGACTCTCACATCGCCTTATTGAAAACAAAATCACAACGTATGGGAAGCGGTCATAGTTCCTCCCTGAAAGTGAGACGAAACAAACCCACCACATCTCACCCCTAATAAAAGTCACACAATAATAATGGACGCTATGACCTGGGGACTATACGCTCCCTGCTCCTCAAGCCAGGGGCCTCACCCACATCGCGTAACTTCCCATGATAGCATAAAGGGGGTATGCTTCACAAATATATATATATATATATATATATATATGGAAGCGGTCATAGTTCCTCCCTGAAAGTGAGACGAAACAAACCCACCACATCTCACCCCTAATAAAAGTCACACAATAATAATGGACGCTATGACCTGGGGACTATACGCTCCCTGCTCCTCAAGCCAGGGGCCTCACCCACATCGCGTAACTTCCCATGATAGCATAAAGGGGGTATGCTTCACAAATATATATATATATATATATATATATATATATATATATATATATATATATATATCATACACACTAGATATACATATACCATCACATCATATAAATGTATACCATCACACAAGGTATATATATCACGCCATATAATACGCTCGTATGCATAAATGAAAATAATTTCATTTATATAAGTATATTTATTTCTCTCGATACTAACCGTTTCTAACTCTCACACTTTCCCACTTTATATAAACGATAAGATCTCTCACTTGAAGCTCGCCCATCGCTTCTATTATATGATAAATCTCCCAATTCAATTTGCGTTAAGGATATTCTCTATATCCAAATTCACATCCAACAATAATCATCATCCCCAATCCATATTATGGTTCAATCAATCATATGAACCCATAACGTTATCACATTGGTGATTCAATTCAAAATTCAACATTGCTAAGTGCATCCTACCTCTCTCTTATAAACCCATAATCATCTCCAAATATAAATCTCAATGATAGTGGGCTTCCCCACTAGTTGGTACGATAATCTCCAATCGATATTCTCTCGGAATAAGTTAATATGACTCCAATAATTTATCATAAGGGAAACTTCCTAAAAGTCTCCAAAACATACTTCTCAAAACTTTTGTGAAGGTTCCCGATCGATAAACCCAAATGAAACGGAACGAAACTCACCCTAGAAAAACATCCCCCAAACTTCCCTGTTTCCGAATCGATTCGGGCCCAATCCGAATCGATTCGGCCTAGCGAATCGATTCTCCCCCTCATGTGAATCGATTCGGTCCAAAAGACCTAGGCAACTATCATAGGCCGAATAGATTAGGCTTTAGGTCTGAATCGATTCGGTCACTCAGACCTTGAAAGATGGAACATTCCGAATCGATTCGGGTTAGGGGCCGAATCGATTCGGCCTGTTCAGAAGCTACGAAAATGGCTATTTTTCTCCAAAAGCCAAAATCCCAAAAATCCTATTTATCATCTTCTCTCCATTTCTCTTCAACCAAAATATATAACTAACATCAAAACTCATCAAATAACTCAACCCAACTAATTTATAACCTCAAATCCATTATATACACATCAAATGTAAAATTTACCCAAAAATCTAGGTTTTGACATTTTAAACCCAAAATCCATAAATTTATCCACAAATCATGAAATAAAAGATGCACAAGAAATATTTAGCAAGTTTAATCACTTGCCTCAAGGTTGTAGAGGTTGAATCTTCCTCGAAATCACGGATTGGCCGGAATCTCTGAGATTTTCTCCTCTTTCTCTTCTTCCTTTACTTTCCTCTTCTCTCTCTCTCCCCCTATGGTTTTTCTCTTTCTCTTAAGTGAGAATGACTTCTCACATAGGCTTTAAAGCCTTAAATCCAAGATACCCAACTTTAAATGATAATATACACTTTAAATGACTCGGTTACTCCAATTCGAGTCAAACGAACTTAAAATATTTTGGAACCCAAATAAGACCCAAGTACAGTCATTTCGACTATCTCGACCCTTCCGGGATCAACCGCACACTCAGAACCGTCATCCAAATTACTTTCTAACATCCTTAAATTTGGACCTCAAATGCCAATTTAATAATTCTCCAATTAAAATAATATTTATTTCTCTCGAAAATAATTAATTTATTGTCCAAAAATCTCGGGGTATTACAGATTTCCCCACTCACAAGAATTTCGCCATCGAAGTTAAGCTTAGCCTAATACTCCAAATCTTAACTAGTTTCTACGACACTTATCCCCACTAACCCTATACCTATTCTTCCTTCTTCCCATAGAGAATCATTTTAATTTATAAAACTAAATTTGCCAACTAGGGAGCCCATACACCCCATATTCGAGTTTTACTGGTATAAACATAATTCGATTTCACTTAGCCTCAAATTGTACAATAACTTGAAATAATTTAAATCATACTAACATACTAATTATAAAAGAATTTTTTTTTTTAAATTCCAATGATTTAACTCCTCTCAATTACTAACATTCGTTACTTTCATGCGTGGGAGGTCTCGCAAACAAAATCCAAACAAGGAACCCTCCCAATACACTAATATGTAGCTCTGTCGGGGATTGAGAGTTAGTTAGATCGGGACTAGAGTTTAAAAAAATATTTTTGTGGAAATCATTTTTGATATAGCCCAAAGGCCAATATAAAATCTTATTTTAAAAATAGTTTATGTCTTTAGACATTCAAATAAAAATACCTTATTCCCAAGGCACAAGGTGTTAACAATTATCATACTCTTACTAACATATAGTTCTTAAAACTATCATAATTATGAGCTAAATCCCTCGCTCAACAATAATCCACTAAATTCTGAATCATTTCAGTAACAATAATCTTTTATATCATAATAAAATATTGTCATACAGTAGGCTCTTCCATAGCTGGAATATAACAAATATATAAGTCTAGCACATCCATAAAACAATAGCTTTACCATCGCAACTCGACATGTTACAACAATTCCTATGTTCAAAACCAAATCATAGATCTCTACTAGCATAAGACAAGATAATCTATTCTCCCCAAAGATAATCATATAAGAGCCTTACTTGCTCAATACTCCCTTTCGGGTCATTCCATACATAATAGGGTTATATCAATAACCACTTATTTTAATCTTAACTACAATACTCCCAAAGCCTCATAAAGCATAATCATAATCACAAAGGAAAATAACACCATACCTCTCTAGTCCGACTGCATCTCCCCATCGATGGGTTCCCACTCAAAGTACCCTAGACTAAAATGGCCCCGAACCTGCTATAAGGGTTTCACATTCAAAACTTCCTCAAAACGGGGTCCTCTACCTCTTTCAGGACAATCTCTCTTCCTATGTACTAATTCTTTACAAAAGAAACATCTACCCGTAAATCCTCTCTGCTCATCCTCAGGAACAAAACACTATTGTGACCCTCGATAATCCTGCTTATACCCTCTGGTATTACTATCATTCTCTTCACCATACCTACTTGATGAACCCGATTCTCTAAAGTTCTTACCCCATTGCGAACGAAGACAATATTCGTGACACTGTAACAGTGCCACATTCACTACCTCGGTGAAAGTCACTACCACTGGGTTCCCTAACAAATGCTGCCTAATTCGCCAATCTAAACCTCCCACTAACCTCGCTATTCGCTTCTCCTCCGTATTTACCTCCTCAGGTACTAAATTTTCCAATCGAGTAAATTCTTCTTTGTACTCGGCCACCGTTCGATCACCTTGAAACACATCTAACATTTTCCTCCTCATTTCCTTTTGGGTCGCGAAAGGAAAATACTTTCGGTCAAAAAGTTACCAAAAATTGATATAGGTAATGTATCTCTCCGTTAAGATGTGTTGATTGACTCCCACCAATGGAGATCTTCTCCCGTTAATTCAAAGGTAGCGAGAAATTGCTTCTGCACCTCGCTACATTCAACCATGCGAAGTTACCTCTGTATACTATTCTTCCATCGACTTGCAGCCATCGCATCAACTCCCCCTGAAAACTCTCAAAGATGTACCTTCCTAAAATCTTCCCACACTCTCTCCCACATAGACAAACCTGAGTGGGCTTAGGCTGCTTGAACTGCAGGTTGATGTGCCATCGCAGAAATGGTAGCAGTTACTGCTTATGCCACAATATTGGTAGCTTCGGTTGTGGTCATAGTCCCTTGAGGCATTTGGGTTTCCATATTCTCGGCCCCTTTATTTGCCCTACATGGACAACCTCTCTTCAGTGGCATCTGAAATAAGAACAAGTGTATCAGAATGCCTTTCAAATGTTTTCTCATTGCAGAAGAAAATATAGACGTGTGAACACAACAGTCCTAATAATAGGGCTCTACATCAATAACGCTCACGGAAGATCGTACAAAACCCACACAAATCCTAAAGACACTAGAACCTGATGCTCTGATACCACCTATGACACACCGCTTAAAATAATAATGGGTGGCCAGCCCTATACTAAAATAATCAGGAATCTCAAGTGGATTATTCTCAGCATCTACTTATGATACTAAAATAAACACAGCTAACTACCCATTACTACAAAAAGAGGGTGCCAAAAAAAAATTTAAAACATACAAAGCAATAGCCAACTAAAAACATAACAACTACTGAATATGATAAAGAACACACACATTCTATAAAAAGAGATGATTACTAGAGTACAATCAAATATACAAAAAGGAAATACCCAAATATACTGTCGGGTCACAGACAATACAACAGTCTAAATATAAACAAAATGCTACAACTACAACTCTTTGGTGTAAACCCGAGATATACAAAATGAATCCTAATCTAGATATGCAAAAGATAGGAATCGGCTATATCAAAATCACGCAACAGTCCGCAACTGCCACAGCTTCCTCGAATGCACTGGATAGACAGCATCAATGGCGTCCTTGCGGAGGAACACCTAAAATAATACAATATGTATAAGAAGAAGAAAATATAAATGGTCAGAGCCCGAGGTGTGAAAACAATTTTAACAAGTGCATTGTTGATGTAAAAAATTAGATTACTCTAATAATTCAATCACAGATAAATAAATGAGACAAAATATTCTAAAGTGGTTCAGCCTTATATGAATGGCCTACGTCCACTGTTATGTTATTGCTAAGTGTTTGGGAATTCTCGATTACAAGTACTATCAAGAAATTCCGGTTCCCTTTGAATGAGGGTGATACAATGTATTTATAGCCTTTAGGCTGTACATATGAAAAGGTAAACAATTAATGCCCTTTAAGAGTATACGCTTGTATGATACGCATTAAATGAATAGTTGAACTGTTGATTATCTGGCAATCAATGCTGTAGCCGAGATGCAACTCGGACCGCCTTAGTTGCTCGTCGTTCAGGAGTTCCTCGGAGAGTTGGAGTTCCTCGGAGTACACTTGTTGCTCGGAGTGAGTATGACTTGGTCGGGGAAATAAACTTCCTCGTCGCTGTTGTGCCACGTAGATCGACACGTGTCTTCTTATTATTCGTCTATATCAGCATACTAATTTTGGTATTAACAGAAGCCCCCAATGTTTCATATTTCGAACTTTGAGGAGTATGGAACATTCTTTCTCGGTATATGGCAATATTAAATAACCTTCCTTGCTTTTAGGAGCATTTTCTCCATATTCGAATTCGCAGAATCCGCCTTTTTGAATTTTTATAAGCGCTTCGATCTTCGTGCACTTTTTATCCTTTTAGCCGCCGGTAGCGTAATAGTTTCCTTTGTGTAATCATTTCTTTCGTCGTTTCCCAAGACAAAGTATTTAAACTTCATAGACAATCCCACCGTCTTCTACCTTTTCCAATTTCCGCTTTCGAGTTTTCCATAGTCTTTCTCTCTCTTGTGCGTTCATCCTTTTCTTCGTTCGTAGTCAACAGATCTCCCTTCTTCCTGTAAGATCTTCTTCCTTCTTCTTCATTTCTTTTATTCACCATGGTTTATGTTATTGAATCTCTTGAGAAATTCCGTTCTGATTTTTCTATTCCATCTTGGGTAACTCTGGAGGATCTTTCTGAGCCTTCAAATTATTTTCGTTTGGCTGAGGGACATTGGTTCCCCAACCTCTTTATTGCTGAATGTGGATTTTCTTTTCCACCAAACCATTTGTGCTTAGAGTTCTGTCATTATTTCGATGTTGTTCCTGCAAAAATAGCCCCCAACACATGGAGAATAGTTAATGGGGTGTATAGGTTAAATCAAACTCATGGAACCCGTATAGGAATTCCTGAGATTATGTACTGTTATAGATGGGCTGTTCTAGATAATGTTTATTATTTAAAAACTAGATTTTTGAATAGGGATTTAGTATTCAACCTCCCTGATGCTAATAGGGATTATTTTGAACATGGGGTAGTTATAAAAAATTGGCAACATGTCCCTTTGGTTGGAGATGAAGTATATGAAGGTCCCATATGCCCTCCATATGGCAATGGGATAGGTTATTTCCATTTTATTTTTGAAATTATGATTTCATTGTGTTTGAATAAATGTGTGATTGACATTTCAATATGTATTTGTTTGCAGTTGACAGCAAAAGAAAGACTCCAAAAGAAACAGAAGTTAATATTAAGCATTTGAAACATATCTGGAGTTTGCATCAGAAAGTTGCAGACGAGCACATCAGGTCTGCTTCATACTTGTTGCAGTATAGGAGCTATACATCATCCTTTACTGCTCGTCCTGTGGTTAGCACTAGTGAACCAGTGCCAGTTCCTGAGGATTCTTCACCAGACTCTCATATTCCTTTGAGTCAGAAAATGGGCAAAGGAAGAGTTCCTGCTATCTTTGAAGAGACTACCTTTGCTAGAGATGGAAAAAGAAACAAGAATGATGTCCCAAAGGGGACAAAGAAAGTAGATGCTGCCCCTTCTGTTGCTCCTCAGAAGGCTGCCGAGAAGCCCCCAGTGGCTTCGAGCAAGAAGGATGCACCTGTGGAAGTGATCACCATCTCCCCAACCAAAAGCTCTTCTTTGGTTGAAACTGTTGAAGTGCCACCGAGGAGACTGAAGAAATCCTCCTCGGTCAGTTTTTCTAAAACCATTCCCCAGCTCTAAGCTAGTGGAGCTGGTGGTCCAACTATTATTCCCCCGAGTTCTGCAATGAGCTCGGTAAAGACTTGGACCATTCCTAAAGTCCAAGGAATTGAGGAGAATATGTCTAGGGATATGCTTACATCCCTGGCTACTCGTCACATTGCTTCAGTAAGTTTCTCTTATTCTGAATTTTCTTTCTTTCCATCAATACATGTATCTCTGCGATGACTTATCATTATCTTCTTTTTCAGCTGGTGAGTTGTTTTAACACCATTGTGAAGAAGGATGAAGCAATTAAGGCTTCTAGCTCCTCGTCCGGAGTGGAGGATGCTTTACTAGGTTTGGCCCAATCTTTGAAGGAGTCCCGCCAACATTATGACAAGGATAGGGGTAATTGGGAGAAGAAGTTGGCTGCAGTTGAGGCAGAGAAGGTGCAGCTTGTTGAATTTTCCAAGGATTTGGAAAATAAAGTGAAGGATTTGGAGAAAGAGAACAAGAAGTATGCTGAGAAGCTCAAGAACTTTGGGGAGCTTGAAAATAAGTTTAAATTGGCTGAGGAAGAGCTAACCCTTTTGCGAGAAGCAAATCGCCAGAAGGAGGAGGTGGAAGCTAAGTTGAAGGCCACCGAGGATCTTCTATCCGAGAAGCTCTCCTCGGAGAAAATAAAAAGAAAGGTGGTGCTGAAAAAATCTTTTCGCACTGGTTGGGACAAAGGATGGGACAGGGGGTAGCAGCCATGATGACCCAAGTGCAATATGGGAGTCTTAAATACTTCTGAGATGGTTGGGTTGATGCCCTACAAGAATTGAAGGTTAACGAGGACTCAGAGCTGTTTCAACAGCATCTTCCTGGTCCCCCTCCTAGAATTGAAGATGAGGAAGAAGACGAAGCTGCATCCGACGAGTCTTCAATGGCAGTGGGTGATCAAGTCCTTGCCTCACAACCTGTTCAGACAGTCACCGAGGAGATTTCATCTCTGCCTGCTCCACCTGAACAAGTTCCAGTTTTAGTCGACCAACTCATTGTTCCCACCGAGCAACCGAGCTCCTCGTCCCAGCCTCCCGAGAAAGTCTTGGGAGACAAGGAAAAGGTGTGAAGTTGTTCAGTATTCTCTTTCTGTTTTTCTTCTTTGTCAAGTGTAACCAAGATCTTTGTAACTATGCCTATGATTTAATAAAATTTGAGTTTTTTCCATACGACTGTCTCTTTTCTATCTGTACTCTACCCTGATCTTCTTCTTGATGATTACTTTTTCTTTCTCTGCTAGTTTCTGGCCAGGATGGATTTGCTATCTGCTAATGATACAAAGCTGATGCAGCAATGTCATGAATATTATAAGGCTGGTCACACAGAACTGAGTGCATCAAAAGTTGCCGACATCCTTGGTCATGATGCTTCAGAGTAGGCAGTCGAAGCTTATCAGTACCTGAAGGGCTTACTTGACCGAGCTGTGGCCAATAATGTGGCTTACTATGAAATGATCGAGGATCTTCAATGTACTTTAGAAGATCTTCAGAATCAGTACAAGGAATCAACTGCCCTGTTGCATGAGGTGTATGAAAAGAGGTATCAACAGATTTCTGCCGAGAAAGGCCACAAAAAGATCCTTGCTGGGTACGATGTCAGGGAGAGAACCCTAAGGGGTGAAGTTGAAGCATGTAGACAAATTGCCGAGCTGCTAGAGCAAGAGAATAACAATTTGCAGAAAGAGCTAGCACAGTATAAGTCTGCATCTTCTTCTTCAACAGCTTTAATCCCAGTGACTGACGAGGGATTTTCATTTTTAGAGGTTGAGAATGCTAAATTAAGGCAAGAGTTGGATACCTTGAGAAGATCGGGTACTTCTACTGCTACTCGGGGACGAGGAAGAGGTTCTCGTAGACGAGGAAGAGTTGCTCAGGATGTTGTTGAGGAACAAAGTACTCCACCTACTCGGGGTCGATCAAGAACTCTTCGTCTACTGTTGAAGAAGCTCGTACTCAATCATCGTTGGAAAACCAAGCATTTCAATTGATGGCAAAAAATCAAGCTTTATCTGAATTGTCCAAGAAAGTTAGAGAACTGGAACTAGAACTCTCTGCAAAGAAATCGGTGTTGGAGACTAATGAATTTTTCATCCAGAGTCTTCACAATAAGCTTGATAGGTTAACATTTCAATTCCACAAACAGCCCAGGGAGTTCTGGATGGCTGGATACAACGAGGCACTATTCCATTTAGATGATCGTATCCAGAATGCCAATAATGAGGGATACAAGCAAGGTTAGCTGAATGCCTTGTGCGTGCTGAAGCTCGAACAAGGACACTACATGTGGGACTATTATGATCCTGGGGTAATTGACTTGCCTGTGCCACCTTATAATTTGGACATGGAATGGATCCCAACTCGTGCCATTCCTCGGGGCTTAATTGCAAAATACCTTGGTGACTACAATCTTCATTCTCAGATCGATGTATCTCGTCCCGAGCATCTATTGGACACACCTTCAATAATGAATGTTAGAATGCTGAAGGATTTAAACTTCATCAATTCTCCTCAGTCTTTAAATGATCCGCCTGCTGGCGAGGAACCTGTATCGAAAGCTGAGGGGAAAAAACCAATAGAATAGGAATTTTTGATGTAACAGTTAGTATACATGTCCATGTAATTATCAATGTAACTTGTAATTTATTTTGAATTTTATGAAAGATTTTCATTTTTGTTTGCAAATCTGTATTGCTATTGTCTTGTACTTGTCAAAAACTTTATATTTGTGCTTGCATAACAATATTGTGTGGTTCATTGACCAACTTAGTAATAAAAAGTTACAAGTATCAGTAATGTTGCTCCATCACTTAATAATAAAGTAGTGAGTATAAAAATGTTGAAAATTTTTCCAACCAACCAAGGTTGTTAAGTTGTGCTTGTCGACCAACTACAGTTAGTGGGTTTTTATCCCCGACCAACCATACTTGGTTCAGTTTGGAATATTTTATTCTTCGAGAAACTTTTGTATTTTCTGGAATAATCTTACCTCCCGACCAACATAAGTTGGCATTTGAGAGCATATATTGTTTCCTAACCAACCGAGATTGGCATTTTTAGGAGTGTTGTTCTCGCCCTTTTACCAACCGGAGTTGGTCTGAGTTCAAACTATCATGTCCACTTGCCCTTTTACCAAAATTGGTCTGAGCCAGTGTCAGCCTCCTAACCAAAGGAGTATGGTTTGTTCTCGCTCTTTTACCAACCGGAGTTGGTCTGAGTTTGAACTATCATGTCCACTCGCTCTTTTACCAACCGGAGTTGGTCTGAGCTAGTGTACGCCTCCTAACCAAAGGAGTATATTTGTTCTCGCTCTTTTACCAACCGGAGTTGGTCTGAGTTTGAACTATCATTCCACTCGCTCTTTTACCAACCGGAGTTGGTCTGAGCTAGTGTACGCCTCCTAACCAAAGGAGTATATTTGTTCTCGCTCTTTTACCAACCGGAGTTGGTCTGAGTTTGAACTATCATGTCCACTCGCTCTTTTACCAACCAGAGTTGGTCTGAGCTAGTGTACGCCTCCTAACCAAAGGAGTATATTTGTTCTCACTCTTTTACCAACCGGAGTTGGTCTGAGTTTGAACTATCGTGTTGTTTTTACTACCGAGCAGCGTAGTGTTACACACTAGTATTCCCCGAAAAACTTTTAATAAAAGGAGAGAAGATGGCGAAATATCACCGTTTTATTCATATTGATGGAACTGCTTTACATTTTACATCACTGATAATACTTGCGTAGGTGTTCCGCATTCCATGCATTCTTAAATTCCTCTCCTTCTAGAGTTGCTATTCGGTAAGTTCCTGGTCGAACAACTTCTGTAACTCGATAAGGTCCATGCCAGTTTGCTTCCAACTTATTGTGCTTCTGAATGACCTTCTTTAGCACGTAATCTCCTTCTTTTAAGTCGCATTTCTTCACCCTCTTGTTGTAGAACAGAGCTGTTCGTCGTTGGTAAGCAGCATTTCTAATGGCTGCCTCTTCTCTAACCTCCTCGAGCATGTCCAAATCTAATCTCCTCATTAAATCGCTGATTGGGGAATTGAAATTCAGCACTCTGTGTGTTGGAAGACCCAACTCGACAGGTATTACGGCCTCACTTCCAAATGCTAGCATATATGGTGATTCTCCAGTTGCTGCTCGGGGCGTTGTTCGGTAAGCCCACAATACTGACTGTAGCTCATTAATCCAATTAGCTTTAGCCTCACTTAGCCTCTTCTTCAAACCATTTAGTAATGTTATGTTCGTCACTTCAGTTTGTCCATTGCTCTGAGGATGGCCTGGTGCCGAATGAATCTTCAAAATGTTTGACTGATGACAATAGGCGGCAAACTCCTCGTTATCAAATTATGTTCCATGGTCTGTGATGAAGGCATGAGGGAGACCATATCGGCAGATGATATTCTTCCGAACGAACTGGTACACCTTCTCGTATGTCATATCAATAAGTGGCTCAGCTTCTACCCACTTAGTAAAATAATCCACTGCGACGACAAGATACTTGAATCTTCCTCGGGTCGTTGGCAGTGGTCCAACCAAATCCATTCCCCACATGGAAAATGGCCAAGGGGAAGTTATGGGTGTCAACAATGCTTGTGGAGTTCGTCTGATGGAGGAAAAACGTTGGCATTTATCACATCTCTTCGCATAGGCTATACAATCAGCCCTCATCGTTGGCCAGTAGTATCCCTGCGTCATCACCCTTTGCAAAAGAGTCCGACCTGCTACATGGGCTCCACAGGACCCTTAATGGATCTCTTCAATCAATTCTTTCACCTCAGAGGGATGTACACATCTTTGAAAACCTGCCATAATTCCTCGTCTATACAAAACACCATTAGTTAGTACATACCGAGCAGCCTTAAACTTCAATTTCTTGGCAGCGAGCTTATCCTCCGGTAATTCTCCCTCCTCAATATATGCCCTGATGGGATCCATCCAAGATGGTCCTAAATCAAGGGTAATAATATTCATCGTCAAGTCTTCATCTATGCTCCGACTTTCTAATACTTCAATTGGTATCGTTCTTCGCAGCTCAGTACGAGTAACTGATGCTAGTCGGTCCAGTGCGTTTGCTCGTGCATTCTCCATTCTTGGTATTCTGATCAACTGAATGGCATCAAATTCTGTTAACAACTCCATCGCCTTTGCATGATACTTGACCATTAATTCTCCTTTAACTGCATATGTTCCCATCATCTGATTCACAATTAATTGAGAATCACTGAATACCATCACTTGTTGCGCTTCCATAATCTTTGCTAAATTAAGACCTGCTATCACGGCCTCATCCTCAGCCTCATTATTGGAAGCTTTGAATTGGAATCGTAAGGCGTATTCCATGTCAATCTCGTCTGGGGTGTTCAAAATAACCCCTGCTCCACAACTTGTTGTGTAAGATGACCCATCTACATATAATCTCCATGTAGGTAACTCGTCTTCAAATTTATTATCTGACAAGGTTCCTCAGTGAAATATTTGTTGTTTCCTTTCATCCTCCCCTGATATTTTTCGCTCCTCGTCGATCATCTCTTCTCGCCCTTTTACCAACCGGAGTTGGTCTGAGCTCGAATTTGATGATCCTTCAACATCCACAAGCTCTTTTACCAACCGGAGTTGGTCTGAGCTTGTGTTTGATGATCCTGTAACATCCACAGGTTGATCAGCGGGCAACTTTTGTTCCTCGGGGGTATCAGGATAAGTAAACTCTGCTATAAAATCTGCTACAGCTTGCCCTTTTAATGATGATCTGGGTTCATACACAATATCATATTCACCGAGCTCTATTGCCCAGTACATCAGTCTCCCTGATTTTTCTGGCTTATGAAGGGCTTGTCTCAATGGCATGTCGGTATAAACGACGATGGCATGGGCCTGGAAATATGGCCTCATTCTTCTACTTGCCTCAATTAATGCCAATGCCAATTTTTCCAGCTTTGGGTACCTGATCTCTGCACCTCGGAAAGCCTTACTTGTGTAATAAATTGGCTTCTGGACTCCATTCTCCATTCTGATCAGTGCCGAGTTAACTGCATTCTCTGATACTGCCAGGTACAAGTACAACTTTTCTCCCATTACTGGCCTGGACAACAGTGGAGGTGCTCCCAAATATTTCTTCAAGTCTTGAAAAGCTTTTTCACATTCATCATTCCACTCGAAAGTTTTTCGAAGTGTTTTGAAGAATGGGAGGCATCTATCAGTTGCTCGGGATACAAATCTGTTGAGCGCTGCAACTCGTCCTGTAAGACTCTGCACCTCTTTCTTCGTCGTTGGAGATCGCAACCCTAAAAGAGCTTTGATCTTTTCTGGATTCGCCTCAATGCCTCGCTGGTTGACGATGTATCCGAGGAACATTCCTTCTCGTACTCCAAATGTGCACTTCATCGGGTTGAGCTTCATCTGGTATTTATCCAGTTGATCAAAGGTCTGACCTAAGTCAACTAGATGATCAGCAGCTTTCTTGCTCTTTGTCAGCATATCATCGACATAAACTTCCATATTATAACTGATTTGTTCGGTAAAAACCTTATTCATCAGCCGCTGGTATGTCGCTCCTGCATTTTTCAAACCAAAAGGCATAACATTGTAACAATAAGTTCCCCTAGGGGTAATAAAAGAAGTACTTTCCCTGTCTTCAGGTTTCATTTTGATCTGGTTGTAACCAGAGTAAGCATCCATGAAGCTGAGAAGCTCGTGCCCCGAGGTAGCATCCACTAGCTGGTCAATTCTGGGCAATGTAAAGTGATCCTTTGGGCATGCCTTATTGAGATCAGTGAAATCAACACACATTCTCCATTTATTGTTTTTCTTCTTTACCATCTCCACGTTGGCTAACCAGTCTGGATATTTCACATCTTCAATGAATTGAGTTTTCTGGAGCTTCTCGACCTCCTCTTGTATAGCTTGATTCTTCTCGGGACTAAATACTCTTCTTCTATGCTTTACAGGATTGATCTCCTTATTCACATTGAGCTCATGACATAAGAAGTTTCGATCTATTCCTAGCATGTCTTCATGACTCCATGCAAAAGTTTTCTTCCTGTTTCGCAAGAAAGTTATCAACTCCTGTTTTATTGAGGCATCCAACATTGAACCTATCTAGGTTATTCGTTCAGGATGCTCGTCATCCAGAATAACATTTTCTGTAGATTCCACCACCTGTCCTTTTACAAGTTGGGATTCATCTCTAGGATCCAGTGTTTCAATTTCTGTACCTTCATCCACCTGGTAGGCAGTAGTCTTTTTCCTTGACTCTTCAAGCTCCTCTTGCTCGACAGATGAATAATAGCATTCCCGAGCTACTTTTTGATCACCTTTCAAAACTCCTACTCCAAAATTTGTTGGGAATTTTAAGCACTGATGTACTGTAGATGGAACTGCTTCGAACTTCTTCAAACCAACTCTTCCCATGATGATGTTGTAAGCTGATTGCACATTCTTATCCATCACAAAGAAGCGTATTCTTTCTGTTCGATAAGAAGGCCAAGTTCCAATGAATATATCCAACTTGATCGTCCCAAGTAGAAAAACTTTCTCGCCAGCAAAACCCAGGAGGGGTCTGTGATAAGGCTCCAATTGAGATAATTTTAAATTTAAACTGTTAAAGCATGAGTAGAACATGATATCTGCCGAACTACCATTATCTACCAGAACCCTTGAAATCATTACTTCTTTCATCCTCATTTTGATCACCAAAGGGTCGTCGTGAGGGTAAAGAACACCTGCAAGGTCATTTTTAAAAAAACCAATGACCAGCTTTTCTTTGTTTATCTTCTTCGGGCGATCCTCCTCAGCCAAATTTATTCGTTGAATGTACGAGCAAGCCTGAGCCTCACCGAGGTAAGCTTTTCTTTCTGCAGTAAGATCTCCTCCTCCTGCATCTCCTCCTGTAATGACATTACAATCAAATGACCCAAAGCGTATTGAAAATACCTCTCGTTCTGGATGCCTTGGTTTCTTGGGAAGATCGGGGTCATCATCTGGATCATCTTCATGGTCTCTCTTCTTTTTCTCTTCTGCTCGACGAGGAGATCTAGACCTCTCTCTAGTTCGGTCATTATTTTTTCTTTCACCTCCCCGATCAACATACTTTGCTATCTTCCCTCTTCGGATGAGTGTTTCAATCTCGTTCTGAAGAGCTATGCAATTTTTGGTCATATGGCCATGATCCTTATGGAACTCATAATATTTCTCCCTATTCCTCGTGTCAGGGTCTGACCTCAGTTTCTTTGGCCACTTTACTTCCTCGTTATTCTCGATTTCTTCCAAGACATGATTGATACCCATTTTCAAAGGAGTATAATTATCGAATTTCTTCAGGACTTCCCATGAAGACTTATTATTCTTGGAATGCTTGTCACCGCCATTTCCCTTATGCTCTTTCTTCTTAGATTTGTTGACTTCCACCTTGGTTTCTTTATCCATATTCTTCTTTGCAGCCATAGCCTCCTCGGCATTCATGATTTTGGCCGCTTTTGCCATCAACTCTGACATAGTTGTAGGTGGATCTTTGGCCAAAGTGTAATACAACTTATTAGGCAACAACCCACTCATCAGGGCGGTGATTGCTGTCTTTTCTTCATAATCTATGACTTCCAGCTTCTCGTTATTGAAACGAGTTATGTAATCTCTAGTACTCTCACCAGATTTTTGTCTAACACTTAACAAGTGTGCTACTCATTTTACTGGCTTGTCTCCAAAACAGAAATTACCTATAAACAACTCGGCCAATTGAAAGAAAGTTGAAATCTTACCCCGAGGAAGATTGTTGTACCATATCTGGGCAGATCCAGTAAGAGTTCCTGAGAATGCCCTGCATCTCATCTCATCGGGGACCACATAGATGTCGGCAGCAGCTTGATATTGCTCTATGTGAAGAACATGATCTGTCTTTCCATCATATTTGGGGGTCACCACAGGTGCTTTAAATTTCGACGGTGTAGGAAAATCCACAATGGCCTGTACAAAAGGTGTCCCTCGAACAAAAGTCCGTTGTAGGGGGTTCTTCGCCTTAGCCATTTCTCCCAATCTATCCTCCAACCGCTGAATGGAATCTTTCCATGCATCATTTCCTTCCTCGGGCCTATTAGTTTGAGCAATTGATTGTTCTGAAGTGGCCTCCTGAGATCTATCTTGACGAGGAACTGGTCGTGATTGTGCTGATCCTTCTCTTAGATCTGACAGTTATCGAAAACTCCTCGACACGGCTTTAGGTGGACTCCTATTCCTCCTAGGGCCTAATCGACTGAAAGGAGACACCCTGCTCAGTCTTTCCAAGGCACTGGTCCTCTTTGGAGAAAGAGTAATACGTTGCTCAGTATCTGTGGCCCGTATTGATGAAGTTTGCCCAGGTTGATAAGAGAAGTCATCAGATTCTTCATTACGATATGCATCTGTATGCCTGGATCGTGAAGAAAGTAAATAGGTTTGACTCTGACCACTTCGCTGTCCCGAATGTGCAAGTGCACCGCCATGAAGGGTTTGTATGAGTTGCCGCATTGTCTCTTGCATGGCGGTTTGTCCTTGAGCCAGATTCATCATAATTCCAGCCAAATCTGGAGGTGCAGAAGGATTTGGAAGATTTCCAGCATTTCCAGCGTTTCGATTGCTAGATTCCAGATTATCTGCCATTGATGATGAATGATTTTTGGTGAAAAACGATAATAACAATCGGTTCCCACAGACGGCGCCAATCTGTTGAAGTAAAAAATTAGATTACTCTAATATTCAATCACAGATAAATAAATGAGACAAAATATTTTAAAGTGGTTCAGCCTTATATGAATGGCCTACGTCCACTGTTATGTTATTGCTAAGTGTTTGGGAATTCTCGATTACAAGTACAATCAAGAAATTTCGGTTCCCTTTGAATGAGGGTGATACAATGTATTTATAGCCTTTAGGCTGTACATGTGAAAAGGTAAATAATTAATGCCCTTTAAGAGTATACGCTTGTATGATACGCATTTAATGAATAGTTGAACTGTTGATTATCTGGCAATCAATGCTGTAGCCGAGATGCAGCTCGGACCGCCTTAGTTGCTCGTCGTTCAGGAGTTCCTCGGAGAGTTGGAGTTCCTCGGAGTACACTTGCTGCTCGGAGTGAGTATGACTTGGTCGGGGAAATAAACTTCCTCGTCACTGTTGTGCCACGTAGATCGACACGTGTCTTCTTATTATTCGTCTATTTCAGCATACTAATTTTGGTATTAACAGATTAAAATGCATAATAATTATAAATGCATTATAAAATGATTAAAGTGGAGTTGCACTCTCCAGAAAGATCCAACTCACCTCGCAACTGAAGAGCTCACCTAAACGTATGCAAATGATCCTTAAATATATTCCCACCCATATATAGGGCAAGAATCTAACCTACACCCAAAATTTATACTCATAAAAACTACCATATAAAACTTAACCAACAACTTCCAAATCTACCGTAACTCCAAACGTGCCTTACTTACTTAACATATAAATAATCATATACGTATTCTCTTACTAGAATTTCTCATATTCTAGTTATTGACATAAAGAGTTAGTAGCATCGAATTCTAAGCACTAAACTTCTCCCAATTCTCAATACTGCACCGCGTTTCGTGCGTAGGACGTCTCACAAGTGAAATCCAAACAAGGAACCCCCCCAATACACTACTCCTTGACCGTATTGATTATTGAGATTCATTATGCCCTCAATGCATGACGCATATAACCCCAATTAATATAATTAATATAAATAATTAAACTATTCCCAACATCTCTACAGTGCACTGCGTTTTGTGCGTGGGACATCTCGCAAAGCGAAATCCAAACAAGGAACCCCCCGATACACTACTCCTTGACACTGCCGATTGTCGAGATATACTAATATATAAATCTGATTATTAAGGACTAAACTTATCCCCACTCCTAACATTGTACTGCGTTTCGTGCGTGGGACGTCTCGCAAAGCGAAATCCATACAAGGAACCCCCCATACACTACTCCTTGACAATGTTGGTCGTTGGGGTCCATTATGCCCTCGGTACCCAAAGTAATATATACTTATTTTGATATATACACTTCATATCCACTCTAATAATCATCACAATTTAGTCCGAATAAAATCTCTCGGAATGAGATTCAATGAATATTCTTATGTCCCAATAGTACCCTTGCCGGATAATCTTTTTAGCGAGCATATGTCCATTCATGTGAGGTCCTCATCCTTTGCTATGGATTTTTGGCATCATTTCTTCAATGTCATCCCTCCGGTGCAAAGGGGTTCCATCGAATATTCTCTTGAACAATGTTTTATCGCACACAATGTATTAGGTATCCAGTTTGTGGAGGGTCGCTTGGTCTTTCTTATTGGCATATTAGGGGTACCTACCATGCTTGAGGAGGCGCTAAATATCGTAATACCAACACTCAGTCAGATCAGGATCCTCATTTGTGATGAGCTCAATGTGGTAGTAGTGGGTTGGTTAAGCTTGTTTTTGGACTAAGAAAGGGGCATTGTTATTCCCTCGGGCATGTCGACCATGGAGGCGAGAGTAAAAAGAGCGTCGATTAAGTTGTTCCTTTCTCGGGTCAAGTAGTGGAAGGTGATATCTCAGAACTGGGAGGCCATCTCTTCTAGGTGGGTGTGGAAGGGTAAGAGTTTTTCATCTTTGATTTTCCATCTTCTAAAGACCTGGATAATGATGAGGGAAGAGTCCCCATAGATATCTAGGCACTAGATACCTTTCTTGAGAGTGACTTTGAGGCTTAAGGTGGACACTTCGTATTCGGTCATATTATTAGTCCAGGGAAAATCCTAGCAAGATTCATTCCAGACTTTGGTTGATCTTGTCAAAGGCTTCCTGACAAGATTCATTCCAGACTTTGGTTGATTCCTTTCAGAGGAGTTTGCAAATAGAAGTCAATTGGGTTATGAATCGACTGATATATTGTAATTTTCCCAAGAATCCATGAACTTCCTTCTCCGTTCGGGGTGGTGGCATATCTAGTATGGCTTTCAGTTTGGCAGGGTCTTCTTCAATTACCTTCTCGCTAACCATAAATCCTAAAAACTTTCCTTTGGTGATGTTAAAAATTCATTTATGCGGGTAAAGTCGTATCTGGTATCGCTGTAGCCGTTCGAAGAACTTTTGGAGGGCAGGAACATGACATTTTCAAGTCTTTGACTTACTAATCATAATATCTACGTAGAACTCGACCTCTTTTTGTATTTGACTATGCAAGATGGTTGTGGCATCCCTTTAGTAGGTAGTGCTAGCATTTTTTTTATCCCTAATGGCATAACTGTGTAACAAAAGGTTACCCAAGGGATGATAAATGCGGTTTTTTCTTGATAATCAGGATGCATCTTGATCTGGTTGTATCCGACATACCCGTCAACAAATGACTTCAGTGCATGACTAGTCATATTGTGAACAATCATGTCGATATTGGGTAGTGGGTAATCATCTTTTGGAGGACTTTCCCTTCTGATTTTGGCACGGGTACAATGTTAGTTAACCATGTGGGATATTCGATCACCCGGATAAAGCCTACGTTTAATAGTTTAATCTCCTCTTCTTTAACCTTGAGTGGCCATTTAGTGCGGAGCATTCGCAATTTCCTTTTGACCGATTTGCATTTCGGGAGAGTTTGAATGTCGTGCTGAGCGATCTCAGGATCAATGCTGGGCATGTCGTCGTAGGACCATGCAAAGACATCTACAAATTGTTTCAAAAGTTCTTTCGTCAAGGGTTGACATTATCCTAATCTTGTGCAGTTGGATATTAGAGCTGAGATTGATAACAATAGCTTTATCCTCATTAATTTGAGTGCGTTTTGTTTGTTATTAACATTATTAAGATTAGTTAAGAATTATTCATTTACAAAATCATCATCATCAAGAGTTTGATTATAATCAATACAATTAATGTAAGGCACAACAAGATACTCAAAATCTTCATTTATTTCATTCTACAGAAAATAGCATTGAGAACCTCATCAAAGGAGGTCTCGATTAGAATATTATCAGAAAAAGGAGGAACAACAAAAGAGGAAGGGATGGGATAAACATTTGGATTAGGTTGGATTTCAGTAGGTGGAACTGGTATAGCATTCAAGTTAAGGAGGGGTTCATCAGCTTCCTTGATTAGAATGGACGTATTTGATGATGTAGCACTTTAGTGGATTATGCAGAGTGTCACCCCCAGTGTCTGCAAATTGAACGAGTCCTCGGAGTCACTTCCTTCGAAAATCTCGATAACAACTATAGCTTTCTCAATGAGTGGTTGCATATGATGCTGGGAGTCTTGGACCCAAGTGTAACTATCTTAAAAGAAGATCTCCATTCCTAAATTTAAATTCTTATCCACATAATCATACCATGGTTTGGGAAAGCCACAAAAGGAAAATCTTTTCCCTCTTAGACGAATCTTCCATTCATGGAATCCCCAAAACAGTCTTGGAACTTTCTAAACTTCTATTCAACCGAGGTTGGCGGAGCATTTCGAGTTCCTATGATGACATTTAATAACCCAAGATGCATGGATGAAAGTCCTTCTTCAGGACTATAGGTTCTGGTATTCCCTATTATCATCGTCTGATGAGGCATGAACTGTGTTCTCGTGTAAGGGCATTAACGTTGTTTTCGGTTGACCACCACAATACAAAAAAACCTAAACTCTAACTATACTCAAATAGAGTATAGCGATAAGTTCGGGTATCGAAAATCCACAAGAAATATTGGATAGATTGTAATCTATTTATTACTTTAAGAATAAAAGTGTAAAAGGTGATGGGTTTAAAACGGGAAAAATGGGAAAATTAAGAAGTTCAAACTAAACAAGAATTAATAAAACGAGAGTTAGGGCCACATTCCTGCCATGGGGTAAACAACCCATAATTAGAATTTTGGTTCAAAAGCACCGATCATATTGAATAAATCATAAACATTACCCATGAAGGAAATTAATCCAAAAATGCAAAATAAAATATTTAATAAAAAATGGTCACACGTGGATTAAATTCGAAATATCGCTTTAAACGCTAACGTTGCGTGAAAAAGAAAGTTAAATGAATAATATTCCAACTTTAATACACGAGGTTTCAATTAAATGCAATTTTATACAAAACTTAACTTTCGGATCTCAAGACCCATTAATGGCGGACACATGACCCCAACCTTTAAACTAATGACAATACATTATTTAAAACACTAAATACAACTAATTAACTAAGGAAAACAAGAATTATATGAACAAAACTACTTAACTAGGAAGGGAAATTAAATGGAAAAAGGAACTAGATCATGTAACAGACAAAGAAGATGATGAATAGTCAAAACTAACTTACATAAAATGGGTATACACCCAAAGAAAAGGAGGAGAGGGGAAAGCTCAACAAAATCCCCAAAGTTCTAACCCTATAAGAGTAAAAATGAAGTCTCCCACTTAAGGGAATGTTTTTCCATAAATATCCTACCAAAAATCCACCAAAAATAAAAATTTGCGGACTTTTACACATTCTGAATCGATTCGAAAATTTTCTGAATCCATTTGGAATCTGGCAGTCCTAATTCTCCTCCGATCCAATTATTGGTATGTCGCACGGAAACAGCTATAACTTCTTCATAAGGAATTGAATAATGTGTGGTCAGAACCGAAGCAAAGATAATTCAATTCTATACTTGATTCTGTTTTGAAACCCTCTAAATTGTGTAGTATGAAATTACCAAAATACCCTTGAAGTAGAAGAAAATGCCAAAACCTTCCAAAAACGAGCATAATTTCCTCATTCGGGGTCAGAATGACGCACGATTAGTGTCCATGCAAAGATAATTTGATGGTATAAATGTTGATAACTTCATTTCATACAAAATAGTGAGTATTAAAAGACCAAAATGCCCTTGAAGCTCCCTTTTATGACGAAACAATCCCGAAACACATCCAACTTCACATTATGCATCCATAATATCTACAAAAGCTCTAATATACCTCATAAAATATGTAAACATATAAAACAAAGATTATCCAATATATAAGCTTAAATATAGGAATTAACGGACACGAGAATGCTAGAATGTGCAAGAATAAAGGGTATTAAATGCAATATTCACTACTTATCACACCCCCTAACTTACACATTGCTAGTCCTTAGCAATAAAGATGAATGAAAATGGGAAAAAAGAGGTAGACCAACCAGAATATATATATATATATATATATATATATATATATATATATATATATATATATATATATATATGTGTGTGTGTGTGTGTGTGTGTGTGTGTGTGTGTGTGTAAATCATAAAAGCCACATTCGTATGGAACACGATTTTATTTAGCATATGCAATAAGCCGTTAAACCCCAAAGTTACTCTAGTGAACGAGTGTTGTCTCGTAAGGGTTTTCAGTTATGAAACCCACAAACATCAAAGTTTCCTCTAAATGTGCCCAATCAACATGCGACAAGCTCAACAATAACGAGAAAGATTTCAAACACATTGTTAGCATAGTAAACGAACTAACATAAAGTCAGTTGTTATTAACATTTTAGAATGAACTTCATAGAATTGAAACCTTAAAAGTGGAAGGAGAGTGAGCACATGCAAAGTCTGATTTTGCAAAAACTTAGATAAACCGAATAAACATGAAAGCGTGCATATAAATCAATCCTCACTGGATATTACACTCAACAAATGAAATCACTATGAAAAGGTAGGTAATATACAGGAATAAAAAGTAAATGTAAATGGAAACTAGGCCGCGCACATGCCAAAAATGAAGAACTCTATGTATAAAATGAAAAATATGTAATCTCAATGTAAGATACCGCTCATTAAAGGAGGCAAAATGTAATTTTACAGATTATCGCAATTATTTAAACATTTGAATTGCATTCACCATAAGATCACATAGGACATGTATAGGGTTATAATGTAGGTTTGGGGTTAAGGTTACGAAAGGAATGGTATATTTACGAATTCAAAGGTGTTCGAAAATTAAAAAACTTGGGATAATGGAAAATAGTGGGCAGTTTACAAAATTGGAATAAAATATCCATAAAAGCATTAAATATAACAATGGAGAGAGTAAACAAAGATTATTGAAGACTATCTACAACATACACAACTTTTTCTTACTTTTCTTTTGTTTTTCTCTTTTTGTTTTGTTTTTCACTTTTTCTTTTCTTTTTCACTACCCCTTTTTCTTCACTTTTTCACTCTCACACGCTTAATTGCAGCCACGTAACACATACATCATTCAATCCCAAGTATCATTCAATCCCACGTAACACATACTATATATATATATATATATATATATATATATATATATATATATATATATATATATATATAGTACAAGGATAAAATGGGAAAAAAAGGAAAATAGGACCCGAGTCTCGGGTTTTAGGCCGAAACGCCTACGTAGACTATAAAGGTATCAAAGTCCACGTAGTTCGCATGCGACAAGAGGGTGGGGTTAATCCCATAAATTCAAATGGGGATTTTATTTTATGTATGTGTAAGAAAAAGGTATTTTTTAGTTTTGAGAAAATGTGGTGAAAAATCCCGTTGGAATTTATAGGTATAACCTTCTTTTTTCTTGTTTTGTTTTTTTTATAGAAAATATATTATGTGCAATATTACAAATAAATGATTGAAGATTAATATGTGTATGATCTAAATTAAAAGCTTAATTAAGAAATTATATAACTGATGCGAAAATAAAGAAATTTAAAGGGAGAGAAGAATGTTTGGACCTTCTTTGGAGACTTGGAGATTGATCTTAATTGATGATTATATTACTTGCAAGTGGGTGAAGAACTTATGTTTTTTTTTACTAAATTGGGTGTGAAAGTGATGAAAATGAAAGCTGGAGAAAGGTTTCAAATAAGTAAACCTCATCGAGTCTAGCAGAATGTTGTTGAGATCACTAAACTGATGTTTATGAGTGCCTTTAAGGTAAGCTCATGATCTTATTATATCAAGGGACTATCGATCGTCATTGTACTATCCCTAACCATCGGCAGGTAGCCCTAGACACACATCCGATCGATAGGAAAATGGACTTACCAATTGGCAGTCTCGTGCAGAATTTTTAAAAAAATAATCATAAAATGCAATTCATCAGTCCAAATCATTTATGGGTCATACTATTGGAAAGGTTATTTAGAGACCTTTGAGAATCCTTGGGGCCATTACCAGGTTTGGGAGTTGACTTCGGGTCAAACGAGCCTCCGAAGAACCAGTCAGTCCTTTAAAAAGGAGATTGTCCGGGGAGGACCGTTGGAAAGTTTATACTTGGCAATTCGATGTTCCAAAGAGCTTTTCTTTGTTGGGAGATTTGACTTTGGTCAAACGGGGCCCAAAAACACCCTGTGACCTTTCGTAGTAAAATGGGTCATTCGTCCGTACTATAAGATCGATTCATGCACGGGGCAGATCGTTGTAAAGGGTATTCAATTCCCTTCGAAGATTCATCCTGTCTCATTTGAGTTTAATAGTATACTTTGGTCAAACAGATCTCGTTAGTGCCCGGTAGCCTCCTAATCAATTTTCCTGGGAAAACAGATTGTTCATCCGAATGTTTATGCCATTTCGTGTATGAGGCTGACCGTTGGAAAGGGGTTTCAGTGCCCCTTGAATATTCATTAAAACTTTTTCTCTGAAGATGAAGTTGATCGGAGTTAAACGGGGCTCGGGAATGCCCAATGGCCTCTAACTGGTACTCATATATGACCTAGGGTTTATAGTAAATACGGTGGTGCTAGGGACCTAAGGAGAGACTTAAGGGGTTCTTAGAATGTGGTGTCTACAACAGGAGCTAGGTACTATTTACTTTAATAGAAGTAGTTATATAATTTATATGAATTATTTTAAATCTTTTAGATGATAGAAGGAGTACGGGATAATTATTGGTTTTGCTTGGTTTCACTGTTGGATAATTATTATTGCTGGTTTGTTGTTTGATAGTATGTTAGAAGGAGTACGAGATAATTATTGGTTTGATTGTTGGATAATTAATTGTTGTCGTGATTTGAAAATATCTTCACTCAGGCTTGAGAATATGATGATAATTTGAAAATATCTTCACTTGGGCTTCAAAATATGCTGTTAGACGGCGAAAGCCCAAAACATCACGCAAATGGTCCCATGAGAGGCATGAACACCTCATACGGGACCAATTAGCTCGTAAAAACTGACCGCGTGATAACGGGTCCCCTGGTTTGAGAATATGACAATAAGTTGAAAATATCTTCACTTAGGCTTAAAAACATGCCGTTAGAGGGCAAAACCCCAAAACAGCCCCCAAATAGCCCCGTGAGAGGCACGCACACCTCACACAAGACCAATGTAACTCGTAGGAAGTCACTGCATGGTCACAGAACCCATGGTTTGAGAATATTAAGATAATATGAAGATATACTGACTTAGGCTTGAAAACATGTCGTTAGAGGACAAAAACTCAAAACACCCCCCAAATAGCCTCGTGAGAGGCACGAACACCTTGCATGGGACCAATGTAACTAGAAGGAATTGATCGCATGGTCACGGGACTCCCGAATTGAGAATATGACAATAATTTAAAAGTATCTTCACATTGGCTTCAAAACAAGCCGTTAGAGGGTGAAAACACAAAACACCCCCCAAACGAACATGTGAGAGGGCAAAAACCCAGTGCAACCCAATTTCTCCCGCCATATCTCTCCAAGTAATGTCATGTTTACAAAACTCTTGAGCTCTAAACAGTTGTTCATTAGGTGTTCATTCCACTCACGGTGCCATTTGGGTGCCTCTGGGGGTGCCCCTGACACGTTTTGAAGCCTAAGTGTGCCTATTTTCCAATTTTTTTGTATTTCATGCACACACCATACTACTCTAGACAAACACTACACTAGCTTTGACACTTCCCAAGTTTCCAACGCCACACCTATAATGGAGAATCCCGAATATAAGGTGGAGTAAAAATCCATCGTCGATGACGCCTGGTACACCTCTTGACTGATTGTCCATGATCAATATCTGATAGTGAAGCTCTTAAACTTTCCAACCTCTTGCGATGAGAAATTTAGCACCCACTATTTCAAAACCCCGCAAGTCATGGATAACTTTGCCAATGGTTCAGGCATGTATCCGGGAAAGTACATGACAACCACGCTCCAAAATAATAAAAGGCATCAATGATAGGAAATAATTCGTCCATATGAGTATCAATGTATGTTGGAATTTTTTACTGATACTCACATGGACGCGTGGATTAATTATTTCCTATCAGTGATGGTGGGCACCGTATGGATGAGTTATTTCCTAGACACACATGGTGGGCATTACATGGACGAATTATTTTCTAGACACACATGGTGGGCACTGTATGGAAATAACTCATCCATATGTTCAAATGAGTATTAGTAAAAAATTCCAACATATATCAATACTCGTATGGATGAATTGTTTCCTATGAGTGATGCCTTTGATTATTTTGAAGCAAATATTGTATTGTACTTTTTCATATACAGGCCTAAGCCTCTGGCAAAAGTCATCAACATCTTGGGAAGTTTTAAAATGGTGGGAAATAAATTTCTTGTCACAAGAGTCGTGGAAGTTTAAGACCTTCACGATCAGGTATTGATCATAGACAACGGTCCAGAGGTGTACCTGGCGTCGTCGTTGGTGGATTTGTACTCCACCTTATATTCGGACTTGGACATCTTAGGTATGGCATTGGATACAGGAGAAAGTGTTAAAAATAGTGTAGCGTTTATCCAGAGTAGCATGGTGTGTGGGTGAAATACAACAAAATTGGAAAACAGACACACTTAACCTTGAAAACATGTCGCGGGGGTTGGGCACCCCCAGCGGCACCCAAATGGCACCGCAAGCGACGCATACACCTCTTACGCAGTTGTTTAGAGATTAAGAGTTTTGCAACTTTTTAGAGATCAAGAGTTTTATAAACACGATATCAATTGGGGAGAGATGGCGGGAGAAATTGGGAAACCAATGAGTTGCCTAAGATGGCACAAGACTCACGGTTTGAGAATATGATGATAATTTAAAAATATGTAAACTTAGGCTTAAAAACTTCCCGCTATAGGGCGAAAACACAAAACACCCCCTAAACGAGCCCCGTGAAAGGCACGAACACCTCGCACGGGACTAAGGTAGCTTGTAGGAATGAAACACGTGGTAATTGGACCCCCAATTTTAGAATATGATGGTAATTTGAAAATATCTTCAGTTAGGCTTCAAAACATGCCATTAGAGGGAAAAAACCTAAAATGCCCCCTAAACGACATGAACACCTCACACGAGACCAATGTAACTCGCAGGAACTGACCGCGTGGTCATGGGACCTCCAGTTTGAGAATATGATGATAGTTTGAAAATATTTAGACTTAGGCTTCAAAACATGTTGTTAGAGGGAGAAAATAAAAAACACCCCCCAAACGGCCTTGTGAGAGGCACGAACACCTCGCTCAGGACCAATGTAACTCGCTGGAACTGATCGCGTGATCACGGGACTCCCAATTTGAGAATATGATGATAAATTGAAAATATCTAGACTTAGGCTTAAAAACATGTTGTTATAGGGTGAAAACCCAAAACACCCCCAAATGGCCCCGTGAAAGGCAAGAACACCTCACACAGGACCAATTTAACTCGCAGTAACTGACTATGTGGTCATGGGACCCCCAATTTGAGAATATGATGATAATTTGAAAATATCTTCACTTAGGCTTGAAAACATACCGTTAGAAGGCGAAAACTCAAAACACCCCCCAAATAGCCCTGTGAGAGGTACAAACACCTCGCCCAGGAACAAAGTAACTCACATGAATTGACCGTGTGGTCACAGGACCCCTGATTTGAGAATATGAAGATAATTTTAAAATATCTAGACTTAGGCTTAAAAACTTGCCGTTATAGGGAAAAAATAGAAAACACACCCCAAACGGGTCTGTGTGAGGAACGAACACCTTGCACAAGACAAATGTAACTCGTAGGACTGACCGCATGGTCATAGGACCCTCAATTTTAGGATATGATTATAATTTGAAAATGTCTTCACTTAGGCTTCAAACCATGCCGTTAGAGGGAGAAAATCCAAAACACCCTCCAAACGGTCCCGTAAGAGGCACGGATACCTCGCACGAGACAAATGTAACTCCTAAGAACTGAACATGTGGTCATGGGACCACCGAGTTGAGAATATGAGGATAATTTAAAAATATATGGACATAGGCTTAAAAACATGTCGTTAGAGGGCAAAAACCCAAAGCACCCCCCAAGCGGCCCCGTTAAAAGCACGAACACCTCGTACAGGACCAATGTAACTCGCAGGAACTGACCGTGTGGCCACGGGACCTCGAATTGAGAATATGATGATAATTTTAAAATATCTACACTTATGCCTCAAAGCATGTCGTTAGAGGGAAAAAACCCATAACTTCCCGTGATGATGCTTGAAATAGCACCACTAGGTCAATGGAAAAAAGGAACAAGCAATGTAGCAGTAAGAGAATGGGCTGAGGCAAAGAGAAGATGAGACAACAATTTAAGTGGTTCAGCCAATTAGGCCTACATCCACTGTATGTGTGTGTGTACGTGTGATCCACTAAATAAGGGCACTAATGGCTATGGATACAATCGTTGAAGCTTGTCTCTCTTTTACAATCAGTTTGATAGAGTTTTGTTAGGGTTTTTAATATTCGATTCCTTCTCATGGAGAAGCTGAAGTGTATATATAAGGCTTGGGGGTGTAGTGTACCCCCAAAGCATGCAATCAACATGCACATGAGGAGGCTCCCAATTAGGAGGGGATAGGTGTCCCTAGTGCATGGATACAATGATGAGGTAATATTACCTCACGTGAGGGGATGATCTTGTTGTAATTATTTTCCTCACATGAGACCTTCCATGTTAAAACCTTAAATTACTCGTATAATAGTCATCATATTGTAGAGCATTGGCTTGGATGGGTACGGTGATGTCAACATAATGGATGTCCCAATGCAGGAAATCAGTAAGCCTGTTCTTTATTGAGTGCCCTTGGCCAAAGGTTGTATGGTCGGCCATATCCTAGTGTAAGTTATACAAGAGGACGAGTGATGCTCTTGACGCTTGGGACTTTTAACTGATGTATCGGCCTATGAAGTGGCCGAGGTTGTACATATGCATATTCGGCCGACCCTATAACTAGATGAGTCTTGGACACATCTTGCTAACCCCTTCTGAGAAGGTCGGTTGTATGGTGTCAGGTGGACTCATAAATGGACGAGGTCATGCTTGGGTATATCAATCTCCCCTAGCCCTCAACCATCTATTTGAAGAGGTGATTGGGGATACGAGTTAGTGACACGACTCAGAAAGTGTCTCTAATATGTGTTCACTCTAGGCTCAAGTGCAAGCCTGTCGCGTTAGTAATAAACCCGGTAAGTCGGGATCGTATCCATAGGGAAATAGGACAATGGAATTTTGACGACGTTGGACAGACAAGGAAATCCTAACTCTGACTCTAAAGGAAAAAGAAAATTGATTTGGTTTGTGGAATGGCTACACTAGATGCAATTATGAAATTATGAAAAGGAGAAATTATACTAAACTACCTAAAATACTGATGAATATTGATTTAAAACTTTAAACTATTGTGATGAGAAAAACAGGACGGGAATATAATCCCCCAACCCTAGTGTATTGAAGGTATAATACTAATCGTAAATTTAAATGATTAATTAGACCCAGAATTTAGTACTCCCAAGCATTACGTATATGAGGTTCAAGCCCGCATCATACTTAATCAGAGGACGAGTAAATCGGTATTGCGAGAGTGACACTCGAATTGCATTCTAAAGCATCCCGGTTACCCGAAAGCAAAAGAGATCCAAAGATATACAATTGTTACGTTCCTGCGCAATACGGTCGTAATAAATCACTAAATTTAGAGGATTAATGTTATACACATGCAACTATCACATCAGGCTGGGTTCATGTATCCCGGCTTTAGAAAATCTAGCCTAGCATGCTGAAACTAATGAAAACAATCTTTGAATTGCAGAAAACCATGATTGAACTATGAAAAATTGGTAGAATGATGTAATCAGTAAATTAAATAGAGTAAATTACTCACTAATCTTACCAAAGCACTCAAAGCATTAACTACAATTACTGGTAATCACTGAAATCTGAAAAAGCTTCAATCTTGGAATTAAAAGAATAAATTATCTCCAAACTAGGGTTTTCTGAAAAGAATGGGGAATTAACTAAAATTCTCCGTTCTAAAAATGATAAAATCTCGGGCTTATATACCCTACAAAATTTCAGGAGTTGTAGCTGCACTAGGACTCTCCATTAGAGAAGGATAAAAAATTAAAACTCGATAGCCGGACCGGTCCGGGGCATAGGCGGATCGGTCTGCCTTCTAAGCGGATCGGTTCTTTTTATTTTCTGGCGGACCGATTCTTTTATTTTTCGGCCTTCTTTGGTTTGCTTTCGATCCGAGGTCTTCTGGATTGTTGCACAACGGACCGGTCCGGGGCTTAGGCGGGCCGGTCTGCCTCTTTAACTTTTTTCTCAACTTTGACTGCTCATATCTTTCACACCGGGACTCCGATTGATGTGCTGTTTCTTCCTATGTACTCATGAACTTGATATCATCAACTTCTCTTTAGGTACCTCATCCGAATTCTGGGTAAAAATTTTCCCTTTTAACTTTTCCTTCTTTTCTTCTTTGATTCTTCCAGTTTATTTGTTTCGTTTTTGACATTAAACACCTGCAAAATTCATAGGAAATACCAAAACCTCGGTGTACTCGTTAGGATAGTCAGTAGCAAGATTATGAGATAAAATTCAATCGATTACGTTGTTCGAGGTGCTAAAAGTAACTAAATTAATGGGATAAATTTGGAAGAATTTATGACTAATCAGTTAGCAGGTTTTTTTAAAGGGTATAGGCTATTGACATTTGTATAAGTTCTTATTGGGTAACGTCTTCCCCAAGCCTAAGCTGACGACTGAGCGCTTTGGGCCTTATGCCCTAGATGATGATTAGTATTGTGGAATTACGCCTAATCATTAGGTAGTACTTAAACCACTAAATTGAGCCTTTGTCTTCTTCTTTCCATTTTCCAAACATATTCCCGCATGTATCTTCTCGAACCTCCATAGCCAAACCTCACCTGTTTCTTATTAGCTTGCCTTCTAGACTTCGCTCAGGCCCCTTCTTCTTCCCTAGGTTCATCTTCCTCTACGTATCTTTCTTTTATTAACTTCTCTTTCCATTTTCAGTTAGGATTTCTTAAATTTGATTTTTTCGGCAACTGCTTAGCTTTTTGGTGAGGCACTACGGTAGCTTTTAGGGCTTTGAATGTTATTTTTCTTTCCTCCATCGTCTAATTTGTAGTGGCAGGGGTGGTTATTGGTGGATCCAGGCACTAGACCACCCCTTTTAGGTTGTAGGTGATCTCCGGTCACCTTTTTCGGTGAGTTTCTTAGTTGTTCTTCATCAAGAACGATTGAGATTCTTTCCTTTGATCTTCTGGTCAATGAAAGTCAACCATTTTATTTGTTTATCCTCCTTCGCAATTTAGTCAACTGTAACCACTTCTTGTTCATGTTAAAATGTTTGTACAAACTTACTGAAGAGTTTCCAAACCTTAGGGAGAGGTATATTCAGGAAATTCGGAGGATTGAGCTTGAGGAAGACGAGAGAAGGAAGGCCGAGGCTTTTCCCCTCCGACCTATATTTCCATCCCCATTATATGTCGTACTCCCTACACCTACCAAACTGAGTGATCCCATTCATGTGTCGATTCCATCTGAAGATGAGAGTATGTCCTTCTTTGAACCATCTGGTAGAGATGACTCTTCTGACGAGTCTATGGCTGAATCCTCATATCATAATAAAGGTTTAAGGCCGATAAGGTTTCCTCTCACGCCTTATGTTCTCAGAGGGACGAGTCCTTAAATCGGCCTGATGACTCCATTGAGATTCATGAGCCTAATGTTGACATCCCTCTCGCCATTCCCCTATCTGCCGTAGAGAGGGATGAGTTTATGCAAAACTTTCCAAGTGGTGATCCCAACCAACCCCAGGCTGAAGAGTCTGATAATGATAGCGAAGAGTGCATTCCAGATTTATCCATACCTGGGTCATATAAAAGTTCTATTACCAATGTTAATTTTTTAACATGGAAACATTTGTATGGCATTGGGCCATCTATTTCTACGAGGAAATCTTCTGCAGACGAGAGAGCTTATGATGGTCACGAGGGTGAGTTATGCGTCTATGAATAGATGTTTAAGTCCGGCTTTAGACTACCTGTCCACCCCGTTGTACGCATAATTCTAGCCCATTTAGGAGTTTCCCCATCCCAGCTTTCTCCCAACACCTGGAGGGTTATCCTCAGCTTTGTCTCTCTCTGGAAGATAGTTCATCAAACTGACCTTCCAATTAGCATTTTTATGGATTACTATACTCTGTCGTCCTCTAAGATGTAGCCTTGCAACTATCATCTCGTAGCCAGGAAATCTTCCAAAAAGGTCTTGTTGATTACCCAAACTTCCAATCATGACTAGAAACCCCAATATTTCTTCATTTCGTGGGCTTAGGAATTCAGCCCCATCAAATCATATGGTACTTCTGAGCCTAGGGTTCCTCAGAGGTGGGCTAAGTTTCTTTATCACCCAAGCTTGATCCAGGCTTGAGCCCTGATACTGCTGAGAAAGTCAAGACGCTTAGGGGTCAAGGGTACCAAGGTCATCTAGTGATATTTGAGAAGTTGATGACCCCTTACTACCTGTCTTAGATAGGTTTAGGGGTTGACCCTTGAACCGAGATACGTAAGTGGCCCCTTTATTGAATTGATGTCTCGTATTTTTTCAATTTTTTAATGCTAACCTCGTCTTATTTTTACAGATCGTCTAGATGAAGTGTTGGATTATCTTTGGGAGATGGTGGCCAAAAATTTAAGCAAGCTTGTTAGAAAACATGGCAAGGGAGACAACCCCTCTATTATTACTATCTCTAAGACTACTACGGGCGATCCTGGTCGAACTACTGAGGTCGTAAAGAAGAGGAAGAGATGAATGGAAGAAATAATTTTTTCTCATCATCTAAAGTAGAGTTTGTCTGATCGGGCCATTCTAATTTCCACGGATGAGGCTCTTGCAGCTCATCTGTCCCAACTAAAATTAGACGAATAGAGCGTCATTGGCAATCCTAGAAAAGCATGTTATGGTGTCATCTCTTTGATATCTGAGGCTGACAAACATTTTCTGCAAGCCACATACATCTCCATTCTCACCAAGTTTTCCATCCAAAGGGTCGTTCAGTTATATTTGCTACAATTTAGTTAAAAAATTGCCAAGTGTTCTCTCGTACGTTTATTCAAATACTGATTAATTCTTCTCTAGTTGGATAGTCTTATTTCCATCTATCAGCTAGGGGATTGGATTAATAAGAAGATACCCTTGATCAAGAAGGGGAGAGAAGTCGAGATGACTGAACGGAATCTAAAAAATGAGCTTGAGGATTCCCAGAAGGCCCTTTAGCAGTCTCAGGACGAGGTAGCCAACCTCAAGGCAGAGCATGCTAAGGCTTTGAAAATGCTCTCTGATGATAAAAAAAAAGGTCGAGATTGACGCTGCTGTTTAGGTTGTTGTTGATGGTTACAAAGAGTCAGAGGAGTACAATGATAGTACATTTGAGTACCTGGAGAGAGGCATCAATACTGCTTACCAATGGGCTTCTTTGAGGTAGGCAAAAACTAGGAGCCTAACCTCTCGAAACTTCGTGGGTCTGGACTTCAGTAATCTTCTCCTTGAGACTGCTCTTGCCGATGTTGAGATGTCAGGTGGAGGGGCCGAGGTCGAACTTGACACTCATAAGGATCAGGATGACACGATTGAGTTAGATGACGATGCTGAGAGGACCGAGGTCGTTTATGCGGTCAAGGCTTCAGCTGCTGATGGGTCGGCCCTCGAAGATGCCAACACTACACTTGATCAGTAAATGTAGCAATAAGTTTTTTCTTTTTGTTAGGGAGGTCGTCTGTACCTGTTGCCCTTTTTTCGATGTAACAAATGAAATTTTTTATCTTCTTTTCTTTTGATCAGTTATTGAAATACGAATGCCTGCTTGCTTGAGTGTTTTCTTGCTTGTATTTGCTTGTTTGAATATTTACATGTTTGAATATTTTCTTGCCTCTCTTATTATATGATGTGTTGTGGTAGTAATGTCAACACTAAATTTCATAATTCAGACTCACCAAACTATGGTGTTATGCCATACCTCCTCTCGTCGTTTTGAGAGTGCATGATTGAGCATCGTCTCATCCATGCACTGTCATCTCGGCCGAGAGAGATTTATTTTTCACCAAATATTCACCAAATTAATGATGTTTAAGGTCTGAGATCACCAAACTAATGATGTTTTATCTCCCACTCACCAAATTAATGATGTTTAAGTAATGAACCACACCAAAGTGATTTTCAATTCGGACTCACCAACTTATGGTGTTATGCTATACCTCATCTCGTCATTTTGAGAATGCATGGTTGAGCATCATCTCGTCCATGCACTGTCAGCTCGACTGAGAGAGATATTTATTTTTCACCAAATATTGACCAAATTAATGATGTTTAAAGAGGTAGATCACCAAACTAATGATGTTTTATCTCTCATTCACCAAATTAATGATGTTTAAGTAATGAACCACACCCAAGTGATTTTGAATTCTAACTCACCAACTTATGGTGTTATGTCATACATCCTCTCGTCATTTTAAGAGTGCATGGTTGAGCATTATCTCGTCCATGCACTGTTGTCTCGATCGAGAAAGATATTCATTTGTCACGAAATTAATGATGTTTAAGGTCTGAGATCACCAAACTAATGATGTTTTATCTCTCATTCACCAAATTAATGATGTTTAAGATGACCCTTCTTGGTGTTATTGAAAGTCCATGGATGGGGTCGGCCCCCTTTCCAAGTTATCCTTTCACCAAAGCTGGGGTGTTGCTATCCCACCACGAATGATGTTTTATAGCTTTTAAGGGTACTTAAAACAAATCATTCAAAACAAAGTATATAAGATATGAGGGAACAAACCATTTTCACTTTTCTCATTCATAATAAGCCTTTTTACCATGATTCATAATGAAAAAAGCTCTTATACAATCATCTATCAGTAGTACCTTTTTAAGTGGTCAGCATTCCAAGGATTGGAGAATGGTTACCCCTCTAGGTTCTCTAGCTGATAGGTATCCGGGACTACCTCATCAGTAACCCTGTAAGGACCATGCCAGTTGGCATGCAGCTTGTTCGGCTTTTTCCAAGTCTTCTTCAAAACAAGGTTTCCCACTACTATCGGCCTTGACTTTATCCTTTTGTTATAAAACTTGGACGTCCTCTACTGATAAGCTTCCACTCTGAACTCAACATCTTCTATTCTTTCCTCAATCAGATCTAGGTCAAGTCTTCTCTCTTCCAAATTTCTTTGAGGGTCATACGTTTGAACTCTGTGTGTAGGCAAACCAATCTCGGTAGGGACTAATGCCTCTTAGCCATATGCTAACATAAAGAGGGTCTCCCATGTCGACGTCATAGTTGTCGTCTTATAGGCCCATGATACAACTTGTACCTCTTCAGTCTATTTCCCCTTAGGCTCTTCCAACCTTTTCTTCATTCCATAAAGAATAGTTTTATTGGTGACTTCAGTCTGACCACTGGCCTCTGGTCGGCTAGGCGATGAGAAGAACTGTTTCATAACGACCGTTGTATAATATTTTTCTAGGGAAATGTGTTTAAACTAGGTACAATTGTCTATGATGAGTGTGTTAGGAAATACGTACCAGCAAATGATGTTCTTTCATCTGAACTTGAAGGTCTTTTTTTCCGTGATCTTGATCATAGCCTCACCCTCTACCCATTTTGAAAAGTAATATATCGCCACAATCAAATATTTGTAGTTGCACATGGCCCTTAGAAGAGGTCCAACCAAATCAACCCCCCATACTGTAAATGGCCATGGTGAGGTGATAGATGTCAGAGGTCGATGGGGTTTGTGAGGAATGGTGGCAAACCGCTATCATTTGTCGCACTTCTTTACGTACTCGGTTGAATCCTTGGCCAGGGTTGGACGCCAATATCCTGGAGTGATGATCCACTTTTCCAATGATCTACCCCTAATATGGATCGAGCAAGATCCTTTATGAACATCTTTCAAAATGTAATCTACCTCGGCTGGGTGTACACATCTGAGTATAGGCAAAAGAAACCCCTTCTTGTACAACACGTCCCCTAGGATAGAGAAGTTAGTAGCCTTCTATCTCAACTTCCTTATTTCGGCCTTAGACTCTGGCAAGCTACCCTCTTTGATATACTGAATAAGGGTTCCATCCAAGATGGTCGCAGGTTTAAATTGAAGCAAAATTTTAGCTTTGTATAATCCCTTTATCATTGGCCGAGAAAGGATTTCTATTGGAACCATTCTCTTAATCTTTATCCGTGTTGCTGAGGCTAACCTTTCCAGAGCGTCGGCTCGGCTATTATCCAGTCGAGGCACCCTTTTGAATTTAATCTCACTAAAGTCCTTCATCATCCTTTCACCTTTGTTAGGTATCTTGTCATTCTATCGTCTTTAGCTTCATAAATCCTTAGGACCTGGTTAACCACAAGATGAGAGTCACTATGGACTAAAAGTTGTCCAACATTGAGAGCTATGGCGAGGAAGATTCCAGTTATGAGGGCCTTATACTCTGACTCATTTTTAGAAGCCTTAAAAGTGATCCTCATCTCATACTCTATATCTGTTATGTCTGGGGTTGACACAATCAGACCTGATCCACTCCTATTTTCACAAGATGAACCATCAACAAACAAGTTCCATACTACCCCTTCTGAAAATCTCCCCTCTTTAATGACTCCATTTCTGAGCAAAAAATTATTAGTCTCGACCGTTGGATGTCTCTCCACTCTTGTCTTGTCCTTTGCTGTCTTAGTATGGGTTTCCATCGACCCTTCTAGGCCATCCACTTTTTTACCATTGGCATCGTCCCAGGTGAACTCTGCCACAAAGTCTACTAAGGCCTTCCCCTTGATTGCAACCCTTGGCTGATAGACTATGTCATACTCTCCTAGATCAATGGCCTAGATTAACAATCTACCTGATTTCTTAGGTTTATGGATGACTTTCCTAAGGGGAGAGTCTGTCAAGACAACCATTGTATGAGCTTGAAAATAAGTCTTCATCTTTCTTAAAGCATGGATGATGGAAGAGGCCAGTTTTTCCATCCTAGGATACCTCTGCTCAGCCTTTGGAGGGCCTTGCTGTTGAAATGCACTGGTATTTGTACACCCTCATCATCTTGTACTATTATCGTGCTAATAGCCGATTCGAACATGAACAAGTAAAGGTAAAGCTTCTCTCCTTGGACAGGACGAGATAGTAAGAGTGGTGAGTCGAGATACGACTTCAACTCTAAAAAGGCTTTCTCTCATTCCTAGTACCACTCAAAATCTTTTCTGAGAATATTAAAAAATGTAAGACACATATCAGTGGCTCTAGAGACAAACCTGTTTGGAGCAGCCACTCGTCCAGTAAGCCTCTGAACGTCCATCATGGCCTTTGGGGTCTTCATCTCTAACAGTGCTTTTATCTTCTCTGAGTTGGCTTCTATTCCCCTTTGATTGAAGATAAAACCCAAGAATTTACTAGCTCCGATGCCAAAGACGCATTTTGCTGGATTGAGCTTTATTTTGTACTTGTCTATGGTGTTGAAAGTTTTTTCAAGGTCGACCATGTGAGTGTCAGCCCTCAGACTCTTGGTCAACATATCATATACATACACTTCCATATATGTAACACCCAGCGTGCCAAAAGAGACATGCGGCGTGCTATTACGATAAAACTAAACTAAGTCCATCAAAAGCAAATATAGAGCATCTAAATTTCCACAATTTAAGTATATCAAATCCAATAATTCTTACATTTCCAAAATAAGGATTACAATAATGTGTCTCTCAAAATACGCAAATCTCCAATTATAATTGCACCACCAATTATACAACAAAATAAATTTTCCAATCCATGCTCTAAAATAATTCTCCAAAATAGCCAATATCATCCCAATCCACGCTAACCTTCCACTAAAAGAAAATATGGGGAAGTACACAATCTGATAGAAATAGATGCTAAAAATAATTAGCACAATGAATAAATCGCAATAATATGAATTGTATATACAAATATAATGCAACACTCAAACATTATATCAATATTAATTTTCTCAATAACATATCAATGAATCACCAGGACTCACCCCACCTCCCCTAGGCATCTCAAAGCCATATACCGGTTCTTGGGACTATTGGCGGGTGCCCATTCTCTGCGCCATATTAAAATCTCATGACACGATGCTCAAATCACAATATATAATACATCACAATGGATTAAATTTTAAATTCCAATAATTTTCAGATTTCAAATGAATATCCCAATCCAATATGAATGCAATCGGCACGAAAAATAAATAGAATAATCTCGAGAGAACTTACGAGAATATTATGTGAGTCCCGTAACTTAAAATCATTGAATGAATTGCCACATAAATTCAGCCTAAAAATATGATCGTACCATCACGTTCCCCTCGCAAATATAATCAAATCATGTTCTAGCCCCAACACGAGATAACCCCCAATAGTTCTATTTTAAAAAACCCAAAAAACTCAGATCTAAAAATTACTTGAATCACCAATCCGACTTCAGATTTAGATTCTAGACGAAAAATTGGGCCAGGTATATGTTTTGATTTTTTCTTAAATCTCATCTGAATGCGCTAAAAAAGAAGATCTAAACATTCCAAATTGACTCTTCTCATTCCAAATTGATTTCTTGTGTTTTTCTCTCTCCTCAGCCACGCCGATGTTTGGTCACGTTGAACTTCCCCTACCCCATATGGATTTGGTAATTTTATCATTTGGTGGACCGTCGAAGGAATGTCCTCAAACTCTTTGAGCGCCACCCATCCCAATATGAGGTTATAGGCCGAGAAGACCTTCTCGTCCATCACAAAAAGGTTAATCTTCTTAATGAGCCTCTTCGGCCATTTGTCTCCCATTCTGACATCCATTTCATACTTCTCTAGAGGGTGAACCTTCTCTCCACCGAAGCTTATCAGAGGATGATGATACGGGATATACCTGGCCTTGATACGTCCTAAGACTTTGAAGCACGGCCAGAATATAACATCTGCAGAGTTTCCTCCATCAACTAATATTCTCGGTACTTCACATCCATGTACTCTAGTCGTTATAACGATTGGGTCATCATGTGGAGCTAGGATGCCCTTAAAATCTAGTCGAGAAAAGACGACTATAAGGGTTTCGATATCCATTTTCTTCCTTTTCTTGGGATTGGCATCAATAGAGGTTAAGTTCACAACCTCAGACTTAGTTATCGCCTTTGCCTTGGCCAAATGATCTTTTTGATCGGAACATTCAGACCCTCCCCTTGCAAGGCCATCACAAATCATGCCTACCCTAACTGAAATCACATTGAGCCTCTTAACTGGAACATCATCATCTTTAGATGGGAAATCCAGATCATCATTATCATCATCTGAGGAGTCATCCCGCCTTCCTAGAGAGTTCTCTCTACATTTACCATTTCTCCACTTTTAAGGTCATCTCGGCTTCTATCGTCTCGGCCTCTCCCCAAACCGTTCCTATCAACATACTTTCATAACTGTCTAGATTTCAACATTTTTTTTATTTCATCTTTGAGGCCGAAGAACTTGTTTGTAAAGTGCCCATGATCTCGGTGAAACCCACACCAAAGATTTATGTTCCTCTTATGTGGGGCGATCTTTAACTTTTTCGGCCAACTAAGAGATCGATCATTTTTTATCTCATTTAGAATGTGCTCGCAACTAAGTGTTAGGGGAGAATAGTTTGCAAACTTGTCATCTATCGGCCTTTTATTTATATCCTTCCCCTTGAACTTCTGACCCATTTCCATTACCCTGGGTTCTTTTTTCTTCATCTTCTTTCGCAGCCATTGCCTCCTCTATGTTCATGCCTCTCCTGGCCATAGCTAAGAGTTCAACCATGGAATTGGAGGGTCCTCAGACAGCTTCCAAAGTAGCTTTCCTTTCTAAAGACATCACATAAGCGATGTCATCGTGATACTTTCTTCATAGTCTTCTACCTTTAACTTCTCTTTATTGAAACGGGATATATACTCCCTTAGAGTCTTGTCCTTTCCCTTCTTGATGTATAACAGGTGGGTTGCTTGCTTCCTAGGTTATACCCCAAAGAAAAAGTTATGGACAAAACTATCGTCCAGTTGCATAAAGTTTCATATAGAGTTCTTAGGAAGGGAGGTGAACCATACGTGGGCTACCCCTGTCAACGTGCTTGAGAATGCACAACTCGTCTCATCTTATATTGAATAGATATCAGAGGCTGACTGATTCATCTCCAAATAATGCATCAGATTAGTGCTCCCATCATACTTGTGTGTAACTACCGGTGGTTTGAACTTGGCCGAGGTTGGATAGTTTAGTATCTTTGCCATAAATGGGGATCCTTCTGCATATCCCCTTTGTAAAGGGTCTCAACTTTTTATGACATCCCCTATTTTTTTCTCCAACCTCTATATGGACTCAATCTAGGGCTTCTATATTGCAACATTAGCTTTTATAGGGATAGCATTTCCCTCGGCCCCGTCTCTATCATCTGGCCGAGATGATCGTTATATGTTAACTAGATGGGCCGAGGGTACCATATTAGGATACTTAGGTCAATTAATGACTTCGCTTTGCTCCTCTTAGTCTTTTAGAGGTCCGCACTCGTCTCTCATCTCATTTATTCTTAAGTCGGTGACACTCCTTCACCTGGAAAGGTGGTTACTCAAATTTCTCTAAGGGATGAGCCTATCAAAGGCTGACCCTCTGCTTAACCTGTCAAAGGCTGATTGCCTTGGTCCACAGTCTCAACTGGGCATGCGCTCTCGACTGGGCCTCCGTCCTTGGTCCCCGCTTTACGGAATAGGGTGCACAGTTCCTCTGGATATCTCATGAGGTTCCTAACATTCGAAATCTCCTTATTCATCATCATAGTCTTCCATAACCAAGTCATCACGGAGTTCTTGACCGTGCCTCCCTAGGTGCAAACGCCTAGGGTTAGTAATGTCTCTGCATCTCTGACATGGTGGACGGTCTTTTTCTAGAGCTTGGGGTGGTCCCTTGGCTTGCTGACCTAGTTCATCTTCCCTGGCGGATGGAGTTACAAACTTTGCTCATGCACCACCAGTCCTGGTTGTGCATTTACTGTTGACTAGCTATGAGTTAGCGGAGTTCCATCTCCACTTCAGCCATCTCTGACTGGGGTGGTGCTTGGGTGGAACTTACACCACCTGCTTGTGGAGCTTCCAGTTAATTCTCAAGTCTAGGAGGTGGATCCATTACCATTGGTGAAAGATGTTTGAGCTATGAGTTGGAGAAGGAGAGCTTAAATGCTCAACAAGAGTTCCTTCAATGGTGAAAATACTCCAAAAAAAGGGAGGACTGGTTCACCACCAGATACTCTGATGAGTGTAAGCTAAAAAGAGGGAAGAGATGGCTATCCTCATTCCCACAGATGGTGCTAGACTGATGATGCTTGAAATAGCACCACCAGGTCAATGTGATAATGAGTTCAAACAGGTATAATAATGGCCAAAAGGAACAAGCAATGTAGCAGTAAGAGAATGGGATGAGGCAAAGAGAAGATGCGACAACAATTTAAGTGGTTCATCCAATGAGGCCTACATCCACTACGCATGTGTGTGTGTGATCCACTAAATAAGGGAACTAATGGCCATAGATACAATCTTTCAAGCTTTTCTCTCTCTTACAATCAGTTTGACAGAGTTTTTCTAGGGTTTTTAATATTCGATCCCTTCTCATGGAGAAGATGAAGTGTACATATAGGGCTTGGGTGGGGGGTGTAGTGTACCCCACAAGAATGCAATCAACATGCACATGAGGAGGCTCCCAATCAGGAGGGGATAGGTGTCCCTAGTGCGTGGATACAATTATGAGGTAATATTACCTCACGTGAGGGGATGATCTTGTTGCAATGATTTTCCTCACGTGAGGATTTCCATGTTGGAACCTTATATTTCTCGTATAGTAGTCATCGTATTGTAGAGCATCGGCTTGCCAAGTAATGATGTTACCAACATAACGGATTCCCCAATGCAAGAAATTAGTAAGCGTGTCCTTTGTTGGGTGCCTTTGACCAAGGTTGTATGGTCGGCCATCTCCTAGTATCGGCTATATGAGAGGACGAGTGATGCTCTTGACGCCTAGGAGTTTCAGCTGATATATCGGCCTATGAAGTGGCCTAGGTTGTACATATGCATATCCGGCCGACCCTATAACTAGACGAGTCTTGGCCACATCTTGCTAACCCCTTCTGAGAAGGTCGGCTATCTGGTGTCAGGTGGCCTCATAAATGGATGAGGTCATGCTTGGGTATATCATCCCCCCCCCCCCAAACAGCCTCGTGAGAGGCACGAACACCTCTCACGAGACTAATGTAACTCGTAGGAACATATCACGTGGTCACGGGACTCCCGGTTTGAGAGTATGATGAAAATTTAAAAATAACTAGACATAGGCTTAAAAACATGTCGTTAGAGGATGAAAACTCAAAATACCCCCTAAACGGCCCCGTGAGAGGCCTCTATTCCTTTCATGTTCTTTTATATTTTCATTTGATAATTTAGTAACTCTTAGATAGAGATCTCTTTTATATGTTTGTTGGCACTTTTTACGTAAAGATGGTTTCATGCAACATAGTTATCATGAGTAATTGTCTTTTTACCATGTCCGGCTAAATTTTCAAAGGTTAGGATTCATGAACCCAACCGTAAAAGGTTCAAATGAATAAACAAATGTTTTCTTGAATTAAATAACTACTTGCAACGTGTTGGATCGTTAATACAAACATCGTAGTACTTTTATCCTCATTTTCCCTAGGTAACCGGGGTATTTAAGAGTGCGGCGTGCGTATTGACCTTCTTGTCACATACTTTATTTGGAATCTTGATTTCATATTATACATCTTCATTCGCTCATACATGTAATGCTTGAAAGGAATAAAGTAGCTCCTTAATTAATTGTTAAATTCTCGACTATTTTTGTATGGGGTGAATTCATAAGGGGTTTGGGGATTTTATTCCGACCTTTCTTCTTTTTCATAGTTATCAATTTTTAGTGTATTAAAACTTGCATGCATAGTTAATTAAGATAGGATATCATTGTTTTCATCATAGTCGCATATAATCGCACAAAAATTCACTATATTTTCTTTCCCTTTTTCTGAGTCAGTTATAAGGTTACGCCTCTTCCCTACTCGTCGTCACGATTATTCGTCTTAGTCCACGTGTTCGATACATGGTTTACCAGGATATTACTTGAGCGACCGATTTAAACTTGAACTGTAATTAGGATGCACTAGAGACATATTTTGAGTCTTGTCAAGTTTTTAGCGCCATTGCCAGGGAGTAGGTATACTTTTAAGTTAGGTTGAGTTAATCTCAAATTTGACTCCAATTCTTAAAAAAAAAAGTTATAAAATTAAAAAAATATATAGCATCTCTCAAAAGCCTTTTATGCAAAATTTTCAACAAACTCCACAATCTACTCCTACCCAAATTCATGAAAATCCTCTAAGAGAGTACAAACCTGATAGCCCACACACTCCAAACATTCCTCAATTCTGATTTCCACCTCCTACACTGTCTAACTTTATCATAAGTCACACATTGAGTCACACTTCGAACATGTCGAGTGAGGAATTTGAATCAATTGGAGAGATATCCATGTCGGATAACCCTAGTTTTGGTACGAGTGAGGGAGATATACCGTATCGTCCCATGAGAGAGCTTTTATATCCCGAGCAAACTGTTACCACTGGGTGCATTCTACTTCCGCACAATGCAGGACAATTCCACTTTCATAATTGGATGATCCATATTCTTCCAACTTTTTATGGTATGGATTCGAAAAAGCCTTACCTCCACATTCGTGAGTTCAAAGAGGCATGCAATACATTTAGAAATCAAGCTTGCACACAAGATGTCGTTCACCTCAAAAAATTTCCCTTCTCCTTGAAGGATAAAGTAAAGACATGGCTATGGTCTTTATCACCGAACTCAATTGAATCATGGAAGGAAACACAATCCAAATTTCTCTTAAAGTTCTTTCCCCAACATCGAAAAAATTCCATCCAAGCTCAAATTTAAACATTTCGACAACAAGAAAATGATCCATTTGACTGTTGTTACGAACGTTTCAATGAGCTAGTTAGTACATGCCCTTATCATGGTTTTGGGAAGTATCATCTCATATCTTTCTTTCACAAAGGGCTAAGCATATATTCTAAACAACTCGTTGAAACAATGTATGAGAGACCATTTTAAGAACTAAATGAACACGATGCAGTCACCCATCGTATGTTTGTCATCAAAATAACTCAAGCGTGGGACACATCCTATCCAAACACCCAAAACCAGGTTTGACAAATTCCCACCGCTCCTTCAGTGCCCGATCTTTATCATGTGGGAGACCTAGTCGGATCAAGGCTAAGAGAACCAACCAGATCAACTTGAGTAATGAAAGAGAAGGTGTGTGTTATTTGTGAGGCAGGCCATTAAACGAAGGTATGCTCGACGATACCCGCCTACCAAGTAATGTTACATAAGCAAGTGGATGCGATAGAAGGATTTAAGGGTAATTTCAATTCCCCACATGGTAATTCTTACAACCCTTTGTGGAGGAACCATCCTGGTTTTAGCTATGGGCAACATCATGCTGCGTTGAATCCTAATTCACACGTTGCCCCACCTCCACCTCAACATTTTGACAAGTTACACATACGCAAGCACCACTTCCTGCACTATATATCACCCACCGCGGAGAAATCTTGAGGATACTTTACACCAATTCATTCAGTGCCAAAATGCAACCAATGCTAACTATAACCACATGTTTACCAAAATAAATGTGAATATTTGTAGGTTGAAATCATCTTTAAGTATCCAAGAGAAGGGTAAGTTTTCGGCTCAAGGCTAAATATTTCCTCAAGTTCAAACTAGTGTCACCTTTACTTACAATGAACATCAAGAACAATGTCAAGCCATCACCACTCTACGTAGTGGGAGAGTTGTTGATTTATCACCTCCCTCACACGACACACCTAAAGACAAGGAGGTTTTGCCTGGAACGAAAGAGTCCGGAGATGCCCCCTTGAATGAGAGTGAAAATGATGACACTAGTGAGCCTGAAGTAGTAGTGAAACCACCCACCTCCGTGCCATTCCCTCAACGGTTGGTTCCTCCCCAAAAAGGAATCCCCTGAGACGATGTGATAGATATCTTTAGGTAAGTGAAGCTGAATTTACCTTTTCTCGATGCCATTAAGCAAATTCTCGCATATGCTAAAGTCCTTAAGAACATATTGACGGTGAAAAGAAGGCTAAAGGTGAAAAATAACATTTTCCTAGCACAAAACGTGAGCTCCATTCTACTTAACGACCTCCCCCCAAAGTTTAAAGATTCGGGTGCACCTACCATTTCGTGCATCATTGGAGAGAATCGAATAGAAAAGGCCTTACTCGATTTAAGGGTGAGTGTCAACATTATTCCCTATTCCATATATAGATAACTTGATTTGGGGGACCTCAAACCCACAAAAATCACTCTCCAACTCGCAGATCGTACTGTGAAGATACCACGAGACATTGTTGAGGATGTGATAGTCCAACTTGACACCTTCTACTTCTTGGTAGATTTTTTTATTTGGGACATGGAACCCTCCATCACCTCAAGTAATCATGTTCCCGTTATCCTTGGCCACCCATTATTAGCTACGGCTAACGCTTTAATTAACACTCAAAATGGGCAAATTCAACTCACTTTCGGGAACATGACCCTAGAAAAAAATATCTTCAAGATCACTAGGCAAGTGGGTGATAAGGACGATTTTCACTTAGTGGATCTTATTGAGGAGGTAGTAGAGGATAACGTAGAGGGAAATTTCTATGGGGACGCCTTAGGAACATGCCTTATTTCGAGTGGTGAGAGCAACAGGATGCCCATCGATTTTCAGAGGGAAGTAGGAGAGTGGTGAGCGACATTAGATGAGAGAGCATCCGATGAGGACGAAGAAGATGTAAATTGGGTTACTAGATTCGAAAAATTACCACCGAGGGAGTCGTGCACGGTTCCCTCCGATGAAAATTTCCCACCCTCGAATTAAATAAACGACCATTCAACGTAAAATATGCTTATTTGGGAGAGGATGAGACATTTCCCGTTGTTTTCTCCTCTAGCATAGATAAACAACAAGAGGTTAAATTGTTAGCGATTTTGAGGAAGCACTGAAGTGATTTTGGTTGGTGCATAGCGGATTTGAAAAGTATAAGTCCCTTGATTTGTACTATAAAATCCACCTTGAGGAGGATGTGAAGCCCTCGAGGGAGATACAAATGGGATTTAACCCCACTATAAAAGACGTAGTGAGAGTGGAGATCATTAAGCTATTGAACGCGGGTATTATCTACCCAATCTCGGATAAAATATGGGTGAGTCCTACACAAGTCGTCCCGAAAAATTCGGGAATGACTATGGTCGAGAATGACAAGGGTCAATTAATTTTCTAACGTACCACCACCAGGTGGCGCGTTTGCATTGATTACTAGAAACTTAATGAGGGAACTAGGAAAGATATTTTTCCCTTACCATTTATCGACCAAATGCTAAAGAGAGTAGCGGTACACCCATATTATTGCTTCCTTTACGGTTATTTTGGATATAACCAAATTAAGGTAGATGTGATTGATTGAGAGAAGACGACTTTCACATGTCCTTTTGGCACGTTTGCCTATAAACGTATGCTATTTGGATTGTGTAATGCGCCCGTGACCTTTCAAAAATGAATGCCTAGTCTCTTTAGAGACATGGTTGAAAGAGGTCTTGAGGTCTTTACGGATGACTTTAGTGTTTTCCACCCCTCTTTTGACCTTTGTCTTACGATTCTGGAAAAATTGCTAGCCCGATGTGTGGAAAAGAAATTGGTACTAAATTGGGAGAAGTACCATTTTATGGTTACCGAAGGAATAGTTCTTAGCCACATTGTGTCGTCTAAAGTAATTGAGGTTAATAGGGCAAAAACAGATGTCATAGCCGATATTCCCCCACCTAAATCACTAAAGGATGTGCGCTCTTTCTTAGGCCACGCGGGTTGTTATAGAAGGTTTATTAAGGATTTTAGTGCCATTCCTAGACCCTTAAGTAACCTCCTTATAAAGGATGCCCCCTTGGAGTGGAATGAAGCATTCCAAAGAACTTTTGATAAATTAAAAATCATGCTTATTTCCGCCCCCATTATGTAAGCTCCAGATTGATCCCTTCCATTCGAGCTTATGTGTGATGCAAGTGATTATGCTATAGGGGCGATTTTGGGCCAAAGAAAAGAAAATAAAGCTCATGTAATCTACTGTGCTAGAAGGACATTAACCAAACCGCAACTCAATTACTCCACCACTGAGAAAGAATTATTAGCGATAGTTTTTGCCGTTGATAAATTTTACTCGTACCTCATCAGTTCGCCCATCACTTGTTTTACCGATCATGCGGTGCTTAAATATCTCCTTTCCAAAAATGATGTTATGTCGCTCCTCATAAGGTGGATCCTACTCCTACAAGAGTTCAATCTCTCCATAAAAGACAAGAAAGGAGTTGAAAACGTCGTAGTCGACCAATTGTGCTGGCTTTCCTCCGACTTGTCTAGTGATCCCATAACCATAGATGAATACTTTCCAGATGAGCAATTATTTACCACTTATTCTCTCCCATGGTTTGCGGATATATTTAACTACCTTTTCACGGGAGTCGTTCCTTCGGATTGGAAACTGCAAGAGAAGAAGAAGTTCATTACTTCGTCACACATGTTTCTCAATGATGATCCATTACTATTTAAATATTGTGCGGACCAAATCATCCAACGTTGTGTACTGAATGACAAGACACATAGCATCATCCATTTTTATCATACGGAAGCATGTGGAGGCCATTTTTCAACGAATAAGATAGCCTCTAAGATTCTTCAAAGGGGTCTCTATTGGCCCATGATTTTTCAGGATGTTAATGCTTATTGTAAATCATGCGATAGATGTCAAAGAATGTGAGCCATTAGTTGCCGAAACATTATGCCATTGACCCCTATACTTGTCATTGAGATATTTTATTTTTGGGGTATTAACTTCATGGGACCTTTACCTCCCTCCTTCAGCTTCTTATACATCCTCGTTGCGGTAGATTATGTGTCGAAATAGGTAGAGGCCAGAGCTACGAAAACTAATTACAACAAGGTGGTTATTAAGTTCTTACAAGAACACATACTCTCTCGCTTCGGTGCTCCGAAGGCAATTATTAGTGATAACGGTAAGCACTTTTGTAATTGGCCGTTTAAAAAACTTATAAGAAAGTATGGAGTTGTTCACAAGGTTGGGATGACTTATCACCTCCAAACGAGTGGGCAAGTCGAGCTAGAAAATCGTGAAATCAAGAACATTCTCAAAAATACCATCAATCCTAACCGAAAAGATTGGTCCCTCTGATTAAATGATGCGTTATGGGCTTTGTCTATGGCAAGCCTTGCTATCTCCCCGTGGAGCTTGAGCACAAAGCCTATTGGGCAATCAAGAGGTTAATTTACAATTTTAATAAAGTCGGTGAAGCATGTAAGCTTCAATTAAATAAGTTGGAAGAGATGAGCAATGATGCATATGAGAATGCTAAGATATCCAAAGAAAGAATGAAACTCGAACATGATAGAATTATCCTACGCAAAGAGTTTCAATTGGGATAAAAAATGCTTCTCTATAACTCTCATCTGCACTTATTTCCCGATAAATTACGTTCGCGGTGGACCGGCCCATTTGTAGTGAAAGAAGTGTTCCCCCACGGTGCTGTCGATTTGGAAGATCCAAAGGGGGGAGACACATTCAAAGTCAATTAACAACTCCTAAAGTCGTATTTATAGGTGTGTGTCGAAGAGACCGACACCATTTGGTTGTTAAACCCCATTTATGAGGTTGAGTGAGAAAAAATGAGAGTTTGTCGCACCCCCAACGCGTATAGGGTGATTCTTATGTATCCTAGTTAATCATGTAGGTATGTAGTTAGAAGTTCGTAGGGTATGAGTCAAGTCAGGATAGGAGCACAAATTCACAGTTTGGGAGAGTTCTATGCGAGGCAAGGTGCATTTTTGAGGTTTTACAAGCTAGAATGAGTGTAGGAGTGTTTTGTAAAAAATTGGAAAACTGAATTTTCGGAGTTCCAACACTTAGTTTTTATTTTGGATGCCAAGTTAGGGGCCATACTAGAAATTCAAACCGGTTTGACCTTTCTATACTCTCAGGACCGAACCGGTTTGCCTGCTAATCACATAAAAAAAAATATCTTGACCGAACTGGTTCACCCACACCTGAACCGTCTCACCCAGGGAAGATGCAGACTTTGATAGTTTCCAATGTGTCCCTTCCCCATAAATTTCTCCTTCTCTTCCCTCCAAATCCACTCCCTCTAACTTTTCCCTCCAAATTCATTCTCTCAAATTCTTCCCATTCCCCACCTATAAATACACACCCAATCCCCCCATTTCTCTTCACACCTTCCATCTCTCTTCTATATACTCACTATTCCATATGGCTAATGACGAATTAGCCATGAAGTGCGACTCCACTAAAATACGCTAAGATGTCATCCATGGATACCACTCACATCAAGAGAGATGATGGGTCGAAGAATTTTTTTCTAGATCCCGCATCGTACACATCGTGTGAGAAATTAATTGGAACGGGCCGCCTCAAGCCATGTCAACCATCTTTTAGCGACAAAGGTGGTGCCAATTCCTATCCAATCCCAGTGAAGGGGTTTGGATTGACGACGTGCGCTCTTTTTATGGCACTCTCGTCTATGTCTCCAAAAATACGTACCAAGAATATGTCGACGAGGTACAATCCCATTCTCTCACACCACCGTTGCCCGAAAAATATTTATCGGTCAAGTCCCGAATCCCTAAATTTTGACTATCACACCATGGCTAATCCTATCCCTAAACATTAACGCATAGAGCATATTGCCCCCACCCACATTTGGGAACGCGATACGTTCCCGGTGGGGATCCTTGACGAAACCACCCACTTTGACTTCTTAATCACTTGTGGGTCCATCGTCCAAACATCCAACAACTCCGCGATCTGCATAAGCCATGGCAATTTCCTCTACCGCCTTCTTGGAAATGCGAATACCATTAATCTCCCCCACATTTTTTACTCAAAAATCATTCATGCCGCCATGGACCACAAAGGCAAAATTTCTCTACCCTATGCCCGGTTCATAACATCGCTTCTCAAGGATGTTGGGATTCACCCACCTGCATTGCAACCTCGTCTCCCAAAACCCATTGGGCAAGAATCAATCACGAGGAGCGTGCAACAACTGGAGGTAGTTCGCCCACCCCCACCGTTGGCGAAAGATGTGGAAATGGGGGAAGACGAGACGTAATATAATGAGGATGAGGATTCCGACTATGAGCCGAAAAGAGAGGGACTAACTCAAAGTGTGGCAAATTTGGAGGCGCAATTTAATAGGTATTTGATAAACTACCAAGCGGATCAAGAAGCCAACCGTCGTGACAGGATCATGACGTTCCGCTTGCAAGCGGAGATGTACAAGTTGCAAGTGGGGTCCAATGTCTCACTCCCGACATACTTTTATAATCCATACGACGCCAGTGCTCCCAGCTCGTAACCCTCGCCCCCGTAGTAGCCCCGATGATTGTGGTTAGTTGTTGCAAATATTTAGTTCTTAAACTTTTGGGTACTTACTTGCTTTTATCTTTTTGGTGACAAAGAATTATGTATTCTTTATCCTTTCTTTTCATTGTAGTTGGTCATTATTAATACATTGTTGCATTCTGCCCTTTGTTTATTTTTACGCTCCCTTCTCTTTTATGTGGATTTTAGTCTTTGTTTGTATGAGGACAATGCAAAATTCTAAGTTAGGTGGGATACACGTCCGTTTCAAAAAAGTTCACAAATTTCAAAATGCCTAAAAAACTAGAAAATTTCAAAAAATTTCCAAAAAAAGGGAAAAAATTTTAAAAGCCAAAAATATTTTTTTCCTTAAAATAAATAAAAATTTGATATTTGAAAGCTTAAAAATGTCATGAAATTTGTTTAAAGTCTCAAATTGTAAAAATCAAATGCACCAAGTCAAAATTGACCAAAGATGGAAATTAAGCGAAAATTGACGACTTGACGAATAAGTGCGAAGATTAATTAACCCGGTGAGATTTTGAGCCTATCATTCTTGTGAGTTATTAAATCAATCCGAGTTAAAATTAAATCAAAGTTCAATTTTGATATAAAAAAGTCGTTGAGGATCTCAATTCATTTGTTTTGATCGGTTACGGGAAACGAGTGAGATGTTTTCTTGAAAAATGCCCTACAAATATCTCTAAATTAAAATCATTCTCGAGACGCGTATGGTAATATAATTAGTAATTCGGACAATGAAGTAGTCCCTCGCTTGTTTAACCCAAAAATATTAGCCATAAAAAAGTCGTGAAAAATTATACCTTTTGCAAGCCCACTTGAGCCTAATAATTTTACCCTTTTCGTTTGATAACTCGAAAACCCCATTTAGCCCGGAGTTGTGAAAATAGAAAAATTCAGAAAATACGTCCAAAAAGTGCAACAAAAAGGAGCAAGAAAAAATAAAAGAAAAAGGCTCAACAAAAATAGCAAGAAAAGAAAAATGTGAAAATTAGAAAGAAACAAAAAGTAGAAAAGGAAGAGAAAAATTAGCAAAAGCTCGAAAAGGCACTAATGGACATCATACCAATATTTTCCAATTCCTAATTTCCCAACAAATACCATTTTGACCCAATACACCTTATCATCCGAAAAAGTCCTAACCGAGTCCAAATTGCGTAATTAAATACCGCGTGGAGAGCTAATACACGAAAAGATAATAAGAGGGATTAATTGGTGTGGATAAGAGGCGATGTTTTCTATTTTTCAATGACAGTATTCCGATGAAGAGATCTTTTCATTATAAATATTTCGTCTTTCAAATTATGTTCATGAATTTGTGTTCCATTTTATTTACTCTTTATATCACGCATGTCGAGAGATATAGCTACATTTCAAGTGATTAGTTTGTGAGAGCATCCATGAGATTTTGAAATCAAAGAGAATTTTTGAAAAAGTAACGTAATGATCAATCAGTGAAAATTAGCGGTTTAATTTTCCCCTTCGCACACACGCACTATGATTTGAGACTTATGAATATGAATTTACGATGACTATTTTTGGGAAATTTAAATTGTATAATTTTTAAGTATTTTGAACTTTCTTGAGTCATAAATAAATTTTGTGGGTATATTCACTGCAAACCCTCACGAGACACAACTCGTCTTAACTAGGGTAACCTAGGGGTTTAAAGGCTTGTTGTAAACGCTAAATGCAATGGCTTGCCCGCTAAAAAGGTACTCTATCCCAATAACATGTTTCTCAAGTGTTGTGACCATGTTTTGATTCCTTTACATTAATCAGGACGATCAAAGTTCTAAGTTAGGGAGGTTTGATTAGGCATAGATACTTCTTATTTATCCTCATAATTTAGAAGCTTTAATCACCTCGTACGATATAAATCGAGTTAATTCATCTCATATCTTTGCTACTGACATTTTCTATATAGTGCATCCAGTTTCGTGTATGTCTCTTACATTTTGCAGGTATTTCATACAAGTGAAGAAAAGCGAAAACTCAAAACCGAGAAAGAAAGACAAGAGAAAAGTCAAGGGAAAAACAGTAATTTTACTACCGAAATTTGGACAAAGAACTAGAAGAAGTTCGTGAGTCCAAAAGAGCATAAGAAGAAGCGACATCTAAATCTGAGGTCCGAGTGAAAAGTTCTGAAGCGTAAAAGTTGAGAAGAAAGACTAGAAAAACCAGAAAAAGAGTTAGAAAATTTTTGAAGATCTCAAGACCTTCCAATTTCGCACCAACACTGAAATTCCAAACCGGTTCAACCCAGTGAAGAAAAAATTTTCGAACCGCTTTGGCGGTTGGAAATTCTTATTTTCTTTTCTTAAAATAAGAGTTCTGTATGGGTTAAATGCTTAATAAAAACGTGGGAGATATACCTTAGGGTATTCCTAGACGTGAGTTAGACAGTTTTTTATAGAATTCGGAGAGAGTTTTAGGGGCAAGAACTTGAGAATCATTCTTCTTCAATAATTAATCTCCTTTTGGTCTTTCAATTCAAGGTTTACATCAACTCAAGTATAGTACATCTATTGCTTTCCTGTCCTTTCAACTTTTTGATTGATAATTTAATAATTCCTAGATAAAGATCTCTTTTATATGTTTGTTGGCACTTTTTACGTAAAGATGGTTTCATGCAACGTAGTTATCATGAGTAATTGTATTTTTACCATGTCTGACTAGATTTTCAAAGGTTGGGATGCATGAAACCAACCGTAAAAGGTTCGCATGAATAAAATAATGTTTTCTTGAATTAAATAATTTGTTGGAACGTGTTGGATCATTAATACAAACATCGTAGGACTTTTAACCTCGTCTGCCCTAGGTAACCGGGGTATTTAAGAGTGCGATGTGCATATTGACCATCTTGTCATGTACTTTATTTGGATTCTTGACTTCATTTTGTGCGGGTTCATTCCCTCGTATGTGTAATGCTTGAAAGGAATAAAGTAGCTCCTTAATTAATTGTTTAATTTTCGACTATTTTTGTATGTGGTGAATTCATAAGGGGTTGGGGGATTGTATTCCGGCCTTGCTTCTTTTTCATATTTATCAATTCGTAGTGTATTAAAACTTTCATGCATAGTTCATTTAGATAGGATTTCATTTTTTTCATAGTAGTAACATATAATCGCACAAAAATTCACCATCTTTTCTTTCCCTTTTTCTGAGTTAATTATAAGGTTACGCGTCTTCCCTACTCGTCATCACGATTTTTCGTCTTAGTCCCAGAGTTCGATACCTGGTTTACCGGGATATTACTTAAGTGATCAATTTTCACTTGAACCATAATTAGCACGTACTAAACACACATTTTGAGTCGCTTCAGTTTGACAGTAAATTTTTTTATAAATTAGATTATTGTGTATAATATTATATTTGATTTCTCAAAGGTCCTAATTTAATTATAAATTAATATTTTGACACTAATATTTATATAATATTAGATTAGGAAGACATTAAAGTGTCTTAATCTATAGTTATAAATATTAAATTACTGTGTATACATCTATATTTGGACATTTGATTATCCATTAAGTTTTGCGTGCAATATTTTTGGGGGCCATTGATTTTTACATACATTACGAAATATGTGTATGCATGTATATTTCACAGAAGTATCATTTTTTCGCATTCTATGAATTAAATATTAAAGTGCAATTAAGGATAAACTAATTTGGGATCTCTGTGAATGCAACCAGATAAATTAATTGGTATATTTATATAATCACATAAAAATATTCATAAGATAACATTTTTGGGTACCAAACATTTTATGACCCAATTAGAATTAGATTTGGTTCCCTTATTATGATTTTCTTCTATGGCAATTGAATTATGTCTTTAAATATGCTTATTTTATAAAACTGTAAATCTGAAATTTTGAAACGTTTTCAGTGAGAGTTTCTTATGCCTATAATAAGCAATAATTGTAATTAAATTGTCAACTTACTCAGAATTTCATTTTTTATGTCAATCTAGAATGATCTAATGATCAAAACTCGCCACTTTGGTGATGAATGTTGTTTTAGCTATTTGAGCACTTTTAAGCCATCAAAACGTTAAATCTATCATATTTGGTAATAAAGTTGACAGCTATTTCTTTTTCTAATTTTTTTAAATTTCGCTTATTAGAGATTATTTTAAGATTTTTCTTAACTCTTCTGCAGTGATTACTCAAATTTTTGCATTGTTGAAAATGTTGGATTTCTCCATTTTATGTATTTTAATAATTGCATTAGTTGTCCAACCTTATTTGGCAGTTATAATATTCATATTATGCAAATTTTTTTGGTATATGCCAATTATTACTATAAAATATTATAATTATGGTTAAAGTTTTGATATTAATATTTATATTTTATTACATTAGGTTTCCATCAAAGTGCCCTAGTCTATAGTTGTAAATATTAAATTACTGTATATAAAATTGGTTATTTGTAAGTTTAAATATAATTATGAATGTTAGACTCTTAATGCAATGATGATATGACCTTTTCATTGTAAGATTACCCAAATGGACAATTGTGATTATTGGATGAATATTAATGACTATGTGTTTTTGCATCAATTCGACCTTAAAGGATTTAATTTTTTTCTCGAAACTAATATTTACGTGAAATTTAATTCGATGCTCAAAATTGTAAATATTAGATTAATTTGTATATGATTATTATGTCTAATATGAGTAATGGAATATTAAAATCATGCCTTGAAGATTTCTTCTCAGTATTTATATCACGGTCAGATTATGATTCCACCAAAGTGCTTTAATTTAATAAACAATAAATATTGAATTTTGTGATAATATTCAAATACTATGTTTTGACATGCCTTAAGACTTTCATCTAAGTATTTATATCACGACTAGGTTATAATTTCACTAAAGTGGTCTAATCTGATAAAGTGTAGATGTTGAATTTGGTGATAACATTCAAATACTTTATTTTGATTCCTCCAAAGAGTCCGGCTATGGTTTTGAGTGTTCGAATTATTAGTGATTTTGTTATGATTAAACCGTTGTGATTTGATTTCTCTAAAGAATCTGGTTCCAATGGTGAAGTTAATATTAAGGGGTAATATATTTGCTTATTAAAGTTGGTATCGGTTACTCCAAAGAGTCCATAACCTTCCTTAATTTATAAAAACGATGTCCATTTATACCTTTTCAAAACATTAATGCTTATTGAAATTATTATACAATCCATAAAATAATGCAATATTCATATAATGGATAGTTTGGTAGTCACCAAAGTGACCTAACTAGAATGCTTATGAATATTAAATTTAAAGATAAAAGTGGTAGTAATAACTCATTATGCTTATATATGTAATGACATTAATGGGATATATTTGGTTTATCTCGTCAAGCAAGATTCCCAAAAAGAAATTGATTTTGATTAACTGAAATAAATATTAAGAAATTATGCAATTAGGTGGTGAAAAAATATCCTAGCTAACATATCCATCTAAATTACATAATATATATATATATATATATATATATATATATATATATATATCAAAGTTATGAAGAAAGAAATCCCACATTTAAAAAATGTTATTAATGTACCTATTGTCATCTCATAACATTAATGTAGTGAACTATTTATCTCATTAATTGTATATCATTTTATTTCTTTAAAATTGCATGTTTTATCCATTTTAATGTCCTCGAGAATGACTTCTTAGAATGAAACGAAGAAACTAAGTTAAATTTAAAAGTGCTAAATCGTTATAATTCAATTTTACTTGATAAACGCACTATTGATGATTACATTAGTGTTGACATTAATGATTAAATTAGTGTTGACACTCTTTTAAAAATGAAGTTTTAAACGGATTAGGCATAAAGTTTATGCAAAATTTCATAATGTTCGGGATTAAAATATGAGTACCCATTATGTAACATACATATTTTAAGCTATACTGTGTGAATTATAATGTATCGTTCAATATGAATGAAATAATGTATTTCATTTTTTCAAAAACTATAGTGATACGAAACATAGTTCTAAATCGATATGAGGATATTCACAAGACAAAACATAAATTCTTAGATTCTTATGTTATTTTGGAGTCATTTAAAAAACCCTTCGATGACCTTTTATAATATTTTTCTCAATTTTATCGTGAGAGATTTTTCTTGAGTATATAAAAGATCTTTAAGTTTATATGCGAATATATTTTCTTAATTATGGTATTCTCATGGTGGTTTGTACAAATATGTTTTTGAGAAATCTGTTACAGGAAAAATGATGATGATTCTATATCATAATGTTGAACTTAAAAGTAGCTTTATTATTAAAACTTTTTAATCTCGTGGTGTCATTGAATATCGGACTCCTTTAAATCTAGACTTACTTTAATAATTTAATAAACTATATTGTCTTTGGTTGTCACTTATGAATCTTGACACTCACATTTGAGTTCTTAAGGCTTTATAATTTTAGAATGATCTTGTGTGTCCTGGGTGGGAGATAATAGTCCTCAAATAGTGTACCTACATAGATCATGTCATTATAAAACAACAAGTCAAATGATACAATGTCGATATCTTCACAAGAGTTACTCGCACGAAAACGAATATATATGGTTAGAAGCGTAGTATATAAATTTCACTTTACTTACTCAATTTGGAACGTCCGCAAATTGGAAATGTCTAGTACGTGCACAAATTTTGAATCCACTAAAAGAATTGAAATTTAGAATTATGTCTCTACACTTTCAAGAGGGTACACTATTTACTGCTGGAATTAAAAATGTCAAATTCTTAAAAGAATGGTTAAATTGGTGGTAGTATCAAATCACCTAATGTGATTATTAAAGAAGTTAAGATACTCTTGTCATTATCTTAACATCCAAAGTAATTGTTCTTTTGGTTAATGGATATAAATAGTTTTAAGAAGCTCTTAAATGGGTTTGCTATTCTGAGTGATTGTGATATTTATCACTAGAATGTGATGAGAGTTTGACAGAGGAGTAAGAATATATTCGAATTTTGCTTTCAGAAGTACTAAAACTTATAATGCCAATAATTAACCCAAATAAAGTTTAGAATCTCGCTGAATTACCGAATTGACACACTAGAGTCGAGTGTAAATGTATCTTTAATACTACAACACAGCCCTGGTGATAATCAATGACATAAAGTTGGACTTATGGTGAAATTTTTCATTTTTTTATAACCCTGAACCTCCACATGAACGAGCCCTTTGTACTCCCCCGTGCAAGCTAAACAGGGAGTACTGTGCAGAACCCATCTCCCACACGCCACCCAACTTAAATACTGGCCTACCAGTGGGGAATCAAACCCAACATCGTGACCCTAACCACACAGTCCCAAGCCCGTCCTTACCACTAGGGCATACTAGGGTGGGTGTGGTGAAAGTTTTTATTATGAATAGAAAATGAGTATAAATAAATATTTTCACCTATATCTTAAAATTTGAAATTCTTATAGTTTTAATAACTTCTTTTTATTAAGAGTTTATAAGACTTTAAGAAAAAGAAGTATATGGGGTGAAAAGTCACTATATAAACTTATGTCAGTTTCCCACCAATGGTATTTTTAAGAATACTCTATGTATTTTTTATTAATGTATATATACCTTGAAGTCAGTGGAAGTAAATTTATATTTTTTTGGATTTTTCTTAGTAATGGATTATAGATTAGAGGAATAAAATATTTTTAGAGTATGAAGTAAAGAGATGCCTAAAATTTTATATGCTCTCACTTATGATAATTCTTCACTCTTGATTAATTAGGATTTTTTTTTGCCTAATGGCTAGTATTATAAAAGATTGAGAAATAATTAAATATTTTATTTATCTCAGTCTTTATTACATGTCTCTATTTTGGCTTAATAGACAAAATTTTGAAAAAAGTAATACATTAATGTTTTATTGATTAGGAAAACCGAGTGTGTAGCATGCTTTGAGGCTACAGTGAACGAATTATGGCGGTGGAATTTCATTTTAGGACTAGGAGTTGTGACACTATTACCAAGTTGCTAAAATATTATAATAATGTCACTGGAATCTTCGTTGTGAAGAACTGATAGGTATTTAAAGAACTTAGGCACATTAGGATATACTACCTATATGGGAACGAAGAAGTTAAGAAACAACAAGTGTCAATTTCACACATTAGTACAAGTGTTAACATAACATATCCACTAATAAATGGACTATCACCAAAGGACTTTCATGAAGTATGCTTAAGATATGGGTCTTGCATGTAGTTAATTAAGTATAAGTGTTGTGGATTGTCTGGTGCTTAATTTTTTGCATTATGAACATTTAAATTTCTAGCTTGCAATATAAGTTTACATGAATGTGAATTGATAAATGTGACAGAAATAGTCTTTTATTTAAGACATTATTTAACCACTATTGAATATGACAACTTATAGACCTTGTTTGATGAGTTGTCAATGTTGTGACACATGAAAGATGTCATGCTCTTTAATTAGTATGTGAGCGTCATGACTCTCATTAATGATTTATATGATTACCGTGTTCATGACAAACCATTTAAAGATGACTCAAAGATTATTGCGTGCCTTATGATAATTATGGGCCAAGTGGGAGAATGTTAGAATTATTTTAAATAATAATTCTCTATAATGCGATCCATAATTATATTAATACTAAGGGTATTTTTGGTTAATGAAAGGGTACTGCAAATACCAAGAGTCAAAAGGACTCTTGATATCTACCTAGATGGACGGTTGAAAGTAACTGATTGTTGGAGATTTGGAGCATGTCCATGCCTATAAATAAGTGGGTAATTTTTCATCATTCAGAAATACTAAAAGGCAACATAATGAAATTATACGATAACAGAGAGAAAACTAAATTCTCAGTGAGAGTTAGTTTTGGAATATTTTTTTACCATAGATGAAGATATAACTGTTGGAATGTGTTAAAATTGGAATAGATTTCGCTAAAAAATAAGATGAAGTCATTGTCCGAAGATCAGCCCGATCGGACATCGTTAAGATCGATCTCTCCATCAATATTTCCATTTATAGCATGATATAAGTATGTGATTATAATAAATTTTTATATTCAATTATATATGATAATCATGTTACTTTAAAATCCTAACATCTATATCTATATCTATACTATACTCTAAAATGCTATACAAGGGAGTTAAGACTCTCTTTGTTTAAGGTATCCACGTGGATCATTCTCACCTTATTATATCATATAAAGAGTTCGTATAATAATCTGTTTCTTTGCTTCCCCCAAAGTCTATTCATTTCCCACATACCTACATATAAAATGACGCCCCTCCCATCTCCCTCAAACCCTCAATTTAACACCCGCCTTCACCATCTTCTCTCTGCCCTAACCTCAGCAAAGCAAAAAATTAGCCATACAAGTACTTACACAAACCCATAAACAATCATCTCCCTCTCTTTCATACGAACACAAACCCATCTGAGGTGTTTGGTGCAGAAATCATGTTGTGATATCCTGCATCTCAGTTGGTTTGACCTCTGATTCTCTAAAAGCTCACCATGGTTCTGGTGCTGCAACCTTCACCATGGTTTGACCTCTGATTCTCTAAAAGATCACCATGGTTGTGTCATTAAGAACACAAACCCATCTGAGTTTGATTTTTGTTCTCTCTGAGCATCTGAGGAGGGTTTTGGTTTGGACCTCTTAGTTTTATCACACCCACAGCCAACGGGGGCGTTAAATAGGACACCCCATTTGGTCCAGTATCTTCGGCAGCTCTTACAGAACTGACGTGGCTGGGAGAGGTTGTAATTTTTGTAGTAGCAGAACTTTGCGTTCAGAGATTCACACCGTGGACACTTCAAACCCTGGTGGTTCGGGCATCTATACCTGTATGTTTTTAATTTCTATCGTATTTCTGCATCTACTTAATATACCGATTTTTTAATTTTGGATTTAATCCGTTTATGCTTGTAATTTGGGTGTCACTACTAGGTAAACAAATATTAATGTTAACAGAAGTTAAAATGTTAAAAGTTTTTAGCCTTAAGGCCATGTTTGGATGAGGGGTACCTACAAAAATGGATTTTGGCAATTAACACTTCAAAGTCATTAAACATGCTTTCGCTTGGATGAGGGGTACCTGTACATGTGGGATTACTTATTCTTTTGCACGTCTATCTCTTAGATTACTCTCTTAACTTTCTTTAACTCTTCATATATAACACTCCTTCTCTCACCTTCTTTCCAGCAGCACATCAACATTATCACTGCACTTCATTTCCAGCAATGTTCTTCCTCTATGTTGGTAAGTTATTCTCTTTAAAATTATTTTAAAAGGGATTTTTTCCCCTTTTGGGATCTACTTTATTAAATATCAGCTTCCATGAAATATTTCATGCTCAAAAATCTATTTTTTTTTGTGCCATGCTTTTCATTTATACTTTACAAAATGTCATCATGTATTTTCTTTTTCTTTTTCTTTAGGTACAATTATATAAAATTTGCTTTCCAAGAAGATTTCACATAATATTCACATGTTCACTAAATTCCTTTAAATTGGCATACACATGTGTTTGTTATGATATATATAAGACTATATTCATTTTACTTTATCAATTATATAATTGTTTAACATCTATTTGTAATATCAATATAACTGTTTAATTTTTTTTGCCACGACATGGGCTTGCCAACAATGATGGAAAAGAAAATAAATTAGGTTTTTTTTTTGGTGAAATGTGAATATATTACGACCAAGGAAAAAGCCCAAAGAAAAAAAAATTAGGTGTTCAATGTGTATTTTAGATGTTTTGATTAGTCTTTTAGCCTAACTTTTTTAGAGTGAGAACCTTTTTTTTCAAATGATTTCAATTTTGTATATGCATATTCAGTACAAATAAATAATAATAAGTGTTGAATAAAACTAGTCTCTTTTTCACAATAGTCATATTACTCTTACCTTTAATAATAGTGATTGTTCGTTTATTTATTTAAGATTTCAACATAATCAATCATTAGTTAATTTGTTGGGATAGTGAGTTGTGAATGTTGTAGTTTTTTGTTTTACATATGAATTTTTATTTTCAATATGAATTATTTTTCCTTATCAAACATAATTATATATGCCAATGGTGTGGATCAAACGAATGAAACCATATAAGGGCGACAAGGCTAACAAGGGAATATAAATGGCATTGGGCACTGATGTATTAGCACATTTTATCTCATTAGATGATGAGAGGGTTTAGGGTGGGGATTTTTTATTTTATTGGGAGGTATTATGACTCATTCTATTGTTATTTTGGCTTTTCAGTTGCTGAGTTGGAATAATTTAGACTTATCAGTGGCATGTATATAATGTTGAATTCACATTTTGATACAATAGTATATGATTGAGGTGAGGTTCTACTTAACTCAACTAGGTTTGAATTAAGCCAGTTTTTAAATGATTTATCCTTCTCAGAATGCTAAATGAGTTTGAACTACAAATTACAGAATGAAAATGTGACGATACATACAATGCGATTTGCGTGTGACTCAACGCTCGAAAAAAACACGACCGAGTCACGTCAATAAATCTTTTATATCTTATTTTATAACTAAAAAATGTTCATATCATTAACCACCCAATTTTATATTGTTGTTCTACAATAAACTTTGTGATAGAGAATTTCGGGGGCCTATAAGCCTTAATATTTGGAGGAATGGGTCCTCTTATGTGGCCATGCGCCTATCGCGAGCTATAATGACAACGAGGGAGAAGCGACCTATATAGATATACAAAGAGAATGGGTCATCATCGAGGGATTATAATTGATTCGTGTTCGTACGGCATGATGGTCTGTTGTTTAATAAAACTGAAGTAATTGCATTATGAATTCTTTATATGGTGATAAGTCAACAGATTTACAATGACGCAATATGGTGTTCAAACTTATTCCATTGTATTTCAATAAATATTGATGTGGAATTTTTTACTCTGCACTTTCTACTTATTAATATGTATATACTTTTATGTTAATACGTCCTTTCAACATAATAATTCATGCAATTCTTTAGCATATATGCTACAATTGATCTTTTACGAGTTTTGAATATGAATAACTATATCGAGAATATGAGAGTTTTTGTTATAGTATCTTGTGCATTGTAATTGCTACGTTTGTTGTCCCTAATGAGTATGTTTTTGTTGTGAGGACCACTCACCAACGAGAAGCCTATTTCAAATTTGTTATGTCTTCTTTATGTACGTAAATAAGATGTGCTCAGGTGGAAAGTCAATTGTTGTTTAATGCTTTTTTAACTCAAATGTAGATCAACTGCCACCGATAGCCTCCACCGTGAATCGCACGGGTTTACACCTAGTAATACTATAAAATGCTATACAAAGCATTCAAGGCTTCTCTTCGTTAAGGGTATCCACGTAGGATTTGTCATTCAAGTGAATTTCTCTCTCCATTTTTTGTATTGGCCACAAAAATGCGGTGATTCCCTTCATTTCACTGATCATTATTTTGATGGCCATTTATTGTCCAAGAAAGTCTGTTCTCTTCCCATTCGTCTTCATCTGTTCCCATCCATCTCCATTATATTGCACGTTTCCTCTTTCTCTCTCTTTATTTCTCCTCCCTTTCATCTACCTACCTCTTACAATCTATATCTTCATGTATTTCATCTATCTTCCATTCCACCCTCCTCTTCCTCTCCACATTCCCACTTCAACCGTTACATATACCCAGACTCCCTTTACTAAAAAATGGGGCTTCATCATTTCTCTCCCGAGCTTCAGTTTTAATAGTTCCACTATTTTGTTTTTAGTGAATCCCTTCACTAAAAATAAAGACACGGGTAGAGATCCGTATTTGTATTTATAATATAATATAATTATGAACACCATGAGAAGAGCTTCATCATCTCTCTCTCGAGCTCTCCTCCCCACACATGACAGTTGTACTGTTGCGATCCAAAAGAGGCTCCTCTAGGCCACTTTATACGGAACCACCCAATCTTACCCTACTCGCCCCTTCTTTTCCGGTGGTTCCACCAAAATTGCAATCCTTAGATTCGGCGGAACTATGTTCTCCGTTGTCGAAGCTGCATCTCTATTCCAACAGCCATATGCCAAATAGCCTACGTCACCAGAGCTGCTCCAAAGTAAGTTGTGCTCTATCAGTACGAAGCTTTCCCCTTTTTTAACAAGGGTAAAAGTGATTGATAACACTCCTGCTTATATTAATACCAAAAGAGGATATTAGTTGGTTTTTTCTACAAAAATTCCATATATAAACAAATGAATAAACAGTTCAGGGTGAAATTTCCAGGTCCAAGTTTATATATGAAATTTTATGCTTGATTTTACAATATAATCCAAATTTGAGTTTTAAGGGTTTCAAAATTTCAGAGTTGCGTACATACTTACATGACTCTATTTCATATGTTTTTTATTCTATTATTTTAAGATTTTATTTCAATTTTAATAGTTCTAAATTTAAGGTTTTGGATTTGGGTTAATGTTTTCAAAATTAAATTTTTTAGATTTGGGGTCTTTATTCCTGAGGTGTACAGAGGGGGTTGTGTACGGTATGTATGATTTTTGGTGACAACTATTTTACAATGAGATTCAAAGGAGGTTAATCATGAGTCAAATGGGCTCTAAAAATTGGTCTAACAGCTTTAATTTCTATTAAAGTTGAGGGTTTGATGGTCTAAAAATTGGTCTAACAGTTTTATTTTGAGGATTAGATGGGTTTTCCGCTTCAAAGTTGATAGAGTTTTTGTTTGATGATTGAGAGAGAAAAAGAACATTTGCCTAAACATGATTACCTTAGTAAACTTAGAATTGGGGAGTTGGATTTGAGTGTGGGAAAAAAGTCTCTTGATTGGATTTTCAAGGCGTGTTTATTAATTTTATAAAATGGGTTTTGGTCTTTTTATTATTGGGGACTTAGATATCTTACCATTTGGATCAACATTGTTGTTTTTTAATTAGTTTCTATTGGTTTCTCAAATTTATCTCTTTTATGTATTATGTGTTTGATAAATTAACTCATAGAACTTAGACTTAAATGTTTTACTATTCTTTTTAGTGAGGAATAAGTTTATTAAAATGTTACCGATGTTGATTCTAGGAATGGGTTTCGTGTGTTGTGTTTGACAGGCTCATGCTCATTTCAGTTTTGGACAATTGAATATTTATCTCTCAGTGAATTATTTTGATTGATTACTATCAATTTATGAATTTCTTGTAAGATCAAAACTTTTATTTCTCTCATTAGTTTACTCGATATGTGTTTGAATGCTTATTATCTATGACATTGTTCATGTTCATGGGTAAATAGAGAGGTCAAACTTGGGCAGCCTAATTGTTAGTTGTGGCCTGTTTATCACTAACAATCAAAATAGAGGAGATTAAAGTGCCTCTCAATGTGGTTTTATAGGTAATGTTTTAAAAGAAAGGGAAATCAAGCGAATATATATTTATATATTTTTATTCACTAGATGTTTGATATATTTATGAATTTTTTGAGTAGCCATCAGTTTGATTGTTCTAGAATCATGTGTTTTTCTTGATCTCGTTGGAGATACAAAATTTGTATTTCAAGGTAAAATAATTAAAAGAATGGAGCTTTTATTTTTGAGTTCATTGAGTTGGAGGATGCAATTCAATGCTTAATCTAATTTCTACTATTGTGTTTTAAGCTATAGATGCAAACTTTGGGTTTGTTCTTTACATTATCGAATATTTATTCGAGTTTTATATTTCGTTTATTTATTTTTAAAATTTTATTTCAACTAATAATTTTATGCTATTTGTACTTTGTTCAAACAGGAAAGTATTAACCGCATCTATTTTTTTAATCTTTAAAATGAGATTCCAAAAATACGGGTCGGATCTAAACTACATTTGTTATTGTCTTCGTGGTATAATTGTAGGTGTAATAGTCAAATACTCCGAGAAATAAAAATAATGGGGACTTTTTAAATTTTTTTCCTTTCAGAACACAATGTTAGGCTCACGCATCGCGCGAGTTTACACTTAGTTAAATATATAATTGATGAAAAATCAATTTAGAAAGAAATATAGTAAGACAAGAGGAAGAAAAAGAATGAAAGAAGTAAGAGGTAGAATTAAAGAGAATGCTATTTTTCATTAATTCCTCAACTTAAATCTATTATAGAGATTACACGCATATTTATATGTATAGAACTGTAACAGAAATCATAACAAAATTCTAACTAAATGTAACTGATTTTACTAACAGAAAAGAAATAATCAGGTTTATTTGGATAAAATGACTTCTCATAACATTCCCCCTCAAGCTAAGGATGTCTTAGGAGCAGTAGTAGCTTGATCATTAAAGTTTTTGGATGAGAAAGTCATAAGATGATCCCTGAGATACTTGAACCTTGTGATGGAAAGAACCTTTGTGAAAAAATCAGCAAGTTGATCCATAGAGGACACATGAACCACCTTGAGTTTTTTAGAAGCCACTTTTTCTCTAATGAAGTGAAAATCAACTTCTATATGTTTGGATCTAGCGTGAAAGACAGGACTGGCATCCAAAGAGAGAGCCCCCAAGTTATCACACCAAATGGTAGGAATCCCAGAGATAGGAATAGACATATCCTTTAATAACTGATGTAGCTAAACTAGATCAGCAACTGTAGAAGATAAGGCCTTGTACTCTGCTTCTGTGCTAGATTTAGCCACTGAAGATTGTTTCTTTGCAGACCAAGAAATGAGATTAGGACCTAAAATCACACAACTCCCAGAAGTAAACTTTCTATCTAATGGATACCCTGCCCAATCAGAGTTAGAATAGGTCTGAGATATACAGGAACAGATTTAAATTGAAGCCCAAAGTGAGATGTGAGTTTGACATACTTGAGAATCCTTTTGACAATAGTAAAATGATGGTTTAGAGGAGCTTGCATATATTGACAAACCCAATTTACTACATATGAAAGATCAGGTCTGGTGATAGTGAGATACTAAATACTTCCAGTTAAACTCTTATATAGAAATGGATATGAAAAGGGAGCTATGTTAACATTTGATGGAAGCTTAGATATAGATGGGGTGATACAAGTTTTGCAATCTGCCATTCCTGCTTTAAAAAGTAATTCATGAGCATACTTGGACCGAGTCAGAAATAACCCATCATTAATGTTGGAAACTTCAACTCCTAAAAAATAATGAAGTAAACCTAGTTCTTTCACTGCAAAAGTTGACTTCATATTGGAGATAGGTGAGGAACTGCCAGTAATGAGAATATCATCAACATGTACCAATAAGAGAACCACATGACCTGATTTCCTGTAAACAAATAGATAAGTATCTGCTGTGCTATTCGAGAATCCATATTCAAGAAGAAACCTAGGTGCCTATTTCAATCCATATAAAGCCTTTTTTTAATTTGCACACTGCTTGAGGTTGAGAAGAATCCACAAAACCAACTGGCTGAATCATATATACTTCTTCATCAATAATACCATGTAGGAATGCATTGGAAACATCCAATTGTTGAACCTTCCAACCAAAATGAAGTGCAATTGAAATAACCAAATGAATAGTAGGTTTCTTTATAACAGGATTGAAGGTCTTAAAGTAATCTATACCTTCAGTTTGATGGTATCCCTTAGCAACCAACATTGCCTTATGTCTATAAATAGTACCATCTACATTATTTTTTATCTTATACACCCATTTACATCCAATAGCAGTGTGATTAAGAGGAAGAGGAAAAAAAGTCCAAGTTTGTTGATGCATTAAGGAAGTAAATTCATCTGACATAGCAGATCTCCATACATATGAGATTTTGGCTTGAGTATAACAGGTAGGTTCAGTAGTGAGGAGAGGATCAGTAGGGGTAAGTATGAGATGAGTTGAGGGATCATAAGGTAGTTTAGTTTTGAATGTACTAACTTTGGATCTGGTGACCACATGATGTGAAGAAACAGCAGGAGAATGGGATATAGGTGAAGAGGCAGAGACATAAGAGGTAGATTTGGACAAACTAGATGAGTTGGATGGTGTAGTTGAGGTTGAGGGTGTACGATAAGTAGGAGAACGTAATAAGGATGTAAGTGGAGAAACGTAAAAAGGATTAGAAAAAGAGAGAGAAGATGTAACACCCCGTATTTTCATGCATTAAATATTTAATTAATTCGAAAATTGAAAATTACTTGTGAGTCGTAATTTTAATTGAATTAATTAGGGAAATTTTACTTAAATATTAATCGAGAAGTGAATGGTAAATATTTAAGGAAAACTTATTTACTAAGTGAATAGTAATATTGTATTTACGTCATTTCGGACATTAATAACGGGATATGTACTTATTTCAGCCGAGAGTCGGTATAGAAAAATTTAGGTGTGAAATAAGGATTTTTAGAAATTAATTCGGATGCCAATTCTGACGGTACGGTTGAGTCCGGATGGGCCGAGATAGTCGGAAAAGTGTACTCGGGGGTAGTAAACGGGTCACAGGACATTTTTAGGCATAGCCGGGCCCACACGGGTGCATTTGGGCCACTTGGGCTTGGCCCATTAGGCAAAAAACGGGATTTAGGTTAATTGATAAATTAGAAGAAATAATAAAATGGTTGATGTGAATTTAGGAAAAGGCTTAGTGTGTTAAGGAACCCTAATAGAAGTTAAAGGCAGATTTGGGGATCACAAGAGAGCCAACAAGAGTCATCTTCAACCTTGGAATTCATCTCCAAAATCAGACTCTATGAAACCTAAGGCAAGTGGATGACTTGCTGTAGTATTGAATCTATTTTTCAATTCATATTTATGTGAGGTGTTTAATTGAAATTCGTTTTGGGTTTTAATGGCATAAACATGGGATTTTTAAAACAATAATCTGATTTACGAATTTGGGTATGGATTCATGTAAAATCTGATAATTGTAAGTTGATATATATCTGGTAGGATGATATCTGTATAATTAGAAATGAATTTGATGAAGGAATTTGGGGTGTAAATGGGTTAAGAGTTAAAGATGAATTTTTCCCCAAACTTAGAAATCAATAAATAATGGATGAATTAATGATGTTGGTGGACATTCTGGAGATCCCTAATAAGGTTTCTAACATGTATTATTGTTAAGAGGGCTTGAGATTGCTGGTAGAAGAAATTAGGGTTGTAAGAAATTCGTCCATGGCTGAATCTGTCTTCGCGAAGAGGACGAATACCTGCTCGATCGATCGATCGAAGGTCTGGGGTCAATGGATCGAAGGTCGACAGATTTTGACAGTTCGCCCAGTTTTCCTTTATATGGAGAAAATTTTAATTTAACATTTTTCCATGCCTTAAATTGGTGAGTAATTAATAAATGGATTTAAAATCTAATTAATAGTGAATAAAATTAATTAGAATTTGAAGGCGGCTTAGTGTGACATCATAATTTAAAATTTTGTTGGGTTTTGGAGAAATTAGGTGTGACACACTAAGGTTGAATTTTTGGAAAGATTGTTCGAAAGGATTAAATATGGATATAGTGAACAAATTCTAATACCACTTTCCTGTCGCGGTATGGATCTTATGAGTTCAGGGTGATGCCATTTGGGCTCACCAATGCACCAGCAGTGTTCATGGACCTCATGAACAGGGTTTTTAGGGAGTTTCTTGATCAGTTTGTCATAGTGTTCATTGATGACATCCTGATCTACTCGCGCACCGAGGAGGAGCATGCAGAGCATCTGCATATAGTTTTACAAACATTACGGGATCACCAGCTCTATGCCAAATTCGGTAAGTGTGGATTTTGGCTACGGGAGGTTCAGTTTCTTGGACACATGGTGTCAGACCGGGGTATTACAGTGGATCCAAGTAAAGTATCGGTGGTGAGGGAGTGGGGGCATCCCACTACACCGATTGAAGTGCGCAGTTTTCTGGGATTGGCCGGTTATTACAAGCGGTTCATCAAAGGATTCTCAAAGATTGCGGGCCCTTTGATGAATCTGACCCGAAAAGGGGTACCTTTTACTTGGAGTGATCATTGTCAATTAGCTTTTGATGAGCTAAAGGATAAGTTGACATATGCACCCGTACTTTCTTTGCCAAAAGGAGGATTAGAGTATCGGGTTTACACTGACGCATCCTTACAGGGACTTCGGGGGTGCTTCAGCAGGAGGAAAGGGCTATAGCTTATGCGTCCAGGAAGCTAAAGCCCCACGAGAGGAATTACCCCACTCACAACCTGGAGTTAGCAGCGGTCGTTTTTGCTTTGAGGATATGGAGACATTATCTTCTGGGGGAGAAGTTCACGTTATTCACGGATCACAAATCACTTCAGTATCTCTTCACTCAGAAGGATATGAATATGAAGCAACGGTGATGGCTAGAATTCGTGAAAGACTACTAGTTTGATATTCAGTATCATCCTAGTAAGGCTAATGTGGTAGCAGATGCATTGAGTCGGAGACCGACTGGGGAAATATCATAAGTCTGGAAAGCAAAGTGGAGAGAACTTCGATATGAGGATGATGTAGTCGGGGCTTGTATGTCAGCATTATCCATCACACCTGAGATCATTATGTGGGTTGTGAGGGCTCAGGAAGAGGATCAGACCTGTCGGGATAGGGTGAACCAGTTGCTAGCTGAGGGAGTAGAGGGTTACTCGATCAGCTCGGAGGGAGGCTTAGGCCTTAATGGGAGGTTGATTGTGCCAGAGGATGAGGAGTTAAGGCACGCTATTATGACAGAGTCTCATGGGTCGAGATTCACGGTACATCCCGGTGGGGATAAGATGTATCAGGATATGAGGAGGCGGTATTGGTGGGCAGGAATGAAATGGGACATAACAGAGTTTGTTTCGAAATGTGCCACGTGTCAGCTTGTGAAAGTTGACCATCAGAGACCATCACAGATGCTAAAGTCACTTGAAATTCCCGTGTGTAAGTGGGAGAGAATCTCCATGGACTTCATTACAGGATTACCGACATCGCAGAAAGGTCACGATTCCATATGGGTCATTGTGGATCGGTTGACCAAAGTGGCCTTCTCCCTTCCGGTTCGCACAGACTCTAAGACGATGCGTTATGCACAGCTATTCATAGCAGAGATTGTTAAGATGCATGGGGTACCGATAAATATTGTGTCGAATAGGGACAAGATCTTTGTGGCCCATTTTTTGCAGATTTTTCATGAGGCCATGGGCACGGAGTTACGTTTGAGTACAGCCTATCACCCACGGACTGATGGACAGACTGAAAGAGTCAATCAGATGCTGGAAGATATGCTCAGAATGTGCATATTAGACTTTGGGGGAGGTTGGGAGAAATATCTTCCTCTAGTAGAGTTTGCGTATAACAACTCTTACCAATTCACGATCGGCATGGCACCATTCGAGGCACTATACGGGAGACCTTATCGTTCACCCGCTTGTTAGTTAGAGGTGGGAGACAACAAACTATTGGGGCCGGAGATTGTTCAAAAGACATCTGCCAAGGTAGAGCTGATACGAGGGAGGATTCGGATAGCACAGGATAGGCAGAAAAGTTACGCTGATGCTTCACGGAGACATGTGGATTTAGAGGTTGGGGATCAGGTATTGGTCCGGGTGTCCCCTATGAAAGGGGCGATGAGGTTCGACAAGAAGGGTAAGTTAGCACCAAGGTACGTCGAACCTTTCCCTATTATCGAGAGGGTGGGGCCTGTAGCCTACAGGCTGGGATTGCCAGAGCACCTTCAGCGGATACACGACGTGTTCCATATAGCATCGCTAAAGAAATATCACAGGAGCGAGAGGGATTTCTGGAACATTCCACTCGAGGAAATTTATTTATAGCCAGACATCTCATATGAGGAGAGACCGATGGCTATTCTGGACCGTAGCGAGCGGAAGTTACGATCCAAGGTTGCTCCACTAGTTAGAGTACAGTGGGGTCATCACAACGTTAACGACTCTACCTGGGAGCAGGAGGAAGATATGCGAGAACAATATCCAGAGGTTTTTATCACAGGTATGACCTAATTTCGGGGACGAAATTCCTTTGTAAGGGGGGGAGTATGTAACACCCCGTATTTTCATGCATTAAATATTTAATTAATTCGGAAATTGAAAATTACTTGTGAGTCGTAATTTTAATTGAACTAATTAGGGAAATTTTATTTAAATATTAATCGAGAAGTGAATGGTAAATATTTAAGGAAAACTTATTTACTAAGTGAATAGTAATATTGTATTTACGTCATTTCGGACATTAATGACGGGATATGTACTTATTTCAGCCGAGAGTCGGTATAGAAAAATTTGGGTGTGAAATAAGGACTTTTTAGAAATTAATTCGAATGTTAATTTTGAGTGTACGATTGAGTCTGGATGGGCCGAGATAGTCAAAAAAGTGTACCCGGGGGTAGTAAACGGTCACGGGACATTTTTAGGCATAGTCGGGCCCACACGGGTGCATTTGGGCCACTTGGGCTTGGCCCATTAGGCAAAAAACGGGATTTAGGTTAATTGATAAATTAGAAGAAATAAGAAAACGACTGATGTGAATTTAGGAAAAGGCTTAGTGTGTTAAGGAACCCTAATAGCAGTTAAAGGCAGATTTGGGGATCACAAGAGAACCAACAAGAGTCATCTTCAACCTTGGAATTCATCTCCAAAATCAGACTCTACAAAACCTAAGGCAAGTGGATGACTTTCTGTAGCATTGAATATGTTTTCTAATACATATTTATGTGAGGTGTTTAATTGAAATTCGTTTTGGGTGTTAATGGCATAAACATGGGATTTTTAAAACAATAATCTGATTTACGAATTTGGGTAAGGATTCATGTAAAATTTTATAATTGTAAGTTGATATATATCTCGTAGGATGATATCTGGATAATTAGAAACGAATTTGATGAAGGAATTTGGGGTGTAAATGGGTTAAGAGTTAAAGATGAATTTTTCCCCAAATTTAGAAATCAGTAAATAATGGACGAATTAATGATGTTGGTGGATATTCTGGAGATCCCTAATAAGGTTTCTAACATGTATTATTGTTAAGAGGGCTTGTGAAAGAGTTGGCGCTTGCGTTCAAATAAGGAAACAATATAATAAATTCCTTTTAACCCAAATTAACCCTAAACATGCAACTAGGTGTGATTAAAACAATATGAAATCATGCAAGAATTATTCAACACACAAAGTTAAGGAAAAATCCCCCACAGGGGCAAAACCATTTGTATATCACTATAATTTGTAAGAGAAACGGCTTACAATCGGATTACACTGAAATACAAGTTTTTGACTAAGAATTACCCTCGGGTATCGGATTCTGTAGTCGCGGCTGGAAGATTCCCTTTCCAGTAGGGTTGGCGACTGGAACTATCCCTGTCCAGTAGGGCTGCAATGAAGAGGAAGGAACGGTCCACTTCACAAAGGGTTGAACAACAGCAATGGTGTTCTTTGGGTTACCAAAAGTGACTCACAAATGTATGGAATTTGTGTGAATCAAGGGTATGAATCAATGGACTCAAATACCATGAAGACTTAAGAGTTATGGAACTCAGAATATCGGGTGTAAGTCTTAAAAAATAACTCTCCCGAAGTTGGTATAAATAAGAGGACTTGAGCCATGAAATTCGGAACACGATCTGAACACGATCTGTTTGAAGTTATCTCCGGCGGACCGGTCCGGGTCTGAGGCGGATCGATCCGGTTGACATCGGATCGGTTCTTTTATTGAAGGCGGATCGGTTCGGATGACATCGGATCGGTTCGGCTTTCAGCTTCATCGGTTTGCCATCGGTCTGGGGTATACTGGCCTTCAGCATAACGGATCGGTCCGTTTGTGACCGGACCGGTCCGGATGACCGGATCGGTCCTCAGAAACCAGATTCCTTCGAGGAAATCTCTCCATCTTCAAAGGGCCATATATTCTTCACCGTAGCTCGGAATGAGATGCCGTTTCTTCCAGTATTTTTGTTGCGGCAAGCTCTTCAACTTTCCAGTTGACCTATCCTCCGGACGGTGGATGTACAATTACCAAATTGCCCTTGAACTTCCATATCGTGACTTCTTTCATTGATTTGACTTCTCTTGCATACCATTAGCAAATAGTCCCTAAAAGCATGGAACGTGAAGTCGTTGAGGCCGATGTGGAACACATGATGGAGATGTTAAGTGCTTGATTCCTGGAATTCGGATTGGGGCCGTCATATGTGATCGTGTAGAGACGTGCCAAATGTAACGGCGTACGACATACAAAACAGTAAGATAACGGACATGAAAAAAATGTCCTTACAAATCTCCCCCTATGTCTATGCCGGTACATACATAAAAAATCCGAATTATCAATCGTAAAAAATGCCTATACAAATTTACCCTTCCATGAACCCAAAACTGAAAGAGTACAAGTGAATAAGACTGCATCGTTTGATCTTCAAAACTTCAGGAATCTCAACGCTTTTCTCATCAGGGTGTGCAATTCAGTTATCAAAGTAGTACCTACACACATGAGACAAAGCAAAATACCAAGTGACATATCGAGTTTGAAATGAGATAAACATACATACCAATTTATGAACAAAACTCAAAATTTCAAATCTCCCCCATAATAAGATAATTCTTTCTCCCCCTTTTTATGATGTCCCCAGATAGACAAATGAGAGAAATAAATCAAACAATCAAGTACCGGGGTGACACAAGGCATAAAATCACACCATGAATGAACATAAAACAACCAAGTCGGTGATAGCGTAAAAGAAGAGGTGTGATCAAAATTCGATAGGAAAATCAAAGCATACAAACATGACATATGTGCATGATGAATATTGGATATTCCTAACGAATGAACTCAAATGCTTCCTTTGGTGTAAAAGATTGGAAATATAAGACATTGACTATATCAAATCTACAAATCAAAGCTCAAAGTGATTTCTACACCAATAACGTCCAAAATGATTTTCATGCTTTTTCAGGACTTTCAAGGAAGTGCAAACCCGTTTTTCAATCTCCAACCAAACTCCCTCAGATTTATATTTTGAAAAGAAGAATACTAAATTCTCAAACTTTGGAGAATTGGGTGAAACCTAAATGGCCCATATTTGGCATGAATTGCTTTTTATTGCCTTATCAATTTTTTCGGGCTCTTTTAACCTCTTAGGACCTCGGATACTAAAATTCCTCCATTTTTAGGTCCTTTTTAACGGTGGCTTTTGCACAAAGGATAAGAATCAACTTTCGCAGCCCCTCCCCGTTATGAAAATATACACACAGTCTCACTAAAACGGTTTTTACATGCAATCCAATCTTGTCAAATTTTATCGCATATTGTACATTGTATAGACAGAATTGAGATAGAAACACTCAAGCCAATATGTGATAGACAAGTGCAATAGACAAATACAGCCGTGCATGTGTGCAATAAAGGATATAGGAGTCAAGCATGTAGGAAATATCACTAATTACATCTCAAGGACTCCAATCAATGTTAAGCACATGGATGAAATGATGTAGCCTCTCAAATCTCTATAAAACAGTCACATGGATAAATGGAATGAAGTTGTGACTTGGCTATCTTAAATGCTCATCCATAAAAGGCAAATCTCTTTTTGAATTTTTCAAAAATTTTATCAAAATAAAATCTTTTTGAGTTTTTCTAAAAAAAATTCTAAAAAGAAAATCTTTTTTTATTTTTTTTAAAAAATAAAAAACTAACTAATGATACATGCTAGCAATAGGTTTAAAAAATGACATGATAAACAACCTATGCTAGCAATCAAGACTAGATCTCAACCGGGAGTAACGGTGGAGTTTTCCAAAGATGGTGAGATCTTTTGAACCAACTCCACTAGATCATGTGTAGTCTTGATCAAAAACTTCACTTGCTGGCGAATATGTGCAAACTCTCTATCAAAATGAGCAGGCAAAGAATCATGAGTGGGTGCATGTGCATGAATGTGTGAAGTGACATGATGTGGCACAAAACCCAACTTAGAACAGAACTCCCTAAGATGTCCTTGCTTCTTGCAGTGGGAGCAAACATAAACCGGTCTAGGAAGTAATTTGTCAACAATTTTGGGATGAACATTCCTAGACGGACACCCATGGGGCTCACTCACCACGGTGGATATAGGCTCGGGAGCATTCTCTAATGTGACTTGGACCTTATGTGCTTGTTTGAGGTCATCCTCGAGATGGGATACACGTGTCGTCAGACTAGACACCGTGTTGGACAAGTCACCTTTTTTCCCTTTTTAGCTCATCACTTTCTGCCTTTAACACACGAATTCGAAGACCTAGGATCCTATTTGACCTTTTTGTTTCCATGGTCTTGATAAACAACTTTCTAAAGGAATTTTGGATCAACCTATCATCACCATTCTCATCCTCACTATCGCTTGGAGAGGTGGGCATGGCAACTTTCTTGCGCTCTCTCCAAAGATTAGAAGGACACTCAAATTTCTTGTGCCCTATCCCATTGCACTCAAAACATCTTATCTTCTCACGATCTTTCTTTCTCTTTCTCTCTTTTCCATTCTCACAAACACTCTCTCTCTCTCCAAACAATCTTAACTCTTTCTCTAGGGCAGTGATCCTAAGGACTAAAGCATTGTTTCGCTTCTTGGTTTCAAAAGACTCGGAATATAGTTCAGTGTAGGCGTGTTGAAGATCACACTCGCTCTCACTTGCCTCATCATCCTCCCCCTCACACTCTTCGCTCTCACTGTCGAGGCGTCCCTGTGAATCAGCATCCTCATCGTCGTGAGGTGCACTAGAAGAAATCACATGACTAGCCATGAACGCGGTGAAGTTACGCTCATGCGGTGACTCATCTCCCGAGTCCACCGACTCGACATCACTGTCGTCACTAAGGGTAGCATTCAGGACAGCTTTTCCCTTTTCTCTATTAAGACGAGTGGCACACTCAAAGGCTCTATGACCCCTACCTTCGCATTCAAAACATCGCTCACTGTCTTTCTTAGGAGGGTCTTTGAAATCTTTCTCATTTTCCTTTTCAAAAATATTTTTCTCAACATTCCTTTTATCATTGAAATTTCCACTTTTCTTGGATTTGAGAATTCTTTTGAAATTTTTTGCAAACAGGGCCAAGTCATCTAAGTCAAAATCACATTCAGACTTGGACTCAAAAAAATTTTCTTTCTTTTTCTGAAAATGAGTCTTTAAAGCAATCCCATTATCCTTAGCCTTAATGGTTTTGGGAAACATGTCAATCTCATAGGTTTGAAGATCTCCTACAAGTTCTTCCAACTTAAGTGATTTCAAATTTCCCAAAGAGTTCAAAACAGTGACTTTAGGAATAAAGCGTTTTGGGAGAGATCTCAAAATCTTTTTAACAACACGCGTGTTATCAATCTCCTCACCCAAATTAAAACAAGTGTTGACTATGTCCGACAAACGTGCATAAAACTCATCAAAGCATTCGGACTCAGACATGGTGATGGTTTCAAATTGAGTTGTTAAATTTTGCAATTTTGACTCTTTAACAGCATTTGTTCCTTCATGGGTAAGTTGCAAAACATCCCATGCTTCTTTTGACGTGGTGCACGTCATTATGCGTTTGAACTCATCCGGAGTGATGGAACCGGAAATAGCACTCAATCCCTTAGAATTAAAGGAAGACCATCTTAATTCATCTTCGGTCCAAGTCATGACAGGTTTCAAATTTGTCACGTTATCAACAGTGACGGAGGGAGGTGTCCACCCTCTTTCAACAAGAATCTAGACACGTTCATCAATGGCTTTTAAAGCCGACCTCATACGGGCTTTCCAATAAGCATAATTTGTCCCGTCAAAAACAGGAATTTTATAATATGACTTCTCCATTTGAACACGCACTTTTTCAAAAATCAATTTTTTCAGAAAATTGATATCTTAGAAAAATTTTGCGGAAAAAGGAATACGCGATAGATTAGCGTAACCTGCTCTGATACCAATTTGAAAGAGTTGGCGCTTGCGTTCAAATAAGGAAACAATATAATAAATTCCTTTTAACCCAAATTAACCCTAAACATGCAACTAGGTGTGATTGAAACAATATGAAATCATGCAAGAATTATTCAACACACAAAGTTAAGGAAAAATCCCCCACAGGGGCAAAACCATTTGTATATCACTATAATTTGTAAGAGAAACGGCTTACAATCGGATTACACTGAAATACAAGTTTTTTACTAAGAAATACCCTCGGGTATCGGATTCTGTAATCGCGGCTGGAAGATTCCCTTTCCTGTAGGGTTGGCGGCTGGAACTATCCCTGTCCAGTAGGGCTGCAATGAAGAGGAAGGAACGGTCCACTTCACAAAGGGTTGAACAACATCAATGGTGTTCTTTGGGTTACCAAAAGTGACTCACAAATGTATGGAATTTGTGTGAATCAAGGGTATGAATCAATGGACTCAAATACCATGAAGACTTAAGAGTTATGGAACTCAGAAAATCGTGTGTAAGTCTTAAAAAATAACTCTCCCGAAGTTGGTATAAATAAGAGGACTTGAGCCATGAAATTCGAAACACGATCTGAACACGATCTGTTTGAAGTTATCTCCGGTGGACCGGTCCGGGTCTGAGGCGGATCGGTCCGGTTGACATCGGATCGGTTCTTTTATTGAAGGCGGATCGGTTCGGATGACATCGGATCGGTTCGGCTTTTAGCTTCATCGGTTTGCCATCGGACTGGGGTATACTGGCCTTCAGCATAACGGATCGGTCCGTTTGTGACCGGACCGGTCCGAATGACCGGATCGGTTCTTTTATTTTGCCCGGACCGGTCCGGTCCTCAGAAATCAGAGTCCTTCGAGGAAATCTCTCCATCTTCAAAGGGCCATATATTCTTCACCATAGCTCGGAATGAGATGCCGTTTCTTCCAGTATCTTTGTTGCGGCAAGCTCTTCAACTTTCAAGTTGACCTATCCTCCGGACGGTGGATGTAAAATTACCAAATTTCCCTTGAACTTCCATATCGTGACTTCTTTCATTGATTTGACTTCTCTTGCATACCATTAGCAAATAGTCCCTAAAAGCATGGAACGTGAAGTCGTTGAGGCCGATGTGGAACACATGATGGAGATGTTAAGTGCTTGATTCCTGGAATTCGGATTGGGGCCGTCATATGTGATCGTGTAGAGATGTGCCAAATGTAACGGCGTATGACATACAAAACAGTAAGATAACCGACATGAAAAAAATGTCCTTATAGCTTGATATTGCTGGTAGAAGAAATTAGGGTTTTGAGAAATTCGTCCATAGCTGAATCTGTCTTCGTGAAGAAGACGAAGACCTGCTCGATCGATCGATCGAAGGTCTGGGGTCGATCGATCGAGGGTCGGCAGATTTTGAAAATTCGCCCAGTTTTCCTTTATATGGAGAAAATTTTAATTTAACATTTTTCCATGCCTTAGATTGGTGAGTAATTAATACATGGATTTAAAATCTAATTAATAGTGAATAAAATTAATTAGAATTTGAAGGCGGCTTAGTGTGACATCATAATTTAAAATTTTGTTGGGTTTTGGAGAAATTAGGTGTGACACACTAAGGTTGAATTTTTGGAAAGATTGTTCGAAAGGATTAAATATGGATATAGTGAACAAATTCGGGAATAACGGTTGAGAAATACCGAGGTATAAATTTTATTTAGGTAAAGGCTAAATAATTTAAAGTCGGGGATTGAGACTCGGGTGGTGTTAATTCGAGCCACGAAAGTAAGTCCGGATATATATTGGTTAGGGCGATACCAAAAGAAATTATTGTGTAAATTAATGAATAATTCGAGTTGGGCCACAAACTCATTATAAAAACGGAATAGGCTTGTGTTACGGACTTAGTACACGGTATAGCCGGGATATTTTATATTTATATATATATATATATATATACACACGGTGTGCGATAGTATGTGTGTGTATATATATATGGGTGTGCTTTAATATCAGTGATAGATATTATTATTATTATTATATTCTCTAGTGCTATAGGGGGAGGTTGCGCATAGTGGATGAATCCCCTAGCTTGAGGAGTAGGGCGAGTATAATCCCATGTCATAGCGTCCGTTATATGGGTGAGGGGCATCTCACTTTCAGGAAAGGCATATGACCGCCTCCAATGTATATGCATTAACCAAGTTAATGAGAAATTCTGACTTGAGATAACTAGGTTATGTGATTACACCTAGTGGGATAGCACTTTAGAAAATTTCTACCCGGTGAGACTTTATTCAGGGAAAATACTAGTATTAAATGTTATTTCAGTATGTTTGTGAATACTGCAATATGACTAAATAAATAATTAGGTAAATAATTATATGTGGGATAATTAATACAAAGTGTTAAATGTATTATGGGCATAACAGGTGTGAGTGTTATATGAAATTAAAAAGGGTAATGATTTAATTAAGTTGATGTTTATAATAACTTAAAATCATGATTTAAAACGTACTCAGTTAGAGTAGGAAAATTGCAAGGGGTTACATAAGTTATCGGGGCAGGAGAGTAGGACCTAGGTAAATTAAATTAAGGCGTTAGTAGTGCACATTAGAGGAGGGGTGAGGATATCCTCAAGGGAGTGCGACACTAACTAAAATATGAAGAGCATGCATATTTATTTATTACTGCAAGTTAATCATTTGCTAAATGTTTTTCAAATATTTTTGGGTACAAACCCTTGCTATAAAAAAATTTAAAAACCTTTTAGGTGTCCAGCCACAAGGACGCCAGGCTTGACTCTGTTCCAGGAAATCCGTTGCTGCAGCATATGTGGATGTTGCGGGAAGTTTTGATAGACGCCTCATTCTTTCATTCTAGTGTAGAGGCTCCTATCAGTTATTTCGAGCATGTCGCTCACAGTTCCTTTAGTTTCTGTCAGACTTGATGAGATTTATTACTTGTCTTTATTTTATATTTGTTGGATTTTTGGGCCGATGGTTTATTCGGTTAGTCATTTAATTGTGTATGGTTGTTTTAATTCATTGTGATTAATTGTGTGACTTTTATTTTTCGCAAGAGTTTTCATTTAAGTTAATGAAAGATAAAACTTGGCACCGGTCTAATTTTCTCACTTAGGTGGTTAGTAATTAAAAAGACGTCAGTGATGGTAAGAATGATCCAACTGAGAAACCTGTTCTAACTTAATTTAGGAGTGATCACCCGGGGTTAATTAGGCGGGGTGTCACAGAAGATTGGGTTGATGAATGAGAAGAAGGATAGGAAAAATGAGTAGAGTAAGACTATGTGAAGGATGGTGAGAAGGGAAATTGATCCTCAATGAATTTGACATGTCTAGAGACAAATAGTTGGACAGTTGTTGGATCCAGACACTTATATCCCTTAGATTTAGAGGCATACCCTAAGAAAACACAGGGTTTGGATTTAGGAAGAAGTTTGGAGTGACTGTAGGGTTGTAGCCAAGGGTAACAACATCACCCAAAAACTCTAAGACGAGAGAAATCAGGAGGAAGATGAAAAAGAGTTTCAAATGGTGTTTTTAACTGTAGGGTAGTGGAGGGTAGTCTATTGATGAGGTAAGTAGCAGTGAGAATAGTGTCAGGCCAATATACTGGTGGAATGGAGGAGTGTTGAAGGATTGCAAGAGTGGTTTCAACAAGATGTCTATATTTCCTCTCAGTTACCCCATTCTGTTCATGTGTATGAGGACAAGACTTTGGTGACATATACCATTTGTGTACATGAAAGAAGTCATGGATTGATTTACATATTCAGATCCATTATCACTTCTGAGAGTTTTAATGGTAAGATAAAATTGAGTATTTACTAGTTTAGAGATGTGAACAAATGTTTAGAAAACATCTGCTTTGGTTTTGAGAGGATATAGCTAAGTTTATTTTGAGAAATCATCCCCAAATATTATGTAATATTTGAAACAGAAGAAGATATATTTTTAGTAGGACCTCACACATCTGAGTGAACTAATTCAAAAGGATTTTTAGTGATTGATGTGGAAAGTTTAAATGGTAGTTTGTGACTCTTTGAAGCACAACAAGGGTGACAAGTAGGAGGAGGTAAAGGTGGGATCAGGTGACATTTGGATAGAATAGATTGGACTTGGGGAGTAGGGTGTCCTATTTTACAATGCCACTGGTGAGATAGAGAATCAGTAGTGACAAAGGCACTAGTGTGAGACAGATATAGGGAAGAAGAAAGAGAATAAAGACCTTGGGTACATGGACTTTTAAGAATAATGATGTTAGTGTGCCAATGTGTATATTTATATTAAGAGATGTGTGGGAACAATGTAAAAATAAACCAATGTGGGACAAATGTACAAGGTGGGAAAAACCACAATATACATAGAAACATAAGACATTCTAACAGTCTTATGTTAAATGTAAAAAATATTAGAATCAAAGATCACCCTACAATTGTTGTCTCTAGCTAACTGATGAACACTCAGCAGGTTATGAGTAAGTTGAGGAACATGAAAGATATTAGACAACAGCAAAGGTTTAGAAGGGTTAGGTAAGATGCCATTTCCAGTATGAAGTATAAGGATTGTGGTGCCATTACCAATTGTAGTAGAGTCTCTTCCTGTATAAGGTTTAAAGGACTGAAAAGAGGAAAAGTCTTTAGCTAAGTGATTTGTAGCTCTAGTATCAAATGACCAGTTATGGTTTGATGAAGAGATAATTATAGAGGCTAAGAAGGCATGAGGAGGAATGGAATCAGATGGGGGAAGAGTGTAGGTTTCAGAAGATGGGATGGAGGAATCAGTATACCAGTGGGAATGTGAGAGATGAGGAGATGAGGATGAGGAGTATGGAGTGGGGAGTAGAGGTGGATTATAGTTTGGGATATAGGAACAAATATACATGGGAGTATGAGTGTATGAGTTAGGGAAAGATGATGGAGGTGAAAAGGACTAAACAAAGTAGGCTTAGTGTTGTGGTAGAGGAGAAAGGTTTGGGTAATGGTGTGGAGAGTGAGCCATAGAAGATGGTATGCCATAATGGGGAGTTGAACTTGTGTTATGTGAAGGTGGATTATATTAAGAGAAATAATCAGATGCAACATGGTTAGTTCTTCCACAAACTTGACAAGGAGTTCTAAAAATTTTCCCAAAGTTGTTTCCCTTATAGTTCTTGTTTCTGTCATTGTTTGGTCTATAATTGGAGAATTATTCTTGAGGATTCCCCGTGTTAAAACTAAGAGTGGAGGAGAACTGAGTTGAGGAAAAATGAGGGGAAGGAATAGGAGAGGTGACAGCAGCTAGAGCAGTGGTATCAAGAGAAACTAATTTGGTTTCTTTTAGAACACGAGCTTCCTCGGATCTTAAGATATTTTGGAGATCAGAAAATAAAGTGAGTTGAGAACTGGTTCGAAGTGTATCTTTTAATGAAGAATACTCATGAGAGCGACCATTGATTGTATATAGCACTAAATCATCATCCTTAATAACGGTTCCAGAAGCATGCAATTTGTGAACATATTCCTTGATTTTATCAAGATAAGCATCCATACTCAAGGTTCCTTTGGTTGCATTTAATAATTGTAGTTTCAATTCATGAATATATGATCTTGATGAAGAAGCATAGCTATTCACAAGATAGTTCCATATATCAGAGGCATGAATAAAACCTACTATTTGAGGCAAAACTTTGGAGGAGATTGTGGCATTTAAACAGCTAATTAACTAACAATCGATGTTCATCCAAGTAGTATAGACAGGATTTAGAGATTAATTACCTTCGCAGTCTGTAATTTTTGGTTCTGGTTTATGAATTGTGCCATCAACATAACCAAGAAGGTGGTTGGCATGAAGAGAATTCTTCATTCGAGGTTGCTAGATCAAAAAATTTGAGGCATCCAATTTTATTGGCACAAGAAAATTGAGATTTGAGACAAAGAATACTAGATGTGGTCGAAGATTAGGAGAATTAGAGTTTATTTCCATGAAAGAACGGATAAAGAATTTTAGAGAACTAGATGAAGAACATAAAAGAATAGGTAAAGAATTCAGAGAACTAGATGAAGAAGAATTACAGGTAATGGAACTCCTCAAGCTCTGATACCATGATGAAAAATCATTTTAGAAAGAAATATAGTAAGACAAGAGGAAGAAAAAGAATGAAAGAAGTAAGAGATAGAATTAGAGAGAATACTATTTTTCATTAATGCCTCAACTTAAATCTATTGTAAAGATTATACGCATATTTATATGCATAGAACTGTAACAGAAATCATAACAGAATTCTAACTAACTATAATTGATTTTACTATCAGAAAAGAAACAATCAGGTTTGTTTGGATAAAATGACTTCTTATAACAACAATACATAATCTAAGACCATATAAAAGTGTTAATTACATATATTTTTTTTAATTATGTTTACACCACATTCACTGCCGTAACTTCCACCCTAATTGCACATTACTTCACATACAATGCGTAGCACATATTCTTCCAATATGTAATCAAGACTCGTCAATCTGTAGACCTTGCCTATGTCAACTGGAATCATATGGCCTCTATCCACAACGTGGGTAACAGTCATTTTATTATCTCTCTCTTGCATATGGGATCCTTATCACCACCATTATGATATTTTTCAAGGTTCCTTTACTCCCAGTGACACCAACAACTCTCGGTCTAATGTCTATTATTGTACGATGCACCTGTTCAACTCTCGATTGCATTAGTCTTCTCTGCTCATAGGGGCTACCTCGAGGAGCAGGATACCGACGATAGTCATGAGTCTAGGACACATACCTTACACCCACATCATCTCTCTACAGTAGGCATGCATTACGACACATCTCTAAAAGAATGTTATCACTATGCTTATGAGATGAGAGTTGTATGAAGAGAATTAAGACATGCAGAGTGTCTGAGGATGGTGAGTTACTGAGGGCTTACAAATGGTGTTGCTATCAGGTGATGATGATGCTAGATATGGTGGAGATGATGGAGGTTATGCTGCTACAAACAAAAAATAGTATTAGACTTAATAGAAATACTATTTCCGATGTATTTTGGAGAGAGAGGGAGATTTGATGACATTGGTTGTATATATTTTATATTTGGATTATTATGATTTGGATCTCATTTGTATATATGGTTCAATTTATCACCTATCCATTTTATTTCGTTGCATTCATGATGGAATTTTATATATTTTCTTATTTTTCTCATGTGGATTATGTCATGTATGCTTTATCACTAGTCATGTTTGGGGATATGGATCACTTTTATCATGTTACCTATTCATTTTGGATCCTTCTTTTCCCCTAAGTGTATAGGATATAGTACGTATTTGGATTTGGATTATGAATCAGTGAATTGTATTGAGTCTATCTCATGGAATTTTGGATGAATAGATATGATGTATAGAAATTTTTGGTCTCGTGTATTCTTTTTTTGGATCTTTTCTAATTTTGGATGTGTCATGGAATATCTAGTAAGGATATATTTTATATCCTTACATTAGTTTGATTTTGTGTCAGATTAACAAAACCTAGGTCTAAGTGTTTATGAGTCTTCATATTATATTAAAGATCTAAAGATGGTGACGTGCACCAGGACTTGCAACCTGGTTTCAACATTGGAGGTTTTGTAAACGTAATAAGGGTTTTTGTTTTTCCTAATTTCTCTTTGGATTAAGGGATTAACACGAAAAACATTTTTTAAAGGTTTTAACACTTCAGTTTATTTTTTTTTTTTATTATTTCTATCAATTTTTGTATAAATGAATTTTAAATGAAAATTCTCGTACGAAGTGTTTTTTGTGCGACACTTGGAGTAAGACACAAAACTTCTTGTACAAAGCTTATTCCATACAATAATGGAATCATGCAATACGAGATGATATTTTATGGAATTTATTACATAGGAAGTTTCAAATTTGAGACAAAAATCCGCATACGAAGTCTCATAAGAAACTTGGATTTCTCGTACAAAATTTATCATTCGTACGAGATCAATCTCATTTGTACGAGCACATGAAAATGGAGAAATGTGGTTTAGTGACATATTTCTTGCACTAAAATATGAATAAGGTCATCAATCATATTTCTTAACATCAATCCAATTTCATTTGAAACCCTTCCTAGATTTTGAGTTTTCATGTGAGTTTGTGAGATCATGTCATATCCTTCACTCCAAGAGAGATTTTACAACAAATTTGTCGTCTTGTGCATATGATTATTCATTATGAACTCATTTGTGTGGGATGAATGTGTTCCGATTAAGATTGGTGGATACGGAGACTCTCCGGTATGTAAGTTGACGTGAATGTGTGAAGGAGAGAAATTGATTGGTAGTGTGAGTAGTGGTGACAAGTGTAGAGTGGTAGAGAAAATTCATAATTGAAGATGGAGTATTATGTACTTTTTTCTACACTTTTATAAAATCCTATAAAAAAAATTTCATATTATTAGATTTGAATTTGGATGTGCGATAGTAGTCTTTCATTCAACGGTTTCCACTCTAAATTACCATGTTCATGTATGGTTGATTTTTATTTTTATTTAATTGTTATTTTTCAACCACACCTAAAACTGGACAAAACAATTTTATTAGGAAAAGTTGAATCTAATTGAATTATTTTTTTAGTAAAGAATTAATTCAAAAACATAATTTGATTTCGACTTTTTTTATGGAAATTTTAGATATTTGAACTAATAAATTAACTTGGGTTAATTAACAGCACATTAGTGACAATCCATGATCGATTATGTTGTCTTATTAGGATATAAAGGATAATGAAGCTGAATATGAGGCCATGATAGTCTTATTCCAAAGAGGATTTGGCATAGGGGAAAAATATATACCGATACACTATGACTCTAACCTTGTTGCTAACCAGCTCAATGTTGAGTATGAAGAACGATATCCAAGAATGAGGGCCTACTAGGATAAAGCAGGAAATTTTCTAAAGACTTATATGTTGGTAACAATTGAGTAGTTATAAGTGAACTGCAACTATAACTATCTACCTACTTAGCTTCAACTTTTGACACTAACCTACAGAGGACAAAAGAAGTTGTATGCATCGAGTGGCCAAACATAGAGTGACTTGATTCAGAGATCATGGAAATGTAAATCGATCAGGGACTCAGTTGTATAAATCCACTTGTGCCCTATCGTAGAGACAAAAGGCTCCTAGTAGAAAAGAAGATGGCTCACAAGTTAAAAATAAAATTGGTCATGTTTTAACTGAACTCGGTAGGATAACTTTATCGACGATCATTTATCGAGCATCTTCACAAGTATGTTCACCTAAAGAAAATGGGAAAAATCCTAAGATAAATCCACGAAGGAAGTTATGACTTCCATGTCAATCATCGACCATTAATATACATTGTTTTGTCGGAAGGATACTGGTGGCCCTTCATTTAAAAGGATTTCGTGAATTTTGTTTAAAAGTGTGAAAATGACAAGATTTTACCCTGATCATCAGGCAACCAGTAGAGAACTTGATGTTGGGGCATTATTATTAAAACCATATATGATGTTTATTTATTAATAAAGGTATGCCGAGTTCATTTTGAAATGAGAGTCATGTTTTTGAAAATTCCTTATATTTCCATTAAACTTACTGTATTAATTTTGATCAATTGAACTTAGTAAAAATTCTGGTTAGATGTGTTTGGCCTGATTACAGAAGATCGGAATTTTAGTTCTACTTCAATTGAACAGTTCACAGCCTAGATAGGGAGTTGACATCCCATCAATGAAAATGTGAGTACAATATTAGTAGTTTATCTTGATTATGAGAACATGTATGATGGTTCAAGAACTTGTTTGATGGTTTAAAGAGGTCTTATGTAATACCCCGTATTTTTATGGCTTTTAAAATTAGGGATTTATTAAATTTAATTTAAGGTATTAATTTGATATTAATCCGGAAATTATTTTTTATATTTACTAGCATGATGTGAGTTAGTAATTATTTGGAATTTTTTTAATATTACTAGATGAGTAAAGTAATATATGAGATTAATTTTATTAAAATTATCACGAGTGAAGAAAATGGAAATTCCGGAAATTTAATTCGGGACGCGCCTATGTTGTGTCAGGACTAAATTATTATTATTAAAGTGAATAAATTATAAGTCGTACATATCATCATTTTGAGTGCGCCAAAGTGTCCGGAATGGTCGAGATAGTCAGAAAAGTGTACCCGGGGGTTTAGTTTGGGTCTCGGGGCATTTTTAGGCCTAATTGACACCCCGGGAGGGTATTTTAGACATTTGGTATTTTGGGGTAATAAAACCCACGAATTTTCTTAGTATTTATTAGTCATTTAGAGTTGTCTCTTGGGGTTAACTAACACAAAGCCTAAACCAACCATTAGAGAATAAGGTGAAGAGATTAGAGAAGAAAGTGAAGAGATTAGAGAAGAAGGTGAAGAGTTTCCAAGCAATCCAAGGCCTAGAACTCACCCAATTTCATCGCCACCACCACCAAAATGTAGATCGCACGACGAGGAACGCAACCATATATTTTTCATCAACAAAACATATCCTTGAATCTGAGGCAGGTATCTATCTTGCTAAATTCCAACTTAATATACCTTCCATGTTAGTCTAGGAATGAAAATCATATGTTTTGATGGAAAAATTATATATTTTGGAAGAGAATTTATGTGTTGTAGGGAGAACCCATGTAGTCTAAAGTCTTGATCATATGTAGAGGATTACCCATGAATTTATTATGATATTTGGGAAGAAAATGTTGATTAAAATAGAGGGTGGTGATTATTCATGCAAAATTCTGTTTTATAAATAGATTTGAGATTAAACCCCTTTTTGATTGATTCGTTGAGAATTTATTGATGTTGTTACGTTAGAACTCGTTTATATATATTGCTTATACATTTGGATAACTTTGATGGGAGTTTGGTATGAAATTATAGAGGTTTGGAGGGGTTAGAATGATTGAACCCGTAGGTTAAAATTTGCAGCACACTGGACAAGAACTGCTTGATCGACCGACCCCTCCTGGAAAACTGCTTATTTTTCCCTTTTTTGTTTTGTCCAGTTAAAATGTGTAGGAACCCTTGATCATCATTGATAGAGTATAATGGGTTATGAAGAGGACCAATAGGGTCTAAGTAGACTCCGTTGAGTGAAATTAATATGAGATTAAATTGTGGGTTATCGGGGAGTTATTTATACATTAGGAATTGTGCGTACGTGTACTAGAAGATTGAGACTCGTGAAAGATTTAGACTAGAAGGTAAGTGAGGATATACCTACTGAAATTTATACTTAGTGAGAAAGAATACTTCGAGAGATGATAAGTAAGAACGAAGTAAATAATAAATGAGAATAAAAGAGATGAATCCGTTATGCGAGATAATTAAGTAAAATTTGTGCTAAGAACGTATGACAGTAATTATGGGTTGTGGGCGAACCTAATTTGGAAAATATGAATATTTATATGTATGACTGTGTGATTGTGCATATATTATGTATCTGTGTATGACATGCCTAGCTTACTTGCTATCGACGAGAGGTTTACGCGTGAGGATAGTCATATCCTGATGAATCCATGGGATTTTTTATTTGTCGCTCGAGAACATATGACTATGAAAGACTTATCGGTAAGTTGATAAGTCCGCTGAATATGGGAACGTAGGTATGTGTGTGACCCGTGGGTATGAGAACTATGTTCGCCTCCATTAATTGCGATTTGATATTTGTGGTTCGAGGAATCTTTACCGAACCTATAGTCCCCTATACAGCGACGTGGTGTATTGGGACAAGATAGCAGAGTAATGCAGCATCGCAGTTGTGTCTCGGGGTGCAGTATAGTATATATATATATAAACTAGTGAACATATATATATATATATATATATATATATATATATACATGTGATGATATCTACTATGTGGCTAAAGTAGAAATGTAAGATAGTTATGTATGAAAACACTTAGTTGAATTGAATTAATAAGTGGCTAAAGTAGAAATGTAAGATAGAAATGTAAGATATGTGGTCAACACTTAGTTGAATTAATATGTGGCTAAAGTATAAATGCAAGATAGTTGAATTGAATTAGAAAACACATGTATGAAAACACTTAGTTCAACATGGATAAATCCCTTATTAATTCAATTCAACTAAGTGTTTTCATACATAACTATCTTACATTTCTACTTTAGCCACATAGTAGATATCATCACATGTATATATATATATATATATATATATATATATATAACATCATTATATGTATTATAAGGTTAATACGTGGGAATAATTTGGGCTATAAAGAATGGATACATGTGGTTAATCTAGTTAGCGTGGGAACTATAACTAGGATGTCCTAGAGGTACGTTAGGTGTGCACACTAGATGAGAGGTGAGGATTCTGAAGAGAGGTACATTAGGCGGGGTGTTACATCTTACTGGTACATTAGGAATGTATTGAATAGGACAATGGTAATGTAATTCCTTCGCCTAAATTTATGGGTTACCCGTGGTCAACTCGGTCTGACTCGAGCGTTATGTACGAAGTATGATGAGACAACCTAACTAATGTTACTAGTCGTGTTTTATTTGATTAACATTTCATTTGTTTAGAATGCAATTCCAATTTACATCAAACTATGTGAGGGGCCCGTGGGAAGCATCCCCGGAATCCAAACATACAGAGATACTAACATAAAATAAAAGAATACTTACCTGAGTAACGCTCTCAAAATACAAAACCACATACACCCCGAGCCGAATACCCAATGGGAAAGTACAACAATGCAATATAGAATCAAATGGAAGAAAAGGGACTCTAACACGTTAAATCCACGTGCACATGCAACTACTTCATATATATATATATATATATTCCAAAAACATTAATTATTCTGATCAATTCGCCCTAATCTTGTAAAAGAATCCCTTGTTATTTGGTTTGATATTTACTTCTTGATTTAACGCACCTGGTTAAATACTTTGAACAATATCCCTTTTTCTAAGGAAACGCACCTCCTTTATTGAAATCATCCATTTATCACCTACCTTAGTATTTTCCTTAAAAATTACCTTTCAACACACGCAAACATCGTGGTAGAAAATACTTATTTTTCGTTGAAAAACCTTTCATAAACATACGCGTGTGATAATTATGAGTTGAACCTCTTTAGACCCATTTAATCATTTATCTTTACCATTCTCTTTTACCTCATGCACATTAGCCAATTTCTCATATTACTTCTCCACATTGTCTTATAATCGGAACATGTATTTAGTTCATTCAAGTTAGGTTGTCTTTTCTTATCTTCTCCATACAACCTATTTCTTGACATGTTCCACTTTCATTATCTTTTTCTCAGAACCTACCAAATACCCGCATACTTTAATGGACTTCATACCATCAGCTACGCTACCATATGCTCTAGCCAGTGATTTTTAGCTTTTCACCCTAGGGCTTCAGGGGCCCCTTAATTATTCTTGGTATCATCCGAGTCCATATTAATATTTAAAATTTGTCAAATATTCACATTATTCCACTTTTTACCGGCCGAAGCCAAAACTCGAGGACTTCACCCCACCTTGTGATAAACTTAAAAAATCACAATTTCTTATTCCTGACACACTTGCATTGATATTATCCCAAAATCACCTTTTTAGGTTTCTTTATGTAACACCATTTTCAATATTTTTATTTTATAAAAATATTTCACTTTATGTAAAATTACCGTTTTACTAATTTATTTTCAAACTTGCATTTTCCTCCATTTTTAGAAGTGTGGTGTTCCCAAAAAAATATTTCTAAGTTATACATACCAACTTCTCAAATGTTCTTAATATTTAATGATATGTGGTAAATAAATACTTTATCACATTTATTGACGATTGGACTAAAAATTTCTCTGTGTATTTACTTTGCAGTAAAGATGGAGAACTTGAAATATTTACTATTTATAAAAAGTAAAGTTGAAAAAAATTAATAAAAGATTAATATTCTAAGATATAATACAATGAGGAATATTCACAACCTTTAGATTAATTTCATGCACAACATGTCATATTTCACCAAACTACAATGCCCCACCCTCCTAAACAAAATAGAATTTTTTTCGAATATATAAGAAGATTGAAAGATTTGGTAAATGTCATGCTTGTTAGTTCTAGGTTATCCCATAATTTGTTGAAGAGAGATTTATTTTCTACAAATCATATTCATAATAATAATAATAATAATAACAACAACAACAACAACAACAACAACAACAACAACAACAACAACAACAACAACAACAATAATAATAATCCTTATGACAAGACTCATAAGACTCCATATGATATGTGGAAAGATAAATTGCATTCGTATAAAGACATAAAAGTGTGGGGGTGTTTGGAAAAGGTGGTTGTACATCCTCCTGAAAACAAAATTTAAGATATAAAACAATATACTATATTTTTCATGGATGCTCCAATATTATAAATGCATATATATTTTTGTCTCATAAATCCAACAATCATGTATATACATGAAAATTTTATATTATTGAATTTCATTATGTTGAATTTATTGAAAATATTTTTCCATTCAATATATAAAGATAATGTGCATCATACTAGATAATATAACTATAGAAAATGTTTGGCATGTAGAATATATTAAACCTAGATGTATTAAATGGGAAAGGACATTAACGTCCTCCGATGATGATTTTTAAGCTTATTTATTAGAAGGTAAGCCTCAATATTTTGGAAAAGCAATGTCTACTCCCAAATTTCCAAACCAAAAGGAGGCTATCAATAAATAAATTGAATCTATAATGAAGAACCAGATGTGGGAAATAGTGCATCTCCCGTTGCGTAATAAAGCTATTGAGTGAAGATTAATATTCAAAAATAGGATGATGCTCGACAGTTCCACAAATAATTACATAAGTAGATTGGTTGATAAAGGATATAAGCAAAAAAAAGCCATATATGTCTTTTAGATATATTCTTCGGTTATTAGAATAACATTCATTTGGATGCTAACACCTATTGTACCCTATATTATCTCAAAATTCACCATATGGATGTTAAAATGACCTTTCTAAATGTTGTTTGTATGGACAAGTTGATATGGAATAACCTGGAGATTTTATTTCTATAAGGTAGGAAAAGAAATTTAGTTGACTTGCTAAATTTATATATTAATTTAAATAAGCACCCAAGTCATGGCATGAGAATTTAACAAGGTTATGATGTCTTAAGGGTTTATGACTAATTAGAGCAATAAATGTTTCTATATTAAAAATATGTATAATGCACATGTCATTATACATGTCAATGTTGACAATATGTTAATCAAAGTAAAAAATTGCCATATAATAAATGTAACCACGAAAACATTTTGTAGTGACCCGATCCGAATTTATGGATGGGTCAAACCGATTCAATTCGGTTGTTGAAATGTGGAGTGATGTGAAACAATGCAGGACAAAACTGTGGGATGTGGGATGAATGTAAAGAGATAGAGTCGCCAGCCTATTTTGCTCAAAATAGACAAAAGAATATGTTGCCACCTTAAGAGAGCGGCATTAAGGACAAAACTGATGCATGCAAAACCAATAGACCAGAGGTCCGGGGGCTAAGTTACGGAATGGGAAGGTGTTAGGCACCCATCCCGCCCTTTCGTTCTCTCATGGGCAAATGTTAATATTTTTCTTTTTATTCCTCTGAAGTGTATGCATGTGTTTTTATAATGGAGATTGGTATTGTTTCACCCATATCATGGAAAAGATAGGGTGAAGTCATCCATAGGAATACTTCCAAAATAGTAATAAATGTAGAAGATAGGATATGAGTGTTCATTGCGATATTGATCGTTATTGGGAAATGATAATATGTGTGGGATGACATGAGAACAAATATGTTATATATATGTATGATGATAATGAGTAATTTTGAGGATTATGAAAAAATAAGAGAAATTGGAAAATTAGAAAATTGGACTTGAGTCTCGGATTTTAATTTGAGATGCCTACGTAGCCTATAAAGGCATCAAAGTCCATGTGGTTTGAATGTAGAGTAGGGGTGGGGTGGGGTTTATCCCATAGATTCGAACAAAATTTTATTAGGTGTGTGCGTGTAGAAAATGTGTTTCGAGTTTTGGAAAAAGTGTGGCGGATAATTTCGTTCGGAATTTACGAGTGTAACCCTCTTTTATTTATTTTTGGGTTTTTTATGAAAAATAAAGTATCTGCAATATACTAATAAAAGTGTAGATGTTAATATGTATGAACTAGAATGAAACTAGATTATGAATCTAAGATAACTTATATAAAACAAGAAATTAAATGAGAGGGACAAAGAATTGGACCTTTATTGGAGCTTGAACTTGGATCTTGGATGAAATCCTTTGAATGTTGATGAGAGAGAAGGATATTTGCCAAATTGGGTGTGAAAAGGATGGGGATTTAGGCTTGAATGAGATTTCTCATATGGAACTTCGCTGACTTCGAGAGAATGTTGCTGAGATCACTAATGCTGATGGGTTTTTTGCTCTCTCCAGCTATGAGGCCATGGCCCTTATTTATAGGGTCAGGGGGTGCCGATTGTCTTACCCCAGGGGGTACCTATCGACAGGTCACCCTTGACATTGTTCCGATAGGAAGGGTTCAGGACCTGCCAATTGGCAGTCCCATGCAGACTTTTTTGGAAAAAAGACTGTAGAGCACAAACAGTTGATCTGAATCGTGCATGGGGCATACCGTTAGAAAGGTATTTTAGATTCCTTCGAGAGTCCTACGGACTAAACCCGATTCTGAGAGTTAACTTTGGGTCAAATGTGGCTGGAAGCGCATATCGATCCTTTAGACGGGAGATCGTCGGACGCAAACGGATTGTTCGTCCTCATGGTAAGTTAGAATCATGCATGGGGCAGACCATTGGAAAGGTTAGGAGATGTACTTATACATTACAAAGATTTTCACTTATTTTGGAAAGTTGACCTTGGTCAACCGGGCCCGGAAGTGCCCGGTGACCTCCCGGAGTAAAACGGATCATTCGTCTGCACCGTAGGTCAGAATCGCGCACGGGGCAGACCGTTAGAAAGGGTATTCAGTGACCTTTGGATATTCATTCAGTATCATTTGAGCTAAAGATTTGACTTTGGTCAAACGGAGTCCGGGAGCACCCGGTGGCCTTCGGATCGATTTTCGAGGGAAACTGATCGTTCGTCCAAACAATTATGCTGTTTTGTACACGGGGTAGATCGTTGGAAAGGAATTTTAGTTCCCTTTGAAGATTCAAAGAGATTTTTCTCTAGAGGTAGAGTTGATTGGGGTCAATTCGGGTCCCGAGAGCGCCCGATGGTCTCTAGATCGGTACTCGGAGTGCGAACTAGGTTTGCGGTGGAAGGGGGGAGTGCTAGGAGTCTAAGGACATACTTAGGGGTCCTAGAATGTGGTGTATAAGCCAATGCTAGTGTAATTCTAAAAAATAATGCAGTGTAGAAATGAATGGTAGAAAGAATAGGTGCAATATTATACATTAACTCTAATGTACATGAAATAACTAGACAGTTCATGCATTAACCATTTGTTTATTAAAAATATTTTATTTAATTTTGAATAAAATTCATTAACCTTTATATTCTATAATTTACCGTTTTATTACAAAAACATCCCTTTAACTCGTTAATCCAAGTGGGTAATTTAGAAAAAATTATATTGCTTTGTTATCCTTTTTGCATTCCTCTATTTTCATTTCAACTATCACGACCATGAAATTTTTGAAAAATAGTGTTTCAACACACGAACCCGATATACGAAAATATTTATTCAAGCTTCAGCACCAACCTGGGATTATAACCGCTATAAGTTATTCGAGCCCCCTGATTTCAGTCTTTTACTACCTTATTTACCTCATCCTTTAACTTTTCCAACACATTACCATGTCAAAACTGGTTTATACCTCCTACGGGTCATTTAGCTACCCATAAGTTATTATTTATTCCTTTCAGCATTTACTTGATAGATTTTTTAATTTATTTTTATATCCTTTCTCTACAGTTTCCTTTATTACACAATTACCAAAAATCTTGACGTACACCATTTTGAACCCAGGCTATAACCTTTGTATTCAATTATTAATTGTTTACCTTTCATCTAAATTTAACAATTTCATGCCTTTCCTTTCATAACTTTTTCCCTTATCATTTCTATAATTACCAAGCTCATTACAAAATCATTTATCATTATTTTGGAGGTCGTCAATCCTATTTATGTTTACAGGCCTTCGTCACCTACCATCAATACATAGACATTTCTTTACCGAACAATTGTCGATCTAAGATGAAGTCGCACCCTAGGGATTTGGGACCTTATTAAACTTTTCAATTTTCTTCGAGTATCTTGCAATTACTCATTAGTAACATTTTTCACATTCTCGTATATTTTAACATGGTTGATAGGACAAAGATTTCACTGTATCACTTACTTTAAATATTCATTATTTACTAATATTACACACTTTATTTGACCTTTTATAACTTAAGGTCCTTGTTTATTAACCTTATAGACTCAATAACATTTTACGCTTTCAAGACTCTATATTTATTATTTATGTGCAATGTACTAAGTCTTAATAACATTAATTAGAATCACACTTATATGGGGTTTTTGTGCAAAACTGTGACTTGTGGTACCATTTTGTGAACTTTGTAATTTTAATGGCAAACATGTAATTTCCATTTTGGGGGGTTATTTTTCAAATAAATAACCTTAGGGTATTTTTATAATATCTTAATATTTGTACAATATTTCAAGTTTAATACCTTATACTAACAATTTTATTCCTTTTATACCATTTCATGGTGTTTAACCCAAATATATCCTACATGTGTAACATATATGCATAAATTTCATTTTAGGCTTTTGCATAAACTTTCTTTGAAAATATTTAGAAATATTTTCTATTAAATCATACATTTTAGTATCTTCAATATTCTGTCCAAATTACTTTAACTAGTTAAATCATCTTCTCATGTGATGATTGTTTGCACATATATAACATGTATACAAAACATATATACATATATAAGCAACATGTTACATAGGCATAAATATACACAAATTTACTCTAAACATGTATTATTTTCATTTATAGAATTTTTTTGAATATAAACACCCATCTCAAATGAAGAAATCATCCAAAATATTGTGTTGAAAATATTCTCCAAGACTACAAGAAAAATAATCCCAATAAATGTTGAAGAAAAAAACCCAAGAGTGCTCCAAAATATAGCCTCAAAACATCTCTAAAATATACCAACACCACCTCTAAAATACTGCCTAAAATTATAGTGTTATGGATGAATATACTCAAGAAACTAGGTTGATTTGGGGTAGAAATATAGGGGTTTTGTGCTTGGATATAGTGGGTTTTCATTCTAGTGAATTTCTCTCATATAGGAGCAAAAATGAGTTTGAGAGAGACACCCCCTTTGTTGATCGATTATGGTATTATGAGGAGTTTAAGTTAAAAGGTTTGGATTATCCAACCAATGAAAATGGGCAGCACGGAAATATAACAAGAACAATTTGACAAAAAAATGGATAGGCTCTTAACTCTAATTGCACTAGCGGTTTTCTCTCCCCGTTATAGCAACATGTACAGCCGTTATTCCAGCTTATACATCCTCTATGGCAGTCCCCCTTATAGCCTAACATTTTTTTTTATCATTATACCTCCTTTATATCCAAATAAATTTTCCAAGAATTACTTATAATCTATATTATACTCCCCTTATTTCTCTTAATTATTAATTAAACCCATATAAAATAGGCTTATATATATATCCTAGTAACACAATTTATTTCCTCAAAACATTTTCACAAAATAATTTTCTTTACAAAAATTCCCATTAAAATAAATCGTTGTATTCATAAATTCATCACCCTTGGTTAATACTTATTAACTAATATTCTAGCAAAATAATGTCCCATGCAAAATGCAATTTATCAAATAATGTTGTTTACTCCCCATAGAAAAACACTATTCATCCCGAGAATAATTCTTTTTCACAAACACCCAATTTTATTTGCAAAACTTTGTAAAACTCGCCCATTAGTTTGTACATACCAATTTATATATATATTAAATATTTACGGGTGCAAAAGTTTTGCGTAAAACATATTTCTTACTCTTACATGCAAACCCATGCAAAATACCATATAATGCCATGCAACATGCATTTAATGTCTACAATGCACATTTAAACCCATGAAAATACATACCTCGTAAAATCTTACGTAAAACATCGAAATGTGCCACGTAATAATATTTTCAAGAGTCGGGGTATTACATTTTCAAGATAATTTTTTATAATAAATGCATCGGAAAGAAAGATGTTTGAGGAATAAAGATCATTAAAACACTGAATGGTTTGATCTTATACCAATCCCATAACATTAAGGGTGCACCTTCTAGAGAATGTAACTCCTTAGAGAATCACTTAAAAATATGATGGCAGTGTAGTTTCACAATTCAAATATTCTCAAACTATTTTGAGTCTAATATACAATGTTAATTGTCTAAGACTTTAAGAAAATTAATTATGTACACATTTAACCCAGTCACTAGACATTGGCAAGCATTAGTCGGGGTTTTAAGCACTTAGTGTACATGGACTATGGGTTACACTACACAAGATAGCTTGTGGTACTCGAAGGGTATATTAATGTAAACTAGATATTAGACTCAAAATAATTTGAAATATATAAATTAATATGTATGAACTTTAGGAGGTGGAGTCATATCATGGAAATGCTCAAAACAGATTTGCATTTCTTGATCAATGATAGAGTATGTATTTATTGGATTAGACGAAGTTAGAGAAGAAGTATAATGTCTTCAAAAGTTCTAAGAAGACATTCCTTAATGGAAATATCTTGTCCCTACCATAGTTATACATTTGTATAATGGTCTTGACACATTCATCATAGATATAATGTTTTTAAACAATTATTGTATAATGGAATTATTTCTATCGACTTTTTATAGTTAAAGAAAAGATTAGCGCATCAATTTAAAAAATATTTACCAAAAGAGAAAGTTTATTCAACATCAAGGGCAGTGGATCAAAAAACCTACGCGAAAGAGTCACCACGATGTCAACTTGATCTAATTAAATGGAGATCCCATGACCTAAGTTTAATTGGATAATAAAGTTGTGAATGACTCTATAGTTGAAGTTTCAATATTTTATCTCATAGCCATTGCTATGATGAAATAAATGATGTATGCATTATATTTATTTAATCAATGCTTTTAATGATTCTTATAACATATTAATTAGGTGGTGTATCAAGTACTCTTCATGGTGAATCACCTACATTAGCGTGAAGGGGAGCCTTCTCTATGAAAATATTAAAGGCTAGATTATTCAAAGCACTTATGAGACCTTGGAATATTTAAGGCCAAAAATGTACAAAATCGTGAGAACCAACTTTGTCCGAGAATGATATGTTTGATGTTTGTTGTCTTAATTTACATAAGCAGTTGATAGTTCAAGATATCATGTTCACTACTTAGCTTCTAAATCCGATTTATTCTCACTAGGGAAGGCTCAAAGCCTTAATCCACTACTCCTAATGTAGAGACTTTCCATTTGAAATCTTTATAGGATATGCCTAATTTTTAGGATTTTATCTTCTAATTTATTTCACGTGGGGAAATGTTGGAAAATGGATATTGAAACAGTCATATTTGGTCAATTTTAGGCCTATATAGAGGTAGAAATCAAAAGTCTTTTTTAAAGGAGACAAATATCACTGCATTCCTCTCAAAGACTATATTAATGAGATATATTCATATGCTCAAAACCATTCAGGGATTAATGAGAAATTACTCAAAGTACCTTAATTGAAGCAATTAAATTGGTGCATTGCTTAGTGAAATGAGATTGTCTCATATCGAAAAATTATAAGGAATGTGAGGAGTATATATACCCTCAAACGGGGCTTGTTCCCTTGGATTATATCATCTCTTTAAAGGGGGAACAACCTACGTAATGCAAGGCTTATAATTTGGATCTAAAGACCGCATGCGTGTGCCTTCTCCCACTCGTTCGGCCTGATCTCGGGAATGTGGGTCGTGGGCTTGGGCCTTGTCCTTATATTTTTTGGTTAAATTTTAAATAATTTTCCTTGAAATTTTTCTAACAAGTTGTGCCTCTCTGTGAGCGGTTTTCTAAACCAAATGGGCTTTTATTTTTTGAACCAATCATAATTTTATTTGTTATTTGTTCCAGTTTTTGCCCGTATTGAGTAGGCTTAAATTTGTTCTAAAAAGATACTTAATTCCCAGCATTAAAAAACTAATCCCTGTCTAAATAAACCGAGTATGTGTCCATTATTTCCAATAGTTTTTCTGCATTAAAGAAATCACATCACAGAAATTTGACTCGCAAGTAACATAAAATGAGTACTACTTTTGTGTTGCAATATTCTTGAATCTTGGGAAGCAGTCTTTCAACACATCTATCAATACCATAGCAGGGACATAATTACCTAAAGGACATAATGTCCATCGATAGTCTTAATCAAAGTCAGGTGTACATCTTGCATTCATGTTTTCTTTACATCAATTATGTAAGTCATTTGTTTATATCTATAATTGTACTACGATTATCACCATCAATAAAATTGTGTTTATTTATTTTTGTCAATTATTTATAATTTGTTTTAAATTTGTTCATAAAATAGAATAAAATAAAAGTCATGTCAAATGATATCATCATAAAACGTATTTGATAAAATGAGAATAAATTGTTCACTACATGATATAAAGTTTTTATACAACTCAATTTTAACTCTCTTACACACCAGATAACAAATTAAGGCCAAAAAAAAATTGAGGTCATTCTATAGACTCAAGAACAATTGAATGACTTCATATACTTGGCTTTTATTGGCTATGTAAATGTCTAAAAAAACTCTCACTCCCCCACCCTGAATATTACAGTTTTACTTTTCTGTAACGATTAGGGATTCAAAATGACATTTAGAGGGTGTTTGTACCGAGGCACATAATCGGACTTGAAATATTTATTTAAACTAAAAAATATTTCAATCTCAATTTCAAGGCATTGAATTGGAGTTTTCAAATACATCCTCAGTAGCACAAATAATGCTAAACTTCAAAATCTATTAATAAAAAGTTATTCTACTAGCACTAGGGTTTATATTTGATTGGTCAAAAAGGGTGTTGTACTCTAAATGTGTTAAGGATTGTGACCAATCAGAAGACAATACCTAGAAAAGAGCGAGATCAATTCAGGTGTCCCGTATATAAGGAGAGCCCGGGATATACATTGGGGTCGACTCGTCCAATAACGGAAAGACCAGATAGCTCCGTTAATTAACACCATCTCGAGAGGCATGTAACTTGTGACTGGATGGCATCACTAACCAAATTCACGTGAAACAGAAGAAGGTATGCAGATATTCTCCCCATTGGCTCGTAACTAACATCTTATTATTCCCTCACATAACTAGTAAAACGTGATCTCACCTAACCTATAAAGGTGAGATGTGTATTCCTCTCCCCGTTCACCTTTATTGTCCTATATATAGCCAGTTATAAAACCTCATGTGAGGTATGAGATATTATATATTGTTATGCTTCCCTACTGTATATATATATATATATATATATATATATATATATATATATATATATACATATATCTTATAACTAATTATGTTTTCATGGTGATAGCCCATTAATTACAGTAAAGATAATAGCTTATGTGGACGCAAGACCCAAGTTGGTATGAACCAAGTAAACTAAGTTCTTACACCTTCCCTATTTACTCTCTAAGTCACTTTATGCTAGTATTTTAGTATTTAGACATCTTAACTGGTTATTTCCTAGTATATCGATATTATTTTAGCTAATGCCTAGTCTATACCAATTCCTAGCAATAAAAGTTTGGCGTCGTCTATGGGAAATGGATGGCCATGTCACACCCCCCCCCCCCCCCCCACACACACACACACCAAATTTTATCTCTAGGGCTTAAGGATACACATTTTAGTTGAAACAGCAAATCACAATTCAATTTGCCATTGTTTTACAGGGTTAGAGATATTTTCAAAGCTATGTTCATTTGATTCGTAAACTTTTGCTAGAACACTGTTGAGATATCCGTTTTTGCTTTAGTATTTACATATATTGTAAATTGCATCACTATGTTTTATTGTTATTTCTTTGTCGAGATATTTGACAATGTTTAGAGTATCCATGCGATTGAAGGGAAAATTCCCTCAACCCCTATTGGAATGGAATGTTTACGAGGTATTTTGCAGAGCTTGGTCAAAAGCTAAGATGTAATATAAGAAACGAGAAATGAAGTAAAATGTTATTCCGAGGTGAATCCGATCGATCCAGCCCTACTAAAAGTTGGATCCAATCACCCTAGTAATAGTAGAAAACTTTCACCAGCATAGGGAGATGCCACCACATTCCCCAGACAAGGAAAAAGGATACCATTCCATAGAGTGGGACATAGATAACTTGAGACATCTGGACCTGGGTTTGAAAATCACGAGGAAAAGATCTGGCTAGAGGAATGGATTGGACCGTGGTAATGGATCTTGTACACCACGAAGAACCTCCACTATCAAAACAGCAGAGGAATGGAGTTACACGATTAAGCCTCCACGACTAAGTGTTTTGGAAAGGAGGAGTAGAGAAAATACTTTTGTCTGCTTGAGTCCTAACCCACGGGTATCAGAGTCCATTTAGATAGAAAACACATAGAAGAGTCTTGGAAATCAAATAGCAAGGATGTTGATTACTTAGTGAGGTTAAGGTAGAGCGTGGGGGCTTCAGTTAAGGTCAAGCACTAGAATGAGAAATAAGAGAGATTAGAAGACAATTAGAGCTAAGTCGATCAGTAAATGAAGGTAGAGAAGGATCAATCGTGAAAGGATTGCATTGAGCGAAAAGATATAGATTAGGTTATCTGATTAAAAATACCTCTACAAAGGTGTTTTGAGGAAGTGTCTACCTTTTTTGCCTTTGTTTTAAGCTATCCGACCCCAGCCAAGTGTAAGCCACTGATCATTAGACCCAGATATCATGGGAAGAAATACATCATAATGAGACGTATCAATATGCTTCTGATATCGATAATATTCCTGGTGAGATGGGGTATAGAGAATATTCTAGTACCCTAACTGGATTGGCCCTTGTTTGGTATGTGGGGCTCCCAAGGAGACAAATAACCACGTCCAGGAAGGTGGACGGCTAGTTTATTAGCAATATCTTCTTGGGCATAAAGTCAAGGAAAATAATGTCTCACATTTTTAACATCAGACAAAAGGAGGGTGAGGTGACTAGAGAATACATTACGAAGTTCAATAATGAAAATTTAGAAGTGGTTGATTATGATGAGAATATCACTTCCATCACTAGTGGCTTGCTAGGGGGAAAGTTATATTGGGATCTAGGGAAAGATCCCCCGACAACGACGATCGAGCTCTTGATCAAAACTTGGAAGCATGATCGTAGAAGAGGCCTTGAAGGCCAATCACTCTAGCCATATTAAGGATGAGACTAAGCAGCTCAAAAAAAGGGTAAGACCAAGAAAAAACCACAAGATAAGCATAGAAAAAAGTTTGACGAATACAATCCACTTACTTTTTAGGTTCATCACATCTTAGAAGAGATCGAAGGCACTAATAAATAGAGGTGGCCGAAAAATAACAAAACCTCAGCTGGAAGGACAGATACAAGGAAATAGTGTGAGTTTTATAAAGGCCATGGTCACACAACAGATAAATATTTGGCTCTAAAAGATGAGATTGAGGCCCTAATCAGGAGGGTTAAGCTGAAGAAGTGCGTAGGTCGATCAGGCTGAGAAATTGAGCTGAAGGAAGCCACAATACATAGGAGACATTCAAAATCACCTTACAAAGGGTGCAAATGGTATACCTAAGCAACCCAGATTACCCAAGGAAAGTGTAGCATGATTTCCTTTATGATGAATTTTATCGTGGGAGGAGAAGCAGGGGAAGGGATGCCCCTGCGGAGAAAATAGATTACCTGAATGAGGAAAGAGCTTGTGCCAGAAATGGCCGAAATAAAGCTAACTTGATTGAGGAAGAAGATATCCAACCTCGCAAGGTCAATAGGGATCGACTAATAGTTTAAAGGTTGATATAAGTTTCCTAATATTCCCAGATGATAATCCACTCGTGTTTAGTTTAACGGTACAAGAGCACACAATCTAGAGGATTCTTGTTTCTAATGGAAGCTCAACGGATGTGTTGTTTTTTTACTATTTTAAAAAGTTAAAGCTATTTAATACGAAGGTGCAGGCTTATCATTATTCAATGATTAATTTTTCAGGAGAAAAGGTGTTGCCCTTGAGAATAATCAAGCTAGAAGTAACAGTAGGAGCTTAGTCGACATGCAATACCCAGATGATGAAATTCTTTGTCATGGTGAAGAATGTGGCTTTGTCCTATAAGTTCATCTTCGATTGTGTATGATTAAAGAAGTTCGAGGTTGTCACCTCCACTGTTCATCAAATGAGGAAGTTCCCAACAAATTTTGGTGTGGGCCAAATAAAGGGAAACCAGGTAGTAAATTGGGGATGTCACTTTACTTTAGCTAAGAATTGAGAAATGATTAAAATTATTTACCAGATCGATACTCTAGATCTAAAAGACAAAGAAAAGATGGGGATACCACTAAAGATATATATCTCATGATCATGGATGATGAACATCCAGAGAGGACTAATCAGATCATCTCATCCCTAGATACAAATCTTAAGAAGGAATTGGCAGAGTTCCTTAGGCACTGATGTGATGTGTTCACATGGAACGATGAAGAGATGTCAAGAATCAACCCAGAGGTTTTTTATTATGAGCTCAGTGTGTTAAAGGACGTCAAGACGATAAAGTATAGATGAAGGGTCTTCACTGAGAAGAGAAACATGGGCATCAAAGTGGAATTAGACAATCTTAGGAAGGAAAAATTCATAAAAAACATTAAATATCCAACTTGGTCATCAAATTTTTTCACGATGAAGAAACCTAACGGAAAGTGGAAAATGTGTGTGGATTTTAAAGACCTCAACCAGGCATGTCCTAAATACCATTACCTGTTCCCTAGAATTGAACAATTGGAGGATGCCACGATAGGTCTTGAAATCCTTAGTTTAATGGATGTTTACTCCGAATACAACCATATTATGATGAAGCCATTAAATAGAGACAAGACCTTATTTACTACCAACAAGGTTTCCAATTAATACAAGGTTATTCCCTTCAGGCTAAAAAGGCTGGAATAATGAACTAAATCCTGGCAAACAAAATCTTTAAGGAGAATATCAATAAGAACTAGAAGTTTATATGAACGACATGTTAATGAAGAGAAAAAAGGAAGACGGCCACATAAGGGACCTCAGCCTATCCTTCGATATAATGAAAGGTATCAAATGGAGTTAAATTCGACAAAGTGTGCGTTTGGTGTCTGAGCTGGCAATTTCCTAGGCTTTATTATTAATCAGCGTTGAATTGAAGAAAATCTAAAAAAATCAAGGCCTTCGTCAATATAGAATATATGCATAACAAGAAAGGAGGTCCAGATGCTTATAGGTTATGTTGTGGCTTTAAATAGATTTGTGCCAGAATAAATGAAAAGGGGCCTCCCTTTATTTAAGGTATTATGAAAATATTTGAATGGAATGCGAAGTGAGAGGAAGAATTTCAGGATTTGAGGAAGTATATGGGGTTCCCTTCCCCACTTTCTAGGACGATCCTCAGGGAGAGGTTGTATTTTTACTTAGTTTTATCTTAATTAGACACCGTGTCTGCATTGGTCGAGGAGGAAAATAGTGTGAAAAAATTAGTATATTACACCAATAAGTCTTATGAAAGTAGAAAAGAATAGATACCTAAGGTTGGAAAGGTTGTCTTTATCATTAATCACTTGTGACACCCCGACTAATTAAATACCGGGTAGCTACTCCTTTATTAAATCAATACAAAATGCCAAGTTGGTTCAGTTAATAGCATCACTGTCGAAAACATTTTAATAATTACTAACCACCTAGTATTTAAAAAGTAAGTTGCCAAATTTTAAGTTAAGTCTGATTAACATGCAGTAAAAGAATAATGGAAGAACAACATAATCCATTCACCATAACGAAGTAATGAAATAACCAACAAATAGTAATAAGTCCGGAGGAAAACTCCTCACAACAATTCCACAACTGAAAATAATATGACAAGTCTGAATCCTGAATTAATTACATGCCAGAAGTCTGAATAACTGAAATAAATGAAGTGTCTCTAAAAGAAATGGGCGACATGCCCTACAACTGATAAATGCTGAAAATAGAGTCAAGATATATGAAGCGTCTACAAGCAAGGTCCTGTAACTTCCACAAACAGCTACAGCTCGTCACCTGAATGAGAATCCTAAGCATGGTGTCCTTGTGGCTGGGCACCTAAAATGGTTTTTACAAAAATAGATTTGAAAGCAAATGGGTCAGAGCCCGAAAGTGGAAATCATTTTAAAAACAGCAAGTGTTTTAATAACATTTAAAACAATGAATGCAAAATACATGTTAGGACGTGCTCTCATGTGAAATACTCACCTCTCGTCTAACTGTGCACTCCTAACGTTCCTGTACCCATTCATGTGTTTTCTCATAACTATCTAGTTCAAAAGAGTTTCTAACACTTCTACTCGGTTCCCACATTACATTCTAGCGCTATAAATTAAATAGAGGGTTTTACTTAAACTCAGATTCTCAATTAGTAACACAATTCACTATCGATTAACCCGTTATGTTTTCTCAAAACATTACCATAATTATATTCACAATATCAACATGAAATTTCCCATTAATTAAGTGTATATTATTCACGTCATAAATATACAATATAAGCACCCCGAGACTAAGCTGCGGTGCACACATACTCTGCTATCCATCCCGGTACATCACGTACATAAGGATCACGTATTCCGAATCTCTCAGGAATCGTTCTCAGATAACAACATCACAAATAATGGAGGCGAACACTGTCACATCACATGGGTCACGCACATACCTGCGCTCCCACGATCAGCAAACTTATTAACATCCCAATAAGTCCTTCTCTGACCTATGTTCATCGAGGTACCAGTCTAAATCTGGGCAACACAAGGATTAGAGGGCCCTAAGCGAATGTAAACCTCCCGTGATAGCAAGTATGGTAGGTATGTCATACACATAAAATCATATGCTAAGCATTCACACATCTTAGATATCTCAATATTATTAAAGGTATACTCTACATTCTTATACCATTATTCCAATTATATATATATATTAAGTCTCTCGATAATATAGAGTTTAAATTGCCGACACGTCACACGTCATAGTTCTTATACTTAAAACCTATCTTAAATAGATTATTAAGTTCCTATTATTCCCACATATAACATCGTCATTCCTAAGGTCCTTACTTCTGCCCCGAACCTCATTTCATCAACTATTCAAATTTACACTTTTAACCCAAATATTATCTCACTTATCGAATTCCATTAGATTTAGAATAATTCCTCAAATTGAATTCTATTAAGGTCCAAATTTCATAGCCATGCCTACTGGTCTTCCTTAAGTTTAAGGGTATTCATAAGGTCTCCAATAATATTTTCCAAGGGTTAACATCATTAAAATTAAATAGGGAAAACTTTACTCATTCTGGGAAGGTCGATCGATCGACCTTTTCCTTCGATCGATCGATGGTGGTCGATCGATCGACTTATGAACATCGATCGATCGAACGCACCAGGTATGGCTACGGACTGCTTCGTTTTGCAGTTTTCAAATCATCCCAAAACACCATTAACAAGCATGAAACTCTAAGATAACGTTATAATATCATCATACAATCATTCTATAACAGTATTAACGTTCTAAAACCAATAATTCATCATTCAAGGGCTTTGTTTAGATCAAAACTTCATCAAGAATTCCAGATTTCTATTTCTTTCAAGAACATTAATAAACTTCTTCTAAAATCCATTTTTAGATCATCAATGGTTCTGTTTTGAATACCTAATTCGTCCAGAATGTTTCTACATGCAATTCCTACCATAGTTCATAGTTTTAATCCTCAAATTCATGGGTCTAATTAATCTTCCAAGATAATTTGATGATTATCCTAAACATGGAAAAACATAGCATTGAATCAATTATAATTAAACCACTTGCCTCTAATCTTTCTCTGAATTTGATGTTGAATCTTGAAGGCTGAGTTGTTCTTTCTCTCTCTCTGCAGAATTCTCTTCTCTCTCTCTCTCTATAAGTTCTTCTTCTAAGGATGATGACAATGGAGGTGGGGGTTGGTTTTTGGCAAATTAGAACTATTTCTTAACTTCTCCCGTAGCCCATTAAGTCCCTTAGTGTAGTTAGTGGGTTTAGTGGATAAAGAATAAGTCAGATTTTTATTTCTAATTTTCGTGGGTTTTAATTCCCAAATTTCCGAAATTACCGAAATGCCCTTATAAGTTACCGGTATGGCCCAATAATGCCCCGGGACCCAAACTTAACCCCCGGCTAGTGTTTTCTGACTATTTAGACCCTTCCGGACACGTTGGCGCACTCAAAATGACCATACGGTTAATAGAAATAAAATTCACTTTTTAATTCAAATAAATATATTCCTGACGCGACTGTCACGCGCGTCCCAACAAAATTTCCCAAATTGTCGTATTTCAATCTCGCAAAAATTTCAATAGTTCCAATATCCATATATTGCCATATATACACATTATAATCAAATACTAACTCACATCTCGTTAATATTTTATTCGGATTAATTATCAATTAATTCACATTTAATTTAATTAATCCCATAAATAAATATCATAAAAATACAGGGTATTACATACTTCCCCCCTAATAACAGAATTTCGTTCTGAAATTTGGAACTAGAAAGTACCTGGTAAAAACAACTCTGGATAACGTTCGCGCATCTCATCCTCGCGCTCCCATGTGGACTCCTCGACTTTATGATGTCGCCACTGAACACGCACTAACGGAACTATCTTTGACCGCAGTTTCCGCTCACTTCGGTCCAAAATAGCAATTGGCCCTTCCTCGTAGGAGCTATCAAGTTGGAGATCTATGTCCTCCAAAGCAATGTGAGAATGAGCCAAATCGTCTCTAAGATATCTCCTTAGTGAGGAAATATGAAATACATCGTGAATCCTATGCAAATGCTCCGGTAACCCAAGTCTATACGCAACTGGTCCAATCCGCTCAATAAAAGGAAATGGTCCCACATATCTCGGTGCCAACTTCCCCTTCTTCCCGAAATGCATAATCCCCTTCATAGGAGATACTCTGAGCAAAACTTGGTCCCCCACTTGGAACTCTCTGAAGAACCTCTTCGCATCAGCATAGCTCTTCTGCCGATCTTGAGCTACCCGAATGCGACTCCGAATCAATTCTATCCTCGCCGAAGTATCCTGAATCACTTCCGGCCCAAGTAGTTTGTTGTCCCCCACCTCCAACCAACATGCTGGGGAACGACAAGGTCTACCGTACAATGCCTCAAATGGAGCCATGCCAATGGTGAACTGGTAGGAGTTGTTGTAAGCAAACTCCACCAGTGGAAGATACTGCTCCCATCCACCCCCAAAATCAATGATACTCATACGTAGCATGTCTTCCAACATCTGGTTTGTACGCTCGGTCTGCCCATCGGTCTGCGGGTGATACGTCGTACTCAACCGCAATTTCGTGCCCATGGCCTCCTGAAAACTCTCCCAAAACCGTGAAACAAATATCTTATCTCGGTCAGACACGATATTTAGGGGCACACCGTGAAGTCTCACTATCTCTGAAATAAAGAGCTGGGCATACTGTCCCGTAGTGTAGTCTGTCCTTACAGGTAGAAAATGAGCGACTTTGGTCAACCTGTCCACAATTACCCAAATGGAGTCGTGACCTCTCTGTGACGTAGGCAACCCCATGATAAAGTCCATGGATATGCTCTCCCACATCCACATCGGGACCTCCAATGGCTGTAGTAGTCCTGCCGGTCTCTGATGATCCACTTTTACTAGCTGACAAGTGGCGCATTTCGAAACAAACACGGCAATATCTCTCTTCATCCCGCTCCACCAATACTATCGTCTCATGTCTTGGTACATTTTATCCCCACCGGGATGTACCGCGAACCGTTATCCGTGCGACTCTGCCATCACTGCGTGCCGCAACTCCTCCCCTTTCGGAACTACCAATCTCCCATTAAAGCGTAATCCCCCGTCTGAACTAACGGTATAGGACTCGGCTCCCTCTGCTAATAATCGAACTATCTGCTCCTGACAGAACGAGTCATTTGCCTGTGCCCTTACTACCTTCGTGACAATTTGGGGTGTAACGGTCATCACAGACATGAACGATCGGGCCACTGCATCCTGGTGTCCCAATTCCTTCCACTTGGCCTTCCACTCCCCTGCCACTTCATCTGCTGGCCTACGGCTCAACGCGTCTGCTACCACGTTAGCCTTCCCCGGGTGATACTGGATATCAAACTGATAGTCCTTCACAAACTCAAGCCACCTTCGCTGCCGCATATTCAACTCCTTCTGCGTGAATAGGTACTGTAGGGACTTGTGGTCCGTGAACAATCGAAACTTTTCCCCCAAAAGGTAATGTCTCCAAATACGAAGGGCAAATACAACTGCCGCCAACTCCAAGTCATGGGTGGGGTAATTCTTCTCGTGAGGTTTTAACTTACGGGAAGCATAAGCTATGGCCTGACTCTCCTGCTGCAATACACCTCCAACTCCTTGTAAGGACGCATCGGTGTAGACTAGATACTCAACTCCTGTTCTCGGCAATGCTAACACAGGTGTTGAGGTCAACTTATCCTTCAACTCATCGAATGCCAACTGACAGGCATCACTCCACATGAATGGCACACCCTTACGAGTCAGATGTGTCAAAGGACCCGCTATCTTCGAAAATCCCTTAATGAACCTCCTGTAGTATCCTGCTAATCCCAAGAAACTACGGATCGGCGTCGGTTTCGTGGGTTGTCCCCACTCCCTCACTGCGGATACCTTCCCCGGATCAACAGATATCCCCCGGTCGGAGATAATGTGTCCCAAAAACTAGACCTCCTTCAGCCAAAACCCGCACTTCTCATACTTTGCATACAGCTCGTTCTGACGTAGCGTCTGCAAAACTTGCCTCAAATACTCGGAGTGCTCCTCCTCTGTCTGGGAGTAAATCAGAATATCATCAATGAAGACAATGACAAACTGATCTAGGAAATCTCTGAACACCCTATTCATCAAGTCCATAAACGCGGCTGGAGCATTAGTCAAACCAAAAGGCATAACCCGAAACTCGTAAGAACCATATCTCGATAAGAACGCAGTCTTCGAGACATCCTCCTCCCTGATACGCAACTGATGGTATCCCGATCGCAAATCAATCTTCGAGAAGAAAGAAGCTCCTCTCAACTGGTCGAATAGGTCATCGATTCGAGGCAACGGATACTTATTCCGTATCGTGACCTTGTTCAACTCCCGGTAGTCCACACACAATCTCAGTGAACCATCTCTCTTCTTCACGAACAACACAGGGGCACCCCACGGCGAAGTACTCCTCCGTATAAACCCCTGACCCAATAACTGCTCAATCTGATCCCGCAACTCCCTCATCTCAGCTGGAGCCATACGGTACGGTGCGCGTGCTATAGGTCTCGTATCTGGTAATAAGTCTATAACAAAGTCTATCTCTCGACTGGGAGGTAGGCCTGGTATCTCCTGAAATACATCGGAATACTCCCTGACAACTGGGATCGAATCTAAAGGAATCACAACCTCCTTAGAGGTATTCTCCTCTAAGTAATACAAATGAGCGGTCGAACCTCCCTCTGGACGAGGCATCGCCACTACAAACATCTATTTCCCCGGAATGGCAAAAACAATGCTCCCACCGAAGCAATCAATCATAGCTCTATAATCTGCGAGCCAATCTATACCGATAATCACATCGTGCACATGCATATCTAATACCAACATATCTGCAGGTAATACCAGACTACCAATCTCTACCCCCACTCCCTGGCATATAAAGAAAATAAGTGACCCACTCCCCAATGGTGAGTCTACACACGTCACTGTGCTCTCTGCTGTGGCTAACAACCCTAAGGCTTTTGCAAAATGTGTAGCTATAAAGTAATGTGTTGCCTTCGTATCAAATAAAATCCGACCCATAGTGCCATGGATAGGAAACATACCCTCAATCGCGGGTGGTGCCTGTGGAGCTGCTGCCTGGTGGACGTTATAGACGCGTCCATACTATAATTTCCCCTGCTGCACAGGAACTGCTGGAATGGCTGGTAGTGCTGGCACCTGGGCTGGAGCTGGGAGAGCAGGTGGAAAAAGCGACCTCTGTGGCTCATGTCGAGCACCCTGCTGCTGCGGAGCCCTGCCCCTATCAGGACAGTCCTGGCGTTTATGTCCAGTCTTGCCACAAACGAAACACTTCCCCGGGAAGTTTCCCCATCTCTGTCCCTACTGCCCCCGGCCCTGGTGGCCGTTACCGTTCCTCCACTGGCCCTGCTGAAACTGTTGTTGACCATTCTGACCCTGCTGGTTCTGATGGCCGTTCGGACCCTGATGGCCCTGCCGGAAACCTCCCTGTCCGTGCCTGAAATTGCCCGACCTGAACCTCTTGTGATCCCCCTGCTGGGAACCCTGATCACCCTGTCTCTGCCCCTGAACAGAATGTGCCCCACTAGCACCATTTCCCCCAGTCCTGCCCTGATGGCTGGACTCTCCTGACCTCTTGCCTTCAGCCATGTGAAAGCGATGATCCTGGCAGTGTAACAGTGCAGCGTTAACCACATCAGAATAAGTGGCTAACGAGAGGTTCCCTAACAAGTGCTGACGAATTCTCCATGTCAACCCGTCCGTAAATTTCTGTATCTTCTTCTCCTCTGTCGGTATCTCATCCGGAACAATGTTCAGAAGATCAGTGAATTCGGCCTCATACTCGGCCACAGTCTTACCCTCCTACTTGAGGCTCATCAACTTCCTCCTCATCTCCGTGTGAACAGCCGACGGAAAGTACTTACGGTCAACCCGCACCCAAAACTCCTGGATAGTGAGAGTATCTCTCTCCTCCACGGTGGTAATAGACTCCCACCACTGCAGTGCTGACCCCATTAGCTTAAAAGTAGCTAGTATCTGCTTCTGGACATCGGTGCACTCATACATCCTCAGGTGCCGTTGAATGTCCTTCCTCCACTGACTCGAAACTACCACATCGGAGCTACCTGCGAACTCCGGAGGGTGTGCTTTCTGAAAAGCATCACGTACACGTTCCCAAGCAGACTGGAATGCAAGTGCCTGAACTGGCGCGGCTGCTGGCGCCTGGGGTGGTGCCTGCTGTACAACTGCTAGAGCGGCATTTACCGCTTGGGCTACAATGGCTGCAACCTCAGCGGCATTCATGGTGCCCTGTACTAGAGCTGGCTGTGGCTCGGGCTGTGCATTCCTAGGAACCCGTGGTGCACGTCGTGGAGGCATCTGAAATAAGAGTAAAGTCTATAAGTTCGCAGTTATAACCTCAAAATAGCTGAAGAACGTACCATATACAAAAGAATACAACAGTCCTAAAATATAGGGCTCTACATCAAAGAAAGCTCAGCGAAAAACATAATAAGCCGTACAGATCCTAAAGGACACTAGAACCTGATGCTCTGATACCACATGTGACACCCCAACTAATTAAATACCGGGTAGCTACTCCTTTATTAAATCAATACAAAATGCCAAGTTGGTTCAGTTAATAGCATCACTGTCGAAAACATTTTAATAATTACTAACCACCTAGTATTTAAAAAGTAAGTTGCCAAATTTTAAGTTAAGTCTGATTAACATGCAGTAAAAGAATAATGGAAGAACAACATAATCCATTCACCATAATGAAGTAATGAAATAACCAACAAATAGTAATAAGTCCGGAGGAAAATTCCTCACAACAATTCCACAACTGAAAATAATATGACAAGTCTGAATCCTGAATTAATTACATGCCAGAAGTCTGAATAACTGAAATAAATGAAGTGTCTCTAAAAGAAATGGGCGACATGCCCTACAACTGATAAATGCTGAAAATAGAGTCAAGATATATGAAGCGTCTACAAGCAAGGTCCTGTAACTTCCACAAACAGCTACAGCTCGTCACCTGAATGAGAATCCTAAGCATGGTGTCCTTGTGGCTGGGCACCTAAAATGGTTTTTACAAAAATAGATTTGAAAGCAAATGGGTCAGAGCCCGAAAGTGGAAATCATTTTAAAAATAGCAAGTGTTTTAATAACATTTAAAACAATGAATGCAAAATACATGTTAGGACGTGCTCTCATGTGAAATACTCACCTCTCGTCTAACTGTGCACTCCTAACGTTCCTGTACCCATTCATGTGTTTTCTCATAACTATCTAGTTCAAAAGAGTTTCTAACACTTCTACTCGGTTCCCACATTACATTCTAGCACTATAAATTAAATAGAGGGTTTTACTTAAACTCAGATTCTCAATTAGTAACACAATTCACTATCGATTAACCCGTTATGTTTTCTCAAAACATTACCATAATTATATTCACAATATCAACATGAAATTTCCCATTAATTAAGTGTATATTATTCACGTCATAAATATACAATATAAGCACCCCGAGACTAAGCTGCGGTGCACACATACTCTGTTATCCATCCCGGTACATCACGTACATAAGGATCACGTATTCCGAATCTCTCAGGAATCGTTCTCAGATAACAACATCACAAATAATGGAGGCGAACACAGTCACATCACATGGGTCACGCACATACCTGCGCTCCCACGATCAGCAGACTTATTAACATCCCAATAAGTCCTTCTCTGACCTATGTTCATCGAGGTACCAGTCTAAATCTGGGCAACACAAGGATTAGAGGGCCCTAAGCGAACGTAAACCTCCCGTGATAGCAAGTATGGTAGGTATGTCATACACATAAAATCATATGCTAAGCATTCACACATCTTAGATATCTCAATATTATTAAAGGTATACTCTACATTCTTATACCATTATTCCAATTTTATATATATATTAAGTCTCTCGATAATATAGAGTTTAAACTGCCGACACGTCACACGTCATAGTTCTTATACTTAAAACCTATCTTAAATAGATTATTAAGTTCCTATTATTCCCACATATAACATCGTCATTCCTAAGGTCCTTACTTCTGCCCTGAACCTCATTTCATCAACTATTCAAATTTACACTTTTAACCCAAATATTATCTCACTTATCAAATTCCATTAGATTTAGAATAATTCCTCAAATTGAATTCTATTAAGGTCCAAATTTCATAGCCATGCCTACTGGTCTTCCTTAAGTTTAAGGGTATTCATAAGGTCTCCAATAATATTTTCCAAGGGTTAACATCATTAAAATTAAATAGGGAAAACTTTACTCATTCTGGGAAGGTCGATCGATCGACCTTTTCCTTCGATCGATCGATGGTGGTCGATCGATCGACTTATGAACATCGATCGATCAAACGCACCAGGTATGGCTACGGAATGCTTCATTTTGCAGTTTTCAAATCATCCCAAAACACCATTAACAAGCATGAAACTCTAAGATAATGTTATAATATCATCATACAATCATCCTATAACAGTATTAACGTTCTAAAACCAATAATTCATCATTCAAGGGCTTTGTTTAGATCAAAACTTCATCAAGAATTCCAGATTTCTATTTCTTTCAAGAACATTAATAAACTTCTTCTAAAATCCGTTTTTAGATCATCAATGGTTCTGCTTTGAATACATAATTCGTCCAGAATGTTTCTACATGCAATTCCTACTATAGTTCATAGTTTTAATCCTCAAATTCATGGGTCTAATCAATCTTCCAAGATAATTTGATGATTATCCTAAACATGGAAAAACATAGCATTGAATCAATTATAATTAAACCACTTGCCTCTAATCTTTCTCTGAATTTGATGTTGAATCTTGAAGGCTGAGTTGTTCTTTCTCTCTCTCTCTGCAGAATTCTCTTCTCTCTCTCTCTCTACAAGTTCTTCTTCTAAGGATGATGACAATGGAGGTGGGGGTTGGTTTTTGGCAAATTAGAACTATTTCTTAACTTCTTCCGTAGCCCGTTAAGTCCCTTAGTGTAGTTAGTGGGTTTAGTGGATAAAGAATAAGTCAGATTTTTATTTCTAATTTTCGTGGGTTTTAATTCCCAAATTTCTGAAATTACCGAAATGCCCTTATAAGTTACCGGTATGGCCCAATAATGCCCCGGGACCCAAACTTAATCCCCGGCTAGTGTTTTCTGACTATTTCGACCCTTCCGGACACGTTGGCGCACTCAAAATGACCATACGGTTAATAGAAATAAAATTCACTTTTTAATTCAAATAAATATATTCCTGACGCGACTGTCACGCGCGTCCCAACAAAATTTCCCAAATTGTCGTATTTCAATCTCGCGATAATTTCAATAGTTGCAATATTCATATATTGCCATATATACACATTATAATCAAATACTAACTCACATCTCGTTAATATTTTATCCGGGTTAATTCTCAATTAATTCATATTTAATTTAATTAATCCCATAAATAAATATCATAAAAATACGGGGTATTACATCACTTCATTGAAAAGAATGAAACCATACTTCCAGGGTTATAAAATTATGGTATACACCGATCAACCTCTGTGATAAGCCATTCACAATCCTAAGAACTTTTGCAGGCTGACGACATGGGTTGTTGAGTTAGGAGAATTGGATATAGTGTACGAACCGAGGACAGCGATCAAAGGGAATGTTGAAGCAGATTTTATTATTGAATTTACATACAAGGAAGAGACGCTAAAGAAGGATGCAGAATCCAAAGCTATAACTCCTACCGAAGTCGAGCCCTCGGCGAGAGAGGCCGAACGGGTTAAAGAATAAGAGTAGATGAATAAGGATTCCAGGTCTAACACATTAGTTGACGAAAATTTTGTCCCCAAAGCTCAGACGTTCCTGCAGTGAAAAGATTTGGATACTTCTCCCGTATGTCCTCCTCCTGCTCACAGGTCGACTCATCTACATTATGGTGTCCCCACTGAACTCTAACCATGGGCACCACCTTTGACCGTACCTTATGCTCACTATGATCAAGAATAGTAACCATTTTCTCCTCATATGAGATGCCTGGATGAAAATCAATCTCCTTCGATGAGATGTGCCAAATTTACCTCTCACTCCTCTGATATATCTTCAGTGAAGATACATGGAATACATTGTGAATCCTCTATAAATGCTCTATCAATCCTAGCCTATAAGCAACTGGGCCTACTATCTCAATGACAGAGAAGGGCCTTACATACCTCAATAATAAATTCCTTTTGTTCCCGAACCTCGGGGCTCCCTTTATGAGAGACACGTATACCAAGACCTGGTCCACAATCTCGATCTCTATGTGTCTCCTGTCATCATCATCTTAACTCTTCTTCCTATCTTGAGTTATTCGTATGCATCCTGAATGATCTCAACCATGGCAGTGATGTCCTGAATCATCTTTTATCCCAATTGCTTGTTATCCCAAACCTTTAACCAATAAGTGGGAGAAAGACAAGGTTTTCCATAAAGTGCCTCAAACGGTTCCATGCCGATGGTGAACTCGTAGGAGTTGTTATAAGCGAACTCCACTAGTGTAAGGTACTTCTCCTAACCTCCCTCAAAATCAAGTACATAAATTCTGAGCATGTTCTATGACATCTGATTAACCCTCTCAATTTGTCTATCTATCTGGGGGTGATATGGCGTACAACCATAACTCAATTTTCATCGCATCCTAAAATCTCTGCCAAAAGTGGGACACAAGAATTTTATCCCAGTTGGACACGATATTAATCGATACCCTATGTAATTTCACTATCTCTGCAATTAATAGTTGGGCGTATTGTCACGTTTCAAAATCTATACGAATTGGCAGGAAGTGAACCACCTTAGTTAGGCAATCCATGATTACCCAGATGGAATCATGACCCCTCTATGACATCAATAACCTAGTGATGAAATCCATAGAGATGCTTTTCTAGGCCAGAACCTCCAATGGCTGTAACATCCCTATCGATCTCTCGTGATATATCATCACTAACTGGCATATAGTGCACTTTGAGAAAAACTCTTCTATGTCCCATTTCATCCTCAACAATCAGTGCTATTTATGCATATCCTGGTACGTCTTATCCCCACGCGGATGCCCCGTAAACCTTGACCCGTAAGACTCGGTCATCACTGCATATCTCAAGTCCTCATCCTTCGAAACAAAGAGTCTCCTACTGAAGCGTAATCCTCCCTCAAAACTGATCGAGTAGGACTCTTCCCCATCCGCCAACAATTGGCGCACCTATCCTAACAGAACTAATCCCCGGACTGTGCTTTCACTCCCCACATAATGATGTCAATAGTGATAGATAATACCTCCATACATGATCTGGCAACCTCGTCATCATGTCGAAGCTCATCCTACTTCCCCTTCCAAACTTATACTATCTCCCCCGTAGGCCGTAGGCTCAACGCATTTTCCACCACGTTAGCCTTCCCAGGAACTGGTAATCATTCACAAACTCTAACAACCTCCGCTATCGTATATTAAGATCCTTATGCATGAACGAATATTGTAGTGACTTGTGGTCCATGAATAAGTTGAACTTCTCACTCAAAAGGTAGTCCCTCTAAATCCTCAAGTAGAACACAACCACTACTAACTCTAAGTCATGTGTGGGGTATTTCCTCTCGTGGGGATTAAGATTTCAAGATGCATAAGCTATAACCCTATCCTGCTGCTGCAATGCACCTCTAAGTCCCTGTAGGGACGCATCTGTGAAAATATTGTACTCCACCCTTCCCCTAGGCAATGCGAGCACAGGCATTGAAGTTAATTTTTCATTTAGCTCATCAAAAGATAACTAGCAATAGTCGAATGATTCCTCATTTCGAGATAGATTACTCAATGGACCTACAATCTTTAAGAATCCCTTTATGAAGCTGTGATAATACCCGTGCAACCCCAAAAAGCTCCAAACCTCCGTCGGAGTCGTGGGTTGTCCCCACTCTCTCACCACTGATACCTTACTCGAATCCACAAAAATCCCTTTGTCCGATACAATATGGCCCAGAATACACACTTCTCAAACTTGGTGTAAAGTTGATGGTCCTGTAATGTCTGTAGAATTATACACAGATGTTATGTGTACTCACCCTTCGTCCGAGAATACACCAGGATATCATCTATGAACACTATTATAAACATCACCCTTAACTCGTACGATCCATACTGCATCAGGAATGCGGTCTTAGAAACGTTCTACTCCCTGATGCACAACTGATGATATCCCGATCTAGGGTCTTAGAGAAGTACACTGATCCTTTCATCTAGTTGAACAAGTCATCAATTCGAGGAAATGGATACTTATTTTGTATCGTGAATTTGTTCATTCCCCTGTAGTTCACACACAAACGAAGAGACCCATCTCAATTTTTCACAAACAATATCGGCGCACTCCACGACGATGTACTCCACCTGATAAATCCCTGTCCCAGGAGTTGCTGAATCTAATCCCTCAATTCCCGCATCTCTAACGGGGCTCGTGAAATCGGCCTAGTCCCAGATGCTAAGTCAATAACAAACTCTATCTCACAACTGGGTGGAAACTCAGGTATCTCCTAGAACACATCTGCGAACTCCCTCACTACCGAGATCGAATCCATGGAAATAACCACCTCCTGTTGTGACACCCCACCTATTTTAATCACAGGTGATCAGTCCTTTATCAGAATAACCAAGAATATAATTTTGTTCATTCTTAGCATCACTGTTAAAAAACTTTTTAATTACGAACCACCTATATTAAATTAAGTCGGATCCAAATTTTATCTTTCAATTACATAACAACATGCGAAAATTTAGAATAAATAAACCAGACCATCCCCATAATAATGGTCTGAACAATCACACGACAGATATATAAATAGATAAGACTGAATAAACCATCAGTTCCTGAGATGAATCCAAATACAAGTCTGAAATAATAAAACTGATTTCGAATAAAATTTGATAAATAAACTGAATAACTAAATAGTCTGAAGGGGAAACACACCCAAATGAAATACTGAGAGAGATCCTATCTAGAATGAATAAGCCAAAGCATCTAAAGCAATTCCTGCAAGCCTCCATAAGTATTGTAGCTATGCTTCCATGGATAGAATCATCAAGCTTGACATCCCAATGGATGGACACCTAATAGGTTTTGAAAATACTTTGACACGGGTCAAAGCCCAAGAAAACAGTTTGAAAATATTTTGCAAGTGTTTAAATCACAATTAAATCAATTATTAGATTCAAATGTTAGTTTTCACCTACACTCCCTTTAGATCCTCGCCTCTCAACTCATGTGCACGTCTAATGTAACCTATCTAGCTATGCTACGCATCCCAAATAGATAACGTATCTAAATAACCTTAATAGGTCTATGTCACTCGTATTACCCATACGACACGCTACCATAGTCTCAATAATCAATTTTATCCACGTATTATTATTTTGTCTATTAATTAAGTTTATCTGCTTAAATAGTTTTAAATATATACAATCTATCAGTTCTACTATCACACATAAGTATATATATCACACTTGTATATATTTAACACACATATAATGTATACAACTATAGCATCCCCGAAATGGCCCCTCGTGATGCTAGCATACTTTGCTATCAAGTCCATGTACCTCTCGTAGTAAATCAAGGACTATTGGTTTGACATATCTCCTCGAACCCAAAAATAAATCAACACACACTGGAGGCGAACATGGTACTAAACCTTTGGGATACGCACATATCTAACATACCCAAATGACACGTCGGTCCCACTAGTGCACTGCACTAGTGAGCTTCCCTAAGTTCCATGCTTTGGGCCACACATCCAGTCCTCATTGGAATCGTCAATGTGGGATCGTACTCTGTGCGGAAATCTCCTGATAGCAGGAAACGTAGGTATGTTCACACATAATCAAATATCAACTATAGGTATTCGCACAACCTATATACATATTATTCAGTAGGTATACACACAACCCAATTGTGTAAGTTCGTATGTAGTATATATCTGTCTCATACTCAACGTACTAAAATAATTCCTACATATTATTAATTTCATGAAATATCCGGGCATCACACACTCCCCAAAGGGTCCCATTTATCCCATACATAAATTCAGTAGTCAAAACATCTCTATACTATTAATTTGTATCTTAGGTTATCGTTTTACCCTTCCCATAACCTAAATCAAAATTTTGAATTCAACCCTCACTCGATTATGCATTATCGGTTCACATCTTAATTTCCTCTTACTAAGGGTCACCGAGTTTAACTTTCGTACCTACTGGACTTCCCTAGTCTTTGTACAATCATTAAACTTACCTCCAAAGTTTCCCATAATTATTTTTCTTAAGAAATTACACAACAAAATTTCTGGGAATGACAGGTACCCCAAACCGATTCGAGCGTACTGCCGAATTGGTTTGGAGGCCGAATCGATTCTGGGCGACCACCGAACCGGTTCGAAGAACCTATTTGTCCTTCTTCTCCACTGTTAAAGCTTTCAGCCTTTTTAACCCACGATTTCTTCATACAATCATCCTAGACTCCACTATAATTTAACCTAACATTATATAAAAGTATATACGTCAATTCTAATGAATCTTTATCATCATAATATCATTAAATCCCAAAATTCTCAATATTTCTTTAAGGTTTTTCTACCCAAAACCCTAGTTCATTTTCTTCATGCAAAATCAAATTTTTCCCAGATTTCTTCCATCAGATTTACACATATGATCTGATTTCGTGTCCTCTACATATGTGGACTCATTTTACATGAAATCCTATCCCAATTTATGAGTTTTATTCACCTAAAATGCACGAACACGATTAAAATCATGATATTATAATATTTACACTGCATGGGTATTATAACTAACTCAAAAACATGCAAGATAAACACTTGCCTTTAATTTTTCAGGTCTGATTTCATTTTTAATGTGATTGTTGATACCAAAAATTAGTCATGTATGTGGACCAATCAGAAGTGTCAACTGTCTCCCTATATGGCAGAAATCCTAGTCAGTAGATAGTTACTCGGCAGGCATGTCGACCAACGTGAAAAATGCAGACCATCAATATAAATGAAAAGCCACCACATGGGAAGTACAACCAAAGTTATTATCGCACGTGGTTCATACAACAACCATCACATTCATTATTTACGGGTGTAAATGTTTAAACATATCCGGCATTCCAACTCTTTATCTCCGTGTCACTATAAATACATTGTACTTCTTTCATCAAAGGGAGAGAACGAATTATAGGATATTCTTATTAATAAGAATACCTAGTTTTCTGTAATCGTTGAAATCAATACAATAGCAGTGGACGTTGGCTTTTTCACACAGCCGAACCACTTTAAAAGTCTTTGTCTTTTATTTAATTATTCTATTGCAATCTTATATTTTATTCGTGATTAGGAAATTGGACCTAGTCCATTTTTGTATATTTACAGATTGGTGCCTTCTGTGGAAATGTGTGTCTAATTGTCGTTCTCAATCTCGTTCAAGGAAAAATGAATAATCCAGAGCCCAGTGCCAAAAATGAAGGCACTCCAACCATTCTATTTGCTCCACCTATGGAAGCCGGCCTAAATGGGATTCTTTTCAGTATCAATAGGGGTTAGAATGCTATAGAAGAAATAATTAGACAATTGTCTCAATCAATACAAGCCAAATCTCCAGCCTTATCCAAACAGTAAGTGGTTCCTTTGATGAGGAGAGAAATGCCACCTCCATCTCCCAGGTATAACCGATATATCCATTCCATATATTCGCATGATAGGACTTATCATTTAGGATTCAGTTCATCCATTAGATCCACAGAGTTCTATGATGGCCATTCTTTCTCTCCTGAAAGGCCAAGCGTTCTAGAAAGAGTGAGCAGAGCTTCACCTTTTAACCATTTGGGAACTCGAGCAAATAGAAATCCTCCTAGATAATTATCCAGAAGCACTCAATATCCAACCAACCATTATGAAGCCTCAGTAAGGTCAAGATCAAGCATTCGATGATCTACACAATTCAAGTAGACTTATCAGGAAGAGAGATCAGTGCCGATACATGGTCTTACATAAATCTGACCCAGGAAATCCATCATGGAAGGGATCAGTTTAACGATTGGAAGATCAGCTGGGGGAAATGGAAAAAGCAAATAATACCTTGCAGAGGAATTTCGTTAAAAGATCTCCCTTTATTCAGGCAATTGTTGATTTCCCAACTCCATCTAAGTTTAAAACCCATGTGGTTACCCCAAAGTATAATGGTAAGATTGATCTAGTTTTACACATCGAGAAGTATCAAGTTGTAGCAAACATTTGTTCAGTCCCTGATGAGATGAGATGTAGAGAATTTTTAAGAAGCATTACGGTTCAACCCAAATAGGGTACAATAACTTTCCCCGAGGATAAATTTCCCATTTCAACCAGCCTGGCGAGCTGTTTATTAGTAACTTCTATTTTGGGGCCAAGTTAGTAAAGAGAGTAGCCCATATCTTGAGTGTAACGCAGTGAATAGTGGAAACTACCAGGGAGTACATCACTCGTTTTAACAACGAGAAATTAAAAGTAGTTGATTATGAGGAGAAAATAGCCATCACATCTCTCATAACTAGATTTCTTCTCGAAAAACTATATTATGCTCTAGCTAATGATCCTCCTAAAACCAAGACTGAACTCATGGCTAAGGTAGGAAAAATCATGAATGCCTAGGAAGCAATGGCTACAAATCCGAGCCCAGTTACTAAGACTGATAAGAAGGATCACAAGGAGCAGAAGGAGTAGAAGCCGAAGAAGGATGATATGCTCAAAATTATGGAATGTATACTCCATTAACTAACAACGTTCACCATATTTTAGAGGAAATCAAACACAATAAGGATTAGTAATGGCTTGAGAGGTTGAGGTAACCTCCTAATAGGAGGGACAAATCTAAATATTATGAGTTCCATAAGGATTATGTTTATACGACAGATAATTGTATCTCTTTGAAGAACAAAATGGAGTAACTTATTCGCCGAGGAAAACTGAACAAATTCCTTGATTGGTGAAAAGGCAGAGAAGCAAGGAAAAGATCAAATTCTCCCTGTAGGCCCAAATATGACAGCAAGAGAAACCATGAATATGGTTATAAACATGATCCCGACCTACCGAAGAAGCCTAAGCAAGCTATGATAAATTTTGGTTCATTTGATTGTCATGTAATTACAGGTGGCAATGCAGGTAGAGGAGATCATACTGCCGAAAGAAAGGCCTACTTGAATGAGGCACATTATTGTTCTTATATCCAAATAATCAATCTAAACGAAAATGATTAGCCTAGAAAAGTCAATAAAGACAAGCTGGTAATTGACTTTTCCAAAAACAACCTCTCTGGGGTAATTTATCCCTACGATGATCCATTGATTATCAAATTCAAAATCAAGGATGCCATCATCGCCAGAATGTTGATTGATAATGGGAGATCGACTGATATCATGTTTTACCCACGCTTCCAGAGTCTAAATATGAAACTCAGCCAATTGTGACCTTATCGCAGGCCATTAATAGGGTTTTTAGGTGAAAATGTCTACCATCTTGGGATTGTCAAGCTAGAAGTGTTATTCAGTACCTGGTCGGTAAGCTGTACTGGAAAAATATGTTTTTTATGATGGATAAAAATGTTCATGTGACACCCCGTCTAATTAAATACCGGGTAGCTACTCCTTTATTCAAATTAATACAAAATGTCAAGTTGGTTCAGTTCTTAGCATCACTGTCGAAAACATTTTTAAACAATTACTAGCCACCTAATATTTAAAAAGTGAGATGTCAATTTTAATAAAATTAAATTAACATGCAACCAAATAAATTATTAACTAAGAACATCACAATCACATTACATTCACAATGTAAAATACTGGAATAAAATTGAGTCTTGAGTAACACTCCCCTGAATATCCAAATATTGAATAAAACCAAATACAAAGTGTGAATAATTAATTAATTAAAATTCGAAACTGAAAAGAAACTGAGCATGATAAAGTTGTCTCTAAAGGAAAAGGGCGACATGCCCTACAGATGAATAAATCTGAAGTGGAGTCAATGTAGAAAGTTGAGGCGTCTACTATCGAGGTCCTGTAACTTCCACAGTAGCTACAGCACGTCACTGGAATGGAACTCCTAATCTTGGCGTCCCTGTGGCTGGGCACTTAAAAGGTTTTTATAAGAAAATAGATTTTAAAGCAAACGGGTCAGAGCCCGATGTGAAAAAAGTTTAAAATATTGCAAGTGTTTAATAACATTAAACAGTGAATATAAAATACATGTTAGTTACGTGCACTCACATGAGTTACTCACCTCTCAACTAATTGTGCACGCCTAACGTATTCGTAACCCGTCCTGGTTATGCCGCTAACTAACTAGTCTAATTCACAACCTGACTTTACGTTATAATATGAGGGTCAAAACAAGACATTCTAATATAACCTATGCGTGTCTTCCTTTTTATTTCTCAGATTTCCTTATAATAATTATTATGTGAAATTCCCATTTTTAACTCTACTAAAAATGTCACAAGTATTCACACATACACTTAAGTAAAGAGTCTATTTCAATTACAAGTATATTAATCTCATCATAAATATACAATTAGGGCACCACCACGCTAAGCTGCGGTACACACATAATTTGCTATCGAGTCCCGGTACATCAGGTACATAAGGAACACGTATTCCGAATCTCTCCGGAACCGTCTCAATAAGCAGCAATCACACATAATGGAGGCGAACATAGTTCACATACCCATGGGTCACGCACATACCTATGCTCCCATGGTCAGCTGACTTATTAACTCACAAATAAGTCATTCATAGCCCTATATCCTTAAGGTACGAATCTAAATCCCCCCCCCCCCCCCCCCGTAGACACACAAGGATTAGATGGGCTAGTTCGAAATCCGACCTCCTGTGATAGCAAGTATGGTAGGTATGTTATACACATAAGTCCATATACTAAGCATTCACAAAACTTAGATATCTTAAAATATTAATAAACGTATATTCTACATCCCTATACCGTTATTCCAATTTGTACATTTTTAAGTCTCCGAATAATATAAAATATAAACCGCCGACATATTTCACGTCGTAATTCCAAGTCGTTAAAACCTACCCCATAAAGGTTACCAAGTCTCTTATTATTCTCACATTTAAATCCACTATTCTTAAGGTCCTCATTTCTGCCACTAACCTTATATTATCCACTATACAACGTTTAATCAATTAATCTTAACTCTAAAAATATCTCACTCGACCAGCCTTATTAGGTTCTATATAATTCCCAAAATTCAATCCTAATTATACTCTGGTCTCACAAACACACCTACTCGTCTTCCTCAAGTCTAAGAGTGTTCACAAAGTTCCCAACAATAATTCTCTAGGGTCGAAATTATTAAAATACAACAAAGGGAAAAAAATAACCAATTCTGGGAAGGTCGATCGATCGACCTTGAGTGTCGATCGATCGATGGTGGTCGATCGACCGACCTATGAATGTCGATCGATCGATTGCACCAGATGGGCTACGAACTGCTTCGTTTTTCAGTCCAAAATTCATCCCAAAACTTCATTACAGGGTATGAAATTCTAATCTAATGTTATAGTATCATCACACAACCAAAATACATCATTGTTAACGTTCCAAAACCTTTTAATCATCCATCGTTGGCCTTATATGGATCAAAACTTCAATAAAAACCCTAGTTTTCTATCTTCTTCAAGAACAATGATAATTATCCTCTTTAATCCGTTTTTAAATCATCAAAAGTTATGTTTTGGGTACTGAATTCGCCCAGAACAATTCTACATGTAATTCCTAACCAAAGTTTAGAGTTGTACATCAAATTCATTGGGTTTTCATCAAATCTTTCAAGACAATTATTAATTTCTACACTAAACATGGAGGAAATATTCATTCAAACTAATGAAACCAAATCACTTGCCTTAAGTTTGAGGTTCTGATTCGTTGTTGGTGTTCAAGGGCTGATTCTCTCTTCTTTTCGGTCATAATTTCCGTCCAAATGGTGGTGGTGGGTGGTGGTTTTGGTTTGGAAACCCTTTTGCAACTTCCCTCCAACTCACGTAGCCCACTCTCTTGTTTTTGGTTGATAATGGCCCTAATGGTTTTTCTAATAATATATAAATAAACTCTCAAATTCGTGGGTCTTAATTCCTTAATTTTTAAAATTACCAAAATACCCTTCCGGGTTGCCGATTTGGCCTAAAAATGCCTCGGGACCCAAACTAAACCCCCGACTAGTGTTTTCTGACTATCTTGACCCTTCTAGACACTTTGGCGCACTCAAAATGACCATACGGTTGATAAAATTATAATTTACTTTTTTTTATCTAATTAAATTGATTTCTGACGCGAGTGACACGCGCGTCCCAACTTAATTTCCCATTTGTCGTATTTATAACTCTTGACAATTTTGATACTTTCAATACTCCTATATTACCATATATACTCAGTAATATTTAATATTATCATCATAATCAAATACCAACTCACGTCTCGCTAGTATTTAAATCCGAATTAATTTCCAATTAAGTTTCATTTAATTTAATTAATCCTTTAAGTAAAAATCAATAAAATTACGGGGTATTACATACTTCCCCCTAATAACAGAATTTCTCCCGAAATTCGGACTAAAGTATACCTGGAAAAAATAACTCTGAATAACGCTCGCGCATCTCATCCTCACGCTCCCATGTGGACTCCTCGACATTATGATTCCGCCACTGAACACGTACTAATGGTACTATCTTCAACCTCAGTTTCCTCTCGCTGTGGTCCAGAATAACAATCGGCCCCTCCTTGTAGGAACTATTAGGCTGAATATCGATGTCCTCTAAAGCAATATGGGTATGGGCCAAATCATCCTTCAGATATCTCCTTAGCGAGGAAATATGAAACACATCATGAATCCTATGCAAGTGTTTCGGTAACCCAAGTCTACACTACTGGCCCAATCCGCCCGATGATAGGAAATGGGCCCACGTATCTAGGTGCTAATGTCCCTTTATTCCTGAAACGCATAATCCCCTTCATCGGAGATACTCTAAGTAACACCTGGTCCCCCACCTTAAACTCTCTAAAGAATCTTTTGGCATCGGCATAACTCTCCTGTCGGTCCTGAACTACCCGAATACGGCTCTGTATCATCTCTATCCTCGCCAAGGTATCCTGAATCACCTCTGGTCCAAGAATCTTGTTATCCCCCACCTCTAGCCAACATGCTGGGGAACGACAAGGTCTATCATATAACGCCTCAAATGGAGCCATGCCAATAGTGAACTGGTAGGAGTTATTATATGCAAACTCCACCAGTGGAAGGTACTGCTCCCAACCACCACCAAAGTCTAGTATGCACATACGCAATAGGTCCTCCAATATCTGATTCGTCCGCTCAATTTGCCCATATTTCGCGGGTGATATGCCGTACTCAGTCGTAACTCCGTACCCATGGCTTCCTGGAAACTCTCCCAAAATTGTGAAACAAATATCTTCTCTTGGTCAGACACGATATGGAGAGGCACCCCGTGAAGTCTCACTATCTTCGCTATGAAAATCTGGGCATACTGTCCCGTAGTGTAGTATGTCCGAGCTGGCAGAAAATGAGCAACTTTGGTCAACCTATCCACGATTACCCATATGGAGTCGTGACCCCTCTGTGATGAAGGTAACCCCGTGATGAAGTCCATAGAAATGCTCTCCCATTTCCACATAGGAATTTCTAATGGCTGTAGAAGTCTTGTCGGTCTCTGATGGTCCACCTTTACCAGCTGACAAGTGGCGCATTTATAAACGAACTCGACAATATCTCTCTTCATCCTTCTCCACCAGTACTGTCGCCTCATGTCCTGGTACATCTTATCCCCGCCAGGATGTACTGCGAATCGTGAACAATGAGACTCTGTCATTACCTCATGTTGCAAATCTTCCCTTTTCAGAACGACCAGTCTCCCATTAAAGCGTAAGCCCCCGCCTGAACTAACGGTATAGGACTCGACTCCCTCTGCTAGTAATCGAACTATCTGCTCTTGACAGAATGAGTCTTTTTCCTGGGCCTGTATCACTCTCGTAACGATCTGGGGCGTAACAGTCATCACAGACATGAATGATCGGGCCACTGCATCCCTGTGTCCCAACTCCTTCCACTTTGCTCTCCACACTTCGACCACCTCACCTACTGGCCTAGGGCTCAACGCGTCTGCTACCACATTAGCCTTCCCTGGGTGATATTGGATATCGAACTGATAATCCTTCACGAACTCGAGCCACCTACATTGACGCATATTTAGTTCCTTCTGTGTGAAGAGGTACTGTAGGGACTTGTGGTCCATGAACAAACGGAACTTCTCCCCCGGGAGGTAATGTCTCCAAATCCGAAGAGAAAATATGACTACTGCTAACTCCAAGTCATGGGTGGGGTAATTCTTCTCGTAAGGCTTAAGCTTACGGGAAGCATAAGCTATAGCCTAACTCTCCTGTTGCAGTACACCTACAAGTCCTTGTAAGGACGCATCGGTGTAGACTATATACTCAACTCCCGATCTGGGCAATGCTAACACTGGCACTGAGGTCAACTTTTCCTTCAACTCGTCGAATGCCAATTGACAGGCATCTCTCTAGATGAATGGCACACCTTTACGAGTCAGATGTGTCAAATGACCTATTATCTTAGAGAAACCCTGAATAAACCTCCTGTAGTATCCTGCTAAGCCCAAGAAACTACGTATTTCAATTGGTGTTGTGGGATGTCCCCACTCTCTCACCGCCGATACTTTCCCCGGATCAACTAATATCCCCCTGTCTAAAATGATATGCCCTAAAAACTGTACCTCTTCCATCCAAAACCCACACTTCTCATATTTTGCATATAACTCGTTCTGACACAACGTCTGCAAAACCTATCTCAAGTGCTCGGCTTGTTCCTCCTCTATCTGTGAGTAAACCAGAATGTCATCAGTAAAGACGATGATGAACTGGTCTAGAAACTCTCTGAACACCCTATTCATCAAATCTATAAACATGGCTGGGGCGTTGGTTAGGCCGAAAGGCATAACTCGAAACTCGTAGGACCCATATCTCGTCAAGAAAGCAGTCTTCGAGACGTCCTACTCCCTGATACGCAACTGGTGGTATCTCGATCGCAAGTCAATCTTTGAGAAGAAGGACGCTCCTCTCAAATGGTCGAATAAGTCATTGATTCGGGGCAACGGATATTTGTTTCGTATCTTGACTTTATTCAACTCCCGGTAATCTACACATAACCTTAAAGATCCATACCTTTTCTTCACGAATGGCACTGGGGCACCCCACAGTGAAGTACTCCTACGGATAAACCCCTGACCCAAAAGTTTCTCTATCTGATCCAGTAATTCCCTCATCTCCACTGGAGCCATACGGTAAGGCACGCGGGCTATTGGCCGAGTGCCCGACATCAAATCGATAACAAAGTTTATCTCTCTACTAGGAGGTAATCTTGGAATATCCTGGAATACATCAGCGAACTCTCTAACAACTGAAATCGAATCGAGTGGTATTACCACTTCCTTAGAGGTCTCCTCCTCTATGTAATACAAGTGAGTGGACGATCCTCCCTCAGGATGAGGCATCGCCACTAGGAACATATCTTGCCCGGGTATGGTAAAAATAATACTCCTATTGAAATAATCAATCATGGCTCGATACGCAACTAGCCAATCCATACCAACGATCGCATCGTACTCAGTCATATCTAATACTAGCATATCAACAGATAAAGTAAACCTCCCGATATCTATACCCACACCTCTACATATAAGGGAAATCACAAAACCCCTACTCAATGGTGAATCTACGCAAGTAACTGTGCTCTCCGCAGTTGTAATACCCCGTATTTCTGAATATTCCAAATATTCTATTTAATTAAAATGGAGAATTAAATGAGAAAATACGGCTTAATTTAAATTACGTAAGAGTAGTAATTTAATGAGTTTTATTTAAAAATTATAATTATGGAATATTAATCAAGAGATAGATACCGATTTATATTGCCTCATTATATTTTCTTAGTCCGAGTGGTAAATAGTTACTTAACGCGTGTAGACCGTGTTGGGGTGAGAACGGGAAATATTTTTAAGTGACTCAAATGATAATTTAGAGGTCACAAATGAGTCTGGAAGGGTCAAATTAGTCAAAATAGTATGCCCGGGGTACTAGTTGAGTCTCGGGGTAATTTTGGACTAAACCGAGACCGTTCGGGGGCGTTTTGGTCTTTTAACATGAGAGGGTATGGAGACCTACGAATTTGAGAGCTTTTTATCAGCCGTATGAAAGAGGGGTTAGGGTTAGTAAACCCATGTAAACACCAATACCAATAGAGAGAAGGAGAAAACCATTCTCAAGGCTTAGAAGATGCTTTTAAGGAGGTTGGATTTGGATCTTGCACCCTAGGAGCCAAGAGAGGAAGGATTGAAGAAGAGAAGCATCAATCCATCATCAACTCCACGAAATCAGATTTTCCTCTATCAAGGCAAGTTGTTTATTGCAAAAATTATAAAGGTATAATACCCATGTGTAATATTTTTGTTAAATCAATATCTTGATAAGAGAATAATGATATTTATACATGTTGGGATAGGAATCGCATGTAGAATGATTTAACATATGTAGAGGATTAATATTCAGAGTAGACTTGATGATTATTTCGGAATAAAATCTGGGTTTTGAATGAATAAATCGGAAGAACACCATAACTAGGGTTTTAAGAAATTCTGGGTTTAATTCACTATTTCTTTAAAGGAATTGAGGTTTTGATGTATTCGAAACGTTAGAAATTGTCCTAGTATATGTGGAAACACATTAGGATCATTGGGTCGAAGTTTTGTGGACTATAATGGAGTTTGGATATTTGTTAATGGAGGAAGAGGTTAACGAAGAAGACGAACTGCGTCTGTCCCTGTTCGATTGATCGATCGATCTTGAATGTCGATCAATCGACTAGGTCGATCGATCGAACTCAGTAGTCGATCGATCGACGTAAGTTATTTTTCCCGAATTTTCCGTGTTTAAGGTTTCTTTGATTTCTGGAAATGGATGGGTATCCTAGGATTTATATTATACTTATGGGAGTGAGAATAAGACCAGTAGGTATATTGCTGAGGTCCGATAAGGCCATTGGGTGTAGGGCTTGGATTATGGACCAACGAAAAATAATCAAATTTAATAGAGTATCGGGGAATTCGGAATTGAGTTACGAGGTGAGGTAAATTCAATTTAAGTAATAGACCAGTAGGGTAAGTAATAACTACTGAAATTATATGTGAGGGGTAACTAGGACCCTTAGAGTTGTGTGAATACTCAAATAAATGCGATTAATGAGATAAATCGTAAAGAGAATATGGTATGGTGAATATAAGAGATTAAAATATTACGTACGTATATAATTAATAGGTTGGGTGTGTACCTACTGAATTATATGATCTTTTAGGTCGAGAGATTTATACCTAAATTAACTATGTTAGGGTCGATGTGATATTCCGAACTAACATAGGGTTATTGTATGTTTGGGGTCGATGTAAAATGCCGAACCAAACCTTTGAACTGGTGGCGTGATGAAAGAGTCCGAGCCAGAATTTGTGTATATAAATAATTGGGGTCGATGTATCATTCCGAGCCAATTCTTACTTGGGGTCGATGAATCATTCTGATTCAAGAGTCCTTTACGTGTGTGAAAAGGACAAAATAGTAATGACTGATATTTAGTATATATTGTGTGTGAAATATATACTTGATGATATTCTACTTATGTGTATTAGTAGATTGATATATATTATGTATTTAAAGATACATATCGAACTGGTAAGTTAAGTAATGAAACTTAATTATGAAATGTAACGTTAGATAGAGAATATCTATTTAGTAATTTAAGTAGTGAAACTTAATTACAAAAGTGGGAAGACAGAAATTGTGATTATTGTAGAAATTTAGTAGTGAAACTAAATGATAAGTTTTGAAACATAACATAGGTGAAATGTTACTTGAGTATTAATTAACCTTCGTGAGATGTTAATGAAATGGATGTACTGTGTGGGCGATACGAGAACTTAAGTATAGATAAGTTCAGATGGTTACTTAGTCCTAGTTAGCTTGGAAGATATGGCTAGGTAGGCTAAGTGTAGAACGTTAGGTGTGCACAAAAGATGAGGGGTGAGTAAACTCAAGAGAGTGTACAAGAACCTAACATGTGTAATCAATAACTGCATTTTATATTGTGATAAACGCTTGCTAAATATTTTCAAAATATTTTGAGTACTAACTCCTGCTATAAAATATTTTCGAAACCTTTTAGGTGTCCAGCCACAGGGACGCCATGTATGATGATTTCCTTCCAGGGACTCGAAGCTGTAGCACAGTGGATGCTTACAGGATTTTGATTAGACGATATCTCTCATTCAGATCTAGTTCAGGATCTCACACTATTCTTTGTATGGACTTGTGGTCCAGTATCAGTCTCAGATGTTAGTTTCAGACTGGTGGTTGTTCTACTATTGTTTTGGGATTTTTAGCCGATGTTTTATTCGGTATTACTCTTATTCTTTTTTTCTTACACTTTGGTGATTGGGTTATAGTACATGATTATTTTTACTTTGTTCCACGTGGTTGATTTATCTGTTTTAAGAAAGATACAATTTGGCACCGGTCTAATTTTACTTAGGGGATTAGTAATTAAAAAGTTTTTGACAGTGATGCTAAGAATGAACCATTTGAGAAACCTATTTTAATTTAATAAAGGCCTGATCACCCGATGTTTAATTAGGCGGGGTGTCACAGATGGTATCAGAGCATCAGGTTCTAGTGTCCACAGGATCTATACGGCTTACTACGTTTTCAGCGTATCGTTTGATTGATATAGAGCCCTATCTTAGGGTTGTTACACTCCTCTACGTACATAGTTTACGTTCTCCTGCTATTTAGTAGATGTAGTGTTATATATATGAGTTCGATTGGGCATGGTACGTCGAACATGGCGGTAGGACTAGCATTGGCATTGGAGGGACTGCTGGAGGGAGGAGCTCGGCATGAAGCATGGAGTGTTCGAAAATGGTAATCATAGGAGAGATGACCGTTGTCGAGGTCACTCCTAGTATGTAATGGAAGTATATGCTACAAGGGTTGTTGAGGCATAGCATGAATTTTCCAAGAGTCGCGACGGCAAGGGGGGATGCTAATCTAGACCCGCCTAATGCAGTTAAAGTGGGAGGAGGTCTGAAGAAATTTTTTATGAAGAACGAGCCATAAAATGTGATAAAATGGCAACTGTACATGGTAACCAACGGAAGTAGAATGTGCAGAGGTTTTGGCATTTAGGGATTGAGTAGAAATACCCATAAGTGAAAATTTGAGTAAAATTTTTTTGAGGCATCGTGGCGGGGATACGAGCCACCACATCCGGATCGAGGGTTCGTATACAAATAGAGGGACCTTACGTATAGTTTAATCGCAAAGTTCTCCAATGATGATTCAGAAGCGAGGTAAATGGAAATATATGAACCCATCACGTGAAAGCCTGGTAGAGGCCAACCATGAGAAAAAAAATTATCTATTGAAGTGAACTTGTACCGATGAGATAGGTATAAAGGAAAAAGAGCCTTGAGAGAATGGAATCTCGAGTTGTCGTTTGCAATTTTGGTAAAGAAAATCTTCTTGGACGACTTATGTATATGAAGGCAGTATCGTGCTTCTTACAAGGTTGAGGTAAATGCTCCTAGGTGGGCGGAGCTAAGAGAGTTTAAGGATTTAGTCAAAGAGTAAGACTGAATGTAATGGGGCTGGTGCAAGCCATAAGTGGAAACCCACTAGGGGATTTAATGATTTGATTCTAAGTCGGGGCTATTAAGTCCCATAGTGCGTTCCTCTTGGTCAGCAGAACTAAGGGAACCAGGATGATAGTGTTCAGAATCGAGGCTACCAAGTCCGAGAGGAGGGATACCCAAATCTATCAGTGTATCCTGGAGTAAGGGGATTTTTTTTTAAAAAATGTCTAATGTGGGTTGAAGGGCCACGCATTTTTTCTAGCTTGAAGTTATTTCAGGAAATAATAACTTCGATAAGTTTTGCATTCCGGAAAGGACAAGCGTGTTATGTCCGAAAACCATCTGAACCACCAGAGCGATGGACAAGGAAGTATATGAGTTTTAGCCTCGAGTGAATGGGGTATATGATGATGCCTCACCTGAAAGAAGGTCGAGTTGTCATTATTCATCAATATGTGGGAGACTTTAGAGATTATGGATATCTCATAGTAATTGATTCAGGTGTGTAGGAACCTAAATGATGTGAGTCAAGGTATGTCGTATGACCGTTGAGGGGAGAGATCGAGATCGTTATTGTAATTAGTACTAAGGACTTAGTGATAGTATAAGCGCAGTGCCACTTGACTCCTTTAGAAATATTGGAGTATGGTTGCATATATGGTCGAGGAATGGAATTTGATTATCTCGACTATGTGTTGTTTCGACAATGCTCAGTAAGAATGCATGGGGAGAAGTCCCTTGTTTAAGTTCGGTTGCGAAAGGAGATACGACTGAAATTTTTATTCACGTCAGGAGAAGAGACGTTGTTAGATGCTAGGACATCAGTGGAGCCGGTAGTTTTATGGAGGAACACTGAAAGGCTTTCTTCACCACGAAGGGATAAGTGGTACTTTGTGGGCAAGGATTTGATTTTTGGTCTATAGTGGATTGAGAATACCCACAAGATTGTAGTCACGTCGTGTAGACTAGGCTAGAGTTGAGGAAAAGCATGTTACGAGTGCGACATTTGCAATGTTTTTGCAACTGCGCACGGAGAAAAGGGTGTATGGGCGCTCTAGTCAATTGGCTTTCTTAGACATACGAGATAAAGGGATGCGGAAAATTATTTTTAAGTACGTCGGTGGGGAAGTTATGAGGCAAGTCGTATCAACGAAATGGATTGTGCGTCGTGAGAGATAGACGATGATCCAAGCTTATGTGCTAAGAGAGCCAACACACCCTATGGGATAAAAATCAGTGGGAAGCCTCTCAAAGGTTATCTCTTGATATGGGAGACCTAACTGTTGTGAAGAAGTAACGCAAGGTGCTACTTGACTGAGTGTTAAGAGTGACTTACGCGTTACTAAAATGTTGATTCTTATAAAGTAACCAACCCCAAAAGTGTGCCAATTATGAAGAGTACACGGATTGTAAAGTATAATATACCCAGAGAGAAAGGGGAATAGAGTACCACTTGAGGAAAGATGACGTAAGTGGGAAGCGGTGTTGAGGAAGAGACATAGTGAGATTGTCTCCAGACGCACCACTAGTTGATAGAGAAAGATAGACTCGAAATGAGCAACCGGAATGTGGTAGTGAACTTACATTTCCAATGACGGAAGGAGGAGACAGACTTATAAAATATGATGGGCTGTGAACATCATAATTAAGCCAACATTTCGTTGGGGTAGCAGAATGGGGTGACCGGGATGGATTTGTATGTAGTTGAAAAGGGAGAGTGCACAAGTGCACGGTGCCGCTCTACATGATTGTGAATCAGGATGAAATCCTAAAATTCCACCCTATGAGAGATGGTTAGGGAGGAATAGAGATAAATTGTTATTTTGAGTATGTTGTGTTGCCAACGACTCAATGTTAGTGAGAAAGGATGATAATACGCCCTTATGATAGTGGAATTTTGGAGAAGCCCACTGATCAATTCATAGGTTGAATGTATACCTATATGAGCATATTTGTAGGTAGTGTGAGACTGCCTATATGCACTGTACATAAGGTTTAGGTTCTTGAATGCCTATTAAGAACTTTTGTGTACTTTGAAGTGTGGTTCGGGGAGATATTTCGAACTTTTAGTGCTTAACGCGTGATATGAGGACATTCTATTGGGGTATGGCATTTTAGAATATAAGAAGTGTGAAATATATGGCTCACAAATTGTCTACTCATGTGCGATGAGATATATATACTTATATTGTGCTCGAAGTGTGATTTCGAGACAATATAACCAATCACTATTGGTGATCGAGGTGGGATTCTGAGCCAATAACCCCAAAAGTGTTATGAAAGGGGGGTGATTATAAAATAAATGTTGATAGTATATGCTATGTGTAATTAATATATATATATATATATATATATATATATACCTTATGATTTCCTGTTTATGTGCGATAATAAGTATGCTTAAATTCTGTATTGGGGTCGATGATGTTCCGGACCAATACGTGAAGGATTGATTTGGGGTCGATGATTTTTTCGAACCAAATCGATGACAAATTTGGTATCGACGGAAGGTCTGAACCAACACATGCATTACATTTACCTTGGGGTCGAGGGATTTTCGGACCAATGTAAATGATAGGATTATTGGGGCCGATGATTTTTCCGAACCAATTTCCCTTATAGTATATATTGTGTGTGAAATATATACCTTATAATATTCTACTTATGAGTGATAGTAGACACATAGATGTTATATATAGAGATATACATCAAAAGGGTAAATTAAGTGAGGAGAAACTTAATTTCAAGAGTTAACGTTAGATTGGGAAAAATCTATGGAGAAATTAAGTAGTGAGACTTAATTATGATATATGCGGCATGGGTAACATGCGATAAGAGTTTATAATGAAACAAGGCATGTACTTGTGGCGACCGTTAGGATGATATGATTTGATTTTGGGTATTAGAGGATGCAATGATGTTTAAGGTCCTTAGTCTTAATACAAGCCTTTTCCTGATTTCGAGGACGAAATTACTTTGTAAGGGGGGAAGTATGTAATACCCCGTATTTCTTAATATTCCAAATATTCTATTTAATTAAAATGGAGAATTAAATGAGAAAATACGGCTTAATTTAAATTATGTAAGAGTAGTAATTTAATGAGTTTTATTTAAAAATTGTAATTATGGAATATTAATCGAGAGATAGATACCGATTTATATTGCCTCATTATATTTACTTAGTGCGAGTGGTAAATAGTTACTTAACGCGTGTAGATCGTGTTGGGGTGAGAACGAGTAATATTTTTAAGTGGCTCAAATGATAATTTAGAGGTCACAGATGAGTCCGGAAGGGTCAAATTAGTCAAAATAGTATACCCGGGGGTACTAGTTGAGTCTCGGGGATGTTTAGAAGATTGGTGAACTCAGACTCATACTCTTCCACTGTCTTCCCCTCCTACTTGAGGTTCATCAACGTCCTCCTCATCTCGGTATGAACTGCTGAGGGAAAGTACTTGTGGTCAAATCGCACCCAGAACTCCTGAATGGTAAGAACATCTCTCTCCTACGCGGTGGTAATGGACTTCCACCACTGCAAAGCTGACCCTACCATCTTAAAAGTAGCCAGTATCTATCTTTGTAAATCCGTACACTCGTACATCCTCAAGTGTCTTTGGATGTCCTTCTTCCACTGACTGGACACAACGACGTCGGAGCTACCTGTAAACTTCAGAGGGTGTGCCTTCTGATAGGCATCACAAATATGTTCCCAAGCAGACGGGAATGCATGAGCCTGGACCGGGGCTACCACTGTTGCCTAATGTGGTGCTTGCTGCACAACTGCTAAAGCGGCATTTACCGCTTGGGCAACAATGGCGGTAAACTCTACGGCGTTCATGGAACCCTGAACTGGTGCAGGTTGTGCCTCAGGCTGAGCATCCCAGGGAACTCTCTGTGCACGTTGTGGAGGCATCTGAAATGAGAGAGAAGTCTTATAAGTTCACAGTTATTATCTCAAAATAGCTGAAGAGCGAAAGATACACAAAAGAGTACAACAATCCTAAAATATAGGGCTCTACATCAAATAAAGCTACGCTGGAAGCATAATAAGACGTACAGATCCTAAAGGAAACTAGAACCTGATGCTCTGATACCACCTGTGACACCCCGTCTAATTAAATACCGGGCAGCTACTCCTTTATTCAAATTAATATAAAATGTCAAGTTGGTTCACTTCTTAGCATCACTGTCGAAAACATTTTTAAACAATTACTAGCCACCTAATATTTAAAAAGTGAGTTGTCAATTTTAATTAAATTAAACTAACATGCAACCAAATAAATTATTAACTAAGGACATCACAATCACATGTCACAATGTAAAATACTGGAATAAAATTGAGTCTGGAGTAACGCTCCCCTGAATAATCCAAATACTGAATAAAACCAAATACAAAGTCTGAATAATTAATTAATTAAAATTCGAAACTGAAAAGAAACTAAGCATGATAAAGTTGTCTCTAAAGGAAAAGGGATACATGCCCATCAGATGAATAAATCTGAAGTGGAGTCAATGTAGAAAGTGGAGGCGTCTACCATCGAGGTCCTGTAACTTCCACAGCAGCTACAACACGTCATTGGAATGGAACTCCTAAGCTTGGCATCCCTGTGGCTGGGTACCTAAAAGGTTTTTATAAGAAAATAGATTTAAAAGCAAACGGGTCAGAGCCCGATGTGTAAATAGTTTAAAATATATAAAGTGTTTAATAACATTAAACAGTGGATATAAAATACATGTTAGTTACGTGCACTCACATGAGTTCCTCACCTCTCAACTAATTGTGCACACCTAACGTATCCGTAACCCGTCCTAGTTATGCCGCTAACTAACTAGTCTAATTCACAACCTGACTTTACGTTATAATATGAGGGTCAAAACAAGACATTCTAATATAACCTGTGCGCGTCATCCTTTTATTTCTCAGATTTCCTTATAATAATTATTATGTGAAATTCCCATTTTTAACTCTACTAAAAATGTCACAAGTATTCACACATACACTTAAGTAAAGAGTCTATTTCAATTACAAGTATATTAATCACACCATAAATATACAATTAGGACACCCCTTGGCTAAGCTGTGGTGTACACATACTCTGCTATCGAGTCCCGATACATCACGTACATAAGGAACACATATTCTGAATCTCTCCGGAACCGTATAAATAAGCAACAATCACACATAATGGAGGCGAATATAGTTCACATACCCATGGGTCACGCACATACCTACGCTCCCATGGTCAGCTAACTTATTAACTCACGAATAAGTCATTCACAGCCCTATGTCCTTAAGGTACCAATCTAAATCCCCCCCGTAGGCACACAAGGATTAGATGGTCCAGTTCGAAAGCCGATCTCCTGTGATAGCAAGTATGGTAGGTATGTTATACACATAAGTACATATACTAATAATTCACACAACTTAGATATCCTAAAATATTAATAAAGGTATATTCTACATCCCTATACTTTTATTCCAATTTTTACATTTTTAAGTCTCCGAATAATATACAATATAGACCGCCGACACATCTCACGTCGTAATTCCAAGTCCTTAAAACCTACCCCATAAAGGTTACCAAGTCTCTTATTATTCCCACATTTAAATCCACTATTCTTAAGGTCCTCATTTCTGCCACTAACCTTATATTATCCACTATACAACGTTTAATCATTTAATCTCAACTCTAATAGTATCTCACTCGACGATCCTTATTAGGTTCTATATAATTCCCAAAATTCAATCCTAATTATTCTCCGGTCTCACAAACACACCTACTGGTCTTCCTCAAGTCTAAGAGTGTTCACAAAGTTCCCGAAAATAATTCTCAAGGGTCGAAATTATTAAAATTCAACAAAGGGAAAAATATAACCAATTCGAGGAAGGTCGATCGATCGACCTTGAGTGTAGATCGATCGTTGGTGGTCAATCGATCGACCTATGAATGTCGATCGATCGATTGCACCAGGTGGGCTACGGACTGCTTCATTTTTCAGTCCAAAATTCGTCCCAAAACTTCATTACAATGTATAAAATTCTAATCTAATGTTATAGGATCATCAAACAACCAAAATTCATCGTTGTTAACGCTCCAAAACCTTTTAATCATCCATCATTGGCCTTATATGGATCAAAACTTCAATAAAAACCCTAGTTTTCTATCTTCTTCAAGAACAATGATAATTATCCTCTTTAATCCGTTTTTAAATCATCAAAAGTTATGTTTTGGGTACTGAATTCGTCCAGAACAATTCTACATGTAATTCCTAACCAAAGTTTAGAGTTGTACATTAAATTCATTGGGTGTTCATCAAATCTTTCAAGACAATTATTAATTTCTACACTAAACATGGAGGAAATATTCATTGAAACTAATGAAACCAAATCACTTGCCTTAAGTTTGAGGTTTTGATTCGTTGTTGGTGTTCAAGGGCTGATTCTCTCTTCTTTCCGGTCGCAATTTCCGTCCAAAATGGTGGTGGTGGGTGGTGGGTGGTGGTTTTGGTTTGGAAACCCTTTTGCAACTTCCCTCTAACTCACGTATCCCACTCTCTTATATTTGGATGATAATGACCCTAATGGATTTTCAAATAATATATAAATAAACTCTAAAATTCGTATGTCTAAATTCCTTAATTTTTAAAATTACCAAAATACCCTTCCGGGTGGCCGATTTGGCCTAAAAATGCCCCGGGACCCAAACTAAACCCCCGACTAGTGTTTTCTGACTATCTCGGTCCTTCTGGACACGTTGGTACACTCGAAATCACCATACAGTTGATAAAATTATAATCTACTTTTTTATCTAATTAAAATGATTTCTGATGCGAGTGACACACGCGTCCCAACATAATTTTTCAAATTGTCGTATTTATAACTCTTGACAACTTTGATACTTTCAATACTCCTATATTACCATATATACTCAGTAATATTTAATATTATCATCATAATCGAATACCAACTCAAGTCTCGCTAGTATTTAAATCCGGATTAATTTCCAATTAATTCTCATTTAAGTTAATTAATCCATTAAGTAAAAATCAGTAAAATTACGGGGTATTAGAGCTCATTCATCTTATAATGTGATCCTCGACAGGGTTGGATTGAAGAAGTTTGAATCTATACCATCAACAGTCCATTAGTGTTTGTAGTTACCAACTCATTTTGGGGTTGGTGTTATGAAAAGAGACCAGAAGGTGACCAGAGAGTGTTAGTACTCCTCAACTGAGAAGGTAGATACCAATGATACCAACAGTGAATCTAAAGTTGAAACTCTAGCTCCTCGAGATGAAACCGTGTACGTCAAAGGGCAGATTATTGAAACCACTGAGAGTATAGTCCTAGATGATGATAAACCGAAAAGGACCTCCCAGATCGTCTCAACACTAGATCCAATCCTTAAACATGAGTTAATTTCATTCTTGAGACAGTGAAAGAATGTATTTTCTTGGAGTCACGAGGATATGCCTGGGATTCATCCCAAATACCTTTGTCATGAGCTCAACATTAATAAGGATGCCAAGCTAATCAAGCAGAGGCATAAGGTGTTTAGTCTGGAGAAAAATTAAGCTATCCAGGAAGAGGTGGAGAAACTTCAAACAGCTCAATTCATTGAGGATGTGAAATACCCATCTTGGTTAGTCAATGTTGTGATGGTCAAAAAGAAAAATGACAAGTGGAGAATGTGTGTGGATTTTACTGATCTGAAGAAAGCCTGCCCAAAAGACCACTCCCCTGCCTAGAATTGATCAATTTGTTGATGCTACATCAGGACATGAGTTATGAAGCTTCATGGATGCTTATTTTGGATATAACCAGATCAAAATGAAACTATAGGAAAAGGAAAGTACTACTTTCATCACCATTCAAGGAACATATTGCTACAACGTAATGCCCTTTGGGCTTAAAAATACTAGAGCAATATACAAAAAGTTGGTCAACAAGGTGTTCGAAGAACAGATAGAAAAGAATATGGAGGTTTATACGAACGATATGCTAACAAAAAACAATAAGGGTTCAGATCATATCAGGGACCTCAGTCAGACCTTTGATCAGCTGGAAAAGCATCAAATAAAGTTGAATCCGACCAAGTGTGTGTTCATGGTACATGAAGGAATGTTCCTTTACTTCATTGTTAATTAAGGGGGAATTGAAGCTAATCCAGCCAAAATAAAAGCTTTGATGGAAATGCAGTCGCTGACTTGCAAGAAAGATATACAAAGGCTTATTGGTTGAATGGCAGCTTTAAACAGGTTTGTGTCCCGAGAAACTGATAGGTGTTTTCCATTCTTCAAGGTGTTGAAAAAGACTTTTGAGTGGAATGTAGAATATGAAGAAGCATTTCCAGATCTGAATAAATACCTAGGATCACCACCTTTATTGTCCCAACCTATTTTGGGAGAAAATTTGTATTTATACATAGCTGTTTTTTAGTCTGCAGTTAGCTCGTCCTTGGTTCGATTGGAGTATGGAATCCAGAAACCATTTTAATACACCAACAAATCATTCACAAGAGTCGAGATCAGGTACCCACACTTAGAAAATGTGGCCCTAGCACTCATTGAAGCCTCCAGGCATATGAAGCCATACTTCCAAGCACACACTATAGTTGTGTATACTGATCTACCCATTCGGCAAGAGCTCCATAAACCAGAGAAGTCAGGAAGATTGATGTACTGGGAAGTTGAACTAGGAGAGTATGAAATCATTTATGAACCAAGGTTCTCATTAAAAGGACAATCTTTGGTGGATTTTATTACAGAGTTCACTTATCTAGAAGTTGCTGACCAACAACACTTGCTTATCGAGCAAACTTCTAAGGAAGAGAGCTCTGCTCAAAAGTAAGCTGAAGTCTCGACCAATCAACTCGAATCGACCAAAACTCAAGAAATGTCACAAAGGTTTGCAAAGGAGAGTAAGAAGATATTCCACTATAGAGTTCTGTCAGATGAAAGCTTCACTAATGATATCCCCTAATAGAATTTATATGTGGATGGACCTTTGTGTGCGACTGGAAGTGGAGCAGGTATAATACTCAATATTCTTGATGATATTGATGTTGAATATGCCCCCAAGTTTTAATTCAAGGCATCAAACAATGAGGCAGGGTATGAAGCTTTGATAGTCAGACTAGATTTGGCCCATTTGTTAGGTGCCAAGTAGGTAGTGGCGTACAGTGATTCATAGCTAGTTATCAACCAAGTGCTTCATTTATTTGGAGTCAAGGGATAATTAACGACTAGATACCTTACCAAACCCATGGAATTCATTTCTAAGTTTCAGTCGTGAAAATGAACAGGATCCTAAGAAAAATTAACGTTCGAGATGATACACTTGCTCGGCTGGCTTCAACAATAAGAAGTGAACTTAGGACAACCATCCCAATAGAGACCTTAACCAATCGGAGCTTTAATGAATACTTAATGGTCAGTTTCATTGATATAAATTTGGTACCTTTTTGGATGGATCCAATCAAGGCCTATATTGAATATGGAATCCTACCACCTGACCCTAAAAAGACCAAAAAGCTCTGGTATAAAGCAACAAGATATGTATTGGACAAATGAGTTTTATACATAAGGGGATTAATCATTTCCTTATTACATTGTGTTCACCCGTTGGGAGTGGAAGATTTGAATAAAGAAGAGAATGAAGGTTCTCATTCAGTTGGTCGATCACTGCTCCAAAGAATCAATACTCAATGATACTACTGGCCGACTATGAGGGAAAATTATATGGCCTTTGTAAGAAAGTGTGACAAGTGCCAGAAGTTCTATGCAATTCACAAAGCACCCAACGCTGCTTTACTCTAATTACTTCACCTTAGCCCTTCGCTATTTGGGGAATTGACTTGGTATGTCCACTATTAACCACTAAAGGTAGGTTTAAGTACTTGGTAGTTATTGTTGATTACTTCACAAATTGGGTAGAAGCAAAGCCATTGATTGAGATGTCGTATGACAAGGTGTATCAGTTCATCTGGAAGAGCATTATATGTAGGTATGGGATGCCCTATTCCTTCATCATAGACCATGGAACCCAATTTGATAATGATGAGTTTGAAGCATATTGTGTTCAGTCCAAAATCGAGAAACTCCATTCTGCACCAGGCCATCCACAAAGTAATGGTCAAACAGAAGTAACAAATAGAACTTTTCTCAATTAACTGAAGAAAAGACTTAATAATGCCAAGGAAACTAGATCAATGAATTACATTTGTTCTTTGGGATTACAGAATAATGCCGAGAATAGCAACTGGAGAGATGCCTCTTATGCTTGTTGTGCCATCCTAAGGCATGACGTTCTTGGGGGGGAGGAGGAGGATCCCTCGAGAAAGAACTTCCCCGCGGTCTCACACCCCTCTACTAAAGGTGCTTTGGACGTCTTTGGTGTGGGGTGAATGTAAAGAGATGGAGGCATCAACCTATTTTGCACAAAACAGGCAAAAGAAAATTTTGCCACTTCAAGAGAACGGCATCAAGGACAAACTGATGCATACGAAACCAATAGATCGTAGGTCCGGGGGATAAGTTATGAAATGGGAAGGTGTTAGACACCCATCCCGCCCTTTCGGTCTCTCACGGGCAAATGTTAATATTTTCCTTTATCCCCGGGAAGTTTGTGTATGTGTTTATATAATGGAGATTGGAATCATTCGACCCATACCATGGAAAAGATAAGGTGAGGTCATCCATAGGAATATTCCCAAAATAATAATAAATCTAGAAGATAGAATATGAGCATTCATCACGATATTGATTGTTATTGGGAAATGATAATATGTGTAGGATGAAACGCGAATAAGCATATTATATGTATATGTATGATAATTATGAAAATGAGGGTTATTGAGAAATTTGGGAAATAAGAGAAATTGAAAAATTGAACCCGAGTCTCGAATTTTAATCTGAGACGCCTACGTAGCTTATAAAGGCATCAAAGTTCATATAGTTCGAATGTAGAATAGGGATGGGATTTATCCTTTAGATTCGAATGGAATTTTATTATGTGTGTACGTGTAGAAAATGTGTTTTTGGTTTTGGAAAAAGTGTGATCGATAATTCCGTTCGGAATTTACGAGTGTAACCCTCTTTTATTTGTTTTTAGGTTTTTTATGGAAAATTATGTATGCGCAATATACTAATAAAAGCATAGATGTTAATATGTATGAACTAAAGTAAAACTAGATTATGAATCTAAAGTAACTTATGCAAAAACAAGAGATCTAAAAGAGAGGGAGAAGGAATTGGACCTTCCTTGGAGCTTGAGCTTGGATCTTGGATGAACTCCTTTGAATGTTGATGAGAGAGAAGGATATTTGCCAAATTGGGTGTAAAAAGGATGGGTATTTAGGCTTGAATGGAACTTCTCATATAGAACTTCGCTGATTTCGAGAGAATGTTGCTGAGATCATTGATGCTGATGGATTTCTTCCTCCCTTTTAGAGTGAGGTCATGGCGTTTATTTATAGGTCCAAGGGAAGTGCCAATCGGCCTACCCCAGGGTGTGCCTATCGGCAGGTAACCCTTGACACTATGCCGATAGGCAGTTTTTATGACATGCTAATTGGAAATCTCATGCGGACTTTTTTGGAAAACGACCGTAGCGCACACACCATTGAATCGAATCGCGCATGGGGCAACCCATTAAAAAGGTACTTAAGAGACCTTCGAGATTTATTAGATTGCTCTAGGGTCCGAAAGATGACTTTAGGCCAAATGTGGCTCGGAAATGCACGTCGATCTTTTGGACGGGAGATCGTCGGACGAAAACAGATCGTTCATCCATATGGTAAGTCTCTCATTTTGGGTGACCTGTTGGAAACTTTATGAGGTGTACTTCAACATTCCAAAGATATTCATTCGGATTGGAAAGATAACCTTGGTCAACTCGGGCCTAAAAGCGTCCGGTGACCTCTCAGAGTAAAACGGATCGCTCGTACGGACCGTAGGTCAGAATAGCACACGGGGAGGATCGTTAGAAAGGGTATTCAGGGTCCTTTAGAGATTCATTCAGCCTCATTCAAGCTAAAGAATTGACTTTGGTCAAACAGAGTTGGGGAGCGGTCGGTGGCCTCCAGATCATTTTTTGGAGGAAAATTGATCATTCGTCCAAAAGGTTATGTTGTTTCATGCACAAGATGGACTGCTGAAAAGGGTTTTCAGTGCCCTTCAAATATTTAAGGAGCTTTCACTCTGATGGTGAAATTGATTGGTGTCAACTCGAGGCTCGGGAGCACCTGTTGGCCTCTGAATCAATTTTTGGTAGTGAAATGGTCCGTTCGTCCGAACCATTATGCTGATTCATGTACGGGGTGGGCCGTTAGAAAGGGTACTCGGATCCCTTCAAAAATTCAAAGGGTTTTTTCTCTGACTATACAGTTTATCGGAGTCAAATGGGTCCCTGGGGCCCCCGATGGCCTCTAGATCGGTACTCGAAGTGTGACCTAGGTTTGCGATGGAAAGAGGAAGTGTTAGGGGTCTAATGAGAGACTTAAGGGGTCCTAGAATGTGGTGTCTATAGAGCCCCTAGACAGGTAAGATTGGAATAATTTATGGCTGTCAAATAGACACCACATGATGGAGGGAGGTCAGTTATGTGAACCTAAGGGATGTGGATGACTGATTCAGAGGGTCGGGGTCAATTCGGACCTAAAAGAGGTGAAGACTAAGGACTGAGGTCAATTCTGACCTAACTGAGGTAAAGATCCAAGACCAAGGTAAATTCTGACCTAAAAAAGGTGACGACTGAGAACCGAGATCAATTCTGACCTAACTGAGGTGACGATTAAAGACTGAGGTTAATTTTGACCTAAAAGAGGTGATGATCAAGGTCAATTCTAAACTAACTATGGTGAGGATCCAAGACCGAGGTCAAGTCTGACCTAGCAGAGGTGACGACCGAGGATCAAGGTCAATTCTGACCTAATTAAGGTGACGATCCAAGACCGAGGCCAATTCTAATGTAAAAAAGGTGACGATCGAGGACTATGGTTAATTCTGACCTAACTGAGGTGACAATCCAAGACCGAGGTCAATTTTTATCTAAAAGAGCTGAGATCGAGGACTGAGGTCAATTCTGATCTAACTAAGGTGACGATCCAAGATCGAGGTCAATTTTAACCTAAAAGAGGTGACGATCGAGGATCGAGGTCAATTTTGACCTAACTGAGGTGATGATCTAAGATCGAGGTCAATTCTGACCTAAAAGAGGTGACGACCGAGGACCAAGGTCAATTATGACATAACTAAGGTGACGATCCAAGAACGAGGTCAATTCTAACCTAAAAGAGGAGACGATCGAGGAACGAGGTCAATTCTGACCTAATTGAGGTGACGATCCAAGACTGAGGTCAATTCTGGCATAAAAGAGGTGACGACCGAGGACCGAGGTCAATTATAATCTAACAAAGTTGATGATCCAAGACCGAGGTCAAGTCTAACCTAACGGAGGTGACGACCGAGGATCGAGGTCAATTCTGACCTAATTAAGGGGACGATCCAAGATCGAGGTCAATTCTAACCTAAAAGAGGTGACGACCGAGGTCAATTCTGACCTAAAAAGGTGACGATCGAGAATTGAGATCAATTCTAACCTAACTGAGGTAACAATCCAACCCTGAGGTCAACTCTAACCTAAAAGAGGTGTTGACTGAGGACCGAGGTCAATTCTAACCTAACTGAGGCACCGATCTAGGACCGATGTCAATTCTGACCTAAAAGAGGTGATGACCGACGACTGAGGTCAATTATGACCTAACTGAGGTGATGATCCAAGATCAAGGTCAATTCTGACCTAAAAGAGGTGACGATCGAGCATCAAGGTCAATTCTGACCTAACTGAGGTGACAATCCAAGATCGAGGTCAGTTATGACCTAAATGAGGTGACGACTAAGGCCCGAGGTCAATTCTGACCTAACTTAGGTGACAATCTAAGACCGAGATCAATTCTAACCTAAAAGAGGTGACGATCGACGATCGAGGTCCATCCTAACCTAACTGAGGTCCTAATCTAAGACCGAGGTCAATTCTTACCTAAAAGAGGTGACTACTAAGGACTGAGGTCAATTCTTACCTAACTGAGGTGACGATCCAAGACCGTGGTCAATTATGACCTAAAAGAGGTGACGATCGAGGATTGAGGTCAATTATGACCTAACTGAGGTAACGATCCAGGGTCGGGGTCAATTCTAACCTAAAATAGGTGACGATCGAGGAGCGAGGTCAATTCTGGCCTAATTATGATGACGATCCAAGATTGAGGTCAATTTTGACCTAAAAGAGGTGACGATTAAGGACCGAGGTCAATTCTGACCTAACTAAGGTGACGATCAGAGATTGAGGTCAATTCTAATCCAAAGAGGTGAGGATAGAGGTCAATTCTAACCTAACTATGGTGACGATCCAAGACCGAGGTCAAGTCTGACCTAACAGAGATGATGATCGAGGATCGAGGTCAATTCTAACCTTATTAAGGTGACGATACAAGATCGAAGTCAATTTTGATGTAAAAGAGGTGACGACCGAGGACCGAGGTCAATTTTTACCTAACTGAGTTGACAATCCAAGATCGAGGCCAATTTTAACCTAAAAGAGCAGACGATTGAGGACCGATGTCAATTCTCACCTAACTGAGGTGACGATCCAAGACCGATGTCAATTCTAACCTAAAAGAGGTGACGAACGAGGACCGATGTCAATTCTGACCTAACTGAGGTGACGATCTAAGATCGAGGTCAATTTTAACCTAAAAGAGGTGATGACCGAGGACTAAGGTTAATTCTGATCTAAAAGACGATCGAGGATCGTGGTCAATTCTGACCTAACTGAGGTAACGATCCAAGACCGTGGTCAATTTTGACATAAAAGAGGTGACGACCAAGGACCGAGGTCAATTCTAATCTAACAAAGTTGACGATCCAAGACCGAGGTCAAGTCTGACCTAACAGAGGTGAGGACAAAGGATCGACATCAATTTTGACCTAATTAAGGTGACGATAAAAGATCGAGGTGAATTCTGACCTAAAAAAGGTGACGACGGAGGATCGAGGTCAATTCTGACCTAACTAATGTGAAGATCCAAGACCGAGGTCAATTCTGACCTAACAGAGGTGATGACCGAGGATTGAGGTCAATTCTGACCTAATTAAGGTGATGATCCAAGACCGAAGTCAATTTTGAGGTAAAAGAGGTGACGACCGAGGACTGAGGTCAATTCTTACCTAACTGAGTTGACAATCCAAGACCGAGGCCAATTTTAACCTAAAAGAGCATACGATCGAGGACCGATGTCAATTCTAACCTAACTGAGGTGACGATCCAAGACCGATGTCAATTCTAGCCTAAAAGAGGTGACGATCGAGGACCGAGGTCAATTCTGACCTAACTGAGGTGACGATCTAAGATCGAGGTCAATTTTAACCTAAAAGAGGTGATGACCGAGTATTAAGGTTAATTCTGATCTAAAAGACGACTGAGGATCATGGTCAATTCTGACCTAACTGAGGTAACGATCCAAGACCGTGGTTAATTCTGACATAAAAGAGGTGACGACCGAGGATTGAGGTCAATTCTAATCTAACAAAGTTGACGATCCAAGACCAAGGTCAAGTCTGACCTAATAGAGGTGAGGATAAAGGACCGACATCAATTGTTACCTAATTAAGGTGACGATCCAAGACCGAGGTGAATTCTGACCTAAAAGAGGTGACGACGGAGGATCGAGGTCAATTCTGACCAAACTAATGTGAAGATCCAAGACCGAGGTTAATTCTGACCTAAAAGAGGTGACGATCGAGGACTGAGGTCAATTCTAACCTAATTGAGGTAATGATAAAAGATCGAGGTCAATTCTAACCTAAAAGAGGTGACGACAGAGGACCGAGGTCAATTATAACCTAACTGAGGTGATGATCTAAGATCGAGGTCAATTCTGACCTAAAAGAGGTGACGATCGAGGACCGAGGTCAATTAAGACATAACTAAGGTGACGATCTAAGATCGAGGTAAATTATGACCTAAAAGAGGTGCCGATTGAGGATCAAGGTCAATTCTGATCTAACTTAGGTGACAATCAAAGACCCAGGTGAGTTTTGACCTAAAAGCGGTGACGAATGAGGACCGAGATCAATTCTTACCTAACTGAGGTGACAATCCAAGACCGAGATCAATTCTAACCTAAAAGAGGTGACGATCGAGGATCGAGGTCCATTCTGACCTAATTAAAGTGACAATCTAAGACCGAGGTCAATTTTGACATAAAAGAGGTGACGACCGAGGACTGAGGTCAATTCTGGCCTAACTGGGGTGACGATCCAAAATCAAGGTCAATTCTGACCTAAAAGAGGTAACGCTTGAGGTCTGAGGTCAATTCTAACTTAACTGAGGTGATGATCCACGATCGTGGTCAATTATGACCTAAAAGAGGTGACGATCGAGGACTGAACTCAATTCTGACCTAACTGAGGTGACGATCTAAGATCAAGGTCAGTTCTGACCTAAAAGAGGTGACGACCGGGGACCAAGGTCAATTATGACCTAATTAAGTTGATGATCTAAGATCGAGGTCAATTCTGACCTAAAGAGGTGACGACCGAGGATTGAGGTTAATTTTGACCTAACTGGGGTGACGATCCAAGATCGAGGTCAAGTCTGACCTAACAGAGGTGACGACCGAGGATCGATATCAATTCTAACCCAACTGAGGTGATGATCCAAAACCAAGATCAATTCTGACCTAAAAGAGGTGACGACTGAGGACCGATGTCAATTCTGACCTATCTTAGGTGGCGATCTAAGGCCGAGGTCAATTCTGACCTAAAAGAGGTGTACTCTTCATTTGAGAAATTTGAGGACTCTACTGGGGATGATTTGTCTTCATTGGATATTAAGGAAGAGTGAATGATCCGAGGATTTGTAGTTGGAGAATTTTTGGAGTGTCTTTTGGAGAGGCGAGAATAATTCTCTAGAATTCTGCTGGGGGTGTTAAAAAAATGTTTTCCTTGGTGAACAAGGTGCTAGAATGGACTTAGCAATTTTAGGAATTTTTTGGGAATTGTTCGGGCTTTTTTTGTATTTTTTTAGACTTTTTGTACGAAATATTAAAGGTTGTGCCGACCAGCATAGATGGCGGTCTTCTAATTGGCATTGGCATGGTCTTTTGGGGTACCTTGAGCAGGTGAAGGGATAGTGTCGATCGGTGGGTGGTTGGGTAAATTCTTCTTTCCTTGAGACCATTCTTCCATGATGATATTTTTCAAATGTTGATCTTTTTGTTCTTTCTAAGGATTTATAGTTGACCTTCTATCCATGGGGGATGGCCATCCAGTACATGGGGGTGACTTGGGGAATGCGGAGCTGTGACAGTTGACGGTGTGCAACTGTGGGTACGTCTGGTACCTAGGACAGAGGGTTATGGGGCAGATGAGATGACATCTAATTTTGGTTCTTTCCTTTCGAACTTCTTTCAGATTCATTACTGACTGTGGGAGCATTTGCATTCTTGATGTAGCGGCCTTGTACCTAAAAAGAGACTCAAAAATGTAAAAAGATACGCACATTTTGTTTTATTATCTTAATTTAGTGGCTTACTCCACATGAAGTTTAGTTTGCTGCTGAGTTTTTATTTTGAGAAAGAGTATAAAGAGTGTGTTTTTTAGAAATTTTTGAGTGAAGGAAGGCGTTGGTGGCTCAGTCATTGGCTACGGGAGGAATGATTTTCCTTCCTGCGGTATTGTGTCCGTGCATTTGTAGGACGTGGGTGATGTTGGATATGATGGGGCCTTCATCTTAGTCCTTGTTTCAAAAAAAAATTTGGTGACTGGGGGGACCCTAGTGGACCCCAACTAGCGGCTATTGTTTCCTGGATGTCTTATCGTCGCAATCCTACGATGGTGATACTGGAGGATACCTTGAATGTCTTGGATTCCTAGTGGGAGGATCATTCTGACTTTCTAAGGGGGAGCCCTGTGATGTTGTTTATGTGGTTGTCTAAGAGATTCCGCATGGTGGTGCCACCTGAGTTTGCCGGTGGTTCCAAACTTCTTCTCGTGCTATTTCATTAGCGTAGGCCTGGACATTCAGAGTTAGGGAAACTGGTTTATAGATCATAGAGATTTAGGCCTCTACTGGTCTGTGCCATGGTGGGGAGGACTGTTGCCCATTCCGGAGCTTGGAGAGTATCATTATGTCCGACTGGTTGGCCTCAGGCAGACCTCTTTCTACTTTCCTTGGTGTCTTCTGTGTCAATATGGTTGGGAGAAAATTGTGCCACCGCGGACACTGGATTTCTTTTCTGTGGAGGACCTGACAAAGCGTATGCATATGTGGCTAGGCTCTTTATGGGAGAATGGACGTTCGTCGACTCATCCCTCTTAATCTGTTGGGAGAGTTTGGCATGTCTCATGGGACTATATGAAATGGCTGTGGAGGAGAGTGGTTGCCAAGATGTTGGTTGTGGAGACCAGTTAAAGGTGGCTTGCCTTATTTGATACTATGGAGGGAGGTATTGTGGTCTTTCCAAGGTTAATTCGGGCTTATATCTCAATTGAGTGTCAGCGGCATTCCCTCTAGTTAGGGGAGGTTTGGGGACCCAAGGATGTGGGAGATGGAGGAAGTTCTTCTGGAAGTTATGGGTAGATTTTTTGAAGCTTTTGTATGGTGTTTGGTTTTGTTTATGGTTATTCTGGTTGTACTGTGTGGGCTGTTTAGGAGTAGTGAGGGTTTATTTTTAAGGAAAGTAGGTGTTAGAGGGCAAGGAAAGTCATTTGACTCCTTACGCCGATGTAATTGTATCGAAATTTCAAATAATGTAATAAATAAGTTTTTGATCATCTAGTTATGCCTCTTGATGACCTTTGCATTTTGAACTATCTATACTTATCGCTAAGGCATATATAATCCTTTTAATGATTTACATGTTAGAATGAACTGTCGTTCTCGAGGAGAAGAAAAGGATATTATTTTGTGAAAAGAAGGGGGTCGCGCTCATGTGAAGGGATGAACTACTTACGTACCTCTGAGGGTCTTGAAAAAATTTTAAATTCATTTTTGAAAATGTTTTTAGAGGATCAGGCCCACGTAGTTCTGGGTAGGGGAAAAGAATAGATTTTTTTTAAGAATAAAAGGGAGATGAGAAGAGTCGTAGCGCGCCGACATTTCGGGCTTAGGGGAAGAATTTTTTGAGACGGTCCAGGTTGACTGGAAGTGCCATTTCTTCTTTGTCGAGGTCAGTAAGCATAGCGACACCGCCTGACAGGATCTTCTTTACTATGTATGGGCCGCTCCAATTAGGCTTGAATTTCCCTTTCGGGTCTCAGATGGGCTCTATTATTTCTTTGAGGGCTAAGTCCCCTTCTTCGACACCGCGATCCTTGACTCTCTTATTGAATGATCGCGCTATATGGTGATGGTAACCTTGTATGTGTAAGAGGTTAGTTTAGATTAGATGGAAGCGTAACCTCTTTTGAGTACAGTAATGACAAGTTAAACAGCAACACTATTGATTGACCACCAGACATGCAAACACAACTTAGGGAAGATAAACCTGGTTAAAACTCACAAATTGCTCGTGTATAACTCAAAAAGATAATAACGAATTCAGAAGTAACTCATTTAGAGGGACCCTATATACACCTTGGCAGACAGCTAAACACATCAACAACCCTCAAAGATTCCTGTCAAGTATTAAAAGCTTCGTAATAAATGACAATGGTGGTTGAGTAAACTCTTTGGTTTGCAATAAGTCTCTCTCTCTAGTAATAACTTCTGAACTCTCAAAATGAACATCCTCTCCTCAGAGGTTGTTGTGGTCCTTAAATAGCCTCCCACACCTCCTCTGAGGCAACTCAGTCATTAATGCCGGTGAAAGACATCCCTCTTACTTTATGTCACAAACATTAAATTCCTGATGCACTAGTTATCTCCACGTCATAAACATTAAATTCCAAGACATGCCTTTTGCCTAACCACTATGTGTCAGGTGGTTGTCATCACAGAGGTGGCTCACCAGCTGTGTGACAGCCCCAAATACCATGATGGTTTACTCAAGTGCAGATTTGACATTGTCTAGCTGGCTAGTGACATCACCTACAGTAGATGTGACATTAAGTAAAGGGTTGTTTGGTTCACAACTCAATGCCCGATGGAACTCCTAGCTGCTCCACCCGAGGTTCCACGGTAAGGGTCCTTCGGTGTTTTACCAGGTGTATCTAAGATGGTTTGGACAAGCCCCAATGATGCCTTACTTCTCAATCCTCCAAACCAAGTCCCTCTAAAGTTCCCACGGCGAGGTCGTTCGATAGAGCATGAAAGCTCTCCCAAGCCTGGTCTCTCGCGAGTATCGTTCGACCTCATATAAAATCATTATTCTCATTACATCATTATAATCGTTATAGTTCATAGTCAATATAAACCAAAGATACAATATGGCTAAGTAACACACCAATCAAAAGTGTGAGTTTCCATGCTAAGCTGCCTCGCTGAGATGCCGCGCTGAGATGCCATGCTTGAGCTGACTTGCTAAGATGCCGCACTGAGATGCCACGCTTGAGATGCCTTGCTGAGTTTCCACACTGCCTTAACCCCAGACACTGTTGTAAATAGGGGGATTATCCCTAATCTCAGGATTACCTTCAAGCCCCCTCTATATTTGCCCCTTCGTGGAGAGATTTATTATGGGAACAAGAAATGTCTGCACGAAAACTTCTCAATCCGATGAACCTTCTTTGTAAAAAAAAATTGGCATATTTTCCTTTGTTATGACCACTGTGTTACCGCTTGTAGGAAAAAGTAAAATTCTCCCCGATGTACCTGAGTCGAAGCGTTGTGGCTTATTGGCGATTTGGCGAGGGGACATTGCAACTTTTTCCTTTCACTGAGCTCCAACTGCTCTGAGTTTGCTTCCTTTGGCTAATTTGGAACTCCCCTCGAAACACCTTCTAACTTGCTCAAGTACTCATTTTGTCCCTGGGGAAGTGAAATTCTCTTGTTTGTGCTATTTATGGAGTATAGTTGTAGGCAGTGAGTTTTTCCGTTAGGACTGCCCCTATCGTTGAGACTTGTGAAATTCTTCCTTGTAAGGTTTCATCTTATTCGAAAAAGTAGAAATTCTCCCCAATGTAGCTGAGTCATAATTAAACAACGTTTAGACTTGTGGCAAGGAGACATCGTAACTTTTTTGAATCGTTGGGCCAGTGCCTTCGTTGGGAGTTATTGGATATGTCTGACAAAAAATTATGGCACCAAAACTCAAACTTTCTTAAGAAGGCAATTTTTTTATTACCCAAGCGTCACTTCATTAATGATGTGGCGCTATCTTTTCAACTGTTAAGACACTTCGCGAAGTGCCACGTGTCCATTTAAAATGATTGTAGGTGGCCTTACACGTGTGCTGGTGGGAAACTCAACATAAGGGTTCTTTAAAGGTTTCAAACATCTATTTTTTCAAAAACCCTTCTTTTTCCTTCGTCTTCTTCAAGCTTCCATCTATTCTAGAGAGAGAAACTCTGTCGGAATTCCATTGTCGTCAAGCTTTACTCCTGTAACCATCCTCACTTTCTAGCCTCTCCATTGATGCTTCTCTAATGTCTTTCCTAAGCTTTTCTAGTACTTCATTACAATCTGCAATGGCCTCCTCAAGCAACCCTACCACGTCTTCCACCAATGCTCCACCTACCACCCTTGTTATCACCACCTCCACTGCCTCCTCTTTGACTGCTGCCCGCTAGGACCAGCTGTGCTTCTATCGCTGGTCCCCGATATTCAGCAAGGGTGATGATTTTATTGGGTTTTGCAAGACATGCATTTTTAACGCTACGTATGATGCCATGACACTTGGTGATGAAGATGAAAGTGCTATTGACTGTGGCTTTCTACCCCCAGAGGGTACTCTCCGATTTCGTCTTGAGCGAGGGGACTTCCTGTGGTCCCATATTGACTTCGAAGGGCCTGAAGGCTCTCCCAATCACTTCGCTACCTGGAACTCCCACATGCAGAGTTCCCAAGCTGATACCCTCACCAAAATTGGGCTTCATCGATCCAAGTGGTTTGGTGAGTTTACTCTATCCAAGAATAATACCGCCCTTCCTGTCTTGGTGTCGTGCTGGAACGTTACCACTCACACCTTCATTACTACGTGGGGTGAGTTCATAATTACATTGGAAGACGTGTGTGAGCTCCTGGGCCTTGAGGCAACAGGCCATGATCCCTATTCTGATGAAGCCCTGGATGCCCAAGATACTGCTGACCATTTGGAGTTGGACCGTATGTGTCGAAGGTCCATCGGTTCTTCAAACAAAGCTACTTTCACTCCTCTCATCAACTAATTCTTTAAGGATACCTCTTAAGGTAGTTCCTCTGAGGCTACCCCTGGTCAAGGTACATCGCTGGAACTTCCTGCCTATATCCTTGTCATTCTCTCTCGTTTCCTTTTGACGGGGAAACCCAATAACCAACCTCAAAGGGACCTCATCAATGTATCTCTCCGTTTGGCCTGGGTTATCAAGCTCCCTCTGGCTGCAATTGCCCTAGGATCATTCTATACATGGCTTGATAGGAACCTTTTTTACATGGAACGATCTCTTCGTCGTTATAACTTTTCTAACATTGCCAATTGTTCCCTTCTGATGAGCTTCCTTTATGTTCGTTTCCCTGCTGTAGCAGCCAAAGCCAACCGTCCTCCTTCGGGGGAAGCAATTCTTCCTCCACGCTCCTTTATTTATCACAAGAGACAGAGTCGCAAGGAGTTAACCTCTATTATTAATCAGCTTGGGGATTTCGTGATGAGGCCTTACGAATAGGATATCTTCCTCCACACTTGGGGTTTTTTCCAACATGAAGCAGGGGTGGTCCAGGCGACCACTTTGGACCTCATCGTTAAAGACCCTTCACTAGCTGTGGTCCTTTTATTTTCACCGGGGTACCTGCCTTCCTACACCGAGTGGGGATACACTAGTAAGCACTACAATCCCAATTGATGCAGTCGTCAATTTGGTTTCGACCAGGGGGCTCCTCACCTAGTTTTTCAATTATGTCACCCCAAAGTCTCTTTTAACGAGGCATGTTCCTAGTTCTCATCAACTGCTACGTAGGGAATAAGTTCTACCATGGCTGGGCGAGTCACCATTCCAAGTATCACCAGTAAAGGGGACGTAACCCCTTTGTTTGAAATGAAGTACTGTGTAACAACCCAGGTTTTTGAACGCCTATTTTATATTATTTCGCCCGATGGGCTAATACTCTAAAATAAGGGAAGTGGGAGTAAATATTATTTCCCCTGAGATTTAGGGATAATATTTACTATGTTTTGTCTATTTACCGTATGAGAAGGTAAATGGCATTATATTGTGATATATTGCGCCGTTATATGTAAAACGACGGTTAGGGCTCATATTTGAATTGAGGTATAATTAATGAAATAAAATAAAATTGGAACATAAAATTGTTCACACTTTCCCGAATACCAAAATAGGGGGTGCGGTTGTTTTTAGAATAGTCGAGATAGTCGAAATAAGTGCCATGTTGTATTTTGGAGTTTCGGGCACTTTTGACGCGTTGTGACTCAATTATGCAGATACGAGTCATTTAATGGTGTATTAGCAATTAAAAGAGGGCATTTGTGTTTTAAGACCCGTTTAAGTCCCCCACCCCCCTTTTCTTTCTTCATTTGTGAGAAAAGCCAAAGGAGAGAAAGAGAGAAGAGAGAGCTTGGGAGAAATGGGAGAAAGGAGAGAAAATGGAGATTTGAGGCCGAAATCCGTTGCTATCGAAGTTGAATCCGATACTACAAACTCGAGGCAAGTTTGTTACTTGCTAGATGTTGATTTAATGTGATAAATTGCATGTTTAGTTAAGTTTTGGAGATTTAAACCATATATTGGTTTTTGTTGATTTTGATGATTAAACCCTTAATTCTTAGTTTTAATTTGATTTGAGGATAAAATTAGTAGTTAGTAATGGTGTAGAAATGATTTGGGTTGAATTGTTGTTGTTGATGTTGGGTAAAATCAAGACTTTGAGGGTTTTGGGGTTTTAGGGTTAAAACATCACGTAGCCCATACTTGGAAATTCTGCAGGAACCGAATCGATTCGCCCCTAGCGAATCGATTCGGCAATAGGGAAAGTTACAGGTCTGAATAGGGCGAATCAATTCGGACCTATCGAATCGATTCGGAGTTATACAGAATGCCAGGGTCTTCTTGACCGAATCGATTCGGACCTACCGAATCGATTCGCTGTTGGGGACCGAATCGATTCGACCAGGGAGAATCGATTCGGAAGTCCTGCATTTTTGGGATGTTTTTCTAGTTTAGTTTTTGGTCCTTTTCTTTTATGCTCGGAGTTTAGGAACCTTCCTTTGGGAAGTAATTAAGAGTCCTAGAGGGTGGTTTTGGGTAGACTAATGCCCTAGGATTAAATGGGATATTTAGGCTTACCCTGAGGACTAGTTTGCGTGGGTTGATATCCGAATGATTTAGGAGATTAACCTAAAGATAAATTGGAGATAAAATGTTAAGGTTGAGACAATTGGGAGACTCTCCTTGAGGGAGATTCATTTTAATGGTTTAAAATATTATATTGAAGTCTTAAAGGCTAATTTGAGGTTTATGGCACTTCGGGTCTTAAGTAAAAAAAAAATGTGACATTAAGAATGAGAAATGCATAAAGATGAAATGTGGTACTAATAAATAAGTACAAATGATTTTGAGAATGTAAAATTGGTTGTTTTCAAAAGGAAAAGTAAAGGTTTTCATAAATGTTAATGGATGGACACACACATCTCTAAATCTCTATCTTAAGGGAAGTTCGCGCATTGTGGTGAAGCCCCCTAACAAATTAACGCAGGGTGGATATAGTCCCTAGGCCATGTGAGCATTTGTGTTGTATATTTTTCTGCGATGGGTAGGAGATTTCGGGTGTGGTCTTGACTATCCCGCAGGCACATGGCCGCTTCCCGACATTTCGATAGGATCCCAGGTTGTCTAAATGATAGGCCCTGGAAGAAGATAGCCGTTTAGGGGCGCGCACAGTGGGGAAACCCAGACGGACGGTCTTAGAATCGTTATATATCTATGATTATAACTATTCTAAATCAAGTTGGACTTGATGTATGATGGGTGCCATAAAGAGCATGAGAAAGTGCCATAAAGAGCACGATGAAAATGCCACAAAGAGCATATGATGATGATTTTATTCCTGATAAGGAAGATATTTTTACAAAGTGTATAATTGAAATGAAATTCCACAAAGAGCATAAGATTATGATTATATTTCCTAATAAGGAACGAATTCATGAAATGAATTAGTATACGATGAATTTGATTGGTAAACATTTAATAAAATGTTGTACCATTTATATATTCCTAAAGAATAAATGGGAATTATGTTTTGATGGTGAATGGATATAATTATGTATCCTTGCGGAGTAGTAGATGAGACCTCTCACACATATATATAATACATATAATATTGTGCTAAGGGTCTAATGTATCTCAACGATCAGCCTTGCCTAGGGTCCTTGTTTGGATTTTGCTTTGCGAGACACCCCACGCACGAATAAGGGCATAGTGTTGTGACTGGGGAGAAGTTAGCCTTTAGTACTTAGATTAATTAGGTCAGGGTCTAATGTATCTCGACGATTAGCCTTGCCTATTAGTAGTGTATCGGGGGGGTTCCTTGTTTGGATTTTGCTTTGCGAGACACCCCACGCACGAATAAGGGCATAGTGTTGAGACTGGGGAGAAGTTAGCCTTTTGTTCTTTGTTTAATTCGAACATCATCATTGATATTGCGCTAGGTTGCTGTTAGATTGAGAGGTGAGATATATTACTGTTAATTGCGAGAGAATCACGCACTTAACTGTCATGCATTTTATTCACATGGTAATCATATCGAACCGGGCCCTGACCCGTATTTATATTTCTTTGTTGCTGCATATACTCTTTTCCGCTACAGGTGCTCTACCGCATGGACACCCGTATTTACATTTCCATTCCGGTGGTCATGGAGCTACAGCATATTGCGGATGTTGTAGGTTATTTGTATTAGACGCTTCTTTCCATTCTACTTTAATTATGTTCAGTTTATTTATTCGGGCGTGTTGCCCAAGTGTCGCACTCATTTATTATATTGTAAATATTGAAATGTAATACTCAGTGTAACTAATTGTATTGGTCTGTTCACTGACAGCTTATTCGGTGATTATTTATGATATTGTCATTCTTTATTCATCGGTTTTTGATATCCACTGTTTTCGCAAATGGGATTGTCTAAGTGTTTTATTTTATTTACAAATTTTCTTTTTATTGACAATCTGTTTTCTAAAATGATTGGTGGTTATCTCGTACTATTATTTTAATCGACAGTGATGCTGAGAATGGACCATCTACGATTCCTGTGATTATTGGAGTATTGGGCTGGCCACCTATTATTTTAGTAGGCGGGTTGTCACATACTGGCCGAGACAGCTGGCCCAAATTTTTGAGTTCATCGAGAGGGATCCCGTGTACCCCCAAGTTCTTTCATTTTCTTCCCTGGAGCTGGGATTAAAACGTAATTATGTTCTTGGTATCGAGTTTCCACTAAGCAAAACCCCAAGTAACATCCCACCAAGCTTCCTCCGCATTGCTCCATAATTCCTATTGCCATGCCCAAACCCAAAACTGTTGCACCCCCCAAACAGCCTGCTCCTACTACCGAAGCAGCTTCTGGTGAAGGGCCTTCACAGCCACCAGCCAAAAAAACTAAAAAGTCCAAGAGTGAGACTTCCTCGAAATCTAAGTCCCAATCTCCTTTGGAGGCATTCCCCATTGCCTCCATTCCTCCTCCCATGTCTGCACAAATGAATGAGGAGTTTATAAGGAGAGTCCAAGCTGAGGTGGAATGGATACATGCTGAGTTTCAATGACTCACTCCTGTCATTCCTCCTTCGGCTGCATTCCCCACTATTCTGGTTGATCCAACTGAACCGAGGGCAAAGAGGAGGAAGATTTCAAAGGTTCCTCGAGGTACTGGTGCTATGGGTGCGAGGAAGAAAACTCTGGGTACCAAGTCCTAGAAGAAATGAACTCCCATTGTACATCTCTCTCCATCCCCCTCTGTTGCTGCCTCCTCTCCTCCTTCGCTAGTGGTTATATCCTCCCACTTTCCCTATGAATCTGAGGTACGTATGCGTGTTGTTGTTCTTACTCGCACATTTTTATCTAAGGCAAGATGCATCTGTTTAACTGTTAACAACTTTGGTGCAGGGAGATACAGAAGAAAGACCCATCCCACCCATGAGCCCTTTCGTGGGGGGACATTTCAGTTCTTCTCACGCCGATGTGACACATCCCCATTCCCCTATGATCGGACTTACTTACTCCCGTCGTTCGACCTCTCCTCGCGTGAAGGATGTTGTTGTGTGTGGGGGGGGGGGGGATTCCATTGGATTTGTGGGTGTCTCTTCTGAACCAAAGACAACTCCCCCAGCCCCTTCTGGATTATAACCTCAAGACGAGGTCCTTCTACACATCGTTCCAGCTACGGAAAGTGCCCCTGAGGTAACATATAATCAATTACTTGTCAGGTCTCATGTCTTTTTTTTCCATACCTTTTTCTGTTTAACATGCTAAACTTTAATATGTTGGGATGCTTTATGTTGAAATGGCATTTTTGTTAGCTGATATTATTCTTCCCACTGTGCTGACGAGACCCCTAGCCACAGTTCCTCTTTTTGGTGCCATAACTGAGGTAAGTAATGCTTAGACGTACTTCTCCTTTTTTCTGTTCTTGCTCCTTGTGTCTAACACTTAACTTCATGTTTGCAGCTTTCTCCAAGTCTTACCCCACCCTTTTCTCTCGGTGGTCTGCATATTTCCAAGGCCAAGGTTGATGCGTCTGCCCCGCGTGGTGGTTCTTCGAGACCCTCCCATGTTGGGACATCTCCTCAAACTCCCATGTTGTCCTTGGTGCCTTTTGTTGGTGAGGTAACTTTAACGGCCATTGATACTTTTCCATTTGGAGGTGCCATTGAATCTTTATAGGAAATAAGCCTACCCCCAACAAGTCCCACCGTTATGTCCTCCGTGGTGACTCCCATTCTTGCTCCCACTACCGCTGAGTTACTTCGCTAATCTCTCTTCATTTTGCATTATTTGTCTTTTATTCTTGGAAATGTTCAATCTAAAAGAGTCTCATTTCTCAAATTTCCAAACTTCACCCATAATGGTGACTTAACCATGAAAACACTTGTTAATATTTTCTTGCAAATTCCACCAATAATGGTGGCTTAACAATGAAAACACTCGTTAAGATTTTTTCCACAAACTCCATTAATAACGGTGACTTAACAACGAAAACGCTTGTTAAGATTTTTGCATAAACTCCACTATATTGGTGACTTAACAATGAAAATACTTGTTAAGGTTTTTCACAAACTCCACCTATATTGGTGACTTAACAATGAAAACACTTGTTAAGATTTTTCACAAACTCCACTTATAACGGTGACTTAACAACAAAAATGCTTGTTAAGATTTTTTCATAAACTCCACCTATATCGGTGACTTAACAACAAAAACACTTATTGAGTTTTTTTTCTAAACTCCACATATATCGGTGACTTAACAATGAAAACACTTGTTAAGATTTTTCACAAACTCTACCTATAACGGTGACTTAACAACGAAAATGCTTATTAAGATTTTTCTTTAACTCATTATTTATTTTGCCTATTTTCAGGTTTCCTGGGAGAACTCTCCGCCAGCTCTTTTGCCCATCGCTTCACCCTGTCAGGAACCCATTATCTCAGAAGATTCTAGTCACAATGACCAAGGTTCCACAACTGGCGTTGCTGTTGAAAGCGAGTCTGGCTGTGAGCTCCCTCTGCCTGACTTAGCTCCTCACGTCTTTTGCCTCATGGTGCTTCGACGTTCTCCTCATATGCCTACCAGCCATCGCTTGGTAGTTGAGCAGCTTGCAACCCACCATCCTGAGACAATTACTATGGATTGCCTGTGTTCCAACATCCCTGTGATGAGCTATAAGCTTCAAGGTATGGCGACCATTGTTGCTGATATCGTCAGCACTCCTACTTCAAACGTTACCAAAGCCCTCCTCAACTAATTTTTGGGCTATCTGAGGGAGTTGGGTCGCGATGGCTTCCGCTTTGACTGGCTTATCAAGCACTTAAAATTTTTGAATTGCCAGTGACTGGACAGCCAGAGGGAACTGCTTCAAAAACATCAAGAGGATCAACGGGCTGAGGAAGCTAAGTTGGCTGAGCTAGCTCCTCTTCTTGAAGCTGTCAATAAGGAGGTAGAGGATGTCAAAGAAGCTTTGCGTCTGGTGAAGCTGAAGCGAGAGAAACTCCTCATCGATTTCACATAAGCATAAACGAGATTGGAGGTTTCTATAAATGCCCAACAATCTTGCCTAGCAGCTTCTTCGGGCTTTCCTGGTGATTTTTTCTCTGCTCCAAATCTGTGGTTCCTCTTAGTCCAATAAACTTTTGTATACATTTTCTTTTTCTTCTTCTTATACCATTCTTGGGCAGTATCTCCCAATTTTGTAATGCCCTAAAGTTTATGAATGAATGAGAAAGATGTATGTTTTTCCATGTCCTTTCTTTGTGCTACAACTGTTTGCATATATTATGAAGTTCTACAATTATTTCATCTTCATTCAAGTTATAAACAAAAACTTGTATATTCATCATAACAAAGCTAGATACAATAATGGTATAAACTTAATTGCTTACACATGATAGACTTTTAACAATTTATTGTCGATCTTGAATGGCTTGTCTTCTTCCATCCTAGAAATTAAGCAATAACCTGAATCATGAGCTTTTCTTACAATAAAAGGTCCCTCCCAATTTGCTGCAAACTTTGGTAGGGTAAGCCCCCTGATGTGCTTCACTACTGCTTTCAAAATGAGGTCTCCCTCCACAAACTTCCTTGGTCTCACTAAGTTATCATATGCCCTAGAGAGATATTTCGTATAAATTTGAAAATGTTTCATTGTATTATCTCTATGTTCGTACAACGCTTCCAACTGTACATGTCTACTCTGAAGGAGCATGCTACTTCATAAGGCATATCGAGTAGAGGGAATTTCTAACTCCATCGGAAGGATCGCTTCAACCCCATAGACAAGGAAGAACGGAGTATACCCTATAGGCTTCCTCTTGGTTGTTCGATAAGCCCACAATGCAGCTGGTATCTTGTCATCCCATAATCTTGGGAAATCCTCCATCATCTTAGCCAAAATATTAACCAAGGTTTTATTGGTTATTTCAGCTTGCCCGTTTCCCTTTGGGTATGCCACCGTTGAAGTATGATGAACGATGGAGTACTTGTCTGTGAGCATCGTTACCTCTGAATTGATGAAAGGGGTTCCATTATCTAAGAGAATAACCTTTGGAATCCCAAAACGGCTGATGATGTATTCTCTGATGAAGTTGCTCACCACCCCTGCAGTTTTCCTTCTTAGTGGTATCGCTTCAGACCACTTTGTAAAGCACTCCGTTGCTACTAGTATCGATATCTTCCCCTTCGAAGAAGGATGTATTTCCCCTATGAGGTTGAACGCCCAACTGTGAAAAAGATAAGGCATTTCGAGGGAGTGTAGGTCCATCGATGAGGCATGGATCATATTTTCATGAAGTTGGCAAGCCTTGCATTTTTGAATGAACACAGGAGAGTCCTTCTCCATCATTGGCCAATAATACCCCAACGTCATCAACTGGTCATACAACTTGGATCCTCCTACATGAGCTAGAACATGCGCCTGTTTGAGGACCTCGGCTCCTTCTTCCTTTGTGATGTAACTCAATGGCCTGTTAAAGTATCCCCTTTGATAAATCTTCCCCTCCTGAATGTAGAACCTCGGGGCCCTTCGCTTAAGTACCATCGCATTAATATTTTCTATTGGGATAACTCCATCTTTAATTAAGTCAATATAGGGCTGCCTCTAGTCAGGTTGAGCTTCCACGAAATGACATTCAGCTGCTTCGAAGAATAACTGGCATTTATTGCACTTTTGTTGTAGCTCTGTCGCGTTTTGTTTCATTCTAGGCCAAAAATAACCCTCTCTTTGAATTCTTCCATAGAGAGGTATCTCAGTTGTCTCACAGTGCTCTTCATGTGTTATCTTCAATCTTCGCCCTACTTCTTCTTGGTCGATGCACCTTGACAACCATCCTCATGTGTTCATGAAGTAAAGGTTTCCCTAGTTTGTGAAGTATTGGGCTAATTCCCTCATCTCCATCTCTCCTTCCCCAAATTCTAATTTCCTTCTAATCTCTCCCCTCCAGTCAGCGTCCTCCTTCATCAGTAGAATTTACTGTACCACCGAAGGGGCTGTTCGCCGTTGGATCACAATTATGGTTGCATCGTCTCTCATGACCATCTTCTGAGTAATGGTGGCATAAGCGTCTGGATGGCGGTTCATCGTTTAGAGATGTGTCTTGATCTTAGTCCAATGGAACTGGCTGAGAAGCCTCTAAATGATCGTTATATATGGTGCCAGGCTTAGGTGTTTCAACGCATATTCTCCATTCACTTACTGAATCACCAAGTTTGAATCACCCTTGATGCAAAGTGAATGAATTCCCCTTCGAAGAGCCTCCAAAACTCCCAGTACCAATGCTTCATGTTCTGCTTCGTTGTTAGAGGGAGGGAAATCTAACTTATAGGAAAGATAAATCTCCTCCGTTCCTTTCGAAAGAATAGCCCCTTCTCCTTCTTTCTTTTTTGCCGGGGATCCATCAAACTGCATTGTCCACTTTTCATCCCTTGCACTTAAGTAATTGGCCTGCAAGTCATCTCCTGAAATATTTTCTTTAGGTGGCTCAAACGTTCCAGAGGGGAAGATGGCCAATAGGTCAGCGTATGCATGACTCTTGATTGCGCGAGGAACCACACACTTCAAGTCATATTCTTAGAGAATGAGGAACCACCTAGCTGCCCTACCAATCAATATGGTTCTTGCCAGCAAATACTTAATAGGATCACATCTGGTTACAATATGGATTGTAAAAGATAGCATGTAATGTCTAAGTTTCTGTTCTACATTGACTAAGGCTAAACAATGCCTTTCCAAGATACTATACCTGACCTCTGGCCCATGTATGATTCTACTGAGGTAGTAGGCCGTCCATTCTTCCCCGTTAATCTCTTATTCCAACAAAGCTCCCACAAACCTCGTGGTGGATGTGAGGTACAACTACAAAGGTATTCTTGCGTGTGGGGGAGTCATAATCTATGGTGAAACGAGCAGCTTCTTCATCCCAGAGAGAGACTCCTGGTGAACCTCCTCTCACTTGAATTTCGTGTTCTTTCGCAATAGCTACATCAAGGGGTGTGTCATTTCGGCCAATCCAGGCACAAATCTCCTAAAATAGCAAACTTTATTGAGGAAACTCTTCAGCTCCTTCATCGTTCTTGGACTTGGAATCATCAAGATCGCTCGTTGTTTGTCCTGGTCCATCTGCACCCCTTGTCGATCAACCACGAAACCTAGAAATTTTTCACTTGTTACTCCGAAGACACACTTCAGTGGGTTAATATTCAATTTATACTTCCTGCATCGGGCATACACCTTCCTCAAATCGCTCAGATAGGACTCCTCCCTCCTCGATTTGATGACTAAATCATCCACATGTAATTCCATAAATTTGTGAAAGAAGTCATGGAAAATGGCCATCATTATTCTCTGGTAAGTAGCCCCAGCGTTTTTTAGTCCAAACAGCATTACTATGTACATAAAATTGCCCAGTGGGGTTCTAAACGCCATTTTCTCTACATCCGTGGGGTCCATCTTGATCTAGTTATACCCCCATCCATGAAGCTATACATCTCATGACCAGCTGTTGCATCTATCAAGTTGTCGTTGGAGGGTAGGGGAAACTCATCCTTAGGGCAAGCCCAATTTAAATCTCTGAATACCACACAGATCCTTATTTGGTTTTTGTCTTTCTTACCCACTGGAACAATGCTAGACATCCAAAGTGGGTGATGTATCGATTTGATGAACCCTGTCGTCAATAAGCGTTGGACCTCTTCCTTGATCTTCAAGTCTAGCTTAGGCTTGTACGTTCTCGTTGCTTGTTTCACTGGAATGACTAAAGGCATCAATTTCAACTTGTGGCAGCTCACTTTCTCATCTAGCCCTTCCATCCTTGTGTACTTCCACGTAAAAATGTCTATGAACTCCCGAATCAACTCAACCAAGGCCTCTTGTTTCTCCTTACTGAGATCTTTTGAGATGAAAATAGTCCTTGGATCTTCCCCTTCTTTCGCCAGGTTGAACTGCTCCAACTCTTGTACATGGTGCTTCGATTGATGTGCCATATAATCGGGTTCTTCAGCGACATCTTCCATGAACTCTTGTATGTTGGAGCTGTCTATCACCATACATTGCCCCCATTGATCCACCAAAAATCACTCATATATCGGGTCAGCCTCATTATCAGCTTCTTCGGTCGCCCGTTCACACCATTATAATTGATATACCATTTTTCCCTCTTCGGTAATGACCTTCTTGCACTGCCTACTAGTAGCTACAATTGCCTTCCTCTTCTTCTCTTTAGAAGCCTCAGCCACTCTTTTTCTTGAAAATCGGCTCAACACGCTTTGTCATTGGACCTCATGTTCCATCAGATCCATATCCAGTCTTTGAGATGCTTCAAGATGTTTTGGGGCCGAGGGACCACCTAGTGAGCTTCTTCTGCCACCACTCCCTTGCTGCTTGCACCCTCTTTATTCTGCTCATTCAAAGTCCCCATCCTTTCTCTGATTGAGGGGACTCATGCCCCCTCCATTCTTCTCGTTAGGACCCTGACATCCTCCTCTAGTTCCTTGTTATAGGTTGCATCTACCAGGTGAGCTTCTTCGATAGCGATAGGCCTTTTCGTAGCTCTAATGGTTCATTTCGATCCCTTAATATTTTCCTTGGCGCATTGTGATACGTCGAAGGAACTAGCCCTTGGTTACGCATCCACACCCTTCATATCAACAGATGGTAGGAAATTGCACTCTCTATTACATGGAATTTGATGTGGGAACTCAGATTTCCCATCACAATCCCAATGTTCACGTAACCGATGGACTTGGAAGACTAGTTATCATAACTCAAAATCACCAAAGGCATGGGGACTAACCTTTCTTCTGGAATATTGGTTGTGTGGAAAGAGTTGATTGGCATAATATTGATGGAAGATCCCCCATCCATAAGAGCCCTTGCGAAGCTAACCTCGTTAATGCTAACGGTCACATACAATGGCCTATTGTGAGGGAACCTTATAGCCCTATCCGCATCGCTGAAAGTTATCTCTGACAAAAACTTCCTTACCAACCTGGCCATGGGTCCCTTCCATTTTAGCAAAGGGACTGCGTTCTTTCTTGTAATGTTGAGGATTTCCTGGGTTATCTCCAATCTACTCTCCTTTGGTATCCCTACCCGGTCGAAGAACCAGCCAAACTTTGGGGATCTTGAGACTCCACACTATTCTATATCTTGGTCCACTTCCTCACCTTCAATGCTATATACATCCTCCACATCTTTAGCACTCACTTCATCATAAGCTAACACTACGTTAGCCATTCCCCTAGTGCAATCTTCTAAAGATTCTTCAAACTCTTCCTAATCCGTCGTTAGTTCCCCTCCTTCTCTCTTTACTTCCTCATCATAGGCAACTACCAGATTGGCCCCATGCACTGGGTGTGTGTTATTGTTAACGTTTTGTGAAGGGATTTACAATGTTCCTGCCTTCATATACTTATCGATGATTCTCCTTAACGTGAAATAACTCTCCGTTGGATGTTGGATCTTTTGATGAATATGGCAATATTTGGGATTCGCCCTAGTTATAGCATTTGGTTCCCCAACGGGGATGCCTTTTGGTTCGTACATAATTCCTCCTTGGACCATCGCATTGTAACAGCTGACAACCTCTTCTACTGTGCAAGGCAATGGTGGTGGGTCTTCCCTGTCTCTCCCAAACTTCCTCTTGTTGTCCCTCTTAGCTACTTTGCCCCCGTCTGCTCCTTCGGTGTATCCTATCCGTGAGGGCTGAGACCTCCCTCCTATGGGTTGTATCGGTTGCCTGAACATCATGGGCACCACCACTGGATTTGGTCGCACAACCAACGCGATATTCCTTGTTACTTTTAGGAATGCCGCAAAAGTCCCATCGCGCGTCTCATTAATAAGATGGTAGATGTACTCAGGAAGCAGTCTTTTCACACAGATCTGTAATAGTTTAGATTCTTTGACCTCCTCACTTACATCGAGGGACCTTTCCCTGAATCTGCGCACATATGCCACTACATCTTCCCTTGGCTGCTGCTTCTCTCTTCCTAGTTGGGTCAAAGTAAACTCATCTTCTGCCAGGAAGAACTTCTGGATGAATAAAACATACATATCCTCCCACGTGGAAACACTCTTGGGAGCTAAGTGGGAATACCAGGTATATTCTTTATCGGTTAAGGATTTAGAAAATTCCCTCAACCTGAGTTTCTTATTATTGTAATGCGCCTCAAGTGTTCAACGAAGCATTTAATATGCTCCTTCGGGTTTCCACCTTTTCTTATGTATTTTTCAAAGATAGGAGGAATATAATCTTTTGGATAGGGCTTAACGTTGTATTCTTGGGGGTAAGGCATTCGAAAGTCGTCATAGACTGAAGCTACCTCGCTCGCAGATTTTGAGGAATCTTGCATGAATTTCAACATTTCTTTATGCGTCTCCTTCCTCATCTTCTCCATGGGTGATGTCGTTGCAGCGCTTACCAGGGAAACCACAGGATGAGTGCCCATTGCAGCTGGAGAGATCGTCACAGTTGGAGCAGTTAATTCTCCTGAGGCTCCTACTGCTGGATTTACAACAGAGGGTATATTTTCTAGGATCGATCCCATTGTGTCTGCACTTAGTGGGACCGTTGGGGTTTCCCCTAGTGTCACTAGGGAGTTGGCTTCAAATCCTCCCAACACCGTTAAAGCTACGGGAGTTTACAAAAACTCATAAAATTTGTTCATGAGGAATGCCACTTGGGATGGTCCCAACCAGCGCTCGTGGAAGCTTGTGCCACTCCTGAAACCCCTATCGCCGTCTAAACTGGAGGTACCTATCTTCGACGAGCCCCATCCCTTAAATCCTCCAGTTCTCCCGCCGCCTACTCTTCATTGTGTTAAATGTCATCAAAGTTAAGACTTCGATTAACGCTATCATGCGCCATACTCCTTGCTTAGACGAATGCCTCCTTAGCAGAGTCCCCAAATGTAAGAGGGTAGTTTAGATTAGATGGAGGTGTAACCCCTTTTGAGTACAGTAATGACAAGTTAAACAGCAACACTATTGATTGACCACCAGACACACAAACACAACTTAGTTAAGATAAACTTGGTTAAAAATCACAAATCGCTCGTGTATAACTCAACAAGATAATAACGAACTCAGAAGTAACTCATTTAGAGGGGGAGAGAAGTAAGCACCCTAGATACACCTTGGCAGATAGCTAAACACATCAACAACCCTCAAAGATTCCTGTTAGGTATTAAAAGCTTCGTAATAAATGACAATGGTGGTTGAGTAAACTATATGGTTTGGAATAAGTCTCTCTCTCTCTAGTAATAACTTTTGAACTCTCAAAAGGAACATCCTCTCCTTAGAGGTGGTTGGGGTCCTTAAATAGCCTCCCACATCACCCCCGAGGTAACTCAGTCATTAATGCCTATGAAAGGCATCCCTCCTAATTTATGTCACAAACATTGAATGCCTGATGCACTAGTTATCTACACGTCATAAACATTATATGCCAAGACATGCCTTTTGCCTAACCACTATGTGTCAGGTGGTTGTCATCACAGAGGTGGCTCACCAGCTGTGTGACAGCCCCAAATACCACGATGGTTTACTCAAGTGCAGATTTGACATTGTTTAGCTGGCCAGTGGCATCACCTACAGTAGATGTGACATTAAGTAAAGGGTTGTTTGGTTCACAACTCAATGCCCGATGGAACTCCTAGCTGCTCCACCCGAGGTTCCACGGTAAGGGTCCTTCGGTGTTTTACCAGGTGTATCTAAGATGGTTTGGACAAGCCCCAACGATGCCTTACTTCTCAATCCTCCAAACCAAGTCCCTCTAAAGTTCCCACGGCGAGGTCGTTCGATAGAGCATGAAAGCTCTCCCAGGACCTGCCAAGCCTGGTCTCTCGCGAGTATCGTTCGACCTCATATAAAATCATTATTCTCGTTACATCATTATAATCGTTATAGTTCATAGTCAATATAAACCAAAGATACAATATGGCTAAGTAACACACCAAGCAAAAGTGTGAGTTTCCATGCTAAGCTGCCTCGCTGAGATGCCGCGCTGAGATGCCATGCTTGAGCTGACTTGCTAAGATGCCGCACTGAGATGCCACGCTTGAGATGCCTTGCTGAGTTTCCACACTGCCTTAACCCCAGACACTGTTGTAAATAGGGGGATTATCCCTAATCTCAGGATTACCTTCAAGCCCCCTCTACAGTATATGATATAGAACTTTTAGTCACCTTTCGTCCAAAAAGGACATCTCATCAAGATGGCTTTGGTTCCAGTCTTCCTCGCTGACCTTGCTTTCAAGCATGATGCTCAACGAAGGTATTTCTAGCTCCACGGGTAGGATTGCTTCCATATCATAAACTAGAAAGTAAGGGGTATCCCCAGTAGAGGTTTGAACTGAAGTACAGTAGCCCCAGATGACGTAAGGGATCATGTTGTCCCAATATTGACAACTCTCGGTCATCTTGATGATGATAGCTTTAAGATTCTTATTGGCTTCCTCGACCGACCCGTTATTTTGAGGTCGGTATAGAGAGGATTTGTGTCTTTGAATTCCATACTCGTCGACCACTTTCGTAACTTCTGCCTCAAAATATAACCCATTGTCTAATACTAGTTCGTGCGGGACCCCGTATCGGCAGATGATGTTTTTCTTGATGAACTTGACCACTTTCTTGGCATTCAAAACTGTGTATGACTCGTCTTCGACCCATTTGGTGAAGTAGTCAATAGAGACTAGGATGAACTCATGCCCATTGGATGCCTTCGGTGTAACTTTCCCTATGATGTCCATGCCCCATGTGGAAGATGGCCAGGGAGAGGTCATGTTGTATAATTCTCACGAAGGCAAATGTTTTAAGTTGGAAAACTATTAGAATTTGAGACATCTTCGAACGTAGGTTGTGTAGTCCTAAACCATGGTAGTCCAGTAGTACCCCTGTCGAATGATCTTTTTGGGGAGCATATGGTCGTTCATGTGGGGTTCACATTCCCCATTGTGGATTTTCTTCATCATGTCTTTAATGTCAGCCCCTGTGATGCAGTGTAAATGGGTTCCATCGAAGTTTCTCTTAAGCAGTACTTTCTCATAGACAATGTACGAGAGTTACTCGATCTTCCTTTTTATCTCCTTAGGGATACCTACCGTGTTTAAGAAGGTGCCAAATATCATAGTACTAGCAGTCGGCTATTTTGGGTTGTTTCTCCGTGCTGAGCTCGATGTGGTAGCATTGGGTAGGGTTGTCTTATTTTTGGACAAGGAAAGGGGCCATGGTTATTCCTCCGGGTATGTTAATCATGGAGGCTAAGGTGGCAAGGGTGTTAGCTAGGGTGTTCTTTGCTCGAGGCAGGTAGTGGAAGGTGATTTCTTGGAATTAGGAAGCTAGTTCTTCAAGGTGGGCCTGAAAGGGTAAGAGATTCTCATCATTAACTTTCCATTTACTGTGTACTTGACCAATGATGAGGGTTGAATCCCTGTAGACATTTTGGCATCGAATTCCTTTCTTGAGGGAAATTTTGAGGCCTATCATGCATGCCTCGTATTTAGTTATGTTGTTAGTGCAAGGGAAATCTAATTTGATGGCAATGGGAGTGTGGGAGTCATCAGGGGAAATTAGGAGGATTCCAATGCGATATCCTTTTTTATTGGCAGCGCCATCAAAGAACATTTGCCATCTAAGATCTTCTTGGGAGGCACAAAGGATAGTCTCTTCTAGGAATTCGAAAATCCAGACATTGGCTTCTTCCATAGGGTAGTCAGTAAGGTAGTCAAAGATGGCTCTTCCTTTTATGGATTTCTATGTGACATTGGCTTCTTCCATAGGGCCATTCGACCGGATAAGGCGAGCTTCTCGAGTAGGTACTTGATGGGATCCATTCGGGATATGAGTCTGATAGGGAAAGTGAGCATGTAGTACCGTAACTTTTGGGTAACCCAGACAAGAGTAACGCATGCTTTTTTTAAGGCGGTGTAGTTAACTTCGTAACCGACCAATTTTTGAGTGGCATAGTGGATGGCTTTCTCTTTACATGTTTCTTTAAGGTATTGGGCTAGCAAATCCCCGACTGCTGTATCGGCCATGATTAGTTATATGAGTAAGGTAAGACTAGGCTGCGGTAGCATGAGTACCGAAGGTCGGGTTAGGTATTGCTTAATTAGGTCAAAGGATTCTTGGTAAGCTTTGTTCTAGACCTTGTTTGAATCCTTTCGGAGGAGTTTGAAGATGGGTTCACAGATGAAAGTTAATTGGCTAATGAATTGACTGATGTACTGTAATTTCCTAAGGACTTCTTTCTCCGTTCGGGGAGGTGGAATCTTAAGTATGGCTTTCATCTTAGTAGCATCTGCTTTTATCCCTTTCTCACTAACCATGAATCCTAAGATTTTTCCTCTGGTAACACCGAAGACACATTTTTGTGGGTTCAACCGCATTTAGAACTGTCTTAGTCATTCAAAGAATTTTCGTAGTGCGGGAGCATGACCTTCTCTAGTCTTGGACTTGATAATCATGTCATCTATATAGACCTCAACTTCCTTGTGTATTAGGTCATGCAGAATGGTTTAGGTAGCCCTCTCGTAGGTATCCCCTGTGTTTTTTAGACCAAATGGCATGACAGTGTAGCAAAAGCTTCCCCAAGGGGTGATGAATGCGGTTTTCTCTTGATGATCAGGGTGTATGTTGATCTGGTTATATCCGGCAAACCTGTTAACGGATGACTTGAGATCGTGACTGGTTGTATTATCCATAATCATATCGATGATAGGTAGCGGGTAATTATCCTTCGGAGAGGCCTTGTTCAAGTCACGGTAGTCGACACACATGCGGACCTTTCCTCCTGATTTCGGCATGGGTACGATATTGGCTAGCCATGTGAGATATTCAATTACTCAAATGAAGCCCACGTTCAATTAGTTGAGTACTTCTTCTTTCACTTTTAGTGACCATTCGGTGCGGAGCTTTTTCAGCTTATGTTTGATTGGTTTACATTTTGGGAAAGTTAGAATCTCATGCTGTGTTATCCCGGGGTCAATGCCGGGCATATCATCGTAGGACCATGTGAAGACATCAACTAATTCCTTCAGTAGTTCTTCGAGTTGTTCTCATCAAGGGTAGCCCCTATCCTAATCTCACGCATTTGGCTACTAGAACCGAGATTAATAATAACAGTTTCATATTCATTAACTTGAACGCGGTTATGTTGTTTATTATTAACATTATTTAGATCAGTTAAGAATTGTTCATTTGCAAAGTCACCATCATCAAGAGTTTGATTAGAATCAAGGCAATTAATGTAAGGCACAACATGATACTCAAAATCTTCATTTATTTCATTGATAGGAAAAACAGCATTGAGAACCTCATCAAAGGAGATCTCGATTACATTAGAGTGAGAGGAAACAACTAAAGGGGAAAGGGGATAAACATCAAGGTTAGGTTGAATATCAATAGGTGGCATAGGTGCAACATACCAGTTGATAAGAGGTGTATCAACATCTTTAATGAGGTAGGAAGGATAGGATGATGTAGTGTCTGACTGGATCATGCAGAGTGCCTACTTAGTTGAGGCTGACGGATCAATCTGATTTCTTCTTCTGATGGTTAATTGATCAAGCCACAAGGAGGAAAGGCTTCCTTCAACACAATAGGTTCAGTTATCCCTTGTTGTCTTTGCCCTAGCCCCAGTTCGGGCATGAAGTGCATATTCTTGAACACTTGGATTACATTGACGTTTCCATGGGGATTATATTCTAGAAAAACCCTGTCTTTGAAGTCATCCCCTACTGGGAAAAGGAGTGGTTCAACCTGGAATCCTGCTAGCAGTATATCGTTCACCCCGTGTTGTATCTCAAGTACCGAATTACTGGTGCTTTCATTATCGATGTTGTCACTATCTCCCAAGATGGTGATAACTTATCCATTAGCAAAAAAATTCAATTTCTAATGAAGGAAAGAAGGCACCCCTTTGATTTTGTGGAGCCACGGTCGTCCAAGCACCAGATTGAAATAGGTTGGGATGTCAATGACTAGGAAATCAACAACGGGATTTATAAGTCCAGCCCCTATTCCAAGCTTGATAGATCACATTACTTCACGGAGGGTGTTGTCATAGGCACGTAACGCAGCAAAGGTTGGAGTAAGCTCACTCCCTTTTAATCCCAGGCAATTGAGGGTTCTTAACGGGAAAACATTCAGAGTTGATCCATTATCGACGAGTGAGAGGGGGTAGTTTTCCCCATATATTCAACAGAGATATTAAGAGCATGATTGCAGTTGGGACCAGTCTTAGGGATTTCCTATTCAGAAAAGGAGAGCATTCGAGTAGAGTTCAAGGATCCAACTAGGTTCACTGCTTCTTTTGGTGTGGTTGAAGGAGGAACTATGGGTCCTGTGAGTAGCTTCATTAGGGCATTTCGGTGTAGATGGGAAGATATGAAAAGTCCCCATAGAGTGATGTTATCTTGGTTTTTCTTCAGTTGATCAAGGACCTTACTTTCTTCAGGAGTCATTTCTGGCATAGGGATATTCTCAACACCTTTCCATTTATCATTTGTTGATGGTTAAAAGTTTGGATGTTGGTAATGTCTCCCCGACCTGGTCGTGTGGTTCACGAAAGAGGGGAAAATGAAATCCATATTTTTTCATCGATATTGGATTGCTCAGCTACCTGGTTGATCTCTCCTAGTATCTCCTTGAATAATATCATTCTACATAGGTTGGCTATCAGACTAGCTTTCCTGAATCTGGATATCCATCTGAATCTTCGAAATTATCCCCCCATCCGGTGACAACGATATTGTCTTTCCATACAAAGTCGATACACTTTACAACTTATATGGCCTCTCCGTATAATTCTTTCCATTCGATGGGGAAATGTAGGACTGAAGGGCCATACGCCCTTGTAATTTTAAAGCATCAAGCAACTCAAATATGCTACAAATTTCACCAATCTGTCAAAAAAAATCTGCCATGATATGGACCAGGTCATCTAAACTGACTTCGTCGGCTAGCACTACCCAATTTTCTGTCTTTCGGGACCATTTTCAAGCTTCCTAGAACAACCCGATGAGTCTTTGACAGTCGATGGTCATCTAGGAGGGAAATTTTAACCCGAACTCTAGGAGTTGGTTCAGCACTTCGAATAATTCCATATCTTTACCTCCATAACGGGTACGGACAACGATGCATGCTCTGGTGAGGAGTGATAAGGTTTGGTCGACAAGGCTAGTAGGGTGTAAGAGGAAATATGGGCATGTTTGTATGACTCGTGATTTACTTGGCATTATTTAGGTGAATGGGTCGACTTCTGAGTCTTCTTCTAGGAAGATGGCGTTTGCATGATGCGAGACAGGATTATGGGTAGTGTTTGGTTTAGGATTAGTTGGTGGGGTGATGATACCCCGGTCAATTAGGCTTTGGATTGTGTTTCGGAGATGGAAATATTGTTTTGTGGTATGGTAAGCAGTTTAGTAAAAGTCATAATGGGCATCAGGTTTGAAGTTTTTTGAAAGTGGATTTGGTAATGGACGAGGGTCCAAGGGTTTGATTAGGTTTCGATTCAAAAGATCCTAATAGTCTTTGAAGAGAGGAGCGTAAAGCTCGGTATATTCCTTCTGGATTGGGTTTGGGAGACTTTTCAGTGCCCATGAAGTGGTAATCTGAGAGATGTTATTGATAGTAGAAACTGTGGTACTAGCAGGCTTTTTAAACTTTCTAGGAGCAAACTGTCCAGAGGTTTTCTTCGGTTCAACTTCTATCTTAGCAAGACCTTCTTTGATTTCTACTTATGCTTCTAGAAGGTCTCCAAAGTGAGGGTAGTATTGTCCTCCCATTATTGCTCGAACATGGGGTAAGAAGTTCTTCTTCACAATGTTGACTTGCTCTTCTTTTGAAGGCTGATTGGTCATGGTAGCTACTTTTTCTCTTCATCTTGCTATGAAGTTACTGACTGATTCCCCAGGGTTCTATTTAAGTAGTTATAAGTCACGGCGGGTAACCTCTAGCTCCTTTTTGGACTTGTATTGTGACATGAACTCATGGGCAACGACTTCCCAACTGTGAATTCTGGATTCCTCAAGGGATAGGAACCAACGAAGGGTGCTATATTTCAAAGTCTGCTGGAACATCTGAGCCATTATTTCTTCGAAAGCCCCTAAGAGAGTCATGGTTCTGTGATAGCTACGGAAATGAACGATCGGGGGTCCACTGCCTTCAAACTTCTTGATATTAGGCATCTTGAATTTTTCAGGTAACCGGGCTTTAAGATAGGGAGACAAGTGGGAGTAGTCCATGTAGTTACCAAAGATTCTGACCTAGTCAAATTTCTTGGTTAGCATTTTAAGGTCTTCCTTGACCTTGTTCAGTTATTCCTCTTTCTAATAAATAGTTATGAGTAAATTAGTCCCGTTCTGAGCAAGATTTGTCGTAGGAAGCTGGGCTGGTGGAGGCCCATTAGAAGGAGGTGCACGTGGAGCGTGATGGTATTTTTCAGGAACCAAGATAGGCTCGGGTGCAGGCGGACCCATGGCGCAAGGGAAAATGACCTCAAAATCTTCAGGGATAGGGACCCAGTTTCTTTGCATCTCATGATCCTCGGTTTGAAGGTTATCAATATTGGCAGTGAGCTGAGCCAGAACCGTCAACAAATCCGACTGTGCATTCAGCACTTGATCCGTGTTCTCCGTGGAAGGCGAGTTAGTCTCGGACTCGGAGGAAGTAAGGGGACTGATAGAACTTCGGGGCCGTTCGACTGAAGACAGAAGCCAATAGGAAGCCACGCGAAGAGTATGTGATCGACCTGAGAAGGAAAAAAATTAAAATTTATTTTCGAAAAAGAAAAAGGGAAATTTGTTATTTTGGGTAAACGAGGAAAATATTTTTGACATTTTTTTGGAAAAGATGAAAATGTTTTCTCTTTTTTGGGGGGGGGGGAAAGGAGGAAAAATATTTTTGATAAAAAAGGAAAGATGGTTTTGGACACTTTTTGGAAAAAAAGAGAGGAAAAGATGACAGACGGGTCTCAGCATGATTATTATGTTTATTAGGTTCTCTCTTGTATTAAGTTTACCAAAATGCAAAATGAAATGTCAGACGAGACCCGAGCCTGGAAAAATTGGGTTTGCAACATATGTAGATACGGTTGGACTTGTCACTGGGCTCACGGGGAGGGTCCCATTTTAAAAATTGCATAAAAATTTGGGTGAGAAGCCTACTCGAAATTTTGGTAGAGTTTCGGGTCGAAACCGAAAATCTAACATGTGTGTCCTTGGCTTGACACCTATATGGGCGTATGTAATTGTTTGGGTTAAGTGGAAGGTCATCCCCCATTTGGCGTGACTTCCACAATATATGTCTTGCTCTTGAGGGTAGTCGGTACGTGTGGACAAGTCATTCATATACCTGAGTGTATGTGAATTGCCTCACTATATACCTCATGGGGATGGTACATGTGAGAGAGAATTAGATATACTCGACATACGTGAATGAGTTTCCTACGATATATATCCCGTCATGACTTCGGTCAAGTGGTACGATAGGAACCATTCGATATACATCGAAGGTACTTGGCCAATGGAAGGTGAGAGTCATATTGCTTAGGCTAATTGCGACCTGTCGGACCAACGCCCGTCACGAAGTGACCCCCAAGTTATGGGACAAAATTTTGGCCAATAGCAATGCCCTTTAGTGATGTCGTGTGAATCATGCATGATTCTTTTATTAGTATCTTATAGAGAGAGTATCTTTTTCTTGATCATGCAAAACAGGGAGCAAGGTACAAGTACAAATAGTAAAGCTATACTAAGGATGGATAAGTGATATGTGAGTGATGTGTAATTATCTACAAGTGATTGTGTGATAAGTGAGCATGGATATATACAAGTGGAGGTGTGTGCTAGTGACACCTAAGCATGGGTTTCTAAATGATGTGTGCAACATGTGGATATACGTGATCCTAGGTGCACGTGGTGTGAAGTGTTCATGGAGAGTCTTCTATAAGTGTGTAAAAATAGCATAAACATGAGGTACATATGAATAAATAAGGGCAATATGCAAATAGGGGATGTACAAGAAAATAAAACACCCATGAAAAAAAAGTATAGCCCCCTTAAAAATAGTCCCCAGCGGAGTCGGCACAGTGGCCATCCCGGGGCGTGACGTTCTGGGGAGGAGGAGTAGGATCCCTCGAGAAACAAACTGCACCGCGGTCTCATGCCCCTCTTTGAAAGGTGCTTCGGTCGTCGTCGGTGTGGGATGAATGTAAAGAGATGGAGTCGCCAACATATTTTACATAAAACAGTCAAAAGAACATGTTGCCACTTCGAGAGAGCGGCATCAAGGACAAACTGATGCATACGAAACCAATAGATCGGAGGTCCGGGGGCTATGTTACAGAATGGGAAGCTTTTAGGAACCCATCCCGCCCTTTCGGTCTCTCATGGGAAAATGTTAGTATTTTCCTTTATCCCCATGAAGTTTGTGTACGTGTTTATATAATGGAGACTGGAATCGTTCGACCCATACCATGGAAAAGATAGGGTGAGGTCATTCACAGGAATATTCCCAAAATAATAATAAATGTAGAAGATAGAATATGAGCGTTCATCGCGATATTGATCGTTATTGGAAAACGATAATATGTGTGGGATGAAATGCGAACAAGCATATTATATGTATATGTATGATAATTATGAAAATGAGGGTGTTTGAGAAATTTAGAAAATAAGAGAAAATTGGAAAATTGGACTCGAGTCTCGGATTTTAATCTGAGACACCTACATAGACTATAAAGGCATAAAAGTTCACATAGTTCGAATGTAGAATAGGGGTGGGGTTTATCCCATAGATTCGAACGGAATTTTATTATGTGTGTACGTGTAGAAAATTGTTTTTGATTTTGGAAAAAGTGTGATGGATAACTTCGTTCGAAATTTATGAGTGTAACCCTCTTTTATTTGTTTTCGGGTTTTTTATGAAAAATAAAGTATGTGCAATATACTAATAAAAGCGTAAATGTTAATATGTATGAACTAAAGTGAAATTAGATTATGAATCTAAAGTAACTTATGCAAAAATAAGAGATTTAAAAGAAAGGGAGAAGGAATTGGACCTTCCTTGGAGCTTGATATTGGATCTTGGATGAACTCCTTTAAATGTTGATGAACGTTGATGAGAGAGAAGGATATTTTCCAAATTGGGTGTGAAAAGGATGGGTTTTTAGGCTTAAATGGAACTTATCACATGGAACTTCGCTGATTTCGAGAGAATGTTGCTGAGATCACTGATGCTGATGGATTTATTCCTCCCTTTTGGAGTGAGGTCATGGCCTATATTTATAGGTCCAAGGGGGTGCTGATTGGCCTACCCCAGGGTGTGCCTATCGACAGGTAACCCTTGACATTATGTCGATTAACAGGGTTTAGGACCTGCCAATTGGCAGTCTCGTGCGGAATTTTCTGGAAAAATGATCGTAGGGCATAAACCGTTCATCTGAATTTCACATAGGGAATTCAGTTAGAAAGGTACTTCAGAGACCTTCGAGAGTTATTTGGACCTCTCCTGGGTACGGGAGTTGACTTTGGGTCAAATGTGGCTCGGAAGAACACGCCGATCTTTTGGACGGGAGATCGTCAGACGAAAAGGGATCATTCATCCGTATGGTAAGTGAGAATCACTCATGGAGTGGACTGTTGGAAAGGTTAGTAGGTGTACTTAGACATTCCAAAGAGTTCGCTCGGTTCGGAAAGTTGACCTTGGTTAATCGGGGCCCGAAAGCGTCCGGTGTCCTCTCAGAGTAAAATGGATCATTCATTCGTATCGTAGGTCAGAATCGTGCACGGGTCGAATCTTTAGAAAGGGTATTCAATGCCCTTCATATATTCATTCAGTTTTGTTCGATCTAAAGATCTTACTTTGGTCAAATAGAGTCTGAGAGCGCCCGGTGGCTTTCGGATCAATTTTTGGGGGAAAACTGATTGTTCGTCCGAACGGTTATGCTGTTTCATGAATGGAATGGACTGTTGGAAAAGAGTTTCAGTTCCCTTCAAAGATTTAAAGAGATTTTTCTCTGATGGTGAAGTTGATTGGGGTCAACTCGGGGCCGGGGGGCGCCCGATGGCCTCTCAATCAATTTTCGATAGGGAAATGGTCCGTTCATCCGAACCGTTATGCCGATTCATGCATGGGGCAGATCATTGGAAAGGGTATTTGGATCCCGTCAAAGATTCAAAGATCTTTCACTCTGACTATAGAGTTGATCGGAGTCAAATGGGGCTCGGGGGCGCCCAATGGCCTCTAGATCGGTACTTGGAGTGCGACCTAGGTTTGCGGTGGAAAGGGGAAGTGCTAGGGGTCTAAGGAGAGACTTAGGGGATCCTATAATGTGGTTTCTATACTTTCATTTGGTATTGAATCCATGGTACCGACTGAGATAGGCCTACCAACTAACAGGGTATTGAATTTTGATTCTCCAACCAGTGACTTAATGAGATGTTTGGATGTAGATATATTGGAGGAAGTACGATAAGATGCTTCTCTTAAAAAATTCGTGTACCAACACTGAATATCTCGCCATTATAACAAAAGGATCAATCCGACCAACTTAAAAGAAGGCGACTATGTCCTTAAAAAGGTCATCCAAAAGCCTAACAAGATTGAGGCTAATTGGCATGGCCCATATAGCATTTCAGTAGTCATCCGACCAGGAAGCTATCGGCTTGAGACCTTAAAAGCGAAAGAATTCAAAAAACCCTGGAACACTGAGCATCTTCGAAAGTATTATCAATGATTCAAGGGATTGCCATATTGTATTTCAAATATTGTTCAGGTTCAATAAAATCCTAATTTTAGTTCCTTAAAAAAATCATTTTTTTCGGAGTTCGACGATATACATCACCCAGAAATAACAAATCAAAAATGTCTCTTGGTCTTCAGCCCCTACCGATCAACATCACATACATACTTAATCAGGTTGAACTTATCTGTCGATCAACAGAACATATTTAATCTAGTTGAATTAATCAAATTCCATAAGGTTGAATTTATTAAATTCCAGATGCACCAACAGCTTAAGGCATAATCGTTTGTCACCCGAGGTAAACTTCGTGTATAACTTTGTATTAACAAGTCACGAAAAATGAGCACTACCCGACCTAACACTCTTGGTCGGCACTGATAATTTACTTCATGTATGACTTCGTCTCTATGAACTTCGTATACAACTTAAACATTTACAAACAAGTTTTACCTGACTAAGTTAAATGTAGGAAGACATGTAAACATTCCTAACCATTGGACTACACACACATATATTCCTCATACACTTAGTCACAACTGATAACTAATGCTAAACTTGGATCAATAAATCTAAGTGCATTAGTAGAATATATGGCCTTACAATTACAATTTAATAATTCATTATTAGACAATAACTCAGTTGACTGATTGATTAAATAATCAAGAGTTGACAACACAAAGATATGGATTTTTAGTCATATATTAACTGTATTGCATTCAAGGTTAAATAAATAACAAAATGCAGGAAAATTATTCGACTGGACACTTTCCTTGAGCTTTGGAAGTAGACTTCACTCTCTCCATTCCAGCAGGAGGATCATCCAAAGAATAAGGAGAGTTAATAAAGTTGAAATCCCTTAACATTATCTTGTTACTTCTACTCAACGCATTATTCAAATAAGGAGGATGAACTGTTTCAAGAACATCGTGCAAACCATAATCTCCCAAATATTTGGTGATCAAGTGAAAAACGTACCACTTAGTCTCTATTTATATTACACATAGAAGGATATGGAAGGGTTGAATGATATCAATGGTTGAGATTAAGTCTAACACAAGTGATGTAAATATAATCGCTTATGATGCATCTCCATTAAACACGTTCTGATTGGTTCTCTCAACTATCACAAGGATTATTACAAAGACATACAAGACGTTGATAACTAATGATCTAAGGGACAGGATTAAGTCTTAAGGTTGTGAGAGGTAACAGACACAAATCCAATCGCTCACTGGACAACACGAGTAAGGAAAGGATGATCCCTCAAACGCGTGTTTATAAGTTTTAAAAAATCTCATTTTCCACCACGGAAGTCTCTGCCGCTTTCAGATCCTACCCAAGCAAGGCTTTAGGAAGAATAGGAAATTATAAATCAACCCACAACATTTTTAAAACCAAATTTTAGATGTTTAAAAATGTTTTAAAAATTATTTAACATATCCCAAAAATATTAAAAAATCATTTTTATGGGAATTAACACACACACACACACCTAAATTGATATGAATGCAATGAATGAATCCATTCCTAGGTGCAGTGTTAGTATTCTACCTTTGAGACTATTAGAGGAATTGATATGTAGTGTCTGAAGCTCTTTGGTAGACTAGGATATGACTTAAATTTTGTGACTATTTTCAAACTAGATAAGCTCCTATATAATGTAGACTCAAGTGAGTCAAAGATATAGGGTGCTTCAATCTCCCCCTTTGGAAATATGCGACAAAATATTCTTTGAGTCATCAAGGACTCGTAGGGATACATAAATATAAGAAAATCCTATTCCTATACAAAATTCTATCTACCCTATATCCTAGAAAAGAAAATTACATTACTGAACTAAATACAAACCAATACCCTAACAACATTCTGATAACACGAGGTACTGATATCCTGATAATAAGATAACTAAGATCAAACACTTTTGTTGAAGTAATCAAAATAATGTCCAAGTGGACTCAATGTTTCTCCCTCGTTTTGTCTCAAATGTACAAAGGGTCTACACACAGATAAGAGAGAGAAATATTAAAGCATAAAAATCAATGATATATTACAATTCTGCCATAACCATCCCAATTGATTTACGTAAGGATTCAAACCGTATATTGTCCAAGGTTTTGGTGAATAAATCAGCTAATTACAATTCAGTTGGCAAGTAATTAATTTTCAATTCCTTTTGTTCGACTAATTCGCGTATAAAATGATGTCCTATTTTAATATATTTAGTACGAGAGTGTTGAACAGGATTTTTGGAAATATTAAACGCGCTTTGATTGTCACAATAGAGATGTAATTGTTCTTCAACAATACCATAATCTCTTAACATTTGTTTTAGCCAAAGTAATTGAGCACAGGATCTCCCTGCGACGATATATTCAGATTCGGTTGTGGATAAGGAAGTGCAATTTTGTTTCTTACTATTCCACCCTAACAAATTATTACCTATGTAATAACATGCTCCTGACGTACTTATACTATCATCGGAACAACCGACCCAATCAACATCGGCGTTGCCAATTATCGTGTTAGATGTGTCATTTATGTACCAAAGTCCTAAGCTGAGAGTTCCTTTAACATATTTTATAATTCATTTAACGCAAAGTAAATGACTCTCTTTAGGGTTATTTTAATAGTGGGCACACACACAAACAGCATACATAATGTCAGGATGGGAGGCAGTAAGGTATAGAAGACTTCCTATCATACTATAGTATAAGTTTGAGTCAATGGATTTTCCATGTTCATCTTTTGATAGTTTGACCGAAGTACTCATAGGAGTCCTAGCATCTTTGGCAGTTTCTAGAACAAACTTTTTTACAATCTCTAAAGCATATTTGGATTGAGATACAAATAAACCATCTGAATTTTTCTTGACTTGAAGACCTAAGAAGAATTGTAACTCCCCCAAAAGTGACATATGGAATTCTTTATGCATAATGTCAGAAAATGTTTTAACATAGGTAGATCCAAAAATGATATCGTCTACGTACACTTGGGCTATAGTAATATTTCTATCAAAGTGTTTGACAAAAAGAGTTTGGTTATTGCCTCCTCGGTTAAAATTGTTGTTTAGAAGGAAGGTAGATAGGCGTCCATACCAAGCTCTAGGAGATTATTTTAACCCATAAAGAGATTTCTTAAGACGGTAGATGTGATTTTGATAATGAGGGTTAATGAGCCCTTTAGGTTGTTCTACGTAGGTCTCTTCAGCTAAGATGCCATTAAGGAAAGAAGATTTAACATCCATTTGATACAGTGTGAAATGCAAATGACATGTTATTGCAAAGAGTAAGCGAACAGACTCAAGGCGAGTGATCGGTGCAAAAGTCGCCTCGAAAACTATTCCTTCAATCTGAGAGTAGCCCTGGGTGATTAATCTAGCTTTATTCCGTATAATCATCCCAGATTCATCTGTTTTATTTTTTAAAAGCCAATGTGTGCCAATAACCCTTTTATTTTTTAGTTGGGGTACAAGATACCATACATCATGAATGACGAATTGAAGAAGTTCCTCGTGCATAGCACTTATCCAGAATGTGTCATTCAGTGCTTCATTAACATTCTTTGGTTCTATAAGAGAAACAAAGCATGCATAATGAGCAAGAGTACGTAGTTGGGATCTTGTACGAACTAGCTCAGTAGGTTTACCAACTCGCTGTCTAAAGGATGATCTTTGGAAACCCTGTTAGGCACTTCAGGGGTATCAGTTGGTAAAGAATCATCTATCTCTAGAGAATCATAAGTTAAAGTGTTTTCGGATTCTTCCACGATAGTTGGTCCTTTGATCTTACTCTCTACATTAGTGTCACTTAGATCACATTAATGGATTCCATTAAGGTTTTGGTACAAATATTATAGACACGGTAGCCTCTACTATATGGTGAATATCTGAAGAAAATAGCTTTATCTCCTCTGGTTTCGAATTTAGACAGATGTTCTTTATCCTTGCATATGTAACAGGTACTACCAACGGTTCTAAAGTATTTGAGGTTAGGTTTCTTACCATACAAAGTTCATAGGATGTTTTTTGGTGTTTTTCCTTCAAGTATACTCGACCGATTATATGACAAGTTGTACGAATGGATTCTACCCAGAAATATTTAGGTAAGTTCTTCGCATGAATCATAATGCGAGCCATTTCCAGGAGGGTGCGTTTTTTACGCTCAGCAATTCCATTTTGTTGAGGTTTCTTAGGGGTACTAAATTCATGTTTGTAACCTTTATAGTCACAGTATACGATGACACCAGAATCTATAAATCTACCTCCTCTATCACTATGAATTTTATCTACTTGGTAGTCCTTTTCATTTTTAATACGAACTAGAATTTTCAAAAATTTACGAAATGTTTCTGACTTGTGTTTTAAAAAGGCAACCCAGGTAACTCGAGTGAAATCATCAACCATAACTAGAATATAACTGTTGCCACAAATACTAACAGTACGAGAAGGACCCATTAGGTCCTTATGGATGAGTTCTAAAGGTTTAATGGATATAACTTCTTTAACTTTCTTGTGGGGAGCCTTACCAACCTTTCCTTCTTAACACAAACCGCATATGATGTTTGAAATTGGTTTGATTTTAAGAAGACCTCTAACTATATATTGAGAACACAATTTACCAAGGTTGTCGTAATTAATGTGACCCAACCAATTATGCCATATCTCATTGTCATCCATTCGGGCAATGTTACAAACCTCTGTACTTAGATTGACTATATAACAGTTATCTGGAGTACGGAGTCCTGTAATAATGCAATCACCATTTTCATTTAAAATTTTGCGATTATTCTTTGAAAAAGTGATAGTATGGTTGGATTCACAAAACAGCGATATACTTAGTAAATTTTCTTTAAGACCCTTTACCAAAAGAACAACCTTAAGAATAGGTAATCCATCTTCATGGAGTGTTCCTTTACTAATGATCTGGGCTGATACACCATCTTCAAACAAGACTTTACCTCCGAAGAAGTTAGTTTTATTTAAAAGTTTGGTATCATCCCAGGTCATATGTTTAGAACATCCAAAGTCTAAATACAATCCAGACGTTATGTGTTCAGCTTTAAAAGCACTTTGCATTTCATTTAGGATAATTCCTCATCTTTTCTAACCTAAATGCTCTAGTTTTCAATTTATGCTTATTAGCTCGTATTTGATAAAACTTGGGAGCTTCAGCCTTTTCTCTAAAAGAGATTGCGCAGGTTTTTGAGTATGATAAAAGGTTTGAGCATTTGATTTAGAAAAGAATCTAGGATTCCTTCTTGTAGATAATCTATTATTATTTGATCTTTTCTTCCTATTACGATAGTTAGAATTCTTATCCGACTGTCTAGGTAGGACAAAATTGTTTCGACTTCTCCTAGAATAGTTAAAGTTATGGTAAATAGGTGAATGATAGATAGGTTTATATAGACGTTTAGGAAAACATCCATCAATAAAATGACCAAAGACATCATAGTATGAGCAATAAAGATGGCTCGTAGAGGATTTAAATTTAGAAACACTGCTAGATTAAGGTTTGTCTAAAAATTGAACTCTAGCCTTATTCCTAGAAGGTACAAGTTCAAATGACGAATCACTTTTTCTAAAGGGAGGGAAGACATATTTAGTCCTATGTTCATCATTACGCTTAGAGTTACTTGATTCACCAATGTCTAACTTTTGTTGTTGTGACTCAAAATCATTTTTCACGGCTTGAAAATCTGGACAAGTTTCAACAGGTCTTTTGCCACCAGACACAAACTTAATAGGTTCAAAAGTTTTAGTTTGCTTGGAATTGTTGGGACAAAAACCTATTCTAGTTATGTCATTATAATTGGTCTTACTTTCAGCAACACGGACTTCAAAACATTTTGAGTTATTTTCAAATTTAGCAAACTTTTTGAAGAATGTTGAAGTCTTTTCTTTAGTTTGTTCCAATTCTAACAACGTCCCATTATATTTTTTTTCCAGAATTTCATTTGAGTCAGACAGTTCCTTGATTTTTTGAGTGAAAACCTTAGTCTCATTCTCATGAATTAGACATTGAGAAGTGTACTCTTTAGCATTCTATTTTATCATATGGTTTAGGGTTTCTATCTTCTGTGTAAGGTCTTTGACAATTTTTTCAAGTTTAGTGCTTTTCCTGAGAGTTTTTTAGTACAGTGTGTGAATGTCTGGGAGATCCTCATTATAGGAGTCACTAAGTGTGCAGTGTACAGTGTGCAGTGTCCCCTAGAGATTCATATTTAGGACTCACACACCCATGTGCATCAACAATAGATCGTTCCCTTTGACTCACACACACAACGTTTGATGAATTATCAGCATTCTCAAGTAATAAGGCAGAAAAATCAGTAAGGATAACACCATTCAACATAGCATGATCAGATTCCTTATCATCAATGTATATGATTTTGGCAAGGAAAGACATACAGGGGTCAGAAGTATTGAATGACTCGAGCTCATCAGATTCTGATTCACTTGATTCATCCCAAGTCTTGCATAAATTATCCCTAGTGTTCTTGTTTTTATTCAAATTAACTCTACAGTCACTAGCTATGTGTCCTAACTTCCACATCTGTAGCATTCAGTATTCCTAAGGTCTCTACTGGGTTTGCTATGATACTCAGTCTGGTGTTTGTCAAGTCTTTTCTCATAAGGCCTATTATTACAGTGGTTTGAATAGGTAGGTTTGCCTTGTCTATTTGCAATTTTATTTCTAAATTTCATAATTTTCTTGAACTGTTTAGATATTAAGTCAATCTGATTATCCAAACTCTCTAAGTTACATTCCTCGTCATAATCTAAGTCAATTTCAGGTAGATGACATTCAGGTTTAGTCAACTTAGAGGTAAAGACAAGATTAGAGGTAGACTATTTCTTATGGGTCTGTATTAATTGCTTCTTAAACTCTAATTCCATTACTACAGTTCTTAGCTTGCTACTGAGGATTTCAGGTGTAATATTTTGATCATCTGTCTCCTCAATTGTATCGCGCTTATTGTCATTTTTTTGTGGAAGTGACCTTAGAATTTTAGAGATAATTTCCTTCCTATCATAAGATATACCATTAGCATGCAGTTTTGTCACAATGTCTGTCAACCTAATGTAGAAATCATCAAATGATTCAGTCTCATTCATAACTAGAGTGTTGTACTACTGGATTAACATTTGCATATTAGAAGCTTTAACACGTGTGTCTCCTTCATGTGCAGTCACAAGAGTATCCCAAGCTTCCTTAGAAATTGTGCAGGAAGAGATCCTCTTGAATTCGTGTTCATTTATGGACATGAATATGGAATTTTTGCCTTTGTTATTACTAAGGGAGATTTTTTTATCTTATTTAGTGTATTCACTTAGTAGTTTCCTAATCCTCTCAGTACTTCCTGCTGAAACTGGTTTAGTAGGAAAAGTGTAACCATTTTCAATAGCATCCCAGACATCATCTCCCAATGTCCCTTGGATGAAAGCAACCATCCTCACTTTCTAATAAGGGAAGCTGGTTCCATCAAGGAGAGGGGGCCTGGGCAGGTTACCTAATCTCTCAAATTTCTCGTCCATAGTTTGTTTAGAGAAAACAATTTCAGAAACTCAAGATCTAAAAGAATTTGTAAAGCCAAGCTTTAATACCAATTGAAAAACTTACCACTTGGTATCTATTTATATTACACATAGAAGGATCTGGAAGCGTTGAATGATATCAATGGTTGAGATTAAATCTAACACAAATGATGTAAATCTAATAGCTTAGGATGCACCTCCATTAAGCGCATTTTGATTGGTTCTCTCAACTATCACAAGGATTATTACAAATACATGCAAGCCATTGATAACTAATGATCTAAGGGACAGGATTATGTCTTCAGGTTATGAGAGGTAGCAAACAAAAATCCAATCGCTCACTGGACAACACGTGTAAGGCAAGGACAAGCTCTCAAACGCGTGTTTATAAGTTTTAAAAAATCTCAGCGTTTTAAAATTTTCTAAAAATTATTTAACATATCCCAAAAATTATTAAAAAATTTTTTTTATGGGAATTAACACACACACCTAAATTGGTATGAATGAATGTAATCCTAGGTGCAATGTTGGTATTCTACCTTTAAGACTATTAGAGGAATTGATAAGTAGTGTTTGAAGCTCTTTGGTAAACTAGGATATAACTCAAATTTTGTTACTCTTTCTAAACTAGACAAGCTCCTATATAATGTAGACTCACATGAGTTAAAGATATAGGTTGCTTCATATAGCACTGGGGAATCGCATCTATAGGGATCCATGATACGTTCAACTTAAAAGGAGGATCATCACAATCTAGCAAACCAGTATCATGCCAGTACCAAAGCTTGTTGTTACAATCATGTTTCAGCAAAGTCAAGCAGTTGGTCCGTCCCCATTTATAACCTTCGCAATGGGTCTGGGCAAGGAGATCATCAATATGGCTAAGAGCTTCATTGTAGCCTTCAATCAACACCTCTCTGGGTTGTTTGTGAAATTGAAAGTTTAACATTTTAACTTACTGTTGAAGCTGCTTCAGAACTTCACTCCTCACCTTCAACTGAACAGATTGGTCGAAAATGGCTTTATCTTTAGTTGCTAATTTCGTGGACAAATCAGCAATAACCTGACTCTTTGCTTTTAGTTGGGCAGCTTGGTCAGCTAAGGTTTACTTAGTCCTGTCTTTATCAACAGTTTATCGGCTCGTCCTTTGTTGTCTAAAAGTTTGCTAAGTCTTATTTTTTTTCAAAGCTTCAAGTTCCTCCACCATCCTAGCATTCTCAGTCTCTAAGAAAGATGCCCCTTCAACAACGCCACTGGCAGATGACTGTTTTAAAATATCCAACTCATTTTTATGTTTGTTATTTTCTTTCTTAAGGAGTTTAGCAATTTCCCAGGCTTCATAGTCAGCATGTAGTGAAGCCAAATTATATTTGTGATCTTCCTGCAGATCTTTAATCATTTCATAATAAGCTATGTTATTTTCTATAGCCCTATCCAGTAAACAGTGGAGCTGGATATTATTATTTTACTTGATTGGATGCTTTTGATCCAACCAAGCCAACCATGTCTTCTTCAGTTAAAGGAATATAGCCATCTTCTAAAAGACTAGTAATCCGCCTGAGTAGGTTGAATTCAGCATAAATTATAGGTTACGTCTTAGCATCAAACTGAAAATTGCAAGTGTAAGTAAACAAGTATGACTACTGGAAAAAAATGACACAGAGTATAAGACTTCATTCAACCAAGCAAGAAAAGAAAGAAGTGTGATAAATACAGCACATGTAACCAAAAGGAGGAATTTTTGCATTGATAACCAAAAAGGTGTTACAAACTGTTGGTCCTATTACAAAGCAGGTAAGTACAAAAAAAAAGAACTAAGGAGCTAAACCTTCTCCTTGTACTGGACATTTCTTTTAGAAGGCTGGTCGGCAAAAGGAGCAATTTCTTCAATGGGCTTTAAAGCAAACCCAACATGTTTAATGTAAGATTCCCCTTATCCTTTTTCATCATCAAACTCTTCCTCCAGGTTAGCAGGAGAGCCAGGATCATGCCCCAAAAATAACTCAGACTCTGCTGGGGTGCCAACCCCCTTAAGTTCCTCCTACCATCCATCCGTGAAAGACTTTTTCCTCACGAACTCAATCTGAGTAGAGGCCACTTAAAATGCCCCTTCCCATCCTTTGTTGAAGGAATCCTCATTAAGCTTCTTATTCTTGAACTTTGTCGCGACCAACTCAGATTACAAACCATCAGCTTTCTCCTCGACAGACTTTAGGAGAACTCGATTTTTAACCAGTTTGTCCTCGACCATCTTGGCCTTGTTCTCAACAGATGATAAATTGTCCTCATTAGTGGCCATCTTTCCTACAGCAACTGTCAAACTTGTCTCGGTAATCACCTGTTTTCCCTCAGTAAGGATGGCTTTATCAATAGGCTTTTCATCTCAGCATCCCAAGACTTATGCTTGGACTCCAATAGTTGCCCTGAAGCTTCAATAGATTTCCTTAGACCCTCAAGGACCTCTTCAACATCTCCTCCAAAGGAACGAATTTTCTCATCCTTCTTTAGCATTTGATTAAAATTTGCTAAAAATTGCGTAAAGTAAAATAGCAGATCACAAGGAGTGTTAAGAGACAAATAAGACATCAAAGGTAAAGTAAGGAAGAAGAAAGAATTACCATAGCCAAACTTTGGCAAGCATTTTCTTCTAACTTCAATCTTGGCAATGGGGCAAGAGATGCTCTATCAACAAAACGGGTACCAGTCTTGATTAATTTCCTGGAAGCACTAGGATGACCCAGGAATAATCAAATCCTCCTAAATTTTCTCGACCAACTCCTAGTCGGCATAACTTTTCTCAACTTGACTCTAGGGTAAGCCTTTCCTTATACTCTTGAGATAAGGAGCCGCCACATTCATTTCCTTATAAGTAATTACTTGAGGATCATTCTCTCTATTAGAAGCCTTTGATGTCTTGTCTTGATTTTTGTCATCCCCCGCTTTGCTACCCTTCTCGGTAGCACTCTTAGAGGTTGGAAACAAAGCTCCAATCATCAAATTAGGTATCTTTCTCTTTCCCATAGAAGAAAGTAGAGAAGAGGGGATTATTGAAGTATCCAAATATTCAAAGGAAGAAAATGTACCAAGGTCCTTCTCAGCACCAGCAGATTCCTCGTCAGAAGAAGTAGGGATTGTCTCTTCTTTAATATTGATGGGAGCTACATCAGTAGAAGTGGTGGGCCTAGCAACAAAGGAGGTAATTGAACTCCTTTACTGCAACAAATGCGAGGCATCTCTAGGGTGTTCCTCGCTAATCCTCCGGTGGCTGTTCCAAAGGAATTTCAATTCTCGAATGTTGATGTCCTCTTTTTTAGGACACTTTTTATTTCTCTCAACTGTGCAACACAAGAAATCAAACAAAAAAGTGTGAATTGGCATATCAACAAGCAGTTGGTTAGCAAAAATAGAGAACTATAGCAATCAATCCAACAACATATGCCATGACCCATTTGAGGGCACCTGGGCCCATCATACACCTCTCCTGTAGGTAAAGGAGCATGTTGCCAATTCTTATCAATGACTCCATAATCAAAATAATCCTTATTTGAGTCTGGAAAATTGACAACTAAGGCCTTATTGGCAAACCCAGTCTTCAAGTAATATGTATTGTCACTAGTACTCCTCGTATAACAGAATATTAGCTCAGGAATGCCAATGTGAACCTATGAATCCCATTTACCATTCAAGTGTTGGGGGCTACCCTAGTTAGGACAACATCAAAGTATTCGTAAAATTCTAAACAAAAGTAATTGAGGGGAAATGTGAATCCACATTCAGCAATGAACAGAGAGGGAATCCAGTGACCCTCATGCAATGATAATACCTCAACAGGGGATATGGGCATTTCTAAGTCTACCCAATCAGGAATATTCCTTTCCCACCTAAACTCATCTAAGGAATTTTGGCTATAATAAAGAATGAAAAAAAGTGAAATAAAAGGATAAAATAAATCTTACAGAGAAAATGATGACTGAAGCGAAGGAAGAGTGCAAAGGAAAGCTCATAAACAGAGAACTTGGAAAAGAAGAAGAGTTTGAAAGCTTAGAAAAGGTTTGGTATGAAAATTCGACAAAAAATCTCGCATTTTATAGCTTACCTGAGAAATCGTGCATGACCAGATTTTTTCCTTTGATGATTGACGTTCTAACGGCTTTACAGTTCTCATAGCACAAAAATACCCATTACCCTTTTGGCGGTTCGTTAATTTTCAAATTATTTACGAGAATGCCATTACAGAGTCAAAACATGGAAAAAAATTACAAATCCCACATCTCGGCATTAATCGACTAACACTGAAGAAAATATATTCCATCCTTTTAGAAAAAGCATCAAGAATGAAGTATTGGGGGCTTCTGTTGATACCAAAAATTAGTCACCTACGTGGACCAATCAAAAGTGGACAATTATCTCCCTACGTGGCAGAAATCCTAGTCAGCAGATAGTTAATCGGCAGGCATGTCGACCAACATGAAGAATGCAGACCATAAATATAAATGAAAAGCCACCACACTAAAAGTACAACCAAAGGTCTTAACGCACGTGGTTCATACAACCAATCGTCACAACATTATGTACGAGTGTAACTGCTTAAACATATAAAGGCATTCCACCCCTTGATCTCCGAGTCACTATAAATACATTGTACTCCTTTAATCAAAGTGAGATAACGGATTCTAGTATATACTTATTAACAAGAGTACCTAGATTTCAATAATTATTGAAATCAATACAATAACAATGAATGTAGGCTTTATTACATAGCCAAACTAGTTTAAAAGTCTTTATCTTTTATTTAATTACTCTATTGCAATCTTATATTTTATCTGTGATAAGAAAATTTGACCTAGTGCATTTTTTTATCTCAACGGTGATGAAAGTGTTCCTCCCTTGCTTCCGATCACGAATCCGACAACAATTGAAGTTGAATCAAGACTTTGAACCTCCAAACTCTCTTTTCTTCCTCTCTAATGGCCTCTCATCTCTTCTCCTTTGATTTTTAGGGCTTTAGGTTTGTAATGGTGCTTCCCTAATTACCTAACGTTAGGTTTATAATCCAAATTTCCAAAATTAGGCTAATGGTTTAAGCCCAAGTGACCCAAACACTCCCGTATGGGCTCGGTTATGACTAAAAAGGCCCTAGAACCCAATTACAACCCCCTGGGTATATATTCTGACTATCTTAACCCATTCGGAGTCAACCGTGACCTCTAAATCGCCATCCAAGTCACTCTATAATAAAGTCCTATTCTGACTTCCAATTAGTCAATACATGACTCTTAGTTAGGATATAATGCTACCATGTCACTATCGCTTGCTTGAATGTAACTAATTATATACTATTCACTTAGTAATATTATTCTATAAATATTAACCATTAACTCTCTCTATTAATATTTTTAATTCATAAATAATAATTAATTCAATTAAATTACATCCCACGTGTAATTTAAAAATACTCGAATTAATTAAATATTAAATGCTCAGAAATATGGGGTATTACACCTATGAGGTCTCCTCATCAATATAATAAAGATGCGTGGTCAACCTTCCTTTAGGAAGAGGCATCTCCATTGTAACATTTCTTGTCCTGGGATAGAGAACACAATGGCCTAACTCTCTGCAAGTGAAACAACGTCTAGGGAAATCTCCTTGCCTCTAGCCCTAATGGCCCTGTCGAGGTTGTCCCGGTCTCTGGCCCTACTGGCCGCTCCCATTATTTCCTTAACCTTCGTAGCCCTAGGGAATATGATGATGCTGAGGGCGTTATTGACCCTGCCTAAATCCACTATTATCTAGTCAAAAACCTCCCGGTCAAAATCTCTTAACTGGATCCCCCTATCGGGAGTTTTGATTATGTTATCTAGCCGAGTGCTGTTGCGGTGCCCCGTTGGCACCATTCCCACCTGATCTGCCTACCTGGTTAGTATCTCCTGCTCTCTTTCTTCCCCTCAGATGGAAGCAATGGTCTTGGAAATGGAGTAATGCGACATTAACGACCTCGGAGTAGTTGGCCAATGTCAGGTTACCAAACAAGTGCTGCCTGATCCTCCAAGTGAGTCCATCCATGAATTTCAATATCTTCTTATCCTCCGTGTTCACCTCATCGGGCACAAAGTTGGACAAAAGGGTAAAATCCTCCTCGTATTCATCCACCGACCTATCTCCATGAGTAACATCTAGAAATTTCTGAAGCATCTCTGTCTAGATCACTGACAGAAAATACTTACGGTCAAACCACACCCAGAACTCTGTTATAGTTACAATATTTATCTTCTCCTCTATAGTAATCGACTCCCTCCATTGCATTATTGCACATACTATCTTGAAAGTATCCAGTATTTGTCTCTAGGTCTCATTGCACTTCACAAGACGAAGATGGCATATAATTTCCTTCTTCCACCAGGCGACTGCCACAACATTCAATCTTCCCTAAAACTCTGGTGGATGCCCTTTCTAAAAGGCCTCCCTCACTCGCTCCCAAGATGAAGGCCCCGTGTGGTCCTGAACGACAGGTGCCACTAGCTACTGTGGTTGGGTCTACGAAAAATGATATTCCATGGAGTTCATGGAGGCATTAACCATCAGTGCAACTATAGTGGCCATCTTTGTAACCGTCACCGTCCACTGTGGTCCCTTTGTCTCATGGTGAGCCTCTCCCTCATTCGCTCTCCTGGTGGACCTATATGGTCATCCCCTCTTAAGTGGCATCTGAAACTAGGTTGAAATTTTTATAAGTTCACAGTCAAATACAAAATAAGCAGTAAAAGAACATAAATGTAAGTACATAAAGATGAATGCAACAGCCCTACAAATAGAGCCTATATCAAATAATGGTATGCTGAAATCGTAGTAAGTTGCACATATCCTAAAAGACTCTAGAACCTGATACTCGAATACCATCTTTAACACCCCGCATATTAAAACAATAGGTGGCCATCCCACTACCAAAATAAAACGGTAGTCTTACACAGCTCATTCTTATCATCACTATCGAAATATAATTATTTACTAACCACCTAAATAATTTTAAGAAGCAGTGTCAATTTTATCTTTCATTAACATACAACAAAATAAACAAATCCATAATAAATCTATACACGGTAACAATATATATGAAACCACAAGTAAAGTACAAAGATGAGATGAATAGATAAAGGCCCGGAATAAACCATCGAGTAAAAATCCAACACATCCAATCCAACTGACTAAGAATAATCTGAAATACATAAGTCTAAATAACACAAGCAACGCCCACAACTGAAATAGAGAACCTAATATAGATAGCAATAAATAAAGCAACTACTTCGAATCCTGCAAGCCTCCCCATCTACGGCAGCTACGTGTCCCTAGAAAGAGTAATCATCCTTTATGTCCCTGTGGCTGGACACCTAAAAGCTTTTTTGAAAAATATTTGACACGGATAAGTGTATAAGATGCATAAATTAAAATGTTAAGCACTTTTCATATTAATAAACAGGCAACGCACTCTATTGAGTCACCCTTCACCCTATATCTAAAGTGCGCACCTAACGTATGTATTTTCACCTGCCTAGTTACACTACCCCACCTAACTAGTCTTATCACTAACCTCAATACTATATTATCCTGGCCCGAGGATAATATCTACCTTTAGCTCATTAATTATCTTTCACAATTTCTTAATCAATAACTCATTAAACTATCACAAATTAATATATAACTTTACTCCATTTATTTCATTTCACAATCACATTTACTATTTTACCTTATTTCCAATAACTGTCACTAGTTATTTAAACTGTAACCGCTTACTATCAACCCGTATATTTGTCTACGTGTAAATATATGTAATAATATACTACAAAAAACACACATATGTTGCGTATAGCTGCTGATAAGCAATTTTTTTGCGTCTTTGTCGTTGTAGTGCAAAACCCACTAATCAAAATCCCTTTCGGTACCTACAAACAAACTAAAAATGTATATTGGCAAGTAAGGGGTCAATCCGCACTCTCTAATGTGGACAAGAGCAAAATGAAAACAAGTATGATTTTTTAAAATTATTATGAAGGGATATTTATACTACTAATTATGAACTAAAATTAAAACTACACTAATAAATAAAGAAAATGATAAAGTGAATGAAATGTGAGGAGAAAATAATTATGAGATAATTCAAGGGATTAAACTTCACCACTTAACCTATTTATTTTCATTAATTAGTTTGTCTATTTGAAATACCCCAAAACATATATAAATTCACAAATCAACTCTCGTTGCAAATGTAAATTTACATATAGTCCTTTTAAAAGATTAATATTTAAATTTCACATACTCACAAAAATTAGAATTAAATATTTTCTAATAAATCACCCACTAGGGAAAATTCACTAAAATTATTTTAAATCATTAAAAATTACATTTTTAGAGTAAAGAAATTCGAACTATAATACTATTTAAAAATTGCCTATCTCTAGTTTAATTAATAAATAAATATTATAATCTGAATTTCCGATTTTCTCCCGAAAATAATTCACCCTCTCACGAGGCGTAAATATATAAATTGTAAAAATTTAATGTTAATATTCAAAGGGGCATAATAAATAAACAAACCAAAAATAAAAATAACTAAGTTAAGGGTTCTATCTCACCCCTTGAATGAGGTGTTTAGCCTCTCATTTTGGTATTATTACATATAAAATGTAATAATGACACAACAAGAGGTATAAAAAAAAATTTAGTTGAATGAGAAAAATTGTTGAACGAAGTCTCCTTGCACTCAATAAAAATTTCCCAAACATGAACAATTAAGTGTACCCATAAATCCGAATATTACAACACTGAAATTTAATACCAACTCAAGATTTATATCTCACAAACTATTCTGGCTCACTCAAGTCACTTAAAAAAAATTATAAAAGAATAAATAACAATTTTTGTACAATATTACACTAAAAATGAGCTCCAAAAATGGAGCTCTAAAAAAACTAAACTATTCTCTCTTTCTCTCTACATTGTCTGTCCGTCCTCCTATCTATACCCCTTTTCTTTGTTTTATAACCCCTTTGGATTGTTGGATGAGGGATTTGAAAATTGGGTCGATATTAAATTATGAGGGTTTTGAAGGATAATGTTAATGGTGGGGTTTATTCTTTCGATTTTAAGGGATTTGGTTTTGGTTAGTGGGTTTCTTTTGGAGGCACGTGGGGTTTTTATTTTATTTCGCTTTTGACCTTTGGTTTTGTCTTGGTTTGTGGTCTTTGGCATTTTGGGAGATGGGTTTTGAATGAAGGTCGGGTTTTGGAAATGGGTAGGTCGGATCTGGGTAGAAGGAAGGATTCGGGTTGGGTTGTTGGTTTCTGGCCTCGGGTTGGAGAAGGAGATCCGGGTTTGGGTTGGATGGCCGGAGGTGGATGCTCGGCTGCAGGGGAGTCGCCGGTGGAGAGGGTTGGAGTAGGTTCCGGCGGATCCTAATTTGAGCTCGCCGGAGGTAGGCTGGGGGGTTGCTGTTAGCCGTGGACAGGGGTTCCGAGTTTGGGATCGGAGGTTTCGGGGCCTAATGGTTTTGGGTTATTGACTATCGCGGTTGGACCAGAATTTTTCCGGCGATGGTGGTCGGCGCTGTGGGTTCAAGGCTGCCACGGAGTGGGAGTAGTGGTAGGATGCGAGTTCGGCCAGAGGTGGCAGTGGCCGGAGGTGGGGGTTGCGATCGGAGCTCTGTCCGGCGAGGGGGTAGGTATGCCAGCGGGGTGTACTCGGGTTGTAGCACGCCGGTGAGGGGAGGGGAGGTGGTGGGAGATGGTATGGTGAGTGGTAATGGTTGTGGGTTTTGATGGAGGTGAGGAAAGAGAAAGTCTTTATGGTGGTTATGGAGTTTGGTGAGAGGAGAGAGAAAAAGGTGGGAGGTTTGTTGGAGAAGATGAGTGGGGTTTGGTTAGGTTGTGTGTGGTGTAGAAAATTAGTGTGAGCATGAGGGGTTGTTTAGGTGTGGTGTATGTAGGGTAGTGTATTGTATGAGTGTGTGTTAGTTTGTGACTCTTAAATAATAAAGACTCAACTAAAATTAATAAAAATAAAATTAAAAAATATAATCTAACTAAAAATAAAATAAATGAAAAAAATAAATATTAAAACTTAAAAATAAAATCCTTAGCTTATATAAACACTAAAATAAAACAAAAGAATTAAAAACTTAAAATCTAAATGAAAATTAAAGTCTTAGAAAATATAAAATCTAATAAACTAAAAATAAACTCCTTAAAACTAATCCTAATAAAACTAAAAACTAATAAAAATCAAAATAAAATAAAATTATAAAAATAAAATATAAAAATAAATCTAAATAAATATAAAATAAAACCTAAATATAAAATGACTCTAAAAAAAATCTAAAAACATATAAAAGACACAAACTAAACACACATGGGCTTCGAAAAAGGTTTAGGGACAAGTTTTGGCTCGGGTTTGGTTACGAGGAAGGGAATTAGCTCTATAATCTGCACAATTGCCTTGAAATAACACTGCAGCATGCATTCGACCTACAAAATAGACAAATACGAACATAAGGCCATTTTTATTTAAAACGAGTGACTAAAATGCACATATTCGGGGCGTAAATTATACACTTTTGGGTGCTTATCAGCTGCCATCCCTCAGAGTAAGAACTCACTAGATGCGGGTTTCTACAATACTATCGTTATCCAAAGCATGCTCACATCATCCTAGTTACCGGAGGTCAAACTCTCACATCGAATCGATAAAATTACTGGAGGCGATCATAGTCCTTCGACTGTGATTCATAACCATACCCACAATTACCTCAATGCGAATATAAATCACACAAACAAAAACATTGCTCTATGACCTGGGGCCGATACTTGGCTTGCTGAGATTTGCCAGGGAAGGTCACCCACATCGTGCAACCTCTACTGATAGCACTAGAGGGGTATGTTCCACATAATAGCATATTCATCGTATCAATTTCCAACCCTTAATTACTCTGCCAATTGAATCAAGGAACAATAAAATTTCAGCATATTCATCGTATGAAATATCATGTAAGAATCAACGAACAATAAAAAAAATCACCTGATCTGAAACGATGTGCGAGATCGTAAGGGGAGACTTAGATAGGTTGCCGGTAGGGAAAGATACCGAGGATTCCGGCTTGGGAGGTAGATAGGTAGTGGGTTAGGTTGTGATGGAATTGGGTTTGGTTTCTAGGAAAGTGGGGGAAATACTCCCGCCCGATCTTTTTTCCCTTTTTTTCGTTCTTTAATGACTTTTGCAAATGTACTTATATATTGCAACAGTTTTCTTCTATTTGTAACGGAATTTGGTGGTTACAAATTTTTAATGGACTAAATCCCTTACAAATAGGAAAAACAATCTGTTACAATTTACCTGTTTTGGTGTAGTGCATATATGTATTGCCCATATATATATATATATATAACCACATTAACCGACCAATTCATGCATATTCCCCGAAGCACTATTCTAATAATTCGAGTCTAATACTAACTCGTCTTTAATTAAATTCATCTCTTAATTAAAATAATTTAATATATTTTCTCCTTCTTGAGTTTCCCAAACATTCTCAACATGTCCTAAATTTATGATTAGAAGTCACACTATCACATTCCGTATTTCTACGTTCCGATTATTTTCTTTCCTAATTACCCTACGCACATGTAAATTGAGATAATTCTCATTTACCCAAATTACCCATATTGATCACATCTTTAGATGTATTAAAATTATTCACTTGGTCTCATTCAATTGGTCAATTCCAAAAACTACCCTTAATTCACAATAAAAGACCAATTTTTCCTTCACATCAGGTCTGAATCAATTCGGATTCATAGCCAAATCGATTGGCCCATGAAGACCGAATCGATTCTATTCTAGGAAAGAGCCCAGATATGGCGTGAAAGTGACAAGTTTCATCATCCCAAGTGACCCAATCCAACCCCAATATGATCCAAACAAGTTTCCAAATCTTTTAATGAATTTCTATAGGAACCTTTTCTTCTTTTAGATTCATTAACATTAAGATTCAATCCAAATCTCGTTAGTTCCATTATCATGAATGTAACCAAAATTTCTAGATTTCTTCCTTTGTTCAAACATCATTCTTATAACAATTCCAATCTAAATTTTTACCACATTAATTCAAATTATCGCAAAACTTATAACCACTATGAAGTCCAATTAACTCCCATCAATCATTCATAAAGGTTTGTCTCCCAAAAACCCATTTTTCATGTAGAAATCCCCACAATTAATGTCTACCAATTTTTATATGAAAGAATTACTACACATAAATCAAGAAAGCAAGATATACACTTGACTTAAATCCATCGTATTATGAATTTCTTTTTGTTGATTTGAAGGTGGGAAGAGTCCTCCTCAATTTCATTCTCCAAATTAAGCCCTTTGGATCTCCCAAGTGTTTTGCCTCATTCTTTTCTCACCAAAAGACTCTCGGAGGTTTATATTGTGTAAAGTGGCTGCCTCCTAGCCCTAATATCTTATTTAAACCTATTAATCTAGAATTTAGGTTAACCTTTTAATGAAAAATGACTTAAATGCCCCTGAAAGGGCCCTCGCTAGTCTAAAAGGCTCTTGATAATCAATCCTTACCCCCGGGGTCCTTAATTTTGACTATTTTGACCCATTTCGGATCACTCGTGCACTCGAAATCACCATTTGAGTCACCAAACATCAATATTCTATCTCAGCCTAAAAATAGCCCCCTCGAATGCCCCGGTTGAGATATCGTCAAGTTCCATCATTATTACCCACTACGATGTACTATCAATTTGTCGAATTTAATTTACTACTCACACTTTGTAAATTTTATTTCTAAATAAATATTAATTTTATTCTCACTAATTAATATTTATCAATTCAACAATATTATTACTAGCACACTGTAACACCCCGCTTAAAATAATAACGGGTGGCCAGCCCTATACTACATTAAATCAGGAGTTTCAGATGGTCCAGTCTCAACATCAACTACGGGTACTATATAATATAGGACTAACGACCCGATATCATATAAGCGCAATGTTAAAATAAATTAAAACATGCAACATACCATAACCATACACTATAACACTACGAATAAAGGAAAGAAAGATGCAAGAAAGAACTAAGATAAATGAAATGCTGAAATAAAATGATGATAAATAATTACAACTATATATACTACAAAGAGTAAACCCGAATAAGTTGCCAGGTCACAGCCAATACAATGACTGAAATGGAATAAATATAAACATATATATAAATATCCCTTGGGTACAAACCCGATATACAACATGAATCCTACCTAGATTTTTAAAGAAGGAGGAAGCGACTACAATCTACATCCCGCAACAGTCCTCACCTGTCACGGCTCCCAAGACTCTGGATAGAAGGTCATTCGGCATCCATGCGGTAGGATACCTGTAATAATACGTATATATATACAGGCAGGAGAGAAAAGTAAACGGGTCAGAGCCCGAGTGTGAAAAATATTTAGCAAGTGTGTTAACCGTGCATAATAAATATCGGTGCACTTATTTCATAATTAAAGTGGAATCGCACTCTCGTGGAACCCCAACTCACCTCTCATCTAACGGCGCGCACCTATTCGCGTCTTCAGATTTTAGTTAAATTAACCCAATTTTAAGGAAAACCTAACTTATCATAGGCCTAGCCTATGCCCACGAGATCTGCCTTCCTATCACAACCCAAGAATCCACACCTTCTAAACACACTTAAGTATATTTTTACAAACATATATGCCATATTAGGCTTAATGGATTCTGGTTTATAAATTTAACCAATTTTAAATCTTAATAAGTTACCCATATGCATTTGGGTTGAAGCATATAATTAAATTTCTAAATAATAGGCATACAACATTTATTACTGACAAAACTTCTCTCCAATCTCAACGTCGTGCTACGTTTCGTGCGTGGGGTGTCTCGCAAAGCGAAATCCAAACAAGGAACCACCCCGTTACACTACTCCTTGTCAACGTCGATCCTAGAGATCCATGATGCCACACATAAATATTTGACAGAACTTTTCTCCAAATCTCGACACTGCACTACGTTTCGTGCGTGGGGTGTCTCGCAAAGCGAAATCCAAACAAGGAACCACCTCGTTACACTACTCCTTGTCAATGTCGATCATAGAGATCCATTATGCCACATATACAATACTACTACATATAGCTTCCCATATGAAAACAACTTAAAATTCTCCAAAATATCCTTGGGATGATGTAACCGAAATATTCCTTAAATGCGATACATCATCCCCCAAATCATCTAGTACACCATAATCATCCAAGATGTACTCCATAAAATTCCATATCCTTTCATCTATAGGATATATAAATATATATATAGGCATTTTATTCTAACCATATATATATATATACCAATCATCCATACCCATGACCAAGTGTACATTTCATATCTGATGTACAATGGACATGCACATAATCCACCCGGCTATATATATATCGCCGATAAAACTGCACCATGCTATCATCTTCCCAGTGCCCGGCTCACGTAGCAACTGGGGACCACCATGGTGGGGCTCAACGACACCCATCTCGTGGTAACACACACACACGATGTCCCAGGAAGCGGTCATAGCTCCAACAGGCAATGAGACGAAACATACCCACCACGTCTCATCCCAAAAATATATATCATATAATAACACACGGGACGACTATGACCTGGGGAATATCCACACCCTTCTCTATATGCCAGGATGCTCACCCTTTGCGCGAAAACTTCCCAATGATAGTATGAGCGGGGTATGCTTAACCATATAAGTATATATATCGTTCACATGCACAATATACATACATCCATATGATCCCATCATATGATCAAACATTAAACCATCATATAAGGTTTAAATATCCATACCATGTATGTCCACAACATAAATATATCCATATATTCATATCTATATAGATATATACACATATATTCACGTTATCATATATACAACTAATTCTCGTTCATATGCATACGAAATATAAACTCGGCTATAAGTATACATAATCCTCAATATACAAGCCGTCACCACAAACTCCTTTAGTTTACCTCGATATGTGAACACAATCCCTCACTTGAAACATATTCAATCATTTTTTTCTAGGATGAATAGTCTCCCAAAATCATATGTATATATCTATACATATATATTCAACATTAGGGTTATCACCCAAAATCTTGTGTAGGATACCATCACTACACATTCCATCTATATCCGAGAGCACATTAAAGAATCTAATAATAATTTCGACTATCGGTATACACCTAACTAATAGTCTATAAGCCTCAAGCTCAATCTTGTTTTCATCAAATAATCCCATTTCTTAGGGAAAGTACCCGTTGTAAATCACACACCGATAAACAACATCTACCCCAACTATATTTACACTCTACTCCAGTTGGTAATATGATCCCATCGCTCTCGATTTCGACTACGGTTCAATCACTTTTATGAATCCCCTAATCCAACGCCTCTCCAATTTATTCCTTAAATTTTATCATCACTAAGTGCATGCGACCCCTCTCTTCCATTTGGCCACAAATTTTATCTTAATAATATCCTATCCTTATAAGGATTTGACATAAATGTCGGCCTAGAAATTTCACAACATACATGGATATATTCTTCACCAATTATTCCAAGAAGTCCCCACTATCATACTAAGTGAGAGACCCCCTATAAGTCTCCAAAATATCTCCTACTTCATAAGAGAAAGCCCCAAATTAATAAACCCAACCAAAAAGGGCTAGAGGTCATCCTAAAAAAAAACCATAAAACAGCCCATTAAGGAAGCCCCTAAGAATAAACTCCAAAAGAAAAAGGGGAAGAAAGAACTTCAAACTTTGGGCTAAAAATAGGAGACCGGTCGACCGGTCCCAGACCCCCGATCGACCACGGGTCCAAATTCTTCCTACGAAGAAATGCAGTAGGCTTTTCCTTTAAGGCGCGGTCGACCGGTCCCCTGGGCGCGGTCGACCGGCCATACCAGTTATCTTGGCCGATTTTCCTATTTTCAGCAAACCCTAAATCCTCAAACACCCAATTATCATCACCAAATCCCCAAGTCTTTAACCCAACAATATTATTGACTTATAAACTCATCCTACATCTCATCCCAACAATTTATATGTCATTAAACCCATGTATAAACATCAAATTCCCATTCTAGTACCCAAAATCTAGGTTTTGATATTTATACCTAAAAACCATTTCTTTAACCCACAAATTATGAAATAAAATATACAAATGACTTATTTAGCAAGATTAAACACTTGCCTCGATTTTGTAGAGGTTGAATCGTCCTCGATGTCGCGTTTGTGCCGGAAATCTCCAAGCTTTTCTTCCTCTCTCTCTTCCTTTCTTCTTCTTTCCTTCTTCTTTTCTCTCTTCTTTCTATTTCTCTCATTCTCAAATGAGAAGGCTTGATCCGTAAGCCTCTAAATCCCTTAAAATAATAAACCCAGTTTTAAATGTTAATACACACTTTAAATGACTCGTTTACTCCAATTCGAGCCAAACTGACTTAAAAATATTCCGGAGCCGAAATAAAACTCAATGACAGTCATTTTGACTATCTCGACCCTTCCAGGATCGATGGTACACTCAAAATCATCATCTGAAATCCTTATAATTATATCTAAATATGATACACTTCTTTATCTTGCATTATTTTATATATTTATGGTGTCTTTTATTGTACTTAGTATGTGTTCTGGTGTGTGGAGTACGGCTTATACACAGAGGATCAGATCACTAGTTTTGATGGAATATAAGTTTTATCATTCAAAGTATTAAATGGAAATGGACACTCCAAGTTGGATTACATTTTCTCAGGCCCATCAGGATCGATATCCTTATTTTTCCATAGGATCCCTACCGTAGCTTACATATATGCACCTAAGGATCCTTTTTCCTCAAGCAAGTCATCATTCTTGAGACTCAAAAACCCTAATTCTGATTTGTGAAAAAGTGAGACAGTGGAGAGAAATAGTGATAAGAGAAGGTCATCATGAAAGAAGATCCCACACTCTGCTCGTGACAATTCATATCGGGAATATCGTAGCATATCATAAGGTGCATCGAGTCTGTGCTCTAGATCAGTCATTATTATATATTGTTCGTGCTAAGATGAGATCAAACCCTAGAGATCTCGAAAGGTAAAACCTAATTACTCCTGGTAAGGTTTCACATATTCATAACTTTTTTATAGTTTGCTTATACGTGTAATCAACATACCCTAGGGCTTCCTCTCCAACACTAACTTCTTCTTTGGGGGCTTCATAAGTATCGAGCCACAAAAACTAGCCACTAGTTTTAAGCTTGGTCCTAGGATACTATGAAGCGAGAGAAAGAAAAATGGAAAAATATTTGGGCAAAAGAAGGAATTTGTTTCCAAGGTTCGTTACAATACAGATGTTCAAGATTCCCCAAGAAAAAATGTATGATATGATGCATTGGATCGTCTAGCTTTGAAAACTCAAGATAAACTAAGGAGAACGATCGAGTGGAGATCTTGTTGAGCCCCAATATTAAAGAAGAGGAAGCGTAGGTTCTGAAGATGGATATGGAGCCCTCTTAGATTGTTCAAATCGTGTTGTATTTAAGGATTAGTAAAGTTCTAGATAACCCAAAATAAGCAATTAAAGTAAGGATTCGTGCTACCATACCTCCATTATGTTCATCCTAAAGAGGTTCAGGATCTAGTATAATAATTGCATTAAGGATTATGTGGGGATCACGTAACAGGGAGGTCACTGGTTAAAAGAGTAGTGACATAGGAATACTATTGGCCCACCATGAAAAAGGATTCCATCGATTATGCAAGAAAATGAAAAATGTAAAAGATTTACGGTGATCAACCAAAGACCGGTAGAGGCTATGGAATCTCTTACTACCCCTTGGATATTTGTGATATGGGAGTAAATTTGGTGGGGCTCTTAGCCAATATGAAAGGAAGGTTTAGGTACCTTGTATTGGCGGTCGTCTATTGCACCAAATGGGTGGAGGCCGAGACGAGGATCAAGATAAGTCAACCAAATACCTTGTAGTTTGTCTGGAAAAATATAATATGCGCCTTCATCGCTGATCATGGTACTCAGTTCAACAATGATTGGTTCAGAGACTATGGCATTTGATCCAAGATAAAGAAGTTGTATTTACCCTGGGTTACCCTTAATGAAATAGTTGAATGGAATAAAGAAACGTCTAGAATAAAGAAACGTCTATAAGAGTCAAAGACACATTGGATAAACGAGCTTCGCAACATCATATGGGCCTATAAGACAACCCCTAGAACGGCCACCTGAGAGACTCATTTCATGTTGGCATTCGCATTCAAAGCAGTAGTGCCGAGAGAGATCAGCTTGCCCAGCCATAGGATACTAAATTTTAATTCTCCAATGAGTGACTTCATGCATTGAATTGACCTAGATTTGACGGAGGAAGTGAGAGAACGTGTTAAACTTAGAGTGGCGGTATATTAGCAAAAAACATCTTGGATCTACAATAAAAAGGGTCAAGTTGAAAAAGGTTATACATAAAAATAATAGGTTATAGGCAAATTAACATAATCCATACCAATTTATCTCTGTCAGGAACATACCGAATCAAAACTTTATAGGGAGAAGATTTCAAAAATCCCTTAAATGTCAAGCATCTCCTCAAATATTATCATTAAATTGATCAGGGATAATGGAGACATATAGTGTAATTGAACATTCCATGTTAAGTTTCAAATATTATCATCATCAATGAAAAAAATTCAATTCTATGCAAATTTTCACTATTCTATTGTCATATTCACTATTATAAATTGGAAAGAATCTCAGCCCCATAAGGTAGGTAGGAGGCCTCGGCTGCAGGCATCTAAAGGTAGATGAGAATAATTAAGAAACTATAATAAAGCCACATTTTATCAATGGTCTAGTCCTTTGGATAGGTCGATGCATGAAGTTGGCCAGTCACGAGCTGGAATAAAGACCAATAAATGGCTAAAGCACTGGGAAACATTAAACAATCCAAGATCATGTCATCAGCCTTGGCCAAAGACAATACACAAATAAGATTGACAAGGAAATGGTAAGTTAACTTTCTACTTAAAATAACCCTTTCAGGACAATATCTCTTGATCGACCTATTGCCATGGACATATTGAAACATGATATCGGTTCGTCCACTCCTACCTAGTAGTCAATAAGTCAAGTTAGCCATGAAACAACCTCAAAGACAATAAATGACTAAAATACTAGCTGACCTTAAAAAGAAAATTTAAAACATTTTTTGAAGGATTAAAAAGCATAAAGAAAGTGTATGACTTATTCTGCAATCAACGTTTTCAAGCCAACTAAACCATGAAGCATAGTTGTATATAGTGGTAACTAATCGAACAACAAGCAAACTTAAGCATAAGTAAAAAGATGCATTCAAAAAATATCAATTATGAGAATTACAAAGATATATGGTCATTCATTCCAAAATAATAAAATGCATTATCTAGGAACCAATGCTTAGTGTAATTATTTAATAATTACAAAACATGGTCAAAGTACAAATTCAAATATGAACAAGTAACACAAAAACCTTAGGAATATAAAGGGCTAATAATCGAAGGGTCAATAATTATAGGGTCTTATCCATTCTCTTGGGAAGTAACCTCGGTCTCTAGAGTAAGGTTCGTCTTGGTTGGATTCATCTCAGCAAAGTTGATCTTTTGGACTGGAGGATCAATATCCAACTCATCAATTATGCAAGAGCTAGAGCCTCGTTATCATCACTGATGATGTTGTAAATAGCACCACCAAATAAAGAGGTAGTAGAGCTCAAACAGGCATAACAATGGCAAAAAATAACAACACAGATATGTAGAAGGAGATAAGGAGAAGAGGAGAAACACACCAATATAAGTGGTTCGGCAATTGCCTATGTCCACTGCGCAAGTGAGTGTAAGTATCACTATCAGAAGATGGATCTAATGGCCTTAGAAATATAATCACTCCAATTTATCTCTTTATAAAGGGGGCTTGAAGTTAATCTTGAGATTAGGTATAATCTTCCCATTAACAACAGCGTTTGTGATTAAGACAGCTTAGTGTGGCAGCTCAGGCGTGGAAGCTCAAGCGAGGCAGCTTGGTGTAGCAGCTTAGCGCGATAACTCATACTTTAGCTTGCTGTGTTACTTAGTCATATTGAATTTTTTATTTATATTAACTGTGAGCTATAACGGTTTTAATGATGTAACGAGAATAATAATGAATTTTAGTGTGAGGTCCAACGATACTCGCGAGAGACCAGGCCTGGCAGGGCTTGGGAGAGCTTTCATGCTCTATCGAGTGACCTCGCCTGGGAACTTTAGAGGGACTTGGTTTGGAGGATTGAGAAGTGAGGCACCTTGGGGGCTTGTCCTGACCATCTTAGATACACCTGGTAAAACACCGAAGGACCCTTATCGTGGAACCTCGGGCGGAGCATCTTGGAGTTCCATCGAGCGTTGAGTTATGAGCCAAACAACCCTCTACTTAATGTCACATCCACTTTATCTGATGTAACTAACCATCTAGGCAATGTCAGACCTGCACTTGAGTAAACCACCATGGTATTTGGGGTTGTCAGACAGTTGGTGAGCCACCTCTGTGACAATAGCCCCCTAACACACAGTGGTTAGGCAAAAGGCATGTCTTGGCATTTAATGTTTATGACATGGAAACAACTAGTGGATCGGGTATTTAATGTTGTGACATAAAGTATGAGGAATGCCTTTCACAGGCATTGATGGTTGAGTTGCCTTGGGGGTGGTGTGGTAGGCTATTTAAAGACCCCAACCACCTCTCAGGAAAGGATGATCTTTTGAGAGTTCAGAAGTTATTACTAGAGATAATATACATCAGAGAGAGTTATTACAAACCAGAGGGTTTTACTCACTCACCGTTGTCATTTATAATAAAGATTTTAATACTTGACAGAGATCCTTGAGGGTGTTTGGTGTGTTTGACTACCTACCAAGGTGTATCTAGGGTTCTTACTTCTCTCTCCCTTTAGCTAAGTTACTTCTAAGTTCATTACTACCTACTGATTTATACATGAGAGATTTGTGAGTTTAAATTGAGTCTATCATCATTGAGTCGTGTTTGTATGTCATCTGGTTAATCAATAGTGTGGCTATTAAACTTATCATTACCATACTCAAAAGGGGTTACGCCTCCATCTTATCTAAACTACCCTCTTACATTTGGAGACTCTTCTGGGGAGGAATTCTTCTAAGAAAGGAGTATGGAGCAAGATAACGTTAATCGAAGGCATAACTTTGATGACATATAACACAGTGAAGAACAAGCTGTGAGAGAACTGGAGGCTCTAATGGATGGGGCTCCTCGAATAGAGATACCTCCAGTTTAGGCGACGTCAGGCGTTCCAAGGGTGACATAAGCTTCCACGAGTGCAGGGTTGGGACCTACTCAGGTGGCACTCCTCATGAGTAAGTTTTACGAGTTTTTGCAAACTTCGATAGCTTTAACGGTTTTAGGAGGATTTGAGGCCAACTCCTTTGTAACACCAGGGGCAGCCCCAATGGCCCCACCAAGTACAGGCATAACGGGAACAGTCCCAGCAAGTATACCTTTCATTGTGAATCCCTTAGTGGAGGTCTCGAGGGTATCAACGAACCCAACAATGAAGATTGCTCCAGTTGCAACGAGCACTCAACCTGTCGTCCCTTTGGTTGTTACCCCAGCAGCATCACCCATGGAGGAAATGAGGAAGGAGATGCAGAAAGAGATATTGAAGTTCATGGAAGCCTCCTCATAATCTGCGAGCGAGGTAGGCTCGGTTTATGATGACTTTCGAACACCTTATCCCTAGGAATACAACGATGAGCCCTATCCAAAGGACTATATTCCTCCTATTTTTGAAAAATACACAGGGAAAGGTGGGAACCCGAAGGAGCACATTAAGCGCTTTGTTGAACACTTGGGGGCACATTGTAATAATAATAAGCTCAGGTTGAGGGATTTTTCTAATTCCTTAACCGATAAAGAATATATCTAGTATTCTCATTTGGCTCCCAAAAGCAATCCTACGTGGGAGGAGATGCACGTATTGTTTGTCCAGAAATTCTTTCTGGCAAAGGACGAATTTACTTTGACCCAAGTGGGGAGGGAGAAGCAACGACCTGGGGAAGACGTGGTGGCATACGTTCGAAGGTTCAGGGAAAGATAAGCTATTACAAATTTGTGCTGAGGGGCTGCTTACTGAGTACATTTACCCTCTTATCAATGAGACACGCGAGAGAACTTTTTTGCCATTCCTGAAAGTGGTAAGAAACATCTCATTGGTTGTACAGCCAAATCCAGTAACGGTGCGCATAATGTTTAGGCAGTCAATACAACCTGTGGGGGGGAGGTCTCAGCCCCCACGAGTAGGGTACACTGAGGGGGAAGATGGGGGCAAGGTGCCGAAGAAGGACAATAAGAGGAAATTTGGAAGAAATAGGGAGGACCCACCACCACTGCCTTGTACAGTAGAGGAGGTTGTCAGCTGTTACAATGCAATGGTCTAAGGAGGAACGGTCTAAGATCCAAAAGATATTTGAAGCCCTTATACATTTGACTCACTTGAGTCTATATTGTATAAGTGCTCATCTAGTTTGGAAATTGTGACAAAATTGTGTCTTCCTAGAAACCAAAGAGCCTCAGAAGTTGGATTGCCTATTCATCTCTCTTTCTTGCCTTGATCAAGAACCTATTGCCAACACTCACACACAGTAGAATTCATTTTTTCATGTCATATTGCATAATTATGTGTGTACATGTGTTGTGTGTGTTTAAATCCCTAAGTTTGATTTTTTTAATAATTTTTTAGGATTTTTTAAACAATTTTTAAATCATGTTTTTAATAATTAAAACTTGTTTTAAAAGTTTTGGGGTCAATCTCCAAATATGACTTGTTGTATTTTATGGCCTAATGTTACCTTGGGTAGAATCCAAAAGCGGCAGAGACTTCAGGGTGTGCTTTGTAATTAGTTTTGATGCGCGTTTTACATCCCATAACTGGCCAACACCTGTTGCCCCCTGATTGGTTAGATGTGTGTTTCTTTACTGAGACAATAGGCGCGTGTGTTATCAGCCCTTGGATCATTTCTTATCAATGGTCTACATGTTGCCTTGATGAATCCCTATTTAACTTTTTAAGCCAATCAGCGCTCGTTTAAGCACCGCCTTGTGTGAGCCCTTAGATTCAAGTCCATCTAAATTGACTCGATCTCAGCCCTTGGTTTTGATCAGATATCTCGAACCTTCCTCTCTCACTATAAAAAGGCCTCTATTCTCAGCCTTCGAAGACTTTTTGCCATTTCATTTCCTCAAAGAATTAAGAGAGAAGAGAGAGAAGAGAGAAACCAGAGAGAGGAAAAAGTTAGAAACCCTAACTTCGTCCAAATCCTCTTCAAAACCTAACCCAAACACTTCTTCAAAACACCATATCCAAAAACACCATCCTGAGTGTTCTTGAGTGTTTGAGAGTTTGAGTTGAGTTATTTTGGTTGCTGTAACCTTATGTTCGTGAGATCTTGTTTCCAACTTAGACTTCTACTTAGATCTAGTTTCTGTTTCCATAGAAATCTCAGATCTGAGTTATTCATGTTACATTACACTTAGTTTCATTTTATTTCTCATCTTGAGAAATATATTGTTGATTATTTTTGTCTAAAACGTTTTCTTACTTTAAAATCAACAATAAATGCTTTCTGTTTCTTGTTCTTGTAAACTAAACCCTTGACCTAGTTTGGAATCTCACTTGGAGGTTTTCAATCTCAAAAAGTTTTTGTTTTAAATTCTGAGATTGATTAAGACCTTGTCTATCTTCCTAGCAAGGTATCCGTGGATTCTGGGATAGTTTGAAAGGTCAAATAAGGTTCAAAGTTTTCTAAGAAGAAAGAAAAAGAAAAGATCACTGCATACAGTGTAACTGTAATTTGTTAGGACTGTTTGTACTTAATAAGTGTGTGTGTGTGCATGCATGTGTTAGAAAGCACCTTCTCAAACACTTACACCCTACAACACGAAAAGTGTTGGTGATAAGATCTTGAGAACATAAGTCGACGTAAAGTGCTGGAACAAATCAGAAGTTGACAAACTGGGAGAACTACATCTACAATCAGAACTGCAGAGAAGTTTAAGGACACCAGAGGGTACATTCCTAAACTTATATAGGTCTGAGTTGTTTGCATGTTAGTTATATAGTTTGTAACTCATATATTTGTTTTAGTGGATTTTTCATTTTACTCCGTAGAGGGAGTCGTGGATGTTTCCTCAATTGGTGAGGTTTTACCACGTAAAAAATTATGAACAAAAGCCTTCTACATTTTCTCATCTCATTCTTGGTTGTGCTGTGTTTAAAACTTGTTTAAATTATCTTTTAAACTTGTTGCCTAAATCTTGAATAAGATCTCGTACATACTGTTTTATTAAACACGTCTTGTGATTAATCTTTTTGATTTAAGAAAAGAGTTTCTTCAAAAAACAACTCTGAGTTACTTAAATAGTTTATTTTCAATAAACGGCTTTAATAACGCTTTTTTCAATTGGTATCAGAGCTTTGTAAACTGCTTTTAAAGAGATCCTGTGTTTCTGAAATTGTTTTCTGAAAATCAAATATGGACGAGAAAAATGAAAGATTTGGTAACTTGACCAAACCTCCAATCTTTGATGGAACCAATTTTGCTTACTGGAAAGTAAGGATGATTGCTTTCATTCAAGGAACTTTGGGAGATGATGTCTGGGACATTGTTGAAAATGGTTATACTTTTCCTACTAAACTAGCCAACGAAGGAAGTAATGAGAGGGTTAAGAAAGCTCTAAGTGAGTTCACTCAAGAAGAGAAACAAGTTTCTCGAAATAATAATAAAGGAAAGAATGCTATATTTATGTCTATAAATGAACATGAGTTCAAAAGAATCTCATCTTGTACCACTTCTAAGGAAGCTTGGGACACCTTAGTCACTGCACATGAAGGAGACACTAGAGTTAAGGCTGCTAAAACCCAAATGCTTATCCAGCAGTATAACTCCTTAATTATGTCTGAGACTGAATCATTTGATGACTTCTATATGAACCTGACTGATATTGTGACCAAACTGCATGCTAATGGGATAACCTATGATAGACAAGAAATTGTATCTAAAATTCTGAGATCATTGCCACAGAAGTTTGATAACAAAAGATATGCTATTGAGGAAATGTGTGATATAAATCTCACTCTTGAATTACTCAGTAGTAAATTAAGAACTGTGGAAATGGAACTGGAATTTAAGAAACAATTAACCCAATCCCATAGGAAACAGACTAGTTCCAATCTAAGCTTTTCTTCTAAATTGATTAAGCCTGAGTTTAATACTACCAATGATGAATCTGATGAGGACTGCGATATAGATAGTTTGGACAATCATATTGCCTTAATGACAAAACAGTTCAAGAAAATCATTAAGTTTAGAAACAAAGTGGCAAATAAACAAGGCAAGTCAAATTATCCAACTCCTTCTAGTCACAGACCTCATGAGAAAAACAATGACAAAAATCATAAGGACTCTCACGCTAGCCCTAATAGAGACCTTAAGAAGACTGAATGCTATAGATGTGGTAAACTGGGGCACATTGCACAAGACTGCAGAGTTAATTTGAACACTCAAAACAAACACACTAGAGCTAACATCTGCAAAACATGGGATGATTCAAGTGACTCTGAAAATGAGGAACCTGAGTCATCAGATGCTTTTGATCCTTGCATGTCTTTCTTTGCCAAGATTATTTATAATGATGATATGCCTATGTTTGTTAATGAGGATGAACCAAATAACTCTATGACTGATACTTCGAATGTGGTTATTACTGGTTTAGATGCTTTGATTACTGAGAATGTTGCATGTTCTACCTCGGGGTGTGTGAGTCAAAGGGATGGCGATAATGACGATGTCAATGGGTGTGTGAGTTCAGCAAATGAATCGTTAGGGGTCACTCCACACACCACACTTAGTGACTCGGACAATGAAGACCTCCCAGACATTCACACACTTTACACTAAGACTCTCAAGAAAAGCGCTAGACTAGAGAAGACTGTTAAAGATCTTACCAAGAAATTGGAAGATTTAAGCCTGATGGTTAAACTGAATGCTGAAGAGTACACTACCCAATGTTTAACTCATGAAAGTGAAATTAAAGTTTTTGATGAAAAACTGAAAAATTTAACTGAAACAAATGAAATTCTGGAGAAAAAGTACAAAGGGACATTGTTAGAATTGGAACAAACCAAAGAAAAGACAGCAATTGTTTTCAAAAAATTTACAAAATTTAAAAATAATTCTAACTGTTTTGATGAATTTGTTGCTGAATCTAAAACCAATTCTGATGATCAAACTGGTATAGGTTTTTGTCCCAATTTGAAAACACAAACAAAATCTTTTGAAACTATCAAGTTTGTGTCAGGAGGCAAAAGACCTATTGAAACATGCCCATATTTTCATTCTCTAAAAACTAAGTTTGATTCAAAAAATCAAAGTTTTAACATTGGGGAATCTAGTCACTCTAGGCATGAAAGTTCACCTAAGGCTAAATACGTCTGACCTTCTATTAGAAAGAGTGAGTCTGTATTCAAGACTGTCACACCTAGGAATAGAACTCAGCCTCAAAACTCTATAAAACCTTTGTTTAGAGACTTTCCTAAGGAGACCCCCATCTTGAGCAATCTTTATTGCTCCTACTGTGACATATATGGTCACTCTTTCGATGGTTGCTATGCTAGGAGACTTGTTAAACCTATCTATAATCCTCGTACTTACCAGAACTTTAACTATTCTAGGAGGAGTCGAAACAATTATATACTTCCTAGACAACCAGATAAAAACTCTAACTATAGAAAGAGAAAGACCAAACCTAAAAGAACATTTCCTAGAAGGAATCCTAAGCACTTTCCTAAATCAAATGCTCAAGTCTTTCACAAAATTCAAAATCATGCGCAAAACATTTTTCAGCAAAAATCTAATGCTCGCAAATTTTATGAGTTGAGAGCTAATAAGCGCAAGATGAAAACTAGAGCAATTTGGATTAGAAAAGATGATCTATTACCTCAGATGAAGTGTAATGTTGTTGTTACTGCTTTAAAAGTCGAACACACATCATCTGGTTGGTATTTAGACTCTGGATGTTCTAAGCACATGGCTGGAGATGAATCTAAACTTTTAAACAAAACCAGATTTTCAGGTGGTAAAGTCATTTTTGGTGATGGAGTTTCATCTCAAATCATAGGCAAAGGAACTCTCCAAGAAGATGGGCTTCCTGTTCTTAAAGATGTTCTTCTAGTTAGAGGTCTAAAGGCCAACTTACTTAGCATTTCGCAATTTTGTGACTCAGACCATACTGTTACCTTTTCAAAGAACAATTGCAAGATTTTAAATGAAAAAGGTGAATGCATAATTACTGGATTCAGAACTCCTGACAACTGCTACACTGTCAATAACAATTCTGAAACTTGTAATGTTGCCAGAATGGATGACAACGAGATATGGCATAACAGAATGGGTCACATAAATTACGATAATCTTAGTAAATTGTCTACTCAAGACATAGTAAGAGGAATTCCAAAAATTAAACCCATTCATAATATTGTTTGTGGTTCCTGTCAAGAAGGTAAAATTGTTAAGGCCCCTCATAAGAAAGTCAAAGATATTCTCACCTCTAATCCCTTAGAACTCATCCATATGGACCTAATGGGTCCTTCCCCAACTGTTAGCCTTTGTGGACACAGTCATATCCTAGTTATGGTTGATGACTTCACCAGATTTACTTGGGTAGCCTTTCTAAAACAAAAGTCTGACACTTTTCAAACCTTCCTAAAAATTCTTCTTAGGATTGAAAATGAAAAGGTCATTCAAGTAAATCGAATCCGTAGTGATAAAGGTGGTGAATTCAAAGACACTGGTATTGTAGAATACTGTGACTATAATGGTTACAAACACGAGTTCAGTGCTCCCAAGACTCCTCAACAAAATGGTATCGCCGAGATAAAGAATCGTACGTTGTAAGAGATGGCACGTGTCATGTTACATGCCAAGAACTTACCTAAATATTTTTGGGTAGAACCTATTCGTACTGCGTGTCACATCATTAATAGGGTCTATCTTAGAAAGAATTCCAAACAAACCCCTTATGAACTTTGGTACAATAAGAAGCCTAATCTCAAATACCTTAGAACCTTTGGCAGTACTTGTTATGTATGCAAAGATAGGGAACATTTATCTAAATTTGAGAGCCAGGGAGATAAAGCCATATTTCTAGGATACTCGCCTAACAGTAGAGCTTATCGAGTATATAATCTTCGCACTAAAACCATGATGGAATCCATAAATGTAATTGTTAGTGACACTACTGTAGAAAGCAAGACTGGTGAATTACCTGTCAAAGAAGAGTCTTCAAATATTTTAGAAAATGACCCTTCTGAAATAGATAATTCATTACCTATTGAGACACCTGAAGTACCTAACTGGGTTTCTAAAGATCATCCCATAAACAACATTGTTGGCAACCCTAGTGAGCCAGTGCGTACAAGATCCCAACTTAGAAATTATGCACATTATGCATGTTTTGTTTCCCTTGTGGAACCAAAGAATGTAAATGAGGCATTGAATGACTCTCACTGGATTTCTTCTATGCAGGATGAACTTTACAATTTGTCATTCATGATGTATGGTATCTTGTTCCACGTCCTAATCACAAAAAGGTTGTTGGTACTTGTTGGATTTTCAAAAATAAAACTGATGAAAATGGGATAATAATTAGAAATAAAGCTAGATTAGTTGCTCAAGGATACTCCCAAATAGAAGGAATTGATTTTAACGAGACCTTTGCCCCTGTTACTCGTTTAGAATCAGTTCGTCTGCTTTTCGCTATAGCTTGTCACATGCGTTTTACATTATATCAAATGGATGTCAAATCTGCGTTCCTTAATGGTATACTGGCTGAGGAAACCTATGTAGAACAACCTAAAGGGTTCATTGACCCTAAGCATCCAAATCATGTATTTCGTCTGAAAAAGGCTTTGTATGGCCTTAAACAGGCTCCTAGAGCTTGGTATGAGCGTCTTTCCAGTTTTCTTTTAGATAAAGGTTTCAAAAGAGGTGGAAATGACCAAACTCTATTTGTCAAACATTTTGACAAACACATTACTATTGCTCAAGTATATGTAGACGATATTATATTTGGATCAACTTCTTCCTCAGAAGTAAAATCCTTTTCTGAAATTATGAGTAAGGAATTTCAGATGTCCCTTATAGGGGAGTTGCAGTTCTTCCTAGGTCTCCAAGTCAAACAAAATCCAGAAGGATTATTTGTTTCTCAATCTAAGTACATGGTTAAGAAATTCGTCCTTGAGAGTGCTAAAAATGCTAAAACGCCCATGAGTACTACGCTAAAACTTTATAAAGATGAAAATAGAACATCCGTAGATCCTACTCTATATCGTAGTATGATAGGCACTTTACTATACCTTACTGCCTCGTGTCCTGATATTATGTATGTGCTCGATATCAAAGTAACCCTAAAGAGAGCCACTTGAATGCTGTTAAACGTATCATTAAATATGTAAATGGCACTCTAAATCTAGGTCTTTGGTACACTAATGACACACCAAGCACTATAATTGGGTACACTGATGCTGACTGGGCTGGGTGTACTGATGATAGTAAAAGCACTTCAGGAGCATGTTATTATATAGGTAATAACTTGGTCGGATGGAGTAGTAAAAAACAAAACTGCACATCACTCTCAACAGCTGAATCTGAATACATAGCCGCTGGCAGCTGTTGTGCTCAATTAATGTGGCTTAAACAAATGCTAAGTGATTATGGTATTAAATAAAACCAATTACATCTCTATTGTGATAATCAAAGTGCGATTAATATTTCTAAAAATCCTGTTCAACACTCGCGAACAAAGCATATTAAAATAAGACATCATTTCATACGTGAATTAGTTGAATCTAAGGAATTAGAAATCAATTATCTTCCTACTGATCTACAACTCGCAGATATGTTTACCAAACCTCTAGATTATAATAGATTCATTTCATTACGTAAATCTATTGGTATGGTTTATGCTGACTAATCTTTTTGCTGTTTATCCAAGTTTTTCCCTTTGTCCATTTGAGAGAAAATGGGGGAGAAATTTGAGTCTATTCAACTCTTACATATTCTAAACAGCTTGATCTTAGTGAATTATTGCAGGTTCTTTTTGTACAGTTACTCTCAACAGTTGTAATAGGATATTCAAATGTACTTAGTTGAGTTATGTACTTTTTGATTTCTAGGTATTGGGTAGATAGAATTTTGATAGGAATAAGTTTTTTCTTATTTTTTTTGTTTCCCTACGAGTCCTAGTTGACTCAAAGGAGATTTTGTCTCATATTTCCAAAGGGGGAGATTGAAGCCCTTATACATTTGACTCACTTGAGTCTATATTGTATAAGTGCTCATCTAGTTTGGAAATTGTGACAAAATTGTGTCTTCCTAGAAACCAAAGAGCCTCAGAAGTTGGATTGCTTATTCATCTCTCTTTCTTGCCTTGATCAAGAACCTATTGCCAACACTCACACACAGTAGAATTCATTTGTGCATGTCATATTGCATAATTATGTGTGTACATGTGTTGTGTGTGTTTAAATCCCTAAGTTTGATTTTTTAATAATTTTTTGGGATGTTTTAAACAATTTTTAAATCCTATTTTTAATAATTAAAACTTGTTTTAAAAGTTTTGGGGTCAATCTCCAAATATGACTTGTTGTATTTTATGGCCTAATGTTACCTTGGGTAGAATCCAAAAGCGGCAGAGACTTCAGGGTGTGCTTTGTAATTAGTTTTGACGAGCGTTTTACATCCCATAACTGGCCAACACCTGTTGCCCCCTGATTGGTTAGATGTGTGTTTCTTTACTGAGACAATAGGCGCGTGTGTTATCAGCCCTTGGATCATTTCTTATCTATGGTCTTTATGTTGCCTTGATGAATCCCTGTTTAACTTTTTAAACCAATCAGCGCTCGTTTAAGCACCGCCTTGTGTGAGCCCTTAGATTCAAGTCCATCTAAATTGACTCGATCTCAGCCCTTGGTTTTGATCAGATATCTCGAACCTTCCTCTCTCACTATAAAAAGGCCTCTATTCTCAGCCTTCGAAGACTTTTTTCCATTTCATTTCCTCAAAGAATTGAGAGAGAAGAGAGAGAAGAGATTAGAGAGAGAAGAGAGAAACCAGAGAGAGGAAAAAGTTAGAAACCCTAACTTCGTCCAAATCCTCTTCAAAACCTAACCCAAACACTTCTTCAAAACACCATATCCAAAAACACCATCCTGAGTGTTCTTGAGTGTTTGAGAGTTTGAGTTGAGTTATTTTGGTTGTTGTAACCTTATGTTCGTGAGATCTTGTTTCCAACTTAGACTTCTACTTAGATCTAGTTTCTATTTCCATAGAAATCTCAGATCTGAGTTATTCATGTTACATTACACTTAGTTTCATTTTATTTCTCATCTTGAGAAATATATTGTTGATTATTTTTATCTAAAACATTTTCTTACTTTAACATCAACAATAAATGCTTTCTGTTTCTTGTTCTTTTAAACTAAACCCTTGACCTAGTTTGGAATCTCACTTGGAGGTTTTCAATCTCAAAAAGTTTTTGTTTTAAATTCTGAGATTGATTAAGACCTTGTCTGTCTTCCTAGCAAGGTATCCGTGGATTCTGGGATAGTTTGAAAGGTCAAATAAGGTTCAAAGTTTTCTAAGAAGAAAGAAAAAGAAAAGATCACTGCATATAGTGTAACTGTAACTTTTTAGGACTGTTTGTACTTAATAAGTGTGTTTGTGTGCATGCATGTGTTAGAAAGCACCTTCACAGACACTTACACCCTACAACACGAAAAGTGTTGGTGATAAGATCATGAGAACATAAGTCGACGTAAAGTGCTAGAACAAATCAGAAGTTGACAAACTGGGAGAACTACATCTACAATCAGAATCGCAGAGAAGTTTAAGGACACTAGAGGGTACATTCCTAAACTTATATAGGTCTGAGTTGTTTGCATGTTAGTTATATAGTTTGTAACTCATATATTTGTTTTAGTGGATTTTTCATTTTACTCCGTAGAGGGAGTCGTGGATGTTTCCTCAATTGGTGAGGTTTTACCACGTAAAAAATTATGAACAGAAGCCTTCTACATTTTCTCATCTCATTCTTGGTTGTGCTGTGTTTAAAACTTGTTTAAATTATCTTTTAAACTTGTTGCCTAAATCTTGAATAAGATCTCGTACATACTGTTTTATTAAACACGTTTTGTGATTAATCTTTTTGATTTAAGAAAAGAGTTTCTTCAAATAACAACTCGGAGTTACTTAAATAGTTTATTTTCAATAAACGACTTTAGTAACGCTTTTTTCAATATTCCCGTTGGGGAATGCGATGCGGCAATGAAGGCAGATCCTAAGTACTGTCAGGTTCATCGGAGGATCTAGCATCCAACAGAGAGTTGTTTCACACTGAGAAGAATCATCGATAAGGAAGTGAAGGCAGGTACATTGCAAATATCTCCACAAAACGTCAATAAAAACCCATTACCATCACATGGGGCCAATCTCATGGTGGCCTATGATGAAGTTACGAAGAGAGGAGGAGTACGAAGAAGCTTTGGAGACATGTACTGAGGGAATGGCTAATGTAGTATTGACCTACGATGAAGCAAGCGCCAAAGACGTGGTGGATATATATAGCGTTGAAGGTGAGGAAGCAGACCCAGTCCTAGAGTACTATACAGTTTCGAAATCCCTGAAACTCACCGGGTTCTTCGACCAGATGGGGATACCGATGGAAGGGACCCTTGGCCAGGTTGGTAATGAGGTTTCTGTCAGAAGTAACCTCCAGCGATGCAGATAGGGCTGTAAGATTCCCTCATAATAGGCCATTATATGTGATCGCGAGCGTCAACAAAATTAGTTTCGTAAGGACTCTTATGGATGGGAGAGCTTCCATCAATATTATGCCAATCAATTCCTTCCACGCAGCCAGTATTCCAGAAGAAAGGTTGGTCCCCATGCCTTTGGTGATTTCGGGGTATGATAACCAATCTTCCAAATCCATTCGGTATGTCAATGTTGGGATTGTAATGGGAAATCTGAGTTCCCATATCAAGTTCCACGTAACAGAGAGTGAAACTTCCTACCATCTGCTAATAGGAAGAGTATGGATGCACAACCAAGGGCTAGTCCCTTCCACGTACCACCAATGTGCTAAAGTGAATATCAAGGGAATCGAGGTGACCATTAGGGCTACGAAGAGGCCCTTCACTGTCGAGGACATTCACGAGGTAGACGCGACATTTTTCACTGAGTTGGAGGAAGATGTTCTAGTCCTAATGAGAAGAATGGAGAGACCATGGGGTCCCTCGATTAGAGAAAGGATGGGACCCTTGAATGAGCATAATAAAGAGTTTGCAGGCAGTGCAAGAGTGATGACCGAAGAAGCTCACCAGGTGGTTCCTCAGCCCCAAAACATCTCGAAGCACTACACCAAAAATAGGAATCTGGCACGGTTTAAAACTGTGCCAGATCAAATCTGGCACGGTTCTTAACTGTGCCAGAATCAGGTGTTCCAAAATGGCATTTTTTTCTGGCACGGCTCAAAAGTGTGCCAGATTTGGCCAAACAGGAACACTTCTGGCACACTTTTAAACCGTGCCAGAATTTGATATTTCTGGCACACTTTTCGCACAGTTTTTAACTGTGCCAGATTCAGCACAGTTTAAAAAAAATTGGCACACTTTTAAATCGTGCCAGAATTTGATATTTCTGGCACAGTTTTTAACTGTGCCAGATGTAGCATAGTTTAAAAAAAATTGGCACAGTTCAAAACCGTGCAAAAATATGATACACTTTTACCACGGTTTTGAACTGTGCCAAATTTTTTATAAAAAGAAAAAAAATTAATTATTTGAAAGCACAAAATTCACAAATTAATAATATTGTACGTTGTTAATAAACTAATGTACATACAAACTTCAAAATATTTTAAGTCTTTAACAGTTCACAGGCCCAAAAAAAATTAGGCAGAGTTTCCTCTATTTTCTGGACATTCCAAAACCTGCTAATACAAAACCTGTCTAACATAAAGCCCGCACGGCCACAAAATATAACAATTAACTTACAAAAGCCCGCACGGCCATAAAAGTCAACAATAAAACAACAAAAGGCCGCACGACCATGATACAAAAAAATGGAATCATGAATAAACCCCTTATTGTAAACCATTGAGTTCTCTGTGTGTTCGACGTGAATAAATGCCAACGATAAACTGTTAACCTGCAAAAAAAATAGGATACAAAAAAGATACGATATTAGTAACCCATTAATTTACAAAAAAAAATTACTCAAACTAAAAAATTACATATAGGAGTTGAAATTATCGTAATATTCTCAAACCGGGAGACCCGGGACTATGAGACCAGTTCCTACAAGTTACATTGGTCCCGTGCAAGGTGTTTGTGCCTCCTACGGGGTCGTTTGGTGGCTGGTTTGGGTTTTCACCCTTTAGCGGCTTATTTTTAAGTCTAAGTGTGATTTTTGTAAATTATCGTCATATTCTCAAATCGGGAGACCCGGGACTACGTGGGCAGTTCCTACAAGTTACATTGGTCCCGTGCGAGGTGTTCGTGCCTCCTACGGGGTCGTTTGGGGGATGGTTTGGGTTTTCACCCTTTAACGGCTTGTTTTTAAGTCTAAGTATGATTTTTTCAAATTATTGTCATATTCTCAAACTGAGAGATCCAGGACTATGCGACCAGTTCCTACAAGTTACATTGGTCCCGTGCGAGGTGTTCGTGCCTCCTACGGGGTCATTTGCGAATGGGTTTGGGTTTTCACCCTTTAACGACTTGTTTTTAAGTCGAAGTGTGATTTTTGCAAATAATCGTCATATTCTCAAATCGGGAGACCCGGGACTACGCGGCCAGTTCCTACAAGTTACATTGGTCCCGTGCGAGGTGTTCGTGCCTCCTACGGGGTCTTTTACGGGCTAGTTTGGGTTTTCACCCTTTAGCGGATTGTTTTTAAGTCTAAGTGTAATTTTTGTAAATTATCATCATATTCTCAAACTGGGAGACCCGGGACTACGCGGTCAGTTCCTACAAGTTACATTGGTCCCGTGCGAGGTGTTCGTGCCTCCTACGGGGTCGTTTGGGGGCTGGTTTGGGTTTTCACCCTTTAACGGCTTGTTTTTAAGTCTAAGTGTGATTTTTGTAAATTATCGTCATATTCTCAAACCGGGAGACCCAGGACTATGCGGCCAGTTCCTACAAGTTACATTGGTCCCGTACGAGGTGTTCGTGCCTCCTACGGGGACGTTTGGGGGCTGATTTGAATTTTCACCCTCAAATGGCTTATTTTTAAGTCTAAGTGTGATTTTTGCAAATTATCGTCATATTCTCAAACCGGGAGGCTCGGGACTATGCGGCCTGTTCCTACAAGTTACATTGGTCCCGTGCGAGGTGTTCGTGCCTCCTACGGGGTCTTTTGGGGGCCGATTTGGACTTTCCCCCCTTTAACGGCTTGTTTTTAAGTATAAGTGTGATTTTTGCAAATTATCATCATATTCTCAAACCGGGAGACCCGGGACTATGCGGCCAGTTCCTATAACTTACATTGGTCCCGTGTGAGGTGTTTGTGCCTCCTACGAGGTCGTTTGCGGACGGGTTTGGGTTTTCACCCTTTAACGGCTTGTTTTTAAGTCTAAGTGTGATTTTTGCAAATTATCATCATATTCTCAAACCGGGAGACCCGGGACTACGCGGCCAGTTCCTATAAGTTACATTGGTCCCGTGCGAGGTGTCCATTCCTCCTACGGGGTCGTTTGCGGGCTGGTTTGGGTTTTCACCCTTTAACGTCTTGTTTTTAAGTCTAAGTGTGATTTTTGCAAATTATCGTCATCTTCTCAAACCAGGAGACCCGGGACTACGCGGTCAGTTCCTATAAGTTACATTGGTCCTGTGTGAGGTGATTGTGCCTCCTACGGGGTCGTGTGGGGGCTGGTTTGGGATTTCACCATTTAACGGCTTGTTTTTAAGTCTAAGTGTGATTTTTGCGTGTGTGCGAGGTGTTCCTTCCACACGCACACACGCAAACACACACGCACACACGTGCACACAAACATACACACAAACACACATTGCATATATGTAGATTGCATATATGCATACACATAAACACGAGCACACGCACACACGCTCCCTCTGCCCCGCCCCCTTCACTTTGTTATTTTTGGTTTCAAAATCAAGGTTAGATCCCCTTGATTTATAATCTAGGTTTGTTATAAACTACAGCAGTTTTGCCCACATTCGGTTTTGACCAAAAACCAACAATTGGTTTCCATCTTATACGCCATCTTTTAACCATTGAATCACCCACAGTTTTTGACCCCTGGTTTTTTTACTGAAATGAAAAGCAGCTCTTCCCTTTTACTAAAACGACTTCGTTTTCTCCAGGGACTCACATTTTTTAAATGGTAAAATACTTATTCCTATATAATGGTCATCGTTTTGATTTAATCGCTAAAAGTTGTGCTACAGGTGTCGATCAAATTAGCTATTGTTTTGTGTTTCTTTGAAACTCATTGGATTGAAAAGAATATCTAAGACTGTTTTTTTATGCTTTTTTTATGCTAGCCTATACAATGTTGGAAATAGCTATTGTCGATCAATCTGCATATATATATATATATATATATATATATATATATATATGCATATATATGCATTTTCATATATATGCAATCTGCATATATATGCATATGCTACATATATATATATCCAGTTGCATATATATGAAGCATATGCATATATATGCAGTGGAATATATATGCATCTGCATATATAAGCAATCTGCATATATATGCATATGCTGCATATATATGCAGTTGCAGATATCTGTATATATATACAATCTGCATATATATGCAGCATATGCATATATATGCAGATTGCATATATAGTACGGAAATAGATTCAAGTTTCTTTCCTATTATATCTAGCGGAGAGTATTACAGAAAAGTTAACTATAGGTTGCTCTGCATTTGGTTTTGGATGCACATTGTAAGTATGAAATTTTGTTGTTTTGTAGAGCATCTGGTTAACAGCTAATGCTTAGTTGCAAGGGAAGTGTATGGTGATGCGACACGAATTGAGATATTATGTCTATATTTTACAGTCAGGTATAGTATTTGGTTTATGGTTTATGGTTTATTTTATTTTTATTTTTATTTTTATTTTCACTTTCTTTCTATATGTTGCAAACACCATTTTCCTTGAAAGTAGATAATGAACCTAACTCAAACGATGATGAAGTTGATGGTTTCCCCCCATTGAAAGCCAATATGAACAGTGCCTGCAGAATTGTTGGGGGCTGATTTTGTAGAAGAATTATGAGTCCCGAAAACAACTAATATTTAAACAAGATGGAGTAGTAAATGTATTATATCAAGATGGAATAGCAGATGGTTTAGATGTAGATAAACTATTTATCTCATTCTCTCAATGTTAATGTCTAGACTATATGTTCATTTTGTTCCAATACTTTACATAAATAAATTGGAAATTAGTATGTGTTTAATTCATCGATTCTAGAGTGATTCGTTTGTTCAGACGAGTATAGTGATTAGTAAGTGTTTACTTTAAGTTTGCGGGTTTCAAATATTGGCTATTTGAGATTCTTAAATTGACTATTATATTGAGTGTTCAAAACAATATCCTTTTCATTTGGTACTTTACCTCTAATATGATCTCTTCCTCACGTCTTTTTTCATTAGTTAATTTCTTTATTGTTTTTACCTTTTTAAAGGTGGGTTTTGTCACCCAATGGCTTGCACTATCGATTTCAGGTACCTGGATAAAGGATTTGGGGGAAAATGCGTTGGGTGTATTGTTTTACGTTTTCACCCTTCGATGGCATGTTTTTATGCTTAACTCTAATTTTTTTGCAAATTTACATCGTACACTCAAACCGAGAGCGCCGTGACTACGCGGTCGGTTCCTACGAGTCACATCGATCCCATGCGAGGCGTTCGTGCCTCTACGGGACTGTTTTGTGTTATTTTATATTTTCACCCTTTGATTGCATATTTTTATGCTTAAGTCTAAATATTTTGCAAATTTACATCGTACACTCAAACTAGGAGCCCCGTGACTACGCGGTCGGTTCCTATGAGTCGCATTGATCCCGTGCGAGGTGTTCGTGACTACGCGTGCCTCATTCTGGTATGTTTATTAGTTGTTTTCTGTTTTCATTCACCAATGTTCAATTTTCAAATGTTTTATGCTTGCCTTAATCAATTTACAACACTTACTTATTTCATAAAATTTTGACAGAGTTTCCTTTGTTTATTCATGAAATCCAACTTATTTTAATATTAACATAAGCCCAACAACAACAACAAGCACAAAAGCCGCAGCTAAACCACCAATAAATCCCTTCCACCGATTTAACATCTAAAAATAGTATATAAATCCATATAGCCCCTTCCTCCATGTCAGCCACTTATTAAGGTCTTAAGACACATATCTTACACAACACACACACGCACACACAACTAAATGAAGAATTTACTTTGGTAAAGGTTCACTACATTATAAAATCTTCTATCATCAATATAAAATACTTACCAAATTTATTCGCAACTTGAGACCCTCCGAATAAGCTCCCTCATTCTTTATCCTTGCGCATTTGTGCAAACAACTTGAGATCTTCCCTTTTCCAATCACTTCTTCGAGTTCCGCTTTGGCTTTCACCATTGTCTCTGATTGCACAGTACCTCTGCCATAGCCCATTCCAATGTGCTGATGTTGTATCAGTCCCGACATAAAGAGGTATTGCAATACCAAAATTATATTTTAAAAAGATATATTAACCATTATGTAGGGAAAGTAGTCATTTTACAACATGTGACTTAATTTTCTGACTTGTGAAATGTTCTTGGTTTTTTGTTTTATTTACCAGTTTTTCAATTTTGGCATACATGAAGAATTAGTGAAAATGAGTAAGTAATTGAGAAAGGCCACAAACCAAGCACATGTGTTCGATGTGGGTCATGTCGATTTGTCGATTTATTATGAGTCCTATTGTGAAATATTGAGTATTGTCCTCACCCTAGGTCCTATTCATTATATTAAATAATTACGAGTGTACAAAATAAATAAGACAGTCATAAAGTCTATAAGCATGAACTATAATGTTACCATAGAAGTAGGATCTTACTTAAATTGGTGAAATTAACAAAGGCATATCCCTATTGCCCTCTGGGATCACTCACATAAACCAAGTATAGTCTTAGATCATCCCAAACCTACCTTAACACGAGAAAGCGATGAATCACCACGTATACCCATCGCTCATATATTATACCATACCCAAGTCTATATGATGAAATATCCCCATTAATCCATCTCTGATACAGGTAGCTATACACGTGACGCGGGGGTTATATGACGAAGTCTTACTCATCTACTCACGAAGGTTCCATCACGGTCTGCGCCGTACGTGCCCCGATAACTAAATCCCCCTTGGTACGATATCCACGAGTACACATGTAGTGTGCATTTTACACATGTAACACAGAAAAAATATTCTCACAACACATGGAAATCTAAACAAAGTTTAGGAATTATTCACTCTAGTATCATTACAAAGTTATGTAAATAATGAACTTATCACATACAATAAACCTATGAATCACCCTAAACTTAATCTTACCCAACTCAACAAAACTCAAACCAAAACTCCATTAATGACCCCTAAACCTTCCAAAAATCATTCATATAACATCTAAATAAAGTAACTATGATTTAAACATGATTAAAACATCAAAAACACAATATTAATTCAAGATTTACTGATAAAACCCAATTCTCTATCAAGAACCCTAAAAATTCAATCTTAATCAATTTGATTCCATTCTCTAAATATTTACGCATATATTCAAGGGGTTTATGAACGATTCATAGTAGAAGTCAATTCATATACATAATCTAAAAATTTCAACTCATATTGAAATACAAATAAACCAAACCAAAGAAAATTAACACCAACTACTACTTAATCACTACACAAATTGACATCAATAATTATATCTCATATAAACTAAGGTTGTTCAAGTAATGTAAATGGTAAAATATTAAATTACCAAAGAAAGTGGGGTTTCCAAGGTTGTGTAAGTAATGTAAATGGTTAATTTTGGATCTTTTGGAGGTTTGACATCAAGGTTCAATGGATCTTTGGGGACGGATGTGCTCTTTAACCCAGCCATTGAGGAGTGTGGATTATCAGACGTAGGCTATAGGGGACAATATAAACTTGATGTAACAACAGAGATGAGGTAAGTTTGGTAATGTCCAGGCTAGTGTTAAAACCAAGCACTAAAAGCTTAGGATTCACTCCATTAAAGATGAAGAGGGTAATACTTGGGAGAATGATCAAGGTGTTATTAATCATATTGTGGGATTATTTAAGAAACAACTTACAGAAGACCAAACTACCATCTTTAGTAGTGTAACTGCAAACCTTATTCCTTCTCTCATTTCCACTCTAGAGCTAAGAATCTGAAAAATGTATGGGCACATTATGATATACAATTGCAGTTACGATGATTTCAAGCCATGAGATGAAAAATAGATTAAAAAACTAACACAAACTTGAACTTTTAAAAAATGTACTAAATTGAAAACATAGCATTCTGAATAACATCCTTAAACTTACCGAAGGCGGTCAACAAAGGGTTTTAGGGACATTATCTTTTTCTCCTTGATCCTAGTCAACACATTGTCAATGTAGAACTGTGATGGAGCATACTTGGGAATGTTTTTTACTGTCCGTCTAGTATGCATAACACAATATTGTTCCAACAAAATACATGTCAAATTACAGAACATCTTGTAGGTTAATAATAAGTGAAAGAATAAAATACATGTCAAATTAGTTAGAAATTACTTATCTTGGGGTAAAAACTAAACAAAAAAAACTAAAAGAGAAAATGGAAGATTAGTAGCTCTAGAACCCCGGGCACCATTGTTAGGCTTTTGAAGTGGAACATTCAATCAAACCTAAGATTAGTTTTATGCCATAAGGGGCTTTGGAAAACAACATATCGAAGTTAATGATGGGTTCAACAATCTTCCTTATAAAATGTTTTAAGAATGTGAAATCCCCATGCCCCTCTATCGATAAGTTTCATGCAATTTCAATCATATAAAGACCTAAACTGTTCTCCTCATTTCACCATTATATACTAAGCTACAATGAATAATCTAAATATAATAAAACAATTTGAGTGTCACCCCCTTGGTGCCAAATTTTTTTGAGGTTATTTTTAGAGATTAAGAGTAACAAGACATGGATTTTTTTTAAATCTCCATAAGTTAACTTTTTTAACAAAAAAATTAAATTCATCAAACTCAAATTTAAACCAAATTCAAACCAACAATATCTATAAAATTAATCATAAAATTGACCCTGAATATTAAACCAACAATAACTGTTAAATATTTCTAATAAATATCAACCATTTACCTAATATGAACTCTAAATTTAACATCTAACATAAATGGAGGGTATCAAACATAAATTAATATACAATCTCAACTAGTTTCAAACAAGAAGATCTTATAATCAAACTAATAATAAAAGACATGCATTAGATTTAGATTAGACAAAAGAGAGAAGAATTTACCAATCTAGGGGCTCCCTGAAGAAAGGGGAAGAAACATTTATGTTGGGGAAGGGGAGATTCCATCATTTTGGGGAGTGGTCTGAGATTTGATCGGAGAGTGGTCTGAGATTTGGGCATGAGATTTGGGCATTTGGATTTGAGGGCAAACCAAAATTTTGTGTGTATATTAAGAAGGGAACAGAGGTGCGTGGAGGCTACGGAGGTGCGTGGGTGGGGGAGGATGTCTACACAGGTGGGTGGATGGTCGAGGATGGTGGAGGATGGAGACAGAGGTGCGTGGATGGTGGAGGATGACGGAGGTGAGGGAGTGAGCGTATGAGAGGGAGAGGGAGCGAGAGAGAGAGAGAAAGAGAGAGAGGGAGCTTAAAAAAATTAAGGGGCTAATTTTGGGGGGGGTATTTATATTTTAATGAAGTGTACTTAATTTTGGCACACTTTTAAACAGTGCCAAAATTTGGCACTATTTTAAAGTGTGCCAAATTTCTATTAAACCGTGCCAAAATCTGGCACAGTTTTAAGCTGTACCAGAATTTTAATATCAAGGTGTGCCAAAATGCTATTTTTGGTGTAGTGAAGCAGCTCAAAGAAAGGATGAGGCCCAGAATGGATCCGATGGAACATGAGGTCCAATGATAAAGCGTGATGAGCCGGTTCTCAGGAAAAAGAGTGGCTGAGGCTTCTAGAGAGAAGAAGAGGAAGGCAGTCACCACTACCAGCAGACAGTGCAAGAAGGTCGTTACTGAAGAAGGAAAAGTGGTATATAAATTATAATGGTGTGAGCGGGCGGCCGAAGAAACTAATGATGAGGTTGAACCGATATATGAATGCTTTCTGATGGATCAATGGGGACAATGTATGGTGATAGACAACTCCAGCATACAGGAATTTATGGAGGAAGTCGCCGAGGAACTAGATTACATGGTAGATCAACTGAAGCCACAGGCACAAGAGTTGGAGCAGTTGAACCTGGTAAAAGAAGGGGAAGATCAAAGGCCCATATTCATCTCGAAGGATCTCAGTAAGGAGAAATGAGAGGCCTTCGTTGAGTTGATTCAGGAGTTTATAGACGTCTTCACGTGGAAATACATAGAGATAGAAGGGATGGATGAGGAAGTGAGATGCCACAAATTGAACGTAATGCCTTCATCCATTCTAGTGAAACAATCAACGAGAACATACAAGCCTGAGCTAGATTTAAAGATCAAGGAAGAGGTTCAACACTTACTAATGGCAGGGTTCATTATACCGATACAACACCCACTCTGGATATCTAACATTATCCCAGTAAGAAAGAAAGACAAACACCAAATAAGAATCTGTGTGGATTTCAGAGATTTGAATAGATCTTGTCCTAAAGATGAGTTCCCTATGCCCTCCATCGATAGCCTGATTGATGCAACAGTTGGTTATGATATGAATAGCTTCATGGATGGGTATGTAGGGTACAACCAGATCAAGATGGACATCATGGATGTAGAGAAAACGGCATTCAGAACCCCATTGGGCAACTTCATGTACAAGGTGATGCCGTTTGGACTCAAAAACACTGGGGTGACTTACCAAAGAACAATGATGGCCATTTTCCATGACTTCTTTCACAAATTTGTGGAATTTTATGTGGATGATTTGGTCATCAAATCAAGGAAGGAGGATTCCCATCTGAGCGACTTGAGGAAGGTGTTTTCCCGTTGTAGGAAGTATAAATTGAAGATGAACCCACTGAAGTGTGTTTTTGGAGTGACAAGTGGGAAATTCCTAGGCTTTATGGTTGATCGACAAGGGGTGCAGATGGACCAGGACAAACAGCAGGCGATCTTGGAAATGACATGCCCAAGAACGATGAAGGAGCCGAAGAGCTTCCTCAGTAAAGTCTCCTACCTTAGGAGATTTGTGCCTGGTTTGTCCGAAATAACACACCCGCTGATGCAGCTCTTACGAAAGAACACGAAATTCAGGTGGGAGGAGATTCACCAGGAGTATCCCGACAGGCTGAAGAGACTGCTCATTTCACCACAGACCATGGTTCCCCCAAAGGCAGGGATACCATTGCAGCTGTACCTCACATCCACCAAGAGATCCGTGGGAGCTTTCACAAGAGATCGACGGGAAAGAACGACCAGTTTACTACCTCAGCAGGATCATCCTTGGGCCAGAAGTCAGATATAGTATCTTGGAAAGGCATTGTTTAGCCTTAGTATTTGTAGCGCAAAAACTTAGACATTATATGATGTCTTTTACAATTCATATTATAACTAGATGTTACCCCATTAAGTATTTGATAGCAAGAACTATATTGATTGGCAGAGAAGCTAGGTGGTTCCTTATCCTTTCAGAATATGACTTGAAATACGTGGTTCCTCGCGCGATCAAAAGTCAACCGTACGCTGACCTATTGGTAATATTCCCCTCGAGAACTTTTGATCCACCCAAAGAAAGTGTTCCGGGAGACGAAGCAGGACAATCACCTAAACGCAAAGGAGGAGGAATGGACATTATTGTTCGATGGATCTTCAGCGAAAAAGAAAGGAGGAGCAGGGGTTATTCTTTCAAAAGGAGTGGAGGATAATTGCCTTTCCTATAAATTAGATTTCCCTTGTTCTAACAACGAGGCAGAATATGAAGCATTGGTCCTAGGGTTGCTAAAGGCTCTTCGAAGAGGGATTCATTCACTTTGCATCAAAGGGGATTCAAACTTGGTGGTTCAGAAATTGAATGGAGAGTACACATTAAAACACATGAGCCTAGCACCATACAGGATGATCATTCAGAGACTTCTTTGCCAGTTCCATCGGACCAAGATCAAGAGACAGCCCAGAATGATAAATCGCCAACCAGACGCCTATGCCACCATTGCCCAGAAAATGGTCATGAGGAATGATACAACTACCATCATGATCCAATGAAGAATAGCACCTTCGATAGTACAGTCAATTCTACCAATGGAAGAGGACACAGACTGGAGGGGAGAGATTAAAGGGCAATTAGAATTCAAGGAAGGAGCGATGGGCCTGAGGGAATTGGCCCAATACTTCAAGAACCAGGGAAACCTTTATTTTAGGAACGCAGGAGGGTGGTTGTCGAGGTGCATCGGCCCAGAAGAGGTAGAGAAGAGATTGAAGAGAATATATGAAGAGCATTATGAGACCACTGAAATACCCCTCTACCGAAGAATGTAAAGGGAGGGGTATTTTTGGCCAAGAATGAAATATGATGCAGCAGAGCTATAATGAAAGTGCGATAAATGTCACTTATTCTTCGAAGCAGCTGAATGTCATTTTTTGGAGGCTCAGACTGACTGGAGATAGTCCTATATTGACTTCATTAAAGATGGAGTTATCCCAACAGAGAAAATTGATATGATGGGACTCCAGCGAAGGGCCCCGAGATTCTACATTCAGGAGGGGAAACTTTATCGAAGGGGATATTTCAATAGGACGTTGCGTTGCATCACGAAGGAAGAAGTAGTCGAGGTCCTCAAATAGGCGTACGACCCAACTCACATAGGAGGGGCCAAGTTATATGACCAGTTGATGACTTTGGGATACTATTGGCCAGCGATGGAGAAAGATTATGTTGAGTTCATTCGAAGGAGCAAGGCTTGCCAACTTCATGGAAATATGATCCATGCCCCATCAGTGGACCTACACTCCCTCGTAATGCCCTATCCTTTTCACACTCGGGCGTTTGACCTGGTAGGGGACATACATCCTTCTTCGAGGGGGAAGATATGGATACTAGTAGCAGCGAAGTGCTTCACAAAGTGGGTTGAAGCGATACCACTGAGAAGGGTAACGACAGGGGTGGTGAGCAACTTCATCAAAGAATACATCATTTTCCATTTTGGGATCCCAAAAGTTATCCTTTCATACAATGGAACGCCTTTCGTCAATTCAGAAGTAACGATACTCACAGACAAATAATCCATTGTCCATCATACTTCGACAGTGGCATATCCAAAGGGAAACGGTCAGGCCGAAGAAACTAATAAAAGTTTGGTTAATATCTTAGCTAAAATAATGGAGGATTTCCCATGAGTGTGGGATGATAAAATACCAGTTGTATTATGGGACTATCGAACAACTAAGAGAAAGCTCACTCGGTATACTCCATTATCCCTTATCTATGGGGCAGAGGCGATTCTCCCAGTAGAGTTAGAAGTTCCCTATGCTCGATATGCTTATGCTCCCTCAGAATAGACATGTGCAGTTGGAAGCGTTGGATGAAAACATATATAATGCAATGAAACACTTCCAAATGTATACGAAACAGCTCTTCAGGGCATATGATAACTTAGTGAGACCAAGAAAGTTCGTGGAGGGAGACCTCGTATTGAAAGCAGCAGTGAAACACATCAGGGGGATTCCTCTATCCAAGTTTGCAGCAAATTGAGAGGGACCTTTCATTGTAGAAGAAGATCATGACTGAGATTATTGCTTAATTTCTAAGATAGAAGAAGATAAACCATTCAAGATTAACAATAAATGGTTGAAAGTCTATCATGTGTAGGCAGTTATGTTTAGACCACTGATGTAGCTGACTGTTGTTATGAATACACAAGTTCTTTTTATGATGAATATTCAAGTTCTTTTTATTATAACTCAAGTAGAGATAAAAGAATTACAGAACTTCACACTTCACAATCTATGCAAACAGTTGTAACACAAAGAAATGGCATGAGAAAATAAATATCTTTTTCCATTCATAAACTTTGGGGCATTACAAAATTGGGAGCTATTGCCCAAGAATTACATGAGAAGAAAATATATATATATATACATGAACTCATTGGCCTAAGAGGAACCACAGATCTGGAGAAGAGAAAAAATCTCCAGGGAGGCCCGAAGAAGCTTCTTGCAAGACCATTGAGCATTGATAGAGACCTCCAACCTCGTTTGTGCTTGTGTGCGCTCGATAAGGAGTTTCTCTCATTTCAGCTTCAGCAGACGCAAAGCTTCTTCGATGTCCTCCACCTCTTTAGCAACAGCTTCTAGAAGAGGTGCTAACTCGGCAATTTAGCTTCCTCGGCCTGCTAATCCTCCTGATGTTTCCATAATAATTCCCTCTGGATCTCTAGTTGTCGTCTCTTTAAAGTCTTTAAATGCGTGATAAGCCAGTCAACACAAAAACCACCATGACCCAACTCCCTCAGATAACCCAGGAATTGGTTGAGGAGGGGTCCGGTAATGTTTGCAGTTGGAGTATTGGCAATTTCAGCAACAACAGTAGCCATGCCCTGAAGCCTGTAACTCATAATCGAGATGTTTGAACGTAAGCAATCCACCGTGAATGTTTCAGTATGATGGTTCAACAGTTACTCAACTACCAAACGATGGTTGACTGGCATTTGAGGAGCACATTGAAGCACCATCAGGTAGAAGGCATAAGGAGCCAAGTCGGGTAGAGGCAGCTCACACCCCGATTCGCTCTTGACAGTAACTCCAATCATAAAACCTTGATCATTATGGCTAGAATCATCCGATACGACATGTTCCCGATGGGCTGAGCCACTAGGCGAAAGAACTAGTGGGGAATTTTTCCGTGCAACCTGAGAAGAGGTAGAAGGAATAATAAGTGTATGAAAAATCTTAACAAGTGTTTTCGTTGTTAAGTCACCGTTATAGGTGGAGATTATGAAAAATATTAACAAGTGTTTTCGTTGTTAAGTCACCATTATAAGTGGAGTTTGTGAAAAAAATCTTAACAAGTGTTTTCGTTGTTAAGTCACCATTATAGGTGGAGTTTGTGAAAAATCTTAACAAGCGTTTTCGTTGTTAAGTCACCGTTATAGGTGAAGTTTGTGAAAAATCTTAAACAAGTGTTTTCATTGTTAAGTCACCAATACAGCTGGAGTTTATGAAAAAATCTTAACAAGTGTTTTCATTGTTAAGTCACCGTTATAAGTGGAGTTTGTGAAAAATCTTAACAAGCGTTTTCGTTGTTAAGTCCCTGTTATAGCTGGAGTTTGTGAAAAATATTAAACAAGTGTTTTCGTTGTTAAGTCACCAATACAGGTGGAGTTTATGAAAATCTTAACAAGCGTTTCCGTTGTTAAGTCACTGTTATAGGTGGAGTTTGCAAAAAAAAAATTCAACAAGAATGCAGAAAAACTAGAGAAATACATCAGTCATAGCAATAGCGAGAACGGGAGTCACCGTGAAGCCATAGGGGAAGGAACGGTTGGAGGCAGGATCATTGCCTCAGAAGCCTAAACGGGGCCCCTAGCTGAAGAAGCCTCAACAGTAGGCAAAGCTCCCTCACAAATAAATGGTACCAAGGCCAAAGAAGGAGTTTCGCTGAACGAACACGAGGAACCTCTAAGCGATGCCCCAGCATGGGAAGGCACTGAAGAATCACCACGAGAGATAGCAGCATCAACCTTGGCCTTGGAAAGGAAAAGGACACTAAGAGCAAAGGGTGGGGAGAGACTTGGAAAAAGCTGCAACAACAAAGCGAAGTGTTAGAAATGGAAAAATAGTACTCAGAAAGAGAGAAATACTTATAAACGCTACTTACCCCCGTTATGGCACCATAGAGGGGAATTGCAGTCAAAGGTCTTGTCAGTGCAGGGGGAAGAATGGTGTTAGCTACCAGAGATGCCATCTCAACCTGGGGAACCCCAACATGTCAAGGTTCATCATATTACACAGAAAGAAAAGGGGTGGAGTACAGAAATATTGCCAGACCTAACAAGTAATAAATAATATGTTACCTCGGGGAAACTTCCTGTAACTGGAACAAGGGGTAGAAGAACCTCGGGCTGAGGTTCTAATTCAGAAGAAGCTGGGGGAGTTGTCTCCAGTTGGGAAGATATTCAAACAGATTCAACGGTAGAAGCCCTCACAGCAGCATCTCTAGCCCGTTGGGAGACTTATCAGGGGGAACGGGGAAGGGTAGTGTCAGTTGGAGGGATACCGCAATGCCCCCCCCCATACACACACACACAAACGAAACGACTTACAGGGGGACTGGGGGGACTGAGCCTTTCTTCTTCAACTCCCTGCACCAAAAATATTAAGAAATAAACAAATGCAGCTTGCCTTAAGAACAGGGGAATAAGAACAAAAAATGAATGCATACATACATCAGATCTAGAAGGAGAACGAGAAGATATAACCACTGGTGAAGGTGGCGAGGAGGCAGCAGCAGAAGGAGCTGAGGAGGTAGGTTTCTTGGGCGTTCGTTTCTTCTGGGACTTGGTACCCAATGTTTTCTTCCTTGTGCTCATTGCATCATCACCTTGAGGTACCCTCGATCCTTTTCTCCACTTCGACGATGGCTCAGTTGGATCAACCATAATCGTGGGAAAAGCAGCCGAAGGAGGAACGATGATAGTGCGTCGTTGAAACTCAACATTTATTCTTTCAACCCCGGCTTGAACCTACCTCCTCGGCTTTTCAGCTACCTCTGCAGACATAGTAGGGGGAACGGAGGCAATAGGAAATTACTCCGAAGGAGTTTTTTCTTGAGCCTAGGGCTTGGACTTTGAGCACTTGGGCTTCTTGGTCTTTTTGGCAGGTGGCTGAGAAGGCCCTTCGCCTATTGCAGCTTCGGTTGAAGGGACAGTTTATTTGGTAGTTGTAACGGCCTTGGGCTTCGTGGTGGCACTGGGGATCATTGGGCAACAGGGAGGTAGCTCTTGGGGAGGTTCCTTGATGGTTTTACTCAATGGAAACTCAACTCCAAGCACGAATTTCCCCTTAAGACCCAATTCAGAGGAAGAGAAGGAAAGGACTGGGGGATATTGGGGGGGAGGGGGGGGACTAAACATACTCAAAAATTATTTCCAACTGCCCCAAATGTAACTTGGTGGAAAAAGAGGTGGATACGTCCCCCTTCCTAGTGGCACTAGGAAGGGTGACTCGCCCATCGATGGTAGACATCACACCAAGCACCGCTATTGTAGTATAAAAGGTGCAGGCTTCAACGAAACTGGCCTTTGTATGGTTGTGTTGAAACACAGGTCGAGGGGCCCCCTGATCAAACCTCGAACTACCTGCTACATCTGTCAGGGTTGTAGGGATCTGAGGTATATCCCCATTCAGTATAGGAAGGAAGAAACCCAAGGGTAAATAGAATAACCACGGCTTGCGAAGGATCTTCTACAGATGGGATGAACTTGACCATTGTGGATGCAGGAGGAAAGAAATCCCAACTATCGACAAATGTAGACTCATTGTATGGCCTCATCACAAAGGAGTCCAAACGATAAAAAACTTCCATTATCTCCTTTCGACTTTATTTCTTATGGAAACAAAGAAGGCGTGGGGGCTTGATACCTTGGCTCACGGGCAGAGAAATAAACTTGGCGACAATGGCAGGAAAATGGGTGTAAAGGAAGCCCGTTAAAATGATGGTGTTGGCAAAATTGGCCAAGTTATAACTACCCACTGATCGTGCCATGTCGATGTGGGTTTGATCCAACTAGGTGTAGAGGGACCCCAAGGTGATGGAGGCCAGAGGAAGGTTGTCCAAACGAATGGTAATATTTATAAGGTCCCTCCTAGGCTGATCGTTGGGTTTTCCAGTCAGGAAGAAGCGTGAAAGCAAAACGAGTATGGAGGCTGGTAGTTCTAGGGATGTACCTTTACCTCGGCCTGTTGCAGCATTGACATCCTTCGGGGTCAGAGCTTAGAAAAAATAGCTGATGAGGGGAGTAAATGTGGCTTTGTTCGAGGAACCAGTGCAACTGTGGGAGATTCGATCCAGCTCAGCTCGATGACCAGCCTCTTCGGCATCCAAGGCCTCATCGTGATATGTGAACTCACCCATTGGCTCAAACCCAAGGAGCTCACAGACGTCCTCCAACATAACGATGAACTCTCCCCACACAGTAAATAACATGTGAATTATGATGTTCCATCAGGAAACTAGCACTTGGAGCGCCGCGTTGTGCTTCGAAAGGGTGAACTCCCCAAACCAGTAGGCTCGATAAAGCCCAACCTTTGTGAGAGAAGCAGCGTAAGAACTCTGCATATGCGTATGCCAGGCACTAAAATGGGATGGTGACCCCTCAGGTGCTTAGAAGTCAATCTGGGAATAGGGGAAGTTACCACGGTCCAAATGAAAGCGCAGAGTCCCCTCTGGGGGAAAATTGCCCCACTTTGATGAATCCACGCCCTCATCACCCAACAGTAAAGGGTCAAACTTGGATGAGAAATGTCAAGTCTTGCATGCATCAAAAAATTTATCATCTTCGCCAAAGATGGGCACCCGACGATAGAAGCGTAGTTGCTCTTGACGAGCAACATTCAGGACAACGGCACTAGGGGCAGCAGTGGCGCCAGAAGTGGCAAAGGGGGAGCGTGGCTGAGTAGTGGTGGTGGAAACCTTAGAAGTACTTGAAGAAGCCATAATAGAGTGGTGATGAATGGTATAGCTGGGTAAAAAGGGCTAAGAACAAGGAGGGAGGAGCACAACCACAGGTGGTGGCGCAAAAAGAGGAAAGAGGGAAGAAACTGAGTAAAGAATTGGACAACAGTGGAGGTTTGCGCACAGTTCTCTCTCTCTAAAGAAGACGGGAGCTTGAAGAAGATGAAGTAAAGAGAAGGGTTTTGAAATAAAAGAGACGTTTAAAGCCATTTAAACCTGACTTTTGAGTTTCCCACCATCGCACGTGCAAGGCCGCCTATAATCATTTCAAATGAACACGTGGCAGTTCGAGAAGTGTTTTGACAGCTGAAAAGACAACGCCATGTCATTTGCGAAGTGACGCATGGGGAATAGAAAGGGTTGCCTTCCTAAGCAAGTTCGAGTTTTGGTGCCAAATTTTCTTGTCAGACTTATCCTATCAACTCCCAACGAAGAAGATGCCCTAACGTTCAAAAAGCCACGATGTCCCCTCGCAAAAGCTCAAATGTTGTTAAAATATACCTCAGGGAGAATTTCACAAGTCTCCATGATGTGGGAAGTCCTAATGACAAAACAAGTATTTGATAAGGTTAGTAAATCTCCCGGGAGAATTTCAAATAGTCAAAGCGAGAACGGTTGAAAAGTAGTAACAGGAAAAAGTTGTAGTGTCCCCTCGCCAAAGCACCCCATACCAAGGTGCTTCGACTCAGTTACATCAGGGAGAATTTTACTTTTTCCAAGAAGCGTTAAGCACAGTTACCAGAACGAAGGAAAAGATGCCAAATTTTTTTTCCATATAGAGAAGGTTCCTCGGATTGAGAAGTTTTCGTGTAGAAATTTCTCGTTCCAACAAAAAATCTTTCCACGAAGGGGAAAATGTAGAGAGGGCTTGAAGGTAATCTTGATATTAGGGATAATCTTCCCATTAATAGCAGCGTTTGTGATTAAGGCAACTTAACATGGCAGCTCAAGCGAGGAAGCTTGGTGTGGCATCTTAACGCGATAACTCATACTTTAGCTTACTGTGTTACTTAGTCATATTGTATTTTTTGTAGGGTGACAATTCGGGTTAGTCGTGTCATTTTTGGGTCGCGTTGATTTTTATTTGAGTATAAGTTTTAGATAGTCTTAAATCTATACAAGCTAATCGTGTCAATTTCGGGTCATTTCGGGTTATTACCATAAACGGGTTATTGTGTCAAAAATAGCCAGCCCTAATTTTTTGTTTATATTGACTATGAGCTATAACGGTTGTAATGATGTAACAAGAATAATAATGAATTTTAGTGTGAGGTCAAACGGTACTCGCGAGAGACCAGGCCTGGCAGGGCCTGGGAGAGCTTTCATGCTCTATCGAGTGACCTCGCCGTGGGAACTTTAGAGAGACTTGGTTTAGAGGATTGAGAAGTGAGGCACCGTGGGGCCTTGTACTGACCATCTTAGATACACCTGGTAAAACACCGAAGGACCCTTACCGTGGAACCTCGAGCGGAGCATCTTGGAGTTCCATCGGGCGTTGAGTTGTGAGCCAAACAACCCTCTACTTAATGTCACATCCACTTTATCTGATGTCACTAACCAGCTAGGCAATGTTAGACCTGCACTTGAGTAAACCACCATGGTATTTGGGGTTGTCAAATAGTTGGTGAGCCACCTCTGTGACAACAGCCCCCTGACACACAGTGGTTAGGCAAAAGGCATGTCTTGGCTTTTAATGTTTATAACGTGGAGACAACTAGTGGATCAGGTATTTAATGTTGTGATAAAAAAGTATAAGGGGTGCCTTTCAGAGTCATTGATGGCTGAGTTGCCTTGGGGGTGGTGTGGGAGGGTATTTAAAGACCCCAACCACCTCTCAGGAAAGGATGATCTTTTGAGAGCTCAGAAGTTATTACTAGAGATAATATACATCAGAGAGAGTTATTACAAACCAGAGGGTTTTACTCACTCACCATTGTCATTTATTACGAAGCTTTTAATACTTGACAAAGATCCTTGAGGGTATTTGGTGTGTTTGACTGCCTACCAGGGTGTATCTAGGGTGCTTACTTCTCTCTCTCTTTAGCTAAGTTACTTCTAAGTTCATTACTACCTGCTGAGTTACACACGAGAGATTTATGAGTTTAAACTCAGTTTATCTTCATTGAGTCATATTTGTATGTCATGTGGTTAATCAATAGTGTGGCTATTAAACGTATCATTAGCATACTCAAAAGGGGTTATGCCTCCATCTTATCTAAACTACCCTCGTACACTCTCTACTGTAAATGCACTAGAGTTTGTCTAGGATTTGTAATTGAGGACCCTCTATAAGGTAGGAAAAGACAAGTATATATAGTGCCTGGGGGGTGTAGTGTACCCCCAGGCATGCAATGAGGATGTGTAGGATGGTCTAACCAATCTAGTGAAGTCACCAGTCATTATCACATGTAGAGGATGGTGATAAAATATTCCCTCGCGTGCCAAGAACATCTGGTCATAACGATTTGTCCACGTGGGATATGCCATGTTGGGATCTTATACTGCTCGTACGGTAGATGTCATCTTGGGGGTCTCAGCCTAAAGTCTATCATCCTGGTCCCGACTAAGGCCGAGACGACCTTGATGCTGGAGAAGGCGGAGGTCGAGGCACAATGTGGTGATCTATGAGGCTAAGGCCGAGGCTGAGCTGCTGTATGAGAGCTATAAGGTTGTGGCCGAGGCTAATATCTTCTATTCTGACCATTAGGCCGAGGACGAGTTCGAGGCACCATGTGATGACCTACGAGGCTGAGGCTGAGGCTGAGGATGAGCTGCTGTATGAGAGCTATGAGGTTGTGGTCAAGGCTGAGTTGCTGTATGAGAGCTATGAGGTTATGACTGAGGTCGATGTCTTCTATTCCGACCCTTAGGCCGAGGTATAAGTTCACTTCATTATGGTCGAGGTTGCTGCCATGATGTTTGAGGTTGCTAATAACAGACTGATGATCTTGCACTAATAGGTGCAAAGGTAGTCTCAGCTATAGTGATCAGGCCGAGGTTGATTAATCCATGGCCAACCCCACTGAGGCCGACCCTTATCTGGATGACCCTACCAATGATTAAGCCCTGGCCGACCCTACTGAGTCCAACCCTTACCCTGTCAATGATTAAGCCGTGGATGACCCTACTGAGGCTGACCCTACCAATAATTAAGCCATGGTCGACCCTTATCTGGATGACCCCATCAATGATAAAGTCGTGGCCGACCCTACTGAGGCCGACCCTTATCTGGATGACCCTTCCAATGATTAAGTCATGGCCGACCCTACTGAGGCCGACCTTTATCTGGATGACTCTGTCAATGATTAAGGCGTGGTCAACCCTATTGAGGCCGACCCTTATCTGGATAACCCCGCCAATGATTAAGCCGTGGCCGACCTTATTAAGGCCGACCCTTATCTGGATGAACCTGTCAATGATTAAGACATGGCCGACCCTACTGAGGTTGACCCTTATCTAGATGACCCTATCAATGATTAAGTCATGGCCGACCTTACTGAGGTCGACCCTTATCTGGATGACCCCGCCAATGATATGTGAGGCTCTTTTAACGACTCGGACGAGAGATGTGATGATTGTTGTCCTAAGAGACGAGGGTACATTTTCCTCATATCAATTACCCCATAGCCCTTAGTCTTCAATTTAGATAGAAGGCTGAGGGATAAAGTATCTTTGGGCTAAGAAGTTGTTGAGAAGTTATTTCATGTAGTGTACGAGGCCAAGGGTGCTTAGGTCATAAGACCTCTGATGCTTAAATCCTTCTATGTACTTTGCACAAACTGATGGTACCACTGTTATCAATCACCTTCCCAAGCACCAATAATTTTGGCGATATATAGATAATTCTTGGCAACTCTCTTTTTTATTTCAGCATACCCATAAGCAAAATAAGACATCTTTTCTAAGGAACATCCTTATAAGACCTTATACTCGGCCCCATAAACCTTACAGGACGTAGCCTGGTCACCCTATAAGATCTCAATGATAGCTTAATCTTCCTTTTTCTTTTCTTTGACCTCCTCTAACTTCTTCTCAACCTCTATAAGATTTTCCTCCTTCACATTTAGCCTGTCAACTTGGTTCTTCAGCTTATCTTCCGTCTGGATGGCCTTGGTCTCAACAGAAGTTAATTTCCCCCTCCCCCCCAAGCTCGTGGCTTTTAGTTCATTTTCTTCTCACTATCAAAAGTCGCATAGTGTTCCTCAGACACCAAGGCTCTTTCTTGGAGGAGAGTGGTGGCCATAGAATGATGTAAAAGATAAGTGTGAAGTCATCCAACATGGTGCCATAAAAATAATGAGGGGAATAATAGGATCCCTATGTTGAGTATAGCACCATAGGGTGTACATATTCAGAGACTTGAGATCTATGAAGTCAGGATCATATCCATGGTAGTCGAGATGATCCAAAGATTTTCTCATATGACCCCAAATGGATCTTTAGTCCTTTATCAGATTCTCACAGGATATAGGTATCTCGATCTCCTTTACGTAAGGAGGCGTCTTAGGGGTTTCAACAACACAAACCTCCGAAACCACCTCCTTCACCAAGCGACGGGCTTGACCACCATCAATTATCACAAGTTGTTGTTGGATTTACTTTGGCTCAAATGACCCTTAGCCTTCTTAGGATCGGGCACAACAGTTTAAGTTTTGGTTTCCCTCTTCTTAGCCTAGGTTTGGGTTTCTACAGACTTCTTTTCTGCCTCAACCTGGTTCTTTTGGAGGAGGGGGCAGCTTAATCGGCACATTTGGGTGCCATTCCTCAAGTGGACTCTGTGTGAAACTATGAGGTGGGAGGAATTGATGTTACACAAGAAGAAAATATACGTTAGTAAATAACAAGCTGAAAACTTTTTAGAACCAAAACTTGAAAATATTATCACTTATACCCTCTTTATCTTTAGCCTTGGTCTGAGTAGTAGTTTTGGTTTACATGTCAATTGTATAATAACCTAATTCAATGAGTTTCTCAAAGGATAATATGTCCTCAAACACTAGAGGGTCAGCTTGGTAGTATTTTCTACCAACCTCTCTTCAAAGGCAGAAATCTTGGAAGTAGTTTTCTTTAAAGGTAACCCAAAATAAAATAAGGTCCAAGACATAATTACAAAAGATATGAACTAAGCAGTTAAAAAGAAAAGGGTTAATTATACAAATATGCAATGAACTTTACCTGATTTTACATTTTAGTCACTAAACTATTTTTTGATGTATTTAACAATATGCTTTCGTTTTGTTGCCAAAACACTATGAGAAAGCTAGTGCGCCCTAGAATTTATGGAGAAAAACACCACCAAAATTTATATTCGCAATTTTTAATTTCCCTGCACCAATTTAGATTACCACCAAGTGTTGTGTAAAATGATTTGCGAATTTTAGTCATGACCTAAGCATGCATCTCGGTGAGTATAAGCAAGAATATAATAACCAAATCGTAACACGGTGATGTATGAGGAAAATCCATAACAGAAAAACCCTCGAACGGCCTAGACACATAAGTCCCCTATGATATAAGTCTAGCTACAAGGACAAATTAGACTTACTCACAAACTCGATGCCATCAATCCATGATGTGCTTCTCCGTCCCTTATTAACATCTTCACATCCATTGTTGGACGTCATCCAAAAGCCATACAACGTAGTCATTTTTCCATATCTCGGTATCCCACTGATCTTACTTGTCTCGTGACCAGCCCAACCACCTCACGACACCAAAAATGATATCCACACAAGAAACGCTCACAGTATGAAGAGCAAAACACTTTAATGCAAACAAATAATATATCTCAAAAAGATATATAAATGTAGGATTCTTATATCTCAAACATAGGTGTAAACTAGGGTTTTTGTTCAGAATTTTTTTTCTCAAATCAAACACATAAACTTGGAGAGATTTTTAAACAAGTTTAGGAGCTCTGATAAATCTTGGAAAAGTCTCTCAAAAAATAGTTTCCCCGTACTCCTATTTATAGGAGGTTTGTTGAAAATGAGATAAGGATCAAACGAAGTTTGGAAAAATAAGAATTCTTTAAAACTTTCCATACTCTTTCTAACGAGGTGCATCTCGTTCGAATGAAGTATAGAATCTCATTTGAACACATATCCAATGAAGTATCCAATGGTATTACAGAGCAACGAGGAAATGGTTTGTTTGAATTTCGTTTGATGTTGTTCAAACAAGGTACCATATCCTGATCGAACGACATACCCATGTCATTCTAACGACGTTGTGGAAAAAATATTTTTCTTCCAAAAAATATTTAAAAGAATAAAATCATTTCAAAATAAAAAAAATTACAAACTCCTAACACCCAAAACAAAATCTAGGGATCAAACATAAACAATTAAAACCAATTATGATGGTTTATCCAAAGGAAACCCTGGACCCTCTGCTTTTGGAATCATATTTAGAAGTTTCAAGGGTGAATTTCTTGTCATCTTTTGTCAAAATATTGGTTGGCAAAACTCTTTCTTTGCTGAGCTTCATGGAGCTATTACTGTCGTTGACATAGCTTTCTCTAAAGGATGGTTTCATTTTTGGTTGGAATGTGACTCTCATAGTGTTGTTTCTTGCTTCAACAACAGTGGTTTTTTTCCTCCATGGCCTTTAAAAATTGCTTGGATTAATTGTCTCCATCAAATATCACATATGAACTTCAAATGATCACACATCTATAGAGAAGGGAATTGCCCTGCTGATAAGCTTGCCAACCTAGGTCTGTCCCATAACAATGGTCTATGGTTAGACCAATGCCCCAAAGATCTCTTCTATTTTGTCTTCAATGACTTCATGGGCATGCCCTCTTATAGATTTTATTAAGACTAGAGGATTTTTTGCTTTCATTTTCCATTGTATCTTTTCTTTTATTTTTATTGTAATTTCTTCTTGTACTCTTCTTGTTTTGTTTCAATAAAATTTTCTTGTTTCGAAAAAAAAGGGATCAAACATAAACATGTCTTCATACCTCATTGATGAAGACGAAACACGACTCAAAACATGATGTATACTTTGTCTTTGGCTGCTACGATCTTCAGCAGCATGTAACAAGCTGGAAGGATAAAAAACTCAATTCCTATCTTTTGACTAAAAAACTTTTTGTCCAAACACGGAATAAACCGAATACATAAAAATTTACTCGATTCTAAAATTTGCCCTTGCATATTAATACCATTTAAATTAAACTAACGGACCTTTAAGTCATAATACTCATTAAATGATAGGCTACCAACTTGGAAAATAAATTAAAAATATATATTTGTGCTCTCACACGAGCATCACGTGAACTTTTTTACCAAAAAAACTTTTAAAAAATTAAAAAATATTTGTCATATTTTTGGCAACCCAACCCAACCATCTCACTAAGACTCAATTCCCAACCATAAAAGGAAAAAAGTTACATATATTTTCCCGACACAAACATGAAGTTGCTTTGCTCTTGTCTAAACCTTTGTCTCGTCGTTTCTAACTTGCACACTTAAACACACCTTCAAATGCAAAGAGAATATATCAATATATAAATTACATATGAAAATCCCTCCCCCTTTATCTCACCATCTCTCCTAAGAAAGGACGTCTCCCCCTAAGTTAAAGATTTTCCCCACGTGAAAAAAGTTAGATGCCATTTCTCCCCCTTATTGTTCAGGAATAAACAGAGAATAAGGTTCATAATAATAAAACATTTATCCCCAATAAAATCAAATCTCCCCCTAATTGAAGCATGGGTAATCATAAAGTAAAAATAAATATATCATGCAATGGTGCGAAACAAGATTTCAACAACAAATAGTTCAACAACACAAGTACAAATAATCCAAACTATGAGTAAATGATATCAACTATGATGCAAGCATTTAAGTATCAGATACCAAGATGATCATAACACATGCTAAGATAAATCAAATATTAATCATAAGGCACACGTGCATTAAATGAAAATACAAAGACTCAAAACACAAAATATACCATATATATAACTACACATATACCATTAAATCATAACTATATATAGGTATAAACAACCACAAAAGATATAAACTCATAAGCTTTATGCACTCACATAGTATCAATGTGTCTAAACATGGTGGTACGAAGCGAAGGGGCAAGACCAATATATAATAGAAAATGACTCAATCACTCAAAAATGTCCAAGTAGATCTATTTAACTGTAATAATGTATCAACATTCGATCTAGCCTCACATGTCAAACAAAGAAATCAAAAGGAAAAATAAATATAATGCACACTCGTCTAGAAATTTTGATGATTCTCGAATCAAAAGTGTCAAAACAATTAAGCTCAACTAGGACACATTGAGAAAATCCGTTGATCATTAACTAAACATCCTCAAAAATATATATCATTTTTTCTCTCTCCTTTTCTTTTGAAGATATCTAATTTTTGAAGCATCAACGTAGAAAAAATTTAGCCTTGGTAATTTTTCTGTTTTTATTACCTCTTAGTCTTTTAATCTCTTTCCAACGGTGGCCTTTCACGCAAAGGAGGTTTCTCCTTTCACAGACCTTTCCAGTGCACATTTAAATTTTTAATAAAGAATTGTGACACCCACGCCAATTTTAATTTCGATTGATCAATCCTTTATCAAAATAAAAACAATATTTCTCATATGGATCATTCTCAGCATCCCACCGAAAATCCATATTAATTACTAATAAACTATTAGGCCCGTCGTCAAATTTTAAACTTCTAATCTTGTTACTTAATCCAACAGCAATCCATTCTCTCAATTAATATACACATTAATTGAATTTAAATAAAATATATAACCGATAACTCTCGGTAAAACATTTACTACAACCAAATCGAATAGGTGTAAAACAAAATGAGAAAAATAAAATAAATGACAAAAGTTGGGCCACATGCCCGAATATAACTCACAGTACCTCTTATATCAATCACAATGATAGAAGCGTCTAAACAATTCTTGCTAGCATCCACATTTGATGCAGCATCGTCCAACTCGAAGGAATAAAAGCATCCAGGTGTCCCTTTGTCTGAAAACCTAAAAGGTTTTTAAGAAAGATATTGGTATGCGGGTTAACTATATTTTGTTTTCGGTGTTAGCTATATTTTATTCTCACTTTATCATTTATTTTATTCCAGATTTTATCCTCCATGCATCCCTGTGTCTGGAGACCTAAAAGGTTTTTAAAAAAAATATTTGCAAGCAGTTCAGAGACCAAAGAATTTTGAAAATATTTAGCATGTGTTTAAAATACTTTAGCATTTAAAATATGATATTCTCCATATTTAAATTGGTGTCGCACTCGCATGAGATACCCCTCACCTCTCATCAAACAGTGCACACCTAACGCATGTATTTGAAACACCCTAGTAACGCTACCCAGCCTAACTAGCATCTCTCAAAATCGCTAAGTTACCATACTCTATCTCATACCTCGCGTATATAATATCCTAAGCTTTCGTGTGAGCTTAAAAATTATAATTTCTCATCTTTTAATTATTCATTCATTACGAATAACTTTCACTAGTTATTATACGCTATTCACATTTTCATGTTATTAATCCCGTATATAATATTCTCATCTTTTATATATGTATATCACATTTTATTCCGGATGCAACAATTTACTTCTCACTTTATCCTTTATTTTGTCCGTATATGTATATATATATATATGTGTGTGTGTGTGTGTGTGTGTGTGTGTGTGTGTGTGTGTGTGATAACCATCCCTCAGAGCTATAACTCAATGGATGCAGTCTCTAGAATGCTATCATCTTCCAGGGAATACACATCTCAACCTGGGTACCTCCACCTGATAAAACATAACACAAACGTATGGAAAGCGCACATAGTTCCTCACCTGAAAGTGAGACGAATCCTACCCAAGACGTCTCACCCATGATAAAGTGCCACACTGCATAAATAACTGGACACTATGACCTATGGACTATACTCTCCCTACATTCACTAGCCAGCGGATTCATCCACATCGCGTAAATTCCAATGATAGCACTAGAGGGGTATGTTCCACACAAATATATCATTCACACACAGATATATTTATAATCGTATCATATATATATATATATATATATATATATATATATATATATATATATCATCAAATCCGGCTACTCCTGCCTATCTCACTGGCATTAGTCTATAATCCCGAATATACCAATTCATATTAATTCATAAGTATACACACAACTTATTTTAATCCCATAAGTATTCTCTCACTTATGATAAAAATATCTCTTTAATTTATTCTGAATAATAGCTTATCACATCTAGCTAGTATTCTAATATTCATCCTTCTCGCACATTCGGATTCACTCACATATTATCGGTACATACATTCTACACGCATAAATGTACATATACCTGCCGAAATCATTTTCCCCGAGTGTCGTTTACCTCAAACACTCCTAAAATTTATAACCCGAATCTTATTCCCACTAACCTAAGATTTATATACCACTCATTAAATCTTTTAGGGTCCCTCACCCTCCATTTAGGGTCCCTTATTATTTATCTCCAAAAGGAATTATTCTCCAATCCTTTTAATCCAAGAAAAATATCCCAAAATATACTTCCATAACTGAACCGAACCTATGGCCATAAAACGAACCGATCCGGTTCTAAAATAAACGAACCAAACCAATAGCCCCAAAAATGAACCGGTCCGGCAATCTGATGAGTTCGGGAGTTCATCTTCTCTTCCAACTCCAAAATTTATGGTTTTTACCCTCAACAATCATTACTATAAACATCTACACACTTAGATATACCCAACACACCAATTTATTCTTGGGATTCATCAAGTTAATTAAGATTTAAACCCTATCTTAATTAAACCCTAGTTTTTATTCAACCCTTCTAATTTCTCACCAATAGTTTACACCATTAACATTGATTTTAACCCAAGTTTCATATGGAGTTGTTATCACCTCAATTTACATGAAATCCTTTCCAAAAATCCATTTTGATTTAAGAATCACAAACCCTAAATTCATATTATTTTCACCAACTATAATATGAATAATAAACACGCATAAATAATTAAAGCAAGTTAAACACTTGCCTCGTTGGATAAATCTGACGACCTTGTGTCAGAATCCGCCGGAGCTTAGACCGAGTCCTCCTCTTTCTCCCTTTTCTTCTTACTTTCTCTTCTTCTTTCTTTCCTCTTCCTTTTCTCTTTCTCTCGTTCCCTTATAAGAGAGAAATAAGGGTTATCCCCTTATTAAACACATAATTGACTCGCATACACAAATGTGAGTCCCTACTGATCCAAAAAATCCTCGAAACCCAAACACTACCCCAGGGTACTCTATTTTGGCCCATCCGAGACCAACCGTGCACTCGAAATACCCATCTGAGTCACTTATCAAAATTCACCTTTTTAAATCCAATACAACTCCACACATATTTTCCAAATATGATATTATTACTTGTCGCTTTTCCCCAACTGCGACCTGATAAAAATAATCCAACTTCATTTACTTATTCTCGTAAGTAAATATATCACACGCTAATATTAATCCATCACTCGCCAATTAATATTTAATCCACACTTCAAATTCTCAAATTTATAAATTACACTCACTCATGTAATTTAAATGTCCATAAAAGTACGGGGTATTACATACTTCCCCCCTTTCAAAGGAATTTGGTCCTCAAAATTCGGATAAGACTGGTACCAAAACTTAGGATCTTAAGCCACACAACACCTCTTTAGGACCCAAAAATCAAATCACAATAATGGTATGGTCACTCCACTATTCTCCCGCTAGTCGGACCCATATGTATAAAGGCTTACTCATTATAGCCCCATCTTAACAACAATCTTGTTCAATATAGTTCATAATGATAGACTCCATAAGTCAGAAGGTAGTACTTCAATAATGGCACATCACACATTGTGCTTCTACCAACGACATTCGAGTAAGACGAGCCTATACATCACTGGCTCTATCTCCTTAATACTATTGGAAGACCGCACATCACCAAGTGCCAGCTTCCCATATTCTTCTCAACACAAAACTCCCATCCAAGAGAAACCATAAGAACATTTGATGACTCTCATCATTCCTTCAAATCTCGATGCATGGCGACGCAACTCTTACGACGCTCAAAAGTCACCCTAATACTGTTTATGGGTAATGTCTCTCTCCACAACAGACTGGCTTCCACGCAAAACCTTAAATGGTTTTCCACACATAACTCTATCAATCGATAATTTTCCTTCCCAATTACCGTACAGTTTATAATGCTCACCACTCGTATTATTCATCATTGTGAATCACCTCCCGTATACTCATCGGTTATAGGTGACAAGACTTGCCCAAAACAAAACATCATCCCCACTGCCTCCCGAAAATCCCTATCGGAGGTGGGGTTCACGGATCTCATCCTGATTCACAACCATATTGGCCGGCACCTCGCACTGGTTTAATCCTTCTTTACTAGCATGTTTGTCCATTCCGTCACTGGAATCATCGGCTTGATATAAACTTTCTGGTTGATCATCTCGAACCAACTTATTTCCATCTATGGGTGGTGCACCAGGATACAATCTCAATATGTCTCACCTAACACCAATACCCACTTATAATATCTCACATTAAGTGGTACTTTATACTCCCCTTCTTCCCTGGGGTATACCAAAAATCTCGGCTCGTGCACTTTTTGCCATAATGCGCACTTCTGGGCCCTTTTTACCTTATAGACATCAACATTCTATTTACGCGTAAGCCACTCTCAACATTCGACTGAGTAAGGTTCCTCTCCACTTTCCCACAATAGTTGGATCTTCCTCTTCTCAAGAGATATCCTTTTTAAATGGCTTTACCACCGCCTTTCAACCTATCTCGGGTGTGCTAACTCTCATTGTACACATATACTTGGATTATCATTTTTCTTACATGACATTCAATCTATAATGTCATTCCAACTACGTTTATAACTTCCCAACAGGCACATACTCCACACATTTATTCCCACGTCCCTCCATCCCGGATGATTTTGAAATCAACTAACTAGGGTGCCCACACACCCTATAATCCGTGCATATTAGCACAACACTGGAAATGTCACACACTTTCCTCCAAACTGGCCTCGCATTCTCGAAGTGGATATAACACATGGGTATTATCAATCACCCTATAAATCGTAAATTAATTCTCCTTAACATCATTCCACCCTCCAACTCGTGGTGAGAAGAAAAAATTTCAGTGCTCTCCCACGGCACTACCAGCTCCACTGGCCTTATAATATATAATAGCTCTCAGCTCAGAGTGTTTTCTCAACACTTCCATTGATTAGCCTACAAAATTGATGCCCTAGCATCCATCAGTGTCTCTCTACTCACGATGTTTATCAAAATTCATGTGTAACTCATCCCGCAATAACATTCAAATAAGGAACTTTTCCCAATGCACTATCACTCAGCATTGGCGATAATAAAATTCCATAAACTTCAAACACATACCTGGGACTCTCAAAATCCTATTCCCTAGACATATAGATATAATACCTAACTCCCACGTCTCTAAAGGAGTGATATAACAATGTGCTCTCCCTATCACCAAGTCCTGAGCCCTAAACATAATAACAAGCTAAATATCTCTGCTCGATAATAAACCCAATATACCCTGAATCATATCGGTAAAGTACCTACACATCGGGATCATCCATAACGAGAACTATACTCTTCAAAGTATCCATCATAATATAATATAAATGAGAGCTCGACCCTCTTTTAGGTGACGCATCGCCAAAATAACTCATCCTGCCATGGAACAGTAAACACGATAACCTTGCAATAGCATCCGCTATCTTTCTAACTAGTCTATACCCAAGATAATATCATACACGTATAACACATCACTAAAACGAGTAATTCCAATGAAATATATTCCACTATGACTACACTCACTTCCCCGGGGATGAAACCAAAGATAACCCAGTTACACAATGGAAAATATATAAACATAATAATGTTATCGATAATACCACTAAACTCGTCTCACACGCAAATCTAGTGCTAATCAAAATACCGTGACCCGCGCATGTCACATAAAGCGTACATCATTCTGTCGAGGATTAAAACTCATACTTCTACCTTTCCAAATCTCCATGGCTGCTCAAATGGTTCTCGAACATAACACGCATTTCCGAACTTAACTAAACTATCTTAATCATTGCCCTTACTAGGCACCAAAATCTTGTCCCTTTTCTCGCTTCGGGAAAAATTAATGTATGTGGTCCTACTCTCCACATAAAGATACATATCTATAATCCCCTATTCCTAATCATACAGACCGTATTAGGGTTGTCCTTCTCTTGAACCTTGGTAGCCTCAACCCTGATGGTTAACCCCGTTGTTCCCTAAGCTATACTGGCCCTAAGGAACATACTACTGACTTTAACAACCCTAACTGAATCCACTATCACTCGATAAGAACTCAGCTATCTGAATCAATTAAATGGGTCCCCTAATGGTCCTCCCCCTTGCGGTGTTTCGCTAGCACCGTTTCATCCAATCTTACTCCCCAACTAAATCTTCCACTTCTTTTAACTCCCTTCACAGAAGAGTTTATATCATCACTTCGAAAAGCACAACATTATCGCCATATGCATCAATCATCCAAGAAGAATTTCCCTCAAGTGTTGACAACTATTCTCGTGAGTCCATCACCCACTTAAGGACTCTTTTTTCCCTTGTACCTACCTCATCGGGTACCAGTTTTGTTAAATAAGGCCTCTGTCCGTCCCTTCAGATATAAGTTTAGAATTTCATTCACATCTCTTTCTGAACAACATATGAAGGAACTTGCGGTCAAACTGTACCTAAGATCTTTCGATTGGCATAATATTTCACTTTTCAAATGTGGTGATCTACTCCCACCATTACAACACTACTCATACGATCTAAAACAAATTACCCAAAATTTTCACTTCTGGGTATACTACACTCTGCTGTATGCCAAAGCCTCTGGGTATCTTATGTCCATTGGCTAACACACACAATATCTTCATTTAATAAAATTCCAATGGGTGGTCCTCTTCAAAGACTCGTCTGACTCTCTCCCATTTTAACCACGCTGGGTGAGTCTAATTTAGCACCACTTTCTTCTATAGTGGTACTTGAAAAAAATATGTGTTTCACCCTAGCAGTCCTTACAGCCCCAACTTCCCGAGCAACAATAGGGGTAACCTCGACTATGGTTATCGTCCCTAAAATATTCTTCAACTCCAACTGAGCCCCGCTTCCTGTTGTTCTCCCAACGACCCTCACTTGTCGTCGTTCGTTGTTCGGCATACGAAACATACCCAAACACGTATTAGATTCACTATAATTATACATTATAGCAAGAGAACGAAATCTCACCATAGGAATCAACAATCATAAGCATAGGGCTCTATATCAAATAGAAAGTAACGCTGAAAACGTAGCACGTCCGCACAAATTCCTAAGGACACTAGAACTTGATGCTCTGATACCATCTGTGACACCCCGTCTATTTTAATCTCGACTTATCAATCCTTTATTAAAATAAAACAGGATTTCTCATATGGATCATTCTCAGCGTCACTGTCGAAAATCAAAATTAATTACTAATAACCTATTAGTCCCGGCATCCAATTTTAAACTTCTAATCTCTTTACTTAATCCAACAACAATCCATACGCAAAATTAATGTACACATTAATTGAATTAAAATAAAACAATAATCGATAACTCTCAGTAAAACATTCATTACAACCATATCGACTAGGGGTAAAAGAAAATGCAAAAAATAAAATAAATGACAACAGTTGGGCAACATGCCGGAATATAACTCACAGTACCTCCTATCTAGATCACAATGATAGAAGCGTCTAAACAATTTCTGCTAGCATCCACAGCTGCTGCAGCATCGTCTGACTCAAAGGAATAAAAGCATCTACGCATCCCTGTGTCTGGAGACCTAAAAGGTTTTTAAGAAAAATATTTGCAAGCGGTTCAGAGCCCAAAGAATTTTGAAAATATTTAGCATGTGTTTAAAATACTTTAGCATTTAAAATATGATATTCTCCATATTTAAACTGGTGTCGCACTCGCATGAGATACCCCTCACCTCTCATCAAACAGTGCACACCTAACGCATGTATTTGAAACACCCTAGTAACGCTACCCAGCCTAACTAGCATCTCTCAAAATCGCTAAGTCACTATACTCTATCTCATACCTCGCGTATATAATATCCTAAGCTTTCGTGTGAGCTTAAAATTATAATTTCTCATCTTTTAATTATTCATTCATTAAGAATAACTTTCACTAGTTATTATACGCTATTCACATTTTCATGTTATTAATCCCGTATATAATATTCTCATCTTTTATATATGTATATCACATTTTATTCCGGATGCAACAATTTACTTCTCACTTTATCCTTTATTTTGTCCGTATATATATATATATATATATATGTGTGTGTGTGTGTGTGTGTGTGTGTGATAACCATCCCTCAGAGCTATAACTCAATGGATGCAGTCTCTAGAATGCTATCATCTTCCAATGAATACACACCTCAACCTGGGTACCACTGGTCGGAATCTCATACCGATCTGATAAACCATAACATAAACGTATGGGAAGCGTCCATAGTTCCTCACCTGAAAGTGAGACAAATCATACCCAAGACGTCTCACCAATGATAAAGTGCCACACTGCATAAATAACTGGACACTATAACCTATGGACTGTAGTCTCCCTGCATTCACTAGCCAGCGGATTCACCCACATTGCGCAACTTCCTATGATAGCACTAGAGGGGTATGTTCCACACAAATATATCATTCACACACAGATATATTTATAATCGTATCATCTATATACTGTCTCTATACCCGTATATATATATATATATATATATATATATATATATATATATATATATATATATATATCATCAAATCCGGCTACTCCTGCCTATCTCACTGGCATTAGTCTATAATCCCGAATATACCAATTCATATTAATTCATAAGTATACACACAACTTATTTTAATCCCATAAGTATTCTCTCACTTATGATAAAAATATCTCTTTAATTTATTCTGAATAATAGCTTATCACATCTAGCTAGTATTCTAATATTCATCCTTCTCGCACATTCAGATTCACTCACATATTATCGGTACATAAATTCTACACGCATAAATGTACATATACCTTCCGAAATCATTTTCCCCGAGTGTCGTTTACCCCAAACACTCCTAAAATTTATAACCCGAATCTTATTCCCACTAACCTGAGATTTATATACCACTCATTAAATCTTTTAGGGGCCCTCACCCTCCATTTAGGGTCCCCTATTATTTATCTCCAAAAGGAATTCTTCTTCAATCCTTTTAATCCAAGAAAAATATCCCAAAATTAACTGCCATAACCGAACCGAACCTATGGCCATGAAATGAACCGATTCGGCTCTGAAATAAACAAACCGATTCGATAGCCCCAAAAACGAACCGGTCCGATGATCTGATGAGTTCGAGAGTTCATCTTCTCTTCTAACTCCGAAATTTATGGTTTTTACCCTCAACAACCATTACTGTAGACATCTACACACTTAGATATACCCAACACACCAATTGATTCTAGGTATTCATCAAGTTAATTAAGATTTAAACCCTATCTTAATTAAACCCTAGTTTTTATTCAACCCTTCCAATTTCTCACCAATATTACACCATTAACATTGATTTTAACCCAAGTTTTATATGGGATTGTTATCACCTCAATTTACATTAAATCCTTTCCAAAAACCCTTTTTGATTCAAGAATTCCAAACCCAAAATTCATATTATTTTCACCAACTATAATATGAATAATAAACACACATAAATAATTAAAGCAAGTTAAACACTTGCCTCATTGGATAAATCCGACGAAATTCGTCGGAGCTTGGCCCGAGTCCTCCTCTTTCTCCCTTTTGTTCTTCCTTTCTCGTATTCTTTCTTTCCTATTCCTTTTCTCTTTCTCTCATGCCCTTATAAGAGAGAAATACGGTTTATCCCCTTATTAAACTCAAAATTGACTCGTATACGCAAATGCGAGTCCCTACTGATCCAAAAAGTCCCCGAAACCTAAAAAATACCCCCGAGTACTCTATTATGACTATTTCGGCCCATTCGAGACCAACCGTGCACCCGAAATCCCCATCTGAATCACTTATCAAATTTCACCTTTTAAATCCAATACAACTCTGCACATATTTTCCAAATAAGATATTATTACTTGTCTCTTTTCCCCAACAGCGACCTGACAAAAATAATCCGACTTCATTTACTTATTTTCGTAAGTAAATATAGCACACATCAATATTAATCCATCACTCGCTAATTAATATTTAATCGACACTTCAAATTCTCAAATTTATAAATTACACTCTCTAATGTAATTTAAATGTCCATAAAAGTACGGGGTCTTACAATAATCAAACAAACTCATGGGCAATAGTTTTTACATGCACAACTCTTGTATAGGGAAAAAACTTATATATATGATAAGATTTTTGGGATAATACCTCACTTAGCTCATGTGACATATGAAGTTCAAATCCAAAAAATATTGTGTAAAATATGTGAGGAGGCATATACAAAGTGAATCCATCATGGAAATTAATTTCAAACTACTTCATACAAACATGATTAAGAATAATCCAAGTATTGAAAATCATGATCAAAAGTCCTAGTCACATGGGTACATGGAAGTAATGGGATTCAAACACACCAATATGCCACAAAATATGTTTAAAACTAAAATACACAAAACCAAAAATATTTTTGAGTTTTTAAAATATTTTTCAAAAAAGACTCAAAAGACAAAAAAATAAAAATCTTTTTGTATTTTTCTCATTAAGAAAAAACAACGGAAAATCAAAATACAAAAGAATAAACATCATACAACTAGTAAAAATATATATCATGAGAACAAAAACTAATATACAAAAATATTCAAGCAAACGCTCATAAGATATAGCATGTCATGAATCATGTGAAAGCATGCCAGAGTCAACAAGCCTATCATTAAGTGCCTCCAAATCAGATTTCCTAACCCACATATGTATAATGTGGTGAACTTGGTCTTGGGAACTTTGATGACACTATTCTTAGCCTTCCTAGAACCTTTTCTAAGATCATAACAAAAGTGTCTAAGGTTACCTTTAGGTTGACCTTTTCTAATGCCCCTAGCTTTGGTTGGCTTTCTAAAAAGCATGATCTTAGTTTTAGTAGCAGAAGTATTAGAATTATTTAAGACAATACTGCACTTTTCATCTTTAATTCGGACGGTGCTTAACATTTTATCCAAATAAAATTATCTAGACTCCAAATCAAATTTGACATTACTCGATTCTCTCAATTTCTCTTTTCACTCTACAATCCTAGACTCGAGCAAATGCCTAAACTCTTTAAACTCAAGAAGATCATTTTTCAAAAGCTCCATCAAACCACAAAGTCTATCTCTCTCGACCTCAAAATACTCGAGCTTACCCTTAAGAGCCTTATCACGTGACCTAAGATCCTCAATCAATTTAGCATCATCATTTCCTATGGCACGTCCTTTTATCTTAGCTTTTAAATGCAAGTTGGCCTTTTTCAACTTCAACGACTCCGCATATAACTATCAAAAGGCAACTCAAAGCTCACTATCATCATCATATTCTTCTTATTCATCATTCCTATCCTCACTATCTTGGGAACCTAAAGACCGAACCTCGAAATCGTCATGCTCATGATTATCTTCATCGGGGAAAGACACTTAATTTAAGCCCATGTGACTAGCCATGAATGCACTGTAGTTGCGATCAATATGTGAATTAACTTCCTCTTACGAATCAATATCACTAAGTGTGGTATTGTATACCTTCGATTTATTTCCCTCTTTCCTTAGTCTAATGGAACACTTATGAGAATAATGCCCTTTTCCTTGGAAGTCAAAGCACTTGTCCTTGTCATCCACCTTCTTAGGACCATACTTATTCTTCTTATCACGATTGATAAAGTTTTTAGGTTTATTTTTAAAATTCTTCTCATATCTATGATTAAGAAACTTCTTGAACTTCCTATCAAACCTATTTATCTCTTCCGCATCAAGATCATCGTCACTATCAAAGTTCGGCGCGTCCTCTTTTCAGGCTTTCATGGCAATACCTTTCTTTTTATTCAGAGGACACATGTTTATCTTATAGGTTTGAAAGTTACCTACAATTCCTTGGACTTTCATAGTGTCAACACCACCTAGGGAATCTAGCACCGTAAATTTGGTGGTAAATCTTTCAGACAAAGACCTTAAGATTTTATGCACCACTGTAGACTTGGGGATTGGCTCACCTAAGTTAAACGAGGAATTGACAATATCTGATAACTTGTCATAGAACTCATCAAGAGACTCATTATTTAACATCTTAATTGTCTCAAACTTAGTCGTCAGATTTTATAACTTGTAAACCCTAAGAGTATATCTTCTCTCGTGTGCGGATCGTAAAATATCTCAAGCATCTTTCTCGATCTCGCAAGTCATAATACGTCTGAACTCTTCAGTGGTCACAGCGTAAAAAATAATGTTCACACCCTTAGAATTAAAAGTTGAGTCATTCTTTTCAGCCGTTATCCAATAGGCATATACTTTAGGAGCACCACCTTCAGTGGGAGGAGTCCACCCAAACTCAATCGAGTTCCAAATATTCTCATTTGTTGATTTCAAGAGAAATTACATCTAAGCCTTCCAATGGGGATAGTTTTACCCATCAAGAAATGGAGGTCGAGCAACGGAACTACCCCTCAATTAAACTCCCTCTAAGACCCTAACAAGCACAAAATAGGGATCTAACATAGCGAGCTAGTGTAACCCGCTCTAATATGAATTTAAGAAAGCTAATGCGCACTATAGTTTGTAGAGAAAAATACCACCAAATTTTATATTCATAATTTTTACTTTCCTTGCACCAATTTAGAAAACCACAAGTGTTGTGTAAAATGATTTACTAATTTTAGTCTTGACCTAAGCATGCATATAGGTAAGTATAAGCATGAATAAAATAAGTAAACCACAACACGGAGATGCATGAAGAAACTCCATAATGATAAAAACCTCGGATGGCCCAGCCAAACAAGTCCACTACAATATAGATCTAGTTATAAGGACAAAATAGACTTACTCACAAACTCAACGCCTTTAATATTTAACGCTCTTATTCGTCCATTGTTACCTTCTTCATAGCCACTGTTGAACGCCTTCCAACAGCCACACAATGCAGGTGCTTTCTCACATCTCGGTATCCCACCAATCTTACTTGTATCGTGACTTTTCCACCCACCTTATAACACCAAACATGATATCCACCATAAGAATTGCTCATAGTATGAAGAGCAAACCACTTTGATGCAAACATACAAGAGATATCAAACAGACATATAGATGTAGGATTCTTGGATCTCAAACATGGGTGTAAACTAGGGTTTTTGTTTGGAAAACTTTTTTTCCCAAATCACACACAAACTCTTTGGAGAGCTTTTTAAAGAAGTTTGGGAAATCTAAAAGCTTTGAAAAATTCTTTCAAAAACAGTTGCTCGACACTCCTTTTTATAGGAGGTTTGTTAAAAAAGAGATAAGAATCAAAAGAAATTTGGAAAAATATGAATTATTTAAAACTTTGCATAGTCTTTCAAATGATGTGAATATCGTTCGAACGAAGAATAACATCTCGTTCGAATATATATCCAACAAACTATCCAACGACATTCCAGAGCGATGAGCAAATGGTTCGTTCGAAGCTATTCTAATGAGGTACCATATCCCATATTGTTCTAATGACCTTGCCAAAAAAAATCTTCCAAAAATATTAAAAGGAATAAAAACATTTTAAAACAAATAAAAATAATTATATAAAATCCTAACACCCAAAAAAAATCAAGGGAATAAACATAAGCATGTATCCATACATCATCGAGATCCCTCAGATGATGAAGACAAAATATGGGTCAAAACATGATGTATACTTTATCTTTGGTCGCTACGATCTTGAATAATACGCCACAAGCTTAAAGGACAAACAATTTACTCGACTCTGAAATTTACTCGACTCTGACATTTTACTCGACTCTGAAATTCTCCCTTACGTATTAACGTCGTTTAAATTCAACTAACGGACCTTTAAGTCATAACCCTCATTAAATGACATGGCTGCTAACTTGGGAAAAAAATTTAAAATGTATTTGTGCTCTCACATGAGCATCATGTGAACTTATTTACCAAAAAATTTTTTTTAAAAAAAATAGAATAAAGATACGTACACTTACTGTTAGTATCAATCTAGTACCGAATGTGCTTTAAATGCATTTAAAGCACATTTGTACAATGTATTTAAAACACGTTCGGTATTAGATTGGTACTTAGAGTTGGTGTGTATAGTATTAATCTAAAAAAATAATTAAAAAAAATATCTGGCATCTTTTCGGTAACCCAACGCAACCATCGCAAACACTGTGCACCACCAACCCCGACCATCTTCTTCATATCGCCGTGGATATTTTCTGCCATACACAACCATCTTCTTCCAATTTGTGAGGGCTCAACTGGAATCGAATTTAGATAACTTTTAACTATTCAATCAATAAATCACCAGATATGAACAACCATGGAGGTTTATTCGTCAAAGACATATAGTGTATAGATCCAGAGATTTTAGGAAAATTCATCGGCGTGAGTCATGGTCGGTTCAGGTCCCAAAGAAATTTCATGAATTGTGATCTGGTGATGGCGTGTTCGATGAACAGTTGTCAGTTCAGGTACTGAAGAAAAACCAGTGTTATTCTTGATTTCAACATTGATCGAAGAAATTTCATGAATTATCATTGGTTCAGGTGCTCCAATTCCATAACTACTCGACGGTCGAGGGATCAAGAATTTGTTAGTTTTTTTATAATCATAAATGGATTTTTGTTGGTTTGAGATTTTGTATTTTGTATAGGTGATGGTGGAGGTTATTTGGGGGTGGTATCAGAGGTGGTGGCGGTGACGGTGGCGGTGGCGGTGGTGGTGGTCGTGGTGGTGGCAGAGGAGGTGGTGAGTTTTTTTTGTCAAATTTAAAATTCGATGCCAAATTAGATACTATGGGTGTGTTTTTAAGTTTAATCACATTAATGCAATATCATCAATCCACGTGGATGACGCATCAGTAATCCCATTAGTAATAACTAACGGCGTTAGTGCCATGGCAACAAAATGCAAGTACGGTGTTCAATATGTACAAAAATAACTTCAGTGACCAAAATGAAAAATCAGTTTAAGTAAGTTGCATATATACGATACTAACCCAAGAAGAAAAGCATCAATAGAGTTAGGGCCACTCTAGTCATGAGGAATCCTTGCAGTTTCTTTGACTTCTTTGAGGCTAAACTCCTAGTTACCTTTAAGAAAGACAAACTTATGCTTCCATAAGTGGTTACTGGTTTGGCTACCACAACCACTTTCTTTTGATGTTTACGAGGGGAGAAATAATAGTAAGTGTGGGCTTTGGTGTTGTCCTTCAGCCCATTAATATATCTGAAGATGGCCTCCTTAATATCAAATTTAAACACCTCCCTCAAATATATCATGGACTCTAAGATCGTCATATAGGCATTTGGGAGAAGATGTGTTATGGATACTTCATAACCTTTAAGGATTGTTCGAATGATATGGTAAAAGGGGAGATAAAGTCCCACGGCTAAGACATACAAAGGAATATAAATCTTGTTGGTGTACAGCCTATCATAGGCTTTTTCATCTACAAAAGGCAACCAACAAGTGATATTAAGTGGATGATATACAAGTCCTTATACTCCAATATTTCGGTAAGCATATTTGGCAGCTTCCGTCTCAGAGGGATTATAAGAGCCATCAGTATGTGAGGGAGTGGCTTCGTCAGGTTAAATGGGAACCACCATAGGCGAGTTGGGCAAAGACGAAGAGGGATGAGAATAGAGGTTTTCGTTAGTGGAATCCCCATGGGCTGCAACAGAATTAAATGAGGTCCCATTAACCCAATTTTTTCCTCCTGCCTCACTTCTAGCTCCATCATCAAAATTGGTCGATGCCATAAATTCATATCTACTATATTGGGTGTCAGAAGGCTGAAGTGAATAACCAACAGACTCTGAGGGACCAAATTTGATAACTATGGGGTCATTTGGAGACATTCCCCTAGTAAAAGGTTGTGGAACAATGGCAAGAGGCACATGCTTAAGGGAATTTGGATAATTCATGTTCGCCTCATGAAGATGTTTTAAAACTCTCTCAATCCACTCGTTCACAGTCATAAAGGGTGGAGAACAGTGGGTAAGGTAGGAACCCTATGGGATTTACCAACTATAGGGGTGAACAAAAAAAAGACCGACCCGAACGAATCGATTGGACCGAATCAGACCGAACCGAAAATTAAGGCTATTTTGAAACAGGTCTGAAAACCAGTTCACAAAAACTAAAAATCGATTAAATCGGTCCGGTCCGCAGTCCACTATATTAAAAGATAGATTTGGATCGGAACGGACCGATTCCCATATATATATAATAAAAATAATGTTATTGTGTTTCTTATATATAGTTTTTGACTTAATGTATATAACTTATCAATTTAATTTGGAACATTTTATATATGTATAGACATTTTTTTTTGGGTTAAGAAAGCCCATGTAAATATCACTTGGAGTTTCGAGTATTATTATTTTTAAAAATTTTTTATATATATTTGTGAGAAAAATAGATAAAAACATTCATAAAAAGTATATATATATAAAATAGGGTCAGGACCGAATTTTATCCCGAACCGAACCAAAAAATGCCTGGACCGAATTAGTAGCTTAATCGAATTAATCGGTCTGTCTCGATCCAAAAAAATTGAGGACCGAATATTCGGTCCGCTCCAAAAAATAGGCAAAACCCGGACCGGACCGGACCGGACCGTGCCCACCCCTAACCAACTACAAGTGAAAGAAAATAGGGAAATGTTCAAGCCCTAAAAACTAGAGAGGCCATAAGATAACCAACTCAATGGCTATCTAAGCACGATAATCCAACATAAAATCACAGCCAATCACAAGACAAAAGCAAAAACAGAAGTTTTCTAAAGAAAGGGCAGGAAAAACCTAAGCAGTCCTAGAAATTTTAAGAAAAGGGCCGAGATTTACTTAGATTTTGTGGAAATGAAGAATGAAAGGGAAAACGCTGACTAGAGACTACGGCGACTAGAGAGAAATCAAGATTTGGCCAAGAAATGGTGAAAAATGATGAAGATGACAAGAAAGTTGAAAGTTTAAGGCTAGATTCTCTCCCTTAGTTATAATTAAAGGTTGGGTAAGTGAAAGGTTAAAATGATTAAAAAGATGCAGTTTAAATAATCTCATAAGGGTAGTGATTGCTTTGTAAAAGAGTGACGCAAGTCACCTTGGAACCCGCTCTGACAGTTTGAAACTACACATGCACTACCTAAGGTGCATGCACATCAGTAATGATTTGATACCTCAGCGGATGAATGACACGTGGAATCCTCAACACCTAGAAATTTTTAAAGTATACAAAGAAATTTTCCCAACTTGAGATGAGGCTACTGTGACACCCCGCTTATTAAAATAAGAGGTGGCCAGCCCGATACTCCAATAAATACAGGAATCATAGATGGTCCATTCTTAGCATAACTATCGTGAAAATAATAATACGAGATAACCACCAATTTATTTTAGAAGATGGATGCCAAAATTAATTTGTAAGTTTAAATAAAACCATTTAGACAATCCAATTTGAAAAGAAGGTGGATATACATAAAAAGACAGATAACAGTTTAACAATCAATAACAAAATAATAAATGAATAAGTTGTCGGTTAACAGACTAATACAAACTGTTACACCAAGTATTACAAAGAAATATCACAGTATATAAGCAAGTACAAAACTTGGGCAACACGCCCGAATGTTCGGACTGATCATAACTAGAGTATATAAAAGATTTATGTGTCTATCACAAAAGTCCTATAACTTCCACAAAAATACCATAGCCCCTGGACACTAGGAAGGAAGGATCAACACAGGCGCCCTTGCAGCGGAGCACCTGGGCGTAAAAGGGATCCATACAAAACAAAGAGATATAAATGGGTCAGGGCTCGATTTGATACGATATTCATGTGAATAAAATGCATGACAGTTGTGGATTGATAAGATAATAAACAAGCTTAACTCGCTCTTCACAATAAGAATAATCCTTACCTCTCATTTAAATGCACAACCTAGCGCAATGTCATTTATAGTATTAACTATTCATTAATGCAAGAGAAGTAACTCAATTCCAACTTAATAATCTTACATTCTAGTTTTGTACAATATAACTTCGCAAGTCCATTCCTCGTTAGGAAACTTATTCCAAACATTTGATTTATAAAATGCTTTAGCCATTTATAAAATACCATTTTCGTGAGAATAGTTATAATTACAACATAACGATTCTAATACCATCCTTCCGGGAGTCACCCCACTGGATAAACCCCTAAATAGATATCATCTTCCAGGGCCTAAAATCAAGACCACCTGGGCATCCTAAATCGCATCGCGTGGGTAGCGGCCATATACCTTCAACAGTGAGTCATAACCATACCCGAAATTACCTCACTTCGAATAAAATAACATCACACTATAATCACTGGTCCTATGGCCGAGGACTATATTCATCCTGCATTCACTAGCCAAGGGACTTCACCTCATTCGCGTAACTTTCCTTATGATAGAATTTAGAGAGGTATGTAAGTGCAAATTAATATTCACAAGATATGCCAATGAAATGTGCAATACATTATAACTGGAGCCATATGCGTTTAACGACGTAAAACACAACATTTAATTATCTTCATATTAGTTTCCATGAATTAACGACATCCCTATTAGCCATCAAGTATAATATTACCTCATCCCAATTTCAAAAGTCCAAAATTATATAACCTTACTTTCCCCTAGTCCTAGACTAGCTCACTATATGAAAAGGACCCTTACCTCCTTCTAACATTTAATTAATTAATTCCTGACCTAAGCCCGAATACTCATTTTCTATCCTAGGTTCGTGATTCCCTTAAAACAAGACTCTAATACTCCAGTTTTAGTTTATGCAAGAAGGTTCCTAGGTTTAAACCTTAAAAGAAAGGAACTAAAGAAAAATAAAATTTTCGGGGTAAAAAATAGGGTACCGATCGATCGGCCCCTGACCCCCGGTCGACCGCACTTTAAGAAATTAGCCCTGTAAGAGAAATAGTAAGCCCCTCCCCCAAGTCCCGGTCGACCGATCCTTAGGTCGTGATCGACCGTGATTTCTAAATATTCCTATCGAGAGAAGCATTGGGCTTTTCTCTTTAGGCCCGGTCGACCGAGCTCTGGATCGCGGTCTACCGGCCTCACCAGGTCTCACGACCAACCCCTATTTTACCATACCAAACCTAGATCCTTAACCATATTTCCCTCCACTTCTCTCAACCTCATCATCTACTAACATTACCCCAACATTTCTACACAACAACAAACCAATATTATCAACTCACAACTTATATACATCAAAATCTAAGGGCTAAACACCAAAATTCATCAAAACCCACAATTTGTTCAATTCTCCAAATACACAACTATCAATACAAATTATCCACACTAAATCATACATTTGCAAGTTAGAAACTTACCTTAGGGTTGTAGTCTCGGATTATCTTCCGGTTGCAACAAATCCCAAGCTCAAATCTTCAATTCTCTTCATTTTCTCTCCTTTTCTCCCAATCTCTCTTTCTCTCTCTCTCTCTCTCTCTCTCTCTCTCTCTCGTTCTAGGTTTAAAACACATAAATGAGAATAAATGTTGTTGGAAGACTTAAATGCTCATTAACTCTAAATCCAACTTTAAATGCTACTAAATAATTAAAATGACTCACAATAACATAATTAAGTCATAACCTGTCAAAAGTAGCCGGAACCCAAAAATACAACATGGTACTTATTTTGACTATTTCGACTATTTTCGGACTAATCGCGCCATCTAAATTGGCATTCGGGACAACATAAATTATTCATGTTCCAACATCATTTTAATTTATCAATAATAATTCAATTGGAATATAAGCCATACCCGTCGCTTAAACCACAACGACGCAATAAAACATAATATGATTCTATTTATATTCACTTAACAATAAATATGCAAAACTCAGTAAATATTATCTCTTAAATCACTTAAAATAATATTTACTCCAACTTCCTTTATTTCATATAATTAACCCGCATGGAAAATTAATATAAAAACAATTACTCAAAAATAAGGGGTATTACATACTCCCCCTTATTAGGGAATTTTTCCCTCAAAATTTAGGCGTACCTTGTAAAAAGAGGTGTGGATACTTCTCTCGAATATCGTCCTCATGATCCCATGTATATTCCTCGGTATTGTGATGTCCCCATTAGACACGAACTAAGGGCACCAACCTCGACCTTAGCCTATGTTCTCCGTGATCTAAGATTGCAACTTGTTGTTCCTCGTATGAAATATCGGATTGCAATTCGATATCATCCAAACGAATGTGCCAATGAGCTCTGTCACACCTTTTGTACTTCTTCAAGGATAAAATATGAAACACATCGTGAATCTATTGTAGGCATTTCGGTAAGGCGAGTTGGTATGTTACAGGTCTTACCTTAGCAATAACAGGAAAAAGACCTAAATAGTACGGCGCAAGCTTGCCCTTCTTCCCAAATCGCGTTATACCCTTCATTGGTGACACCCGTACCAAAACTTGGTCTCCAACCTCCAATTCCACATGCATTCTATTCGCATCAGCGTAGCTTTATAATGATCTTGGGTGATTCGGATGCGGTTTCGAATAAGCTCAATCTTCGAAGAGGTGTCTTGGATCATTTCAGGTCCAAGGAGCTTATTATCTCCTACTTCCAACCAACAAGTAGGTGATCTACACAGCCGACCATACAATGCTTCATAAGGTGCCATGCCTATTGTGAATTGGTATGAATTATTATAACCAAATTCGACCAAGGGAAGGTATTGCAGCCATATTCCTTTAAATTCAAGTACGCACATTCTAAGCATATCCTCCAACATCTGGTTGACTCTTTCCATCTGTCCATCTGTTTGCGGGTGGTAGGAGGTACTTAACTTCAATTCGGTCCCCATTACTTTTTGGAAAACTTCGCCAAAAATGGTACACAAAGATCTTGTCTCGGTTAGAGACTATATTGATGGGCACCCCATGGAGTCTCACAATCTCCGCAATAAAGATCCGGGCATAACGAGCCGCATTAAAATCCGTATGTTATCGCCGTGCAAAAGGTGTGGTGCGTGTCAGATGTCGGTCGTTGTTTTCATTTCATCGTGGTAATAAAAACAAACCTAAATTACGACTACACTTATGAGGCAAGCACAGTGGTAAGTCGGGTATCGAAAATCCACAGAGACGAGTTGCTAGAATTTATATGATTTATTGCTCCGAAATAAAAGTGTAAAAGGTGAATTACAAACTAAAAAGGAAAAGATGCATAAAAGGGAAATATTAATCTAGGCGAGTGTATTGAAACTAGATTAACAAAGCGAGTAAAACTATAGGTTGCGTCGAATATCCCTCACCCGAGTAAATTTGTATAAAATGGATACATGGGTCGATGAGTTATTACAAATGCGTCTCGTTTCGACAGTTAATTGAACCAAGGGTTGTCACGCCCCTACATCCGCATAAAAGCCTAATAAGATTTTGGCGTCAACAAATACCCCAGAAATTACGCACGCAAGGTCGTAAGCACAGGACATACATGATATGCCCCGTCAAATCTCCTAGGCGTAATAACTAGGGCAACACACCCGAAATAGACCCGTAAACACCATCACCAAAGCCAAGCAATGCGTTAACCCGGGTGAGTTCAATTCAAAAACAACCTAATTTAAATTAGCTAGAAAGCATATTAAACATGCGGTAAATAAATGCGATAAATCTACACTAGAAAGCAAGTAGAGAAAGCATGTAAACCTAAATTAGAAAGCTTGTAAATTAATTACAAAGCAAGAAATAATGAAAGATGGAAGCACTATATTAATGGAGATGGAAGATGGAAGCACAAATTACAAGCCCAAATGGGTGTCAATCCAAGAAGAGATGAAGAAATGACTCTCAAACCTCCAAAACCCTAACCTAAACTATCTAAAAATGAATTATACAACTCAATATCTAATATTTACACAAAATTTGGTTTATATAGTAATTGGAAAAGAAATAAAGGAAAAAGAAAAGAAAAGGAAATAGGTGCAAAATATCTGGTATACGCGATCGACCGGTCGTAGGGGCGCGGTCGATCGCGCCTTATTATAAAAGCCCATTGTTTCCTTCCCATGGCAAAATGTCAAACCGCGGTCGACCAACATCAGAAGCGCAATCGACCGGTACTCTGTTTTCTGGTACTCTTTGGTCTTCACATGGGAGAAAAGTTACATTACGAAAATGGCCATATCTTCTTCGTCCGAACTCCAAACGATGCATCATTTACGTCCACGCGATGCTAACTCAATGAACTACGTATCCATGGAATTTCCAAGAGTTAGAGAAGAAATATGAATTGACTAAAATGCCCTTGAAGTAGCGTCCGACGATGAAACTTCTCCGAAATGCAACGGATCCTTACTTTTAGCGTTCTAATACCTACAAAAGCACAATTAACCCATGCAAAACATGTATATATCCAAATCCAAGGTTGTCTGGTTAATGAGCATAAATATAGGCATTAAGGACCGTAAAAGTGCTAGAATGCATAAAGATATGGGGTGGAAATATGCAGTATTTGATATGAATCACACCCGTTAACTTAAACATTGCTAGTCCTTAGTAATGAAACAAACAAAACCAGTCCACATAAGGCAGTATAAGACGTATATACGCATCAAAATATAAATACCACTTTTATAGGGAGCACGATTGCATTTAGCGTATGCAACAAGCCGTTAAACCCCTAGGTTACCCTAGTGGACGAGTGTCGTCTCGTTAGGGTTTTCAGGGATGATACCCACAAACATCACATGGTTTCCTCAAAATAAGCCCAAACCAACATGCGACAAGCGCAACAATAGCGAAAAGGATTTCATACGCATTATTAGCAACATGAATGAATTCAAACAAAAGTCCAAATCATTGACATTATAGAATGCACCTCATAGAATTGAAACCTTAAAATGTGAGAGGGGAGCGAGAACATCCAAAGTGTGATTTGGCAAAAACTTATATAAACCGGATACTAAATAAAGCAGGCATATATCCAATCCTCGTGGGCATTACACTCATTAAGCGAATTCACTCGAAACAAGGAGGTAACACACGGAACATGCGGGCATAAAGAGTAAATGTAAATGGAAATTAGGTCGCGCACATGTCACAAATGAAGAACGCTATATATAAACTGAAAAACTGTAATCTGAATGAAAGGATATCGCACATTAAAGGAGGCGAAATGCATTTTCACAGATTATCAAAAATATTTAAACCTTTAAATTACATCTACTTAAGATCACATAGGACTTTATATAGGGTTGTAATGTAGGTTTGGCTAGGGTACGAAATGAAAGGAATGTATGTACGGATTCAAAGTGTTCGGGATGAAAACTCGGGATAATGGGACGATGCGGGCAATATCAAAAAAATGGAAAATAATTTCCAAAAGGCATTAGATATATCATCGAGGAGAGTAATCAAAGCTTATTGAACTATATGCACAACATTTACAAACTTCTCTTTCTTTTCTTTTATTTTCTTCTCTTTCTCATGTTTTCTTTTTTTTTTCTTTTTCTTTTTGCTTTCTCTTTTTCTTCTCTTTTCTTTACTTTTCTTTACTTTTCTCACTCTCATATGCCTAAATTGCAATCCACATCACAACAACATCATTCAATCCCAAGTAACATTCCAAACAAAGGTATGAAAAGTGTATGTATGGGCTAAAACTCCAATTCAGAGTTGGTTATGGGATTTGGGTTATGAAACGAAAGGCTATATTTAGGCTCAAAGGGGTTGACGAGGGTAAATATATACGGTGAGGTCAAGATCAATATGGGTGATATAACAAGGATGGACGATGATCATTTCCAAAAGTTTACGCAATTCTCGAGTCAAAACAATATATGAAAATCATGATCAAGTAACACATTTCAAGATATGAACTCAATTAATGAACGATCAATGAAAGAATAGTGAGATTACTAATGAATTCAACATTTTCAAAGAAGAAAGAATAGTGTATAACACTCACAAATGACAAAAGGTACAAAGCTTACTCGGTGTAAGTATATACAATGCAACAAAAGATTACCGAGTTATAAAAATCTTAAACTAAATCAATATAACAAGAAAACGCATGTGCTCATGGGATTAAAGTTTAATTCATGAAGTTATTCATAATATCAATAATCGAGGACTAAAGTCTAATAACTTCTAAAATCAAGAACATGCATCGTTGGGTTGTCAATTGGATCGGGCAATTATTGAAATTTATCATCGAAAACAAGGGCAAAATGCCCAAAAAAGGAGAAAAAAGAAAGAAAATATTTTTGAAATTTTTGAATTTTCTAAGAAAAGCGTACTAAGTAACTAACATGTGAGCAAAAACATGGACTAAATAAAGAAATGGATAGAATATCCCACACCCCCTAATTTAAAACTTGACATTGTCCTCAATGTAAATTAAGAACCAAGTTAAAGAGAGGAAAATAGCGATATTACCCAAAATTGGAGCGATCCCCATAAGAACAAGTCCAAAGCATCTACAAAACACGTAAGTACCGAGCATAACAAAAACAAATAAGAAAAAGTTAACTAATTACACTAGACTAAAATAAAAGAAAGAAAAAATAAAGAAAGAAATAATAAAAGGCTAACTATATACAACCTACAATTTAGGCTTCACACTAACTGTACACTAGAAGTCTAAATAGCTGAGGGTCCACCATAGGAAAGATTTGATTTTGAAGGATAACCGGTGTACCCTCACATACAAGCATGCCTTCCGAAAAATATGAATTCCGTTTGAACAACGGAAGGCATGTGTAAGTTGGAAGAAAGGAACCATCGTCAATTGAAAGTTTTGGAGGGACGATGGGGGGTTTGGATTGAACGGGTGACAAAAACATGTGGGGACCGAGAAAAGCAGATTATCCCCCCAAGGATTTAGCAAGCGGAATGGGAGGTGGTGCACACGAGGGCAAAGATACGATCATGGAAGGTGACTCGAGCAAGTACTCCTCATCGGTGAAAAGGTTTAAAACATTAAAGTTTGAAACCGAATCATCGGGTACTTGTGATGGTGTGATAACAGAGAATGAAAATGGGGATGAAAGAAATTCAAACTCATGATATGAACCATCATCGCATGAAGATTGAGTTTCGAAGGAAATAATATCATTTTCAATGAAATGTTCTTCTTTGGGGGCCAAAGAAGAAATCATTTCATTGCAAATAGATATTACGTCATTTTCATCCTCACTTTCAATATCTATTATGCAATGGGCAAAGTCTAGAATGGTTTATTCCAAAGTAGGCACAAATTCCTCATTTGGTTCAAAACATTCCTCGACTTCAAAAGTCTCGGAAGCAAAATTGTCGTCGGATTCGAATAATAAATCCAAGTCTTGCTCCAAAAAACAATTTTCTTCCCGATAACGATTTTCAATTTTCTCATTTTCAAGCATACGCAAGCCCTCACCGAATGTCATAGGTCTAGGTGCAGATCCTTAAAAACGGGACCTTTGAAAATTACCATCGGACTTAAACAAAAACTCATTATTATAGGAATTTTGAAAACTATTGCAATTCATTTCAAAATTCCTATTATAAGGAGGTAAAGGCCCAAAATCATTATCATAATCATCAAAATTCCAATAACCCAAATTTTGACTTTCGTTATACTCGCCCAAAGTCATATTTGAATTTGTAATACTTTGGGATTCGAAGTATTCACTGAAATTTATATGTTTATGGGAATTTTGAGAATTGTAACAATGATTACCTAAAGAATTGGAATAAGACATGCTTACCCCAAAAATGGCTCAAAGTGGCGAATTCCACAAAGTAGGAGCGCGCGGAATGAATTCAAGCATTTCCAAGTGCTCAAATGTGGAAGTCCTACAAAAGTATTAGCAAATAATACAAATAGAAAGAAAAAACTATGAAATACTAAATCAAATTCGGTCTAAAACAAACTCATCCCCGGCAACGGCGCCATTTTGATCACCGCGCGAAAGGTGCGGCGTGTGTCAGACATCGATCATTGTTTTCATTTCTCCACGGTAATAAAAACAAACCTAAATTATTACTACATTTGTGAGGCAAGCACAGTGGTAAGTCGGGTATCGAAAATCCACAGAGACGAGTTACTAGAATTTATATGATTTAATGCTCCGAAATAAAAGTGTAAAAGGTGAATTACAAACTAAAAAGGAAAAGATGCATAAAAGGGAAATATTAATCTAGGCGAGTGTATTAAACTAGATTAACAAAGTGAGTAAAACTATAAGTTGCGTCGAATATCCCTCACCCGAGTTAATTTGTACAAAATGGATACATGGGTCGACGAGTTATTACAAATGCGTTTCGTTTCTACAGTTAATTGAACCAAGGGTTGTCATGCCCCTAAATCCGCATAAAAGTCTAATAAGATTTTGGCATCAACAAATACCCCGGAAATTATGCACACAAGGTCATATGCATGGGATATACATGATATGCCCCGTCAAATCTCCTAGGCGTAATAACTAGGACAATGCACCCGAAATAGACCTGTAAACACCATCACCAAAGCCAAGCAACGTGTCAACCCGAGTGAGTTCAATTCAAACACAACCTAGAAAGCATATTATAAATGCGGTAAATAAACACGATAAATCTACACTAGAAAGCAAGTAGAGAAAGCATGTAAACCTAAATTAGAAAGCTTGTAAATTAACTACAAAGCAAGAATAATGAAATACACACTATATTAATGGAGATAGAAGATGGAAGCACAAATTAAAATCCCAAATGGGTGTCAATCCAAGAAGAGATGAAGAAATGAGCTCTCAAACCTCCAAAACCCTAACCTAAACTATCTAAAAACGAATTATACAACTTAATATCTTGTAAGGTCATAAATTTCTAATTGAATCCCTGTATTATTTTTACTTAATTCTGTGAACAAAACTGTGTTTGTAATATGTCATAGGGAAATTTTTATGTTGTCACGATCCCACTTGGTCTATGACGTATTGAAGAAATTGAAGACGTTGCGGCAAAGCTTCAAAGAATTAAATCATGCTGATGTTTAATTGCCGCAAGTTTACTCGTCTTCAAAGATAATTGCATTCCGAGATTACTCAGGTATGAATGCGTGTAATTAATGGTGCTCGGAATTATTTTATAAAAGATAAGGATGTAATTTTTATAAAGAAAAATGTTTTAAAATGGTTTTAAGTGTTTTAAAAGGTTTACACTTCGTTTTATGATGATAAGCTCGAAATAGAGTTAGACTAATTTGGATCTCTTTAATAAGAGACGTTTTAATCAGAAAGTCAAAGAAAGTCAAACTTTTGCGCTATCGCTCGAACGACATTGGATCTCGTTCGAACGAGATACAATGTCGCCCAAACGACATGCTTAAGTCGTTCGAATGATACATTTTTTGAGGCGGCATTTAAATCCTATTTAAACAGTGTTTGCATCAGAATTTCATAAGTGTGCTTTCTGGAAAACAGTTTTACGAACCAGAACCTTGTTTGCACATGTTTTCTAAGGTTTAAAAGTCTTAAACACATCCTTAGAGTTTGCAAAGATCCGAGTTATCATTCTTATATGTTTAAGTGATCTTGCTGCACCAAAGTTGTTTGTTCTATACATTGAACACAAAGGGTTTTACGGTGAAGAAAAGAGAAGGACTTCTTGTTCGACATCATAGACGAATCAAGGCCATATCGGTGGACACCGAGACATACGTGGAGGCGTGTGTTGTGGACAGGTATCGTGGAAGTCGGAATTTCTACGTGGGCACTATTAAAGAATGGTTGAAGATCAGAAAGAGCGTCAAGACCCATGGGGATCGAGTCTTAGTGTAAGACTAATCTGTCTTTGTAAAACCATTGTTCATAGTAATTGTCTGGCTTGGGTCGTCCGAGGTTGTTTTCCCATTTTCGGTTTTTTCCTCGTACATCCGGCGTTGTGAGTATTCTTTACTTCACTTTACTTGCTTTAATCACTAGATTCATGTTTAGGATTAATCAAGATAAAATTGGTTTAAAGTAAGAATTGGGTTTTCACAACTTAGTTTGGTGCATAATTAAAAGTTGGATCTTTTTTGGAGAAAAATTGGTTTTGTTTAAAACACACTTATTGGGCACTCTTCAAATTGGTATCAGAGCTAGAAAACATTTTTATTTGTTTTGTGATCCTTTATGTTTTCAAAGATGAATTCTGGATATAATGAATTTTCTCGAACTCCTGTTTTTGATGGCACTAATTACACTTATTGGAAGATGAGAATAAGATGTGCTTTAAAATCTATTGATGAGCGTGTTTGGCTTGCTGTTGAGAAAGGTTGGACACCCTCTGTCAGTATTGTAGGCGAGATCACTAGTTTAAAGCCTATTGAGTCATGGATCGAAATTGAACAAAGACTTGCACAATATAATTCTAAGGGTCTGCACGTTATTGCTTCACATGTCACACAGGAAGAACATAATATAATTATGACTTGTGAAACATCAAAAGAGGTTTGGGAAATTTTGGCAATCACTCACGAGGGCACTAGCCCGGTTAGGGCATCAAAACTTCAAAATCTCACTACACATTTTGAGACCATTAGGATGTTAGAGAGTGAGACTTTTGATGAGTTTTATGCTAGGTTATCCAATATTGTCAACTCGTCATTTAACCTAGGTGAGAAAATTCCTGACAACCATGTCATTAAGAAAATCCTTAGGTCATTACCTAGTAGGTTTGATGCAAAACTGACCATTTTAAACTCCTTGGGTAGGTTAGAGTCAACGAAACTAGAAGAGATTGTAGGTTACTTACAAACCTATGAAATCGACATGATTACCTCCAAGCAAGTGCCTAAGAAAGAAAAGGGTATTGCTTCGAAAACTCGGAAGGAGGAAATTAAAGTTTCAGATTCCGATTTCGATTTCGATTTTGAGGATGTTGCTTTGTTGGCAAAGAAATTTAAAAAATTTATTAAGTTTCAAAAGCAATCGAAAGATGCCAAGAAATTTGAAAAATTCAAGAACAACAAAGTAGATCCCACCTATAAGGATAAGTTTGAGAAGCCTAAGAGAGATGAGTCGAATAAGTGTTTTGGGTGTGAGGGGTACGGTCACAAGGTTAAGGAGTGTCTCACTAGACTTAAGAAAGAGGGCAAGCAACCCGTTGTCTATAATGCCACCTTAAGTGATAGTAAACCGAAAGAGGGAGAGAGTTCCCCCATTGACCGTAACTTTGTTGCGTTCATAGCATTTCATGTGAGCGACGATGATTCTCATGTGCATGACACTTTCGAGGAGGTTTTGAGTGTATTCGATGTTAGTGAGGGTGAAGAAAGTGACGAGGAGGAGGTCGATGTGAAAGAATTGCAAAATGCGTTTAATGAGTTGTATGCCGAAACGGTAAAGGTGAAAAAGACTAACTCAAAATTGTAATCTAAGTTGAATGCGCGTGCCATAGAAAATAATGATAGTTTGATCGAGGATCTTAGGGCATGAGAGAATAAGTTTAGGGAGAAATTAGAGTTTGTGGAGATAGAGAGAGATAATCTTCGTGGTTTGATGGAGTCCTTGAAAAAGGAAATTTCAGAGTTTGAGGAGTCTAGGTGTTTGCTCGAGTCTAGGATCCATGAGTTGGAGGAGAGATTAATAGACTCGTCTAGAGTCAAGTTTTATTTGGAGGCTAGGTCGGAGAAGTTAGATAAGATCCTAGGCACCGTCCAAATTAAGGAAGATAAGGGAGGTATAGGTTTTGATGAGAGAGTTGTTCCCATTCCCCCCGCATGTGTGAGAAACACTAGGAAAGTTAGAAAAAGTCCACATAAAGGTAATCATTCCCACCACCGCTACACTTTCACGTTTTGTGGTAGGAAAGGTCACCTTAGGCATTATTGTTACGACCTTAGACAAGTTCCTAGTAAGTTTAAGAATAAAGTTGCCCCAGTTACCCAAACACCCATGCGTCATTTTACACCTACTTGGATTAGGAAATCGGATTTAGTGGCTTTAGGAATTAAACTTCATGATTCTCGTTTGGGTGCACTTGATTCTTCCCATTCTAAATCTAAAGGATGATAGTGTTGCCATGTTTGTCAAATGCTAGTTTGCTTCATGATATATTCATTGCTAGTATTATGACATGTTTATCTCTTTGTATTTTATTTTTTCATTTGTTTGAGTCTTATTTGAAAAATACAAAAATATTTTGTTTTTTGAGAAAACTTTTGAAAAACCAAAAAGATTTTGCTTTTATTTGAGTCAAAATATGAAAAGCCAAAAGGATTTTCCGTTTTTTTTTTTTTTTTTGAGTTTACATGTTTGATGTGGCATATTGGTGTGCTTGGACCCCCCCCCCCCCCCAATCGTTTCATTATCCATGTGGCTAGGACATTTGGTAATTATTATCGATGCTTAGAATGATCTTAACCATTGTTTATATGGGGTTGTTTCGAAGTTGATATGCATTTTGATTTGACTTTGTATATATGCCAATATTGCACACATTCATGAGTTTATATGAATGTTTGACTTCTCTTGCATATTTGAATTTCGTAAGGCGTTCTTATCTCAATCTTGTCACCTATGCATAAGTAGACTTAAGGAGAAGTGTGCATGTAATAATCGTTTACCGTGAGGATTTGAATTTAAAAATGATGAGTGATTCACGGGAAAGGGCCGTGAGAGTTCAAAATTAACTCGTCGTGAAATCCACCGTTTAAAAGAGCCCAAAAGAAAAAGCAATATGCTAAGAAAAGGGCCAATAAGATTTTCTCTAAGTTGAGAATGCTAGAAATCTCAAAAGAACTTGAAATAGTATATATTTCTAAGGGAGTCTTGGTTGGAGAAAATTTAAACGGGTTTGCACAACTAATCCTAATGATTGAAACATTGAAATTTGACGCTATTGTTTGTGGAATCGTCAAAATTCAGGATTTGTGTGCATGTAGTATGTTTAGTTCATTAAGTTCATTCTTTAATTGTCATATGGCTATGATAAAGTTCGATGATTTATCGCTATCAATTAGAGCTTCTTGATCGTTTCGATGTGTTGGAATTATGACTCATTTGTTGTAGTTTCACGCCCATTCATTACATGTCCATGTTTGAGCACATCGGTACTATGTTTGCATGTAACTCGCATTTTTAGTTTTTATGAGTTTTTGCTTTTTGTGTTAAAAGCCTACTGTTTTAACACTGTTTTGCTTCTGTCAGGCCCTTCCTGGAATTTTTTTGTGGAATTTTTTTCACTGGGCAATATTTTATAATATTTCTGGGAAACAGAGAAATTTTGGCAGGTCGCGCGAAGTCGTTCTAACGACATCTCATCTCGCGCAAATGACAGTAGTACTTCGTTCGAGCGACATCCTCATCTCGTTTGAGCGATGTCCCTGGCTCGTTCGAACGACAGGCTGAATCTTTAATTCCGATTGGTTTGCAGTCCACTGGTTTAATTTGATATATTTTTTAGTACTGCTGGAAGCATTTTTGGACTGATTGGTTTATATGCCAGTTCTTTTATGTTCCACATTGGTATTTTTCATATGAGTCCATTTATCACACCTGATTAATTTGCTATATTTTTTTATGTGATTCATTGGTTTACTAGCTACTGATTTGTCATTACTTGATCATAAATAGCTGGTTGTTTCATGATTATCTAGCGTTTTTCAATTCTCAAATTGGTATTAATTTGATTCAAATTGGTTTCATTTTCTCAAGCTAGATATTTCAAATTGGTTTATCTTTTCACCGGATTGTCTATTCAAGACAAAAAGGGGGAGAGATGTATGTGATGTAGGGAGAAATTTGTTGAGCATTTCTATTGATATCTGGATTTACAAATTGTTGGATTATATCTCTATCAAATTGGTTTCAAATAATTGCTCTCATGTTTCAAATGATTTGTTCTTATTAGAAATATAAATTGGTATCATTTGTTCCTCCATAATTCACTGGGTATTTGTTTGTCTGTTTCATGTGTGTAAATATGCTTCAGCGATTCAAGATTTCAAGTCTACATCACATTCAGACAGTTCATGCTCGTCGGTGCTACATATACCAGTCTGTGTCTTGTACTTTTGATTTTGGGTTTATGGGATGGGATTTAGGCGTCATACGGCTTGACGGACCGGTTAGGAATTTCACTGGTTTAGTTTTTTTTCAGAGTAGTCAAAAGGGGAGATTTGTAAGGTCATAAATTTCCAATTGAGTCCCTGTATTGTTTTGACGTAATTCCGTGAACAAAATTGTGTTTGTAATATGTCATAGGGAGATTTTTATATTGTCACGATCCCACTTGGTCTATGACGTATTGAAGAAATTGAAGACGCTGTGGCAAAGCTTCAAAGAATTAAATCATCTCGATGTTTAATTGCTACAAGTTTACTCGTCTTCACGGATAATTGCATTCCGAGATTAATCAGGTATGAATGCGTATAATTAATGGTGCTCGGAATTATTTTATAAAAGATAAGGATGTAATTTTTATAAAGAAAAATGTTTTAAAATGGCTTTAAGTGTTTTAAAAGGTTTACACTTTATTTTATGATGATAAGCTCGAAATAGAGTTTGACTAATTTGGATCTCTTTGATAAGAGACGTTTTAATCAGAAAGTCAAAGAAATACAAACTTTCGTACTGTCGCTCGAATGACATTGGATCTCGTTCGAATGAGATAAAATGTCACATGAACGACATGCTTAAGTTGTTCGAACGACACGTTTTTTGAGGCGGCGTTTAAATCCTGCTATTTAAACAGTGTTTGCATCAGAATTTCGTAAGTGTGCTTTCTGGAAAATAGTGTTACGAACCAGAACCCCATTTGCACATGTTTTCTAAGGTTTAAAAGTCTTAAACACATCCTTAGAGTTTGCAAAGATCCGAGATATCATTCTTATATGTTTAAGTGATCTTGCTGCATCAAAGTTGTTTGTTCTATACATTGAACACAAAGGGTTTTACGGTGAAGAAAAGAGAAGGACTTCTTGTTCGACATCATAGATGAATCAAAGTCATATCGGTGGACACCGAGACATACGTGGAGGTGTGTGTTGACAGGTATCGTGGAAGTCAGAATTTATGTGTGGACACTATTAAAGAACAGTTGAAGATCAGAATGAGCGTCAATATCCGTGGGGATCGAGTCTTAGTGTAAGGTTAATCTGTCTTTGTAAAACCATTGTTCATAGTGATTGTCTGGCTTGGGCCGTCTGAGGTTGTTTTCCCGTTTTGGGTTTTTTCCTCGTACATCCGGCGTTGTGAGTATTCTTTACTTTACTTTACTTGCTTTAATCACTAGATGCATGTTTAGGATTAATCAAGATAAAATTGGTTTAAAGTAAGAATTGGGTTTTCACAACTTAGTTTGGTGCATAATTAAAAGTTGGATCTTTTTCGAAGAAAAATTGGTTTTGTTTAAAACACACATATTGGGCACTCTTCATAGCTGATATTTACACAAAATTTGGTTTATATAGTAAGTGGAAATGAAATAAAGGAAAAAGAAAAGAAAAGGAAACAAGTGCAAAATATCTGGTATAAGCGGTCGACCGGTCGCAGGGGTGCGGTCGACAGCGCCTTCTTGTAAAAGCCCATTGTCTCCTTCCCACGAAAAAATGGAAAACCGCAGTCGACCGGCATCAGAAGCGCGGTCGACCGGTACTCTGTTTTTTGGTACTCTTTGGTCTTCACATGGGAGAAAAGTTACATTGCGGAAACGGCCATATCTTCTTCGTTTGAACTCCAAACAATGCACCGTTTGCGATCACGCGATGATAACTCAACGAACTACACATCCGTGGAATTTCCAAGAGCTGGAAAAGAAATGTGAATTGACTAAAATTCCCTTGAAGTAGCGTCCGGTGATGGAACTTCTCCAAAATGCAACGGATCCTCACTTTTAGCATTCCAATACCTACAAACGCACAATTAACCCCTGCAAAACATGTATATATCCAAATCCAAGGTTTTCTGGTTAATGAGCATAAATATAGGCATAAAGGATCATAAAAGTGCTAGAATTCATAAAGATATAGGGTGGAAATATAAAATATTTGATACGAATCAGTACGTACCGGTAAGAAATGTGCTGACTTGGTCAGACGATCAACGATAACCCACATGGAATCATGACCGCTTTGTGACATTGGAAATCCCCTGATTAAATACATCGAGATACTTTACCACTTCGATACTGGTATTTCTAACGATTCACTACACCAAATCTGCCGAATTGTCACAGTCATTGACCTTGACAAGTTGGACTTGTCAAGGTCAATGACCGTGACTATTCTGGGCGAGACAACTTTTTTTGTCACGGTCATTGATCGTGACAAGTTCGTTAGAATTATCACGGTCGTGTCACGGTGCTTAGGACCGTGACAAACCGATGACATTTTATAAAAAAAATTATCACGGTCTATGACCGTGACAATTCTGGGCAGAATTGAAAAAAAAATCTGTTGGGCAGTATGGCCACTGCCACTGCCCAGCAGTATATTTGTACCTGTTATAGCAACGTTGTACCTGTTCAAACATCATATATCCAAATAAAATATAGATAATTCAAATATACATTCAAAATATAGACAATATGCATCACCATATAATCCAAATATAATTCAAATGTAACAACTTAAAACAATTCAATTCAACCTTAAAACAATTCAATTCAAACTTAAAACAATGTCACTAAATCTCTGGGGTATGGTTAACTCTAAGGAGGTGAGTAGGCCACACGATATACGAATTAACACACCCACTAATATACACCGTGCCACATTGTTCGCGCAATCACAATGGGGAGTTCTCCTTCTCGGGTATCACATGCGTGACGAGCACCTTGGACTCAATGTCTTGAAGCTCACGTCCATGAACTAGTGCACCCTAGATGATATTCGAGTCCCTCAACCCCCACCCTATTCACTAGCCATCAAATATGTCCATTATAAACATGTTCGTCCAACCAAGTGTCGATATCGGTCTGTTGAAGGGAGCCAAATAGGAAAGTGGATCATCAAAGTCCGCACGTGTCGGCGATGAAGCAGTGAGGTCCACATCCTCATCATCCTGCACCTCGTCCTCCCGCACCTCCTCCTCCACCGCCTTCTCCTTCCCTTTTCCCTCCTTACGTTTTCCGCCCAACAAACTCTTCATGAAGGAGAACATATCTTGGACCGTCGCCTCCAAACGGTATAGCTTCACGTCATGTGAATCCACCGTTCAAGACAGCCTGGTGTCGCTCGTCTCCAATTCGATGATCCTAGATTTGGCCACCCGCAAGCTCACCCCCCTTATCCTCCCCTTCCGATCAGAGCCAAGCACTTGGTTGAGAGCGTCTGTGGACAAAGATGGCTTGTCGGTATCAGACTGCAACTCATGCACTTCCTTAAGCTTTGCCTGAAACGACAAAAAGCACATGATTAGTAAAATAAGTAAATTAAAAAATTATAACGTAATTAACAAAAGTAAACTATCGGATTACTTACAATCGTGGCCGCGATGCTTGGGGACACCTCCTTGTCCTTCCCCTTCTTCGTTCGAAGAGCCACATAAGTATCGAGCCTATGTAGCCTACCCCCAGGGCCACTCCCTCTCCCCTGAAATAAAATAAATTAAAATTAGTATCGGCCCCGCAAAGTAAAATAATGCAGAATAATATATTTTATGTAGTTATAGAAAAATTAAATCTTACCATCATCCTATGCTCCACCTCGGCATAAGACGTCCGGCCGGAGTAGTGCACGTCCGTCTTTTTTGCCCGTTTTTCCCTCCCCGATTGGCGAGATGCCAATTTTCGCTCCCCGATCTCATTGTCAATGAACTTTTGCCATTGTGCCAATGAGATCGGCTCCTTTGGCGGGACGGATTCACGCCTTTGGATAATGGATTCTTGTGTCTTCCCAAAGTATCGGGTCCGCATATTTTTCTTCCACGTCTTGTGTTGATCCCTCAACTGCTCCAAGACGGAATCGCGTAGCTTTGGATCCAGGCTGAATTGTTCATGTCCAATAAATATAATTTTAGTTGCAAATAAATATAAATATAAAATGAAATTGAAATTGAAATTGAAATATTCATATAAATATAAATGCATTACCTATAGTGCCATCCAAACATCTAACTTGAGCTCATATGGCACCTCCTTCCAACTAATGTACCCCGGGACGATGATCCTCTTTACCAGCTTGAGGGATCTCGCTAATAGCCCAACTTGTTCTCGATGGCCATCCCCAATTTTTCATATTTGGGGAGACTAGGGGCCAAGGAGCCCTCGTCGCCTCCGCTGCCACCGAGCCCAGACGACATCATCATAATCAGCATCATCATCCTCGCCTTAATACCTGAAGGAGACATTTGCTGTAAAAAATGTTATTAGTACATATCAAAATGAATTAAAAGAAGACATGCAAATATGTAAAATTACTACAAATAAAAATGAATTGTTACTGTTAAACACCTCAATTCTGAATTCCAAAACAACAGCATTTAGCTCATATTATGTACAATTACTAAAAATCTGAAACATCCCCACCCCCACCCCTACTGCCCACACACACGCACACTACACAATAGTAAAAATGATAAAGTGCAAATCAATTAAAAGCATTAAAAATGGATGTTTCGGTACAAATTGGAATATTTATTACAAATTGAAAAATTGTTTAAAATTCGGGTTATCATTAAAAATGGATTGATATTCGGTAGGAGCAGCCAAGTCATCCACACTACTATTTAGACGCTTTGGCGCGTGTTGGACAATTGACCACGGCTCATTGTTGATACACTCCGGGTAAAATACTTGGTTAACCTTTTGAAATGCACAAACAAACCGCTCATCGCTCGCGTGGTCATTGCTCTTCAACTTGGACAAGTCAACCATGATCAAATTGGTGACATGATCAACTTTACAAGAATTTTTATCCTCAACTCTTACCCAGTCACAGTAAAATACAACCTCTTTGAAGCTTATATAATCCAATTCAAATATATTTTGGATTACACCATTGTAAGTCATTTCAGCTTTAACGAGGTTTTTATCTTTTGCGCTCGCTCGAAAGAAAGTAAGAGCCTTGTATGAAATTCTGAGTTCTGTACATTTGTACTTTCCTCGTACACTTTAGTGCCGAAAAAGTAACCGTTCAATCGATACTTTTTGTACTCTTGTGCCACAAACAAGGGTCTAGTGGCTAGACAAGCAAGCCTTGATGTCGCATCCCCCATCTTTAAGAGCTGAGAATATAGATAAATTAATATATTAGTTGTAAAATTTGAGTGTAATGTAACGTTATATAACGGCCATTTTCATTATAATTACTCTTGTGTCAACCACAACCTAAATTCGCTATCTGATTGTACCATTGTTTTTCGTCTTTTATTGTTCTCACAGGCTTCATATTTTCTGCCTATTACAAAATTAATCATGTATAAAATAATCTAAAACAATGTTAAACATTATAATAATCGAAACTTACTTTTTCCATTCTTCGACATCTTCATGTGTGTCAAATAGATAACGAGCTACTTCTTCATGTTGCAAACTCGTTAATTTCACTCGTTTTCCCATCACATGACCACCATCATCGATGAACTCATCAGTGTCATCAACGCTAGTCGAGTCAGGCATATATTCTCGAGTATATATTGATGACTCCATGGTGATGTATTCCTCTGCAATTGATCCTGCAATGTATCGCGTATTCTTGACGTAATCTTTAAAAACTTTCATCAATCTTTCAAACGGATACATCCACCGATATCTAACTGGACCACAAAGAAGTGCCTTGTCGCATAGGTGTACCAACAAGTGAACACTTATGTCAAAGAATGCTGGGGGAAGTACATCTCTAAAACACAAATTGCTTTGGTCATCGCCAATTTTGCTGCCACTATGTGTTCTCGATTGACTACCTTCTCACACAAGAGTGAGAAGGCAATACTAATTTGCATAATATCCCTCCCCAAGTCCTTGTACTTGGAGAAATAGTGCTTAAACAATAGAAGAACCAATTTCATGATCACATGCCAATCGTGGGACTTACACTTATGTAAATCATGAGTAGCATAATTCACAATCCTTTGCAAGTTGGACGAAAAAGTAGATGGGCCCTTCAAATTATATATTGTGTCTAAAAGCGCCTTCCTTTCCCCACTCGTCAAAGTAAACGCACCAGGGGGAATTATTGACATTCCCCTACTATCTTCTTTCAACCATAGTTGTGGCTTAAGTTTCAACGATTTAAGGTATTTTCGTGCATTTTCTCCATCCTTCGAATGACTCCCCCCAAGGCAAGTGACCACAATATGTTTAGCGAAGTTCCTCTCTGCATGCATCACATCCAATACATGGCGCACCGGGTTATTCTTCCAATAAGTCAAGTCAAATAAAATTGACCTCCTAGACCATGCCTTTCTTGTCTCATTTTCATTCCCAATTAGGGTCTTCTTATGCTTGACATTCTTAAATTTGGGATTCTTACTTGGCATATTAGGGACACATTCAGAAGATTTACTTTCAATTTCTGAACCCAAAAGTTATCTCGGCGGTAGCCTATGTTCAACCCCGCCCAATAAAAAATTGGAACCTTTCTCAAATCTGAAACTATGAGCCGGGGGTAAAAACCTCCTGTTGCAATGGTATACATTTTTTGAGCTAAAGGATAAACGAAAAGATTCAGTCTCCTCTCCATAAATAGGACACCCTAAATAACCATGTACTACACAACCGGATAATGTCCCATAAGCTGGAAAATCATGAATTGCCCACATCAACATAGCTTTCAGCGTAAAATCTTCTTTTCTAAAAGATTCAAATGATTGCACACCCTCTTCCCATAACTCATTTAATTCTTCTATCAAAGGATCCAGGTAGACGTCGATGTCATCACTTGGTGCCTTTGGCCCAGGTATCAACAAAGACATCATTGAAAATTCAGGTCTCATACACTGTGAAGGAGGGAGGTTGAGTGGGGCTAGGATCACTGGCCATACACTCTAATTGGTGCTTAGATTTCCAAATGGATTGAAACCATCTGTTGATATATCCAAATGAATGTTGCGTTGTTCTCGAGCAAAATCAGGATACTCATAATTCATCCTCCTCCAGGAAGTAGAACCAATAGGATGATGCATGATATTACCCACTTCTTCCCTAGCATGCCAAGTCATTACCTCCGCTATCCATGGTACTGTGAAAAATCGATTTAATCTAGGCCCAATGGGAAAATATTTCAATACTTTTTGAGGAACTTTTGAGCTTGTGCCTTCCTTACTAGTAGATTGGACATATCTAGGTTCATCGCATACCGGACAATGATCGATATTTTTATACTCCTTTCGGTATAGTATGTAGTCATACACACAAGGATGAATCGATTTATACTTTATTCCCAAACCTTTCAAACTGTTATTCATAACAGGATAGCTATTTGGAAGTGTATTCTTCTTGGGTGATAATCCCTTCACCCATTTCAGAATTCCTATCACGCTATTGCCAGACAAACCGTACTGCGTCTTCAAACTGTGCAAACCAACCATGGCATGTAAAGTTATTTGATCTTTCTCACAGCCAGAGTATAACAGTTGGGTCGCCTTAAATTTTAAACTTTGTTAGTCATCATCAAGTTTTATCGTGATATCTTCACGAGCACTTGAACCTTCTACATCATCAGTAACCCCATTCTCCTCTACTTCATAAACTCCGTACGCATCATCAACTAAATCCTCTAACATATTATGATCTACGTCGTCCCCTTATACATCTATCGTACTTGCTGAAGGTTATTGTGAAGGTTGGTCGGGTATAAAAGGAACTTTCAATTCACCGTGAAAACTCCAAAATCGATAACTATCTTGCATACCCGATCTTAACAAATGTAGTTCAACTGTTTTTCACTCAAACACCTTACCATTCTTACACCTAGCACACGGATAAGGAAACTCTTCATCATTATGACATCTCTTTGCATATTTCACAAATTCATTAGCACCTCTGCGAAACATATCCCCCATTCTATTTGTCTCACCCATCCACTATTTATATTTCAGATATTCCATTACAACTACCACAACTAATCACCTATTAAAGGTACGAAGCGTATATTCATGGATTAGTATAAATAAAACTTAGATTTATAGTATGTTTCATTTAATTATGTCTTATTTATATTCGATTTTTAAATTTCAAATTCAAATTCAATTTATAATAGAAATTTCTATTTCATCCATCTCCTCTAAAGGGTGAGTGGTCCTATCCCATTCAAGACCGCATTTTTCTGTAATATACTTAACAGCTCATGCACATTGTTACGATTTGAGAAACATTCAGTAGCATATCCCCGTAGTTCTCCAAGTACACGATGTAGATTGGTAAGTGTGAGTGTTATTTCAATTGATCAATTGAAATAATAGTCACACTTGTCAATCTATTATGTACCCAGAGAATATTAGGATACAACTACAGAACTTCCTCCAAACGTAACAACTTTAAGCCACTAAGAATATTATATAGAAATTATGCAGTCCCAAACTGTCCAAACGGGACAATTCGAGAGATCTCATTACAGGGGTAATGACTCTCGAACGGGTCTAAGGGATATTGAATGCGTACGCATAAGAACTAGAAGGCTAGTATCTATGTGCACTATATGTAATTTCAAGTATGTTTCATTTATTTATCATACTATATATATATTGTTCGATATATAAAGTAATTTTCAAAAAAATTTGAAAAATCCCACCCCCATATGGATAATAATCCAGTGGTCATGCCACTTTTAAAATTAACCAACCCAACATCGATCCACTATAATCCAATAGCAACGTCAACAACAAATGTGTATCCCGTACTCCTTCTAATTCATCTACTCAATTAATTATTTTCATCAATTAAACTAACAATTAAAGTATACAATTATTAATTTACTAATTTACAATGAGGGGCAATCCTACTTTCATAATTAATCATATATTAATTTACTAATTTACAATGAGGGAATATCATATATTAATTTACTAAAAAAATTAATAATCAATCAATTCGTTTACAAGGGACATTACGCACAAACACGCACACTACACACACGTGCACATACACACACACACACACGCAACCCCCCACCCTGCCCCACCCACCACACAACACACACACACACACAAACAGCCCCCCCACACCCTGCCCCACCCCCTCCCCACCCCCCACACACCATACACACATACACACACATGCGCACACATATACACACACACACACATATATATATATATATATATATATATATATATATATATAAATGGAAGAGAGAGAGAGAGAGAGAGAGAGAGAGAGAGAGAGAGAGAGAGAGAGAGAGAGAGAGAGAGAGAAAAGGAGGGAATAAACGATGGGGGGAAAAAGAAGGGGAAGGGGTTTTTTTACTTCGACATTTGTCACGGTCGTGTCACGGTCCTTGACCGTGATAATATTATAAGTATTGTCACGGTCATTGACCGTGACAAGTCCGTGAGAAAGTAGAATTGTCACGGACTTATCACGGTCAATGACCATGACACAAAACGCGTGTTTGTTGTCACGATCATTGACCGTGACAAGGCTAAGCGCTGGAAGGGTGCCAATTTACCCATTTTCGTGTAGTGGTTGTAGCAGTCATGTTGGTCGCTAGTGGTCTACTTTCACCAATTGACAAGCAGTACATTGGGAAACAAATTCAGAGATGTCCATTTTCATACCCGCCCACCAATATTAACGGCGCACGTCTTGGTATATTTTGTCTCCACCTAGATGTACTACAAATCTGGACTCATGAGATTCAGTCATGACGGCACGTCTCAAATCTCCCTCATCCGGGACAATAAGTCTCCCGTGGAAATGTAACCCACCCTCAGAACTTATAGTGTAGGACTCTGATCCTTCAGTTAACAACTGGTGTATTCGATCTTGGCAATCTTTGTCCCTTCCTTGAGCTTCCACAACTCTCATTACAATCGCAGGCGTAACGGTCAATACTGACATAAACACCTTTGCTACAGTGTCCTCTTGGCTAAGTTCTTTCCATTTAGCCTTCCATACCTTCGCTAACTCCCCCTAGGGTTTTTGACTCAGCGCATTCGCTACCACATTAGCCTTGCCCGAGTGATAATGTATATCTAATTAGTAGCCCTTCACAAACTCTAACCATCAACGCTGTCGCATATTCAAATCCTTCAGTGAGAATAAATATTGCAACGATTTGTGGTTTGTGGAAATACTGAACTTCTCCCCCAGGAGGTAATGTCTCCATATCTTCAAGGCGAACACTATCGCAGCAAGCTCCAGATCATGCGCGGGATAATTCTTCTCATGGGACTTTAGTTTGCGAGAAGCATAAGAAATAGCCCGATGCTCTTGCTGTAACACACCTCCGAATCCTTGCAGGGACGCGTCACTAAAGACTAAGTAGTCCACCCCCGGTCTTGGCAACACGAGTACTGGAGTAGAAGTCAACTTATCCTTCAACTCATTAAAGGCTAGCTGACAGGAATCATCCCAAATAAATTTCACTCCCTTCCGAGTCAAGTTTATCAAAGGTCTAGAGATCTTGGAAAAAACCTTAATGAAACGGCGGTAATAACCAACCAAACCTAGAAAACTATAAATTTATTTGGGCGTCGTGGGATGACCCCATTCCCTCACTGCGGTAACTTTACTCGGGTCTACCGAAATTCCCTCAGCTGTCACAATGTGACCCAAAAACTGAACTTTCTGTAACCAGAAACCACACTTTTTGAACTTAGCATACAGTTGATGATTCTGTAGCATTTGCAGGACCAACCGTAAATGTTTAGCATGATCGGCTTCAGTCTGAGAATAGACTAGGATGTCATCAATAAACACTATGACAAACTGGTCCAGGAAGTCCCGAAACACTCTATTCATAAGGTCCATAAATACAGCAGGAGCATTGGTTAGCCCAAAAGGCGTGACCAAAAACTCGTAAGACCCATATCTACTCAAGAATGCAGTCTTTGACACGTCCTGCTCTCGAATCCGCAGCTGATGATACCCAGTCCTCAAATCTATCTTAGAGAAGTACGACGCTCCCCTTAATTTATCAAATAAATCATCGATCCGAGGTAACGGGTATTTGTTCCTAATGGTAACCTTATTCAATTCTCAGTAATCAATGCATAACCGGAAGGAACCATCTCTTTTCTTCACAAACAACACAGGAGCACCTCATGGCGACTTGCTATGACGAATACACCCTTGCTCTAACAATTACTGAATTTGATCCCTTAACTCCCTCATTTCCACAGGAGCCATACGGTATGGAACTCTAGCAATAGACCGAGTTCCCGGTGCTAAATCAATTACAAACTCGATCTCACGACTTGGGGGTAAACTCGAAATCTCCTGAAAAACATCCTTAAATTCTCGAACAACGGGAATCAAATCTAAGGAAATGACTATATCGCGTGAAGTTTCATCTACAATATAATATAAGTACATGCTCGAACCTCCCTCCGAAAGAGGCATAGCCACTAGAAACATTTCTTGCCCCGGAATGGCAAAGACTACACTCCTCCCATAATAATTTACCATAGCACGGTATTTCACTAACCAATCCATACCCAAAATAACATCATACCCGACCATATCAAGGACGAGTACATCGGCCTCAAAACATAAATTACCAGGGTCTATTCCTACCTTTTTACAAATAAAGAATATAAGCGAACCATCACCCATGGAAGATTCCACACTAGTGAAGGTACTCTCCGCAGACTTAATCAACCTCGTCGATTGAGAAAAATGTATAGCAATAAACGAGTGCTTGCGCCCGTATCAAATAACATAAGACCCACATACCCGTGAATGGGAAACTTACCTTCAATAGCTCGCGGTACGGGCGGGGCTGGAGGAAGTAAAGCATCCTGAATATGATACACACATTCGTACTGTAGTTGCCCCTATGTAGAGGGACGGCTGGAATAGGCACTGGTGGCGGTAGATGTTGTTGATGTTGAGGACCCCTAGGCAACTGTCCCCCGATCAACTGTGGACAAGCTTTCTTAAAGTGACCCAGTTCCCCACATTAAAAGCAATGGCCCGCCATATTCTTCGGATAATGACCCCGATTATTATTTTGAAATTGCCCCATACCTTGGCCCGGATGGCCTCGGCCTGCTTGGCCTTGCTGGCCCACCTGTTTCTACTGCTGCTGGGCACCCTGACCGTACCTAAAACCTCCTCCGTAAAAATTAAAACCCCCAAAACGTTGTCTCTATGACGAATCCCCCTACTGGGTGTCCCTCTCTTTCTATTTACCTCTCGACTGTTGTGATGAGGGTAGTGCTCCACCGGCACCATTACCTCCTTGCTTACTAGCTTGACCCGAATTCGAAATCTTCTTACTCCCTTTCACATGTAGACGGTGATCTTGGCAATGAATCAAGGTTGCATTCATCACGTCACCAAACGTTTGCAAAGTGGGATTTCCCAACAAGTGTTGTCGTATCCTCCAATGCAAACTCCCAACAAACATCGATATTCTCCTTTCCTCCGGAATTACTTCATTTGCCACAAAGCTTGCTAGAAGAGTAAATTCCTCTTCATACTCCGCAACTAACCGTTCCCCTTGTAGTAGATCCTGGAGTTTCCTCCTCATCTCCTTTTGGACTACGGTAGGAAAATACTTTCGGTCAAACAAAACCCAAAAGTTCGATATAGACATCGTATCCTTCTACTCCGGTGTGGTCACCGACTCCCACTAGTGTAAAGCTTCTCCTACTAGTTTGAAAGTGGCAAGGATCTATTTTCGTTCCCCGCTACACTCTACCATTCGGAGATGACTTTACATAACTTTCTTCCACTGGTTTTCTACTATCACATCAGCACCACCCTGAAATTCCGGGGGGTGACCTTTTAAGAAAGATTCTCTTACTCTCTCCCATGGGGAAGGTCCCGCATGGGCTTGCACCTTCGGTACTACCGGTTGTTGGTCTTGAGGAAACTGTTGGGCCATAGCAGTCATTTCAGCGTTGACTTCCGGGGCAACAATGTTAGCCACCTCCGTTGCATTAATAATTCCTTGCGGTGGTAGGGGTACTACATTATCTTCTACAACTCGATTTCTCTTAGCTGGGCTACCTCTTCTAGGCAGGATCTGAGACGAAGAAACAACCGAATCAGAATACAATTTAAAACAATTTATCTTTGCACAAGATCGCAAGCATACACAAACAAAACAGTCCAAACAATAGGGCTCTATATCAAAGAACGCTATAGTAGAACGTGATATGTTCGCATAGATCCTAAGGACTCTAGAACCTAATGCTCTGATACCATATGTGACACCCCTCTTATTAAAATAAGAGGTGGCCAGCCCGATACTCCAATAAATATAGGAATCATAGATGGTCCATTCTTAGCATCACTGTAGTGAAAATAATAATACGAGATAACCACCAATTTATTTTAGAAAACGGATGCCAAAATTAATTTGTAAGTTTAAATAAAACCATTTAGACAATCCAATTTGAAAAGAAGGTGGATAAACATAAAAATACAGATAACAGTTTAACAATCAATCACAAAATAATAACCAAATAAGTTGTCGGTTAACAGACCAATACAAATGGTTACACCAAGTATTACAAAGAAATAGGACAGTATATAAGCAAGTACAAAACTTGGGCAACACGCTCGAATGTTCAGACTGATCATAACTAAAGTATACAAAAGATTGATGTGTCTATCATAAAAGTCCTATAACATCCGCAAAAATGCCATCGCCCTAGACACAAGGAAGGAAGGATCAACACGGGTGTCCTTGCGGTGGAGCACCTACGCGTAAAAGGGATCCATACAAAACAAAGAGATATAAACGGGTCAGGGCCCAGTTTGATATGATATTCATGTGAATAAAATGCATGACAGTTATGGATTGCTAAGATCATAAACAAGCTTAACTCGCTCTTCACAATAAGAATAATCCTCACCTCTCATTTAAATGCACAACCTAGCGCAATGTCATTTATAGTATTAACTATTCATTAATGCAAGAGAAGTAACTCAATTCCAACTTAATAAGCTTACATTTTAGTTTTGCACAATATAACTTCGCAAGTCCATTCCTCATTAGGGAACTTATTCCAAACATTTGATTTATAAAATGCTTTAGCCATTTATAAAATACCACTTTCGTGAGAATAGCTATAATCACAACATAACGATTCTAAGACCATCCTTCCGGGAATCACCTCACTAGATGCGCCCCTAAATAGCTATCATCTTCCAGGGCCTATAATCAAGACCACCTGGGCATCCTAAATCGCATTGCGTGGGAAGCGGCCATATACCTTCGACAGTGAGTCATAACCATACCCGGAATTACCTCAATTCGAATAAAATAACATCACACTATAACCACCGGTCCTATGGCCGAGGACTATATTCACCCTGCATTCACTAGCCAAGGGACTTCACCTCATTCGTGTAACTTCCCTTATGATAGCATTTAGAGAGGTATGCATGTGAAAATCAATATTCACAAGATATGCCAATGAAATGTGCAATACATTATAACCATAGCCATATGCGTTTAACGATGTAAAACACAACATTTAATTATCTTCATATTAGTCTCCATGAATTAACGACATCCCTATGAGCCATCAAGTATAATATTACCTCATCCCAATTTTAAAAGTCCAAAATTATATAACCCTACTTTCCCCTAGTCCTAAACTAGCTCACTATATGAAAAGGACCCTTACCTCCTTCTAACAACTAATTAATTAATTCCCGACTAAGCCCGAACACTCATTTTCTAATCTAGGTTCATGATTCCCTTCATACAAGACTCTAATACTCTAGTTTTACTTCATGAAAGAAGGTTCCTAGGTCTAAACCTTAAAATAAAGGAACTAAATAAAACTAAAATTTTCGGGGTGAAAAATAGGGTACCGGTCGATCGGCCCCTGACCCCCAATCGGCCGCGCTTTAAGAAATTGTCCTTGTAAGAGAAGCAGTAAGCCCCTCCCCCATGGCCCGGTCGACTGATCCTTAGACCGCGGTTGACCGTGCTTTCTAAATATGCCTATCGAGAAAAGCAGTTGGCTTTTCTCTTTAGGCCCGATCGATCAAGCTCTGGATCGCGGTCGACCGGCCTCACTAGGTCTCTCTGCCAACCCCTCTTTTACCATACCAAACCTAAATCCTTAACCCTATTTTCCTCCACTTCTATCAACCTCATCATCTACTAACATTACCCCAACATTTCTACACAACAACAAACCAATATTATCAACTCACAACTTATATACATCAAAATCTAAGGGTTAAACAGCAAAATTCATCAAAACCCACAATTTGTTCAATTCTCCAAATACACAACTATCAATACAAATTATCCACACTAAATCATACATTTTCAAGTTAGAAACATGCCTTAGGGTTGTAGTCTCGGATTATCTTCCGGTAGCAACAAATCCCAATCTCAAATCTTCAATTCTCTTCCTTTTCTCTCCTTTTCTCCCAATCTCTCTTTCTCTCTCTCTCTTTCTAGGTTTAGAACACATAAATGAGAATAAATGTTGTTGGAAGACTTAAATGCACATTAACTCTAAATCCAACTTTAAATGCTACTACACAATTAAAATGAGTCACAACAACATAATTAAGTCATAACCGGTCAAAAGTACCCGGAACCTAAAAATACATGGTACTTATTTTGGCTATTTCGACTATTTCCGGACTAACCGCGCCCTCTAAATTGGCATTCGGGATAACATAAATTATTTCATGTTCCAACATCATTTTAATTTATCAATAATGATTCAATTAGAATATAAGCCATACCCGTCGCTTAAAGCACAACGACGCAATAAAACATAATATGACGCTATTTATATTCACTTAACAATAAATATGCAAAACTCAGTAAATATTATTTCTTAAATCACTTAAAATAATATTTACTCCAACTTCCTTTATTTTATATAATTAACCCGCATGGAAAATTAATATAAAAACAATTACTCAAAAATAAGGGGTATTGCAGCTGCAAGGCCGAGCCGATGATAGTTCGCAATAAAAACTTCAATCGCTCAATTTGTTGAGCATATCCCTAGAAGGCACAACTCTCCAAAAAATCTATTACACAACTAAAATTGCATGTAAAGTGTTAGGGGCTATTATTGTACCCTGAATATTTGAGGAACTGTGCATCAATCAGAAGACAACACATGGCAAAGAGGGAGATCAAGTCAAGTGTCCAACATACAAGCTCGTACGTTGGGGTCGGCTCACTAATTGTCCATCTCGACTAAGAGCTGACAGTCCGGGTAGCTTCGTTAATTAACACTATCTCGATAGGCATGTACCTTGTGAATGGAGGACATCAGCAGCCAAACACACGTGCAACAGAAGAAGTTATGAAAACATTCTCCCCTATGTGCCCATAACTTACTTGTGATTATTTTATTACACAACTTGTAAAAATTGGTTTCACCTAACCTATAAAGGTGAGACATGTGTTCCTCTCCTCTCTTGCCTTTATTAGACTATAAATAGCAACCCCTAAAATCGCATGTGGACTATGTGATTATATATTATTATGTTGTCCAATTGTGGAGAGAGATCTTGCAACTCATTGAGTTTTGACAATAGCCTATTAATTGCAATAGACAATAGCTCATGTGGACTTAGGCACCATATCAGGTCGAACCACATAAACTCGGTTCTTCCTCCTTCCTTATTTGATCTCTACTTCACTTTTGTGTTAGTATTTTAGTATTTGCATCTCTTAACTAGTTATTTGTTAGTATATTGATATCATTTAGCTAAGTCCTAGTCTATACCAATTCGTAGAGATAACAAAGGGAATCTCATTTAAAAGGTTGTTGTTAAAAGCGTCAAATTTCTGTCACATACACCACAAAGTCTATATAAATAATTGTATAATATGTTTATTTATGAAATAGTATTTTGGTGGCAGTACAAATAAATAAGTTCCTTTAACAATACTCTACGTACAAGTATTCAAATTGAATATAGTTAAATACAAATGAGTGTTTGTGGAGTAACTTACCCCCCCCCCCCCCCCCCCCCCGGGCAAAAAAAAAGTAATACATACACAAGTAAGACACACACAAGGGGAAAAAAGAAGCAAAAGAGTATTAAGCTTAAGTTAATTTTACTTGTGTTTGTTCTTCATTCAGTGTCGACTTATAAAATAAACAAGTCAAACTTCAATATATTTTAAATTTTATTACCACCCTTAGCTAGGTAGTTATACTAAAATGTTGTTTTTTTTAAAATAAAAAAAAATTCCTTTAGTCCGAAATAAATTCGCTTGCTTGAAACCTCGTTCAAACTCGGATCTCATGAAATAAATAAAACTTGATCATATTTTTATGCTCCTTATATTTTCCACATCATTTAGTTAGACTCGTATATACCCCTGCATGTGAATACCTAAAATAAGGACCTCATAAGCATGTTTTTTTGCCATTAAAGTTTTTTTATGATAAAAAGATCATTTATCTAAATTGAATTTAATTGTGAAAAATATAGTCCTATTTAAAGTCCATATATGAATAATAGTAGATCTATATATTTATCTATTTGTTAAGTATTCTTTTTTTTTTAAATCACTACTTGATATTCTAAATATTCACAAGAATTGATTATTTCTTCGTCCGATGGACATAAATGGACTCGTATCTTTCCAGACATTTGTGATAAATTGAAACTAAACTTATTTGACAATTAGAGGGTGTTTTTAACTCACAAAGATATTGTAACAACCCGCATAATTTTTGGGCTATTTTAATTAATTTAGGAAAATGTAGGAAAATAAAGTTTTTGATAAAATTATTTTTATTGCTCAAATATGTTGAATATTATTTTAAAAGGCGAGAATTTCAAACGGTTTCGAAAAACGGAGTTAAAACGGATTTTAAAATGATTTTTAAATGTTTTTAACTCTTGGAGTTGTTTTGACTTCCAACTCTTCATTTCTTTGCCTTAATTAAAGGAGTCTTTTGGATTCCAATCTTCATTTCTTTGAATTATAAAAGGGAGTCGTGGGCAACCCTTTTAACCTACTTTTGGCACAAATTTTGGCAGCAAATATATTTTATATTCCTCTTCTTTTTATATACATATTTGCCCTTGAGATTTGTGAGTTCCAACCTTAGATTATAGGTGTTCTTGGGGATATTTTGTTGGAGGTTTTTGGAGAAGCTTTTGTAGATCTTTTTTGTTGATCTTGAGGATGTGATCATTGGTTTCTCATCATGGTTTGAGGTATGGAGTTTTACACAATATGCTCCTTAAATCTCGCGAGTGTCATTCTCTTTGAATTCTTGTTAATTGAACTCATATTTGAATTGTTAAATTCATTGAAATCTGGAAAATAATTGTTGAAATTATTTTGATTCATGTGGTATCATTATATTGTTGATGAGCACGTTGTCATGAGATTTTAATATGGCACGGATGTTGGGCACCCGCCAAAATTCCTGATTCCCGCGCTATGGCTTGATAAAGCATATACGGATGTGGTGAGGCCTGGTGACCCATTAATGTGTTGTTGAGAAATTATATTGATAAATGCTTTGAGATTTGCATTTTGATTTGAATATTCGTACTCGTGTTGTTACGTTTTATTCATCGCTAACATATATTTGTTGAGCATCTTTCTTGTCGTATTGTGTACTTCCCCATATTTTCTTTTAGTTGGCAGGTTAGCGTGGATTTTAGTGCTATGGACCAATTGGGATGATTTTAGCGTGGATTATTTTGAGAAGAATATTTTTGGATGATTTGTATTATTTTAATGTATAGAGATTTAGAGATTTGTATTTTATTTTCGAGTTAGTTGTTGTATGTAATTCGAGAGATTTGGTATTTAATTTGAAGAATTGAGATTAGTGGTCTCGTTTATATTGTGGGATTCTTTTAGATTCTCTATACCTTATCACTTGTGGATTTGGATTTATTTTATCGCATTAGCGCTCCGTTCGCTCTCCCCGGGCGGGCGGGGTGTTACAAATGGTATCAGAGCTTAGGTATACGGCAACCCTCGGGGCTTGGGTTTTGGGTTCATTGCGTGGTTAGCAATTTTTGGAGATAGCAAATTTTAGGTGATATTCGTGATGAGTTTCGAGATTAGAGGTGACGAAATTATTTTTGGAGTTAGTATAGTGGCCTGATTTTTTTGAGAGTTAGGCATTCGGCGAATTTCGAGGGCGAAATTTCATTGTTAGTGGGGAAGTGTAACAACCCGCATAATTTTTGGGCTATTTTAATTAATTTAGGAAAATGTAGGAAAATAAAGTTTTTGATAAAATTATTTTTATTGCTCAAATATGTTGAATATTATTTTAAAAGGCGAGAATTTCAAACGGTTTCGAAAAACGGAGTTAAAACAGATTTTAAAATGATTTTTAAATGTTTTTAACTCTTGGAGTTGTTTTGACTTCCAACTCTTCATTTCTTTGCCTTAATTAAAGGAGTCTTTTGGATTCCAATCTTCATTTCTTTGAATTATAAAAGGGAGTCGTGGGCAACCCTTTTAACCTACTTTTGGCACAAATTTTGGCAGCAAATATATTTTATATTCCTCTTCTTTTTATATACATATTTGCCCTTGAGATTTGTGAGTTCCAACCTTAGATTATAGGTGTTCTTGGGGATATTTTGTTGGAGGTTTTTGGAGAAGCTTTTGTAGATCTTTTTTGTTGATCTTGAGGATGTGATCATTGGTTTCTCATCATGGTTTGAGGTATGGAGTTTTACACAATATGCTCCTTAAATCTCGCGAGTGTCATTCTCTTTGAATTCTTGTTAATTGAACTCATATTTGAATTGTTAAATTCATTGAAATCTGGAAAATAATTGTTGAAATTATTTTGATTCATGTGGTATCATTATATTGTTGATGAGCACGTTGTCATGAGATTTTAATATGGCACGGATGTTGGGCACCCGCCAAAATTCCTGATTCCCGCGCTATGGCTTGATAAAGCATATACGGATGTGGTGAGGCCTGGTGACCCATTAATGTGTTGTTGAGAAATTATATTGATAAATGCTTTGAGATTTGCATTTTGATTTGAATATTCGTACTCGTGTTGTTACGTTTTATTCATCGCTAACATATATTTGTTGAGCATCTTTCTTGTCGTATTGTGTACTTCCCCATATTTTCTTTTAGTTGGCAGGTTAGCGTGGATTTTAGTGCTATGGACCAATTGGGATGATTTTAGCGTGGATTATTTTGAGAAGAATATTTTTGGATGATTTGTATTATTTTAATGTATAGAGATTTAGAGATTTGTATTTTATTTTCGAGTTAGTTGTTGTATGTAATTCGAGAGATTTGGTATTTAATTTGAAGAATTGAGATTAGTGGTCTCGTTTATATTGTGGGATTCTTTTAGATTCTCTATACCTTGTCACTTGTGGATTTGGATTTATTTTATCGCATTAGCGCTCCGTTCGCTCTCCCCGGGCGGGCGGGGTGTTACAGATATGAATAAACAACTAACCCCAAAACAACAAGTGATTGTCACATAATCACTTTACTCTAATTTGATCTTAAACTATGAGCCACATTAAATTTTCAAGTTCAAATTTACTACCTACCTAAAAATGAATCTTGATGAGCCTCTCATTTAATTAGTTGAAAAATAAAATAATAGATATATACTTGTTGTGGGTCGTACAAATTTTAATGATTCAACTAATAAAGTGAGAGAGGGTCACCAAGATTCACATTTGAAATGGATCAACAAATTTGAACTCAAAATGGGTGGTGCTAAATGAACCACTTAAACTCATCACCAACACCACTTTAAAAAGAAAAAAAAACAAGTAGATAATGGCACTCACAAAAATTAACCATTTTTAAAAAAAATTAAAAATTGAAGTCAAACCCGTAATTATTTTCTATAATTTAACTTTTAAACATTAAAAGAAATTAAATTTTGGTTTTGACCTAAAATATTTGAAACCCCAACTTTAACCTCCCCACCACCGCCCTCCATTGAAATTCTCCATCATCCAACCCTCCTTCGAAACTCTTCCAGACCCACCAAAAAACTCCATTGAATTGACTAGTATTTGCAAGAAATTTTTTATAGACAATGGATCTCTATGAAACAAGCTACAATAATGTGAATGAACCTGGAGTTTCAAATTCAAAGGGACAGAAAAAAGATGGACTCTTAGATGCATAAAATCATATTTCTAACCTTTGTATAACCTTTAAAACATCAAATGATCAAAATGAACGGAAAAAAATCGTTCTCAGTTGTTTTGTTGTTAGAGTGCCGAGATTGATGACGTTTTTCGACACTGTATCACCGAATGGAGAGTACTGGTTTCAAACTAATACCAAAAGTGGACACAAATTTCGGCATCACAATACCGAAACAATCCCTGGTACCACGGGAATGAAAAAAAAGTTATCATTGGCACCACATACAAAAAAATTCTTTTTTTCGTCACTAGAATACCGTGTCGGCATTAGAATACTGAATCGGTATCAGAGTGTCAAATTATATCATTATTTTCGACATTTAGGTACCGAAGTAAACAAAAAACGACGTTCGGTTTCTTCAGTATCCTAATACCGAATGAGAGGCAAATTTCGGCACCACAATACCGATTTATATCATCGTTTTCGGCACTTTGGTGTCGAATGTACAATTATTTTTTTCAAGAAAAAACCACCCCTATATAGTTTTTAATGGTTGAAACATACATACATTCGTTGTTTCTTGGTCGTTTTTTACTTCCTAACATTAACATCAAGACCTTTTAAGGTTTGTTTACATGCAAATGTAGATCTGAAAAAAAATGAAGAAAGTTGGGGAGAGGCAGCAGGGGGAGCGACGACAGCGGGGTGAGGTGGTGGTGGTGGTATAGTTAGGGTTAGGATTTTTTTAAAGTTTGAGAGAGAAAAAGAAAAGTACTAAGAGAGAGAAAGATGGGAGAAAATGAATTTGGTCAAAAAATGGTTTAAATACCTTTGACTCACTTTTGGATGGTAGGAATTATTTTTGACAACTTATGTGGTACATTTTCAATCAAAATAAATAGAAGGGTCATTTGGTTTTTGACCCCTATTAATTTGTCCAGTTTATAGTTTGACACTCAATATTTTTCATATTATGCCTTACGCTGCCATTTTGGATAGAAAATTTATCAGTCTAAGATTTGAGTGTTAAATTTTACATTAATAACCATTTTACCCTTCATTGTTGGGTGTCAAACTATTAAGTGAACAAATTAGTGTGTGTCCCCCGAGAACAATAAAATAAAATAAAAATAAAAACAAAACAAACAAAATTCCTAAGATTTTTTTTATTCCGACAGATTATTCCCAAGAATATGATTAGCGGGTTACCAATTATTTTTATTTTATTTCAATTTTCTTTAAAAAAAATTGTAGAGAATTATTCATGTTTCAATACATTTTCTTCCTTTTTTGTTAAAATCCAAACAAATTAGTGGGGTACCAACTTTTTTTCAATTTTTTAAAATTGACTTTTCTAAATATAAAAAAATAATCGGAACACATTTTTTCCACAGGACAAGGAAAAAAAATGTTTTAATCATATAGACTTTAAAACTTTTTACTGATTTTCCTTTAATTTTCATTTTAAATACAACCACTACAAATGAGGAAAAGAAACCAGGGAGCTTTTTTTTTAACTGTTTGTATTAATAAAAAGTGGGACAAACTAAAAAAAAAATATGTTTTTACCAGTTTTTCTTTACTGTTAAAACAAGAAGTTTTGAAAAAACTATTTTCCATTAAATTAACTGTTTTAAAAGTGTATTTTTACGTATTTCATTTTTTAAACATAAAAACTATGAATGAAAAAGAACGGTTTTCTAGACTACTTTACAACAGCTTTGGCTCAAGAAATAACTGTTTTTAAAAATGTAAGAAAAAACAGTTTTTTCGATTTAAAAAGTGCTTTAAAACGGTTTTTATTATTATTTCTCTTTTAAAATATAACATAAGTTGTTAATTTTGTTCCTTTTGCTGTTTACAGGGGTAATTTTGGATTTGAACAAAAAAAATGTCATTTAGCTGTCAGCATAGTTTTTTTTTTGACAGGACTGTCAGCATAGTTGACTGGATAAATTCTGTTCAAAATGGGCAGAGGTATAATATAAAAAATATGGTGTCAAACTGTGAACCAGATAAATTAGCGGGTGTCGAAGGACAAATGACGCAAAATTAAAGTTTACCCAAAATCTTTAGAAAAATTGTTAACTTTAATATACAAGTGACATTTCTTTAATTAAAGTTTGCCCGCTTTTATCATTGGAATCGCAACCTCACCCCTCTATTCAGATACAATCTCTCGTTTGAATTTCAAGTCGTTCTGTTATTCAGTTCGGTTTGACTTTGTGTTTCGTCAGATTGTTCTTAAAACTAGAGTTAGAGAGGAAGTTAAGTGCAAGAATGTGATGGTGGTGGTGGTGTCAGGAGGTAATTTTCTTTTTTTTTCTAGGGCGTAATTGGCTAGAGCTTCTATTATTAGGAGGTGTTGGCGATGAAGGTGGTGATTTTTTTACCTTCAAAGGTTTGCATCTTTTTTTTAGATTTTTTATGGGTTTTGAATTATTTTTAATTAAAACTGTAATTTCTTCTTGTAACTTTCCTTTTTTGAATAATTACTTTTAATTTAAAATTCATTTCTTTTTCATTTTTTTAAACTATTTAAGATAAAAATGCCACGGTTAAAGTTACCAATTTTTCTAACGATTTTGAGCTAACTCTTATTTTAAATTTAAAATGTATCCAAGTATAAAATCAATAATTAGTACCATTAATGTAAAAAAATATAATTTTTACCAGCATCAGATAAATGAACTCTATAAAAGCCAAAAAAAATTATGCAAATATCTCACCAAGTCATTCTTATTCATCACTTTTTCCACCATTTTTCTATCTTCTCATTAAATTAATTATTTATCAAATTTTCTCACCTCAGTGTCATCAAACAGGTCAGTCTTCTATTTAGAAAGAAAATAGTTGATATGTAAAAAGAAAATAGTTGAGACTAAGCAGCACCAAAACTTTCTCGCATTGACATTTTTTTTTTACTATGACTTAACGTTGACCCACGCCAGGCCAACCTTCATCAATTATCATAGTTGGTCCCCTCCCCACATTCACCATAAACCAGTCACAATACAACAGCTATTCATTGAAGGAATAAGAAAGTATGCATACACCACAAATAAATACACATTCATAGAAAGGAGCAAACAAACAACAGTAAGACCAAAATAAAAATACATTCAACCCATTCATTCCCAGTTGGGGTAAACCACGTCTGCGCTGAGAATATTTATTGAAAAAACACAACCAACCTCATGTGTAGCAATCAGGGCACACAAGCCCATGACTCTCACAATAAACTCCACACTTACACATGCTCCAATCACAGCTGTACAAAGTTCACAAGCGCAAATAAATCACAGCCTTTACGACAAGATTTGATCATACATGGGCCACACACACCATTCATAATGACTCCTGAGGGACCCCCTCTCTCCTTCTAAATTATCATCACCACCTAAATATAAGCATAAAATCAAGAAACAAAGGGAGGTGGAGGGTGGGGCCAGGATTACCTAACGCGCATGCACTCAATCCATGGAGCTCTCAACAATTTCGGAAAAAGGGGTCCTCATTTACAGCACAACCCACCACTAGTGTAACCATGCGTTCAAATCTGTGACTTTCTTTAATCCCCTCAAAGCTCAAAATAATCATTTCTACTCCACAGTAGATATCCCCATTTTTCTTCATACTCTGAAAGTAAAGTGCATTTTCATCCCATTAAGCCCCTCGTTTATTGGCCCATTATCATACACACCGCTCCAAAGACTGGAAAAAGATGGTAAAGGCTTCACAAAGCAAAAGCACCTTACTATCTCTTCAAACCCATCAATCATTTTAGTCAAACAACTCTTATTGGGTAACTGCTACCTTTTTTCTCTTTTTTTCCAACATGCTATTATGGAAAGAGGGATTGCAAGTTAAGGGTATAGCTAACATAATGAGCTTTGGCTTTGGGCTTTAAGCTTTAAGGACTTCAAGTAATCTATAGCTTCATCAATAATCAACAATGGGTCCTTGCTCATTGAACCCGGGATAATGCTTTGAATAATTCTCAATGTCTCCTCAATTTTATCCTTCTTGACTGAAATGGAACCCATGGCACGACTTGATGCAACGTCATCCTTGTACTTGCAGGATCTATCCAATTTCATAGAACTTTTCGCTTCCGCTAGTGATGATTTCTCATACCCTCCATCAACCAACTTTTGCCTTTTGCTTGAGCCATCAGAGCTAGCAACTTCCTCGATTATTTCCCACTGTTCAAACTTCTGATGACTCCCTTTAATGGCACATGGAGAATGACCCGTGCTTGTAACTTCATCATCCTCGTCACCATCATCATCCTCATCATCATTCTCATCGTCATCATCAGAATAAAGTAAAGCATTGATTTCTTCGGTGTCTTCATGCATTACACTTTCTTCACCAATTACTTGATTCTCACCCGATCTTTCCAGAGTAAAGGGCTTGGTCGGAGATATTGTTGCCTGTTTTTCATCAAGCAGAACAGGATTCACCTCTTGTTTCGTGTGTGCAAGAAACGGAATACGAGATGAAGAGCCAAAAGGACTAAAAAATAATCTAGTCTGACTCCCAGACTGGTCAAAAATGAGGAACCTCTTCTGAACAGAGGCAGTTGCATCATTCGGCATAATCTTGATCCCAAGTCCTAGGGGAGATTCATATTGAGATTCTATGGGATATGGGTTCCGAGGGGAAACCGAACTCTCCACCAGAGGTGGCAAATTTTGAGATAACTCATGAGTTCCATTTGCTTGTGCCGTCTTAAAACCAGGAAAAGCCACATTTGTCGAAAATGTGCAAGGGTTCATGAAAGACGGGAAGCTATTTCGTTGCCCAGGAGGTAGTGGTTTGCTCGTGTAATTCAAATTGGGTGAATGCCAAGCAGAATGCTGCTGAAAAAGCCAAGACTCGTCTGCCTTCACCATGAGCCAAAACAATCACCTAAAATATTAACCAAAAAGAAAAATTGGACCAGAACCCATTAAAGGATATATACCAAGATAATTCCAGTGCAATTACTAGAAAGGTAGTGACAAACATACCAGGATATCAAATGTACTTGTATATCTGCGATGTTTAATTACTTTCAGAAGAGAAATTTGGAAGAGTAAAAAACTAATTATCTCAGCTTGATATGATGACTTCAAACATCGAATAATCTACGTAACAGGTTTAAGCAAGTGACGAAAGTACTCAGCCTGCAAAATAGGAAGACAGAGACAAATTAGTATCACTAATTGTTTCTGAATGATCATCAAGCACATAAATACTGTACAATTTGGTTCATTTGTATACAAAAATAAAATCAGTGACGCAAGTAACTCAAAAGAGTACAAAAAATATATTTATATAAAGATAGATGATACAAAATATAAATGCTAAACCAGTCTCAAACCAACCTGGCAATCTTGCAAAGGTTGAAAGCAAGCTATAACTTTAACTATAATAGTTGGTCTTCCCGCAATTCCACTTTCATGTTTTAATGCCCGGAATCTTGTTTGGCTAGCAGCTTGGCACACCATAACTTCTTTTGACCACTGGATGATTACTACAATGTACGCAAAAACAAGTGCGGAACACAAGAAATTGCCAACCCAAGAAATAGCCGATTGTGTAAAGAGAAAGAAGCACACTAGAAGTAACCAAAAAAACTTATAGAAATTGGTGGTAACAAACTCAAAAACCTATAATAGAGACGAACTAAAGAAATTCAAAGAAGAGCTAGTATAAGCGTACGCTATCTCTTGGACAATCCTATGATATTACAAGGCGTGTGACAGAGGAGATTAAATCCATGGACAGATCAGTGAAAAGCAGGGAGTGAGAAACAAACTAAGGATCAACGAACAGTCTAACAAATTTATAGAATAACCCTACAATACAAGTTCAAGGTGCTAACTTTGCGAAACACATCATTTGACATATTCAACCACCACATATTGTTTTGCTCTATTTACGATTGTTATAGTCGCCCCTATATATGTTGGTGCTGTATTTTCAAGTTACCTGCAATGGTAGCAAAAAAGGGTATGAATGTTTATAAGTACATGACTGAAAATAAAACATCCCTGAATAAATAAATAGACAAATAGAAACAATCTTTTGAGTTTCTGGAGTTGCAAAGTATTTAAAAAAACCTAATAAATGTGCTCTAAGCCATAGTCTAGTGATGGTTAGTAAAAAGAATATGAGAAATACCCAAAATATAGGTCCAATTGTTTTTCATAAAGAAAATAATTTTTTTTATTGGTTTGATTCAGTATTATCTCAATTACGCTGTTCAAACCCATGTGACCCAAATGAGTCTTGGTAAGATTGTGCAATAAACTAGGCAGAAAATGGTACTATACTAATCAAACAAAGGGTATAAAAAGTCATACAAAGAATGAAATGGAAAAAATTATTTGAAGTACTTACAGATAGCCAGAGAGAGATAGCGTTCAAGGGGTTCGTTCTGTTAAGAGATGCAAAGAAACAGATAGTTAATTCAACAAAGCTAAGTTAAAAATTTGCAGAAAGTTTAGCGAATGAATTGAAAGAAAAGAGTGAACAGTTAAAACCTAGCAGCTGTACCTGATAAGTTGATGCGGGGAAGTGAGACAATTGAGGGAACATCGGATTATATAGACTGGCCGAATGACATAATTATCCCTCGTTAGTGTGAATTAAATAGGTAGTATATGCTAATGGCATCCCAAGTTATACAACCAACTCATCCACGTTTATGTACCAAGTGTCAATTGTTTATTGATGAATAAATTGTGTAATTGTTATTGCATAAAGGATTCAAATTTCGTGTTAGACAGGCATCCAATTTGTATGATGTGTGGGTATTTTATAAAAAAATTACTTAAAATTTATTGAAAATATTATAAATAGATAATAATCAATAGCATTTGTAAATATGTTACTTGGGCAACATTGACAATAAACTATTGCATTCAAGTCTCTTCGCGCAGTTGTATAAGGCTGTTTTGGGGACAGACTTGGTGTCAACTGGTTTTTCTCCCCAGTTCGACTCCCGGCTCTGTCAAAATAATATTTGACCAGCGAAAGTCAAAAATCGCGAAAGGAGATTAATCGAGGTGCGTGTAAGCTGTCGAACACCTCGTGGTAAAACCAAAAAAAAAAACTATTGCTACATAATCTTATATTCTTAAAAGTTAAAAATGAAAAAGTAAAAAAAGTCAAATAATTCTTTAAAAACTTGACAATAGAATCACGACAAATCATTTTTCTTATAAAATAAGTACTACAGAGTTAAATTAACAATAATGTCTTAAGTAAACTAAATAAGACAATTTTTTATACCAGTAAAATCATATTTTAATCCCAAAATCAAATATACATATACATCTAAAAAGAAATAGGCACAATGGAACATTTCTCCTTATCTTCGCGAATTTTCTAAACTACTTAACTGTTTTAAATATTTATTGAAAATTGTCATATAAATTAATAATCGTATGACATCATCTCATACAAAACAATGATAACTTTTTCCTAGTGCGCGACTTAATTATTATTTTTTCTTTAATCATGATCACCGACAATTGCATGACATTCGTCATGGTGCATTCCAAAGTTTTGTGGTTCGTTAATATGTTCCGAAAAAGGAAAAGTGGGCATAGTAAATAGAAAACCAATAAAAAATAAATGTATATAAATTCTTACCTAAAAGATCTTGGTCCTCCAAAAATGGGGCAGCGAGTTAATACGAAAATGGAGGAGGAGGATACTCATTTTCACTTTTTATATAGGCCATTTTCTTACATCATTGAACCAAAATGATTCAAAGTATCATTTTTTTCCAAATTCAAAATAAAACCATTTCAAAATAATAATGTAAAAGATTTCTTCTACGTCAACTAATGATTTTCACGTATTTGCTGCAACACACTGATATAACGTATCATGATTGATTAGTGTTGCTGGCGTGAACCTACATCCATAAGATAATAATCAATCGCAACACGTTATGTCAGCGTGTCGTGCCCAACAAAAATTATGAGTCGGTTTAAACCTATTATAATGTAGAAATACCAAATCAAACAGATAATTAACATCACGGTACAAATAATTGCATAACACACAATATATATCTACCTATTTGTATATTCAAGAGCGTACAACTAAACACATGCAATATATGCAGGAAAAGATAACACGACATGGGTTTTACAGTGGTGTTAATATTGATCCCCTCACCTCGAAGCCCAAAAATATCGATCCCCTCTAAGAGACAGTTATGGTGCAATATATTATATATCTTGTTGGATACGATATTAGAATAATGCAGTGACACCACTCACGTCTCTTTCTCATTTAGTTTTAAAAACCCACCTCCACAAATGCCTCACTTATCTCTCCACTTCCCAACACGAACCATGAACAATAATACCCTCATACCTCCCATGGTCCTTCAACCCCAAGCTCCACTCTAGAAGTTCAGATTCTGCGAATCTTAATTTGGCATTGGTAACGATTTCACCCGTCGGATCATCCTCTTCAACTCTTCTTTAACAAAAAGATGTTGGTATTGGTGTTTTTACAAATTAAAATGATTAGTACCATATGTGATAGTGTTCATGATTAAATGAATGGCTTAAAAACTTCATAAAGTATAGAGAAACCATGTAATAACCCTATAATGATTACAATGTGTTTTCAAACTTTGTATTACCCAAATTTAGCCAGACCAAATTCACCTGAACCAAGCCAACTGCCAGTACTAAACAAACCCCTAAAACGACGATTCAAAGATGGAGGGGAAGACTACCAAACCTGAGATATATGCAGACAACTTCGCACTAGAGAAAACAATCTGATGCAAACTCCGTTTATCAGAATTTGGAGATTCAGCCTTCGTGATTATTGTCGATTTTTAAGCCTGTGGGTTTTGGGAAAAGGTCCTAATAATGCTCAAAGTGTATAAAAATAGGACACTCCATATAATTTTATAAATTTTGTCCATGTACTAAAAATACCATGAAAAATTGTGAAAAATAATACCGCTGGCGCGGACTAAAAAAATAAAGGTATTGTACCACAGGGACTAGATTTATAAACTTGAAAAGCATTGTCCTAAAAATCCAAATATAGGAAGGAACATGACCTTTACCTTAATTCTCTATTTTTTATTGGTTGATGTTTATGGGCATTGATGCTTTGATTTATAGGGATCCAGGAACAGTGAATGAGAGGGAGGGGAATAGACAAGGGCTGAATTCGGATTTCAAAGGTTGGTGGCCGTTGATACTATTGTATTTGAGGTATAATATAGATTAGGTATAGAAAATTAGGGCTTGAGAGCTATAGTAATCATTGAAAGATTTTGGATGCTAGCATTCATAATTTAAAAAAATGAACGTTTAGGTCTCTCATTTCACTACACCAAAATGGCCAAAATATCACCTTTCAGCCGGCCACCCTTGTTAAAGTCATTAACCGTGACAAAAAACACGCGTTTTATGTCACGGTCATTGATCTTGACACGACCGTGACAAAGAATTGTCACGGTCAATGACCGTGACAAGGCCGTGACAAATGTAGTTGTCACGGTCGTGTCACGGTCAATGACCGTGAAAATTCTTTAAATAATTGTCACGGTCAATGACCTTGACACGACCGTGACAATATTTCCAGCAAATACCCTTTCCCCCTTCTTTTTTCCCTCCCGCCGTTCCCTCCCTCTCTCTCTCTCTCGACGCTGCTCTCTCTCTCTCTCTCTCTTCCATTTATATATATGTTTGTGTGTATGTGTGTATATATGTGTGTGTGTGTATGCGTGTGTGGGGGGTGGGGAAGGGTGGGGGTAGGGGTGGGGGGGAAAGGGTGGGGGGTAGGGGGTTAAATAGGGGGTTAAAATGTAAATAAATAAGTAATTTTCTATAAATTTTCAAAAATAATATCCAAAAATGTAAATGTAAATAATATCCAAAAATAATATCCAAAAATGTAAATGTAAATAATATCCAAAAATATTGGATAACAATTTATTTTCATTCAAAATAAATAAGTAATTTTCTACAAATTTCATAAAAAAATGAAGGTCGGCTTAATATGTGATTTAAGTGTGAAATAATTGCTATATACTTATACTAATGGAGAAAAAAACCATATATGGCTTTTTTGTTGACTTTATATGGTGAAATAATCACATGACTTTATATCCATCAAATAAAAGCATGAAAACTAAAAAACTGCAATAAAGGTTAAAATGGCATCCGAAGTTGCTAAAAACATGAAAAATAAAATATTTTTTAAGATTTGTGGTGAATAACTAAAGTTAAAAAAAGTATTACTTTAGTCATTAAATTACTTTTTGAATTCGGGCGATGCGCATAAATTTGTAGTAATTGTCTTATAATAAAGATCAATTAGTCTATGTTGTTGAAAAAATTGATCAAATTAGTGAGCCCTTCATATTTTAAAAATGTTATTTTTATTCCTATTTAACTTTTCTTTCTATACACCCCTAATTATATTTAAAGTGTAATAAAATAGGAGTTATAGAAAGAAAAGTGGGGTTTTCATAATCTTACTTTGTCACAATTAATTTATATGCCTCAAAGTTATTTTATCACTCTTAGTTTATATTTGTGATAATACTTTATTAAAGATTTTTATGGGAACTTGTTATACTAGAACTTAGATGAACACTAAGTGATGAAAATAGTCCTTAAAATTGAAAATTAAATAAAGTTTATAAAAGTAAAGATGCTGGTAATACATCAAAGATAAATTAATAAGGACTAAATAACAAAACGTGTTCAAGTGTATAACAAGAAAGAAAATGTGGTATTTAGATTGGGTAAAATTCTTAAAGTAATGTTAAGGGACTAAAAGACCCAAGACAACTGGACAATAAGTCACGGACCGAAAAATTTATGACGGGTGATGAAAGCCCGTAAACATGTTGGGGTGGGGGTGGGGGTGGGTGGGGATGGGGTATGATTTATAAAAAGCACAAAAAAATAGTAGAAATTCAATACCTGAAATTAACATGGAGATTATTTTAAATAGATAGTCACTACTGTGTGTGTGTTTAAATTGAAAGAAGATATGAGAATTTTATTAAAGATTTTTATGTGTGTGTGTGTAATTCTCACTTTATTAATGCCAAACCCGACTCTCTTATAAGATATGCATATTGTGATAATATTATATCTGTACTAATAACATTTTTTTTACAGCAAATGTCTCCTTCAGATATTAAGGCGAAGATGATGATGCTGTTTATGATGATGCCGTCTGGGGTCGATGGTAGTGGAGGCGACGAGGGCTCTTCCGCCCCTAGGCTCCCCAAATATGGGAAATATGGGATTACCGTCGAGAACAAATCGGAGATTTTAGTGAGATCCCTCGTTCTGCTAAAGACGGTCATCGGCCCGGGATTTATGAGTTGGAAGGAGGTGCCGTATGAGCTCAAGTTAGCTGTTTGGGCGGCACTACAGGTAATATATTTATATTTATATTTATGTTTATATTTATATTTATATTTCAATTTCAATTTCATATTTATATTTATATTTATTCGCAACTAACATTGTATTTGTTGGACAGGAACAATTCAACTTGGATCCAAAGCTACGCAATCCCGTGTTAGAGCAGATTAGGGAGCAACTCAAGTCGTGGAAAAAAAATATGCGGGCACGGTACTTTGGGAAAACACGAGAGTCGATTATCCAATGGCGTGAATCCGTCCCCCCCAAGAAGCCGATCTCATTGGCACAATGGCAGAAGTTCATTGACAATGAGATCGAGGATCGACAATTGGCATCTCGCCAATCAGGGAGGGAAAATCGGGCAAAAAATACGGACGTGCACTACTCCGGCCGGACCTCTTACGCCGAGGTGGAGCATAGGATGCAGGTAAGATTTAATTTTTCTATAACTACAGAAATATATTATTCTTCATTATTTTACTTTGCGGGGCCGATACTAATTTTACTTTACTTTATTTTATTTCAGGGGGTAGGGAGTGGGCCAGGGGGTAAGCCACATAGGCTCGATACTTATGTGGCTCTTCGGACGAAGAAGGGGAAGGACAAGGAGGTGTCCCCGAGCGTCGCGGCCACGATTGTAAGTAATCCGACAGTTTAATTTTTGTTAATTACGTTATAATTTTTTAGTTTACTTATTTTACTAATCATGTGCTTTTTGTCGTTTCAGGCAAAGCTTAAGGAAGTGCACGAGTTACAGTCTGATGTCGACAAGGCATCTTTGTCCACAGATGCACTCAGTCAAGTGCTTGGCTCTGATCGCAAGGGGAGGACAAGGGGGTGAGCTCGCAGGTGGCCAAATCTAGGATCATCGGATTGGAGACGAGTGACACCGGGTTGGCTCGAACGGTGGATTCACACGACGCGAAGCTGTCCCGTTTGGAGGCGACGGTCCAAGATATGTACGCATTCATGAAGCGTACGTTGGGCGGAGATCGTAAAGGGAAAGGGAAAGGGAAGGAGAAGGCGGTGGAGGAGGAGGTGCGGGAGGACGAGGCGCAGGATGACGAGGATGTGGACCTCGCTGCTTCATCACCGACACGTTCGTACTTCGATGATCCACTTCCCTATTTGGCACCCTTCAACAGATCAATGTCGACACTTGGTTGACCGAGCGTGTTCATATTGGACGTATTTGATGGCCAGCGGATAGGGCGGGGGTTGAGGGACCCGAATATCGTCCAGGGTGGAATAGTTCATGGACGTGCGCTTCAAGAGATGGAGTCCAGGGTGCTCGTCACGCATGTCATACCCGGGAAGGAGAACTCCCTATTGTGGTTGCGCGAACAATGCGGCACGACGTATATTAGTGGGTGCGTCAATTCGTATGTCGTGCGGCCTACTCACCTCCTCAGTTTTAACAATACACCAGACATGTAGTGACATTGTTTTAAGTTTGAATTGAATTGTTATAAGTTTAAATTGAATTATTTTAAGTTGTTACATTTGAATTATATCGTGATGCATATTGTCTCAATTTGAATATATATTTGCATTATCTTTAGTTTGTTTGGATATATGATGTTTGGAACAGGTACAACGTTGCTATAACAGGTACAAATATACTGCTGGGCAGTGGCAGTGGCCATACTGCCCAGCAGATTTTTTTTAAATTCTGTCCAGAATTGTCACGGTCATTGACCGTGATAATTTTTTTAAAAATGTTCACGGCTTTGTCACGGTTTATAACCGTGACAAACGTGTCACAGTCATTGACCGCGACACGACCGTGACACAAAACGCGAGTTTTGTGTCAAGGTCAATGACCGTGACACGACCGTGACAAAAAAAGTTGTCTCGCCTCGAAATGTCACGGTCATTGACCTTGACAATAGTGCAGATTTGGTGTAGTGTTTTATTTAAACGTATGCTTGGTATGAACGGGTGTGAAGAGATGCCTCCCTTGTTCAAACCACACTAATTGTTCTTGCCTCCTTTAATATAAAGAGGTCTCTAGTTAACTCCTTGGTGAAGTCAGGTGTCACATTTTTGATTGGTTCATAGGTCATCACATCTTTATGGTATAATAATAACCTCAAGACTTTGCTGAGGATCGTAGAAAGTAGCAAATTCCCTAGAGAGTAATGTCTTCTGAGTAGGTGTTTAGCGACTGAGTGAGTGAAGGTTTTATCTGTAGGATGTTGTTGGCTCGAATCCTTATCGGCTCGTCACTTACTGACCAATTTCATTGTGCGTTTTAAAAAAATTCTCTTGTTATAGGCCCGCCACGTGTCGATCATTGGCTGAAGCGGCAGGTAATTATTAACATACGCGTGTTTGGGGCAGTGTGCGCTCAGAGGACTGTCACACATCTTTTAAGTTATATTACACACGGTTTTCCCAAAAACTAATCATTTCTTCCTTTTCGGTATTTAAACCGCCAATTTCATTTATTTTAAACCTTTTGCAATCTTATCTCCTTCATACACACACTATAAAGAGAATGTTATTCCATGTATCTAAGATTTTATCTATCTTATCCCCTGTTTCCATAGTTTTTGGCAAGCACCTTCCTTTTCCAGACATTCGTTGTCTGCCTTTGCAACTTTTTCACTCGCGTTTGACTCTCTGGGACACCATGTATCCCTTTGCCTTTTCTCCTCTAGTTTTCCTATATCTTTTTCTAAATTACATTATTTTCTATTATGCAATCTCCTAGATAGTTATAAACATTGTTGTTTGGGCTATTTGATTGTGATTTTATTGGTGGATTTGTGTGTTTAAACGGCCATTGAGTTGACCCTAGGTATTCATAGTTTCTAGGGTTTTTTTAGTTTTTTCTTCAATTTCTTCAATTAAGAATGAAAATTTCCCTAGGTTTTGTTCCCCTTCTAATTTTTAGCCATTTATGAGTGACTCTGAGCAGATTAAGAGTGTATGAAGGCAGATTCCTGATTACAATAATAGGTATTCCTTTGAACCCCTTAGACATGTTATATTAGCGATCGTTCGCCTTCCTGGGAGTACTCTTGAGGATCCCATATTAATTGTTCATGATATTTCTTCCTCTATTAGGTCGACACCTCAGCCCCCAAATATTCACTATAGTAGGTCAGAGTTTATGACCTCTATAAGCTTGGATGTTGGTGGAAAGAATGATGCAGTTTGGAGGAATTACATCAATTATACTTTTGAGGAATTCGTGTATGTGATCGGATCTGCCATTAAGAAGGCCCTGTACTTCAAGCCTCCCTTCATTTTCCCTAGTTCACCTGTAGTAGTGCCTTTGAAACCTTTTGCGTCGTTGAAGACGGACGAGAACAAGGCCACCCCTTCTCAATCTGATAGTAGTTTATATGATCCTTCCCAGACTGATGCCAAAAATTATGCTTGGGACATCAATGAATCTGAATGGATAGGTCTCATAGACATCTATAGCATCCCCATTAACATAACTTGCAAGTTGGTTGGTAAGGATGTAATGGCTTATAATTGACTTTATGCCGATGAGTTTTGTGTCACCTTAGCTGCCCTAGCTGTGGGTCTTTGCCTCCCCTTACACCGGCATTATGGGTATCTTAAAGGATTATGGGGTGTCCCCTACCAAACTTCCACCTAATGCTTATTGGACGATCTTGAGATCAATTATTTATTGGAGGGAAGTATTTGGCTTCCATATTAATAAAGAGATATTCAGATATATTCGCGGGATAAAGGACAGCGCCAAGGCCCTTGGATATTATTATCTCTCCCTTCAGAAACCCAATAAAAAGTTGGTGAAAGTGATCTAAGCCAAAAACCACTTCTTGAGGCATAAATTTGTTTATCTAAGGAGTAAATGGGAGTTCGGCCCGAAAGAAGTTAGAAAAATTATTAGGGTACTTCAGGATTAGGGTAGTCCGAACATAATTTATACTTTTCTCTCATACAAATTCCTCTGTTACTTCTCAGTGGATTTTTCTCTTAAACTACCCTGGTTTTTCTATATCAAAATTTTTCCCTAAGATTTCAACTACCGAAAGGAGATTAGTGGATAAGTACTACGGACCCAATCCTCCTATATTTGACGATATATTTTCCCTTAACAAACTTAATGAGTTCAGCTATTATAAGGCACTAGTTTAAATCGAAGCTAACGCCCGAGATGAGGCTGTGAGAGAAGTTGAATAAGGTATCAATTTTTTCACAAGTGTGTGTTCATTCACCTTTCAGCTCGTACATTTACTAACTCATGGGTGTATTTTGTACATCATCTACTCCTTCCATGAAAATGCATAGGGCCCCAAATTTAAAATCTTATAAAAAATTATTTCCTTTTATAGATGCGAAAGCTAGATGGTTCACACAAAAAACAACAAATTTTAATTTCTTCTAAATAAAAATTAAACCAAGTGAAATTAAGATGAAACACACACACAATTTAATTTCACTTAAATCCAATTAATTTAACCCAAGTCCTAGAAATTTGCCTAAGTCATATTTTCCATATTACCAAATTAGGCCAAACTAATTTTAACAAATTAAATTAATGACTTAAATTAACTACACATTACCCAATATTTATTTAGCACCAAATTAAACAAGTAGTGACTTAAAACCAAATTTTATCTTTTTACCTAAGCATGCGTTCTAGGTGATTTTACAAGATAAAATAAACAATGAATCACTATGCCGCGATGTATGAGGAAAAACCCACAACGGGAAACAACCTCGGACGGCCCTAGCCTTAAGTCCACTAAGTACGGAATTGTAATTACAAGCAAGATGACTTACAGCACTCGACTCGACTCCTTCAAGCCCCGACGCGTCTTCTTGCAAATACCTCTGCTTAGTCGACAATCTCGGACTCCACCGGAACCTTGGAATCCACCAATGAGGAACTAGGAAGCAACCGTCAACCACACACAATGCCTTTCACCATGTGAGAATGCCTCAGCCAAAAATGAACTTCTTCTTCTTTGAGGTATTTAGAAGAAAACCCAAACGAACTCTTCCAATGGTAGAGATAAACCGGTGCCAAAACTCCAAGCAAAGTATTTATATAAAAAAAAAACTTGGATAAACATATGGGTGTATATGTGTTTTGAAAGGAATTTACTCCAAAAAACTTAACACATAAAAAGGAACTTTTTCTTCAAAGTATTTTCCTCTAATGACTCTTGGAAATGTGAAAAAGTTATCTTCAAAAAGTTAGTTCCCGCACTTAAGAAGTATGTCAAAAAGGAAGTGGGGCAAAGTAGTGGGAAAGTGGAAAAAATTGGCTTAAAACTGTTCCCCGCTGTATTTTCGTTAGAAATCTCGTTCGAATGAGTATGTTCGAACGAAACTTCTAACGAAAAGATAAAAACAAATTCTGAAATTTCGTTTGTAATCTCATTCGAACGAGGCCGTTCGAATGACTTTTCTAACGAGATTTTAGACCTTGATTCTAGATAATTTCGATACGAACGCGTGGCCACCAGTTTCGTATTTTTTTTATTTTTTTTAATTTGATATGATTTTTCTACGGAAAGGTGTCCAAGAACAAAATCTTTAGAACTATGAATTCAAAAAAATTAACAAAAAAAATACTAACACCCAAAATAAATTTCAAAGCTCCTATATATATATATTAATGCATTCATACCTTTTGGAGACTATGAAATCCTCATGTTGATGACATAAAATGAGGCACTGGAACGTGGCATATGATGAAGCTTTATACTCTTGACCTCTACGTCTTCAACTAAACACATCATAGGCTTGAATAGGTACATTGAAGATTATCCTATGACATAAACGTTTTTTCCCAGAATTGAGCCAAAACTACAATGAGACTCAATTGGAGAATTGTGTCCTTACATTCTACATCAGGTTTTTGACTTCAATCAACTTAGGAAATGTTCCCAAAAGTATTTATTCGTGTAGTGATTAGGCATAAATTTGTAACACCCCGCCCGCCCGGGGAGAGCGAACGGAGAGCTAATGCGATAAAATAAATTCAAATCCACAAGTGATAAGGTATAGAGCATCTAAATAAACCCACAATAATATAAATCCACTAATCTCAATCTCTTCAATTCCAACAAGTCTCTCGAATAAATACAACAACCAACTCGAAAATAAAATACAAATCTCCAATGCTCTATACAACAAAATAAATAATACAAATCTTCCAAAAGTATTCTTCCCAAAATAATACACGCTAAAATCAATCTCCATAGTGCCCAAAAATCCGCTCTAACCTGCCACTAAAAGAAAATATGGGGAAGTACACAATACGACAAGAAATATGCTCAACAAATATATATTAGCGATGAATAAAGCGTAACAACACGAGTAAGAATATTCAAATCAAAATGCAAATCTCAAAGCATTTATCAATATAATTTCTCAACAACACTTTAACCAGGTCACCAGGCCTCACCACATCCATATATGCTTTATCAAGCCATAACCCGGAAAACAGGAATTTTGGCGGGTGCCCAACATCCGTGCCATATTAAAATCTCATGACAACATGCTCATCAACAATATAATGATACCATATGAATCAAAATAATTTCAACAATTATTTTCCAGATTTCAATGAATTTATCAATTCAAATATGAGTTCAATTAAACAAGAATTCAAAGAGAATGACACTCGCGAGATTTAAGGAGCAAATTGTGTAAAACCCCATACCTCAAACCATGATGAGAAACCAACGATCACATCCTCAAGATCAACTCAAAAGATCTACAAAAGCTCCTCCAAGAACCTCCAACAAAATAGCCCCAAGAACACATCTAATCTAAGGTTGGAACTCACAAATCTCAAGGGCCAATGTGTATATAAAAAGAAGAGGAATATAAAATATATTTGCTGCTAAAATTTGTGCCAAAAGTAGGTTAAAAGGGTTGCCCACGACTTTCTTTTATAATGCAAAGAAATGAAGAGTTTGAATCCAAAAGACTCCTTTAAATAAGGTAAAGAAATGAAGAGTTGGAAGTCAAAATAACTCTTGAAAATTACTTAATGTTCGCCGACTTAGAATTCCAAGAGTTAAAAACATTTAAAAATCATTTTAAAATCCGTTTTAACTCCGTTTTCGAAACCGTTTGAAATTCTCGCCTTTAAAAATAATATTCAACATATTTGAGCAATAAAAATAATTTTATCTAAAACTTTATTTTCCTCCATTTTCCAAAAATTAATTAAAATAGCCCAAAAATTATGCGGATTGTTACAAAATTCTTCGTATTTATCCCCATAATTTAAAGTCTTTTATCGCTCCGCGGAGTGTAATTCAAGTGGATTTATCTCATATCATTGCTACTGACATTTTCTAACGAGTATGCCGAGTTTCTATATTTCTCATCATTTTTGCATATATTTTATGCATACAAAGAAAGAAGAAACTCGAAGAGAGAATGAAAATAAGAGCAGAAACGTCAAAGGGGGCAAAAAAGTAATTTTCATCGGGAATTAGGAAGAGAAGCCTAAGAGAAATTTAATATTTCAAGTCTACAAACACCTAGGAAGAAATATCATCCAAATCCGAGTCACAAATCAAAAGTTACAAGACTTCAAAGTTGAGAGAAAATTACAAAGAAGAAAAAGTTTCCTGTAAAGATCAAACTGAACCGAAGAATATGAAAAACAAAACAATCTTGTCCTTGGAGAACTTTATGTGAAACATAAAAAGATGGAATCGAACCGAAGATAAAGAAAACGAACCGAACCAGTTCTAGCAAAACTTTCTGTTAGAGGCAAACCGCACTGAATCCCCTAAATAGGATCAGTTCGATTGTCGAAATTTGGATTTATCCACTTGTAAAATTAGAGCCTTGCATTGTTAAAACTCTTGTAAATTCGTAGGTTATTTATTCCAACGTCTTTGAAGATATGGAGATCTTCTTTTTACATGGTTTTAGAGAGAGGGAGTGCTGAAGAAACCTAGAAGCTCAGAAATACAATTTGTTGATTCTCAATTAAGAATTCTATAGTAAAGTTAATTTCTTTCTCTCTTCCATTGTTTGACTTCAATAATTCATGCAATATTAGTTTATTTTAAAGAAATATTGAATCCTTTTACTCATCTAGGTATAATTTTATAATGATTTCAATCACATGCACCGTAGAAACCCTTGCTTTCACTAGTTAGACCATGTTAGGCTAAGATTTTTAGGGGTTGGGATGCATGAACCCAGCCTGATGTGGTTTTCATATGTGTAAAATTAGTTCCATGAATTAAATAAAGGATTGATACATGTTGTGTGGTGATCACAACCGTCGTAGGACTTTTGATCTCGTTTGCCCTAGGTAACCGGGATGTTTAAGAGTGCGACGCGCGTGTAGCTATAATAACACCGTTTTATTCTTACTTTTGATTACGTATAGTGCGGGCTAGTACCCTCATATATGTAATGCTTAAGATTAATAAAGAATGGGATTAGTAAATTATCTAATTTATAACTAGCTTTATCACAGGTAAACATACTAGGGTTGGAGGATTGTATTCTGACCTTAATTTTATCTTTTATAGTTAATCAATCACAATTAGTTCACTCTTGCATGCTTAGTTCATTCTTAGTTTAATTTAATTTCACTTAGTTGATAGATATAATCTCATTAGATCATCTTTATACTTCTTTTTAGAGTCAGTTTAGGGTTGACCATCTTACCTACCGTCGTCACGTTCTACGTCCTATTTCCCTGTGGATTTGATCCCGTCTTATCGGGTTTATTACTTACGCAATAGGCTTGCACGTGAGCCTATATAGGCATACACTTTAGACACATTTATGGTCGCATCAAGTTTTTTGGCGCCGTTATCGGGGAATTAGGTAGACTGTTAGCTTAAATCCAGTTAATCAAAAACTTTGATAAAAAAAAAATTCAAAAATCCAAAAAAATAGAAAAATAAATAAAATAAAAAAGATAGAACATTTCTCATAGTCCTTTCATGCAAAATACGCAACAAACTCCTCGATCAACTCCCACACGCATTTATGAGAATGCGATAGTTGAGTACGACCCTGATAGCTCACATGCCCCTCGCGTTCCTCAATTTTGGATTTCACCTCCTATACCGCCAAATTCACTAAGAAATCACACTTCAAGTGATCCTCCAGGTTACGCTCCTAGCACACAGAGTGAAGATACTGAGGCACTTAGAGAGATCAATATGTCACAACATGATAGCGTATGCGCGGGTGAGTAAGAAGCATTGTATCGACCTTTGAGATAATTCATATACCCTGAGAGGTCAGTCACTCCGGGATGCCGTCTGCTCCCATATAATGCAGGGAAATTCCGTTTTCAAAATGGAATGATCCAAATCCTTCCCACATATCATGGAATGGAGTCGAAGAAGCCATATCTCCACATTTGGGAGTTTGAGGAGGCGTGTGAGACTTTCAGCGATCAAACATGCACAAAAGATGTGATCCGCCTCAAGCTTTTACCATTCTCTCTGAAGGATAAAGCTAAGGCCTGAATATGGTCTTTACCCCCGAATTCGATTATGTCGTGGAACGAGTTACAATCCAAGTTTCTCAAGAAGTTTTTCCCTCCACATCGAACGAACTCCATTAAGGCTCAAATTCAAATCTTTCGACAATTAGAAATTGAGTTTTTAATCGATAATTTTGAGCGTTTCAACGAGTTAGTTACCTTATGCTCTCATCATAGTCTTGATAAACAACAAATAATTTCCTTCTTCCGTCATGGGCTGAATATCAACTCCAAAAAACTTGTTGAAATAATGTGTGATGGACCCTTTTATCGATTTAGACCCCAATGATGCTGAGCTCCACTTGAGGTATGTCGCTGATACCACTCAAGCTTGGAATACATCTGACCCTAGTGCTCAGAATTAAACTCGCCAAGTGGCCACCACTCCATCAGCATTTGGTCTATATTACGTAGAGAAAGATACCATGATGGACCGTCGAATCGATCAAATTGAGAAAGGTATGAGAGAGTTACTCGCTGCACGCGTAAGAGAACCAACTGGACCCATCCACACCCCAATTGGGAAGGTGTGTTCTATTTATGAGGCGGGACATTCAACAGAGGAATGCTCGATGATACCCACCTACAAAGTTATGCTTCAAGAGCAAGTGAGTTATGTAGGAAGATTTAAGGGTAATTTTGGTGCCCCGAACGAAAATTCTTATAACCCTTCATGGAAAAACCACCCAGGTTTTAGCTATGGGCAACCACAGGCTGCGATGCATCCTAATTCATATGTTTCCCTTCCTCCACCTCCACACTTTCAACAAGCACCACATATGCAAGGACATATGAAAGAACCATCTCTTGGACCGTATATCACTCCACCACGGAGAAATATCGAGGATACAATAAATCAATTCATCAATGCTCAAAATGCAACCAATGCAAAACATGATCGCATATTCGTCGACATAAATGTGAATATCTCCAAGTCGCAATCGTCATTGAGTATCCAAGATAAGGGTAAGTTTTTGGCTCAAGGCCAAAGACCTCCCCAACGTCAAACTAGTGTTAGCTCTACATCCATGGAGAATCAAGAGCAATGTCAAGCCATCACCACTCTATATAATGGGAGAGTTGTTGATTTATCACCTCTCCCACACGACACACCTAAGGACAATGAGATTTTTTTTGGCACTAAAGAGGCCGAAGATGCCCCCTTGAAGGAGAGTGAAAATGATGAAACTAGTGAGCCTGAAGTTGTAGTAAAACCAATCACCGCTGCACCATTTCCTCAACAGTTGGTTCCTCCCCAAAAAGAAAATCCCCGTAATGATGTGCTAGAGGTCTTTAAGCAAGTCAAACTGAATTTACCTTTCCTCGATGCCATAAAGTAAATTCCCGCCTACGCTAAAATTCTCAAGGACTTATTGACGGTGAAAAGAAGGCTAAAGGTAAAGAATAATGTATTCCTCGCACAAAATGTTAGCTCCAAAATTCAAAGATCCAGGTGCACCTACCATTTCATGCATCATAGGAGAGAATAGAATCGAAAAGGCCTTACTCGATTTAGGGGCGAGTGTCAATTATCCCTAATTATATTTATAGGTGACTTGATTTAGGGCAACTTAAACCCACTAAGATCACTCTCCAACTTGCGGATCATACCGTGAAGATACCAAGAGGTATTATCGAGGACGTGATAGTCCAAGTTGTCACTTTCTACTTCCCGATAGATTTTATCATTTAGGACACGAAGCCCTCCTTCACCTCAAGTAACCATGTTCCCATTATCCTTGGGCGCCCATTCTTAGCCACGGCTAACACTTTGATTAACACTCGAAATGGGCAAATGCAACTCACTTTTGGAAACATGACCTTAAAGACAAACATCGCCCAATATGTGGGTGATGAGGATGATTTCCACGTAGTGGATCTTATTAAGGAGATCGTAGAGGAGGACGTAGAGAAAAGTTTCAATGGAGATGCCTTATATCGAGAGTTAAGAGTGAGGGGGCGTACATCGACTTTAAAAAGGAGATCAAGGAGTTGAGAGCGATCCTTGATGAGAGAGCGTCGAACGAGGACGTGAGAGATGTAAGTTGGGCTTCTAAATTTGAGGAACTAACGTCGAGGGAGTCACGAATGGTTCCCTCCAATGAAAATTTTCCTACCCTAGAATTAAAGAAACTACCCTCCAACGTCAAATATGCTTATTTAGGAGAGGGCGAGACATTTCCTGTTGTTGTCTCCTCTAGCCTGGATGAAGAGCAAGAGGGTAAATTGCTAAAAATTTTGAGGAAGCACCAAAGTGCTTTTGGTTGGTGCATAGTAGATTTAAAAGGTATAAGTCCTTTGATTTGTACCCTTAAAATCCACCTCGAGGAGGACATGAAGCCCTCGAGGGAAATGCAAAGAATATTGAACCCTACCATGAAAGAGGTAGTGAGAGATGAAATTATTAAGTTATTGGACGCCAAGATCATCCACCCAATCTTGGATAGCAAATGGGTGAGTCCTATACAAGTTGTACCGAAAAAGTCGGGTATGAAAGTAATTGAGAATGCTAAGGGTGAGTTAATTCCCCAACATACCATCGCCGGGTGGTGCGTTTGCATTGATTACCGAAAACTCAATGCGGTCACAAGGAAAGACTATTTCCCTTTGCCATTCATCGACCAAATGCTAGAGAGAGTAGCGGGACACCCATATTATTGCTTCCTGGATGGTTATTCTAGTTATAACCAAATAGAGGTAGATATACTTGACCAAGAGAATACGACTTTCACATGTCCTTTTGGAACGTTTACCTATAAATGTATGCTTGTGCAATGCACCTGCGACTTTTCAAAGGTATATGTTGAGTCTCTTTGGCGATATGGTTGAAAGAGGACTTGAAGTTTTTATGGATGACTTCAGCATTTTCGGCACCTCTTTTGATCTTTGTTTCGCGAATCTATAAAAAGTACTTGCCCAGTGTGTGGAATAGAATTTGGTGCTGAATTGGAAGAAGTGTCATTTTATGGTCACCGAAGGAATAGTTCTTAGCCACATCGTATCGTCCAAAGGAATTGAAGTTGATAGGGCTAAAATTGATGTCATAATTGAACTACCACCATCGAAATCGCTGAAAGATATGTGCTCTTTCTTGGGCCACGTGGGGTTTTATAGAAGATTTATTAAGGACTTTAGCGCCATCGCTAGACCCTTGAGTAATTTTCTTATGAAGGACACTCCATTCGAGTGGAATGCAACATGCCAATGCGCTTTTGATAAATTGACATGCAAGCTTATTTTCGCTCCCATCATGCAAGCTCCGGATTGGTCTTTGCCATTTGAGCTTATGTGTGATGCTAGCGATTTCGCGATAGGGGTTATTTTGGGCCAAAGTAAAGACAAGAAAGCCCATATCATCTAGTACGCTAGCCGAACTTTAATTGAACCGTAACTAAATTACTCCACCACGGAGAAAGAATTACTAGCAGTAGTGTTTGCCCTAGATAAATTTCGCTCATACCTCATTGGTTCACCCATCACATGCTTTACCGACCACGCGATGCTGAAATACCTTCTTGCTAAGAAAGATGCAAAGCCGCGTCTCATAAGGTGGATCCTACTCCTATAAGAGTTTAATCTCTCCATTAAAGATAAGAAAGGAGTAGAAAACATTGTTGCCGATCATTCATCCTGGATTTCTTCCGACGTACCTAGCAATCCCCTACCCATAGACGAATATTTCTCGGATGAATAACTTTTGCCACCTTGTCTCTCCCCTACTTTACAGACATAGTCAATTATCTTATCACGGGAGTTGTCCCTCTCGATTGGACACCGCAAGAGAAGAAGAGGTATATTACTTGGTCACGCATATTTTTCTATTATGATCCATTTCACTTTAACTATTGTGCGAACAAAATCATCCAACGGTGTGTACCAGATGATGAGATACCAAAGGTCATCCAATTCTATCATTCGAAAGCTTGTGGAGTCCAGTTTTCAAAGAAAAAGATGATCGCTAAGATCATTCAAAGCAGCCTCTAGTGGCCCACCATATTTTGGGATGTGAGTAATTATTACAAAGCATGCGATAGGTGTCAACGGATGGGGGCTATCACCCGACGAGACATGATACCACGAACCCCCATACTCATTATCTAGATTTTTAACTATTTGGGTATTGACTTCATGGGTCCTTTTCCCCTATATTTTGGATACCTATACATCATTGTCATGGTAGACTATGTTTCTAAATTGGTGGAAGCTATAACTACCAAAACAAATGACAATAAAGTGGTGATACGTTTCTAGCAGGAATACATACTCTCTCGCTTTGGTGCTCCGAAGGCGATAATTAGTGATAATAGCACGTAATTTTGCAACATGCCATTCGAGAAGCTTATGAGAAAGTATGGAGTCGTTCATAAGGTTGGAACGACTTATCACCCACAAACGAATGGTCAAGCTGAGTTGGCAAATTATGAAATCAAGAACATATTCGAGAAGACCGTTGATCCTAACCGAAAAGATTGGTCCCTCCGATTGAATGATTTGCTATGGGCCTATCGAACCGCATAGAAGAGACCTCTTGGAATGTCCCCATTTTTCTTTGTGTATGGAAAGCCTTGCCATTTCCTCGTGGAGCTAGAACATAAGGCATATTAGGCCATTTAAAGATTGAACTATAGCATGGACAAATCCGGTGAAGCTCGCAAGCTTCAATTGAATGAGTTGGAGCAGATATGCAATGATACATAGGAGAACGCTAAGATATCTAAGGAACGGATGAAACATGCACATGATAAGATCATTCAACGCAAGGAGTTTTATTCCGGGAAAAAAAGTGTTTCTTTACAACTCTAGGCTTCATTTGTTTTCGGGTAAATTGCGGTCTAGATTGACTGGCCCATTCGTTGTGAAGAATGTATTCCCGCACGGAGCTGTGGAATTGGAAGATCCAAGAGGGGGAAATACATTCAAAGTTAACAGACAACGTCGAAAGCCATATTTAGAGGCATGTGTGGATGAAGTCGACACCATTTGGTTGTCGGACCCTGTTTATGGGGTTGAATGAGCTGTAACAGAGAGATCATCGCACCCTCGACGCGTATGGGGTAATTCTTATGTATAATAGCCGTGAGTTAGGTTAGTATGTCATGAAAGTTTAGGAGTTCAAAGAATCTTTTCGCGAGGGCGTAGAGAGCGTAGAGGAAGTTCATTTGTGAGAATAGGCGCGGGAGTGTTCGGGGAGTTGAGGGTGGTAAAATTAATGTTTAATAATAGAGAGGAGAGATTTTTGTTTGACGCAAACCGAACCAAATCCCCTATACCGGATCAGTTCGGATGGAAAAGATAAAAAAAAATCCAGAACCGAATCATTTCACCCTCTGCAATCTTTTTCCATTTCTCAAGGTGCCTCCCCCCTTCCCCAATCTCTTCACTTATTCCCCCCAAATCAACCTCCCCCACCTATAAATTCATACCCCTCTCACCCCCATTTCTCCACACTTCCATTCCATAATTACTCTCCCTCTCATTTGCTTCCATTACAGCTCCACCCCAAACATTCCCATGGCATTTTCAGAAAGCTTCACATCGAGTGTATCGTTAAATGGAACGAGCTACCCCTCTCGGTCTCCAATCTTTTCAGTCAAAGGGCATGGGCCAAATATCTCGAAGCACCCCATAATGTGGTGTGAGTGGACAAGGTCTAATTTTTTTATAGCTCACTCATCTGCACAGGCGAGTTTGAGGGCCAAGATTTTGTGGACGTCCGCCCCATCCCTTTAAATTTAGACATTCTATCCCAGAAAGTTTCCTCCATAGGAGTTTCGAACTCAGCCCGATTTGACTACCCCACCATTTCGAAACGTACGTACATCAACCGTCTCGCACCCGACGAAAATTGGGTGAGGGGAACCTTCCCAATGGGACGCCTCAATGATAAGGAGCGTATTACTTTTCATATTATTTGCGCTAGACCTCTAATGACTCAGCGATGTGCCCTCGCCAAGCCACCCTCGTCTACCACCTTTATGATCCCAACTTCACGTTCAACACGCATATTCAACACGAATATTTTTTATGCAGCAATGGAGCACAAGGGTGCGGTGCCCCTCCCATATGCACGCCTCATCACCTCCATTCTTGTCGATGACGACATTCAGCACCCTCAGGATTTTCCCTGCCTCCCAGAGCCTATTAAGCAAGCATCAATCAATAGGAGTGCCAAGAAATGGGAAGTCGTATGAGCAGCTCAGGCAGCTATCGATGTTGATGAGGATGATGAGGACAACGATGACAAGGAGGATGAGGCCGAGGATGTCGAGATGGGCGGGGAAGAGGAAGAAAAGTATGACGAATACGACGACTTATATTTTGAGCTAGCAGGCGCAAATTTTAAAAGACGTTTATCATCATTTGAAACACACTTATATGGGTTCCTCACTCAATACCAGCGTAATACGAGCATGATGCACCGCCTTCAAGAGAAAATGTATCAGAGGACTATGGGTGAGCCACCACCATCGTACATCTATGACCCATATGACCCGAACGCCCCCGGTGGATCCCCTCCCCCTCCCCAGTAAAGCCTTTATTTGGTTATGTTGATATGTGGTTGTGGTTGTGCTATTTTTTTTGTTTATGATGTTTGTTTCTACTAGTTATTTTCTATCCCCACCTCTTTATAACACATGTTTGTTGGTTATATAAAAATTTTGCATTTTCAATATTTGTTCGTTTTATTTCTTCGCACTTTTAATTCTCTTTGAGTTAGATTTTAGTCCCTTTTGCTTGAGGACACTGCAAAAGTCTCAGTTAGGGGGGTGACAAGTGCGTATTTCTAAAACTTCACAAATTTTCAAAATGCCCCCAAAAATTGAAAAAGTTTAGAAAAGCCAAAAATATTTTCCTTTAAAATAAATAAAAATTGGAATGCAAAAGCTTCAAAAATGTCACAAATCATTTGTCTCAAGTTGCAAAAACCCAATGCACTAAGCTGAAATTGACCAAAGATGGAAATTGAGCAAAAATTGACGACTTTACGAATAAGTGTGGAGATTAATTAACCCGGTGAGATTTTGAGCCTTTCATTTATTTTGAGTAATTAAATCAATCTGAGTTAACGGTTAACTCAAAGTTCATTTCAGCATTTAAAAAGTCGTTGAGGATCTCTATTCTTTTATTTGATCGGTTATGAAAAATGTGTGATATGTTGTCTTGAAAAGCGCCGAAAATATCTCTAAACTAAATTCATCTCGAGATGCGTATGGTAAAGCAATTAGCAATTTGGACAATGAAGTAGGCCGTCGTTTGTCACCCAAAAATATTGGCCAGAAAAAGTCGTGAAAAATTAACCTTTTTGCAACCCAATTTGAGCCGAATAAGTTTTTCCCTTTCGGTTTGATAACCCAAAAAACCCTATTGACCAGGAATTGTGGAAATTTAAAATTTATAAATAAAGTCTGGAAAATGCATAAAAAGGGGCAAGAAAAAAATAGAAAAGTGCTCAAAAAAATAAGCAAGAAAAGAAAAGTGTGATAAATAGAAAAAATAGAAAAAAAATTAGAAAAAGACGAAAAAATGAGCAAAAGCCCGTAAAAGCACTAACGGACATCATAAGGACATTTTTTTTCCAATTCCAAACTTTTCGGCCATTCCCATCTTACCCAAATACACCTTATAAGCCAAGAAAGTCCTAACTGAGTCCGAATTGTGAAATTAATTATCGCGTGGAGAGCCTAAGACATGAAAAGATAATAAAAGAGATTATATGGCATGAAAAAGAGGCGATGTTTCTTGTCTCCCAATGATCGTATTCCGATGATGAGATCTTTTCACCCCCAATAGTCCGTCTTTCAATTTGTGTACGTGATCTTGTGTCCATTATATTTACTCTTTATATCATGCACACTGAGCGAAATAGCCACATTCCAAGTGATTCGTTTGTAAGAGCATCCCGTGAGATTTTGAAATCAAAGCGAATTTTTGGAAAGTAACGTAGTGATAAATTAGTGTAAATTAGCGGTTTGATTTTCGACTTCGCACACACATACTATGACTTGAGACTTGTGAATATGATTTTAAGGTGATCATTTGGGGGGAGTTTAAATTGTACAATTTTTAAGTGTTTTAAACTTTCTTTGAGTCTAGGAAAATGAATTTTGAGGGTATATTCTCTGCAAACCCTCACGAGACACAACTCATCCTACTAGGGTAACCTTGGGGTTTAAAGGCTTGTTTCATATGCTAAATGCAATCGCTTGCCCACGAAAGAGGTTTTCTATCCCATTTAGTGTTTGCTGAGAGTTTGACGATGTTGTGATTCTTTTACATTGCTTGGGATGATCAAAGTTCTAAGTTGGGGGGGTTTGATTAGGCATAAATTCTTCGTATTTATCCCCGTAATTTAGAGTCTTTTATCGCTTCGTGAAGTGTAATTAGAGTGGATTTATCTTATATCATTGCTACTAACATTTTCTAATGAGTATGCCAAGTTTCTATATTTCTCATAACTTTTGCAGATATTTGATGCATACAAAGAAAGAAGAAATCGAAAGAAATAATGAAAATAAGACCAGAAACATCAAAGGGGAAAAAAGTGTAATTTGCATCGGGAATTTGGAAGAGAAACCTAAGAGAAATTTAAGATTTCAATTCTACCAACACCTAGGAAGAAATCGCATCAAAATCCAAGTCACGGGTGAAAAGCTACAAGACTTCAAAATTAAGAGAAAATCACAAAGAAGAAAAAGTTTTCTGTGAAGATCAAATCGAACCGAAGAATATGAAAAACAAACCGATCCTGTCTTTAGAAAACTTTCTGTGAAACATAAAAATATGGAAAAAAAACGAAGATGAAGAAAACGAACCAAACCGTCTGTAGAAAAACTTTTTGTTAGAGGCAAACCGAACTGAATCCCCTAAACAGGATCAGTTCGGCTGTCGAAATTTGGATTTATCCACTTGTAAAATTAGAGTCTTGAATGGTTGAAACTCTTGTAAATTTGTAGGCTATTTATTCTAACATCTTTGAAGACATGGAAAGCTTATTTTTATATAGTTTTAGAGAGAGGAAGTGCTGAAGCACCCCTAAAAGCTTAGAAATACAATTTTTTGATTCTCAATTAAGAATTCTATAGTAAAGTTGATTTCTTTCTCTCTTCCATTGTTTTATTTTGATAATTCATGCAAGCTTGGTTTATTTCAAAGAAATATTGAATCCTTTTACTCATTTAGGTATAATCACACAATGATTTCAGTCACATGCATCGTAGAAACCCTTGCTTTCATTTGTTACACCATGCTAGGCTAGATTTTTAAGTGTTGGGATGCATGAACCCAACCTGATGTGGTTTACATGTTTGTAAAATTAGTTCCATGAATTAAATAAATGATTAAAATGTGTTGTGTGGTGATCACAACCGCCGTATGACTTTTGATCTTGTTTGCCCTAGGTAAGCGGGATGCTTAAGAGTGTGATGTGTGTGTAGCTATAGGAACACTGCTTTATTCTTACTTTTGATTACGTATGGTGCGAACTAGTACCCTCATATATGTAATGCTTGAGATTAATAAAGACTCGATTTAGTCAATTATCTAATTCATAACTAGCTTTATCACCGGTAAACGTACTAGGGTTGGAGGATTGTATTCCGACCTTGCTTTTCTCATTCATAGTTAATCAATCACAATTAGTTCACTCTTGCATTCTTAGTTCATACTTAGTTTCATTTCATTGCACTTAGTTAATAGCTATAATCTCACTTAGATCACCTTTATTCTTCGTTTTAGAGTCAGTTTAGGGTTGACCATCTTACCTACTGTCGTCATGTTCTACGTCATATTTCCATGTGGATTCGATCCCGTCTTATCGGGTTTATTACTTATGTGACAGGCTTGCACTTGAGCCTATATAAGCACGCACTTTAGACACATTTTTGGTTGTCACGTAGCTATCAAGCTCCTCCACAAGCAGTATGCGAAGGCTACAAAGAAAAAAGGTAGCAAGGGTGCAAGTCGAGCCAAAGAAAGTTATGGAGGTTTAAGTAATTCCAAGTAAAACTGTGGAGGTCTATGTCGATTTAAAGAAAAGGGGAATTGATCCTTCTACCTCTTAATGTGACCCTAAGAAAGTGAGGCTTGTCGAGCTCAATAAGGCTAAAAAGCTGCCTATTATAATTTAAGGGAATGACACTAGGCTCCTCACCTAACCAAGGAAACTAATGCTCCTTTTAGGTATCCTGGGGTGGACGAATACAAGAGGGACTTCAATAACCCTGTAACGTATGATGTGCTGAAGAAGGATGATAAGTCCATCATCTGCCATATGGTGAACTCTTTGTATATGTTAGGGTTTCACGGTAAAATCCTAATTTCGAATACCTTCGAACTATAAACAATGATTGTCTATGGGCCTATGTGCAGCATAAGGCTATTTTAGTAATCTTTAATACTTTCTCTTATTTTTTAAAATTCTGATTATTAGTCGATCTCATATTTTTCTTCTTTTCCAATGAGGCATGTCATCCACAATCTAGAGAGAAGGAGCCTTTGTGTCCGAGACATATTCCTTAAGCTACAAGAATGAGAAACAAAATAAACAAAGAGCTTTAAACCTAAGTTTCTACCTCGGGTGAGCAGTTGACTGCTTCTTAAACTGAGGCTACCAAGGCCAAAGATGAATTAAAGGGGAAGTTGAAGGAGCTCACCAAAGCCTAGAGTGAATTGAAGAATAAGAAATAAGTGCTCGCTAAGGTTAAGAAGGATCTTAGGAATGCCTATTAGAAGGCAAAACTGGATGCGATTATAATTCAAAGTTTAAGAGATGACATGGACAAGGAATGTGAGTCGATTATGGCTAAGTATAAAGACTCTTCGAATTTTATGCTGGAGATGATGTCCTTTTTTATAAATGGATATGTCGAACTCAAAAATAGGGTTATGAAGCATTTCCCTCATATAGAAAAGGTCATCAATACTTGGTAGTGTGATGATGAAGAGGTAATATCTTTGTTAAACGTTGATGCAATGGATGTGGATATTTTGGTCCAAGTAACCAACACTGGTGCACCTATCGAGTTGATGCCACATGAGTCAACCCCTCCCATGGTTATGAGGTTGTTATGCAAGAAAATGTTTAAGAGTTTCTGGTGATCGAACCTCCTGCTACTGATGGCTCATATATTCCTCCTGCAATCTAACTTTTTGAAGCTTCTAAATTATTGCCATAATTTTTTAATAACCATAATGTAATTGAACTTATGTTTTTGTTTCTCTCATGATATTGGCTTAATGAACATATTACTATGGTCTCCAACCTTGTTGTTTGAATTCATGTATTATAGTTTATTTCTTGATATTTTTCTTAGCTTATTTTGCTCGGCCAAATTGTTAGCCCCCTTATATAACTTATGTTTTGGGGACCTATTTTAATATGTAGAACATTTCTTGCAGAATTAGTTTGGACACTGTTTTAAGAATAGTGTTTTGAGTTTTTTAGCTTATGACTACTAGTATCTAAGTATTTTATTTGTCTTGTGGTCGCTTCTTGGTCGAACTGACCTGACTACTAGTTATTGATGGACGAAGGTGTGTTGTCTATATAGGATTTTTCTAAGTAAAAAGTTGACTTATCATTCCCCTATCATATTTTCTAGTGTGGTCTTTGGCTTGAAAAGCGATATATTCATCCCTACTGGGATTTATTAGCGATTTAGTTAACTTACCAATCTATTAGGTCAGCTCATGGTCGATCTGTATTGGCGACTACACTGGTTATTCCCAGGTCAACCATTTTCTTGATTATGATATTTCCAAAGGATAAGGCCCATCACGAAGTATGGTTTGGTTTTAGTTGGTTCATTCTTCTTAGCTTTGAGATGTTTTCTACCTATGCTTCTTATCCATAACTTGACATTAAGAATTTTTATAGTGCATAATATAAGTAGTTGAGTAGTAACAATTTGAAGAGAAGACTAATTTTTTATTGACGACAACGGGATTTTTACATAATATTATCATTACATTTCTTATTTTTTTGTCCTACTCTGACTCTACTTGGCCTAGTGGTAGTGCTTCCTTAGATGTTTAGTATTCCAGAGTTCTTTGAAAGGCTCCCCTTCTAGCTCCTTAACCATGTAAGTCTCGGATAGTACTACTGTAATAACTCTCTAGGCTCCATGCTAATTTGCTTTTAGTTTGTTACTCTTCTGAATTACTTTCTTCAGCATAAGGTCACCTTCCTTCGGCGTGCTCAGCTTGATTATTTTGTTGTAAAATATAGTTATCATCTATTGGTACTTTACGAGCCTTAATGTTGTTTATTTCCTTACTTCTTTGGTTAAGTCCAGGTTGAGCCGATGCATAAAGTCGCTCACTAGTGAGTTGAAGTTTAGAACTATGTGGCTCGACAAGTCGACCTCCATTGGTACCATAGCTTCAGAGCCGAAAGCCAACATGAAAGATGCTTCCCCTTAGAAATTCATGGGGAAGTACTATAGGCCCACAAGACTCTTTGCATCTCGCGGATCCAATTGAATTTTAAATCGTCTAAATGGGTTTTCAACCCATCCAGTAGGGTTTTGTTGGTAACTTATATCTGGACATTACATTGCGGATGACTTGGTGCAAAATGCCACTTTCTTATCTTGGACTTGACGTAATATGCTCTAAACCAATCTTTGTCGAACTGGTTCCCATAGTTTGTGATGAAAGTGAATGGCATCCCATAGCAATAATTTACATTCTTCCACAAAAAGTGGAAGACCTCTGACTGGGTCAGTTTTATCAGTGGGCCGACTTCCACCCACTTGGTAAAATAGTCGACCGCTGCAACCATATATCTGGACCCTCCTTTAGTCTTCAGTAGCGGCCACTACACTAAAACGGGCCAATGATCACTATTTTAGCCCTTTACCAAGGCCCACGTGTCACGGTTTTAGCCCGTAACCAAGGCTCACGGGTCACAGTTTTAGCCTGTGACCATATTGAGGGTAATAAATTTATGGGTCACGGTCCAAAATTGTTACCCTAACTAAGGGTCACAGTCCAGTGGGGGTCACAGTAAAAAATCGCGGCCCGATGGTTACGATCCAAAATTGTGACCTAATGTAACATAGTAAAATATTTAATCACGATTTTGAACTGTGACTAAATATTTTACGTTTCTAAATTATCACCTTAGGGGTCACGATTTTGGACCGTGACCAATAGTAACAGCGAATTAATATATATATATATATATATATATAATAAGTTACAATGGTGTTTTCACTATTCATAAGATGGAGAGACACTTCACGGTTCAAATCGAAGCCAACAAGGCACGAATCCGAGGGTTGAGATCATTTTGATGCATTTTCCTCTTTTGCCCTTTTATTTTTGGTTTCCCCCTCTTTTTTAACACTTGATTTCCTTTCCCCCTTTTACTCAAAATTCAAAAACATGGGTAAAATTGGAAATTACACCTTTGGTCCCCAGAAAACAAAGAAACACACAAAAACAAAACCCCGTTCTCCTCTCTCGATCGTTTCTCAACTCTCTCTCCCCTATCTCTCTCAAATCAGTAGGTATCGATCATATGGATTTTAGACTCTTACTACATGTAATCTCCCTCACACACACACACACACATACACACACACATGCACACACATTTAATTTCTTCATCTCCTACAATACATACACACATACACGGGATTTAGGGCTTTGAAAACAGATTTGAGAACATGGGGATTAAGATTTGATTTGGGTTTATTTCAGGGCTTTATTCATTTTGATTTTGGTTAAGATCTATTTCTATTTCATTCATTTTGTTTTATACCTGTTCACATGTATGCTTATGTGTTGGGATCTAATATTTTTTTGGTGTTTTGTTGATTATTTTTTCTTTTACAGGTTACTGATTATACATGGAACAACCTAAACAGGTATACTCATTTTCTTCTCTTTATTATGTGCCTATTTATAGATTTTATGTTTTTTCCCTATAGTGATGGGATGTTTTATGCATTTTAGGTAATATTTTTAGTGCTAAAATGCATGTTTTAGGCTTTTACAGTTAAAAAATTAGGGGAAAAGTTTATTTGACAAGGGTTCACTTAAATGCAGTGGTGGGTTAGGTTTCAATAAAGAGCGATTAGGTTTAAGTAGGGTTTCCAAGGTATGAAAAATTTGAAGTTATTATTTTTCTTCTTTGTCGTCATCCTCATTTGATTTCAGTTCTCACGTGACATCTTTTAGTGTTCTCAATTAATTCTGTAAATAATATAAGGAAGTTGTTCTATACTAGAAGACATAGAAGGTTATTATACTTTTGCAAAGATTTTCTTTTATTTTTTGTGTGGTCTTTATATTTGTTAGTAATGATATTCCTTGGTCTAGATATGGTCCCAAAGTCCAGATATGGTCCCAATTTCCACTGACCCGACTATAATCTGTTTACTTACTGAATATACTTTTTTATTTGATTGCATATCCTATGTTTTTAATTTTTTTTTAACTAAAGAGAACCATGAAAACATTCGTAGGTGTTCAACACTTTAATTGGTTCTATTAGTTAACTTTAATCGTTGGTTTCGATTTGATTTGATTTTATAGATATGACATTTAGACTCAATGGTTTCAAAAATATGGGAGTTCCATTGTTTAGGGTTTAAAATTAGGGCTTTTAGTAACTGTTGTAAAGTTTAGAATTTAATTTTGGTTTTGTAATTTTAATCAGGTATACTCTCTTTCTCTCTCTAAAATAGATGTTTTCACTTTAGGATGTTTGGTTTCAGATTTTTAGATGTATATTTTTGTCAATTTTGATTTTATATGTACCATTTGGGTTTTAAATATGGTAGTTTTTCTATTTAGGTTGTTATGACTTGATTATCTAGATTTTATTTTCACTTGACTTGGGTTATTCATCCATATATAGGTTTTTGCTTCAAATGCATATCCAAATATGGGAACGAGTCGATGTTGGTTCCAAAACCATTATACATTTTGTATAGGGAAGCTATGTAAGTATTTACTTTTACCAAATTTGAAAAGGTCATTTTTTAATTTAGTTCTAATTGCTTGATTAACTCCTCTTATTAATCATATGTATTATATGTGGAACCTAAAATGATTTTTTCAGAAAGAAAGGTATTTGAGGATCATTTGAGTCCTTTTGTGTTCCACAATTGTTCATCTACTTGATTTACATCAGTTTATAAGTTATTTGTCTTCGTGATAAGTGTTACTTTCTCCATGTGAGCATTTTTATTATCAAAGTTCACCTTGCAGAAATGATGCCTCATAAGGAGAAGGTATGTAAATTTATCCACAAACTGAACTTGCAGCGCTTGGTTTTATCTTTCTATATACTTTTGGTGTATTCAAAACCATAGGGTTAACATTGTTGTGTATGTAGTAAGGACAAACTTGAGATAATTATTGGTTTTGTTTCTCTCATCCCAAGTTCTTCAGTAGTTGATGTGTTTGAAGAAATGCCCCCATGACTTTTTTTAATTATTTGATGAAATATGTTTGAAGGTTTTTTTCATTAAATGTTTGTTAATAATTTCTTTTAAAGGGTTCAGTTGGGCCCCTAATTATATATATGCGAGTAAAGAAATGTTATTATGAGTGATTATGTTTATGTTTGGTCAAAATAAATGCTTTAATTTATTTATAATTGTTTTTAAATAGTGACCATTTTCCCGACAGTTACAACCCATTAAAACCGCTCAGAATCATTTCTTATTGTATTTGTGGGAACCTTGCTTATCTATGGGATCTACTATTTTTAGAATTATGATCTAATACAAGTGGTATTTCATTGAGTCATTAAACGTTGTGGGATCTACTTTTGTTAATCACCAACTTGATAAACTGGCTGTTGAATTGACAACCTTAAATAGTTTACATATCTAATTTGTTTTAACCTCCTTTCAATTGGAGGTTTGTATGTTAGTTCAACTGATTTTAGTTTTTAAATGGTGTTTATAAGCTACCCATGTTTCTAAACACCTGAGTTTATGGTGCATAATAAGCTCTTCAAACTGTTTCACAATCTCAAGTTTGTCCTGAAGAACTTGGGATGAGAGACGTAAAGTTCTAAAAAAACTTGAGAGATTGTGCAGTAGAACACTAATGCGGCGTGGAGGAGACCACTGTCCTAATGTAGTGTCGTCTTCAGGTGTTCTGTGAAACACTAAAAGAGACCAGTGTTCTAATGCAGTAAAACACTAATCAGCGTCGAACCCCAAGTTTTAAACACCCGAAGATGTAAATTCTTAGTCCTGCCCATGATAAACACCTGATGTATGTTTAACTTTTATTTGAAAAGTTGGATTTTTTGTTCATAGTGGATACGTTTCACGTTGAAAATCAAGGCATGTCAATGTGAATTGACCAACACTTTTTTCATTCCAGTTGTATATTTGAGAAATCAAGGCATGTCTATTTGTTCTACGAAAACTTTCTTGACTGTTGCTCACCAATATGCCACCAACTCATAATTCTAATCTACATGAATGTCAGTTTGACATTAAATTATTATGGTGAAATAGAAGAATTGATAGTTTTTTTTGGGTTTAGTTAGGGGTAATAGATGAATCATAGTATATCGGGTTTGTGAAATATGAGAAATTTCAACTCAAAATACTTATTAAGTTGAGCTTAAATTATTCGTAGTTGACTTTAAGCTCCATTAGGCACAAATGATGGCTTGGGGTCATTTAAGATTATTCCAAAATACTATTATTATTTGACGTGGTATTTCTTTATTTGTAGAAATTTCATTTTATAACACTGTCTTTGGTACAATTTAAGTAGCAGTGCATTTGTTTTTCTCCGTTGACTTGGCTTTATTCTTCAAATAACTAGGCCTTTTTCTCAAATTTAGTTGCACTTATATATTATGGTTCTTTTGTTATTTCCCGATATTATGGTTCTTCTGCCGTTTTCGATTGTTTTGGTTGTCATACATTGCTTTTTTACGTAGTCGGGATGTTTGTCAGGTTTTAAATTCATATAACATTTTTTTTGTAACCTATAATCTTACTCTATAATTTTCTTTCAATAGGTATTTATAATCCAACTAGATGAATATGCATGCACTGATTTGAGATAAATTGTGGCTATATTAGTTTCTCATTTTTCTATTGTTAGCGTTAATCTATAGAGATGTCACGTTATGGTTTCTACTATTTTATTTTGGTGTTTCCACATGCACTGATTTGAGGTAAATTGATGTGGTTTTGTATACATCTTGGGTTACCACTGATATAGCCACAATTTACCCATGCCTAACATGTATTTCAGAAAAGGAGCGACTATTACCATTTGCTTTCAATTTAGTTGGATGAGACTTCACGTGTCTATCATGTGACCTCAAAGAGCCTCCTTGGTCGTAGGTCATTTGAAAATATGACTAGATCACGCTTTGAGTCGAGGTGTAATGCATCTATGATTGAGCTTGCACTGGATAGACATAAAGTCTGCATGTATGATTGAGCTTCCAAGCATTGTAATGAGACCAAGGTCCCCGAGCAGAGGTCCGTCTTTGGTAGACTTTCAAAGAGGATAAGAAAATGTGTCAGCCATGTTTGTCTGATGTTTAAGCCTTTCCCAAATATGAGTATATCAACTAGGGCCCCAACCAAAATTCACATCAGCTATATATTTACTGACACTGTCCAACACTACCTCCCTAGACCATCACTAAAATGAATTCTACACTATTCAACACCACCTGAACTTCGATGTAGGTTGTTTATTCTACCATTTATGTTTTCATACACATTTCTTTTCTCTGTTTCAACGTGCTTATGTTTTTTGTTTTCATACATAGGGTATTTCATACACATTTTATGTTTTTTGTTTTCTGTTCCAATATTTATGTCTTTGGTTTTGTTAAATGAATTTGGTTTTTGAGGACCATACTTTTTTACATTAATCTGGGTTGTTTGGGTCTGATCCCTCCACTCTATGCATACATTTTTTTCAATATATTTTTAATTGTAGAATGTGGTTTTGAATACCTAAGTTTTTGCAGGATATTTCTTTCCTCAAGATAATCCAACACTTTAATTGGGACAGGGAAAAGAGATGATTGAGAACAAACACATATGTAAAAATGTCCAAGTAGCATGAAATTGGTTTGTATCATAGTAAAAAACAATGGAAATAAGCATACGTATGTGTGGGCGTACATGTGTGCATGCATTTTCTGCGTATTCTGGATATATTTGAAACTTTTGGTGTTTCTGATTATTATGGAGATTTGAATCCCCTGTTTTGGTGACTTTATATTGCAGAGTTTTGTTAGTTTGTGGGATATGATTTGTAGGTATTAATTTCATCTTATTTTGCAAGTAGTAATTTCATGAGCCGGTACTAATTTCATTTGCATGTAATAACTTGGGCTTATTTTTTTTTAAATTTCTATTAATGACTCTGAAAGTAATATATTTGCACGTAATAATCTGGGATTGTTTTTGCAGATAACAAGAAGCTTTTCATGAAACATTGAAGCTCAACCTCCTTACGACGAGGGCTGTTTAGAACCAATTTCAAAAGATCATTGTAATGGCTACAAGAATTCAAATTCTGAATCGAACTCTTCTGAGTGAGCAAATGGTAGGCAGTGTCGAGGATGTAATGGCCAAAAGGATGTAATGTAGGCAGTCCCGAGAAAATGGTAGTCAATACCGAGATTATTCTGACGAAGACTCTTCGAAGAAATAGTTGAAACTCTCAGCAAAATTGTGAAAGACTGCGATAAATCTATTGATAATGTGAAATTTTTGTCAAAAAGGATGTAATGGCCAGAATGCTAACCAAAATCTTGCAAGCTGGTGATGCAGTGTTTGTTCGTGTATAGCGTGTGGTATATTAGGCCAAGAAGAGTTGTGCTCGGAGGTAGCGGAACTCACGGAAGTGAAATGACATAAATGATCCTTTGGCATGTGGGGGAAGTTGCTTTGACCGATAGGGTGGTGGAAGCTCGACAGTGTTGATGGTGGCAACCACTGTGGCTGGTGGTGATTAGTGGCTATGGTATGCAAATTTGATAGTGATTAGTGACTCTTTCAAGTATCATTACTTTCATTTCTATGTTTAGAAAGTAAGATTTCAAGTATTTGTTTACTTTTTCACGAGGCTTTCTGTTATTTACGAGTCATTATGTTACTTACACAATTGAATATTGGTTTGTTTTGGGACTCAACCTCTCTCTCTCACGCGCGCGTACGGACACACAAAACACGCGCGCGCGCAGACACAAAACACACGCGCATCCTCACACTAATACTTATAGACACCACATCAAGTATCTTCAGAATATGAGAAGTAACTGTACAAAGTTGAAGTCTTATCCCATAATTTAAATGGTATAATTTAGTGGTCAAACTCCCAAAGAGTCATGTTCTTTTCTCTTTTACATAGATCTTAAATGAACCTAATAGATGTTTTGCGTGTTTAGAGATTTTTTTGTTGATAAATTTGTTATGTTGTCATTCAACTGCTAATTTGATAAAGTTGTAATGCATCAACTGTAACATCTCAGGTGCTGTAACATCTTCACTACTAGCGAAACTTCAAGGAGTCATAGATGCACCAAGGGGTTTGATACTCCAGCTAAAGCCAAGCCAGGTAACCAGAACCTATCAAAGGGGGCGGAGGAGGTGCAAGAAGGAGGAAAGCCGGGTGAATATCACTCAGCGGGCTATGAAGGACCCCACCACAAGAGTCGTCGAAGACATTTCAGTTTACCTTTTGAGGTGATCTTCATTATCCATTTCACTCGGTGGGCTATGTTGCGTGTTTTAAATGAGCGGGTGCGAATTAATTTGTGCTATTGATTTATATTAATGCATACGTTTCAAGTTGCTTATCATCCTATTTGTTTTTTTAGGGGTGTCATAGCAATTTGTGGGTTGTTTTTCAAGTGTTCGACAATGTTTTTATATCCCCCATATTTTCCCATTACAATGTGAAGCATGTCTTTATTTTTGCATATCAAATACAAGTCTTTGCTAATAACATTAGTAGCAGATCTTTATTGGCATAAAAAAAAAGTTAAAACAAGTAGGTCCAAAATGGTGTATGCTCAAAACCATTCAGTCCAAAATAGTAGTAGTCAACATAGTCTTTGAAGCTAAGAAAATGAAAATAAAATAAGATAAACAAATAGTAGCTGGTGTTAGCTAAGCAAAATAGAGGTGGGATAAAAAAATAACGAGGAGGTCTTAAAACAAAAAAAGGGGAAGCTTTATGAGTTTAAACATAACTTAATTGGGTGAACAAAACATTTGACTTTCCTGCGGGTGTAGTCCTGCATATAAAAGCCAGACTTAAGCAGCTTCAACGAAATCCAAAAGTTAGCCTGAAGAAGATCCAAACCGGTGGTGGTTTTTCTGGTGGATAGTGGATATGATGGATATTACGGATATGATCCTCTTTAGTGTCGTTACTGGTGGCTAAGCAGTTGATAAAAAAGATCTCAAAAGCATCAATGTCACTGAGTTCAAGACCAACTCACTTAATTGCTGCTGGAATTGGCAACGAAAGTTTTAAATACACTAAGAATTGGTAATCCCCTCTGCATCACAAGACACTCTTCATGAGGAGGAACGCTCCAGTTTTTGGGTCAACAATCTTGGTCTTCATAGGTATTATTTCATCCTTAAATAATCTGAATTTGTGCTCTCTTAACAGTTGATGTAGGTGAATGCAATATTTGAAATCATAGCTGTTGATTCTAATTTGTATTTTAATCAATAGTACCTCTTTATATCAATTTTTATTTTAATCAACAATGGAATGTAGGCAATGGCATGTTCATATTTCTCTTCTCTTCTTCACTCAAGATGTCACGTACTTCAATTATATCATTCGTTTGTTGTAGTGTTGAATTATATTAATTTCAGTAATGTCTAAGATGAATTAGTATTCAATAAGCAGTTTTGTTTATTTCAGGTTTCTAAAGGTTTCAAATTAGGTATGAAATTAGGTTTTAAACTAGGTTTATAATTTCATATGAATTTTTAAGACATAATGTCATTAAAGCACACCATTAACAAAGGCAAAATTTCGTTGTTTTGTAGTGTAAATGAGCTTGAATGCTAATGTGATAGTAGTAAGAATGTACATAAGCTTGGATGTTGATGTGATTTTTCTTCCGGACAAATTGCCATCTTTTACTTCCGGATATGGATTTATTCAGAGGTTGCTCGCCATCTTCTTCTAGATATAGAAGGTCGGTACTGAATTTTTTTCAAGAGTAACTATGGTGAAACTTAAAGTATCACAAAGAAAATAAATCATTGACAAATAAAAAATATGGAATATGGGTATTCTGACAAAGGTTAATTTTATAATCAATATGAATGTGCATATGGACATATATTTTTCAAGGTATTGGACTGGTATTAGGAATGTTGTTGTGTATCCCAATATGATTATCCAAAGAAGATATTTGAATTGCTCATTACAAGGTATTGGACTGGTATTAGGAATGCTATTGCATATCCCAATGTGCATATGGAGCATATATTCTTTTCATGTTAGTTACACCCCACCCTATTTTGGATCTCTGCTACATATATTATTTTAGAAGTTAGTTTAATAACTATAACTGGTGTGGGTGAAGTCATTTTGCTTTTTATTTTCTATCCAGTGTAACTCTGTGATACATCTAAGTGCTCTGTGATACATCTGTTGTTGTCCAATATAGGTTCATAACTGTGATACATCTAAGTTCTCTGTGAGTGTTATGCAACTAATTTGTATGATTTATTTGTTTAAAATGACTATGAAGGTTCATGGTTTTTAACATGATATCAACCAATTTTGGATTCATTTCATTTTCACTTATAAGATGTGAAGGTGTATTGATACAGAACCTGTACTACATATGCACATTAGGCCTTATCGAAGTAATCAAAGGGAAGATCACATTATATAAGATACATATAAAAAGTTCAATTTTATTTTAGTTTTCTTAAAGCTTTATGGCTTAGTATTCCACCCCAAGTCAGTTATAATATGAACACGAAGAATATGTATTGCATTTTTGTTATTAGTGACGTAAGGACCTAATTGCGAATTTTTGATTTATAGAGGATCAAGGGAAGCATTTACAATCCGTCTTAAAGAAAGCCCAAGATATACTAGCTGGATACAATTCATCTCTACAAGTGAAACTTGCTAAAGTTGAGGCTAAAGTTGAAACTTGCTATGTGTGGTGCCTGGGTTTGAGAACTGCGGGACGAAATTGTTTGAGTCATGTATCTTTTGTTAATTGCCCGGGCCACGATATTCTCATAGCTACAATGCTTAATGGAGCAGCGATTATGGATGGAGCAGTACTTCGCATAGCTGCCAATGAAAGTTGCCCATAACCTCAGACTTCCGAACACGTGGCTGCTGTTGAAATAATGCGCCTTCAGCACTATACCATTGTTGATGGCTGACCTAATTCAAGAAAAATGTAGTCATTAATCAGCATAAGCAATTCAGAAATTGATTCACGGAACCATTGTTGATGGTGCACCAGTGATACCTATTTTTGCACAGATGAAGTATAATTTCGACATTGTATGTGAATATATTGTGAACAGGATCCCCATTCCAGAGAAGAACTTCATTTCACCACCAAATATGATTGTAATCCGGTCTTTTGATCTAAACAAGCCTAGGTTTGAAGTTGATGAAATCAGGGGTGGTGTTGCTGGTGGAATTATCCTCAAGGGTGTATAGAAGGTGAATCAATTAATTGAAGTATGTCAGGGGATTGTTGTTAAAGATAAGAGTGGAAACATCAAATGCACACCGATATAGTCTACAATAGTTCGTTATATGCAGAGCAAAATGAATTACAATTTGCTATGCCATATGGTATATGTCAACAGGAGCTCAAGTTGTTGTGAGGAATGATTTGGTGAAACTGCAGCTCACATCAGCCGTGTGCACCAGCCAAGGAGAGAATTTTATCAATGATTTAGAAAATTCTATCTTCGAAATTCAGATAGTGTAATAGTCCCTCGGCCATAATTATGATCAAGTTTGCTACAAAAAATGTTAAGCAAACTTGGTGTCTTTACAACAGAGTCATGAGGCAAAGATAGAAGGAACTCCTACAAATATTGTCAAGAGTGGGGAAGAGGTAGATGAGCTGAGAGGTGCCTATTCAATTTACTATTTGCTTGAAAATGTGGACAACAGATTCTATGTACTTGGGTTAACTGCTTACATTTTTTTTTGGTTTTGGAAGAGAGTATAATATAGTGAACTTATGTCTATATTTCTGTGGGGTTGGGGGATATTTATTCATTTCCTATGGGGCTCCTCCCCCCCCCCCCCCTAAATTTTTGTTTTCGATTATATATTTTATTTTCACACACATATACACACACACACGCACGCATATCTATATAATTTTAGGATTCTTTATGTTTTTATTTATTTGATCACTGGAACACTTGCTTTTTCTTATGTTTAAATTACAATACTGATTTTGTTGTTATGGACAACAGATACCGCTACAAATTAAGTAAGGCTAAGATTGAAATTGTGTTGGTGAGGAATCCAAAGGGAGAGATCCAAAAGAAGAAATATGAAGCCATTACATCCGAAGAGAATGCCGATAAAAAGGAATGAGAAATTCAATATGACAAGGTATGGGGTTGGTAGTATGATGTTGGTTTCTTTTAGATATCAGATAATATTAGGATGAAAAAAGCTTACGATGAATCTTCTTTTCCTTGGATGAAGCTTAAGATGAAAAAAAGCTTACTATCAATCTTCTTTTCCTTGGATGCAAGTAATATTAGGATGAAAAAACGCTCATGTATGTTACTGATTGTATGTTTACTTATGTGATTGTATCTTTGTTCGAGAAACTGATTAATTATGTTTATTGTTTGTCAAATCGTACAGAAAACCGAGAGGGAGAGAATGATAATGGCGAGAGGTGGGAAGAAGGATGGGAAGACAACAGTAGTAGCACCCAATCCAGAAGAAGATGAGTGCAAAAGACTTAAAAGAGTTGCAATTTTCAAAAACATGTCCGATGCTCCCATAAAGGCTTGCTAAGTTTCTCTCACCCCAACCAAGATGGTGGTCAAACAACACTGCACAGACATTTTGAGGAAGTCCCATAGAAAGAATAAATTCATATTCTCCTTTCCCGGCCTTCTAGCTCTCATCTCCGAATTTGGGATTTTTTTCATATTGTTGGATTTGTTGTTACCCCTTAAATAGGGTGGATAGTCCAATAAATGAAGGAGACTATGCCGATTTTTTTTTAAAAATAGACACTTCATTTTTTTTTAAACGCATTGAATTTGATTGATGAATATTGTATATTTTATTTTATATGTAAATTTGTTTGATGAATTTAGACAATTTGGATGTTGGACTATTTGTTATTTGTTAAGCAGGGTGAATATTTCAATAAACAAAGCAGATTATTCCCAATTTTTTTAAAAATTTGACACTTTATTTTTTTGAGACACAATGTGAATTTGATGGATGAATATTGTATATTTTGTATTATATGTGAATTTATTTGATGATTTTGAATATTTGAATATTATTGGACTATTTATTATTTGTTAAGCATGGTGAATTGTCCTATAAATAAAGGATATTATGGACAATTTTTTAAAATTACACTTCGAAATTTTTGCGTTTCGCTATTACGTATTTTGAAAAATTGTCGTTTCGCGATTACGTACTTTGGAAAATTTCTTCGTGCCTTCAGGCACGGGAAAATTGTTAATGAGAAAATGAATTAAATATGACATAATGATTTCATTATATAATGTTTTTTTTTAATATGATTTTATTTCTACTTATAAAAGAAACTCATTTAACGTCAGTACATATATCCATTTGCCTGGTGCTCAGTTGAGAAGATAAGAATTTTCGTTGTTTGATATTTTATTTAATAACTATGCAGTAATTTAGGCTCGGTCATACTTTAGGTACGTAATGTTTTGTGATCAAGTATAATTGGGGCCAAGTAATCTGACATGAGTTGAAGAGATCTTTGGAAAATTTGACATGAGACACATTTTGATATGAATTTGACAAGAGACACATATCGATCTTTGGACAATTTCCACCGTGCCTTCAGGTGAAATAATGAAATTTGTTAAAATAAATATATATATAACTAAATGGTGCGTGTTTGATAAAACTAATTAAATTTGTTCAGATTATAAGTAACTACTAATAATTTGCAAAAGTTGATTAAGTTCTATACATAAGCATGTGGTGGTTGATTTTTTTAAAAAAAAATAAAATGGGGTAGGAATCAAATCATTTGTTCCCATCCACAACTTTTAGTACTAAATTTATTTTGATAACACTATTTAGACCCACTAATGTTTTAATTCTTCACTAATTGTCCTAATCGTGTCATGTTGGGTCGGTTCTAATCATGTCATATTGAATCGTATTTACTTATCTTGAAAACATTTCGTGTCGTGTTAAGAAAAAAAAACGCTTCTATTGAGTCATTTTAGGTCAAGTGAAAAACGACCCGTTCATTCGTTTTTCCGGCCCTAATATAAATACTTGAAAATTTTCCTAATGTTTTAAAAATTGTTTATAATTTTGTGTTAAAAAATAATTTGAAAATTATTTATCTGTTGCGAACTAGATACGACGTGTGGTCTTATCAACGACATACACTTTCAAAATTTTGCAGCGTGCCTTCAGGCACGGGCATACCCTAGTGTATATATATATATATATATATATATATATATATATATATATATATATAATTTTCTACATCCTAAAAAACTCTAAACATTTTTCAAACCTTTTTATATTTTCAGAAATAATATTTAAATAATATGCCATCCATAAATCAAAATATAATAATACAACACAAGTTAACTAACTAAAGCCATCAAAATATAAAAGACAAATAATAATACAATGCATGCTTGCGTGAATATGATAATAATATCACAATATCCTCATCGAAATCTAATCTAGTTATTGTTTCTTTCCACGAAATAAGACTTCAAAATGTTCCTTCTCCAACTAGGCCTGCAAACCACCAATCGAGGCAACCGCACGCAGATTGAGCATCAACAAAATTCGTAACCATTTGTGTGGTTACCTCAGATTGGTCTATTATCAATGTCACATTCAAAAAGTAAGAATATCTATATAATGATATTTTGCAAAATGTGAGCAATGGGAAAACACGTGTAAGAGAACTAAATATATGAGTAAAAGATACACAAACGTAATTAAATACGAGGGTTTTCCAATACCTATGATACAAATAGGGTTGTTATGTAATAATATAATCTTTCGAAACTCAATCTTCGTCTAAATCAACTAAAAGAATGGCCAAATTAGAATTGTTATCAAGAGAAGACTTAAACTCTTTAGGGGACTTTAATCTATCTACTTGAGTAGTCAAACCCTTATGACCATGCATAACAATATACCAATTGCTGTCACTTATTCACTTAGAGTAGAATACCTTCTTGACATTTTGAAAGGCACGGATAAAAGGCTCATCGATCAAGCAACATTTACTCTTCATCTTAGATAAATTTACCATTATAATTTTTAAGGGAATATCAACTTTACAACCATTCATAGTGTCCTCCACCTTCACCAGGTCACAATAGAAGATGATTTCTTTGAATTCTAAGTAATCTATTTCCAGGATTTGTTGAACAATCCCATAATATGTCAACATTGTGTCCTTTGGATTTTTATATCTTTTGCCATCTACACAAGAAGTCAAGGGAGAAATTAATATTCCATTATTTTGCATCAATAGTTCTTCCTTGCACGGTTATGAGACGAAATCAAAACCATCGATGTGAATTTTTTTAAACTTCTTTGCACGAAAACTATGACCTTTGTCTAGCCGTGAAAGCCTTGAAGACATATCACCTTTCTTTAAATGATGTATTTTTATTGTATTTGTTTTTGGTTGTGCTTTATAACACATACATAAATAGACGCAACAAAAGAGGCTGGAATTACCTCTTTTGATATCCATGCCCTAAAATCACTTTTCTTATGATTTCAGGCCAATTCGCGCTCATAATTGGTAAAGGTGTTGATGAAATTGTAGAGTTTAGATGGCAGTATAGAGAATCAAGTAATCAAACAAAAATAAGTAATATATGTAGTTACTTACTGTCTCTAATTTTCAATTTCATCTTGGGATTCGAAGACATAACGAGTTGCTTGCTCGTATTGAAAATCAGTGAGTCTCACCTCCTTAGGGTTGTCGAAAGGCAATTCATCCTCAAACTCGTCAGGTTCCTCAATCACTTGTTCTCCACAAGGATTAAACCTCCTAAGACCTTGTTCTAGCATATGTTCTTAGGCATATAATAATGATTCTTTTATTATGTATACTTTCGCAATTGGCCCTCCAATATACCATGTATTTTTAACGTAGTCTTTGAAGGTTGTTATCAATTGATCGAAAGAATACATCCATCAATAACTGACAAGTCCACACAATAAAGCCTCATCATATAAATACACACGCAGGTGGACACCGGTGTAAAAAAATAAAGGAGGAAAATACTTCTCCAAGACACAAATTACCTTACCTAAAGTGGATTTATCAGCCTTAATGTCTGTTTTATTTATCACTTTTGCACACACTAAGGTGAAGCACAAACTAATCTACATAATTTTCCTGCGGAGATCCCTTTGCTCAGAAAATCAATGCCTAAACAACAGAGGGATTAATTAGATGATGACGTGCTAATCATGAGACTTGCACCGTTTCAGGTCATTTGTTTAGTAGCTTACAACCCTATGCAAATTACCAAAATAATCATTCGGAGTCTTCAAATTGAAGAACGTGTATAGGAGGATCTTTTTCTCGCTAGTAGTCAAAGTGAAAGCACCCCCATGAATCGAATTTCTTCAAGTTATAAGATCAGTTTTCAACCATAATTTTTTTATTTATTATTTTCATCTTCTTTAGATTACGACACGCCCTCTCTTAATCTTTCGAATGAGATCCACTTAGACATGTTCCTACCAGATGTTCTGCTAAATTCTTTTCCATGTGCATCATATAAATTACTTGCGTTACACGATGCTCTTTCCAATATGGAAAGTCAAATAAGATTGACCATCTATAACATGCCTTCATTTTACTAGTATTTAGTAGATCTTCCTTATATTTGCGCTTCTTGGCCTACAAATTGAGGATGTTTGCCTACAAAATTATTCCCCGAAGTTGCAGCCTTTGCCTTATCCTCGAATTGATAACCAAAAATACAACCTGGTTTTGCCCTACGCTCTTGACCAATAGGTTAAAAATTAGGCTTGTCGCTCTTAAAAGTGTGACTTCTAGACCAAAATCTACGATGACTGACATAACTCATCTTTCCACTATGATGTAGCTAAGTGGATTCAGTTTTCTCTTCCATAGATGGGACATCCATAATAAATATGAATATGACAACCGAATAAGGTCCCATAGGTAGAAAAGTCACGAATCCCCCACATAACCATTGCTTTAAGTGTGAACTCTTCACCCTTGTGGGCATAGCACTCCCTCATGCCTTCATCCCACAACTCTTTAGTTCTTCGATTAATAGGGCTAAGAAAATATCAATATCATCGTCACGAGCCTTTGGCATGAATACCAACAATGATAATAATATGAACTCTTTTTTTATGCACAGTGTTGGAGGGAGACTTAAAGGATCCATGAGAACTGGCAAATAACTCTAATTAGTGCTTAAATTACTACAAGGGTTAAACTCTTCGGTTGATAATGCAAGATGAACATTGTGTGGTTCTTTCGTAAATTCAGGGTGTTGTGAATTTAAAAACTGGCAGATGAGTGAATTAACCGAATGATGCATGATATTCCCACCCACCTCGACTCGAGCGTGCCATGTCATGGACTCTTCTATCCACTATATAGTGAAAAATATTTGTAATTGTGGACCGAGGGAAAAATACTTTAAATCTTATGTGGAACTTGTGAGCACTTACGTAATTTTGTGTTCCATCTTTTCGACTTCTCACACATTGTATATCTTGGTTCCTTGCATACAGGACATTCATTCTTTAGTTCGTGTTCATCACTATATAATATGCAATCATATTTGCATGTATGAGTAGATTTGTACCTCAATCCCAAACCGTTCAAGATTTTTTCATACTCGGATAACTATCTAGTAATGTGTTCTCATTCGAGACGATGTCTTTATCCCAATTAAGAATTACAGTTACGTTATTTCCTGACAATCCAAATTGTCTCTTCAAATTATGTTAACCGATCAATGGGTACAATACCGAGTGATCTTATTCATAATTTTTATATAAATGTCTATCCATATCGTCTTTCAACAGTACGTGTTTTCGATCTTCAGGTAATTTAGCATCAACTTGTTCTGATTTAGTCATAATGCATATAATATGTATCCATAGGTTGGTGATTTTGATGGTAGTGGACTCCGTAAGCATCATCAATTAGGTCGATCAATGGACGATGTATTGGTGAATCATTCACCACTTTCACTCAGTGGGTATCCATCACGCGGTCATGTACTGATAATTCTTTCAAAATATATGGTACATTTTTCTCCCATTGAATGTCCATATCGTATAGTCTTTCATCATACCGCATGTTAGTAAATGCAATTGAAGATCTTCCAAAGATTTAATTTTTTTTTTACGACGGCTGAAAGGACATGAAATCTTATCACTATTAAGATTTATATTTGCATATGTAATAAATTCTCGAATGCCCTTTACATGTTTATTAGATACTCTACGACTCTCTCCCACGCACTCTTTATATTGTGGGAAAGGTATTAAGTAGTCTTCAAAATTCAAGTTACCTATATAAATAGGTTGAAATGAATGTCATATTGGATATAAGAACTCTTAGTTTGTAAGTCAAGAAAATTTATTCAACCCCAATAAATTCAAAACAAATTCAAATAAAATCCATTCGACTTGATCATTCAGTAAATATGGAATAAAACCAAACAAATATCCCAGATAACTAAAATATTACAAATTTGTTAAAAAAGATAACATTGTTCAATGCGTAGACTTGTCTAACAAATGCCTGGTGAGGTAATAAAAGGATTTTCGTAATTTCTTAACAAAAGACCTTCCTCGTGGCCAATGTACATAGAATTATCTCCACAACCATTGTATATTTCATCAACTAGCATATGAGCATCACTCATCAGTAAAAGGCGGCTGTGTACATTTGTTTTGAAAAATATGGAAATGAGAGTGCACGCACCAATAACCCTACTCTTGGACAAGTTCCTTATATAATACGACTTGCGAAAGTCATTTTAAACCAATTCGAGAAAAATACCAAATAAGCCATCAAATCATAGGTTGAAACTTGATAACTTTGGGGATAGGATTTGTAAGAGGAAGAAGATGAAAATTACAAAGGTCTACTGCTCTTAGAGGTTGTGAAAATATGTTAGAAAAGTCCTAACCTCGTATTAATTTAAGTGGAGAAAGATTAGAGAATTTAAGTGGCATTAGAATCCTATTTAAACTAAAACAGTTCACTTGTTAGTCACACTCTAGAACCTGACAAATAGTTAGTCACGCTTTAAATCATTGATAAATTATCTGAAGTGGAATTTTTTATTTTGGCCCTATCTTTTAGCCTAAAGAGTTTTATATTTTGAGGACTCTTCTAAATGACCCAAGACTTATATATACTCATATTAGGAGACTTTTAAGCTAGCTTTCGGAATTTTGAATTATTTTAATTAATTACTGGATAAAAATTACGGGTTGTTACATACTTCCCCACTAGCACATGAATTTCGTCCTCGAAATTTGACGAAGCGTAAACGAGCAAAAATAAAATATGGCTCACATACACTTACCTGTAAAAAATACGATTAGGTGCCCATTCACCCAATCATATCCACATGTTTCCCCACGCGCTCTCTCACGAATCATTACTCGATTCTATCTCTAAAAAATTATCACAACACTAAAGTCCTCAAATCAATTCTAAACATCCTCACATCAAGATTACTAATCTTAGCCTCGATGCCTACCACGTCCTCAAGAAAAACTCTCTACCTCCAACGAAACACATATAACCCGTATGCTAGACCCAAAGCTAAAGAACTGAGGGTTGTTTTAAACCTAAGCTCTAAGACCATCTATAACACCTTGCGCAAAACATGAGGCGCTACTACGATTAAAACTAAATTAAATCCTCAACAATTAGTTTAGAGCATTTATATTCCAAAAAATAAATATAATCAATCCAAAATTTACACTTTCAAAATAATTATAATTAAATTTCACTCGAAAATAATACTAAGCTCTCCAAATAAATTGCACTGCCAAGCTATGTAAAAATGAAATCCTCTAAACTTCGTGCTCTAAAATCCTCAAAAAATCCATAGTGTCCAAATCCACGCTAACCTGCCACTAAAAGAAAACTACGGAAGTGTAATATGACAAGAATAGATGCTCAAAACAATAACGGTGAATAAGTGCAACGATACGAATATGAATTTAAGTTCAATGCGGCATCTGAGCATTATACCAATTTAATTTTTTAATAACACATCAATAGGTCATCGGGCCTCACCTCACCTAAGCTTCGTAAAGCCTCATGGACTATTGGCGGGTATACAAATTTCATGACACCATGCCCATTAACAGATACAATATCTCAAATCGAATCAATTTTGAGATTCCAATAAATGTCATGATATCAACAATATGAGTAAAATTAAATAAGGAATAAAATGACTACTCTCGAGAGATTTAAGGAGCATATTGCATAAACCCCGTACCTTAAAATCATCACAAGAAACTCATAAGATTCTGCCTCAAAATTATGATCATAGCACCGCGTTCCTCTCGCCAAAACAATGAAAACTCGTTATATCCCAATTTGAGAAAACACCAAATAGGCCTTCGAATCATGGGTTGAAACTTGATAACTTTAGGTCTAGGGTTTGTAGGAAGAAGAAGATGAAAATTATAACGGTCTACTGCTCTTAGAGGTTGTGAAAATATATTTGAAAAGTCCTAACCCCATATTAATTTAAGTGGAGAATTATTAGAGAATTTAAGTGGCATTAGAATCCTATTAAAACTAAAACATTTCGCTTGTTAGTCAAGATCCAGAACTGTGATAAACAGTTTTTCACGCTTTAAAACCGTGAAAAATTATCTGAAGCGAGATTTTTATCTTTGCCCTATTTTTTAGCCTAGTGAGTTTTATGTTTTGAGGACTCTTCTAAACGATCCAAGACATATATATACTCATACTAGGAGCCTTTTAATCTAGCTTTTCGAATTTTGAATTAATTTAATTAATTACTGGATAAAAATCATGAGTTGTTATTGACTGTAACCACTAGTCTGACTAGTTAAAGCTCGAAAAATGGCCACAATTTTAGACATGACTAACTTAACGTGACCATTTTGAACTAGGGTTGAGGCTCACGATTCTGAATTATGACCATAGTTCGCTGATATTAGTGACGAGTGGGTCACAGTTAATAGCGGGAAGTTTGGCACCTAAATGGGTTACGGTTAGGTGAGGGTTTTTAATTGTGACCCCTCTGGTTACGGGTCCAAGCCATGACCATCTACTGATTGTTGTCACCCTTTTACTTGGTCACATAAATGGTAATGATATTTTTAAAGGGCTTATGATTTTGGACCATAACTACGTGGTCATGGCTTTGGATTGTGACCAATTATTTGTAAGAATTTTCCAATTTTGGTGTAGTGGCCCCAACCAAATTAGTACCCTACATCTCAAAGAGCCATGGGGACATAATACATGTGGGCGATGCGGCAGGACTTCAATGGATCCCATCAAACCTTTGGCATTTTTCGCATATTTTTACATATATGGCATAATCTTGTTTCATGGTGGGCCAGTAGTAGCCTTGGGTTTCCATCCTTTTGATCAATGGTATTTTGACTGCATGGGTCCCACAAGACCCCTCATGTACCTCCTTAATTAATTTTTTCACCTCCTTTGGGTGAACGTAATGCAAGAAGGGTAAAATGAATCTTATTTTGAACAATACTTCAATATCTAGTACATATATAGATACTTTGTAGCACAGCCTGCGAGCCTCCTTGAGGTCGGTCAAAACTTCATCAGTCATTAAGAATGATCTAATCGGATCCTTCCATAATGACCCTAGTTCTATTCCATGACCTTCACTTACTCCTTATAAATGTTGTGATGTAGTATAATTTCTATTAGGACAGTTCTTCTTAGCTTAGCTCTTATTGCTCAATCTAGATAAGTCATAACATTGACTCAAGAAATTTCCATTTCGGTATCCTTACTATATGTGTTGATTTTAACTTTGGTAGAAACATCTTTATTTTTTCCAGGTATGTTAAAATTTTCTCCTATCTTTTTTCGTACACACATAGCACTTGATTCACTATTAACTGAGAGTCGTTATGGGCTGACAGCTGTTCAGCCTCCATAGATGAAGCTAGCCCTAGGATTGCTATCAAGGCTTCGTAATCACCCTCGTTGGTCGAGGCTTTAAAATTAAATCTCAAGGCATAGTCCACATCTAATCCCTCAGGTGTAGTAACTATTAATCATGCCCCCGCTTTTATTAGCGCATGAGTAGCCATCAATAAATAATTTCCAAACATGAAAAAATTCCAATGGAGGATCGGGTCTGCAGTAGTTATTCCCCAATATACTTTCAGCAGCTGAAATCTTGGAGGGAACTTTCACTACAGATAAACTAAGGAAGTTTAAGAGAAAAACTAATTAAAAGTAACGAAGAAGTAAGTTTGAAAGAAAAGTACCAATTGTGTTACAACTACCCCAATACCGAGGAACCCTAACTGTTTTTCTAACTTCCTTCAAGACGAATTCCCATTATCTACCAAGATTCTTTACATAATGAGCTCTTGCACCATGAGGCTCACTTCTAACGGGTTATAATTGGGATAGAAAATGCCACTTTGGTAATCCTTAGAGAATTAATATGATCTCTTTTAAGATCCATTTCATTTTCAGTGGAGAAGCAAGAAGTGGGGATGCTCCTCTTAAAAAGGCATATCTAAATGAAGCAAAGCCTTACACAGGTTGAAGTCAAGACAAAATAAATCTAACTGAAACTTTGGACAATCGACCTCCCAAGGTCAATAGAGACCGGTTGGTAGTTCATATTATGTGCCATTATCAGCTTTAAAAATAAGACCTCATTATATCCGAGTGATTTATGAGATAATTAAATTCGAGTGAAGTTATAATGATTTAGTGGAATTAAATATGATAAAATAAAGAAAGGAGATAATTTACGACAAATATAATTTGGGATTTCTGACTATTTATTTGGAAGCTGATTTAATTATTTGTCTTGGGTCCCTCGTATAGTCCATATACCAAAGTAGTTGGGCCCGTACTCTCAAGTAACTTAGTTTAGCCCAAGCCCAACTTTTCTACTTGTATATAAAGGTTTATAAAAGGGATTTTAATAATTACAATTAATTATTAGGGTTTGAGAGGGGTGAGAAAAAAATACTATTCATATTTTTTTGAAGAGGACAAGAGAGATATGACCATATATCAATAAAAAGAAAAGGTTTTCATCTCTAAAAGTACCCACACACCTACCTAACTTTAGGAAGGATCATACACTTGAAGATCCAAACTTTAGAGAAGGTTAAGAAATCTTTTAGAGATCCAAATTAAAGCAACCCTTCATCATCAATAAATACTTTTCTCTCTATCGGAATGTAACCGAATACACAAAGGTATTGTGTTCTAAACTCCATGTAACATCCGACCTTGTGATTTTAACCATATCCGTGTAGTATGGTGACTTGATATAAACAATTTGGACTTTAGACTTGGTAAGATATATCATGGGTCAAGTTTGGGAAATATAATAACCCTAGTGCAATTAAACCAAATTTGTATGACTTAAAGTATGAATACGATGGTAGTGTTGTCATTCGAACGAATAAGGGCATCGTTCGAATGAAGAAGGCTATGTTGTTCGAATAAGGTTTGAACGGCCTTTTGAGGAGAAATACCTGTTCATTTTCCAACACTCTTTGGAATCACGTTGGAACTCCCTCATTTGAATGAGGTGCATTGTCATTCGAATGAAGGGAACACTGTTGTTCGAACGAACAAAGACTTCAACTTTCACTGGAACGATCGTTCAAACGAGAGGGGATGTCATTCGAACGAGATGGGAAGTCATTCGAACGACCCTACAGAAATCATAATTTTTTACAGATTTTAATGTGCTGTTGCGACATGGATTGTTGGATTAGAAGAGTTTCAAGCTCTCAACGTCTGAGATTAAAATGTGGGTTAAAGACTTGATGAACCAATTGTTAACGGGTTGAGTTTGGGGTATTTTGGGATTTAAGCCTTAGGGGTATGGGGGTGTATAAAGTGGGTTTTAGGACATTTGAGCAATTTAATTAGATTTTACTTCTCTCTCTCTCTCTCTCTCTCTCTCTCTAGCTATTGGATCTCCTCCTCCACCCATCCCCATACACCACCCTAGAACCACTATAATATCCCTCCCTAGAAATAAATATTTTAATGATAATTAGGTATTTTATTCGGAGAAATATTTGAAGAAAATAGGTGCATGAGTATTGAGCCAATATTAGCCAAAGTGACGCGTTGCACATGGTGATTAAAAAGGAAAACCTCACGTTGCATGGCCCACATGGGGGAACATTTAGGTTCAAATGATCATGCTTAATATATTGGTAGAGTATGGCTTGAATTGGCCAAGGAACGGACATGACACCGACACGGTTTAAATAAGGTAATATTGTGACGGTACGCGACGCCACTAGATGAAACTTTGCGCGATTTTTCTAGAACTCTAAGTTGGATATAAAAATATTATGACCACATTTATTGGACCTTAAAAATATATATAATAAGTTCATGGGATAAAAAATGTTTTTTTTCCACAGGGCCCAATCGATCGGGGTCCCTTGGCCGATTGACCGTAGGTCTCAGATATTCCCAGGCAGAGGAAATTTTCATGTGCGGCCCTTTTTAGTGCCCTTGGATCTCATGAGCTGTTGACCTTAGGACTACTGAGGGCCTAATATAGGAAGGTTTTAGTGGTGATAATGTTTCCTTTCTAGGCAACAACTCTTTGAATGATTTATAAGAGAGAAATTGTGTGGGTTTAGAGAGGGAAAACTCATCAGATTTCTAGTCACTCTCTCTCTAGCTTAAGGCTTCCATGGATAATATCTTTCTGCCCCAGATTTTCTCTACACATTTACACCACTTCCACCCCTTATAACGATGATTTCTAATCCACCCCATTTAGTTGCATAGAATGGAACAATTATTTGAAGAACTCTTGGAGCAGCAATAGAGGGCTTTTACAGACCACCTTGAGGCCACCTTTGGAGGTGGGGGATCCTCCATCTTCTTCACCATTTTCACCATTGTTAGAATTCATTTAAGGTGGGTAAACTAACTTGGTTTATGTTGGGTTGATATTGTATGAATTCAGCATGTTTAGTTATATATATTAGGCTAAATATATATAGGATTGCTGTTTGCTTGCATCTAAGTGTTGATTAATAATCATCTTGACATTTGTATGAAAATGGGGTCTAAAAAGATGATTTTAATATGGCTTTGAAATGAAGAAATTTTCAGAATTTGTGTTCTTAACATTTAAAGTAATAAAATGTGTTAGAATGGTGTTTAAAGTATAAATGATGAAATTTTATGCAAGTAAATTGATTAGGCATAAATTCTTCACATTTATCCCCTTAATTTCGGTATTTTTATGATCCCGTGTGGTGTAAATAGCTTGGATTTGTCTCATATTTATGCTACTAAACCTTTTTGGCAAGTATTTCATATTTTGTGCATCTCTTAGGTATTTTACAGGTATTTCATGCAAGTTAGTGCCAAAAAGAACTCAAAACAGTGAAAGAAAACGAAGAAATGGGGAGTTAAAGGGTATTTTCATAATTTTACAGCCTTATTCCTGAGGTGGGGCCAACTGGAAAGTTGAAGATCTTTCAATTACAAGAACATTGGAAAAAACGGCACCTCAATCCGAGCTACGGTGAAGAAGTTATGCCCATTTGAAGTTGAGAAAAAAATCCAAGAAGAAACTATGAAGGACGAACTGAATCGAAGCTGAGCAAAAAAGAACCGGTTCGTCCAATTGTCACGCACCAGATCCGTTACAAAATTAGTCACGCTTTCCAAGTGTGACAAATTGTCAGATACGAGATTTTTATTTTGTGCTTATCTTTTAGCCAAAAGAGTTTTATGTTTTGGGGACTCTTCTAAACGACCTCTAGCCTATATATTTAGTCATTAGGATTCTTTTTATTCAAATTTCATTGATGTAAAAGCTCCATAACAAGTAGGAACATCTAGGAGAAGAATCTACATATTTTGCACCTCTAATTCAAGAGTTTTTCGAGTTTTTCGACACTCTTTGATTTCTTCTTGCATGTTCTTATTCTTCAATCTAGGTAACTTCTATTTTCGGCACTTTTATTATTATTTCTCATGTTTCATCTCTCTTTCCAAGCAATTATGAGTTCATGCAACGTAGATAACGTAATTTTCATTAATTTCACCATGTTAGGCTAGGTTTTTAAAGGTTGGGATGCATGAACCTAACCCGATGTGGTAGTTGCATGTGTATAAAACTAGTCCTATAAATTTAATGATTTATTACGACCGTATTGCGTAGAAACACGACAATTGTAGATCTCTGGATCTCGTTTGCTTCAGGGTAACCGGGATGCTTCAGAACGCAATTCGAGTGTAACTGTCGTAATACCGATTTACTCGTCCTCTGATTATGTATGGTGAGGGATTGAACCTCATATATGTAATGCTTGGGAGTACTAAAGTCTGGGTCTTATTAATTACTTAAATTTATGATTAGTTTTATACCATCAATACTGTAGGGTTAGGGGATTGTGTCCCTATCTTAATTTTCCAAATAGTTTTAGTTAAATTCTTTATTTTTCCCTTTTTCCTTTCTCACTCAATCATCATCTTTTACACTTTATTTTTTTGAAGTAATAAATCAATTAAAATCTATCAAACATTCCCTGTGGATTCGATATCGAAACTTGCCACTATACTCCGCAAGAGTGTAGTTAAAGTTTAGTTTTTTGTATTGTGATCGAAAGCCAATAACAATGATTAGCGTATTTACACGGACGCTTGGTTTCCACCACGATCAAAATGGCACCGTTTCTGGGGAATGTTTTATTATAGATTATAATTGATTTACTATTTCGAAAGATTTTTTTTCTTTGGTATTTTTTTGTTTGTTCTAACCTTTTTTGTAGCCTTGCACAATTGAGCGCCAAGAAACCTTGAATCCTCAAGTACGCGAATTTTCATTTATATAATATTCAGTAATCATGTATTTTCTTGGTGAGTTCGGTAATTATAATGGTTCATATGGTAATCGTTTTCAAACTTTTTATTCTCAAGAGTCCACGGCTCGACCTATTACCACTGGTGCGGCCATTCTAACTCTGGAGTATGAAAGGCTGGAAAACGAATATCAGAGAGAAATTTATATTAAATATTCTCAAGAATCTGTGCCTCGACCTATTACCATGGGTGAGGCCTTTCTAAATCTTGCGTATGAAAAGCTTGAAAATGAATATCGAAAAAAAAATCATTTTGGGGATTCCAATGACTATTTTTCTTTCGATATTTGTGAAACTATAGAAGGTTTTCAACCAAATGAGGAATCCGAGGTTCTAGAACCAAGGGGTCCTACTTTGGAAGAAAACACTTTTTTTCTAACCAAAAGAGTACTAGATTTTCTTTCCACCCAAAGCAAAAAGAATATCGATTATGGTCTTGTGAAGGAAATGGTCGCACTTTGCGATGATGTGCGTTCTATTTTGGAAAACAAAGAGGAGGTTGATTCTTATGTGTCACCTCGAATTTTTGAAGAACATCTCATTGAAAGTGAGTCTGTTACCCTTGAAATTCAATCTCCAAGTGATGATGAATCACTTGAGATTGAGTTTATTTGATCACCATTCTCGTTCACCGTTATTGAACCATTAGAAGTACCGCTAGATTCCTATGAGTCGGTTGAAACGTTTACACCTTTTACCGACAAAGACACTTTTCTAGAATTATTTTCTAATATGGACTCTTCCTTTTTGTGTGCCCCTCTCCCCATACTACTTGAAAAATCTTTGGGAGGTGATTATATTTTTCTTGGATCTCAATTGTACTTGTCCCACCTAGCACCCAAACCCCCCATCATCCCGTTAAAATTTTTAATTGGTGATGGTTCATTTTTTCCATCTCACACATGCCTTTCGTTGTTCAAACGAAATCCTTATATTTCGGGAGGCATGCATCCTAGTGAGGGTACACCATTAATCCCTCAAAGTCATATTGTATTTTGTGTGGACCCTTGAATTTTTCGACTTCTAGTGTATAACTTATTAGAATTTGAAAATCGTAGGTTGTATAGCAGTTAGCTTATTTTTTTTTTAGTTTATTATTTTTGCTATGCTTGGTTCTAACATGTTTTGTAGATTCAATGGACTCGTACTTTTCGGGGATCGCTCCGTTTTGGATAATATCTTTCTTTTCCTCTCTTTATATTGTGTTCTTGATTTGCATTGAGGAGAATGCAACATTTAAGTTAGGGGGTGTGGGATATTCTTCCCGTTTATTGTTTAGATTCATTGATTCGATCACATGCTCTTTCTAAGTGTGTGTTTTTTTAGAAAATTTCAAAATTTTCAAAAAAATTAAAAAAAGCCCAAAATATTTTTCTTCAAAATAAATAAAGATTGAAATTTAAAAGCTTAAAAAATGTCACAAATATTTTGTCTCAAGTTGTAAAAATCAAGTGCACAAAGCCAAAATTGACCAAAGATGGAAATTAAAAGAAAATTGACGAGTTTACGAATAAGTGCTGAAATTTACAAACCCGATGAGATTTCGAGCATATATTTTTTTTGAGAGCATTTTAAATCAATCCGAGTTAATGATTAACTCAAATTTTATTTCAGCGTTTTAAAAAGTCATTGATGATATCTATTTTATTATTTTGATCGGTTATGGGAAATGGAATGTTACCTCGAAAAGCGCGCTATAAATCTCTAAATTAAATTAATCTCGAAACGCATATGGTAAATTAATAAGTAATTCGTACAATGAAGTAGGCCATCGTTTGTTACCCAAAAATATTAGCCATAAAAAGATGTGAAAAATTATCCATTTGATAACCCAATTGAGACAAATAAAATTTATCCTTTTCGTTTGGTAACCCGAAAAACCCAAGTAGCCCGGAATTACGAATATTCATTAAAGTCCGAAAAGTGCATAAGAAGGGACAAGAAAAAGAATAAAAATGCTCAACAAAAATAGCAAGAAAAGAAAAGAAGTGAAAAATAGAAAAAATAGAGAAAAGTAATAGAAAATGAGCAAAAGCCCGAAAAAGCACTAAGGGACATCATTAGAAAAAATTTCCAATTCCGAATTTCCCAATTCCATGTTACCCAATACACCTATAGTCCGAAAAAGTCCTAAACGAGTCTGGATTGATAAATTAATTATCGCATGGAGAGCTAAGACACTAAAAGATAATGAAATAGATTAAATGTGTGAAAAATAGGCGATGTTCCCGTTTCCCAATGACCGTATTTCGATGATGATATCTATTCACCATATATTTTCGTCTTTTAAATTGTGTGAGTGACTTTGCGTCCATTATATTTACTCTTTATATCACACACACCGAGAGAATAGCCACAATCCGAGAGATTCGTTTGAGAGAGAATCCCGTGAGCATTTGAATCAAAACGAATTTTCGAAAAGTAACGTAGTGATCAATTGGTGGAAGTTAGCGGTTCGATTTTTGGCTTCGCACACACACACTATGACTTGAGACTTGTAAATATGACTTTAAGGTGACTATTTTTGGGGAGTTTAAATTGTATAATTTTTAAGTATTTTGATTTTTCTTTGAGTCAATAATGAATTTTGTGGGTATATTCACTGCAAACCCTCACGAGACACCACTCCTCCTACTAGGGTAGCCTAGGGGTTTAAAGGCTTATTGCATACGCTAAATGCAATCGCTTGCCTGCGAAAAAGGTATTCTATCCCAATAAAGTTTTTGAACGGTCCTTAACTCATACTCTCATTCTTTTGCATTGCTCGGGATGCGCAAAGTTCTAATTTAGGAAAAATTGATTAGGCATAAATTCTTCACATTTATCCCCTTAATTTCGGTATTTTTATGATCCCGTGCGGTGTAAATATGTTGGATTTGTCTCATATTTATTCTACTAACCCTTTTTGGCAAGTATTTCGTATTTTGTGCATCTCTTAGGTATTTTACAGGTATTTCATGCAAGTTTGTGCCAAAAAGAACTCAAAACTGTGAAAGAAAACGAAGAAATGGGGAGTTAAAGGGTATTTTCATAATTTTTTAGCCTTATTCCTGAGGTGGGGCCAACTATAAAGTTGAATATCTTTCAATTACAAGACCATTGGAAAAAAGGTCACCTCAATCCGAGCTACGGTGAAGAAGTTATGCCCATTTGAAGTTGAGAAAGAAATCCAAGAAGAAACTGTTAAGGATGAACTGAACCGAAGCTGAGAAAAAAGAACCGGTTCGCCCAATTGTCACGCACCAGATCAGTTATAAAATTAGTCACGCTTTCTAAGTGTGACAAATTTTCAGATACGGGATTTTTATTTTGTGCTTATCTTTTAGCCAAAAGAGTTTTATGTTTTTGGGACTCTTCTAAACGACCTCTAGCCTATATATTTAGTCATTATGACTCTTTTTATTCATATTTCATTGATGTAAAAGCTCCATAACAAGTAGGAACATCTAGGAGTAGAATCTACATATTTTGCACCTTTAATTCAAGAGTTTTTCGAGTTTTTCTTCACTCTTTGATTTCTTCTTGCATGTTCTTGTTCTTCAATCTTGTAACTTCTATTTCCGGCACTTTTATTATTATTTCTCATGTTTCATCTATCTTTCCAAGAAATTATGAGTTCATGCAACGTAGATAACGTATTTTTCATTAATTTCACCATGTTAGGCTATGTTTTTAAAGGTTGGGATGTATGAACCCAACCCGATGTGGTAGTTGCATGTGTATAAAATTAGTTCTATAAATTTAATGATTTATTACGACCATATTGCGTAGAAATGCGACAATTGTAGATCTTTGGATCTCATTTACTTCATGATAACCGAGATGCTTCAGAATGCAATTCGAGTATAACTATTGCAATACCGATTTACTCGTCCTCTGATTATGTATGGTGTGGGCTTGAACCTCATATATGTAATGCTTGGGAGTACTAAAGTCTGGGTCTAATTAATCACTTAAATTTATGATTAGTTTTATACCATCAATACTGTAGGGTTGGGGGATTGTGTCCCTACCTTAATTTTCCAATTAGTTTTAGTTAACTTTTTTATTTCCCCCTTTTTCCTTTCTCACTCAATCATCATCTTTTACACTTTATTTTTTTGAAGTAATAAATCAATTAAAATCTATCAAACATTCCTTGTGGATTCGATACCGAGACTCGCCACTATACTCCGCAAGAGTGTAGTTAAAGTTTAGGTTTTTGTATTGTGGTCGGAAGCCAATAACAACGATTAGCGTATTTACACGGACGCTTGGTTTCCACCACGATCATAAATGCATTAGGCTTGTATAAACCCTTTTTATGAGTTAAATAGGGGATTTTCTACTTGAAAATGAAGATGAACATGAGAAGGAGAAACTTTCCCTTTGATGAATATTTAAAGTGTGTGAAACTAAGGTGGAAAGTAAATCTAAAGGGGTTAAATGTATGAATAGTAGTGAAGTGGGTGTTAAGATGCAAATTTTCATGAATAAATTATGGATTGTAAATGTTGAGAAATTGAGACTTTAATATGTAGAAAGGTGTGATGTTATGTATTAAAGATGTTAAAGTTGTAAGTATGTAAGTGGGGTTAATTATGATATTGAACAAGTGTTAAAATGGTTAAGTGGGAACCTAATACACTTTTGGAAAAATAACACTTGAAAAGGACAAAATAGTAAGTTTTGACAAATGAAGGGTAAATTGATAATTTACTTGAAATGGGATATTTTTATGGTATAAAAATATCAAAGAATGGTTTTACACTAGTTTGGGACGAATAATGAATTAAGTCCTAAAATATGGATGATTTTGGTATCAAATCAACGCGTGGGTGAATAAAGGACTTAAAGATAAAAGAAATCATTCTCCAAGTGTTAATGGGAAAACGAACGGTTAAGTTCGTACTTTTGGCTTTGGACGATAAAAGTGGAATAATGTGGACAGTTGTAAAATGTTAAAATACATTGAAAGTTACTCGAATGACACCGGATTAAGAAAAAAGGGCCCGGAGCCCTTGGGTGAAAAGTCCTAAATCTCTAGCCAGAGCATATGGTGCACATAGTCGTCGGTATAGATCCCGTGTAAGTATGCGGTATAGAAAGATTCTGAGAATATTAAACGAAACAAGGAAGATATCAAGAAATGGGTTGTGCGGTAAATGTGTTAAAACAACCTAACTTGAATGAATGTAATGAATATTCCGGTAAAGGTGAAATGGACAAGTTAATGCGTAAATCTACTAAGGTTCATAAGATAAGGAAAAAGGCTAAAAAAGTGGATAATGTAATACCCTGTATTTTTATGCTATATTAATTTGGGGATTTATTAAATTTAATGTGAATTAATTATTTAATAAAAATTCAGAAATTAATTATGTTATAATTATTAACGTGATGAGAGTTAGTAATTATGGGAAACTTGTTGAATATTACTAATGAGCAAAGTAATATATAATATTGGTTATATTGAATGTCACGAGTGAATAAAATGATAATTTTGAAAATTTGAGTCGGGACGCGCCCGTGTCGCGTCGTGACTAAATATTGATGAATAAAAGTGAATATATTATAAGTCGCTCGTATGGTCATTTTGAGTGCGCCAATGTGTCCGGAGGGGCGAGATAGTCTGAAAAGTGTACCCGGGGGTTTAGTTTGGGTCTCGGGGCATTTTTAGGCTTAATTAGTACCCCGGGAGGGCATTTTGGACATTTTACATTTTTGGGTAATTAAACCCACGAAAATTCAAGGGATATATCAGATATCTAAGGTTGTCTTCTAGGGTTAAAATAACCAAAGATAAGTGACGGCCATAGGAGAGGGAAGGAGAGGCTTTTCCAAGCAATCCAAGGCCAACGATTCACCCGGTTGCACCGCCACCACCACTAACGCGTAGATCGCGCGATGGGGAACGCAACCACACCAAATTCGTCATCAAACCAGAACGTCGAAAATCCCAAGCAAGTGTTTATCTTGCTTATTTCGTAAGTGCAACACTCATGTTAGTCTAGGGATGTTTAGGATGAGTTTTATGGAAGAAAACCCAAATTTGAGATAGGAAATTGCATGTAGTAAATGGTTTAAATGTTATTCTGGAAACCCCTTCACATGTAGAGGATTAAACCAAGAAATTTTTATGTTCTAGAAGAAGACCATTCTGGAAAAGATTGATTAGAACCATATTAAAGAGATTTCCAGGGTTCTTGAGATTTACATGAATTTTGCCCTGTTAATCCATGATTATTAATGGAAATTTGCATGCTTTACGTAAAAGATGTATGGAATGGATTTATATTATTAGTAGTATAAATTTCTGGACGTTTGGGAATGGAAAGTTTGGATTTGGATGGAGTTATGTGAGAAAACCCGTAACTGGTAACTGCAGAATTCGCCATACCTGCTTGATCGATCGATCGAGCCAAGAGCTTCGATCGATCGAGCCCCAGACCTCGATCGATCGACCCCTTCTGGCAGACTCATATTTCCCTCTTTAAATTAGTTGAATTCAATTTAATGAGAAATAATTCTTGGACACCCTTATTAAAATGTTTTGGGAGATAAAGAAGACCAGTAGGACATATGAATAATTTTGGGACCTTTAATGTAAGATGAATTTTGGAATACTTACATATAAGGGACGATGAAACTATGTATTAAAGGGAGAGACGCGTAAGATAGTTACGTTGAAACATAATTGAATACCTACTGAATTTCATACTTGAGGGGATAGAGTCCACGAGTATTACGTAGTAAGTGGGAAAAATCCCTCGGATTAAAGTTAGAGACGAACCGTTATACGTGATAACTAATAATGGGAAAATCAGAATAAATGTTGCGATTATGGGTTATGAGATGAAACTAAATTAATATGATAAAAGTAGTATATTTATATGACTGTGTGTATGCATATATTATATACATGTGAAAATCATGCCCGCGCTACTTGCTACCCCTGAGGTTACCGCGCTGGGACAGTCTTATCTCGAATGGGCCTTCATGGGGGATATTGACTCGTACCCTAGAAGATAGGAATCCTAGGTACGGGCTATCGGATCGATAGTCGGACGGTCCTAAGAGACGTGAGGGTATGTACTGACCTCTTGGACTTGGAAACTATGCTTCGCCTCAATATTGTTTGTGTATGTGTTAATACAGTTCGAGAGTGATTTCGAACTTGTACTTCCCTTAGTACGAGAGATACGGGGATTGGATAGCAGAGTATGCACGCACCATAATTTTTATGTGGGATGCTGTTATAATATATATATTATACGAGTATTTAATATATATATGAAATTTTGAAATTTGAGAAACTGCCTACTGTGTTATGGTAAGTAAGACATGTATAATGACTCAAATTGGAAATACTTGTTTTGGAAAAGTATAATGGAACACTGAGAAACTTTATTAGTAAATAAGGTTTACATGAGAACTTTGTGATCAAATGAAGTTATTTTCTTAAACAATTATATTCTTCGGTTTTGAATCTTACGAGTAACCTAAGATAAGTGAAGCCATTGGGGAGGTTAGTGCGATAGGCGTGCACATTAGAAGAGAGGTGAGAAATTTTCAAGAGAGTGCCGCACTAATATGTTGTTTCATTGGCCTGTAAGCATTTTAAATACTTGCTAAACAAATTTTAAATCATCTACACTATCGGGCTCTGACCCGTTTCTATTTCTCTCTCTTGTATATATATGTATATATTACAGTTGCCCAACCACAGGGGCGTCTTGCATAGGATCCTTTGGAAGGAACGTGCTGCAGCTTAGGTGGGAGTTGTAGGCCTCTTGCTTAGACGACTTCATTTATTTGACTCCACTCCTAGCACATTCATTTAGTGGGGCATGTGTCGCCATTTTCATTATTCAGTTGTTTATTTGGACATTGTGATTCAGATATTTCTAGTATTGTCACTTTGGGATTTATTACTGTCTGGATGTTTTACTTTAAGTTTTAATGTTGGGATTTAGTTTTTGAATGTTTAAATATATGGATTATATGTTTTAGGATTATTGTGGTGTGATTCTTTAAATATTGAATTGTTGTAAATAATTAAATCTTTGTTTTCAAAATAAAATTTGAAAAGTAATGTTTAAAAATGGGTTTGACACTTAGCTTAATTAATTATGGTGTTTAAATTGGAATAGTTATTTTTACGACAGTGATGCTAAGAATAAACCAACTGTTCACCTTGATTTTAATTTAATAAAGGAGTGATCGCCCGGTATTTAATTAGGCAGGGTGTCACAGATAAATGCATGATTAAACAACCTAAATGGTGAAACCCATATTTAACCCAAGAATGTATTGTAAAAAGTATTTTCAAGAGGTGAGTAAGTATGTTCTGACACAATGAATAAAAGGGTTAAATTTTGGTAAAGGAATGGGTTCGAATAAATCAAGTGGAATGGCTTCAAGTGTTGAATCGGGTGTGTTAAATAAGTGGGAATGCTAAGTATGTGTAAAGAAAACCCTGATACGATTAACTTCAATTAACCTGGATAAGTAAGGTTTTCGAAAGTAAAAGTTGTTTGTACATTGGAATGTGTGTTTTCAAAGGTATACGTATGTAGATACATACTTTCGCATTCATGTAGTTGTAGTGTGTGAGGATTAATTTCTACCGCTTGTTTCTATATTGTTCGTATAAATCCTACTGGGCATAGGCTCACATCCCCACTTTGTTACCGCAGGCTCGGAGCGGTTTCAAAATTTGAGAACATTTTACACGTAAGTATATTTATTTATATTTTACGTTAGTAGCTGTGTTTATTTAGACCCCGGGGTTCTCTCCGTGGGTCTCTCACGTATTTCATCACGAAAGTGGAATCGCATGCTAACTAATGAAATGTTAACTTAAATAAAACTGAACTAGCAACATTATTTAGGTTATTTTATTGTACTTCACACCTGATGATCGGGTCAGACCGGGTTGACACATGGGTAACCCATAAATCCAGGTCGGGGGGTTATAAATGGTATCAAAGCTCTAGGTTCAAATTTCATTATGGGTGTGACGTGGTGTGGTCGGTAGTGGATCTTTCGACGTTGGTGTGGTTCGGGCGGGCCATGCTAGCTTGATGATGGTTTAGTTCGTGTCCTCGACGGTAAAGTCAAAGAGGTTAGCACGACAAGTGAATTAGTTCCAAGTGGCATACGTTCAAGATACTTATATAAATCTCTTCTGGGTGTCCATGCAAGCCAAAAAGTAGTGACACCGTGGTTCGTAGTGTGAGGTGTTTGTGTTCCAACCTCGTTGACATAGGGCCTTTAGAGATATCGATAGAATGAGATGATGCCCATTTGGCAAGTGGCACCAAATTGTGAATAATCAATAATGGAGGCTGATTGTTAGAGTCTCATAATTATGTAGTGTGAAATTGTGATTTAAATTATATGTAGCCTTGGGTGTGGTGCATATGAGAAGTCAATATCGATATGATAATTAGGCAAATTTAATCCTTGGGTTAGTACCGTGATTGATGGTAAGTTCGACAAGTATGTAAACTTGTGTGTGGTAACACTTAGTGATATGTACAGTCAGCCTTGGTTAGATATGATGCTATCCTTAGGGGTGAGCGCCTTAATACCTTGAGCCATGATTAGAGCTGTTAGCCATTTGAGGTAAAGGATCACATAAGTGACAATGTGGAGTTGTTGTAACAAGGGAGTGAACCTTATGTAACCCTTCGGGGTAGTGATCGAGATGAATAGGATCTTTAGTGACACCGGTAGTATACACCTGGGTAAGGTGTTATTGAGAGTTAGTCCCGTGGTGAGAAAGTATTAGGTCCCTTGGTTGTGGGCTTGAGTTTAGTATGTACCAATTCGTGTGCCTTGAATATTGTGAGGATTTTGATGATCTTAATGATTGGGGTAACCTAGGAGTGAACCTAGATAATTATAGTGACTTAGAGTTAAATAATTTACTTGTGACGCTTTAGAAAAGGACCTCTTACAACGTCAGTAGGGTGGGCCTCCTCGTGAGCAATACCCGATTGTTGACGCAAAAATTCTTCATCTATGAGGACCAATCAGAAAAGGACACATGTCATCCTACGTGGCAATATTTATACTTGTTCGGCACCCGAGGAGAGTTAGTCGACACCCGAGGAGAGTTGGTCGGAATACCAAGCAACTCAAGGTGTGAAGAGCAACGAGCAGGTGTGCAGAACAACGAGCAACGAGCAACCTTGCGTGCAGAGCAACTCAAGGCGTGCAGAGCAACTCTAGATCAAAGGATAACTATGCATTTAATGTGCATTAAATGCAGATAACAACTCATTTAATGAGCCTTAATGTACATTTCTACTATATCAATAGGTGTCTACTAGATGACAACACATCGCCTTTTCATATTGACAACCTCAAGGCTATAAATACATTGTAACCCCATCATGGGAAAGACGGACAACTGACGGACAACTAAGAAACACCATACACAAGATACACACTCTTTCTCTCTCTACACCATATTGTGCTATTGTAAACCCCTGGGAATAAAATAACAGTGGACGTAGGCTTTATTCATAGCCGAACCACTTTAAAAATCTTTTGTCTCTTATATGTTTGATGTGAATGCTTATCTTCATCTTCAATCTCATCCTCATCATTTATCTGCTGTTGACGCCACTAAAATGGTAGAGGCCATTTTCTGTCTTCAACAGATTGGCGTCTGTGGGAACGTGTTACAAGCATTGTTCTCCATCAAAAGCTAAGTTTTTATTTTCTCTACGTATAATCAATTATACATACATCTTTTGACTCAATCATGATTTTTATGTTTATATACATAAATTAATTGTCCAATTTTTATCTGCAAAATGTTGCATATCATGATTTTTAAATCATAACTATTAGATTAATTCTTATTTAGAAATCTGAAAAATAGTGGATTTCATAAATCATAACTTTTTGCTTGATTCTCGAGCTTCAATTTTATATCATGGAATAAATATTTTAAATGATTAAATATACCAATATATACGACGATGATAAGATTTGATAATTTTCATTGTTGATTTTGAAATAATTTTTGAAAGATCTTTGATGACTATTCAAATTCCCATTATATTTCTAATCAGAGAATGGGAAAAGGTTAAAGACAATAAAAAGTTTTCTAGTGGAAATCATGACCCAGATCTACTTTCTCTCTCTTCAAGTTTGAGTCTATTTGTATTCATTTTTATGAACTATATACTTAATTTGGTTCATCTTCCATCTATGTCAATAAAGTCACATTGATTGATTTTTGATATAAATTTGGTAATAACTTCGATCATTAGGATATTTTTATCTCTCCAAATAGGGAATAGGAAGGGATCAATATAAAAAATAATTTTCTCTCACCTAAAAAACCATTACCCACCTCTTGTAAAAAAGGATAAATTAAACAATCATGACCATATCAATACTCTGGGCACAAATTTGAGATGTTGGCTCCTCGTTCATCACATCACAGGGTTTCTTTGTCGGAATCACACGATCTAGTGGATTAGAGAATGGATCATTTAATTAACAATCTTAATGCTTAGATTTTACATCGAATGTTATTTTTCTGATCTATTGGTTCGAGATATTTTGGGACATAGCAATCTCATGAAAAATTCTTCACCGCGGCTCATATGGCTGTTCGGAATCGTCCACTTATAGCCCCTATTTTTGGTCAGCCATACATATTGTTGGTCGGCATCATCTCGGACCATCTTTTATTAAAGGGAATCTTAACCAGACCATTTTTGTTTGTCGAAGATATGATGTGAAGATCCATCAGCAATGTTGAAATAATTTTATCCAACTACGAGGTATCTTATTGTTGGTCGGAGACTCATATTGTAGCTCGGTGGAACCAATTACAGGTCGATGATCGTCTACTTCTTGATCGTCGACATCTCAGTCTTGTTCGGAGGGTTCAATTTACTGGTCGGCAATTATCTAACCATCCACTTCTTGGTCGGCGACATCTGATGTTGTTCGGTGACCATCCAACAGCTGGTATGCAATATCAATGCACCATTTTTCTTGATCGGCGAAATTGCTCTGCTGGTCGGGGACCATTTGCTTCTTGGTCGGCACTATATATTCTACAACCTGAGATATCCCCAAATGCTGGTTGGCAACACCTATGCCATTAGTCGGCAACAGTAGAATCTTGGGGTATTAGAAAATGCAGAGCACCCCAGATATTTCTTTAAACACGAGTTCAGCTTGGGGGTAAACAGGGGGCTTAAGTTTTTTTAAAAACTTGTGATCACCCCAAAAAATATTTTTAAAGCCAAGTGATAAATAATTTTCAAACATCAACTTATACTTGATTAGTTGTTGGAGATTAAATAACTTTACAAAAAACTCTACGTCTTATTTATGGCGCATATCTAATAAAAATTTGTCCATCTCACACACATTTGGCACAAAACATATTATTTCATATTTTGAAATTTTTATTGCCTTATGCTGATACACATCATATATTGTTTGACTGAATAATTATTCTCATGATAATAATTATTTGATTTAGTCTCGACAGGTGCTCAGGAAGCTTATTAAAATTCCATAGGGACGAGATTCAATCCCGATGAAAGCTCAGCCACAATCTTAAACCTCTGGAAACTATTATTGCTCGACATCAGGAGATTTTGCCTCGACATATCAACCAACATATATTATTTCATTTTTTGAAATTAATATTTTTATTTCTCAAGCATATACATATCATATATTGATTGGGTGAGTAAATTATTCTCATAACTAATCAATTCATCCTACACATATGGTAGAGCAAGTTATTAATTTTTACAGGTACAAGATTCAACGCCGACGAATGCTCGGAAACAATTTGGAAACTATTATCATTGCTCAGCATTATGAAATTTCACCTCAGCAAGGAACTATATATTTTATTATTGCTCTGATTTATGCTCAAGCACTAATTATTCTATATATCCGTTCGGATTCATATTCTATATTCATCTCATCATGGAGCTCGGCGAAATACTTATTATCATATTCAGCTCCGAGGAAAAGCTACAACAGTTATTATATTTCACCCCCAACGGATAGTTGGTCGGGGAAATTCTTATTTATATTCAGGCCCAGATATCGGCTCAAACACAAATTATTCTATATATCCCTTGGGATTCATATTATATATTCATCTCAATATGAAACTCGGCGAGATACTTATTATCATATTTAGCTACGAGGAGAACTATAACATTTATTATATTTCACCCCCAACAGATAGTTGGTTGGGGTAATTCTTATTTATATTCAAGCCCAACAAAGTTCTCGGCCATATTCTTATATTGTGGAAAATATTATTCTTATTCGGCATTATGCAATTTTGCCTCAACAAATCAGCAAGACAGTTTATTATTATTCTAAATCATTCTTTATGTCTATGCATATTTTCTATTTATCTCAGCATGGAGCTCGGAAAATTCAATGAAGTCCTCAAAATGTATTATCTTATTCCCAACAATATGTTGGTCATCTCCGAGGAGGTCTCCATCATTTATATTATCTTATTCCCAACAATCTGTTGAGGAGGTCTCCAGTATTTATTATATCTTATTCCCAACAATCTGTTGGTCAGCTCCGAGGAAGTCTCTAGAATTTATTATCAATTACCACCAACTCCGGTTGGTTGGGAACTCAATTACCACCAACTCCGGTTGGTAGGGAACTCAATTACCACCAACTCCGGTTGGTCGAGCATTTATTACCACCAACTCTGATTGGTCGGTACCGCCAACTCCGGTTGGTCGGGCATTTATTACTGCCAACTCCGATTGGTCGGGCATTTATTACCGCCAACTCCGGTTGGTCCGGAATCTATGACCAACAACTACGATTGGTCGGTCATATATCACCACCAATTTCGATTGATCGATTAATCAGCAAATAACAACTTCGGTTGGTCGGACAGCAGACAGCAGGTGGAGCAAATCTTATTGTCTATGACAAATAAGAAAATTTATGAAATAACATACTTCAAGGCCGAGAAAGCATTCAAAGTTCATATTCCACACTTGGGGGCTTCTATTACAAATTCAGTTGTTCATTCGGTGGCACATTCTCATAACATCATGCAGTCGAGCATCAAATTCAACTCCACAAACTTACATAGTCGGGGCCTCGACTAAATTCATAAGTTGTTTTTCTTGCTCAGGAATTAGTTTTGATATTGAAGTTCAAGAGGCATATTAAAGTTCAGGAGGCATGTTGAAGTTCAGGAGGCATATTCAGGAGTTATTATGCACATTCAGGAGTCAAATTCAACATCTACATCACTGAGATCCTTACTACTACTGTCCCGACCAATGTTGAAGAAGAAGTTGTATGAAAATGTTTCAAAGTCCACCACTAGCTTGGTACTAATCAGATTGAAGAGTTGGGTTCAAAAGCTAGTATGTTACTCGACAAAGTATTCAGAGGAGCATAAATCAGAAAAATCAAGCGCGTGAAGTTAGTACTCAGTTGCTCGGCACAGGAGGCAGTTGGTCGGCTAGCAAACCAATCAGCATACTTGAAGATTATGACAAGCTACAAGCTGCATACTATGGCATGGATGTATCCAAATCCCCAGGGGTGATACATAGCACACGGAGTTCTTCAAAAGAGAGATTAACAACCACCGATCAGCCTGCATCATATGCCATCCAGGAAATAGTGCACTTTATGTTCAACAAATCAAGAAGGAAGATCAAGAATTTCACGGGTACCGAGCAACACTGCAGAATAAATAATCTATCCTTTCAGTGAACCATCAAACATGGAGCATTGGGGGCTTCTATTGATGCAAAAATTCTTTATCTAAGAGGACCAATAAAAAAAGGACACATGTCATCCTACGTGGTAATATTTATACTTGTTCAGCACCCGAGGAGAGTTAGTCGACATCCGAGGAGAGTTGGTCGGAATACCAAGCAACTCAAGGTGTGCAGAGCAATGAGCAGGTGTTCAGAGCAACGAGCACGTGTGCAGAACAACGAGCAACGAACAACCTTGCGTGCAGAGAAACTCAAGGCGTGCAGAGTAACTCTAGATCAAAGGATAACTATGCATTTAATGTGCATTAAATGCAGATAACAACTCATTTAATGAGCCTTAATATACATTTCTACTATATCAATAGGTGTTTACTAGATGACAACACATCGTCTTTTCATATTAACAACCTCAAGGCTATAAATACATTGTAACCCCATAATGGGAAAGACGGACAACTGACGGACAACTAAGAAACACCATACACAAGATACACACTCTTTCTCTCTCTACACGATATTGTGCTATTGTAAACCCCTAGGAATAAAATAACAGTGGACGTAGGCTTTATTCATAGCCGAACCACTTTAAAAATCTTTTGTCTCTTATATGTTTGATGTGAATGTTTATCTTCATCTTCAATCCCATCCTCATCATTTATCTGCGCGTCAACACCGATGTTATGTGTCCTACCAGAACCTGGATGATTTTAATTTAGAGTTTGGTGATTGTAGTTTAGCATTGAGAGGTAAGATCCCTTGTGGCATTCGTAGGCAAGGGCTTTAGTGCTTGTAGGCAATGCTCGACGCCTTGTATCCTACCAAGATATATATATAGTTATGTTAGTTGGTAGATTAGCACACACTGAGATGATTTCATAGTATGGAAATTTAGTTATCGTGGTTTAACACTCGATGTGAATATGATGATGTGTCCAAGTGATATTGACTTTCTATTAGTGAAATACATAGACATGTGAAACCGTATTGAAATACCTTGGAGATGTATATTAAGGTTTATCTAATGAGATGTTCATGCTAAGCGTAAGTATTCCCTAAGTAGTGAAAAATACAAAGTTGTGTTTTGTGTATTACAATGACAATAGTGTCTTTCCTCAGAACCCTTGGGAATCATTGTACATCAAGGTTTATGTGGTGATACACACTCGTATTGGTAGACCCCAGGTTGCGTAGCATAGGTCATGGTATGACTTGCGATTTCTTATAATTAGGCATGCGGGTTATTGGAGAGATAACTGAGTGTGGTGTCATCATCTATAATGCATTTGGGAATCATTGTCATATTAGGGTTTGCATAGGTATGGTAAATCATTGATGATTGTAGCAGGTTTGGGTCACGTTGATTTATAGAATAGTTAGAGATAGTGCCACAGTCTTTGTTTGTGAGCATGTTTCACGATATGACCTTCGAGAATAATTTCAGGAATAGGTTAATCAATTATAGGTGGTGCACCTAAGAGGCTTAGAACTCTATGGGGTCCCTTGTGACTTTTAGAAATAACACACGGGGCGAAGTGTTAGGCATAATTATAGCACCTAAGTGTGCTACTTGTGCAGTTATGACTTTATTGGAGGAAATAATTAGGTATGAGTGATATTTGAAGGATGATATGCCATTAGGATGATGATGGTTTAGTATCATATAGTCAGTGCTAAGACTGGTATCAATGGTTCATGAACTGAATGTTTGAAATTGTGTGAACGTTGTGTACACTTGATGAGAGTGATCTCGAAAACTGAGGTTAGCTACCACGTGTCGTGATTTTGGAGGCCTAGCTGTGGTAGGCTGATAACTGCCAAGAAAGGTAACGTCATCCTGCGTTATAATAGTTGTGCTACCAGTAGTGGATAAGTAATGTTAGTCATAAGGAGGGAAGCCTAACATTTTAGCTTCCCAAAGGAAACTTGTGTGTGTTCCGTTCACCCGACATAGACGGATAATTCTTGAGTAGGACTTGTCAAGGTTAGCAGGCCAAGCCAGGGTACGTGGCAAGGCTATGGTGCTTATCAGGTATCGCTAAATAGTTATATAATTTGAGAATACGCTGTGGGTTCTCCCTTCGGGCGGTTCGATTCACCATCGAAATTTGACTATTTTCCTTTAGGCGTAATAGTCACCAGATTCGTTGCGTTTATGGTGTCCTCTTTGATCATGGTAATGATAAGTCATTGATTGATTCTGATACGGGTGTGGCGTTGCATAAGCTCAGTAGTGACACGGGTTAGGCCAGTTTATTTGATGTATCACGGTAAATAAGTGCGTTCTTCTTCAGATGCACCTTTATGCTACACCTATTAGTATGTACTCGTGGTCTCCCGTTGTTGCACATAGTTGTATATATTAATTAGTTATTTAGGATAACATGCTTATTAGTTAGTAAGTGTAATTAGTGCGATTGGGTCTTGTGTTCGGAGGATATGACTTGAGAATATTAGGAATATTGGGAGTTGACATCAGATAATAATGTTGCACTTGGTGCGAAATTGTATGGATTAAGGATGTGATCGCTCGTATGTTGTTGCGTTGTGATACCCAGGGTGACTCTGGGTTAGCAAAAGGATCTCGTAGGAGGTATTGGTCAAGTGGACCTTCAAATAGGGTGACTAACTTAATAATCATTGGCATGTATAATATAAGTGTTGAAATTATATCAGCCTAGGGTAGGCATAATCTAAGATTTAATTAAGGAAACATAGGTCGTGAATCCTAACATAGAAAAATCCATGTGGATGAGATCATTGGTGATAGTACCATATTTGGGGAAATATCAAATACCTCGAGGTTTTGTTAGGTAAATATATTAGGCATGCTTGATAATTTGCAGTAATGCCTGAGGGTTTATTGTGATTGGATTTGCAATGATGATTGATGAGATCGGAACTCTAGGCCCTAGGATAGGAAACTAGTTGACGATGATTGGATCCTAAAGTTGATAGCTAAGAATTTCGAGGATGAAATTCCCTAAAGAAGGAAGCTTGTAATATCCAACCCTAGAAATAAATATTTTAATAATAATTAGGTATTTTATTCGGAGAAATATTTGAAGAAAATAAGTGCATGAGTATTGAGCCAATATTAACCAAAGTGACACATCGCACATGGTTACTAAAAAGGAAAATCCCACATTGCATGGCCCGCATGGAGGTACATCAAACGATTATGCTTAATATATTGGTAGAGTACAATTTGAATTAGTCGAGGAATGGATGTGACATGGACACAATTAAAATAAGATAATAATGTGACGGTACGCGACGGCACTAGATAGAAGTTTGCGCGATTTTTCTAGAACTCTATGTTGGCTATAAAAATATTATGACCACATTTGTTGGACCTTAAAAATATATATAATAAGGTCATGGGATAAAAAAATGTTTTTTTTCAGCAAGGCCCGGTCCACGTAGGTCAACCAGGCGGGAGGAAATTTTATAGGGCCCTTGAATCTCATGAGCTATCGATCTTAGGACTACTTAGGGCCTGATATAGGAAGGTTTTAGTGGTGATAAGGTTTTATAGGAAACAACTCTTTGGTTGATTTATTAGAGAGAAATCGTGTGGGTTTAAAGGGGTCAGATTTTTAGACACTCTCTCTCTAGCTTAAGGCTTCCATGGAGAATATCCTTTTGCCCCAGACTTTCTCTACACATTTCCACCACTTCCATCCCTTATAACCATGATTTCGAGTCCACCCCATTTAGTTTCATAGAATGTTGAAGATGATGTTTTTGATGTAAAGATGGGTATCAGAGGGAGGCATTTTGAGGATGAAGGAGGGACTCGTGGAATAATTATTTGGATCACTCTTGGAGTAACAATGGATTCAAGATTGAGAGGGCTTTTACAGACCACCTTGAGGCCACCTTTGGAGGTGGGGGGTCCTCCATCTTCTTCACCATTTCCACCATTGTTAGAATTCTTTTAAGGTGGGTAAACTAGCTTGGTTTATGTTTGGTTGATATAGTTTAAATTAAGCATGTTTAGTTGCGTATATTAGGCTAAATATATGTAAGATTGATGTTTGTTTGTATCTAAGTGTTGATTAATAATCATCTTGACATTTGTATAAAAATGGGGCCTAAAAAGATGATTTTAATATGGCTTTGAAATGAAGAAATTTTCAGAATATGTGTTCTTAAGAATTTAAATAATAAAATGTGTTAAAATGGTGTTTAAAGTATAAATGATGAAATATTATGCAAGTAAATGCATTAGGCTTGTATGAACCTTTTTTATGAGTTAAAGAGGGGATTTTTTACTTGAAAAATGAAGATGAATATGGGAAGGAGAAACTTTCACTTTAATGAATATTTAAAGTATGTGACACTCATGTGGAAAGTAAAGCTAAAGAGGTTAAATGTATGAATAGTAGTGAAGGGGGTGTTAAGATGCCAATTTTCATGAATAAAGTATGTATTGCAAATGTTAAGAAAATGAGACTTTAATATGTAGAAATGTGTGATGTTAAAGTTGTAAGTATGGAAGTGGTGTTAACTATGATATTGAACAAGTGTTAAAACGGTTGAAAGTGTTTGAAATGTTAAGTGAGAACTTATTAACCACTTTGGAAGAATAACACTTGAAAAGGATAAAATGGTAATTTCTGACAAATCAAGGGTGAATTGGTAATTTACTTGAAATGAGATATTTTTATGGTATAAAAATATTAAAGAGTGGTTTTAAACCAGTGTGGGTTAAATAATAGATTAAGTCCTAAAATGTGGATGATTTTGGTATTAAATCAACGTGTGGGTGAATAAAGGACTTAAAGAAGAAAGAAATCATATTTCAAGTGTTAATGGAAAAACTGGTGGTTAAGTCCGGCCTTTTAGCTTCCGCCGGTAAAAGTGGAATAATGTGGATATTTATAAAATATTAAAATACATTGAAAGGTACTCGGATGACATCAGGATAAGCAAGAAGGGCCCGAAGCCCTTGGGTGAAAAGCCCTAGATCACTGGCCAGAGCATATGGTGCGCATAGCCATCAGTGTAAAACCCGTGTAAGTATGAGGTATAGGAAGATTCCAAGAATGTTAAACGAAATATGGAACATATCAAGAAATGGGTTGCGTGGTAAATGTGTTAAAACAACCTAACTTGAATGAATGCAATAAATGTTTCGATGAAGGTGGAATGGGCAAGTTAATGCGTAAATATACTAAGGTTCATAAGATAAGAAAAAAGGCTAAAGAAAGTGGATAAGTGCGTGATTAAGCAACCTAAATGGTGAAACCCATATTTAACACAAGAGTTTGTTGTAAAAAGGATTTTCGAGAGTTGAGTAAGTATTTTCTGACACGGCGAATGGGTGCGTTGAAATAGTGATTTTTAATGAAAATACTAAAGTACGTTTAAATGAATAAAATGGTTAAATTTTGGTAAAGGAATGGGTTCAAATGAATCAAGTGTAATTTCTTCAAGTGTTGAACCGGGTGTGTTAAATAATTGGAATGCTAAGTACGTGTAAAGAAAACCCTGATAGGATTAAGGTCAAGTAACTTAGATAAGTAAGGTTTTCGAAAGTAAAAGTTGTTTATACATTGAAATGTGTGTTCTCAAAGGTATACATATGTAGATATATACATATTTTTGCATGCATGTAGTTGTAGCGTATGGGTATTCCTTTCTTCCGTTTGTTTCTATATATGTTCATATAAATCCCACTGGGCGTAGGCTCACATCCCCACTTTGTTACATAAGGTTGAGAGCGGTTTCAAAATTTGAGGGTGTTTTATAGGTAAGTATATTTATTTATGTTTTACGTTAGTAGCTCTATTTACTTGGACCCTGGGGTGCTCCCCATGGGTCTCTCACGTAGTTCACCTCGAAAGTGGATTCGCATGCTAACAATTGAAATGTTAACTATAATAAAACTGGATAAGAATGTGCTACATCGGACTAATGCGGCTTCAAAAAAATCCAATTTTATTTATGTGAGAATTTCCCCAAATTTTATTATTCAATTAAATTCAGCCCTAAACATGCATCTAGGTGAATTAGAATCATAAATCAATAAAGATGTAAAGAAAATCAAATTCAGGAAAAATCCCCGAAGGGTAAAACCTTTTATTTCACTATAATTTGTAAATCACAATTTACACGGATTACAATGAAATCTGCAATAAGTTTACCTCAGCAAACCTACATAAATGCACAGTCTAGAGTCAGTATTGGATTTCATGCATCGAACCCACATGAACCGCTGTCCAGTCTTCAGTAAAGATCCACGCGCAGTGAACCTCAATGACCGTAGTCGAAATCAACTCAGTACCGTAGAAGGCACCTAAATCAGCAGTAGAGATCTTCTCTACATGAGAAAACTTCAACAAGATGGTAACTTGGGTTCAAACACAATTCACATAAAGATTAGGTTATTTTGTGAATTGAAAAATAAAGGTTTAAGAACCCAAAAGTGAGAAGACATATATTTCTACAGTAGCAGTTTCGTATGAATAGAAAATCGCAGCTCTTCTTGTGAAAGATAGAGTTGAAAAAGCCTATTTATAAAAACATTAAGGCAGCAAGTCGCTTAAACGAGTAACTTGTCATTTGAACGATACCCAGTGTCGTTTGAATGACAGTTGGCACTTCGCGTGACATTCCATGTCGTTTGAACGACATAGGCTGTCTTTCGAACGAGCCTTTTAATCAAATATTTTTTCTTTTTCTTTTTCCAGTAAATGTAGCACCTTAAAACTCCGAAAATTAATTTTGACGAATACTTTAAAACTCCGCTCTAACACTTAGAAAAAAGTTTAGAAAAATTTTCAAACCTCCTTTAAAGATTATCCCAACACCTTTAAGTGAACCGTAAAGGGATTTAAATACTTTCTCTCATAAATTAACCTTGCAGAGGCTTGAATGTTGAAGAATCTTGATATTTGGATCCGTCTTGATGCTTGAATGATCTTGAATAATTCTTCGACGATTGTAGTGGTATATGACATACTCAATTGATAACGGACATTTATAAAATCATGTCCATACAAATCTCCCCTATGTATAAGCCGGTACACAATAAAATCATTTGAATTATCAACTCAAATATGAACTATACAAATCTACCTTACCATGAACCCAAAAGTGGAAAGATTAAATGCTAAGTCTTTAAACTTTGCTTCAAAACATCTTCAACTTCGAATCTTTGAGATTTTCTCATCAAGGTGTACAACATATGATCATCAATTGTTGTACCTACACACATGAGAAAAAGCAAATACCTCATGACGCATCGAGTTTGAAATGATATAAAAATACATCAATCATAATAATCAAATCTTCCCCATAATGCAAAAACTCCCCCATAATTCGTTCTCCCCCTTTTTATTTGACCGAAATAGGTAAGGAAGCGAATAACCAAATCAAGCATGGATTTGTCAATATAGACAAGGTGCTCAAACTACGATCACGAAGAGATACTCAAATGTATTCCACAAACTATTTTTGATTTTTTAATTTTTTTCTACAAAAACAAAAACAAAAATCACACCATGAATTTATGATAAAACAACCAAGTAATGAAAACGGAATGAATGGGTGTGAACATATTCAATAGGTAATAAAACTCAATCAAACATATGTGCATGATGCATAAGTGTACTCCTATCGAATGAGTAGAAAAAATATCCTTAGGTGTAAAATTGTTGAATTTAAATGATATTGACTAAATCAATCCAACAAATCATAGCCTAAGTGATTTTCACACCAATAACGTTCCAAACTATTTAGTGTCATTTTGAGAACTTTTCAAAGGACGTGCAAACCCATTGATACACATTCATCCAAAACTCCCTCATAAATAATAATCTTCTTATTTTTCTAATGAGGTTCTAAATTCGCAACTTAAAGAAAACCTATTGGCCCAAATTTTGGCATATTTCATCTTTTTATTGCCTTAATTTTTTTATGCGGGATGTTTTCAAACGGTGTCTTTCACGGCATTATTATTATTCACTTGCAGGCCTTGCCATTGCACTCATTATTTTTTTAAATTTAAACAAATTTCTCATGGGCAATGGGTTTTACATGCACTACTTTTATTACTCTTGTATTATTGCACATGGCTCACTTTAAGGACATGATTACGATGAAAACACTCGACCAACATGTGATTGACAAGTACAATAATCAATTAAATTTGTGCATGTGTGCAACAAAGGATATAATGAGTCAAACATGTAGTAAGTATCAACTAATAATATCTTAATGACTCCAAACATTGTAAAGCACATGAATGACATGACATATTGTCTCAAAACACTATCAAATAGCCACGTGGATATGGAATGGTGTTGTGACTCATTCATCCTAAATGTTCATTCATATATGGTGAAAAAAAAATACAAAAATCTTATTAACATTTTAAAAAAAAATTCTTAGAAAAAAGTAAATCTTTTGTATTTTTCAATTTTTTCAAAAGCACAAAATCTTTTTGGGTGTTTCATAAAATATATCACAAAAGTACTACAACTATAAATAGGCATATAAAAACAACATGAAAATCATCCTATACTAGAAAATAGTAATCACACAAATGAATCATCAGTTAAAGCAGGGGTGATTAAATAAACAATGCAGTATAAGCAATTAAGCATCCATACTAAGAGCAACTGCATATAAACTGTCAGAGGCAACCCAACAATACCAAATATTATCAAGCTGAACCAGTGTACTGCAAACAGAAGAAATAAAATCTCCAGTGGTCGCTCGAATGAAGCGCCCTGTCACTCGAATGATAAGGGCTTCTCGCGAGAAGAAGCTTCGCGCGACATCAGAAGTTGCTCGAACAAAAACTAATCTTGATTGAACGAGAAACACAAATTTTCATAGATTGGCCAGAATGTTAAACAGTGTTTCCCGGTGAAAAAATTTCTAGAAACCAATACCTGGAAGGTGATAACAAAAGCAAAACAATGCTAAAACAGTAGCATACTAATAAAGCAATTTAAACTACAACAAAAGAAGTCATAACATTAGTAAGAGTATATCATGAAGCACAACTAGAGTATGACAAACAAATAACATGATCAACTAAAATATTTAACATGGGGTGAATCACGTGCAAGTAATCGATAATCATGAACAATTAGACCAAAAGCCTCTAAATTCGATTTGCTAACCCAAACAGATTTGTAACAACACGCGGGGGTTTGATGAATCGAATTTGTTCTTTTATTAACCTTCCCAGTTCCATTTAAGAGTTTGTAATATAAACACCTAAGATCACCTTTCCTATCGTGATTTATGCAAGTGTAAATAGGGCAGTGAATGTTACCTAAGGGCGGCCCTCTCCTCAAGTTTCTAGGTGGCGCTTTCCTAAAATTCCTAGTTGCTTCTCTCACGATGTTCCTAGGTGGCTCACTCCTAATAAACCTAGGTGCCTCTTTCATAACAACCCTAGGAGGCACTTTCACACGTGTGGTATTGGTTTATTGAATGGGTGAAACACTTGCATTGAAGCATATACCACCCCTATCCTCCTTAATTTGGACATTGCCAAAAATCTTATCTAGCTTTTTCGACCTAGACTCCAAATCAGACTTTACTTTACTTGACTCTTTTAAACTCTTCTCAAGCTCACCTATCCTCGACTCAAGTACACGTTTGAATCTTCAAACTCTAAAAGCTCCTTTTTCATAGTCTCCATAAACCATCTAAGACTATATCTCTCACCCTCAACACATTCTAGCTTATCTCTAAGTATTTTCTCACGTGTCCTAAAATCCTCAATTAATGCATTGGTGTTGTTCCTATCTGAGACACGTTCGGTCAACTGAGCTTCTAATTTCAAGTTGGCCTTCTTTATCTTTAAAGATTCCACATACAATTTATTATAAGCGACTTGAAACTCACTCAATTGTTCCTCTTCCTCCTCACTCTTTTCACCCTCACTCTCATCACTAGTCACACGGGTGGGAAGTTCTCTCCTGGGCGTGTAAAAAACTTCTTCTTTCGAATCACTATCACTAAGGGTAGAAATATGAGACGTAGGTTTTTTTAATTACTTCCTTAAATTTATGGGACACTCATCTATCGAGTGACCAATTCCCTTACAAGCACAACACCTCTCAGAGTTACTTTCAACATAATATTTAAAACCAGAATTCAAGTGAATTTTCCAATTAACCCTTTCAAAAAGTTGACATAAAAAATCGTCAATACCACAAAAATCCATATTTAATAAAAAAAATTTGGATCAAACACAATAACTTAGCGCAACAGGCTCTGATACCAATTTGAGAGTGTGATATAATGGAATAATGCTACTTCTAAAAAAAATCCAATTTTATTTATGTGACAATTTCCTCAAATTTCATTATTCAATCTAATTCATCCCTAAACACGCATCTAGGTGATTTAGAATCATAAATCAATAAACATGAAAAGGAAACCAATTTTAGGAAAAATCCATGAAGGGCATAACCTTTTATTTCACTATAATTTGTAAATCACAATTTACACGGATTATAATGAAATCTGTAATAAGTTACCCTCAACAAACCTACATAGATGTCAGTCTAGAGTTAGCAATGGATTTCACGCAGCGAACCCACATGAACCACAATCCAGTCTGCAGCAAAGATCCACATGTAGCGAACCTCAATGACCACAGTCGGAACCAACCCAGTACCATAGAAGGCACCTAAATCAGTACTAGAGATCCTCTCTACACGAGAAAAATTCAACAAGATGTTATCTTGGGTTCCAACATAATTGACATAAAGATTGGGATGTTTTGCTAATTGAAAAACAAAGGTTCAAGAACCTAAAAGTGAGAAGACATATGTTTTTGCAGTAGCAGTTTCGTATGAACAGAAAATCGCAGGTCTTCTTGTGAAAAACGGAGTTAAAAAATGTTATTTATAAAAACATTAAGGCGGTAAGTCGCTCAAACGAGATAGCTTGTCGTTTGAACGATATCCAGTTCTGTTTGAACAACATCTGGAACTTTGCGTGACATACCATATCGTTTGAACGACATAGGCTGTCGTTTGAACGAGCCTTTTAATCAAATATTTTTTCTTTTTCTTTTTCTAGTAAATGTAGCGCCTTAAAACTTCAAAAATTAATTTTGACGAAAACTTTAAAACTTCCCTCAAACACTTAGAAAAAACATTAGAAAAAATTTCAAACCTCCTTTAAAGATTATCCCAACACCTTTAAGTGAACCGTAAAGGGATTTAAATCATTTCTCACCTAAATTAACCTTGCAGAGGCTTGAATGTTGAAGAAGCTTGATATTCGGATCTGCCTTGATGCTTGAAAGATCTTGAATAATTCTTCGATGATTGTAGCGGTATACGACTTACTCAATTGATAACGGACTTTTATAAAATCATGTTCTTACACTGGACTAGCAACATTATTTAGGTTGTTTCATTACACTTCACACCTAATGCTCAGGTCAGACCAAGTTTACTCACGAGTAACCCATAAATCCGAGTCGTGGCGTTACAACCACCATCCCTCTGCCCAAAATCACAATAAGTTAACCATTTTCCACCACATTTGTGCTTATAAAACCCTTATACACAACACGTTTGAGCAATATAGGATTTCATGGAGATGTTGTTGGGGATTTTCGGGGCAAGAAGAAGAAGAAGGGAGCCTAAAGGGGATTTTTCTTGGATATTTTGAGGAGCACATTTTTATGGAGCTAGGCATCCACCTTGAAGACAACTTAGTATGAGGGGGTTGCAATCACCATCTTCTTCATCTTACCATTGTCGGAGCATCTTTGAGGTGGAAAACTTTACGCCTTAGCTTAAAAACTCTATTTTTCATAGTATTGGTCTTGTAGTTTGAGTTTGTGAAAGTAGAATGCGTATATGATTTAAAAAGGTTATTTCTTATAGTTTTGTGTGAAATGGTTAATAAATGATCTCAAGAGTTTTGAGTAAAATGATGTATTTCAAGAAAACATGGTAATTAAACATTTTACGTAATAAAATATTGAAATAATATTTATTTTATTGAAGATATTTTAGGAACAAAAGTCTCAGAGTATTCTTGTAAAAATTGGAGTTTCTAAAAAGGTAAACATTTATTCAAGTTTTGAAGAAACATAAATGTCTTTTGGTTTTAAAATCAATATTATGAAAATTTCAAAAATGAATCATGTGTTAAACCCATTTAATGGGATTTTTGGACTTAAAATCCCTCTTCCTAAGTATATGAATTTGCAGTAATTTAGTAACGAGCATATAGACAAGTTTAATGAAGATTTTAAGGGGTTCTAATATGAATAAAAGAAAATAGGAATTTCAGCCCTTAAAGTGTGTGGATAAGTTTAGAAAATGTGATAAGTGGGAATTTCAAGACTACATTTGAAAATAAAGGAAAAATGGTCTTCTTGCAAAGTAGTCTTCAAAATGTTGAATGATTTTCTTAGTAAAAGAGTAATAAAATAAAGAGATTTTCAACTTGAAAAGCATGTTATCTCCAAAGAGTTTAATGAGTAAAAATATTTAAGAAGTTAGTATGTATAACTTAATAATGTTTTTGAAAAATCAACACTTATAAAAATGGAGAAAAAGACGAGTTCGAAAATAAAGGGGCAAAAAGTTAATTTTACGTCACTTTTACGGAATAAAAATGTTTGGAAAGGTGCTGCATAAATGGTCCTAAATGAAAGTTATTTTGGGGGTAAAATCATTGCAAGTGTGTAAAGGACAAGAAATGATTATTTTCAAAGTGTAACACATAAAATCCCCGGGTTTCAACTTCGATCGATAAAAGTGGAATAATATGGACATTGGCAAATGTTATAACACGTTAATATTGAATTGGATGAGACTGTAAAAGAATTAAGAAGGGACTGGAGCCCTAGGGTGAAAGACCCCAAATACTAGCCAGAGCATATGGCAACGTAGCCATTGGCAAGGAGCCCGTGAAGTACGTAGTTAGTTGGAGGATTTTGAGAAAAAAGATAATGGAATAAGGTAAAGAAATAGGTTGTGCTATGAATATAAGAAAAGATAACCTAACTTGAAATGAAATTGGTGAATGTTCTGGTTGAAAAGATAATATGGACAAAATATGTGAAAAGTTGGCTAATGTCCATGTGAAGCGATTAAATGGGTAATTAAGCAACTTAAGAATGTTTTAACACATAATTAACACCAATATGTGGTTGCGAAAGGTTTTCAACGTAAAACACATATTTTCTAACACAGAGCGTGCATGTATTGAAAGGTTTTCTTCAAGGAAAATACTAAGGCAAATTCGGTGTGATTAAATAAGTGATTTTGATAAAAGAAGTATTTCCCCTAAAAAATGGTATTTTATTTAAGTATATGATTGGGCGAGTTAAATTAGGTCATTTTATAAGTTAAGCAAAAAGGGTCTTTTCATAGGATTAATGTGATTTAATTAGGAACAAGTAACATTTTTGGAATGAAAATGGTTTAATGCATTAATATATGTACATATGTATAAGGTAATTACATGTGCACGTAGGTATAACGTGTTAGAGCCTATTTTCTTCTATTCAATTCTATATTGCATTGTTGAATTTTACACTAGACATAGCTTATTTCCTCTTCTTTGTTACGGCAGGTTGTGTACGATTCCATATTTTGAGAGCGTTGTATAGGTAAGCATCCTTTTTATTTTACATTAGTAGCTTCGAATGCTCGGACTCGGGGGACACTTCCTATGAGCCCCACACCTAGCTTGATATGAATCGAAATTGCATGCTAAATAAGTGAAAAGTTAATTGAATAAAATTGGACTAGCAACATTATTTCGGTTGTCTCATTGTAATTCACACCTAACACTCGGTACAGACCTAGTTGACCCATGAGTAACCCATAAATTTGGGTCGGGGCGTTACACCCAAGGTTTGTTCTTTAAGACTAGTTTGGTTTTACCTCTTTGTATTGTTTATTAATTAAAAATCCATGTCTAAAATTTTCATTCCGTGTATATCTATCCCCAAAAATTGGTATTAGAGCCTTTATTTTAGATTAATCATCCATTGAAAAGGCCCATGTTGTCCAAACAAGAAAACCCTAGTTTTGCATGTTGTAGGATTGTCTATCTATCTATATGCATCCGCACTAACTTGGTTTTGAAGAGACTATTTATTTATATCCCTTCCATCATTGTCACTCATTATTTTTATGTGTGAATGGATCCTACTGTGGTTAATTTGTAGTTATTTTTCGTTCTGGTTGTAATAATTAGGTTTTGTAATTATTTCAATATCAATGTATTTGGAGGCGATTGTGAGAGGATGTACACTAAATCGAATTTCCCTTTCAGTAGTAGGGCAATTTTTTTATTACTAACAGTATTAGTATTAGACCATTATTATTTCTTACGATAATTATCGTTACTAAATTCATATAATCGTTAGTAGTTTTACTTTACAATTAAAATATAAGCTACATAATTTATTTTAACAAATTTAGAAAAAATTGAGAAGCATGTTTTCCATCCTAGAAAAAAATCCCCAATTTCACTCCTTGTCTATCATTCTTCCCTCCCAAACGAAAAGCCCCAAATTTCAAGGTTTAGGGTTCGTCTCTCTCTCTCTCTCTCTCCATTTTCATCAACCACAAGGTTCGATCTTATGTGTTTATATATATACACACACAACACCTGATGAAACACTCTCTCCGTCTTGATTTCAGTATTACATATGCGTCCATATACCCTTGATTCATCACAGGGGACATACGACATATGTTAATTCACTAATAAGCCCCTAGTCTTATAATTTTGGTTTACTTTGTAATAAATACCACAGTTGTTGACCCATCCTTTTGTTTCTTTGTAATAAATACCAATTGGATAAGAGTCGAATCCAGTTGTAACAAAGACCTAGGTTCGTGGGTGTTTTAAGTTACTTCCTTATGAAGATGTATATTATTTATTTGTTAATATTATGTTGATTATTAGTTGCCTTGTTTTTTTATGGTATTTGTATTGTAAAAATGAGAGCAGATAATCGAATCCAGTTGTTTAATTTCAAATTAAGCAAAGTTCATGCTACTTGTGATATGTGGGTAAATACTTTTAGGTTGGGCTTAGTGTAGCGGGTGTTGGTTCTTACTTGTAGAAATAATAAAATGAAGTGACTTTTATCTACAACACTATGTGGGTTAGGGTATTTAGTGTTAGTTATATGGGATAAAGGAACATTGATTATGTTGTGCCTTGCTTTAGATGGGGCGATGCCATAAGGGTTATGTAATGTGGTATATAGTTTAATTTATCTGTGCTTAATATATTGATATATTTATGAGAAATATTGAATTGAAATCGAAGAGCTATGAAATTCTTATAATTATCAAATCTCATTCATATTTAGTGAGGGTATATGTGGCCATCCCGGGCGACTCAATGTTCGTTCTGAGGGGAAGAAGGAGGATCCTTCGAGAAAGAACTGCGTCACGATCTCACACCCTTTTCTTCAAAAGGTACTTTGACCGTCGTCGGTGTGAGGTGAATGTAAAGAGATGGAGTCGCCAGCCTATTTTTCACAAAATAGGCAAAAGAACATGTTTCCACTTCGAGAGAGAGTCATCAAGGGAAAACTGATGCATACGAAACCAATAGATAGGAGGTCCGGGGGATAAATTATGGAATAGGAAGGTGTTAGGCACCCATCCCGCCCTTTCGGTATCTCATGGGTAAATGTTAATATTTTCCTTTATCCCCGTAAAATGTGTGAATGTGTTTATATAATGGGGATCAGAATCGTTCGACCCATACCATGGAAAAAGTAGGGTGAGGTCATCCACTGGAATATTCCCAAAATAATAATAAATGTAGACGATAGAATATGAGCCTTCATCGCGATATTGATCATTATTGGAAAACGATAATATATGTGGGATGTGACACGAACAAGCATGTTATAAATATCTATGGTAATTATGAGGGATTTTGAGAAATTTGGAAAATAAGATAAGTTAGAAAATTAGAAAATTGGACTCGAGTCTCGGATTTTTATTCGGGACGCCTACATAGCCTATAAAGGCATCAAAGTCCACGTAGTTCGAATGTAGAATAGGGGTGGAGTTTATCTCATAGATTTGAACATAATTTTATTATGTGTGTACGTGTAGAAAATGTGTTTTTGGTTTTGGAAAAAGTTTGATGGATAATTCCATTCGGAATTTACGAGTATATCCTCTTTTATTTATTTTTGGTTTTTTTTATGGAAAATAAAGTATGTGAAATATCCTAATAAAAGAGTAGATGTTAATATATATGAACTAAAGTGAAACTAGATTATGAATCTAATGTAACTTATGCGAAAACAAGAGATTTAAAAGAGAGGGAGGAGGAATTGGACCTTCCTTGGAGCTTGAGCTTGGATCTTGGATGGACTCCTTTGAATATTGATGAATGTTGACGAGAGAGAGGTATATTTACCAAATTGGGTGTGAAAAGGATGTGTATTTAGGCTTGAATGGAACTTCGCTGATTTCGAGAGAATGTTAGTGACATCACTGATGCTGATGGATTTTCTCTTTGTCTTGGGAGTGGGGTCATGGACCCTATTTATAGGGAATACGGGGGTTGCCGATTGGCCTACCCCAGGGTGTGCCTATTGGCATGTCACCCTTGACACTGTGCCGATCGGCAGGGTTCAAGACCTGCCAATTGACAGTCTCATGTGGACTTTTCTGGAAAAATGATCGTAGCGTGCAAACTATTGATCTGAATCACGCATGGATTATACTATTAAAAAGGTATTTCAGAGAAATTTAAGAGTTTTTGGACCTCTCCTGGGTTCGGGAGTTGAATTTGGGTCAAATGTGGCTCGGATGTGCACATCGGTCCTTTTGACGGGAGAACGCCGAACGCAAACTGATCGTTCGTTCGTATGGTAAGTCTGAATATTGCATGGGGAGAACCGTTGGAAAGTTTAGGAGATATACCTTGATATGCCAAATAGTTTCCTTGGTTCATAAAGTTAACCTTGGTCAAATGGAGCCCGAAAGCATCCGACGACCTCTCGACGTAAAACGCTTCGTTCGTCCGTACCGTAGGTCAGAATCGCGCACGAGGTGAATCATTAGAAAGGGTATTCAGTGAACTTCGAAGATTAATTTAATCTCATTCGAGCTAAATAGTTGAATTTGGTCCAATAGAGTCCGGGAATGCTCGGTGGCCTCCGGATTAATTTTTAGAGGAAAACTAATCGTTCATCCGAATGGTTATGTTGTTTCGTGCATGGGGTGGATCGTTGGAAAGGGGTTTCAGTTACATTCAAAGATTCAAAGAGCTTTCGCTCTGATGGTGAAGTTTATTGGGGTCAACTCAGGGCCCGAGGGCGCTCGATGGCATCTGAATTAATTTTTAGTAGTGAAATGGTCCATTTGTCCGAATTGTTATGGCAATTTATGCACGAGGTAAACCGTTAGAAAGGGTATTCAGAGCCCTTCAAAGATTAAAAGAGTTTTTGCTCTAACTATAGAGTTGACCAGAGTTAAATGGGGCCCCGGGGCTCCCGATGGCCTCTGGATCGGTACTCGGAGTGTGACCTAAGCTTGCGGTGGAAATGGGGAGTGTTAGGAGTCTAAGGAGAGACTTAGGGGGTCTTAGAATGTGGTGTCTACAAAGACCCTCAATGGGTGAGCTTGGAACAAGTGATGGTCATCGAATAGACACCACATGATGGAGGGAGGTTAGTTTTGTGGACCTGAGGGAAATGGATGACCGATTCAGAGGGTCGAGGTCAATTAAGATCTAAAAGAGGTGACGAATGAGGACCGAGGTCAATTCTGACCTAACTGAGGTAACGATCCAAGATCGAGGTAAATTCTGACCTAAAAGAGGTGACGCTCGAGGATCGAGGTCAATTATGACCTAGCTGAAGTGACGATCAGAGATCGAGGTCAATTTTAACCTAAGAGAGGTGACGACCGAGAAGTGAGGTAAATTCTGACCTAACCGAGGTGACGATTTAAGACTGAGGTCAATTCTGACCTAAGGGAGGTAACGACCGAGGACCGAGGTTAATTATGACCTAATTAATGTCACGATCCAAGATCAAGGTCAATTCTAACCTAAAAGAGGTGACGAACGAGGTCAATTTTGACCTAACTAAGGTGATGATACAAGACCGAGGTCAATTCTGACTTAAGAAAGGCGACGACCGAGGACTGAGGTCAATTCTAACCTAGCTAAGGTGATGATCCAAGATCGAGGCCAATTGTGACCTAAAAGAGGTGACGACCAATGATCGAGGTCAATTCTGACCTAACTGAGGTGACAATCTAAGACCGAGGTCATAATTAATGATCAAGGCCCGAGGTCAATTCTAACCTAACTGGGGTAACGATCGAGGGTTGAGGTTAATTCTTACCTATAAAGGTGAAGACCGATGACCGAGGTCAATTATGACCTAAAAGAGGTGATGATCGAGGACCGAGGTCAATTATGACCTAGCTAAGGCGATGATCTAAGATTAAGGTCAATTATGACCTAAAAGAGGTAATAACCGAGGATCAAAGTCAATTCTGACCTAACTGAGGTGACGATCCAAGACCTAGGTTAATCTGATCGAAAGGAGGTGACGGAAGAGGACCGAGGTCAATTATGACCTAGCTAAGGTGACGATCCAAAATCAAGGTCAATTATGATCTAACAGAGGTGCACTTATCCTTTGGGAAATCTTGGGACTCCATTAGGGATGAGGATTGGATTTTAGGTTCCGATGGGGAATAGTGAATGATCCGAGGATTTTGTAGCTGGGGGACAATTTGGAGTGTCCTTTGGAGACGTTGTTGAGGAGAATGATTCCCTGAAATTCTGTTGGGGGTGTAAAAAATGTTTTCCTTGGTGAAGAAGGTGGTAGAATGGATTTGACAAATTTTGGAATTATTCGGGAATTGTTTGGGATTTTCTAGCATTTTTTTGGACTTTTTGTACAAAATTTTAACGGGTGTGCCGACCGACATGCATGGAGGTGTGCCAATCGGCATTGGCACAATCTTTTAGGGTACCTCGAGCAGGTGAAAGGACCAGTGTCGATCGGTGGGTGGAGGGGACTGCCGATCGACATAAACCTTAGCCTCCTATAAAAAGGGCACAGCTTTCTAACTTCTTTTCTTTTGCTAAAAACCTCTGTGAATCGTCCTAATATCTGAAATGACTGACTTCTCAAGCAGTGCGACCCATACGACATGGCTTAATGCCGACGACTGGGTAGGGTTAGATTGGAGGGCTAGGTTGCCCCTTGCATTGGGTAACGAGAACTCTTTGAACCCATTTGAGTCTGTGGCGGATGATCAGACTCTTCTGTGTGAGCCTTCGCGTCATCGCTCTTCAAGGGTGGTGAGCCCTCGTGGCTATGTACGTATTGCATGACTCTTGGTATTCCTTTCTTCTTATCTTGACGATATTGCTTTATTTCTTGAATCTGAGAAGGGTTTTATTCATTTCCTTAGAGTCTAACGTCTCCATGTCAACTATTCGTGCTCGCGGTATGATAGGGCTCAAGAACATTTGGGAGCACCTTCTTGCTGTGGTGCACTAGATGGTGTCCTCTGTGAGTTTTGGGAGGTTAGCGCCGATTTTAAATGAGACATCCCGCTCCACTGCGATTCTATGTGCTTTGGGAAAGAGGTGGTGGGACACTACCCCAGCTTCCATTTTGGCTTCAGGGAGATGATCGGTGACTTCCATTGATGTGCAACAGTTGCTGGGGCTGGATTGTGAGGGTGCCCAGATTGAGGTGGACAGGATGTTGAGGGTGACGCCGGAGGCAGTGAAGATGGCTCTGGGTGACGTGGAGAGGGTTATTTTTGGAAATTCTCTCCGCTTGTCTTCTTTGAGGGAGATTTTTTCGAGGAGGAGGGTTGATGAGAATGATGGGTGACAGGTGCGTCAGATGACCCATTTTTTCATTTTGTTGGTGTTGGGAGGTTTTCTGGTGGCAACGAGTGGCGACATCATCCACTTGTGGTTTTTTGCCTTTTTTGAGGGTATTTTTGAACATCCCCTTCTATGATTGGGGGAGCCTGACTTTAACGAACCTTTATTATTCTTTGGATGCATGCAGTCGGTGCTATCGGTCTACTTTCACTGGGTCCACATATCTTCTGGAGGTATTCTTTATTTGCGCATTTTCCTTTATGCATCCGCATTTTCCATTCATGCACTTCTTTTTTGATTTCTTGAATGCTGATCCTTATCCTTTCCACACGTGGTTCTATGAGGTGATTGGGTTGAAAACCCAACTTATTTCTTTGAAGATGACTCTGTAGCGGACTTCTACCAAAGTTCCGGTGGTGAAGATCCAATCGGCAGTCGAAGAATAATCTTTCTCTTGAGACAGTGTATCAGGTCTTGAATGGCCTCACGGGTGAGAGGGTAATCCTTCTTTTATCTTGATGCTGTTCTTATCCTTTGATGATATTTTATTGATACCGATCCTTCACTTTTGCTGGGGATTTGCAGGTGACCTTTTATCCCTGGGTGACGGCTATTCATCACACCGGGGTGACATGCACAAATACGGCTCCTACTGGCGCATGAGTTCGGCTACTGCTAGTATCTTAAAGAAAGGGTAGTCTAGAAGATAATGAAGGATGAGGTCCGGTACCTCCGGAGAGGCCCCCTATGTTCATGAGGTGCATGCGGGAGATGTTTGATGATGCCCGAGATACTGCGATGATAGGATAACTATACTCTTTGTATACTGACATAGTGGTGATATAAGACTATCTAGACTTCGTCTCGAGTTAGATGATGCCCCTAGCATTTATGGTGTGATGCCTCTCCCTAGGGAGGGCTCGATTTGATAGGTGGGGTCCTCTCATAGCGCAGGTGGTGTGGCTACGTCAGCAGTGACATTAGGGACTTCTTTTGTGTGGATGAATTCTCCTAGTTACAACCTTCGATGAGTAGATGGGGGATCGGCGCGTCTATGGTATCGCCCTCATGAAATGGACCCAGAGGAGTTGGGTCTGATAAAGGAGGTCCTTAGGCATGCGGCATGTCTTTTTTGATTTCCTTGATTTCTTTCTTTTCCTCATGCTTGAATGATTTGATACTTTCCATTCTTCCTCGCAGCATCTCAGTGTTTTGACCACCTGGATGAAGGACATCAGGGACTGGATATCTTCAGCGACTGCTCATATTCGTGAGGCGGTTCCGTCCCCTTCTTGATTTGTGCCGTTTGCCTCATCTGGGGAAGGGTCTGGCTCTGGAAGTGGTGGCACATCATCTTGCCGCAGGGGGACGAGAGCACGTCGTAGGGATGGGGATCTTAGAGAGAGAGATAAGAGAGAAAAGAGAGAGAAAAGAAATTAGGTTAAGGCCGAGTCCCATTGTTTTCATGATTTTTCTTTCCCTGGAAAATGTTAATATAATACGGCAAAATATATGCAAATGAAGAATGAAGTTTTTTTGTTTTTTTCTTTGATTTAGTGATTAATGCACATGTTCTTTTTACTTTGCTGTTCAGACCGTAAAAAGAATTTGAAAATTGATTTAAGAAGGATTTTATACAAAATGGAATTAGTAAAAGCATGAGTATAAAGAAAATTCCGAATTTCCTTAAGATAAAAATTATTTTTTATTTTTTATTTTTATTTTGACAAAAGAGGAAAAAGGGAATTTTCCCAGAATATGAGGTTACCGATCGGCATGACCCCTGTCCTGCCTATCGGCATATCAGTCCAGTCCATTCAATCCAAGGATTTAATTGCACTCTCTTCAATTACTTGGTACTTGGTGGGGCAAGTTTTACTTCGATTTCTGCAGGGTTCCTGTCCTTTCTTGAGAGTTTCCAAGTATAAAAAGGGGTATGAATGGGGTTTTCCTCCTCACACTTTCATCTTATTTATTTTTCACATTCTTGCTCGCTTATTATTTTTTGGTTTTGCAAGATCGATCTCCCTGGAAGCATTGAGTTCGCCAACTACCTCAAAGCCTTGGAAGCAATGTGTTCTTATAATATCAATTATAGTGCCTTCCAAATGTGGTTAGTCTCTTCGTGACGCAACCGACCCATTGAGTGGAACATGATGATGGCGGCTGTCGAGTTTTGGTATCCCGAGGATCATGTCTTCCGCTTAGGGTTGGATGAGATTTATCCTACCTACTAGGAATTTTCTGCCATGTTGGGGATAAATCCTAGCATTGTTGCAAGTCTGCCTGAGTTTTCCCATTGTCCCAGGGAATTATTGGCTGGACTTCTTCATATTTACCTTATGTGGTTAGGTCATTGGTTATGGGGGGAATGATTTCCCTTTTGATGGTTTTCCAGTCCGTGCGTTCGCAGGACATGGGTGATGATGGATATTTCGGGGCCATCGTCCTAGGCATTGTTTCAAAAGTTCTGTTGGTGACTGGGGAGATACTGGTGGACCACCAACTAGCTGCTATTATATCTTGGATGTCATACCATCGCAATCCTACGGCGGTGTTACTTACTGAGACCTTGAATGGCCTGGATGCCTGGCGAGAGGGTCGTTCTGACTTTCTGAGGGGAAGCCTTGTAATGTTGTTTATGTGTCTGTCAGAGAGGTTTTGTATGGCGGTCCCACTTGAGTATCCTTTATCGGCAGTGAAAAACTTCTTCTCGAGCTATTTCATTAGCGTAGGCCTAGACATTGAGAGTTAGGGGAACTAGTTTTTAGAGTACGGGGCTCGAGGATTACGCTAGTTAGTGCCTTAGTGGGGGAACTGCTGCCCATTCTGGAATGGAACTCGAGGAGTATCAATATGTCCAATTAGTAGGCCTCAAGCAGACCTCTTTCTACTTTCCCTGGAGACTGCTGTGCCAATTTAGTTGGGAGAAAATCGTGCCACCGCGAACACAAAAATTCTTTCCCGTAGAAGACCTGACAGAGCGTATGCGCATGCGTCTTAGTTCTCTGAGGGAGAATCATCGTTCATCGACCAATCCTTCTCTGTCTACTAGGCGAGTTTGGAATATCTCTGAGAACTACATGAAGTGGTTGTGGAGGAAGTTAGTGGCCAGAATGCTGGCTGTGGAGACTAGTCAAAGGTGGTTTGCTATATCTTATACCATGGAGGTAAGCGTTGTGGTCTTCCCAAAGTTAGTCCGGGATTATCGCTCTATGGAGTGCCTGCGATACTCTATTCAGGTAAGGGAGGTTTGGGGAGCCCAGGATGCAGGTGATGATGGTGCTGGTTCCTCTGGCAGCTGCGGGTAGGGCTTTGGGAAGCTTTTTGTAATAGGTGTGGTTTTGAGATTTGTGGGAATATTTGGGGGGTGATTTACAGGAATAGTGGGGCTTGTTATTATCTTGGTTTTTTAGGGAGGTAGGTGTAGTGCTGGTAAGGGAAGTCATTTGACTCCTTACGCCGATGTAATCATATGAAAATTTTAGATAATGAAATAAATAAGTTTTTGATCATCTAGTTGTGCCCCTAGATGACTTTTTCATTTTGAATTATCCACAATAATTGCTAAGGCATACATAATCCTTTTGTTCATGTATATGTTAAAATGAACTGTCATTCTCAGAGATAAGAAAAGAATAAAATTTTATGAAAAAGAAGGGGGCACGCTCATGTGATGCGAATGAGCTGCCTACGTACCTCTGAGGGTTTTGAAAAATTTTGAAATTCATTTTTGAAAATGTTTTTAGAGGATCGGGCCCACGTAGTTCTGGTTAGGAGAAAAGAAGAGATTTTTTATAATAGAATATAAGGGAGATGAGAAGAGTCGTAGCGCGTTGAGATTTCAGACTAGGGTTGAATTTCTTGAGACGGTATAGGTTAACTGGAAGCGCCATTTCTTATCCGTCGAGGTTGGTGAGCACAACGACGCCTCCTGATAGGATCTTCTTCACAATGTAGAGGCCACTTTAATTGGGCTTGAATTTCCCTCTGGGGTCCCAGATGGGCTCTACTATTTCTTTGAGGGTTAAGTCCCCTTCTCGAACACCGCGACTCTTGACTCTTTTGTTGAACGATCATGCTATACGAAGATGGTACCCTCGTATGTGATATAGGGATTTCAATCTCCTTTCATCCAAGAGGAACCGCTTGTCAAGACGACTTTGGTACCAATCTCCTTTACTCAACCTTACTCTCAATCATAACTCACAACGAAGATATTTCCATCTCCACGGGTAGGACTACTCCCATGCCGTAGACTAAAGGGCAAGGGCTAGCCCCAGTAGAGATTCAAATTAAAGTGTGGTAGACCTAGAGGGCGTAAGGGATCCTATCAGCCTAATCTTGACAGCTCTCGGTCATCTTGTGATGATAGCTTTGAGATTCTTATTGGCTGCCTCGACTGCCGTTTTGGTGTAAGGTCGGTATGGAGAGGATTTGTATCTTTGAATTCCATACTAGTCGACCATTTTCGTAACTTCTGCTTCAAAGTGTAGCCCGTTGTCTGATACCATCTTGTGTGGGACCCCATATCGACAAATGATGTTTTTCTTGATGAGTTTGGCCACTTTCATGGCATTCAGAACTGTGTATGACTCGACTTTGACCCAATTAGTGAAGTGGTCAATAGTGACTAGGATGAACTCATGCCCATTGGATGCTTTTGGTGTAACTTTCCCTCTGATGTCGATGCCCCATGTGGAAAATATCTAGGGAGAGGTCATGTTGTACAATTCTCACGGAGGCAAGTATTGTAGGTTTGAGAACTATTAGCATCTGAGACATCTTAAAATGTAGGCTGTGCAGTCCTGAACCATGGTAGTCTAGTAGTAACTTTATCGGATGATCTTTTTGGCGAGCATATGGTCGTTCATGTGGGGTCCTCATACCCCGCTACGGATTCTATGCATCATTTCTTCAATGTTATCCCCTACGATGCTGTGTAAATGGGTTCCATCAAAGTTTCTCTTAAATAGTACTTTGTCATAGACAATATACTGGGCGGCCAGTCTGCAAAGAGTTGCTCAGTCTTTCTTGTCAGATCCTTGGGGATACCTGCCATGTTTGAGGAGGTGCCAAATATCCTAGTACCACCAATCGGCCATTTCGTGTTCTTCCTCCGTGCTGAGATCGATGTGGTAGCAGTGGGTTGGTTTGTCTTATTTCTTAATAAGGAAGGGGGCCAAGGTTATTCCTTCAGGCATGTCAATCATCAAGGCTAAGGTGGCAAGGGCATCAGCCAGGTTATTTTTTGCTCAGGGTAGGTAGTTGAAAGTGATTTCTTGGAACTGGGAAGCTAGTTCTTCAAGGTGGGCATTGAAGGGTAAGAGTTTCTCATCCTTGAGTTTCTATTTCCTGATTATTTAACCGATGATGATGACTAAATCCCCATAGACATCGAGGTATCGAATTCCTTTCTTGAGGGAAACTTTGAGGCCTACTGTGCACGCCTTGTATTTAGTCATGCTGTCAGTGCAGGGGAAAATCAATTTAATAGCAATGGGAATGTGGGAGTCATCAGGGGCAATTACCAGGATTCCAATGCCATATCCTTTTTTATTGACAGCGTCGCTAAAGAACATTTGCCATTGAAGATATTCTTAGGAGGCACAAAGGATATTCTCGTTTGGGAATTCAAAAATCCAGACATCGGCTTCTTCCATCGGGTAATCAACACGGTAGTTAGAGACGGCTCTTCCTTTCATGGCTTTTTGTGTGACATAGGTGATATCAAACTCAGATAGAAGCATCAACTAACGTGCCATTGGACTGGATAGGGTGGGCTTCTCAAGTAGGTACTTGATGGGATCAATTCGGGAAATGAGTCTGATGGTGAGGGTGAGCATGTAGTGTCATAACTTTTGGATAACCCATATAACAGCGACACATGCTTTTTCCAAGGCAATGTAGTTAACTTCATAATCGACCATTTTTTACTAGCATAATAGATGGCTTTCTCCTTGCGATTTTCTTCAAGGTATTGGGCTATCAAAGCCATGTCTACGATATCGGTCACGGTTAGGTATAGGAGTAAGGAAAAACTAGGATGCGGTGGCATGAGCACCAAAGGTCGAGTTAGGTATTGCTTAATTCGGTCTAAGTCTTCTTAGCAAGCTTCATTCCAGACTTTGGTTGAATCCTTTCGGAGGATCTTGAAGATGGGTTCACAGATGGAAGTCAAATGGATGATGAATCGACTGATGTACTATAATTTCACAAGCAGTCCTCAGACTTCTTTCTCCGTTTGAGGGGTTGGCATCTCAAGTATGGCTTTCATCTTAGCAAGATATTCTTTGATCCCTTTCTCACCCACCATGAATCCCATGAGTTTTCCTTTGGTAACACCGAAGACATATTTTAATGGGTTAAGCCGCATTTGGTACTGTCACCATCGTTCAAAGAATTTTCGAAGAGCGAGAACATAACCTTCTCTTGTATTGGACTTGATAATCATGTCATCTACATAGAGCTCGACTTTCTTGTGTATCAGATCATGAAGAATGGTTGTGGCATCCCTTTGATAGGTAGCCCCTATATTTTTTAGACCAAATGACATGACAGTGTAGCAAAAGGTTCCCCAAGGGGTGATGAATGCGGTTTTCTCTTAATAATCAGGGTGCATCTTAATCTGGTTATGTCCTATAAACCCATCGATGAATGACTTGAGAGCGTGACTGGATGTATTGTCCACAATCATATCGATGTTGGGTAGCGAGTAATTATCCTTTAGAGAGGACTTGTTCATGTCTCGATAGTCGACACACATGCGGACCTTCCCTTCTGATTTTGGCACATGTACAATATTAGCTAGCCATGTGGGATACTCAATTACTCGAATGAAGCCCATATTCAATTGCTTGACTACCTCTTCTTTCACTTTAAGTGACCATTCGATACGGAGCTTTCACAGCTTTTATTTGACTGCTTTATATTACGGGAGAGTTGGGATCTCATGATGTTCTATCTCAGGGTCAATTCTGGGCATATCATCATAGGACCATGTGAATACATCCATGAATTCCATTAGTAGTTCTTCGAGTTGCGTGCTCTCATGCTCATCAAGGGTAGCCCCTATCCTAATCTCACACATTTGGCTACTAGAATCGAGATTAATAACAACAGTTTCATCTTCATTAACTTGAATGCGGTTATGTTGTTTGATATTAACCTTATTTAGATCAGTTAAGAATTATTCATTTGTAAAGTCATCATCATCACGAGTTTGATTAGAATCAAGGTAGTTAATGTAAGGCATAGCAAGATACTCAAAATCTTCTTTTATTTCATTGATAGGAAAAATAGCATTGAGAACCTCATCATAGGAGGTCTCGATTTCATCAGAGTGAGAGGAAACAACCAAAGGGGAAAGGGGGTAAACATCAGTGTTAAGTTGAATATCAGCAGGTAACACAAGTGCAGTATGCCAGTTGAGAAGAGATAGATCAGCATCTTTGATGGCGTAGGATGGATCGAATGATCCCTGAGTGGATTATGCATAGTGCCAGCCCCAGTATTTGCAACTTAAAAGAATCCTCGGATTCACTGCCCTCAGAATCCCTGGTATCAAGTATCGTCTTCTTAGTGAGTGGTTGTACACAGTGCTGGGAACTTTCGACCCTCGGGTAGCTGTCTTGAAAAAAGATCTCCATTATGGTTTTATCTTCTTGTCTATAGGGTCATACCATGGTTCAGGGAAGCCGCAAAAGGGGAAATCTTCACCCTCTCTGATGAATTTTCCATTTAGGGAATCTTCCGAGATAGTTCTAGCGCATTCTAATTTTCTCTTCAATCGAGGATGATGGATCAATCTGAATTCTTCTTCTGATGGTTGATAGCCCAAGCCACGGGGAGGAAAGTCCTCCTTAAACACAATAGGTTCAATTATCCCCTGTTGTCTTTTCCCTGTCCCCAGTCCGGGCATGAAGTCCATGTTCTTGAATATTTAGATTACATTGACATTTCTATGACGATCATATTCTGGGCAAACCCTATCTTTGAAGTCATCCCCTACTGGGAGTAGGAGTGGTTCGATTTGGTAGCCTGATAGCAGCATATAGTTCACCCTATGTTGTCTTTTAAGTGCCGAATTACTGGTGCTCGCATTCTCGGTGTTGTCACTATCTCCTAAGATGGTGATGACTTGTCCGTTGGTAAACAATTTCAATTTTTGATGAAGGGAAGAATACACCCCTTTGATGCTATGGAGCCATGATCGTCCGAGGAGTAGATTGAAGTAGGATGGGATGTCGATGACTTGTAATTCAATAAAAGGGTTTATAGGGCCAGCCCCTATTGCAAGCTTGATAGATCCCATTACTTCTCGACGAGTGTTGTAATAGGCACGTATGGAAGAAGAGGTTGGAGCAAGGTCGCTCACTTTCCATCCCAAATAATTTTAGAGTTCTTAGTGGCCACATATTCAGAGCTGATCCATTGTCGACGAGAGAGAGGGGAATAATTTTCCCCATAATTTTAACAGAAATATTAAGAGCATGATTGTAGTTAGGACCAGTCTTAAGGATTTCCTCTTTAGAAAAGGATAACATTCGAGTAGAGGTTAAGGATCCAACTAGGTTTACTACTTCTTCTGGTGTGGTTGAGGGAGGAACTGTGGATCGTATGAGTAGCTTGATTAAGGCATTTCGGTGCAGTTGGGAAAACATAAAAAGTTCCCATATAGTGATGTTAGCTTGAGTTTTCTTCAGTTGATCAAGGACCTTTCTTTCTTCAAGAGTTATTTCTGGCATAAGGATATTCTCAACACCTTTCCCTTTATCACTTGTTGATGGCTGTAAGTTTGGGTTTTGGTAAAGTCTCCCCGACCTGGTCATCTGGTTCACGAAAGAGGGAAAAAATAGAAACCCTATTTTTTCATCAATATCGGGTTGCTCAGCTACCTGGTTGATCTCTCCTAGCAGCTCCTCGAATGATATCACTCTGCATAGATTGGCTATCAGACTAGTCTTTCTTGAATCTGGCTCTTCATCTGAATCCTCGAAATCGTCCTCCCATTCGGTGGAAACGATATTGTCTTTCCATGCAAAGTCAGTACACTCTATAACTTCTATGGCCTCTTCTTATAATTCTTCCCATTCGATAGGGCAATGCATTCCTGAAGGGACCACGCGCCCTTATAATTTCAAAGCATTAAGAAATTCGAATATGCTACAAATATCATCAGTCTGTCAAAATAAATCTGCCATGATCAGGACCAGGTCATCTCGACTGACTTCGTCGACTGAATTCGTCGACTGACGCTACCCAGTTGTTTGACTCTCGGGCCCATTTTTGAGCTTTTAAGAGTAAACCACTGAATCTTTGACAATCGATGGTCATATGGGAGGGAAATTTTAGCTCAAACTCTAGGAGTTGGTTCATCACTTCTAATAATTCCATATCTTTACCTCCAGAATGGGTACGGACAATGATGCATGCTCTGGTGAGGAGTGATAAGGTTTGATCAATAAGGCTGGTAGGGTGTAAGAGGAAATATGGACATGTTTGGAAAGGTTTTGGAGAGTATATGGGTATGACTGGTGATTTACTTGGCATGATTTGGGTAGATGGGTTGAGTTCTGAGTCTTGTTCTAGGAAGATGGAATTTTTATGATTTGGGAGTGAATTATGGGTAGTGTTTGGTTTAGGGTTAGCTAGTGGGGCGATGATACCCCGATCAATCAGGCTTTGGATTGTGTTTCAGAGATGGAAACATTGGTCGATGGTATGGCCAGCAGTTTGGTGAAAGTCACAATGGGCATCAAGTTTGAAGTTTTTGAAAGTGGATTTAGTAACGGATGAGGGTCCAAGGGTTTGATCTGGTTTCAGTTTAAGATAGTCCGGTAGACTTTGGAGAGAGGAGCATGGAGCTCGATATTCCTTTCGGATTGGTTTTGGACAGCTTTCTGGTGCCCACGAAGCGGCAGGCTGAGAGATTTTTTTGATAGTAGAAACTGTGGTACTAGCAGGCTTTTCAAACTTTCTAGGAGCAAACTGTCCAGAGGTTTTCTTCAATTCAACTTCTATCTTGACAAGACCTTCTTCAATTTTTACTCCTGCTTCTCGGAGGGCTTGGAATCGAGGGTACTACTTTCCTCCCATTGTTGCTCGAAAATGAGGTAGGAATTTCATCTTCACAATGCTGACTTGTTCTTATTCGGAAGGCTGATTGGTCATGGTAGCTTCTTTTTCTTCCATCTTGCTATGAAGTTGCTGGCTGATTCCCCAGGATTATGTTTAAGTAACTCTAAGTCACGACGGGTAACCTCTAGCTCCAGGTTGTACTTGTTCTGTGACATGAACTCACGGTCAACATCTTCCCAACGGAGAGCCTATCTTTCAAAGTATGCTAAAATATCCTAAGAGAGTCATGGCTCTGTGATATCTACGGAGATGAACGATCGGGGGTCCACTGCCTCCAAACTTCTCGATATTGGGCATCTTGAATTTTTCTAGGAACCTTGCTTTAGGATAGGAAGACATGTAGGTGTAGTCGATGTAGCTCCCAGAGCATCTGACCTGGTCGAATTTCTTGGACAACATTTTGAGGTCTTCCTTGACCTTATTCAATTCTTCTTCTTTCGGATCAACAGTTACGGGTAAATTAACCTTAGTTTGAGCAAGGTTTGGTATAGGAAGCTGGGCTGGTGGCGGCCCATTAGCAGAAGGAGCACATGGAGCATGATGGTATTCTTCAGGAACCCAAATAGGCTTAGGTGCAGGCAGACCCATGGCGCGAAGGAAAATGACCTCAAGATCTTCAAGGATATGGACTTAGTTTCTTTGCATTTCATGAACCTCTATTTGAAGGTTGTCAATTTTAGCAGTGAGCTGAGCCAGAACCGTCAACAAATTCGATTATACATTTGACACTTGATCCGTGTTATCCATGGAAGGCATATGAGTCTCAGACTCGGAGGAAGTAAGGGGACTGACAGAACTTCAGGGCGATTCGACTCAAGACCAAAGCCAATAGGGAGCCAGGACAAGGGTATGTGATCGACCTGAGAAGGAGAAAAATTGGAATTTATTTTTAGAAAAGGAAAAGGGAAATTTGTTATTTTTGGAAAAGGAGTAAAATATTTTTGACATTTTTGGAAAATATGAGGACAAAAATGTTTTTTTTTATTTGAGATAAAACGAGGAAAAATATTTTTGGTATTTCTAATAAAAGAGGGAGAAATATTTTTGGACATTTTTGGAAAGAGAGAGGAAAGGACAAGAGACGAGTCTCATCATGATTATTATGTTTATTAGGTTCTCACTTGTATTAAACTCACCTAAATGCAAAATAAAATGCCAGATAGGACCTGAGCCTGGAAAAATAGGGTTTGCAACATATGTAAAGCTATTGTTGGACTTGTAACTAGGCTCACGAGCAGGGTCCTGTGTTAAAAATTACGTGAAAATTTGGGCGGCAGACCAACCCAGAATTTCGGTAGATTTTCAGGTCAAAACTGGCAATCTAACATGTGTGTGTTAGGCTTGACACCTATACGAGGGTATGAAGTTGGTTGGGTGAATTGGAAAGGGTTCCCCCCTTTGGCGTGACTTACACGATATACGTCTTGCTTTAGAGGGCAATCGGTACGTGTGGGCAAGTCATTTGATATACCTGAGTGTACATGAATTGCCTCACTATAGACCTCATGGGGACGATACATGTGAGAGCGAATTCGTTATACTCGATGTACGTGAATAATTTCCCTATGATATACCTCCCATCATGACTTAGGTCAAGCGGTACGATGTGGGGGAACCGTTCGATATACGTCGAAGGTACTTGTCTAATGGAAGGTGATAGACATATCGCTTAGGCTAACTGCGACCTACCGGAACAGAGCCCATCACGATGTGACTCCCAAGTTACGGGATAAAATTTGGTCAATAACAATGCTCTTTGGTGACGTCGTGTGAATCATGCATGATTCATTTATTAGTATCTTAAGGAGAGAGTATCTTTTTCTTAATCATGCCAAATAGGGATCAAGGTAAAAGTACCAACAGTAAAGCTATACTAAGCATGGATAAGTGATATGTAACTATCTACAAGTGAGTGTGTGACAAGTGAGCATGGATATATACAAGTGGAGGTGTGTGTTGGTGACACCTAAGCATGGATTTCTAAGTGATGTGTGCAACATGTGGATATACGTGATCTTAGGTGCATGTGGTGTGAAATGTACATGGAGGATCTTCTACAAGGGTGTGAATAGTAGCATAAACATGAGGTAAATATGAATAATATAGGGGAACATGCAAATAGGGGGATATACTAGAAAATAAAACACCCACGTAAACAGAGTCTATCCCTCTTAAAAATAGTCTCTAGCGGAGTCGCCACTGTGGCCATCTTGGGCGGCGCGACGTTCGTTCTGGGGTGAAGGAGGAGGATCCCTTAAGACAAAACTGCACCGCGATCACACACCCTTCTCTTCAAAGGGTTCTTCGACCGTCGTCGGTGTGGGGTGAATGTAAAGAGATGGAGTCGCCAGCCTATTTTTCACAAAATAGGTAAAAGAACATGTTGCCACTTCGAGAGAGCGGCATCAAGGGCAAATCGATGCATACAAAACCAATAGGTCGGAGGTTCGGGGGCTAGTTCTGGAATGGAAAGGTGTTAGGCACCCATCCCGCCCTTTCGATCTCTCATGGGAAAATGTTAATATTTTCCTTTATCCCCATGAAATGTGTGTATGTGTTTATACAATAGGGATTGGAATGGTTTGACCCATACAATGGAAAAGATAGGGTGAGGTCATCCATTGGAATATTCCCAAAATAATAATAAATTTAGAAGATAGAATATGAGTGTTCATCGCAATATTGATCGTTATTAGGAAACGATAATATATGTGGGATGAGACTTGAGCAAGCATGTTAAATATATATGCATGGTAATTATGAGGGATTTTGAGAAATTTGAAAAAGAAGAGAAATTGGAAAATTGGACTCGAGTCTCGAATTTTAATCCGGGACGCCTATGTAGCCTATAAAGGCATCAAAGTCCACGTAGTTAGATTGTAGAATAGGGGTGGGGTTTATCCCATAGATTCAAACGAAATTTTATTATGTGTGTACGTGTAGAAAATGTGTTTTTGGTTTTGGAAAAAGTGTGATGGATAATTCCGTTCGGAATTTACGAGTATAACCCTCTTTTTTTGGTTTTTTTATGGAAAATAAAGTATGTGAAATATACTAATAAAAGCGTAGATGTTAATATGTATGAACTAAAGTGAAACTAGATTATGAATCTATTGTAACTTATGCGAAAACAAGAGATTTAAATGAGAGGGAGGAGGAATTGGACCTTCCTTGGAGCTTGAGCTTGAGCTTGAGCTTGGATATTGGATGGACTCCTTTGAATATTGATGAATGTTGATGAGAGAGAAATATATTTTCCAAATTGGGTGTGAAAAGGATGGGTATTTAGGCTTGAATGGAACTTCTCATATGGAACTTTGTTGATTTCGAGAGAATGTTGCTGAGATCACTAATGCTGATGGATTTGCTCTCTGTTTTGGGAGTGAGGTCATGGACCCTATTTATAGGGAAAACTGGGGTGCCGATCGACCTACCCCACGGTGTGCCTATAGGTAGGTCACCCTTGACACTATGCCGATAGGCAGGGTTCAGTACTTGCTAGTTGGTAGTCTCGTGAAGACTTTTCTGGAAAAATGATCGTAGCGCACAAACTGTTGATACCAATTGCACATGGGGCATACCGTTAAAAATGTATTTTAGAGACCTTTGAGAGTATTTTGGATCGCTCCCGGGTCTGGGAGTTGACTTTGGGTCAAATGTGGCTCGGATGTGCATGTCGATCCTTTGGACGGGAGATCACCGGACGCAAACGGATCATTCATCCGTATGGTAAGTTCGAATCGCGCACGGAGCAGACCGTTGGAAAGTTTAGGAGATGTTTTTCTACATTAAAAATATTTTTGCTTGGTTCAGATAGTTGACCCTGGTCAAACGGGCCCGAAAGCGTCCGATGACCTCTCGGATTAAAACGGATCGTTCGTCCGTACCGTAGGTTAGAATCGAGCACGGGGCAAATCGTTAGAAAGGGTATTTAGTGATCTTTGGAGATTCATTCAGTCTCATTCGAGCTGAAGAGTTGACTTTGGTCAAACGAAGTTCGGGAGCGCCCATTGGCCTCTGGATCGATTTTTGGGGGCAAACTGATCGTTTGTCCAAACGGTTATGCTTTTTTGCGCAAGGGGTGGACCATTGGAAAGGGGTTTCAGTTACCTTAAAATATTCAAAGAGATTTCTCTCTGATAGTGAAGTATATTGGGGTCAACTCGGGGCCTAGGGGCGCCTGATGGCCTCTGAATCAATTTTTATTAATGAAATGGTCCATTAGTCGGAACCGTTATGGCGATTCATGCATGGGGTGAACCGTTGAAAAGTGTATTTGTATACCTTCAAAGATTCAAAGAGTTTTTTGCTCTAACTATTGAGTTGATCGGAGTCAAATGGGGCTCGTGGGCGCCCGATGGCCTCTAGATCGGTACTCGGAGTGCCACCTAGGTTTGTGGTGGAAAGGGGGAGTGTTAGGAGTCTAAGGAGAGACTTAGGGGGTCCAAGAATGGGGTGTCTACAGTACATATTATATTGGTCCTAAAATATAAATTCTATAATAATGGTATTGTGTTTTCATGCTATCGAGAATTCATTTCATGTATGTGTGATTCTACCACGTGATGTGGCTTACTAATATCTATAGCATGTCGACGTACTTGATCATACAATCATCTTCGTACAACTTTGCAGTGCCAATACAATCACCTAAAAATGGGGAAAGGTTTTTACCTTTCTCTTCTATATACACATATGTAGTAAAGCGAACATCTTTACAAAGGGCATTCTTAGTGATTATCCACTATCCATTAAACAGGAGACAAACAAACTTTAATGCATCTTTAAAATCAACATCCATTGGTGGCACCAATATATATTTTGAGAAAGGATGAAGAGTAGTACAATTTGTTTTGGTCATCGGTTGAATGAACAATATTGATTAATTGAGAGTACACGAAAGTGACACAAAACCATTGCCTATGACAAAGATGACAACATAGTTTATGTTTTCGTATTCTTTTTTTCTCGGCACCCCCTCATCTTATTGTTCATTAAATTCAGTGACATATTCAATTATCCAAATTATCATGACTGGAGGAGAGAGAACAAGGAGACTCAACAAGCCATGCATTCTCATAGGTAAGACTCGGTTCAACATAGTTTCACCTTTATTTATTTTGTTTACCAATAGGATTTTTTAAAGTATTTTTGGGTGTAATAGTGATAGCCGGTATGGAGAAGTTTGCATTAAAATAGGTAGCATAAACTTTAGTGGTAACATTTTTAATAGATGTACTGAAGATGAGAAACTCAACAGTGGACAAGACAGTGAATAGCTAATGTGGGTTTACGTCCATATTGCCACTATTAGTGGCTCCAATTTTTGACTCGTATTGGGATTGATATTCCACCATTTTAGTTTGTGTATTTTATCTTCTATTCATCTTTTAATAATTTAAGTTATTGGATGTCTCATTTCTCCATGCGATGAACTTTGGTATACATTATTGCAAGTAATGAACATATATTGAATAATATCTTCTTTTATATCGCTACAGGGTGTTGTAGTTGGCTCACTGATAAAGTGATATAGGTTGTAGGGTTGTAATATGCAAAGGGTGCAAAACAAACAAACCAACTATTTATAAAATTTTCAATTTTAAGTTCAATCAAACAAATTATTCAAATAAACTTATCACCAATTTTAAACAAGTTGTAATTAAATAGATTAACTATTCTTATCTTAACCTAAACATGCATCTAGGTGAGTGCAGAATAAAATAAGTAAATCAACCATAACGCCCGATGAATGAGTAAAACCTAAATGGAAAAAAACTCAAACGTTCCAACAAAGAAATTCACTATATATATAAGTATAAAGTGAACGACAGTGTACTTAAAACATAGACTCAAAGCCCTAACAAGCTTTGTCACTGCTCGCTGATTCAAGCTCCTCACAATGACACAAGAGTCAAATCATTCACTTCCACAATGTGTGAGTCCACACACATCTCAATATCCACCGAACAGTTCTGGAACCATCATACACGAAGTCCATCGCCTGCAAATACATCAGTATGTATGATGTCCACCACAACGAATAAAATTTCACAAAGATGTGGAGAATAAACCTTTAGTGCCCAAAATAGTATCTTCAAGCATAATATGATGAACACTTGGATCCTAAACAACTTTGGTGTAAACTAAGGTTTTGGAGCGATTTTTGAATGAGTATGGGAATTCCAAATATAAGATTTTGTCTTAATTAAAACTATTGCCCCACACACCCATTTGAAGGAGGTTTTCCAAAAATGAGATAAGGATGAAATGCACTTCGCAGAATATCGAAATCTTAAAAAATTGGCAAGCTCATTCGAATGACCTTAGATCTCATTTGAACAAAGTATAGGATCTCTTTCGAACACGTATCTAATGATCTATCGAATGATATTCCAGCAATTGTAGAAGTTGGTTTGTTTGAAGTTCATTGGAGCCTATTCTAATGAGGTACCATATCTCGTTAGAACGACATACCCAATTTAATTTTAATGAAGTAGAGAAAAAATATTTTTTTTGATTAAAATATTAAAAGAGATAAAATCATTTAAAAACATTTTAAAAGCAATTTTATAAAATCATAACACCAAAATATAAAACATCCAAGGATCAAAGTAAATATGCATTCATACCTGAGAGATCATCTGAACATGAAGACATAAACAAGCACGAAACACGACATGGTGATTTAGATCTTGTAACTTGGCCGCTACGTCTTGAAGAAACCACGTCATAGGCTTGAAAGTTCAACACAATTAAGTTCTAACTCGCGACTCAAATAATTTTTTTCCAAATACGTAATAAAGCTAAAATACATACAAATTAACTCTATCGAAAATTGGTCCTTACAAATCTCCCTCCTGGTTATTCTAGGACAAAACCAAAAATAAAAACTCCTATGATCCGTCAAGCTCATCTAAGACTCAATCTCCAACCCCAAAAGGGAAAAAAGTATAACTTACCAACTCATAAACTTGAGTAGCTTTCACGTTTGTAAAATTTTTTGCATGATGCATACTTATACTGTTAAACAGACCTTCAAATACAAATAGAATATATAAATAATATAAATCTGCATATGAATAAACTCCACCTATGTTTAATGATCCCCACCTAGGTAAGACGTCTCCCCTAAGATGAAGATCTCCTCCTAAAACTGAAGTGAAAGATACCATTTCTCCTTTTTTTTATTCAAGAATAGAAAATGAAAGAATGCATAATAAACCATTTCTCCCCTATAAACCATTTCTCCCAAAAAATGTGAGAACATGTGATACCAATTTAAATTATAGAGGAAAGAATAATATCTTACAATATTGTAATGTGTAACAAATTTAACATGACAACCAAGCACAAATAATGTAAACAATGATCAATCAATACCAATTATGATACAATAAGTGATACCAACTTGAATACAAAATTAAGCATGAGATATAAATATAAGCAAGAAACAATAGATACTAATATGATCATATAACATGCATTTTGTTTCAAAGATAAAGCATATGTCAAACATGGATTAAATGGAAACACAAAGACTCAAAACAAACGATATTATATATATATATATATATATATATATATATATATATATATATATATATATATATATATATATATATATAGAGAGAGAGAGAGAGAGAGAGAAAGAGAGAGAGAGAGGTATAAACACCACAAACATGACACAAAACACAATAATCTTTACACACTAGCATTGTATCGATGTGTCTAAACATGTGGTATGAAGTGAAAGGGCATGAACTAGAAATAAATGAATTATGATCCAATCACTTAAAAATGTCCAAAGAGTTCTAATTGACCGCATTAACTTTATCAAACAAAGAATTAACCTTATAATGACAGATAAAGTGAACTTATAAATGGACAACCAAATAAAGTGAACTTATAAATGGACAACCAAACAAAATGAACACTAGCCTAGAAAATATTCACGATTGTTAAATCGATAGCGTCAAACATGAAATAACTAGGATTCCTTGTGCAAACCCATTGATATTCAACTTATAACACGCTCAAAATCAGTTTTCACTCTTATTTTGAAGATACCGATTTAATTGAAGAAATAATGAAACAAACTTTGGCCTTGGCAATATTTTCTTTTCTTTTGCATCTCAATTTTTTAGGTTCTTGCCAATGTTATCCTTTTATGCAAGGAAGATTTCTCTATTCGTATCTCTTTCCCCTGCACATTCATTATTTATTTAAAAAAATAGAAAATTCTCGAGCAATGGTTCTTATATGCACAAATCCCTTAATTAAATATATATGTATTAGATAAGATTGTTATGAGAACATCTCACTTTATCACATGTAATGTATGAAGTTAAAATCCAATAGATCTCGTGTATGTATGTGAGGAGGCATTTGCAAAGTGAATCTATTAAGCAATTTATTTTCAAACTACTCCATATAAGCATGATTAAGAACAATCTAAGCATTAAAAATCATAATCAAATGTCCTAGACGCATAAAAATATGGAAAGAAGTTGATTCAAATACACCAATATGCCACACAAAATGTGTAAAACCAAACTACACATAAATAATAATATTTTTGCATTTTTAAACGTTTTATGACTCAAAATGAGAAACAAACTCAAAGGACAAACAAAATATTTTTTCATTTTTTTCTCAATAAGACCCAATAAAAGAAAAATCAAAATACAAAAGACTCAAACTACATACAACCAGCAAACACATATCTCATAATGTAAAAAATCTAGTATATGTAAATATGCGAACAAAATCAACCATAAGATATAGCATGGGAAGTATCATGTGCAAGTATTCGAGAATTAACAAGTCTATCATGTAAAGCCCCCAAATTTGATTTCTTAACCCACATAGGTGAAACGTATGCTCTTAGGTTTGAGGAACTTCGATGACCCTAGGCCTAGACTTCCTAGGACCATATCTAAGATCAAAATAAAAATACCTAAAGTGACCTTTTCTATTGTAATGTGTGCACGCGCAGATAGCGAGAATGTTACCCTTAGGTTGACCTTTTCTAATGTTCCAACTAATAGCTGACTCTCTAAATATCATGATTTTATCTTTATTAGCATAATCATTTGGAATATCGAAGAAATTCCACAAGTGCCATCTTTGATTCGAACGGTGCCTAACACCTTATCCAACTTTTTCGACCTAGATTCTAAATCAAATTTGACAAGACTCGAGTCTTCTAATATATCCTTTAACTCCACAATTCTAGACTCGAGCATAAAAAACTCATGCAAGTCCTTCAAAATCTTCATCAAACCATGAAGGTGATATCTCTCTCCCTCAATATAGTATAACTTCTCTCGAATAGTCTTCTCATGTGCCCTAAGATCTCACCGTTCCTTATAGAATATTGTTTCAACTTATCTTCTAACTTCAAGTTCACCCTTTTTAATTTTATCATTTTTGCATATAACTCACAGATTGAAATTTGAAGTCCACTCTCCTCCCCCTATTTATCATATTTTTTTTCTTCTCATTCACTCTCTCTACCATTAATAAAATTGGAGTCACAAATAATGTCCTCGAAAGTGTTGTGCTCATAATTATCTTCATCGAAATATTTTTCCATCAAACCTCTCGTGACTACCCATGAGCGCAATGTAGTTGCGCTTAATGGGGGAATCAATTTCCTCTTGCGGATTACTATCACTAAGGATGGCATTGTACACCTTCGGTTTCTTGCCATCCTTTCGTAGTTTTGTGGGACACTCAGCTTCTCTATGACCATCACCCTCACACCCAAAGCATCCATCTTACTCGTCCCTCTTAAAACTGTCATTATGATTTTTAGGGAATTTCATAGCCTTGATAAAGTTTCTTTTCTCAACCTTCTTTTCATCTTTTAATGTTTTTAAAGAATGATAAATTTATTAATCTTTTTGTGAATATGGACATATCATCAAAATCGATTTCAGACTCTATTCGAAACATGAGTTTCCTTTACCTTTTTGGAGGAAAACATGCTAAGCTCATAAGTTTGAATATCAACTGCAATATCTTCGAGTTTCATAGAGTTCAAAGTACCCAAGGAATTCAAAATTATAACTTTTTAATTAAATCTTTCAGTAAGGACCTTAAGATTTTCTTGACTACACGAGTTTTGGGTATTCTCTCTCCAAGTTAAATGACGAATTCACCATATTTGACAATCTAGCATATAACTTATCAAAAGATTCAATTTGCTCCATTCCAATGGTTTCAAACTGAGTGGTGAGGTTTTAGAGTTTTGAAGACTTAACATCACTAGTACCCTTATGAATGAGTTGGAATATGTTCCAAGCCTCTTTATACATTTCACATATCATAATATGACGGAACTCTTACGATGTGACCGCACAAAATGAAGCATTTGAAAGTACGGGGTTATGTGGATTCATTTTCATTGTAAGTCACACACACAAAATTCCTTTTTACCAAATTTTATCCTACTCAGCACCTAGTCGACCCCAAACAAACGACCAGACATAGGTCACAAATAGAAAAATTCTAGATATGATCAAGAAAAATATAGATTATGACAAAGGCTTATGGACAAAAAAGGTATATGTCGTCTTACGGGCTTACAGGACAATAAAAAGACGCCAACAGAGGAGACCTCCTTTCTGCTTGCTTATGGTTCGAAAGCTAAGATATCAACTGAACTCAATCTACCCACTTGCAGAGTCCAGACCTGTAATCCAAAGACGAATAACGAATAGAGAAGGTTGGACTTATATCTGATAGAAGAGAGAAAGGAAGATGTTGAGGTGAGACAAGAAACGTACAAAAAGAGAACTACCAAGTTCTATAATAAAATAATTAGACCTACGTCGATAGTTGTGGGGGGGGGGGGGGGGACTGGTTCTAAAGAAGGTTTGGCAAAATCCAAACAAGTTACACCCGAATTGGCATGGCCCATACAGGGTCACTAAAGAGGTCTTCCCTGGGAAGTATCGATTGGATAATTTAGAGGGAGAACCATTCTCCAATCCATGGAATGTTGACCATTTGAAAAAGTATTATTAGTAGTATTGTGGATACAGTTTATGTAAATCTCTCTTTGTATATGAAAGATTTAAAGTAATAAATGAATAGAGTTCCAAGTGTTCCCTCATATATTTCTTGTATGAATTATCCAAATGCATGGTTTGAATTGTCTTAAGCCAAACAACATCATTAGTTTGGTAAATTAGCATTTACTCACTCTCTGTGATACGAGAAATCGTGTGAGACTCATCTCGTCCGTGGATTTTCAATAACACCAAGAGGGGGGATGGTGTGATAACATCACTAAGGTGGTTAAAAACGCAAACTCAATTAAAAATCATTAAGTTAGTTATTTATCTCTCGACTAAGGACGAGAGTGGACTTGAGATAAAAATCATTAAGTTGGTCATTTATCTCTTGGCTAAGGACAGGATTGCTCTTAAGATAAACATCATTAATTTGGTGGTCCTGAATTCAAAAATCATTAAGTTGGTTATTTATCTCTTAGCTAAAGATGAGAGTGGACTTTGAATCAGTACGATTGATAATGATATTGCTAAGTCTTCTCTTATCTCGGTTGTCAAGGATAACTAGTAAATAATTCTTGTATAACCATAAAATGATGTAAATCTAGTTCTTAGATGAGATGAAAAATCAACTTAATGATTTTTAATTGGAGACCACAAAAAAAAACATTCTCTTTCTTCTTCCCAAAATAACTCCTGCCCAAGTCCTCTGCTTTTGGTATTCTTGCTCTCAATCTCTCTCCTCCTTTTAGGCGCATTTTCTCTACTTTTCTTCGTCCCAATCTAGTTTCCTTTCTCAGGTAACCTTCCTCCTTATTTTTCTTAATTTTTTAAGTTTTCACTGGTTTTCCATTTCAGTTAACTTTTTCGGTATGTTTTAGATTTTCCAGCAACCTACATTGGTGCCTTTAGGGTTGTTTTGAGAGTTTTAGGAATGGTTTTAGAGTTTAGGGTGGTGGTTATTCTATTTTTAGTCCATATTCCGCTATCTTTTCCCCCTGTAAGAGTCATCGGAGCTACTCTTGTCACCTTCTCCGGCGACCTTCAACCCACAGTTCTTGAAAAAAATGAATCACTTCTTCCTATTGATCTTTACGTCAACCTCAATCAAACTGGCACTTGTTTGAATAATAAAACCATTATATGAACTAGTTAACCAGTACCTACCACTTAGAGAAAGGTTTTTTATTGCCGACTGCACACTCCCAATTTTTCCAATCCCATTAGTTATCATCCCCCCACTTGTAGTGGAAGTCTCTAAGGATGAGATGTCTGCCATCTCATCCTCGTCCGAGGGATATAGTCCCTCGTTTTCTTGGGCTACCTCCCCAGCTAATTCCTTTAATGAGGCTCTTATAATTCCTTCGTCTCGTGCTGCTGAGTGAGATGCAACCGAGAGTTCACATAGCCATTAAACTCTATCTTCTCAGTCCTGTAAAGATCCCAGTGTGAGTGTAGCCTATCCTCCTATGGATGTTACATTATCTTCCATGACTGAGGGAGAGTTCCATGAGAGGTTACCAAGTGGGGCCCCGACCGTTAGGGTTCGTACCGACGACGATGATTTTGAGGCCGGGGAATCACTTAATTGCGCTTACGCTTGGACTTTTCCTTCCATTATCACATAGGTCGAAGTTATAGTTTGGAGGCATGCCTATGGGATATAGCCCAATGTGGTGATGAGAGTCCTGGATGAGGATGAGAGACCGTACGACGTCCGAGATGGCGAAATTACCATTTACGACCAAATATTTAGGTTCAGATTTTGTCTCCCCATCTACCCTCCAGTACAAAATATTCTTGTTGTCTTAGGACCTTCTCCTGCCCAATTGGCACCCAATTCTTAGAGGATCATCCTCGACTTCGTTGCCCTTTAGAAATCGACTTATAAGGCCGATCCCTCACTTGATGTTTTTAAAGACTTTTATGAGGTGTCTAGCACTAAAGCCCAACTAACTTACTATTACCTGGGGGCTTAGAGATCCTTGAAGAAAACTCTCTAGATTAACTAAAACTCTAACCATTTCTAGAAGCTGAGGTACTTCTTTCTATCTAAGCATTATGAGTTCTCAGCCAAAGACGAGAATGCTAAAGACGAGCTGAGAGTCCCCCATCATTGGGTCAATCCCTCTATGTTTCAAAAGTTGGATCCCCACCTCAGCATAGCCGATAAAGAGAAAGTTAAGATGCTGAGGAGACGAGGGAAATATGGGTATCTACCAAAATTTGAAGAAGTGATGACCCTTCAGAACCTTAAAAAATCTAATTTGGGGGTTTCCCCCTTAGACGAGTGGTGCGAGTTTTTTAATATTTTCATATTTTTTAACTCGTTTCTCGTCTTTGACTATTTTACTAGCCATTGCCCTTTTCTTATTTGCAGGCCGTCCTCTCAATACTTCTGATAATGCTTAAACATGACGGCCTTAAGTATACAAGTTGCCTTTGGAAAGAAGGGGAACAATCAGCCTTCTAAAAAGATGACTTCTGATGGGCCTACCTGAGCTGAGTCAGTCACAAATCGATAGAGGGTACACTCTTTGTCAGTGTGAAATGAGGTCAAGGGTTAATCCCTTGGAGTTTGTTTTATCTTCCTTAGCTTCAGACTCTTTTGAATTTGTTTAGGTGGCCAATCTCGCCCAGATGAAGGCGAGTCCAAGCTCTCTAATCCCTTCACTACAAAGGTCCAAGTCGGCCTCACTTTCTTTCTCAATCGAGGTTGATTATCAGTTCTTGGGGAAAATGGGCCCACTAAAGGTCTATGACTTCAGGCCTTACCAACTGGCATAGGTATTTGTAACTTTAAGTCTATTTCACACTTTGATTTTTTCATATTCTAACTTTTTATCTCATCTCATACTGACATCTATTACGTTGTGCTTTTTACAATCCATGTGTGCTTTCGTCTTAGCTACCAAATGGATGATGAAGAAAAATCCTCAAATCTTGGAGGTCAAGAGAGCCATCAAGGCCGAGAAAGAGCTAAAGGTGAAACTAAAGACTCAAGAGGTTAACCACACAAAGGACATGGATGCTTTGAAGCTGGAGCATAAAAATGTTGTGAAGGCTTTGAAGACTAAAAAGGATAACGCCATCTCAGATCTGATAACCAAATATATGACTAATCTGGAGGCGATTATCCAGAAGGCCAATGATGAGGCTATTGAAGCCTATAAGTCATCAGATAAGTTTGGTGACTTTGATTGCCATTACCTTGAAAGTGGTATAAAGATGGCTTGTCAGTGGATGATCCACAAGTATCCCGAGATCATCTCGTCAATCTAGCCAGATTTTGAGGCCCCTGATTTGGAGGATCCTCTCTTTCTAGTGGATCTAGAGGAAGTTAAAGCGTCCACCAAATTCAAAGTTCCAGTTGAAGACAATAACACTGCTGATGTCATTGCAGCTGGTGACGACTCAACCGAGAGAAGTGGCGAAGAGACAACCATCAATAATAAGCCAAATGCATAGGGTGGTCGTATGTGACCTATACCCTCATCTCTTTTATTTTTTTTATCTGAACATTTCCTCATCTGTAATATTCCGTATGTGAATGAACATCATATTTCTTTAATGAAAGTGTTGTCTCGTATTTATACTTTTCACGTCTTCTTTCTTTGAACTTGTACGATTGATAATGATCTTGCTAAGTCTACTCTCATCTCGTCTCTCAAGGATAACTAGTAAATGATTCTTGTATAACCATCAAATGATGTAAATCTTGTCCTTAAACGAGATGAACAACCAACTTCATGATTTTTAATTGGAGACCACCAAATTAATGATGTTTATCTCAAGTCCACTCTCATCTTATCCGAGAGATAAATAACTAACTTAATGATTTTTGAATCGGATATCACCAGATTAATGATGTTTATCTCAAGTATACTCTCGTCCTTAGCCGAGAGATAAAAATCCAACTTAATGATTTTTATCTCAAGTCCACTCTCATCCTTAGCCAAAAAATATATATAACCAACTTAATGATATTTAATTGAGTTTGTGTTTTTCACCACCTTAGTGATGTTATCACCCCCCCCCTCTCGGTGTTTTCTCATATCACCGAGAGTGAGTTAATGCTAATTCACTCAATGAATGATGTTGTTTAGCTTAAGACAATTCAAACCATGCATTTGGACAATTCGTATGAGAAAGATATGAAATAACACCTGGAACTCTTTTCATTCATTACGTTGAATCTTTCATATACAAAGAGAGATTTATATAAACTGTATACACAAGAATACTGATAATATTTTTTCATATCGTCGGCATTCCATGGATTGGAAAATGGTTCTCCCTCTAAATTCTCTAGCTGATGCGTCCTAAGGACGACCTCTTTAGTGACCCTGTATGGGACATGCCAATTCGGGTGTAACTTGTTCAGCTTCTTCTAAACCTTCTTTGGAACCATGTCCCCCACATTTATCAGCCTAGATTTGAATCTTTTATTGTAGAACTTGGTCGTTCTCTATTGGTACGTTTCTTGTCTCACCTCAACATCTTATATTTTCACTTCTATCAAATCTAAGTCTAGCCTTACCTCTTTTTTGTTCGTCTCGAGATTATAGGTCTGGACTTTGGGGATGGGCTAGCTGAGTTCAGTTAGTATAATAAGTTTCGAACCATAAGCTATCATAAAGGGGGTCTCCCCTGTTGGCATCCTTTCTGTCATCCTGTAAGCCCACAGGATGACATGAACCTCTTCTACCCACAAGCCTTTAGCATCATATAACTTTTTCTTGATCCCATCTAGAATTTTTCTATTAGTGACCTCTATCTGGTTATTTGCTTAGGTCAACCTGATGCTGAGTATAACTATTTGATGCCGACCCTCCCACAATAAGCCTCTAAAGACTTATTCTTGAGCTATTTTTTATTGTCTAAGATCAGAGTGTTAGGTAGGCTATATCTGCAAATGATATTCCTCCAAATGAATTTGAAGGTCTTCATCTTTATGGTGGAAATCATGGCCTCAACCTCTACCCACTTGGAAAAGTAGTTAATCATCACTATTAAGTGTTTGTAATTGCATGTAGCTCTAAGAAATACGTCATACTAAGTTAATCCCCCACACTACGAATGGCTAAGGGGCTATCATTGATGACGAAGGTTGATGAGGTTGGTGGGGGATGCAGGTGTATCTTCAGCATTTCTCATAGTTTTTGACATGGTCGGCGGCATCCTTAGCAAGGGTCGGCCACCAATAGCCTTATGGAACTATCCACTTTTACAAAAACCATCCCCCAATATGATTGGGGAACGATCCCTTGTCCACGTCTTTCAAAACATACTCCACCTCTGAGGGGTGGCCACATCGTAGCAGAGGGAGCATAAAATCCTTCTTATATAGGACATCTCCTATGATAGTGAATTTTACCGCCCTGTACCATAATTTTTTTTTTCGACCTTTGGTTCTGGGAATTCCCCATCTCATATATATCTGATGAGAGGGACCATCCACTAAGCTCCAAGATTCAAATTCAAACAAAACTCAAGTTTATTGTCTTATTCATTAATGCTCTCCCTATGGAGGATCTCAACTGGGACGGTTCTCCTGATTTCTGTTCTAGAAGTCGATGTTAATCTCGCCAATGTGTCTGATCGGCTATTTTTAAGCCAGGGGACTCTTTTCACTTTACCTTTCTAAACTACGTTAAAACCTTTTTTACCCTCTCTAAGTATTTGGCCATCTTCTCGTCCATAGCTTCATAAATCCCCAAAATATGGTCCACCACTAATTGGGAGTCGCTGTGAATTATCATGTGGCCGATATTTAATACATTAGCTATAGATAAGCCTGCCAGCAAATCTTCATACTCAGACTTATTGTTTGAGGCCTTAAAGCTGAACTTCAACGCATATTCAATGTGAGTCCCATCTGGAGCCGAAAGTATGAGCCCTGTCCCACTGCCGCTTTCACATGAGGAGTCTTCTATAAATAAACTCCAGACTGGGCTATTGGCCGAGAAAGTCCCTTCATCCGCTGTACCATTTCTGAATAAAATATATTTGTTAGTAAGGTCGGCTCATACACCATTGGTTGTGGTTGGACCTATAGTTTCTTTTTCCAATAAAATTACAACCTCGTCTTCCTTGGTATCTCCCTTATCCTAAGTGAACTCAACCATAAAGTCAGCCAACGCTTGCCCCTTCGACTCGTATATGATGTCAAACTCCTCGAGATCAATTGAATAATCCATCATCTTACCCAATTTCTTGAGTTTATTGATGCCTTACCTCAAAGGAGTATTAATGAGCACCACCATAGTGTTGTCTTAAAAGTAAGGCTTTAAATTCCTTGAGGCATGTATAAAGTCATATGCCAACTTCTCCATCTTTAGATATTTCAACTAGCCCCCTGAAGAGCCTTACTATTTAAGTATACCGAATTTTGCACCCCTTCATCGTCTCAGATAATAGTTGCCTTAATTACCAACTTTGATAGTGCTAAGTACAAAAACAACTGTTCTCCTTAGACGGGTCGAGATAAGAGCATTAAAGAACCCAGGTAATCATTGATCTTTTGAAAGGCTCTTTCACACTCCTCATCGTATTCAAACATTTTTCTCAAAATTTTGAAGAAGGGATGGCACTTGTCTGTGGCCCTTAAGACGAATCTGTTGAGTGTGGCAACCTTTCTCGTAAAACTATGCACATATTTGATAGTCTTTGGAGTCTTAATTTAAGCCAAAGCTTTGATTTTCTCTAAGTTTGCCTCAACACCCCTCTCGTTGATGATAAAGTCGAGGAACTTTCCCACACCCACACCAAATACACACTTGGTCAGATTTAGCTTCATCAGGTACATATCCATCGTATTAAATGTCTTCTCAAGGTAGGCCACATGGTCCTCAATCGTGAGGCTCTTCATCACCATGTCATCTATGTAGACCTCCATAGTCTTATCGATCTGCTTTTCATCACCATGTAACCTACGTAGACCTCCATAGTCTTGTAGCAGTAGGTTCTTTTATCAATGATAAAGGAAGTATTCTCTAATTCATCCTTATCCATGAATATTTGATTGTATCCCAAGTATGCGTCCATAAAATTTATCAATTTATGCTCTGCTGTGTCATTAACCATTTGATCTATACGAGGCAGAGAAAAGCTATCTTTACGAAAAACTTTATTTAGATCAGTGAAGTCGACGCACATTCACCACTTTCCTTTAGCCTTTGGGAGTATTATAATGTTAGACGACCAGTCTGGATAGTGCACTTCTCTGATGAACTCGACTGATAGGATTTTTTTAACTTCCTCCTGGATGACCCATACTTCTCTCTTGCATAGGTCCTTCTTTTCTGTTTCACCGTCTTAGCCTTTTCATCAATGTTTAACTTGTGGCAAATGACCTTTGGTTTGTTCTTAGCATATCTTTATAGCTCTATGCAAACACGCTTTGCCTCTTCCTTAACAACTCTATAAGCTTTTCTTTCATCTACTTTTTTAGCGAAGAGCCGATTTGGATGGTTTTTTTTAGTCCATCCTCATTGAGGACGGTGTATTATACCTCCTATGCGGCTTTGTCTTTCGTTCGTTTCCTCTCGTCCCTTGGGCCAAGAGTATCAATTTTGTATGAAGTGGTGAGATTTTAATGGACCTCTCTCTGCTCGGCCAAGCTGAAGTGGCATTACCTTGACTCCACCTGATCACCCTGGACATCCAATACTCCATAAGAAGTAAGGAATTTTATAATTTAGTGTAAATTAAAGGGCACTTCTTCATATTCTTTGAGGGATACATGGCCGAGGATGATGTTTTTATCCGAAAATACATTTTTATCCATTACAAAAAAAGCTGACCTTATTTGTTAGGCACCTCGGCTAGGTGCCCATGCAAACATCCATTTAAAACACTCTAAGATGATGCACTTTCTCTCCACTGAACCCTATCAAGGGTTGGTGGTAAGAAATCAATCTCTTCTTGCTGATATTTAGCCCCTTGAAACATTCTAAAAACATGACGTCGGTTGAGTTGCCACTTTCCACCAAATTTTTAGATACATCATATCCATAAACCCTGGTGCTAATGACCATAGGTTCATATTAGGGGGACAATATGACCTTGAAATCCAACCTGGAGAATCCCACAATCATAGTGTCAATATTCATATTTTTTATCTTTCCTACCTTCGGCTTTGAAGCAGTCGAGTTGACTTCCATTCGCTTGGGTGTTTATTTGACCTCTACGATGTACACCTTGCGGCTGGTCGAATTTTTCCCTCCATCGTCCATTTCACCACTAATCATTTTTATATCGAATGGGATCATACACATTCATCCCATGGGCTTAGGGATATTTAGTGGGAGGTCAGGGTCGTCTTCCCCATCATTATTAGACTGTTCATCCTTCTTCTTGGTCTGAGGTTGTCGCCTCGGCCTCTCATCTCTCAACCCACCATATTTCTATAGGGTGTCATCCTTGGAACCAATTCAATCAATGTAGTTTTTAAGCTTTTATTGTTTCAATATTCTCTCAATTTCATCCTTTAATGGAAAACACGTATCGGTTGTATAACAGTGGTCTTGGTGAAAGTCACACCATTTGCTCTTGTCTCTCCTATGAGGATAACTAAGATTTTTGGTCCATCTCAAAGCTCTATCATCTCTGATCTTATTAAAATAAAATTAGGACTTATTGTGAGCGGAATGTAGTCAACAAATTTGTCATCAATCGACATATTATTTCCATTATTTCCCTTAGTTTTTTTAGACTTACTCCCACTGGCTTCCTTTTCATCCTCTCCCTTAGTTGCCATGGACTCCTATGCATTCATGACTCTTTTGGCCGTAGCCAGGAGTTCTGCCATGGATTTTGGAGGATCCTCAGCCAGTTTTTAAAGTAATTTGCCTTTTTGCAATCCCCCGATGAGGCCAATCATGGCAATATTCTCCTATTAGTCTTCAATCTCTAGCTTCTCTTTATTAAATCATGCAATATAGTCTCAGAGCGACTCATTCTTCCACTGCTTTACAAATAATAGATGGGTAACCTTTTGTGGTTTCATACCAGAGCATAACTTATGAATGAACTTTTCGGCCAATTGCTTGAAATTTCAATGGAATTTTTGGGAAGAGAGGTATACCACATTTGGGCTTCACCGGTTAGAGTGTTGAAGAATGACCGACATCTCATCTCTTCAAAAATTGAGTAGATTTCAGCCACATATAGGTACATTTCTATGTGATTATTGGGGTTTGTACTCCCATCGTACGTGGGTGTGATAGTCAGCGGGTTGAACTTGGTCGGCGCTGGGTATCTCACAATTCGTGCTAAAAATGGATACCCTTACACATACACCCTTTAAATGGGGTATTGTCTTTCTAGGAGATCTCCAATTTCATCCTCCATCCATTAGATGGAACTATTCGATTCTTCTAGACTACTATTGCACTATCTCCTTCGACCACCATAACATTATTCCCATTTTTTTCTCTGTCATCTGGGCACTGCAAAGACTCTCAAATACCTATCCTCTAACGGCTATTGATTTCCCTTTGCTATGACTCTCGGCCTTGTTATGGCCAATAGTCTATAAAACCTCGATTCCCCCTGGAAGCTGCAATATTGCGTGATCTGGAAAGTCGATAGGTCACCGACTGGGCCGAGTTGGTTAAAAGCCGACCCTTTGCTCAATCTGTCAAACGCTAAAGCCCGTGACTGTTCATCTTAGCTCGACCGACCACTCTTTCCTCTACTAAATGGAATTGGGTGCATTGTCGTTCTTGAAATTTTATAGGGCTCCTAATAGTCGTCCTCATCAAAACACTAGTCTTTTGGGTTTTCCTAGCCTTGCCTTCCTAGGCGTAACCGCCTAGGATCGGCTACATCTCTATGTATTTATTATTGTGGAACATTTTTGTGTGGGGCTGGGGGTTGTTTCCTTATCGACAGAGCCATATCTTTGGCAGTCGGAGTTATCATCTCCTCTACAATGTATGTAGGTCTAGTCATTATAGTTTGTCTAAAGGCAGCGAGATGTTCTTGCTTGTTCTATTGGTTGGCCACCAGCGAACGTAGTGCTGTCACCACCTCAGCCATTTCTGACTAAGGAGGCACCTGGATGGAGTTGGGGCCAGCGCCATGAGGCAAATCGGAGGCCATTATCTTCGATGAATGAACAGAATAAAGGGGTGAGCTGGATGAGCTAAGTGACTTGAAAAAAGCTTGAACACCTCAACAAGAGCTCTTTCAAATGGTGATACAGATCCAACCAAGTGTATAACGAATCACCATTAGAGAATCAAGTGAGAAACAAGATGAAAATAAAGATGAAGAAGATGAAGAACCTTCATTACCATAAACAGTGCCAAAATGATGACGTTATGAAGTCATCATTTTAATTTACATAAGTAGCTCAAGATCAAGCACAACACAACAATGGAGATATGTATATCAGAACAATAATAGGAGAAGAGGAATAACACCAGAAAAGAGGCTCAAATGGCCCGAAGTATACAACTCTCAAGCCTTTTCTCTCTACTACAATAGAGACAGAGTTCTTCTAGGATTTTATAATTTCTTGATCCTTTCTTTTAGGAAAGACGATGGGTTTATTTAGTGCTAGGGGTGTACATTGTACCCCCAGGTAGGTATAAAATATGTGTATAATAAAGCCTCCACTAGGGTGTGGACACCTGTCCTTGGCACAAGTAAACAATGATGATGCAATATTGCCTCATGTAAGGGCAAGATTGTGTTATAACGATTTATCCCCACAGGTTAATGAGCCATAGACCACGCGCACATGGCCATGCATGCCCAATCCCACATGCTCTGTCAAGTGTCAACTATAGTCCATGATGGTCCAAGACGAGGCCAAGATGTCAGGTCAATCCTTTGGTGGAATGGTTGTTGGTGTGTTGAACGAAATCTGCATAAGAGCCTCGACCTCCTTATCATGGGTGAGACCGAGGGAACATAGAAGAGAATTGAGGCCACTGATGTTGTTGTTATATGTTTAGGCCAGTGGAATATGTAATAAAATTAAGATCGAGGATGAGGTCCCTTATAATGGGACCCCCGATTGAGTCACAACATGTCTAGTATAATTGTTTCCAAAAGGTTGGCCGCATCCTTAGCAAGGGTCGACCACCAATTTAAAAATCTTTATGTTGGTTATTTGTCTCTCGGCTAAGGGCGAGAGTGGACTTAAGATAAACATCATTAATCTGGTGATCTACAATTAAAAATCATTAAGTTAGTTGTTCATATCATCTAAGGACAAGATTTACATCATTTGATGGTTGTATAAGAATCATTTACTAGTTATCCTTAACAATCGAGATGAGAGTAAAATTAGCGATCATTATCATTTGTACAGATTCAAAGAAAGAAGTCATGTAAAGTATAAATATGAGATAACACTTTCATTAAAGAAATATGATGTTCATTCAATTATGGAATATTATAGACGGGAACATGTTCAAATAAACAAAATATAAGAGATAATGGTATAGGTCACATGCGACCACCCTATGCAGTTGGCTCATTATTGACAGTTGTATCTTCTCCACCACTTTCACCCGACCCATCACCAGTTGCAGCAACATCAGTAGCATTATATGTTTCAATTAAAACTTTGACTTCAGCCGACGTTTTAACTTCATATAGAGCCACCTAGAATAGAGGATCCTCCATATCAGGGGCCTCAAGATCTGGTTGGATAGACGAGACGAGCATATGATGCTTGTGAATCATCCATCGACAAGCCTTCTTAATACCTCCTTTAAGGTATTGGCAACAGAAGTCACCAAACTCGTCCGATGACTTGTAGGCTTCAATAGCCTCATACTTGGCCTTCTGAACAGTAGCTGCTAAATCAGTCATATATTTGGTTATCAGAGCCGAGATGGAATTATCCTTTCAATCATCAAATCCTTCACAATATTGTCATGCTCCAGCTTCAAAGCATCCATGGCCTTTATGTGGTCAGCCTCTTGAGTCTTCAGCTTCAGCTTCAACTCTTTCTCGACCTTGAGGTCTCTCTCAACCTCCTGGATTTGGGGATACTTATGAGTCATCTATTTAGCGGCAGAGGCGAAGGCACACATGAACTGCAAAAAACATAAGAGAATAGATGTCAGTATGAGACGAGATAAAAATTTAGAAGATGAAAAAAATTAATATATGAAATCTTCTTGAAGTTATAAATACCTGTGCCAACTGGTAAAGCCTAAAATCATAGACCTTTGGGGGTCCATCTTCCCCAAGAATTGGTAGTCAGCCTTGGATGGGAAAGCAAGTGAGACCGACTTGTACCTTTGTAGCGAAGGAATGAGAGAGTTGGGGATAGCGTTCAGTTGGGCGAGATTGGCCGTCCAAATAGCTTCAAAAGAGTCTGAAGCCGAGGAAGAGGGATATGACTCTGAGGGATTAACCCTCAGCCTCATTTTATGCTGACGATGAATGTCCCATCCATCGACCAACTCTTTCCTTTTGTGCCCTACCTCAACTCGAGTAGGCCCACTAGATGTCGTCTTTTTAGGAAATTTCTTGTTCCCCTTATTTCCAAAGGCATCTTGTAAACTTGGAGCTATCGTGTTCCAAGCGTTATCAGAAGTGTTGGGAGGGTGGTCTGTAAAGAATAAAAGGTCAATGGTTAGTAAAATAGTTTAAGATAAGAAAAGTGTTAAAAAATATGAAAATATTGAAAAACTCACACATCTCGTCTAGGGGGAACCCCCAAACCAGATTTTTCAACGGTTCGAGGGGTCATCACATCTTCAAATTCTGGAAGATTCCCCTCTTTCCCCTCGGCTCCTCAACATCTCAATTTTCTCTTTATTCACTATGATTAGGCAGGGGTCTAACTTTGTAGACATTGAGGGTTTGTCCCAATGATGATGGACTCTTAGCTCGTCATCAGCACGCTCGTCATTGGTTGAGAACTCCCAATCCCCGAATAAAAAGAAGTACCTCAGCTTCCAGAAGTGGTTGGATGTTTGGTTGACGTGGAGAATTTCCTTACATGGTCTCTTAGCCCCTAAGTTATAGTAAGCCAGTTGGGCTTTGGTGCTAGACATATTATAATAGGCTTTAAAATCATCAAGCGAGGGGTCATCCATATAAGTCAATTTCCAAAGGTCAATGAAGCCGAGGATGATCCTTTAAGAATTAGGTGCCAACTAGGTAGGAGCAAGTCCTAAGATGGTAAAAATAGATCGTACTGAAAGGTGGATGGGGAGATAAAATCTGACCCTAAACATTTAGTTATAAGCGACAATTTTACCATCTCAACCGTCATATGGGCTATCGTACTCATTCGAGACTCTTATCACTACTTTAGGCTTTATCCCATAGGCATGCCTCTAAACTATAAGTTTAGCCTTTGTGACAATGGAAGGAAAAGTCTGGGCATAAGAGAAATCAAGATGTTCCTCGGCCTCAGATTCATCGTCATTATCGGTAGGGGGCCCAACGATCGGCGGCCCACTCGGAAACCTCTCATGGAACTCTCCCTCGATCATGGACAACAATGGAAAAACCATAGGAGGATAGGATACAATCACACTGGGATCTTCATAGGACTGAGAAGAGAGATTTTAATGGCTATGTGAACTGTCGACTGTATCTTACTCAGCCACACGAGATGAAGGAAATCTAAGAGCCTCATCAAAGGATTTCCACTCTAGGTGGGGGATGACAGCTAATGTGATTGGAAAAATTAGGGGTGTACAGTAAGCCCCAATTTTTTTCTTTGCTTTGGACTCAGTTTTAACACTACGTATCTCCCTAAAAAACCTCTCTATAAGTGTTGGGTATTGGTCATCTAGTTCATATAATGTTTTTAACATTCAAACAAGTACAAGTTTGACTAAGTTTCACCTAAAGTTCAAAAGGAAGAAATGGTTCAAGAATAATGGGTGGATGGAGAAGGTTATCGGAGTAGCTCTGTCGACTCTCACAGGGGAAAAGATAGTGGAAATGGACTGGAAATACAATAACCACCACCATAAACTCTAAAACCACTCATAAAACTCTCAAAACAACCCTAAAGGCACCAATGTAGGCTATTGGGAAATCTAAAACTTGCCGAAAAAGTTATCAGAAATGGAAAACGAGCGAAAAGATTAAAATCTTGAGGGGAAAGAATGAGGAAGGTTACCTGAGCAAGGAAACTGGCTTGGGATGAAGAAAAATAGAGAAAAAGCACTTGAAAGGAGGAAAGAGAGTAAGAGAAAGAATACCAGTTGTAGAGAACTTGGGCGAGAGTTATTTTGTGAAGAAGAAAGCGAATATTTTATTTTTTGGGCATTTACACCCAATGGTCATTGCACACAAGAAACAAAGAGTCAGATCATTACTTGGCATAACTTACTAGGGCATAATTTTCCAAACCAGGCGCCACTCTATCTTGGCTAACACGCCAAACCATATACCTAATGAAAGTGGCAAGTTCAGAGCACTCCACCCAGAGACATTAAAATGACCGTGATACATTCGACAAAATAGGTTCACTGCTTGAGCAGCCTCAAACGACCAAGGAAACAGGGGGTCAACCAACTATACCCCTCAACCTTCGATTCTCATTGAAGACTAAGGTCTAGGGGTGATTAATATACCTAAGTATAACCTCATCCCTAGCTAGGACTAACTCGATCAAGGTCGACCTTTCGGAAACCATCATACTTAACATATTGTGACTCGACCGGCGGTCCCATAATAAGGGGCCTCATCCTCGATCTCAACTATATTCCATATTCCACTGGCCTCAACATATAATAACAACATAAGTGGCCTCAACTCTCTTTCACGTACCTCAGCCTCACCCATGACAACGAGGCTGAGGCTCCTAGGCAGATTCAGTTCAACACACAAATAACCATTCCACCAGAGGAATGACCTGACATATTGGCCTCAACTTGGACCATCATGGCCTACAATTGATACCTGGCATAACATGTGGTATTGGGCACGCGTGATAGTGTGCGCTTGAGTTATGGATCGTTGACACACGTGGATAAATCGTTATAACAAGATCTTACCCTCAAGTGAGGGAATATTACATCATCATTGTTTACTTGTGCTAGGGACAAATGTCTACTCCCTAGTGGAGGCTTCATTATGCATTTTTCTTTATACCAACCTGGGGGTACAATGCACACCCCTAACACTATATAAACCCATCTTCTTCCCTAGAAGAAAGGATCCAAAAATTATACAACCCTAGCAAAACTTTTTCTCACTTGTAGTAGAGAGATAAAGCTTGAGAGTTGTATGCTTCAGGCCATTAGAGCCTCTTTTAAACTGAAAATAACACTTATCTGCACAGTTGAGTACGCTAATACAGCTGAGCCACTTAAATTATGGTGTTATTTCTCTTCTCCTTATCTCATTCTCCTATTTACATTATTTTCCTGATATGTGCTTGAGCTTGAGCTACTTATATAAATTTAAATCAAGACTTCATAGCGTCACCAGGAAGCACCAAAATCAGAAAGTATGTACTCATGAATGAATTTTACCACCCTTTTGTTATTATTTGTGTGTGTAGCTATGGCCTCTGCACACATAATCTATCGCAACAATGATGTAGAGAAAACCAAAAGAGGAAGGAAAGGTCCCCATGAGCTCGATGCTCCAGCAGTTAAACAACTCAATATCAAGGATAGGGTTCAAAGGCATCATATCGTGTCTAGAAATGGCGCCCATCTTTTGGCATCTCTCGTATGAATGACAAAATCCGTGCACATCCTAGAAGCTAGTGGGATAATAGAGACCGCATTTAATAATCCTTATGGACATTTTGTTCGTGGAAAAAGGGCTACCACATACATCTGAATTGCAAAAATAGATAACACTTTGGATTTCGTCATCCAGTACACAACTCCGAATAATTTGATTGCGTAATACTTAAATAGATATACATTGTCCTAAAATAACATGTGCGACTAAGAGAAAAACTTCCTCTTCTCTTACGGAGTCCATTGTGAAGGAGTGGAGCCCGTTACTAGATAGTTCACAATGTCCACAAACTAAGGTTGAGAGCAAGTGACAAAAAGTTGTTCATTTGGAAAAAATTCATCTATGGCTGTGGGATTCTAAGGCACAATGGACGAAAGCCTAGACAAGTAGTCGTCTATGACGTTTTCTACTCCTTTCTTATCTTTAATGGAAAGGTCAAATTATTGGAGTAGCAATATCCACCTAATGAGGCACGGCTTGGCATCCTTCTTTTAAAGGAGGTATTTTAGTGTCGAGTGATTGGTAAAATAAATGATGATCAACCTGATAAGATAAGAATGGAATTTGTCAAGGGAAAATACCACCGCTAGAAACTCTTTCTCTGTGGTGGAGTAGTTTAATTGTGGTCCAACTAAAGTTCAATTAGCGTAGTAAATGACATGGAAGTTTTTATCTTTTTATTTTCGTAAAATAACCCCTACAGCGTAGTCACTCGCATCACACATTATCTCGAACGGAAGACTCCAATCTGGAGCTTGCATCATGGGAGCAAAAATTAGCATACTCTTCAACTTATCGAATTCCTCTTGGAAAGCCTCTCTCCAATCGAATGGGAGAAAGAAAATTACTTAAGGATATAGCTATGGAGCTAAAGTCCTCAATAAACCTACTGTTAAAACTGTGTGTTCTAAACATAAGCGCACATCCTTGAGTAACTTGAGTGGCGGAAGTTCGACAACGATTTCAATTTTTTGCCTATATTCTTTAATCCCCTTGCATGAAACTATGTGTCCTAGAACCACTCCTTTTATTACCATGAAATGTCATTTCTCTCAATTAAGTACTAGGTTCTTTTCCACACAACGACAAGTACTTTCTCAAGATTAGCAAGACGTTAATCAAAAGAGGGTTAGAAAACGCTAAAATCGTCCATAAACACCTCAAGGCCTTTCTCAACCATGTTGCTAAAAAGACTCATTATGCACCTTTAAAAGGTCTCCGGTGCATTACAGAACCGAAATGGCATCCTTTTGTAGGAAAAAGTACCAAAATGGCTTGTGAAGGTAGTCTTCTCTTGATCTAGTACGTTCACCTTGATTTGGTTATGATCAAAATAACCATATAGAAAATAATAAAGTGGGTGGACCGACACTCTCTCGAGCATTTAATCCATGAACGGTAAAGAGAATTGATCTTTCTTTGTACTGGCATTGAGTTTTCAAAAATCAGTAAGCACGCCACCGGGTGGTGGTACATTTTTTGGAATAAGTTATCCTTTAGTGTTGTCTATCATATTCATTCCCAACTTCTTGGGAACGACTTGGATTTGACTAACAGCTTACTACCTAAGATAGGTTCATTTGTTCCCACATCCAACAACTTAATGATTTATGTTCTAACAACGTCTTTCATTATCTTGATCAATCTTCTTTGCATCTTCCTAGAGGTCTTCACATCCTTTTATAGGTTTATTTTATGGGTAAAAATCAAGGGACTTATTCCTTTTAAATCTGCTATCAACTAACCAAAAACACCCTTGTGTTATCTCAATATTTCCAAAAACTTCCCTTCTTGCTTTATATCTAGGCTAGAGAAGACAACAACGGGATATGTATCATCCTCCTCTAATTAAGCATAATTTACATTTGAAGTTAGATTATTCAATTCGAATTTTAGAAATTTAACATTGGATGTAACGTCATAATATTGCCTCGGTGGTAACTCATCAAATCATGATACCCAACTTACACTTCTCACATTATCCTCGACTTCACTGTCACCTATAATCTCCCTCAGCATACTCATTTCATGATCAAACTCCAAATACTCTCTCTCCTCCTCAACAGTTGTCACTAAACATGACTCTAGTGGATCCCCAAAATTAGTAGCCTCAAAGTGTTCTTGTGCTACCTCCTCTATAAGATCTGTATCATCTTCATCACCCATTTGCTTAGTGATCTTGAAGATATTAATCTCAAAAATCATATGTTAAAATGTTAATTGCATTTTCCCATTACTTATATTGATTAACGCATTAGTCATATCTAGGAAAGGGCGACTAAGAATGATGGGGACATGGTGGCCTAATGGGGAGGAGGGCTCCATGTCCTAAATGGCAAAGTCTACCGAAAAGTAGAGCATGTCAAGTTGGACGATCACGTCCTCAACTTCCCCATGAGGAACCTTCATAGAACGATCTGCAAGTTGGAGAGTCATTTTTTTGGGCTTAAAATCTCCCAAACCGAGCTTTTTATAAATTGAGTAGTGACTCAAATGGTACAAGAAATAGTGGGGGCTCCTGGATCTTTTTCTTTGGTGGGAAGTCTCTCAAAAGTGTCGAGTTAAAATTTTATGCAAGAAAAACCTTCTTATTTACCTTTAACTTTCATTTCAACATGAGCAAGTCCTTTAAGAACTTAGCGTACATGGTAATATGCTTTATAGCTTTGAGGAAAGGTAGGTTCAAACTGTCATCTCGGAAAGCCCCTTTAGGAGGAATGACCAACTGTTGAGGGTATGGTGTAGATATTGGGGACCTTACAACCACTTTAGACCCAATTGTGTCTTCTTTATCACTCCCTCTCAAAGTTCACCTCTCAAAGTTCACCTTCTCAACTATGTCTTACCACCACTTTAGACCCAACTGTGTCTTCTTCATCACTCCCTCTCAAAGTGCACCTTTGGTCACTTGTGTGCCGAGAGAAACCTCTTTGTATTTTTGTACGTTTTGGGGAGAATGTAAGAAGTCAACAACTTTCCCACTACATAGAGTGGTTATAGATTTACATTGCTCTTAAATTCCATCGAGGTTAGAGCTTACACAATTTTGATCATGGGGAGATCGTTGGGCTTGAACGTGGAATTTGCCCTTCTCTTGGACACTCAAAGAGTATGTGGCTTAGACAACGATGCCTTTAGGTTAACAAAATTTTAAGCATTAATTACCGACTGAGTTTGCATAAATTTTGCAAGAGTTTCCTAGACACTCTTCCATTGTGGGATCAAATAAGGCATGGGAGGAGGCACGGCATTCTTTCGATATATATCCCGCCTAAAAAATAATGAAAATCTCCTTCTTTAAAGATCGAGAGGGGCCTAATGTATCTCTCCCCCTTGGTTACACTACATCATACAGACGCTTGCATGATTGACTTATTTGAAGCTTCGGATCGGCATCCTAGTCCAATTGGTAGAGTCTGGAGGAGGAAGGGGTTGTTGACATATTTCTAGCCTTGGGTTTGGTATTTGGATCTGATGTGTCCTAAGATCGAGTAGTCTTAGGGACATACTTAAAATGAGCATCTACATCTGACCCGAAGAACTCTCCCAGGCACATTTTTTCTATGAGTTATTTTGAGATTAACATAAGCCCATGATGGAAGAAGGAGATGAGTCTCCACTTCTCAAAATCATGATATGGGCACATGTCAACCAACTCATTGAACCTCTCCCAACACCTATCAAAAGGCTCATTATTGTTTTATCTACAGGTTTGAATTTGAGATTTGATAAAGTTGGTCCTATGGGAGAGAAATAAATTTTAGAGAAATCTAGCTTGCATATCTCTCCATGTACCGATACAGTTTGGTGCTAGAGACTAAAGTCATGTATTAGCCTTGCCCTTAAGAGAGAAGAGGGAAATATTAAGACGTATGACATCTTATGTGAAATCTTAATCATTAAACATTTCGCACGCCTCCTAGAACTCACGGATGTGGAGATATGGCTTCTCCGGATCCATGCCATGAAATGTAGGAAGAATTTGTATCATTCCATTTCAAAATTGAAATTTCCATGCATTATATGGCAATATAATGCATCTTGAAGCAACGGTTCACTCTGGATATAAGAAGTCTCTTATAGGGTGGTTCGGAATCTCATCCTCTCCCATTCCAAAACTCGCATTTTTTTAGACTACTCTCACACTCGATGAATCACTATCCTCACCGGTGTCTCTCGACATTCTACTTTGGGTATGGCTACTCGGTGTAGTAGGTGTTGGGGGTAGTACCCAAAAATTAAGTTTGTTCTTACTAGATGATGGGGGATTCTCGATTGGCTCGGGAGATGGATTAGCGGGTGCATTTTACATTTAAGGACTTGAGCAAAACAAAAGTTTATTTTTATATATTAATTTTGGGGTTTATGATTTTTTGGATTTTCTAGGAATTAGAGTAAAATTTGAATTAATTCAACCTAACCTACTATTTACTCACCGGCAATGGTGCCAAAAACTTGATGAGCAATGAAATATGTTTGTTACGTGTGAACGTACGACACAAGTGCAAGCTGGTATCTCAAATAATAAACTCGGTAAGTCGGGGTCGAATCCTAAGGGAATATAATGCTCACGACGGGAGTAGGGACAATCTTTTAAATATAGGTTTTGACTCGAAAAAAGAAGGAAAAGGTGACGTATTATTACTGAAGTGATTTCTAACTACCGAGACAATTTAAGATATTAAACTTGAAAATTAAACAAATTTATGCAAACTAAAATTAGTTTTTTAAATAAGTTTGGAAAAGGAGGTTGGGATTCAATCCCCCGTACCCTAGGGTTTCTACGATAAATGTAAAACTCTTTGAATTAATTAATTAATTAAAGGAAAATTATCGCATTGATGTGAAGCACCAAATATGTTGTCATTAACCCGCGCAATAATTGCTCAATAAATAGATGTGCGCGATTGATATCTTAACTAACACGTATAATGTATTCTCAAATACTCAGGTTGTATGTGACAAATTGAGTTTACTGATCTACACAATTAGTCCCATTTGATTTATCAACATCAAAGAATTAAATAATTAATTACTATGAATTTTGCATTTAAAGTTGATATCCCTAGGTTGGGTTCCTGTTCCCTAACCTATGAAAGAATTTAGTTAGACATGAAGGATGTTTGTAAGCAACTTATATTATATATGCAAGAATCTATGTCAAAATGTAAAGAAGAGAAGAATTGAAATTAGATACCAATTGATGAGAATCCAAGATGTAAGAACAAAGAACTTCAAACTAAGCAAGAAATTCGAAAATTGAAAGAACTCCCCATTATTGAATTGCAAATGCTGAATTTACCATGTGTTTGTAATCCCAATAATAATAGATGAATTCCAAGCTTATTAATATTTAAAGTGTGTCAAAATAGACTTATAAATGCTCTATATAAGGACCCAAAAACATCGAAGAGGCTAAGTCAAATTCCTAACCACTTTAGCTACAAAATAGGAGAAAATAAAATTTCTATGAGCAAATCAAACCGATAGACCAAACCAAATCCCTTGGACCGAACCTCTTAGAAAAGTGAATTAGTTCGCTCCAAAATCGAACCGGTTGGGTTTTTTCTACTGTTTTGGCGCTTTAGAAATGTATGAAACTTTCTCTTTTTGCAGTTTTAACCCCGCAACTTTACTTAATATTCAAAGTGGTGTAACTTCTTCATCGGGACTCAGAATGAGGTTCCGTTTCGTCTTATGTTCTCCTGAACTCGAGGTCTATAATTTTCATGTTGGTGCCTTCTCCGGGTTTTGGCTAAAAAATGATCAATTTGCCCTTGACTATCCATTATTCCCTTGTCTTGCTTGTTTTAGACTATTCTCTTTCATTCACTTGCATGAATTACTTGTAAAACGTATGAGAGATATAACAAATAAGAAACACTTTCCAAAAAGGTTAGATGCAATTACACTACACTAAAAACTGGAATCTAACACGATTTAAAACCGTGCCAAAATCAAGGCTGCCAGATTTTCTGGCATGGTTTAAAATCATGCCAGATTTTAATCTGGCATGCTTTAAAACCGTGTTAGATATTAAATCTAACACGCTTTTGGCACAATATAAAATTGTGTCAGATTTCTATTTTTTGGCACACTTTTGACACGGTTATAAAGCGTTCTAGATTGTTTATAAGCATACTCAAATTTTATAATTTGTTACGATTTTAGCACGATTTTAAACCGTGCCATATATTTAGATTAATAAAAATTATATTTAGAAACAAATCTAGAAAATCAGAAAATTCCAAATCGTAGGAAAAATATTTATTGTTTGCAAAAAAAAATTAAGAAAATTAATAAATTATGAATATCGCACGTTGTTGATAAACTAATGTACATACAAACTTCAAAATATTACAAGTGTTAATAGTTCACAGACAAAAAAAAAAACATTGGGCGGCACTTTCTCTATTTTCTGGACATTCCAAAATCTACTAAATATAAAACCTGCTAATATAAAGCCCGTACGGTCATAAAACATAACAATAAAATTACAAAAGCCCTCACCACCATAAAAGTTTACAATAAACTACTAAAGCCTGCACGACCATAAAAGTTAATAAAACTACTAAAGTTTGCATGGCGATAACACAAAAAATAGAATCTTGAACATTAACGACACTAAATAAATAATCCCCCTGTTGTAAACCATTGATTTCTACGTGTGTTCCACGTGGATAAAAGCCAACGATTGAATTTTTTTTGCAAAAAAATAGGATACAAAAAAGATATGATACTAGTAACCAAGTAATTTAAAAAAAAATCATATTCAGGCTGAAAAATTGCACAGACAAGTTACAATAATTATTATATTCTCAAACTGGAAGTCTCGTGACTACGTCATCAGTTCTTACAAGTTACATTGGTCCCGTGTGATATGTTCATGCCTCTTACGAGGCCCTTTGGGGGTTGGTTTGGGTTTTCACCCTTTAATGACTTATTTTTAAGCCTAATCTAGATATTTTCAAATTATCGTCATATTCGCAAACTGAGAGACCCGTGACTATGAAGTCATTTTCTACGAGTTACATTGGTCCCGTATGAGAAGTTCATACCTCATACGGGGCCGTTTGGGGGCTAGTTTGGGTTTTCACCCTTTAACGGCTTGTTTTTAAGCCTTATCTAGATATTTTCAAATTATTGTCATACTCTCAAACCAGGAGACCTGTGACTATGCGGTCAGTTCCTATGAGTTACATTAATCTCGTGCGAGGTGTTCATGCCTCTTACGGGGCCGTTTGGGGGCTAGTTTGGATATTTATTCTTTAACAGGTTGTTTTTAAGCCTAATCTACATATTTTTAAATTATCGTAATATTCTCAAATCGGGAGACCCGTGACTACGTGGTCAGTTCCTACGAGTTACATTAATCCCGTACGTGGTGTTCATGTCTCTTACGGGACCATTTGGGGGATGATTTGGGTTTTCACCTTTTAACGACTTAGTTTTAAACCTAATCTAGATATTTTCAAATTATCATCATATTCTCAAAATGGGAGACCCTTGACTACGCGGTCAATTTTTATGAGTTACATTAGTCCCGTGAGAGGTATTCATGCCTCTTACTAGAACATTTGGGGGTTGGTTTGGGTTTTCACCCTTTAACGGCTTATTTTTAAGCCTAATCTAGATATTTTCAAATTATCATTATATTCTTCAACTGGGACACCTGTCACTATGGGGTCCATTTGAACGAGTTACATTGGTCCTGTGTGAGGCATGCATGCCTCTTACAGGGCCGTTTGGGGGCTCGTTTGGGTTTTCACCATTTAACCTCTTATTTTTAAGCCTAGTCTAGATAGTTTCATATTATCATCATATTCTCAAACTAGGAGACCCGTGACAACGCGGTCAGTTTTTACGAGTTATATTAGTACCGTGTGTGATGTTCACGCCTCTTACGGGGACATTTGGGGTTTTCACCCTTAAACGACTTATTTTTAAGCCTAATCTAGATATTTTAAAATTATCGTCATATTCTCAAACTGACCCATGACGATGTGATCAGTTCCTATGAGTTACTTTGATCCCGTGTGAGGTGTTCATGCATCTTACGGGGCTAGTTTAGGTTTTCACCCTTTAACAGCTTATTTTTAATCCTAATCTAGATATTTTCAAATTATCATCATATTCTCAAACCAGGAGACCCGTGACTATGCGCTTCCTATGAGTTACATTAGTCCCGTGCGAGGTGTTCATGACTTTTATGGAGACATTTATGGGTTGGTTTGGGTTTTCACCCTCTAACATAGTGTATTTAAACCCAATCTAGATATTTTCAAATTATCACCCTCTAACGTCAAAATAATTTTGATTTAAGACACCATAATATATTAACGATGTTAAAAGCAAGACGATTTTAACAACAGGGAACTAAAATGTATTTTAAGCATCAAATAAAGAGGAAACTAAAATATATATTAAGCATGGGAAAAAGTGAAAACTCAAATCAATATTACCTTTGATAAAAGATTGGTCGGTCCTTATTATTCGTTAGTGTCATCATTGGGAGCGAGAAAGTTATCGTGCCAATACAAAAGTCCATTATTACCCACATTTCCTAACGTCTCACAGGATCCTTGTTTTTCACCCCAAACTGGATATTCAGGCACTTTTATGAGGTTGAGTATGATTTTCACTTCTATCTTTCCTAAATCATGGAAGTGAACTAAAGATACAGGTCCTCGAAGTAATTTCCTACCACAACTGACAACTTGATCGGTGTGGGATAGTATTTTGCATTCCACCATTGAGCTAAAACTTGAAAGTTATGATGTAGGGGAAGTAAAAGGACTAGAAGGAGTTGCAGTGTTTGTAGATGGTAATGCATGAGTATTATGTCCATCACATGCGAACTTCCCACTTTCATAATTCTTTACAAAATTTGAGAGTGTAGACTTCACACCCTCCATTTCTTCTCTGAGGTTATCCACGTGATCCTCCCAACTTTCGTTATTTGCATTTACCTCTTGAAGCATTTCTCGAGAAAATTAGATGCCAATATAGTTGTTCTAGAAATTGTAGACCCAACACAACGAAACACGTCGTCGCGTGTCTTTCCCCAAAAAATCAAAAATTGGAACAACATCCAAGGTCTCCTTTTGACCACTCGCTTGGTATACATCTAGATGATTTTTAACCTTATCCTGTACATAAAGACATTAACGTTATCATTTGTATTACATATTGGGTAAAATAAGAAAAGAGGAAGACATTAAAACTAAGTTACCGCAAATGCTTTATTATGAGGCGCATAATCCCCTCCTTTTACTTTATGAGTCGACAACGACAATTCAACCTGGGTTGGATCACGCCCATGCTCCTTTTTCTAATTCTCTGCAGCTCGGGCATAACCATAATGACACGTGTTATGAGTAGTCATTTTCACACAATTTTGTTTATCTCTTTATTCTTTTTTTGCAAATCCTATTAGGCTTGTAAAACTTCATTGTCACAAAATACCTCCCAATCCTCAGGTTTAACATTTTGAGGAACATTTTCCATCCACTTTGTAACATCACAACCCTTCAAATTTACCTTTATCTAGGCCTTGAACTTCTTCCAAGACTCGTTAGCTTTTTTCATAGACATGCTTTTTTTTATTTTCTTTCACATCGGAGAAATCTTTCTATAATATATGTAAGAAATAAAATTTATCATTATGTAATTAAATTTAGTAAATATTACAATTGTAGCCAAAGAGAAAAAATAGTATACCTTGAACATTGTCCAAATTTGATTCTTATATCGTGTGTATACATGTCTCTATGTCATATAAGAAACTGGTACATGCGTCCTTGCAAGGTCTCCCCATCTAGTAGAGGGTGTAGCTGAATTATCCCCCGCCGGAAGGTTATGCTCATTAAATCTTAATCTCTTCGTAGAAAGTTCATCACCCATTGTCGAAGAAATCGAATGAACCTTCGAACTGGAGTTTGATCATGGCGTCGCACCATTTAGTGAAGGATTTGAAGTATCACCCACCCGAGACATTATTTATCTGACAAAAGAGATTGCTTGGCACAAAAATAATCCAAATAAACAAATTATTATATTACCAAAACAACTATTCATGGCCAAACATTTTAGTCGTATCATATAGCAATCAAAACATCTGCTTGGAATGTGCGAAAGAATACACTGTTATTTGCATGTGCGCAGTTAAAGCAAACATGTACTTTATGTACAACTACTATTTGCAGTCAACAGTTAACAAGGATTCCTCTATTTCAGTAAAGCTAAACATGCTTCCATTAGATTAAGTTAGAAGTCCAACAATGGCAACAAGATGAATTCAATTAACCCCACAGATGAATAGAAAACTCATTCAGTTTGACAAACAACCCCAAACCTGTTGTTGATTTATTTATATTGATCTTATATCAACTTTTGTTTTATTGAACAACCCACTTGAAGCAAACATGTCCCTTTTGTACAACTGCTATTAATTTATCAATATTGATCTTATACCAATATCGTTTACGATATTTGTTCGCATTACCAATGAAAAAAAGCCAAATTAGGCTCTGAAGCCAGCCCCATACCTGCTATAGTATGGTTAGCTTTTTGATAAGAATACATGTTAATTCAACACCATAACAAACCATCCCCATACCTTCTATAGTATGGTTAAGTTTTTAATATGAATACATGTAAATTTAGCCCCAAAATAATCCAGACCCATACCTGTTATAGTACGGTTAACTTTTTAAAATGAATATATGTCAATTCAGCCCATAACAAACCAGCCATGTACTTGCTACAGTATGGTTAACTTTTTAATATGAATACAACCCCATAACTTTTTAATATGAATATAACCCCATAACTTTTTAATATGAATACAACCCCATAGATTTTTAATAAATAGGTTCAAATAGTAAAAAAAAATTATATTAAAGTTTAATAGATTCAATAGATTGACAATAACTAAATACCAAAGTTCAAATAGTAAAAAAATGATATCAGGTTCGAATATGAAACGATTACACTAAATCATTACATTATATGAATCCAGTGTCTAAATGTTCCAACAACTTCTCATTTTCCTTAAAAATGGAGTCATACATCATACGATCAATCTCAATCGCATCCATTTCTTTTGTCAATCTCTTGGGAGAGTGCAAAACAATCGACCACCCCTTGAACTTGACGTATTTAGAATAAAACACTTGAATTGCTTGATATGAAAGGATGAACGGACCATCGTGTATTGATTTTTTACTCGTGATCTTACTAAGGTTCACCATCACCAATTTTAAGGCTGGGTTAACTTTGCAAGCTCTGTTATCATCCATGTCCACGCAATCACAATAAAATACTGTATGTGTGAACTCAATATAATTCAACTCGAGTATTTGTCTAATAACTCCATAAAAATTTGTGAGGACCCCCTTCTTATTAAATGCCTTAATGGATACAACACTACTCTGAAAGTTGTGATTATCTTCATGTACAAACTTACAAAAGGTGTAAACATTGCATTAGAACTTGTCGTAGCTAGAACCTTATGGAGTGGGCCGTCAACATAGGGCAAACTCTCTAAATCATTAGATCTTAAGGCCTATAACGAAATGATTAATTTTTTTAATATTTTTAAATAAAGAAGGTTATGATAAAAAAAAAGTACTTAGATAAATAAAAACTTGCCTCGTTCCTTAGTGAAGGGATGAAATCATCAATTCTATGCATCAACCCTTGTTAACCCAAATTTGCTACGAATAACGAATTTTGATATTAACAAATTTTCAATTATAATAAAATAATATGAATTCGTAATGGGTTACTTTTTTACCTTCTCCACTCATCAACGCCATGGTATTTAAACAGGACCCATCTTCGTACTTGTTCATACTACACATTATTTAGGGTCAACTCCTTACCTTTACTCAATGCTCATTGACACATTGAGTTATCAAACTCATCATCAAGAAAATCCTCAAGGTTCCTCTTATGAGTTACTTCACCTCTAATCGGCATGTATTCTATGGCATACAAAAAAGCTTAATGTAATAAATATGCATTAACAATTCTCCCTTCGATGTTACCTCTTTTTTGTGACCACCTTTTGTGTCTTCCCATTTCTCTTTCAAACAAACACATTACACGATATCTAGGTGGTCCAGCTATCAATACCTTATCGGTTAAATGGTGTATGAGGTTGATCATGACCATAAAAAAAGGCATGTGGAAAGTAAATTTTGAGGATACAAAGTGCCTCTACCAATGCTTATTTTGCCTTCAAAAGATGTTCCCTAAAAATCATTTTCGTACAAACAACATCAAAGAATATGATTATCCATTGTATAACTTTAAACAAAGGCTTATCATCTGGAAATGAATGCATAAGCAACGCAGGACACAATCGTTGCATAATGACATGATAATCATGATTTTTGAGATTGGTTAATCCAGGAGGTCAAGGTTAACATTATTACTGAAATCTGATGAAAAGCCAATTGGTACCTTCAATGTTTTCAAGGTGTGATATAAGGATTCTTTCTCTTCCTTTCCTAATGCAAAAGGTGATGATGTCATTCACCTTTTATTACTACCTTCAACATATTGCATCCATAATTTTCTCTTAAGATTCAACGGTCCTCCAACTCTAGACGAACCTGCTAATATCCCATAATTTTCTATTTTATTACTTCCTTCAACATAATAACCTTGAGTTGAACAACCTGCTAATATCCCATAAGCAGGAAAATCATGAATACCCCACATTAACATGGCATTTAACTGAAAATGTTTATTTTTATTTGCATCCCTAGTCTCCACTCTAGACCAAGAGATCCTCAGCTCATCGACCAAAGGTTGGAGGAAGACATCAATATTACTGAATGGTGACTTTGGCTCGGGAATCAATATAGTCAACATTGAAAACTCCCTCTTCATACACATTGATGGAGGAGGGATGAGAGGCTGAATAGTCACTTTCTTGATTATCCATTAATGGTATATAACCGCTTTAGAATTAAAGTAAAATGTCACATTACCTTCTTAGTAACCTTACGAAACTTCTTTTGGCCCTTACGATTTACAATTTGCTCCCCATCATCATCTCTTCAAGTATAGGTGTATCGCAAAGCACCACATTTTAGACATTTATTATAGTTTTCACGCTACTTCCAAAATAACATGCAATTGTTAATGAACACACCATACTTAATATGGACCATACTAAGATCTCTAATTGTGTTATTCATTTCGGTATAACTAGTTGTCAAGTTGTTCCCTTCAGGGAATAACTTATTCAACAATTTAAGAATTTCTCATGTGGCGCCATTTGACAAATTAAATTGCATTTTTATATCACTTAACTTCACAAGGGTATACATGGTCATATATCGTGACAAACTAATAGGATATTACAGTGACTCCATTGCGAGTTGATGTAAACGCGCATACTTCTTACTTTTGCCTGTATGTGTGTGAGAATCATTTGGAACGTCAAAATTTTAAGGGCTTTCATCACCACCTACACAATTAGGCACACTAGGACCCGCTTTAGTCGTGAACATCTCATAATAATCATTCACAAGGTCATCCATAGTCGGACTATTAAACACATCAATGTGTTCTCCAACATTAGTCGGAGCCACGGGTTGTGCTGGTCGCTGGACTGGATTAAGAATTGGTGTCTCCCCATGAAAATGCCATAAGGTGTAATTTATATCCATACCATAGTTCATTAAATGGACAAATATTTCATCTAAAGTAACATGTCCTTTCCCATTTCGATAATGCTTACACGAACATGAACGTATATCCTCGGGAATAGTGTTATACACATAGTGCAGAAACTCTAACACCCTGTCTCTATATGCATCGGTTTAAAGTTTTTATCCTTTATCCACTCTTTATTGATCATCGACGATAACCTGATAAACATCTGGATCCAGAATGTGTTGATAAGTTCTCATCACATAAAATAACTTTTGAAATTTTCAACAAGAGGAACTGTGGAGAGTTACTAAATTATAGAATTCACATATAATACATTCTAATTATCAAATTCTAAGTTAAATTAATAAATTTATGATTTAATTATATAAATTAAATGATTTGACTAAATCAATTGTTATTTTAACCTTGTCCAAACATGAATCCTATAATTATCATATTTATTCAAAGGGAAAAAGCAGGACATAGTTCTTGTCTTAAAAATAGAGTGGTTGATTTGTGAATAAGATGAATTTTAGCCTGTTAATTCCAATTAATTTTCTTCCTGATTTTTGTCTCCTAGTTTTTCCTCCTCAAGCCCTAGATTTCCTTCCCCATAAATTGTCCCATAAGTATTCTCTATCTCCATACTTAACTCTTTTAGGTTTAAGGTTAAGAATTATGATATGAGGCTTAGGGTTAGGGTAAGTTTCTATGTAGTAACCCAACTTGTCCCACTTAATTTTTTTGGGGTACTAAGGTCCTTTACACTTAATGTATACCTTACAAGTGGAAATATGTGATGCGTTAAAATTGCATTGGTATAAAAAATGTGAGCTATAACATGTATCAAAATGATGTGGGTGTAACAATAATACTTAATGTTATTTAGCGGTGTAGAGGTGGTGGACAAAAATAATTAATGAAAGGTAAATAATTTTTGACGTTATACCGTATTTTCTGCAGTCATACCTCACTTAAATCTCAAAGAAAACACTCTCTGAAGGAAACCCCAGGAAAACCCCGCATGCATAAAAACTTCAAAAATATACCATTGTATAAAAATTCAAAACTATCCCATTGTTGCCTTCACAGTTGTTTAACGACCACAAACCTCTAACCCAATGATCAACCTAAATAAACTACTAGAAACTATGTTATGAAATTTCCTAGATTAGTGGATCAAACAAAGATCTATTTTGGGGATCACCAACCCATTTACACCCCAACCCATCATATTCGGACCATTAAATGTCAGGATAATTTACCTAACTGAAACCCAAATGGCAACCAAATTCACCCCTCAAACACAAATCATGTCACTCATCAAGCTACTAGCATCCCATACATAATCATATAAAATGTACCATACTCAAAAGCATCACTTATCATACTGGGCTAACTTTTACCCTAATAATAATAATTAGTGGTCCAAAATAATATTCTCCAGGATTTTCACTAGAAAAAATATGCAAAAAATTCAACAACAAGCTTTAAAAATTCGCACTATGCACCACTATTAGAGGATGGAAAAGTATCCCCACTGGTTGAATGTATCATATGTGCATTCGTACTATGCACTATGAACCTTTTTCTCAAAGGACAAATCATACCACTCGAGATCAGGCAGTTTAATGGAAGAACATGCAACCCAAAGCACCAGTAATTTAAATACAAGATATTGAAATATATGTGTTTGTTTGATTTCTTGGAGAGTGGGGATTATGGAGGCATTGGGAGGCATCGATGATGAGGTGCCGGGTAGTGTGGATCATGGAGTAAAGTCGAATAGCATGGGCATCATGGATGATGGCAGTTCGTGGATAGTTTGGATGATGGAGGCGTTGAGAGGCAGCGATGATGAGGCATCACCTAGTGTGGATTGGGGGGTAATGATGATGCTAAAAATCAGCACCACCAGGTTAGGTGTTTCCAAGCTCAATATATGAATAACAATGGCAACACAGCTATATAAAGAGATAAGAGAATGAGGTGAGAATATGAGGAATCAACACCGGAATATGAGTGGTTCAGCCAATCTGGCCTACGTTCACTGTGAGTGTGTGAGTAATATCACTGAATGAAGGCACTAATGGCCATGGATACAATTATCTCACGCGCTCTCTCTCTACTGTATATTTAGATAGAGTTTCAGCTAGGGTTTTCTATCTGGGATCCCTTTACAAGGTAGGGGATGACCCCTATATATAGTGCCTAGGGGGCGTAATGTACCCCCATGCATGCAATGAGCATGTGTGTGATATCCTCACCAATGTGGGAATGCCATCTGTCACTGTCACATGTAAGTAATGATGATGAAATATTCTCCCACATGTGGAGAATAATCTTGTTACAACTGATTTGTGCCCAGGTGTCCTTATCCAAATGTCAACAGATGCTCGGCAGTCATGTTGGTGAATGACCTCGGCCTGGGAGAGGCCGAGCTGTAAAGGCTTGATGTCCGTTCAATCCGAGAAGTGTCATAAGCAGTCTCGGCCTAATCTCAGCCGAGACATTATGCTAGGTAGGCCCCAGGCGAGGTAGGGATAGTCCCATGCTGGTGATTATTAAGGCCTCTTGTGACCTCGTCCCAAGCCGAGGTTGAACCGGCTCCAAGTTGAGGGTCGGCTCGCTGTCACCTCGGCCCACCCTTGGCCGAGGTTGCCATACCCAGGTGTACGAGAGTGCTGTTGACGCCTGTGATGCGCGCAGTGCCCCTTGGTAGTGTAGAAGGTAGTGTCGGCCTGGGCCGAGGTAGGTCTGGCCGAGGGATGGTATCGCGGGCCCTTGGCCTTCATAGGGTCGATCAATGTTTCGGCCATCATCTCGGCCGAGGTAGGTGTCCTTGGGCCGAGGTTATACTTGGGAATATCAATCATCCCCCAGCCCTTAGTCATATGCGAGAGCAAGTGGCTAGGGGATTGCTTCACCTCCGAGGCCTGTCTGTCTCAAGTCTAATACCTGCATGACACCTGTCCCAATCTAGGGCGTGCCAACTTGGCTGGCGTGTGCTGTCAGTAGTTTTCCCTTGGGTTTTCCCAAGGCAATGATGGGCCTTGGGAAGTGTGCCCAAGTATTTAAAGGGTTAAACCCTTTCTCTTTCTTCTTCCTCTTTTCTTTCCCGGGCACGCTGTTTCTTGCAAATTTCTCTCTCTTGAACTTCTTCGATCAACACTCATCTGCAGGGGATTTCATCAATTTTCTCGCAAGTATTCCTCATCTCACTCGTCGATTCATTTTCCAGGTACTTCTTCCTCTTCATTTCCTCTATTTCTGCTATTTGGTTTGCATTTTCCGGCGTATTTTTGAGTTTTTCGACAGTTCTTTGAGTTTTTCGGCGAGTTCCATTAACTCAGGCGAACTAGGTTTTCTTGAAAACTTCTTTGTTTGATCTTTAGGATTCCTCATTTTATAAGCCAAGCGTGTTTGTAGCTTTAGAGATTTTTCCCAAGTTTAGGGTCGTCCCAAGTCTGGGGTCGTCCTCTGATGCTCAGACCCCTTTACCAACTTCTTGAGGACTTCCCTTCTCTTAGAGAGAAGACCTTAGAAAAAATTAGGCAAATAGAGAGAGCTCAGGAAGTAGCTCGTAGGTATCAGGAGTTCCCTATTAGACCTCTCTTTCCCCCACCTCTCAAGGTGGTATAACCTGATCCTCCTGAGAACTTTTATCAAACAGACGTCTCTGCCAACCCATTGCCGATGTCTGAGTCTGAGTCTTCCACCTCAGACCCCATGTCTGTGGACTCTTTCCAAGAGGCCATGGACTTTACACCTCGGCCTGGTCAGGCCCCTGACCAGGCCGAGGTCTCCAGCCGAGCCTCGTCCAAAAATGGCTCAAGCACCTCAAATTCTTCTTCATAGGTCGAACTTGTTGAGCTAAATGTAGCTGTGCCACCCATTCTTGATGCCATCCCTCTATCGGCCGTTACAGGGGCTGAGTTTGCTCAGAGATTCCCTGGTCACCCCTCTACGTCTGCTCCAGCCGACGTTGATCCTGACGAGGATGAGGATGCTGAAAATGATGTTGACATCTCTAAAGCAGCCGAGTTTGATAGCACAGTCACTGAAGTGGATCTTTTGCACTTCAGATATTTATACTCCATCAGTCCCTCAATCAGATTAAGGAGACCTTTGAGGGAAGAGAGGGCCTATCATGGCCGAGATGGAGAAATCTGCTTGTACGAGCAGATGTTTAAGTTAGGGTTTCGCCTACCCATTCATCCTATCATCAGATCCATTCTTTCCTTCATCAACTTGGCCCCCTCGCAGCTCTCTCCTAATGCTTGGAGAGTCATTATTGGGGCCATCATCTTGTGGAGGGCAGTCCACCACTCTGACCTCCCAGTTCAGGTCTTTGTTGGTTGCTACGTCCCTACCTCGGCCAAAAACCATCTGAGCTACTATCACTTCGTGGCTCAGAGGCCTGAGAAGAAGATGCTCCAGGTCACTTAGACCTCGAATCACAATTGGAAGCCCCGATATTTTTTCGCCTCAGGGCCATGGGAATTTGGCTCATCTGTTCCCTCTTCCACTTTTGAGCCGAGGATACCCCTCAGATGGGGTAAGGTCACCATGTCTGCCAGGTCCGATCCTGGACTATGCCTTCAAAATATCAAAAAGGTGAAGGCCCTGCAAGACCAAGGGGCACATGGTCTGTTTGTCAAGTTCGAACATCTGTTGACCCCCCAGTATCTCTCGGGGACGAGCCTAGGTGGAAGTCCCCTTCTTGGCTTTGGTAAGGATTTTTCTTTTTATTTCAAGTCTAACCCCTGAACATTCATGTTTGATTTCTGACTCTTATCTTTTCACTTTTGCAGAGAGACCACCAGGTGTCCTAGATGAATTGTGGGAGATGGCAGCTCCGAGTTTGGCAAGACTTACAAAGAAGACTGGTTTGAACGCTCCTACTCCATCTCCCTCAACATCCAAATCCAAGAAGAGGGCCCCTGAGGTCCCGGCCTCTGAGGATTAGAGGCCGACCTCGAGGCAAAATAAGACCTCAGACGCTGCGATCCCCATCTCAGCCGACACCCTGTCGGCTCGTCTGGACCAGCTGAAGCTTACTGATAGCGTGGTCGGCAACAACAGACAGGACATGGACGCACTCACCAATGTGATGACTGAGGCAGACAAGCGTTTTTACAGAGCCATGGACACCTCCATGATGATTGAGTTCGGCCTTCACAGAGCCGTTCAGGTATGACTTGTTCCTTTTGTCAAGAATTTTACAAGTGCAACGTCTGATTTTACTCCCATCTAACCTCTTCATTAACTGTGCAGGGAGTGACTGCCATGTACCAACTGTCTAACTGGGCCATGAGGAAATTGCCTCTTATTCAGAAGGGGCAGGAGGCTGAGAAGGTCGAGAGCGCTCTGAAGGCCGAGGTTGACCGTCTGAGGTCAGATTTGCAGAATTCCGAGAATAGGGCCCAGAACTCTGAAAATAAGGCCCAGGGGTTGGGAAAAGATATCTCTGCGCTCGTCCAAAACCATGCCAAGGCCCTGAAGGATAAGGATGATGCTCTGCAGTGGAAGGTCAATGCGGCTGTGAAGGCTGCCCTTGCAGATGCCTCAGAGAGAATAATTTCTGACTACAAAGTCTCTGAGGAGTTCGTGGGTTTTGGTTTTGAATACCTCGAAAGAGGTATCAAAGCCACTACCAAATGGGCCGAGGTCAGAGAGAAGGAGGTTAGCGCTATAAAGGCCTCCGACTTTGTGGGCCTCGGCTTCGCCGACCCTCAGTTTGCCCAGGCACTGCAAGAGGTAGAAGACGAGGCTGCTGCCCCTGGTGAGACTGCTACTCTGGAAGGGACTGATCTCGGAGGGACTGACCCTGCTGATGATGTGGCTGAGGTGACCAACGCTGATCAGGTCAACCCAGCCGAGACTGTCAATGCTCCCCCCTCAGACCTTTAACTTGTAACAAATTTGTATTTTGTAACTTGTAACTGAACTTGTAATTTGTAGAACCAATACTTTGTAATGAATATTTGTAATCGATGCCTCTGATTGCTATATTATCTTTCTTACTAAATGCCAGTCTCCTCATTTGTTTTGACCTCTGAATGTCTCTGAATGCTATATGATCTCTGAAGTCATTACTTAATATGTTGTTCTCATAACTATCTTCACCAAATTAATGATGTTAAGGGTCTGAGGTCATCTAACCCAGGTGTCTGAGCTCAGACCTCGTCACCACCGAGTGATGTTATGAGGGTCTGAGGTCATCACCTAAGAGGTTAGCCTCATAATAAATATCACCAAATTAATGATGTTCAGGGTTTGAGGTCATCTAACCCAGGTGTCTGAGCTCAGACCTTGTCACCACCGAGTGATGTTATGAGGGTCTGAGGTCATCACCTAAGAGGTTAGCCTCATAATAAATATCACCAAATTAATGATGTTCAGGGTCTGAGGTCATCTAACCCAGGTGTCTGAGCTCAGACCTTGTCACCACCGAGTGATGTTATGAGGGTCTGAGGTCATCACCTAAGAGGTTAGCCTCATAATAAATATCACCAAATTAATGATGTTCAGGGTCTGAGGTCATCTAACCCAGGTGTCTGAGCTCAGACCTCGTCACCACCGAGTGATGTTATGAGGGTCTGAGGTCATCACCTAAGAGGTTAGCCTCATAATAAATATCACCAAATTAATGATGTTAAGGGTCTGAGGTCATCTAACCCAGGTGTCTGAGCTCAGACCTCGTCACCACCGAGTGATGTTATGAGGGTCTGAGGTCATCACCTAAGAGGTTAGCCTCATAATAAATATCACCAAATTAATGATGTTCAGGGTCTGAGGTCATCTAACCCAGGTGTCTGAGCTCAGACCTCGTCACCACCGAGTGATGTTATGAGGGTCTGAGGTCATCACCTAAGAGGTTAGCTTCATAATAAATATCACCAAATTAATGATGTTAAGGGTCTGAGGTCATCTAACCCAGGTGTCTGAGCTCAGACCTCGTCACCACCGAGTGATGTTATGAGGGTTTGAGGTCATCACCTAAGAGGTTAGCCTCATAATAAATATCACCAAATTAATGATGTTCAGGGTCTGAGGTCATCTAACCCAGGTGTCTGAGCTCAGACCTCATCACCGCCGAGTGATGTTATGAGGGTCTGAGGTCATCACCTAAGAGGTTAGCCTCATAATAAATATCACCAAATTAATGATGTTAAGGGTTTGAGGTCATCTAACTCAGGTGTCTGAGCTCAGACCTTGTCACCACCGAGTGATGTTATGAGGGTCTGAGGTCATCACCTAAGAGGTTATCCTCAAAATAAATATTTCCAAATTAATGATGTTCAGGGTCTGAGGTCATCTAACCTAGGTGTCTGAGCTCAGACCTCGTCACCACCGAGTGATGTTATGAGGGTCTGAGGTCATCACCTAAGAGGTTAGCCTCATAATAAATATCACCAAATTAATGATGTTAAGGGTCTGAGGTCATCTAACCCAGGTGTCTGAGCTCAGACCTCGTCACCACCGAGTGATGTTATGAGAGTCTGAGGTCATCACCTAAGAGGTTAGCCTCATAATAAATATCACCAAATTAATGATGTTCAGGGTCTGAGGTCATCTAACCCAGGTGTCTGAGCTCAGACCTCGTCACCACCGAGTGATGTTATGAGGGTCCGAGGTCATCCCCTAAGAGGTTAGCCTCATATAATATCTCTGATATAGGAATGGAACAAAGACTTGTCATGAAAATTGATCTTTATTATAACCTCTTCTCAATAAAATGATACATTTACATAAAATTCTATGCATCATATGAAATATCTCTTCAGATGGTCAGCATTCCACGGGTTAGTGAAGGGTTCTCCCTCTAGGTTTTCTAGCATATAAGTGCCAGGCACAACCTCTTCCGTTACTTTGTAGGGGCCATGCCAGTTCGGGTGTAGCTTGTTTGTCTTTTGTAGGGTCTTCTTTAGCACTAGGTCTCCCACTGTAATGGGTATTGACTTCACCCTTTGATTGTAGAATCTCGCTGTCCTCTGCTGGTAGGCTGCTTTCCTGACCTCTGCGTCTTCTCTTCTCTCTTCAATAAGATCCAGGTCTAACCTCCTCCTTTCCCCATTGCTGTCAGGATCGTAGGTCTGAATCCGATGAGTTAGTAGTCCTACTTTCGTTGGTATGACGACCTCTGAGCCATGTGCCAGCATGAATGGGGTTTCTCCTGTGGGTGTCCTTGCTGTGGTCCTGTAAGCCCATAGCACAGCGTAGACCTCTTCTACCCATCTTCCCTTCGCATCTTCTAACCTCTTCTTAATTCCATCCAAGATAGTTCTATTCGTGACCTCGGTTTGGCCATTTGCCTGAGGCCGACCATGAGATGAGAAGAACTGTTTAATCCCCACACTTTGGCAATACTTCTCTAAGGAGGAATTCTTGAACTGGGTCCCATTATTCGAGATGAGCGTGCTTGGGAGGCCATATCTACATATGATGTTTTTCCAGATGAACTGAAAGGTCTTCTGCTCTGTAATTGTTATCATCGGTTCTGCCTCTACCCACTTTGAAAAGTAGTCAATGGCAACTATCAAGAATCTATAGTTATTGACAGCTCTTGGCAAAGGTCCTACTGAGTCAATTCCCCATACCGCAAATGGCCATGGAGAAGAGATTGACGTCATAGGCTGATGAGGTTGATGAGGGATAGCGGCGAACCTCTGACATTTGTCACACCTCTTCACATAGTCAGCAGCGTCTTTAGACAAGGTGGGCCACCAGTATCCCTGAGTGATGATCCTCTTGGCTAAGGGTCTCCCCCCTATGTGGCTAGAGCAAGAACCCTCATGAACCTCCTGTAAGACCTGGGGTACTTCCACAGGATGCACACATCTGAGGAGAGGCAGTAGAAACCCATTTTTGTACAAGACGTCTCCTACTAATGAGAACTTTGCAGCCCTGTATCTCAACTTTCTCCTTTCCATCTTGGACTAAGGTAGCTCTCCCTCTCTTAGGTACCTGACGAGCGGGTCGATCCATGAGTCTCCTAGGTTCACATTGTGACTGATATACCCAAGTATGACCTCAGCCTAGGGACACCTACCTCGGTCGAAATAAGAGCCGAGACAATGACCGACCCACCAGTTGGTGGGGGCCCGCGATATCATCCCTCGGCCAGGACTACCTCGGCCTCGGCCGACACTACTGCATGCACCTCCCCAGGGACACTTCACACGTCGCAGATATCAACATCGACCTCATGTACCAAGGAATAGTAACCTCGGCCAACAGTAGGCCGAGATAACAAGAAGCTCTACGCGTTCATCTTCAACATGGACCCTACCTCAGCTTAGGCCGAGGTTGCCAGAGGTGTTAATAATCATCAGCATGCCCAGCCTCGGCTCTGGCCGACACCGACATATACCTCGGCTAACATCAGGCCGAGACTCCTCATGACACTCCGCGGATTGAGCGAACGACCAACCTTTATAGCTCGGCCTCATCTAGGCCGAGGCCATTCACCAACATGACTGCCGAGCATCTGTTGACATTTGGATAAGGACACCTGGGCATAAATCAGTTATAACAATATTATTCTCCACATGTGGGGGAATATTTCATCATCATTACCCACATGTGGCCATGACAGGTGGCACACCCCCATTGGTGAGGAAACTACACCCATGCACATTACATGCATAGGGGGTACATTACACCCCCTAGGCACTATATATAGGGATCATCCCCTACCTTGCAAAAGGATCCAAATATTAAAACCCTAGCTGAAACTCTGTCTAAATACACACAGTAGAGAGAGAAAGGGCTTGAGAGGTTGTATCCATGGCCATTAGTGCCTTCTTACAGTGATATTACTCACACACACTCACAGTGGACGTAGACCAGATTGGCTGAACCACTTATATTCGGGTGTCATTCCTCTTATCCTCACCTCATTCTTATCTTCTTTATACAGCTGTGTTGCCATTGTTGTACCTAAATTGAGCTTGCAAACACCTCACCTGGTGGTGCTGATTCCCAGCATCATCATTTTGGCGCCGTCTGTGGGAACTTGGTTCCTATTTTTCTGCTTTTACCTCACCGGAGACTCTGGTGGTGAACCAGGAACCACCCCTTGTGTGGAGCCGTTTCACCATTGAAAGAGGTCCTTTAAGGTATTAAGCTCACCTGCTACTAAAGCTCTATACAATTAACGCATGGCACCAGACTTACCGCCACCTCTTCCGCCGCCGGGAGGTGGAGGAGCTAGCTCCAGTCAAGCTCCTCCCCAGTCAGAAATGGCGAAGGTGGCAGCTGCCTTGAAATCTTTGGCTGCAACACAACAAGCGATGAAGGAGAAATTTTTACAGCTCAGCCAAACCATGATGATGAGACCGCCAGGGGTCTCACCGGATATGATCACTCCGGCGGCGGTTCATCCACATCCAGACGCTAGGGGACCACCCCAGGCACCGATGAAGGACCAACCTGCACCTCAGCGGAGGAGGGACGTTGCTGACCCTAGGCGCTTGCGCCTGGGGAGGCAAGGAAACCCTTGCCTAGAGGACAGGTATGATGACCTAGGAGCAGAAGAGGCACCAGAAGACTGCTGGGAGCCATATGAGGTGTCAGATAACACCGTACGACCTCTTAGGCAAAGCCAAGGATGTGCCGGCCGAAGAAGAGATGAGGCCCAACAACGAGGGTCGGCCGCTGATAGGAAAAGCCAAGGATGCGTCGGCCGAACAAGAGATGAGGTCCAGCAGAGGGGGTCGGCCTTCAACAGGTTGAGCAGAGGCTCGACCTTCGAGAGTCTGGGACCAGTCAATGACCTAAGACAAAGGCTATCAAGGTCAAGGAGCGCGGCAGGCTCCCAGAGAGGGGATAGGCAGGCTCGGCCAGATCAAGGCCGACCCATGGAGAGAAGAGCCAGGGAGCAGGGAGAGGTCAACAGTCAGCGGGTCGCGGCTGGGGAACCCTCTGTCCACCGCAGAGAGGTGGCAGGGGATAACCTCGGCCAAGTTGATGAGAGAAGACCCTGGAATGACTCAATCCAGCATCTCGAGGAGAAGATAGCAGACCTCATGAAGAGTAGGGACCCATTACAAAGGGGCTACTCGGAGGGCTCCCCGTTTGTAGCTAGGATAGTGGGGTTCCCAACCCCCGCTAAGTTCAAGCCCCCTACGGTGACTCCTAAGTATGATGGCAGGACTAACCCAGTGCACCATATCGAGATGTATCAGTCAGCCGCAGACATTTACTCGATACCTGATGAGATGAAGTGCAGGGCCTTCTCAGGGACCTTGACAGGGGCCGCGCATAGCTGGTTCACCTCTCTTTCAAGGAATTCAATCAAAAACTTCAAGGGGTTGGCCGAGCAGTTCATCCATAACTTCTGCTTTGGAGTAAGACCTCAAAAGAAGACTACTCACCTCCTATATGTCAAACAGGCTAAGGGTGAAAGCCTAAGAGACTACATAGCAAGATTCAACAAGGAGAAGTGAGAGGTGGAGGACTATGAAGAGAGCATAGCCATGACCGCCCTTATAGGAGGCCTCCAGAAGGGAAAGCTACTATGGAAGCTGGTGAAAGACCCCCCCAAGTCTATGGCAGAGCTGTTGTCCACTGCAGGGAAAGTGATGAATGCGGAAGAGGCGATGGCCGCCAAATACGAGGAGGAGAACCGTGGTAGCGCGGGGAAGTCCCAGGGCAAGAAAGAAGGGAAGAAGCGGTCAGCAGATGACAAGTTCGCTCATTACACTCCTCTGACTGTGAGCTGTGAACACATTCTTAATGAGATCAAGAGTGACCGGGCTCTGAGGTGGCCAGAGAAATTGAAGGCTCCGCGACATAAGAGGAATAAAAACCTCTGGTGCGAGTTCCATCAGGATCACGGCCATGTCACAGACAGATGCTTTACCCTGAAGGACGAGATTGAGAAGATGCTAAAATCTGGGAAGCTAAGAAAGTATGTGGATGGCAAGGCCCCAAAAGGTGGAAGAGAAGACCCTAGGAAGAGAAGAGACGACAGGTGCCGTGGCGATGTCCCGGCTAGAAGGCATGATGATTCAGAAGGTGATGATGGAGATGACCCGGATCTCCCACCTAGGGATGACAACACCCCAGTGAAGAGGGTAGGAATGATCTCCTTTGGTGTTAGCACCATATGTGGGGGATTCACAGGAGGTGGCTCTGAGGTAGCCGATAGAAAGGCTCATGTAGCGGAGGCCAAGTCGGTGGTCAAGCCTGAGGTTGTGAACCTGACGTCTTCTGACGCTGTGCAGAAGAGAATAAAGGTGGACATGGACACCCTAGTGGTGGGGTTCTCCCGGCTCGACTTCAAGGGCATCTTAGCCCCCCATGATGACCCCTTGGTCATAACGACAAGGGTGCATGGGTGCGATGTAGGGAGAATCCTCATAGATGGGGGAAGCTCAGCAGATGTGATGTTCTGGCCTTGTTTCAAGAGCTTAGGTCTTAGCAGATCAAGATTAGTGCCATACCACCACCCCTTGATAGGCTTCAGTGGTGAGAAAGTGCACCCATTGGGCATGTATGAGATGGATGTGCGCATGGGGGATGAGTGGCCTAAGAGGCTGACTAAGAAGATAAACTTTTTTGTTATGGACGAGAATGTCTTCTCGGCCTACAACCTCATCATCGGAAGAGTAGCTCTCAAGGAGTTTGAAGCCGTGCCGTCAACGGTCCATCAAATGCTAAAATTCCCGACTCCTTATGGGGTAGGGGAGGTGCAGGGGGATCAGACTACGGCACGGGAGTGTTACTTCAACTCAGCTGAAGAGAGGGAGGCCCATAAGAGAGCAACCGTCACCTACAGCATAGACACACTTGACCCGAGAGATGAAACAAAGCTAAAGAAGGGCGAGGTCGCGGAAGAGGTAGAATCCATCGTCCTCAATGAGGACGAGTCGGAAAAAACCATCCAGGTCGGCAAGGCCTTAGAACCAAAGATTAAGGAAGAGCTGGTAAGCCTTCTCAGGAAGAGGCAGAGTGTCTTCGCCTGGAGCCACACCGACATGCCAGGTATAGACCCTGAAGTCATGACCCACAAACTCAACGTGGACAGGGATGCCAGGCCAATCAAGCAGAGGAGAAGAATTTACTCCAGAGAGAAGTATGAGGTCATTCGGGAAGAGGTGAAAAAGTTGGAAGAGGCCGAGTTCATACGAGAGGTCACCTATCCAGAGTGGCTCTCAAATGCAGTGATCGTGCCTAAGGCCAATGGAAAGTGGCGGATGTGTGTAGATTTCACAGACCTGAATAGGTCTTGCCCGAAGGACAGCTATCCCCTACCTAGGATAGACCAGATGGTGGACGCAACAGCAGGGCACGAGCTCATGAGCTTCATGGATGCTTATTCAGGTTATAACCAAATCTTCATGGACGCCGAAGACTCTGAGAAGATAGCCTTCATCACTGACAAGGGGACGTACTGCTACAAAGTAATGCCCTTTGGTCTGAAAAATGCGGGGGCAACATACCAGCGTCTCGTCAATAGGATGTTTGAGGAACAGATAGGTAATACCATGGAGGTGTACGTGGACGATATGCTAACGAAGAGCCTGAAGGCATGTACACACGTGGCAGACCTTGAGAAGACGTCTGATGTCATGGAATCGTATAGAATGAAGCTCAACCCGACGAAATGTGTCTTCGGGGTAGGAGCTGGGAAGTTCCTGGGGTTCATCGTTAATCAAAGGGGGATTGAGGCAAACCCTGAGAAAATCAAGGCATTGCTCGATATGAAGACTCCTAGGAGTATCAAGGATGTCCAAAGACTCACCGGAAGAGTGGAAACCCTGAACAGGTTTGTTTCCAGGGCAACGGATAAGTGTCTTCCATTCTTCAGGGTTCTAAGGAAGGCCTTCCAGTGGGATGAAGAGTGTGAAAAAGCCTTTGATCAACTCAAGTCCTACTTAGGATCTCCCTTGCTGTTGTCCCGGCCCATTGCGGGAGAAAGGTTGTTTGTGTATTTAGCAGTCTCTGAGTCGGCCATTAGCGCGGCCATCATACGAGAGGAAGGTGGAGTTCAGAGACCTGTGTACTTCAATAGTAAGGCCCTTCAAGGGTCTGAACAAAACTATCCACGGATGGAGAAGCTGGATTATGCCCTTATCCATGCTTCAAGAAAAATGAATCCTTACTTTCAAGCTCACTCTATGATAGTCCTTACGGACTCACCACTAAGACAGGTTCTGCACAAGCCTGAGAAGTCCGGCCGATTGATGGCCTGGGCCATTGAACTAGGAGAGTATGATCTTACCTACCAGCCCAGAACAGCCATTAAGGGGCAGGCCCTTGCAGATTTTGTCGCAGAATTCACTTGGGAAGAGATTGAGTCAGAGAGGAGCTTAGATGGCGGCAAAGAAAAGAGCCGAGGTGTCCTTCGAGATTCGGAAGAGATAGACCCGTACGTCTTCCGGGGCCAAGCAGAGGTAGTCCCAGGCAAGGCTAGGGGAAGAGTAGAAGAAAACGAAGAGGATCGGTACCTCTTCGAAAAAGGAGTAATGAGAGAAGGGGTCTTCTCTTCGGACGAAGACGTATGGAGCCTCTTCGTGGATGGATCATCATGTGACGGTGGAAGCGGCGCGGGGCTAGTACTCTCGGCTCCGGATGGCGCCCACATTGAATATGCCTTGAGATTCAACTTCCAGGCTTCAAACAACGAGTCAGAGTATGAGGCCATGATAGCAGGTCTCTTGTTGGCAACAACTCTTCGAGTAAAGAGGCTTCTGCTTCATAGCGACTCAAGGTTGGTTGTTAACCAAGTGTTGGGGGCATATGAGGCCAAAGAAGAAAGGATGGCCAGGTACTTAAAAAAGGTAAGAGGGTTGCTAGAGTTTTTCGAAGAGGCCAAACTGAAGAGAGTGCCTAGACTGAGCAATAACCATGCTGATGCATTGGCAAGACTGGCCTCAGCAATGAAGACAGATTTGGGAAGAACCATCCCAATTGAAGTCTTAGGAAAAGCAAGTATCGAGGAAGACGAGGTATGTAAGCCTTGTCACAATGTAAACCAGGGAGACTCGTGGATTGACCCGATTGTTAGATACCTAAGAGAGGGGGAGTTACCTGAGTCCAAGATAGAAAGAAAAAAGTTGAGATACAGGGCTGCCAAGTTCTCATTGATAGGAGACGTCTTGTACAAAAAGGGGTTCCTCTTGCCCCTCCTTAGATGTGTGCACCCCATGGAGGTACCCCGGATCTTACAGGAGGTCTATGAAGGCTCTTGCTCTAGCCACATAGGGGGAAGGCCTTTATCCAAAAGGATCATCACTCAGGGATACTGGTGGCCCACCTTGTCTAAGGACGCTGCTGACTATGTGAAGAGCTGCGACAAATGTCAGAGGTTCGCCACTATCCCTCATCTACCCCATCAGCCTATGACGTCAATCTCTTCTCCATGGCCATTTGCGGTATGGGGAATTGACCCGGTAGGACCTTTGCCAAGAGCAGTCAACAACTATAGATTCTTGATAGTTGCTATTGACTACTTTTCAAAGTGGGTAGAGGCGGAGCCAATGATAATAATTACGGAGCAGAAGACCTTTCAGTTCATCTGGAAGAACATCATATGTAGGTATGGCCTCCCAAACACGCTCATCTCGGATAATGGGACCCAGTTCAGGAATGCCTCCTTGGAGAAATATTGCCAAAGTGTGGGGATCAGACAGTTTTACTCATCCCCCGGTCGACCTCAAGCAAACGGCCAGACCGAGGTCACGAATAGAACCATCTTGGATGGAATCAAGAAGAGGTTAGAAGACGCGAAGGGGAGATGGATAGAAGAGGTCTACGCTGTGCTGTGGGCTTACAGGACTACGGCAAGGACACCTACAGGAGAAACCCCATTCATGCTGGCACATGGCTCGGAGGCAGTCATACCAACGGAGGTAGGGCTACCAACTCATCGGATTCAGACCTACGACCCTGACAACAATGAGGAGAAGAGAAGGCTAGACCTGGATCTCATTGAAGAAAGAAGAGAAGACACAGAGGTCAGGAAAGCAGCCTATCAGCAGAGGGCAGCAAGATTCTACAATCAAAGGGTGAAGTCAAGGCCCATTGCGGTAGGAGACCTAGTGCTTAAGAAAACCCTACAGAAGGCAAACAAGCTACACCCGAACTGGCATGGACCCTACAGAGTAACGGAGGAGGTTTTGCCTGGAACGTATAGGCTAGAGAACCTAGAGGGAGAACCCTTCACCAACCCGTGGAATGCCGACCATCTAAAGAGATATTTCATATGATGTTGCATCTAGTTTGTAAATTGTAAATGTACCAACTTATCACGAAGAGGTTGTTAATAAAGATCAGTTTCCATGGCAAATTCTTGTTCCATTCTTGTTCCATTCTTAACATCATTAATTTGGTGATATTTATTATGAGGCTTACCTCGGCCCAGGTGATGACTTCAGACCCTCATAACATCACTTGGTGGTGACGAGGTCTGAGCTCAGACACCTTGGCTAGAGGACCTCAGACCCTTAACATCATTAATTTGGTGATATTTATTATGAGGCTTACCTTGGCCCAGGTGATGACTTCAGACCCTCATAACATCACTTGGTGGTGATGAGGTCTGAGCTCAGACACCTTGGCTAGAGGTCCTCAGACCCTTAGCATCATTAATTTGGTGATATTCATTATGAGGCTTACCTCGGCCCAGGTGATGACTTCAGACCCTCATAACATCACTTGGTGGTGACGAGGTCTGAGCTCAGACACCTTGGCTAGAGGTCCTCAGACCCTTAACATCATTAATTTGGTGATATTCATTATGAGGCTTACCTCGGCTCAGGTGATGACCTCAGACCCTCATAACCACTTGGTGGTGACGAGGTCTGAGCTCAGACACCTTGGCTAGAGGACCTCAGACCCTTAACATCATTAATTTGGTGATATTCATTATGAGGCTTACCTCGGCCCAGGTGATGACTTCAGACCCTCATGACATCACTTGGTGGTGACGAGGTCTGAGCTCAGACACCTTGGCTAGAGGTCCTCAGACCCTTAACATCATTCATTTGATGATATTTATTATGAGGCTTACCTCGGCTCAGGTGATGACCTCAGACCCTCATAACATCACTTGGTGGTGACGAGGTCTGAGCTCAGACACCTTGGCTAGAGGTCCTCAGACCCTTAACATCATTCATTTGGTGATATTTATTATGAGGCTAACCTCTTAGGTGATGACCTCAGACCCTCATAACATCACTCGGTGGTGACGAGGTCTGAGCTCAGACACCTTAGTTAGAGGACCTCAGACCCTTAACATCATTAATTTGGTGATTCATTATGAGGCTAACCTCGGCTCAGGTGATGACCTCAGACTCTCATAACCACTTGGTGGTGACGAGGTCTGAGCTCAGACACCTTGGCTAGAGGTCCTCTGACCCTTAACATCATGTTTTGGTGATTTACTATGGGGCTAACCTCTTAGACGAGGACCTCAGACTCTTAAGTAATGGTTATGGCGTCGTATTCAGTAGTGAATTCAGAGAGTGCATAACATTCATATACATTCACAAATCAAGATGAAGAAAAAACCTTGGCATTCAATAGAAGAAATTACATAATTGGTTAATGTCACAGAGAAAACAGAGGTACAGCATTTAGAAATACAAGATTACAAGTCAAAAAGTAGAGAAAAACAAAGGCCAAATCAAGCATCGGAGGGAGGAACATTCGAGGTCTCGTCTATGTTGGCCTGCTCAGTGTTGGTCACCTCAGCCACTTCATTTGCAGGGTCAGTCCCTTCTAGATCAGTCCCTCCCAGAGTGACAGTCTGACCAGGAGCAGCAGCCTCGTCCTCTATCTCCTGCAAGGCCTGGGCAAATTGGGCGTCGGCAAGGCCGAGGCCCACAAAGTCTGAGGCCTTAATGGTGCCAACCTCGGCCTCCTTTACCTCGGCCCATTTGGTGGTGGCCTTGATACCCCTCTCAAGGTATTCAAGACCAAAGCCTACAAACTCCTCGGAGACCTTGTAATCAGCAATAATTTTCTCCGAGGCATCTGCAAGAGAGGCCTTCACGGCAGCATTAACCTTCCTTTGCAAGGCATCATCTTTATCCTTTAGGGCCTTGGTGTGGCTCTGGACGAGTGCAGAGATGTCCTTTTCTAGGCCTTGGGCCTTATTTTCAGAATTTTGGGCCTTGGTCTCAGCATTTTGTAACTCTGTCCTCAGACGTTCGACCTCGGCCTTTAGAGTGATCTCAACTTTCTCAGCCTCCTTCCCCTTCTGAATGAGAGGCAATTTCCTCAGGGCCCAGTTAGATAGCTGGTACATGGCAGCTGCACCCTGCACAGTAAATGAAGAAGTTAGGTGAGAGCAAAATCAAACGTTGCACTTTGGACAAAGGAACAAGTTATATTTGGACTACTCTGTGTAGGCCGAATTCAACCATCATAGGGGTTTCCATGTCCCTGAAAAAATGCTTGTTGGCCTCGGTCATCATGTTGTTAAGAGCTTCCATGGCCTGTCGGCTGTGGACGACCACGCTATCGGAAAGTTTTAACTGGTCCAGACGAGCTGATAATGTGTCGGATGTGATAGGGATCGCAGCGTCTGAAGTCCTCTTTGTCCTGGAGCTCGGCCTCTGATCCTCAGGAGGATGGACCTCAGGTGCCCTCTTCTTAGGCTTGGATGTTGAGGGAGCAGGTGGAGGAGCATTCAAACCGGTCTTCTTGACAAGCCTAGCTAAGCTTGGAGCTGCCATCTCCCACAACTCGTCTGAAATATTTGGTGGTCTCTCTGCAAAAGTGAAAAGATAAGACTCAGAAATAAAGTATGTATGATAAGAGGATACACTTGGAATAAAAATAAAATCCTTACCAAAATCAGCTAGGGGACTTCCACCCAAGCTCGTCCCCGAGAGATACTAGGGGGTCAGCAGATGCTCGAACTTGACAAATATCCCATGGGCCCCTTGGTCCTGCAGGGCCTTCACCTTTTTTCCATTTTGAACACTTAGTCCAGGATCGGCCCTGGCAGACATGGTGACTTTACTCCATTTCATGGGTATTCTCGGCTCATAGATAGAAGAGGGAATGGAAGAACCAAATTCCCACGGCCCTGAGGCAAAAAAGTACCTGGGTTTCCAATTATGATTGGAGGTCTGAGTCACCAGGAGCATCTTTTTCTCAGGCCTCCGAGCCACAAAGTGATAGTAGCTCGGATGATTCTTGGCCGAGGTGGGGACGTAACACCCAGCAAAAACCTGAATTGGGAGGTCAGAGTGGTGGACTGCCCTCCACAAGATGATGGACCCTATAATAACCCTCCAAGCATTGGGAGAGAGCTGTGAGGGGGCTAAGTTAATAAAAGAAAGGATGGACCTGATGACAGGGTGAAAGGGAAGACGAAAACCTAACTTGAACATCTGCTCATACAAGCAGATCTCTCCATCTTGATCGTGGTAGGCCCTCTCTTCCCTCAGAGGTCTCCTTAAATGGATAGAGGGACTGATAGAGTATAGGTACCTGAAGTGCAATAGGTCCACCTCAGTAACTGTGCTCTCAAACTCGTCCGCCTCAGATGTGTCAACTTCACTTTCGGCATCATCGTCTTTAGACTCAACGTCGGCTGGAGCAGACGTGGACGGGTGACCGGGGAACCTCTGAGCAAACTCGGCCCCGGAAACGGCCGATAGTGGGATGGCGTCTAGAACAGGTGGCACAACCACGTTTGGCTCGACGAGTTCCACCTCGGAGGAAGAATTGGAGGTGCTAGAGCCATGTTGGGAGGAGGCACGACTGGACACCTCGGCCTGGCCAGGGTCCTGACCGGCCTGAGGAGTGAAGTCCATGGCCTCTTGGAAAGAGTCCACAGACATCGGGTCAGAGGTGGAAGACTCAGACTCAGACATCGGCAAGTTGTTGGCAGAGACGTCTGTCTGATAAAAATTCTCAGGTGGACGAGGGTATACCACCTTGAGAGGTGGAGGAAAGAGAGGTCTGACAGGGAACTCCTGTGACCTACGAGCTTCTTCTTGAGCTCTCTCTATTTGCCTAATTTTCTCTAAGGTTTTTTCACTAAGAGATGGGAACTCTTCAAGAAGTTGGTACAGGGGTCTGAGCATCTGGGGACGACCCAAGGCTTTGGCAGACCCTAAACTTGAGGAAAACCTCTTAAAAACTACAAACAAATCTGGCTTAGAAAGTTAAGGGAACCAAAGATCAAACCAAGGAATCTATGCAGGAAACCTGGCTCACCGGAAAACTCAAGTGCTCGCCGGAAAATTCAAATTAAAAAGCACCAAAAATGAAGGAAATGGAGAGGAAGGATACCTGAGGGTGAGTTGATGAATAAGGTGGAAGAAATCGCGCAGGAAATAAGGTATTCCCCAGCAAGAACAAGCACTGGAACAAGGGCTAGCTTCGGAGCGAAAAAGGTTGCAGAAAACAGTTGGGCGCTTGAACTGGAGAGAAATGAGGAAGAAGAAGAAGAAAGGTTTTTAACCTTTAAATACTAGGGCACAATTCCCAAGGCTCATCATTGCCTTGGGAAGCCCAAGAGACAACTGACAGCATGTGCCAACTAAATGGGCACGCCTTGGCTTAGGACAAGTGACATGCAGGTGTTGGCCTTGGGGTGAATAGACCTCGGAAGCAAGAATCCCCTAGCCACCTGCTCCCGCAAATGACTAAGGGCTGGGGGGTGATTGATATACCCAAGTATGACCTCAGCCTAGGGACACCTACCTCTGTCGAAATAAGAGCCGAGACAATGACCGACCCACCAGTGGGTGGGGGCCCGCGATATCATCCCTCGGCCAGGACTACCTCGGCCTCGGCCGACACTACTGCATGCACCTCCCCAGGGACACTTCACACGTCGCAGATATCAACATCGACCTCATGTACCAAGGAATAGTAACCTCAGCCAACAGTAGGCCAAGATAACAAGAAGCTCTACGCGTTCATCTTCAACATGGACCGTACCTCAGCTTAGGCCGAGGTTGCCAGAGGTGTTAATAATCATCAGCATGCCCAGCCTCGGCTCTGGCCGACACCGACATATACCTCGGCTGACATCAGGCCGAGACTCCTCATGACACTCCGCGGATTGAGCGAACGACCAACCTTTATAGCTCGGCCTCATCTAGGCCGAGGCCATTCACCAACATGACTGCCGAGCATCTGTTGACATTTGGATAAGGACACCTGGGCATAAATCAGTTATAACTATATTATTCTCCACATGTGGGGAAATATTTCATCATCATTACCCACATGTGGCCATGACAGGTGGCACACCTCCATTGGTGAGGAAACTACACCCATGCACATTACATGCATAGGGGGTACATTACACCCCCTAGGCACTATATATAGGGATCATCCCCTACCTTGCAAAAGGATCCAAATATTAAAACCCTAGCTAAAAATCTGTCTAAATACACACAGTAGAGAGAGAAAGGGCTTGAGAGGTTGTATCCATGGCCATTAGTGCCTTCTTACAGTGATATTACTCACACACACTCACAGTGGACGTAGGCCAGATTGGCTGAACCACTTATATTCGGGTGTCATTCCTCTTATCCTCACCTCATTCTTATCTTCTTTATACAACTGTGTTGCCATTGTTGTACCTAAATTGATCTTGCAAACACCTCACCTGGTGGTGCTGATTCCCAGCATCATCAGTGACAAGGGCTACATACCTCGTCCTCCTCGATGCTTGCTTTTCCTAAGACCTCGATTGGAATGGTCCTTCCCAAATCTGTCTTCATTACCGAGGCCAGCCTTGCCAATGCATCAGCGTGGTTGTTGCTCAGCCGAGGTACTCTCTTCAGCTTTGCTTCTTCAAAATACTCTAGCAACCCTCTTACCTTCTTCAAGTACTTGGCCATCCTTTCGTCCTTGGCCTCGTATGCCCCCAACACTTGATTGACAACCAACCTTGAGTCGCTATGGAGTAAGAGTCGCTTTACTCGAAGAGTTGTTGCCAATAAGAGACCTGCTATCATGGCCTCATACTCAGACTCATTGTTGGAGGCCTGGAAGTTGAATCTCAAGGCGTACTCAATGTTGGCGCCATCTGGGGCCAAGAGTATTAGCCCCGTGCCGCTCCCACTGTCACATGAAGAGCCATCAACGAAGAGGCTCCATACGTCTGCATCTGATGAGAAGACCCCTTCTCTCATAACCCCCATTTCGAAGAGGTATCGATCCTCTTCATTTTCTTCTACTCTGCTCCGAGTTTTTCCTGGGATAACCTCTTCTCGGCCTCAGAAGACGTACGAAGCAGTCTCTTCTGAATCTTTGAAGACACTTCGGTTCGTCTCTTCGCCTCCATCCAAGCCCCTCTCTGTCTCGGCCTCTTCCCAAGTGAACTCTACAACAAAGTCTGGGAGGGCCTGCCCCTTGATGGCTGTCCTGGACTGGTAGGTAAGATCATACTCTCCTAGCTCGATGGCCCAGGTCATCAGTCTCCCGGACTTCTCAGGTTTGTGCAGAACCTATCTTAGCGGGGAGTCTGTACGGACTACCATATAGTGAGCTTGAAAGTAAGGCTTCATTTTCCTTGAAGCATGTATAAGGGCATACGCCAACTTCTCCATTCGGGGATAGTTTTGTTCAGACCCTTGAAGGGCCTTACTGTTAAAGTACACAGGCCTCTGGATTCCATCCTCTTCCCGTACGATGGCTGCGCTGATGGCTGACTCAGAGACTGCCAGATACACAAACAACCTCTCCCCCGCGATGGGCCGAGACATCAATAAGGGAGACCCCAAGTAGGACTTGAGTTGGTCAAAGGCTTTTCACACTCTTCGTCCCACTGGAAGGCCTTTCTCAGAACTTTAAAGAATGGAAGACACTTGTCTGTGGCTCTGGAAATGAACCAGTTAAGGGCTGCCACTCTTCCCGTGAGTCTCTGGACATCCTTGATATTCCTAGGAGTCTTCATGTCGAGCAAGGCCTTGATCTTCTCGGGGTTCGCCTCAATCCCCCTCTGATTAACGATGAACCCTAGGAACTTCCCAGCTCCTACCCCGAAGACACACTTCGCCGGGTTGAGCTTCATTCTGTACGAGTCCATGACATCAAAGGTCTGATATATGAGTACATGCTTTCAGGCTCTTCGTTAGAATATCATCCACATACACCTCCATGGTCTTACCTATCTTCTCCCCGAACATCCTATTGACAAGACGTTGATATGTCGCCCCCGCATTTTTCAGACCAAAGGGCATCACCTTGTAACAGTACGTCCCCTTATTAGTAATGAAGGCTGTCTTCTCAGAGTCTTCGGCATCCATGAAGATTTGGTTATAACCTAAATAAGCATCCATGAAACTCATGAGCTCGTGCCCTGCCATTGCATCCACCATATGGTCTATCCTTGGTAAGGGATAGCTGTCCTTCGGGCAAGACTTGTTTAAGTCTGTGAAATCTACACACATTCGCCACTTTCCATTGGAATTAGGCACAATGACTGCATTTGAGAGCCATTCCGGATAGGTAACCTCTCTTATGAACTCAGCCTCTTCCAACTTTTTTACCTCTTCCCGGATGACCTCATACTTCTCCCTGGAGTAGACTCTTCGCCTATGCTTGATAGGACTGGCATCTCTGTCCATGTTGAGCCTGTGGGTCATGATCTCAGGGTCGATACCAGGCATTTCTGCGTGACTCCATGCGAAGACACTCTGCCTCCTCCTGAGGAAGTTTATCAGCTCTTCCTTGATCCTTGGCTCTAGGGCTTTACCGACCCGAATGGTTTTTTCTGGCTCGTCCTCATTGAGGACAATGGATTCTACCTCTTCCGCGGCCTCGCCCTTCTTCAATTTTGTTTCATCTCTCGGGTCAAGAGTGTCAATGCTGTAAGTGGCTGTTGCTCTCTTATGGGCCTCTCTCTCTTCGGCTGAGTTGAAGTAACACTCCCGCGCCGTGGACTGATCCCCTTGCACTTCCCCTACTCCATAAGGAGTCGGGAATTTTAGCATCTGATGGACCATCAACGGCACGGCTTCAAACTCTTTGAGGGCCACTCTTCCGATGATGAGGTTGTAGGCCGAGAAGACATTTTCGTCCATAACAAAAAAGTTGATCTTCTTGGTCAACCTCTTAGGCCACTCATCCCCCATCCATACATCCATTTCATACATGCCCACCTTTTCACCACTGAAGCCTATCAATGGGTGATGGTAGGGCACTAGCCTCGCCCTGCTAAGACCCATGCTCTTGAAACAAGGCCAGAACATCACATCTGCTGAGCTTCCCCCATCTATGAGGATTCTCCCTACATCGCACCCATGCACCCTTGTTGTTATGACTAAAGGGTCATCATGGGGGGCTAATACGCCCTTGAAGTCGAGTCTGGAGAACCCCACTATGAGGGTGTCCATGTCCACCTTCTTCCTCTTCTGCACTGCGTCAGAAGACGTTAGATTCACAACCTCAGGCTTGACCACTGACTTGGCCTCCGCTACATGAGCCTTACTATCGGCTACCTCAGAGCCACCTCCTGCGAATCCCCCACATATGGTGCTAACACCAAAGGAGATCATTTCGACCCTCTTCACTGGGGTATTGTCATCCTTTGGTGGGAGATCCGGGTCATCTCCATCATCACCCTCTGAATCATCATGACTTCTAGCCGGGACATCGCCATGACACCTGTCATTTCTTATCTTCTTCGGGTCTTCTCTTCCACCCTTTGGGGCCTTGCCATCCACATACTTTCTCAGCTTCCCGGATTTCAGCATCTTCTCAATCTCATCCTTCAGAGCGAAGCATCTATCTGTGACATGGCCGTGATCCTGATGGAACTCACACCAGAGGTTTTTATTCCTCTTATGTGGTGGGGCCTTCAATTTCTCTGGCCACCTCAGAGTCCGGTCAGTCTTGATCTCATTAAGGATGTGCTCACAGCTCACAGTCAGAGGAGTGTAATGAGCGAACTTATCATCTGTTGACCTCTTCTTGCCCTCTTTCTTGCCCTGGGACCTCCCAGTGCTACCACGGTTCTCCTCCTCATATTTGGCGGCCATTGCCTCTTCCGCATTCATCACTTTCCCCGCGGTTGCCAGCAGCTCTTCCATAGACTTAGGAGGGTCTTCCGCCAGTTTTCACAGTAGCTTTCCCTTCTGGAGGCCTCCTATAAGGGCGGTCATCGCTATGCTCTCTTCGTAATCCTCCACCTCCAACTTCTCCTTGTTGAATCTTGCTATGTAGTCTCTTAGGCTTTCACCCTTAGCCTGTTTGACATACAAGAGGTGGGTAGTCTTCTTTTGAGGTCTTACCCTAAAGCAGAAGTTGTGGATGAACTGCTCAGCTAAGCTTTTGAAGTTTTCGATCGAGTTTTTTGGAAGAGAGGTGAACCAGCTGTGTGCTGCCTCTGTCAAGGTTCCCGAGAAGGCCCTGCACTTCATCTCATCGGGTATCGAGTAAATATCTGCCGCCGACTGATACATCTCGATATGGTGCACTGGGTTAGTGCTACCATCATACTTAGGAGTCACTGTAGGAGACTTGAACTTAGCTGGGGTTGGGAACCCCACTATTCTAGCTACAAACAGGGAGCCCTCCGAGTAGCCCCTCTATAATGGGTCCCTGCTCTTTATGAGGTCCCCTATCTTCTCCTCGAGACGTTGGATTGAGTCATTCCACGGTCTTCTCTCATCAACTTGGCCGAGGTTATCCCTTGCCACCTCTCTGCGATGGACAGAGGGTTCCCCAGCCACGACCCGTTGATTGTTGACCTCTTCCTGTTCCCTGGCTCTTCTTTCCAAGGGTCGGCCTTGATCTGGCCGAGCCTTCCTATTCCCTCTTTGAGAGCCTGCCGCGCTCCTTGACCTCGATAGCCTCTGTATCAGGCCATTGACTGGGCCCAGCCTCTCGAAGGCCGACCCTCTGCTCAACCTGTTAAAGGCCGACCCTCTTTGTTTGGCCTCATCTCTTCTTCGGCCGACACATCCTTGACTCTGCCTATCACAGGCCGACCCTCTTTGTTGGGCCTCGTCTCTTATTCGGCCGAGACATCCTTGGCTCTGCCTAAGAGGTCGTACGGTGTTATCTGACACCTCATACGGCTCCCAGCAGTCTTCCGGGGCCTCTTTAGCTTCTAGGTCATCATACCTGTCCTCTGGGCAAGGGTTTCCCTGCCTCCCCAGGCGTAAGCGCCTAGGGTCAGCAACGTCCCTCCTCCGCTGAGGTGCAGGTTGGTCCTTCATGGGCGCCTGGGGTGGTCCCCTGGCGTCAGGGTGAAGCTGAACTACCGCCGGAGTTATCATGTCCGGTGAGACTCCAGGTGGCCTCATCATCATGGTTTGGTTGAGCTGGACAAATTGCTCCTTCATGGCTTGTCGTGTTGCAGCCAAAGATTTCAAGGCTGCTGCCACTTCCGCCATTTCGGACTGGGGAGGAGCCTGACTGGAGCTAGCCCCTCCACCTCCGGGCGGCGGAAGAGGCGGTGGCAAGTCTGGTGCCATATTAACTGCATAGAGCTTGAGTAGCAGGTGAGCTTAATACCTTAAAGAACCTCTTTCAATGGTGAAACAGCTCCACACAAGGGGTGGTTCCTGGTTCACCACCAGAGTCTCCGGTGAGGTAAAGCAGAAAAAGAGGAAGAGATAGCTTCTCGCTTCCCACAGACGGTGACAAAATGATGATGCTAAAAATCAGCACCACCAGGTAAGGTGTTTCCAAGCTCAATATATGAATAACAATGGCAGCACAGCTATATAAAGAGATAAGAGAATGAGGTGAGAATATGAGGAATCAACACCGGAATATGAGTGGTTCAGCCAATCTGGCCTACGTCCACTGTGAGTGTGTGAGTAATATCATTAAATGAAGGCACTAATGGCCATGGATACAATTCTCTCAAGCTCTCTCTCTCTATTGTATATTTAGATAGAGTTTCAGCTAATGTTTTATATCTGGGATCCCTTTGCAAGGTAGGGGATGACCCCTATATATAGTGCCTAGGGGGCGTAATGTACCCCCCATGCATGCAATGAGCATGTGTGTGTTATCCTCACCAATGTGGGAATGCCATCTGTCACTGTCACATGTAAGTAATGATGATGAAATATTCTCCCACATGTGGAGAATAATCTTGTTACAACTGATTTGTGCCCAGGTGTCCTTATCCAAATGTCAACAGATGCTCGGCAGTCATGTTGGTGAATGACCTCGGCCTGGGAGAGGTCGAGCTGTAAAGGCTTGATGTCCGTTCAATCCGAGAAGTGTCATAAGGAGTCTTGGCCTGATCTCAGCCGAGACATTATGCTAGGTCGGCCCCGGGCGAGGTAGGGATAGTCCCATGCTGGTGATTATTAAGGCCTCTTGTGACCTCGTCCCAAGCCGAGGTTGAACCGGTTCCAAGTTGAGGGTCGGCTCGCTGTCACCTCGGCCCACCCTTGGCCGAGGTTTCCATACCCAGGTGTACGAGAGTGCTGTTGATGCCTGTGATGCGCGCAATGCCCCTTGGTAGTGTAGAAGGTAGTGTCGGCCTGGGCCGAGGGATGGTATCGTGGGCCCTTGGCCTTCATAGGGTCGATCAATGTTTCGGCCATCATCTCGGCCGAGGTAGGTGTCCCTGGGCCGAGGTTATACTTGGGCATATCAGGTAAAGTTGGGTAACATGGATAGAGAGAGAGATAGAGACTTAGGTTAGAATGATTTGGTCCCTCTTGAAATTTTGGTCCCCGCTTCAAATTTTAGGGTGTTATTTTTTAATGAAACGTACCCATATTTGGCATGGTTTAAAACCGTGCTAGATTTTAGCATTGTTTTAAACTGTGTCAATTTATGATTAAACTGCGCCAGATTCTGGCACGGTTTAAATCGTGCCAGAATCTCATTGCCTCAACGTACCAGATTAGCATTTTTGGTGTAGTGTTAATATGAGCTAAGTCTAGTATAAATGTGATGTTCGAAACCGTATAAAATCCAAAATTAGAGGGATAAATATCAAATATTAACGCCAAATCAACGGGGTATAACAGGTGAAGGAAATACAATAGTATAAAAGGAATCATTAACTTTCTTTTTACGGAATAGGGATTTGGGAATTCTTAGGTCATAACCAAACTACCTAGCACATCGATGAGGGTTACATTCCTCACTTTTAACATCCCATTCTGTTAACGAGGGAAGAAAGTTGGGTGTGAAAAGAAGTACCATCGCCAAAGAAGGATCATCGATGACAGCATATTCCTCTAAGAGGATCTGCACTTTGTAAGATTCATGTTTGAAAAATGATCAAGTTTGATCTCATCCTAGAATAAGGCCTCGCATAAAAAATCATTGCGATTTTTATCAAAGGCAATAAACATTTGGTGGGAAAATTACTGATTAGTAGTTCTTTGGGAGAAAGTTGAGGTACCTAGCATAGAGGAACCCCATTAAGAGGATGGTATTGGCAATGTTTGACACATTATAGAGACCAACAGAGCATTGCATGTCAAAATGAGTTATGTCTAACCAAGTATACAGAAATCGAAGCGTGAGAGAAGCTAGAGGAATACTAACTACACGAGCCAACCTAAATGCAATATTTACTAAGTCGCTATGAGGTTCAGCATTGTGTTGCCATGTAGAAAGAATTGATAAATCATGCAGACTATTTAAGTTGATAACTCAGATGTTTGACCTTTACTAGGGTCATCAGATGCATCTAGAACAATCCTTTATTCCTTCTATTTTTTTATTGGCTTTACACAAGCTTTGAAGAAATATTTGATAAGATGGCCAAAAGTGTCCTTAATGGAATCACCTACACATTCACGAGCAATCCTGTCCAATATAGTCCGCTCTTTAGCTTCTCCAGCATCAAGAGTTTTATCGTTATATAAAATGGCACTATGAGGCTCTAATCCCATCAATTCAAACACATCCTCAAGGGTGACTGCGAATATACCCTAGGATTCCACAAAGGTGTAGATATCATGATCCATTTAGAGATCAACAATTGGAAAAATGGGTTATTTTCTGGACAAAATAAATCCCCAAACTAGTAGATACCATGTTCCAAAGTAATCATGATGAGATTATTATCGTATTTCTTATAAATGTAGTATGAATATGTAGCAAAACCATCTGGGGAATATGATGATCCCAAGAAATAAACATAAGAGAAGGGAAAGTCTCCATGATCTATCTTAAACCTTAAAACACCATAAGAAGAAAGATAATCTCCTTAAGTTTGGTCCTCTAGTTCATTTACCCCTGAGTTTGGTCCCCTGGTTCATCTTTCATTAACAAAGGATGGTCCATACCCTTCGCAGTTAGAAAAAAAAATACTTTGTCTTTAGACTGGAACTCATCACTATCTCTAAAAATGGAGCACGATGGTAGAGATCATACAAATCCTCTCATTCAGCTATTTTAGATGCCTTAGCCTTAGCAATGTCCTTTCTAAAAACTTTATAAGAATTATTTTTCAAAACCATTAAATGGTTCAAGAGGTAATCGAAGCGGTAAATGAGATAAGAATGGTACAAAAATGGTGCCGACTAAAAAAATCGATGAAAATAGGTTTAAAAGAAGTTTTCAAGCAAGTTTTGGGTGATAAGGATGAATTTTTCTCTCTAGAAGTTTAGGCAGCTCTGAGTTTTAATGGAAGAAAGAGTAAGAAGTTAGAGACGAATAAGAGAAAATTTATTTAAAGGGTTGGGGAAATAGCCATTTAGGTTGTTAATGGTTCATTATCCCACGATCATTTTGAAAATTGGGACAAATGATGATTGCATGAAATGAGGAAGTTCAGAGTTAACCCTGAGTTTCCATGTGTCAAAAAGCGTCGAAGTTAATAGGCAATTATACCCCAATATTTAATACTAAAGATATATGAAGATTTGGGCTGACATACACAGAAACAAGTGGCATAAATTTGAGGTGTTTCGACTAGTGGTTATCAGTTCAAACCATTTATAACTATGGTTTATTGGTTCTAGATGTTACGAAATATGGTTCATCGATACAAGATATTTCATACATAAATTTCTTTTTACACAATAAATTTCTCTACGACGGGGAAAATGTAGTAGAGGATTATAAATAAATCTCCTTACTTATATATAAACCTCCTCATTAAGAAACTAGAAGAGAAACTAAAGATAGATTCACCAGATATTAGTGACATCACAAATGAGTGTAGGGAGTCAACTAAGCTGATTCAAGATCAAGGTAGGTCTGGAGCTTAGTCGAAGACTGAGTAAGATAACTATAAGAAGCTAGTTAATCCACTATGTATTTTGTCTATTAGTTTAAGTAATTATGATTTTATAATATTGAGATGAGGTTAATCGGTACCATCGATAAACCATGTATGGCTAGCTGTTGGTGAGATTTCATGCTCTATCGAGCAACCTCACTTGGGATCTCTGAGGGAACTGGTTTGGAGGATAGAGAGAAACACCTCATTAAAGAATGATTTAACCATTTTAGATGTACCAGGTAAAACACCTAGTTGAGCTTGAATGAGCATTTCTCGAGCAACCACCGCTAAACTTATTCTTAGCCACAAATGAGTTGAACCTTAGCCCGATTCAGCATTACTCGAGCAACCACGAGAGAAAAACCTTAAACTTAATCGATTATCTATCATTAGGTTTTGTCACCAAAAGAGTATCTTTTCATAAAAGATTTATGTGACGTCATACCATACCTAACACATGTCAAATCAAACTTACCTAAAATAATGATGGTTTGGTGAGCAGCTTGCTAATTTGGCATTGACACACTGTGGCACAACCTGACACAAAGACTGTCCACTTTCATTCAACATTTAATTCACTTGACATATTGGATATGGTGTACAAACCAACATTGAATTCACTTGAAGTTCCACACATGTGAGTTGAGCCTATATATACCCCTTTTATCCATTTGAGAAACCACGTAATCTGTAAGCCAAAATACCACTTTGAAAGAGTTATTACAAACCAGAGCCTTTATCCTTCATGATTAATGCTTTTGTCTAAGAATTTACCAAGAACATTGTCATTAATTAAACTTTTACCATTACTCCTTTATACATGGGTGTTTAGCTACCTACCTGGGGTGTATCTAGAGTATTTGCTTATCTCTCCCTGAAGCTAACTTTCTCTGAGGTTCATTTATCATCAAACAGTTGAATTTATCATCAATCATTGAGTTATGTGTATGTGTTTGTTCATTATACCTAATTTCTTCATTATCTTTAAAATTACCTTTATTATTTTGTTATCATCGTTAATACGGGTTACACCTTTGTTTATCTCTAAACACCCTAGAAAAGAGATCTACTCTTTTGTAACAATATAAAAGAAAAAATAGATACAACATGATAAATAAAATATTTATGTCTCTAAAGAATTACATCGTCAAATAAAGTAAAAGATAAAATCTCCAATCATCCATTAGAACCATCATCATCATCCTTAGCTCCTAATGGTATGGTTTCATCTTTTCTCTCTTGATCTCGTTGCTTTCTCAGCCATCATTAGCACAAAGCATGCTTTCGTGATGTTATCAATCGCTCCCTCTCAAACAGAGTTGTTTTTTATGCATGTAGCGATGTCATCTGTTATGTTTGAAGATGTATAGTGTCATTAATCTATCATCCAGACGAGGTGAAATTAGAAGCAAAAAAAGACTAATGCTGCAGGAGGTGTTACTGCAGGTGAAGTAGTTCTCGAGACATAAGCATGAGGAATGTGGATGCACTCAACCTACATAATATCATCCTTATTTGAATTTTTAGGAGGATACACTATTGCATCATCAAGTAAATGAGACTTGAAACGCTAAGTAGTATACTCATCGATCCTCAAAATATAATATAAAGCTTTTTATCCAATATTGAGAGGAACATCAGATGTTAGTATGATGATTGTGAGAAACATCCCGTAGGGTAAAGACATATGTGACGGGGTATTGAGGCCATCCCAGACCTTGCTTGGCGATACATTCATTCTCTATTGGTGGCGCTCCCATGCATGCTAATGTAGGAACAAGGATACACATGGTCGTCGTCGATGATGTGAGGTGTGTGAATGTGTAAATATCAAAGTCGCCACATTTGATGAGATAGTATAAAAGACAACTAATGCATGAAAAATCAAATATGATATGGGCTCAGAGACACTGCCACGGAGTGAGAAGGTGTTAGGAACCCACTTCGCCTTTTGGTCTCTCGCGGGCTATATAAATTGTTCTCATTATCATAAATGCATGAATATGTGTATATATGTAAAATGTAATGTGTGTGCATAAAATGAATATATGCATAAATGTGCAAATTTGTGCATGTGTGGGGAGTGAAATCTTTATATTCACTTTATGCGAAGGATGTGAATGAATTTTACTTAGGAGATAAACTAACTAAACATGAATAAAATGCTAAGAGAATGTACAAAAATGGCTAAGATGTGAGAGACACCCCCAAATCATAATTTCACTATGGATGAGTGAATGCGCGTATATGGGATTATTAAAGAGATAATAAGTGAAAAAGAACTAACCACATAAATGAAAAATTCTAGCTATATTAATAAGATGCTAATATATGAGTGTAGACTAAATGAAATAGGTAAAACGGATTTGAATCTCAAAATAGCTTTGGGATGCCTTCATAGCCAAAAAGGGCGTTGATTTATAAAAAAGAGTATGAAATACGGTGAAAGTGTAAAAAAAATACGAGAATGCTCTAAAATGGGAATTATGGTTTAAACCATATTTTCTGTATTTTTTTCTTATGAAAATTGACATGAAGATAGATATGATAAAAAGGGAAGGATTAGTGATAGAAATAGAATGTAAAAAATAGATATAAAATAAGAACACTAAAATATGCCATCTAAAATAGGATTAGTATGTAAACGATTTTGGACCTTCAAGCACTTTTGAATTATGGTTTAATCTCTTTGCCTACTGATTTCTGGTGTATGAATAATGGTGGTGAAGTGGTGGTTAAATGTGGGGTAAGGTGATGTAATATAATGTATGATAAAGTGTGGTGAAAGTAATTTATGTTAAATTAGAATGGATGTCACATTGAAATCGAGGCTCTGTGCCAATGGGGTAAGGGTTTCCTTAAATAGGAAAACCCTAAAAGGGAAAATGACAATTAAGACTCATCAAATGGTAAGATCCTAGATTGGCTAATCTGGCACGCTCAGACAAGGAGATTCTGACATGATTTAAAAACGTGCCAATATCTGACACGGTTTAATCATATTTTGGCACAGTTTAAAACAGTGCCAAAATCTAGCACGATTTTAAACCGTGTCAAATATGGGTATGTTTCATTAAAAAATTAACACCCAAAAATTTCAAGCGGGGTCCAAAATTTCAAGAGGGGACCAAATCATTCTAATATAAGTCTCTCTCTCCACGCTACCCCCGCTAGCCGGCTTTACTCCACAATCATTCTAACCTAAGTAAGTTATTGTTTGATTCTATCAATGGATTCTTGGAAAGCCTCATTCCATACTTTGGTAGAATCTTTTTGGAGAAGCTTAAAAATGGGTTCGCAGATAGAAGTCAGTTGGATGATGAACCAAATGATAAACAGTAATTTCCCTAGGAATCCTCGAACTTCCTTCTATGTCTATGGCGGTGGCCTCTCATGTACGACTATCAACTGGGCAGGGTCTGCTTTGATTCCATTTTCACTGACCATAAATCCCAATAGTTTTCATTTTGTAATGCCAAAAAATCCATCTAGTATTATCGCAGTTACTCAAAAAACTTTAGGAGGGCAGGAATATGACCTTCCTGAGTCTTAGAATTTATGATTATATCCTTCACATAGGCTTTGACCTCGTTATGAATAAGTTCGTATAGGATGGTTGTGGAAGCCCTTTAGTAGGTAGCCCCGGCATTCTTGAGTGTGAATGGCATGATAGTGTAGCAGAAGGTCCCCATAGGGTGATGAAGGTAATTTTTTCTTAATGCTCACGGTGTATCTTGATTTGATTGTATCCGGCAAATCCATCGATAAATGACCTGAGGGCATGGCTAGCTGTGTTGCCCATGATCATGTCGATATTGAGAAATACATAATGGTCCTTCGAGTATGCTTTGTGCAAATCCCGATAGTCGATGCACATGTGGACTTTCCTGACGACCATTTATTCTTTGACATTGAGCGACCATTTGGTGTGCAAACTCCGTGGCTTCTCTTTGACTGGTTTGCATTTCAAAAATGTTAGGATCTCGTGTTGGTCTATTTCTGGGTCAATATTGAGCATGTCATTATAGGACCAAGCAAATACACCCATGAATTCCCTAAAGTAACTCTTCAAATTGCACACGCTCATGCTCATTAAGGGTGGAACCTATCCTAATCTCACGCTGATGGCTACTATAATTGAGATTAATAACAACGGTTTCATCATTATTGATTTGAATGAAATTATGTTAGTTGATATTCTCCTTATTAAGAAAAGTTAAGAATTGTTCATTTGCAAAATCATCATCATCAAGAGTTTGATTAGAATCAAGATAATTAATATAAGGCACATTAAGATACTCGAAATCTTCGTTTATTTCATTCTTAGGAGAAACAACATTGAAAACCTCGTCAAAATAGGTCTCGATTACAGTAATACCAAAAAAAGGAAGAACAAAATCAGATGAAGAGATTTGGATAGGGTAGACAGTAGGGTCGGCTTAAAACTGGACAGGTTGGACAAGCACGACATTCCAATTGAGGAGAGGCATCTCAGCATCTTTGATTTGAGTAGATGGGTTTGATGATGTGACATCTGAATGGATCATGCAGAGACTCAGCCCCAGTGTCTGCACGTTAAATAAGTCCTCAAAATCACTTTCCTTAAAATCGTTGGTAGCTGCCACGACTTTCTCAGTGAAAGGTTAAACTTCATGTTGGAAATCGACGGCCCAAGGGTCACTGTCTTAAAAGAATATTTTTGGCCCTAGTTTCATCATCTTGTCAATGTGGTCATACCATGGTTCGGGGAAGCTGTAGAACTGGAAATCTTCACCTTTTTTTATAAACTTTCCATTCAAAGAGTCTCTCGATATAGTCATTTCTTCTTCTAAGCTTCTTTTTTATCGTGGCCGTCAGAGGCTTTCAATTCTTCTAATAAGGGTTGGTAGCCCAGTTCATATGAGGGAAATGCCTCCTTCAGGACTATGGGCTAAAGGATCCCTTACTGGTATCATCCTAGCCCCATTTTGAGCATGAAATGCATGTTCTTGAACATCTAAATCATGTTGACGTTACGGTGAGGGTTGTGTTTCTTACATACCCGTTCTTTGAAACTATCTCCTTCTGAAAGGGGAAGTGGGTCAACTCTGAAGCTATAGAGGATCATGTCATTCATACCATGCTGGATCTCGAATATCGAGTTACTAGTACAGATAGTGTCTGAACTATCATCATTCCCAAGATGGTGATAACCTGGACACTTTTGAATAATTTCAATTTTTGATGAAGATAAGATGATACCCCTTGAATATTACAGAGCTATGTATGGCCAACAAGAAGGTTGAAACATGATGATATGTCAATAACCTGGAACACAGTCCCTATTGTGAGTTGTATGGATCCCATTACCTCTTGGCGGGTATTGTCATAAGCACGCACATCGGTGTAGTCCATATAGTTCCTGAATATCTTGACTTTCTCAAACTTCTTCGACAACATCTTGAGGTATTCCTTGACCTTTTTTAGTTCCTCCCCCTTACGATGTGGAGGAACCATTTGATATACATCGAAGGTACGAGGCCAATGAAAGATTAGAGTCATATCGCTTAGGCTAAATATAACCTACGTGTCTAGCATCCATCATAAAGTGACCCCCCAGTACGGGACAAAATTTTAGTTAATAGTCATGTTCTTATGTGATGTAGTGTGCGAAAATGTATGAGTCTTAATTAACATATTATGGAGAGTGAGTATTTTTTATCATTTTTTATTTGCAAGATGAGTAAAGGCAAAACTACACTAAATGGGGAGCATATACAGGTATATATAGCATGAAAATTATACTACGCATGGATACATGTGAGTGGGTATGTGTCATGGGATTATATACAAGTGAGTGTTTGTGGTAGTGAATCTATACATGGATCAACTACAAGTGGTGTGCGACATGTGTAAGTGAGCATATGTACAAGTGTAAGAAGTGTGGTTATGTGTTAGTGAAACCTAAACATGGATATTCTAAGTGATGTGTGAAGCATGTGAGTGTAAAGTGAAGCTAAGTTCAAGTGTGTGAAGTGTACATGAAGAGTATATAAAAGTATGTGAAGTGTACAAGTGAGTAAAAGTGATATATATACATGAGTGAGATATATACAAAAAGGTAAAGAGTGGAGAAAGGGAACATACAGGTAGGTGCATACGCACACAAGCACAAAAGAATAATGCACATGCCAAAAAAGAGTCTAGTCCTCTTATAGAAATCCCCACCAGAGTCGCCACTATGTCCATCCTGAGGTCAGGGTTCGGGGTCTCCGGAGGTGAATCCCTATTTATTTTTCCCCTATTCCTTTCCAACATGCGTGCGAGATTGTGTCATTTATAGGGGCACTCGATCATCATCGATGTGGGGTGATATGTAGAAATAGAGTCACCAGCCTATTTTCACAAAATATGCAAAATAAATTTTACCGCCTCGAGATAATGGCATCAAGGATAATACTGATGCTTGCAAAACCAAGTAGTTCAAAGGTCCGGGGACTAAGTTACGGAATGGGAAGGTGTTAGGAATCTATCCCGCCCTTTCGGTCACTCGTGGTCATGTGTTAATGTTCTCTTCTAAAACTCAGTGATGTGTGTGCTTATGTGCATAATATAAATGGAGTATGGAATCACTCGACTCACATCATGAATAAAGGTGGAACGTGGTCATCCTTAGGGGTGTTCCCAAAATAGTAATAAAAACATATGATGTTAGTGTTTGCTGATTCACAAATCGTTATGAATGAACAATTGCATATATAGGACAAGACACAAACAAACAAACATATAAGATATATATATCATGAATATGTGAGAACAGAATAACAATTGTAGGTGGGAGGATTCGAGTTGAGGGATTCACCCAAGCCGCCTACATAGCTTGGGGGAATCAAAGTCCACGTAGTTAGAACATTATATGAGATGGGGTTTAACCCATAAATCCAACCGGGGACTTTATTATATGTGTTTGTATGTAGAAAAAGGTGTTTTGGTGTGAGAAAGTGTGATGAGAAATCCCCGTTTGGAATTTATAAGTGAACCCCTTTTTTTTCTTTTTGGGTTTTTTAATGAAAGAAAAGTATGTGTGAATTCTAATAATAAAACATAGAATTAAGATGTGTGATGTAAATAAGAGATTTTAAAGAAAGAGGAAGAAATAGACCTCCTTATGATGACTTGAAGTAGATCTTACTTGTAGATGCGCTGACCTCAAGGTGAAGTGATGGTGGTTTGAGGAGGTGGGTGGGAATTTACTCAAAAGAGTATGAAAATGATGGAAGTAATGTGGAATATAGGATTTTAGGAAAGAACAACACTGAATTTGAGGGAATTATCTCTGAATTGATGAGAGAGATGTTCAGGTAAGTCTTTAAAAGTTAGGTCGTGGCCTCTATTTATAGGGTCAGGGGGTGCTGATCGACATGGTATTGACCAACATATTGGCATGGAACCTTAGTCAAACTATGATAGGCAGGGTCCTAGGGTTGCTAATCGGCAGTTCGAGGCAGGTTTTTCAAAAAATGACCGTAAAATACGAACCATAAGTTAGAATCTCATACAGGGACACCATTGGAAAGGGTATTCAAAAATCTTCAAGAATCTATTGAGACACTCGCAAGTTCGGGAGTTAATCAAGGTCAAACGGGTCCCAAAATTTCCTGTTGGTCACTTGATAGGAAATTCTAGAAGGAAAATGGACCGTTCGATCGAGCCGTAAGTCAAAATCGAGCACGGGATGGATTATTGGAAAGGGTATTCAGAGCCCTTCAAATATTCATTTAGCTTTGTTCGGTTTGGAGAGTTGACCTTGGTCAAATGGGGCTCGAAACCTCCCGATAATCTTTCGAAGTAAAATGGGTCATTCGTTCGTGCAGTAAGGCTGATTCACGCACAAGGTGGAGTTTTAAAGAGTATTCAATTCCCTTTAAATATTCGTTTAGTCTCATTTGAGCTGAAGAGTTGACAGGAGTCAAACAGAGCTCGGGAGCACCCGGTGGACTCCGAATCAGTTTTTGGGATAAAATAAATCGTTCGTCCGAACCGTAAGCTTGATTTATTCGTGAGATGGATCATTAAAAATGGTATTCAGATTCCTTCAAAAATTCATTAATATTATACTCAAGTGAGGAAGTTGATTGGGGTAAAAATGTGGCTCGGGGGAGCCTAATGGCCTCCAGATCGATTTTTGATAGTAAAATGGAACGTTTCTCCGAATCATAAAGACGATTTATGCATGGGATAGACCATTGGAAAGGATACTCAGATACCTTCTAAGATTCATTAATCTTTCGCTCAGACGAGGAAGTTGATTGAGATCAACACGGGGCCTTAGAGCTCCTGGTGGCCTCTAGATTAATTTTTTATAGTAAAATGGATTGTTCGTCCAAACTGTAAGGTCGATTCATGCACGAAACATACCATTGAAAAGGGGATTCAGATCCCTTCGAAGATTAATTTAGCTTTCACTTAGACGAGAAAGTTAATCAGAGTCAAACACGACTGAGAGCACCCGGTGGCCTCTAGATCAGTGCTCAGGGTATAACTTAGGGTTTACGGTGTATGAGCAAGTGTTAAGGACCTAAGGAGGTTATTAGGAGGGTACTAGGATGGGGTGTCTACATAGGGCAACAAAAAATATGCATACAATGCCACTCTTGGTGATAGTGAAGTCAAATCGGTGGATTTCGAAAATGAATCACTGCATAAACCTAATTTATGTGTATTCATGACCAGTCACATTAGTACTTCTAGTTGACCCACACCAGTGAGGACATTTTTAGATGTGATATCCTCAATAATATATAGATTCTTTCTAGAAAGAGTGAGAATGATGATGAGAATTTGAGTGAGGGAGAAAGTAGCCTTCAATGCACCTACGCCGAACTTTACAAAGAGTCTTTGAGAACAAAAAAGTAAAATAGAACTTTGACTCTTAGGGTGTCGGATTTAAAGAAATATTTTAAAGTTTTAAGAGTGTTAGAGGCTTCGGTGATTCAACTCGAGAAGTTAAAAATTTCTTTGTGTGAGCAATTAATTGTGATTGGTAGATAAAGATCGGTTTGACCAACATAGTGGCTAGTCTTATGAGAGATCTTCAAGATTCATTAAAGACTCGTGAGAAACTTAAAGCCCGTGTTTCTCAACTCGAGAATGATCTCGAACGTACTCGAGAGGTCAAGATCACTGAATATGACACGTTTAAAAAGGATAAAAAGATGATCTTCGGTCCTCTGTTAGGTTTTAACGAGATAAAAGAGATCGTTATGATGGTGCGTCCACTTCCAATACCGCACTCGAATCGGTTCCCGAGTTTATGATGGATACTTATGGGCCTCGACCTAACCCACCTAGGAGAGCTCATCCTAGGCGTTTTAACTAAGGCAGACCCAAAATTGTCTATGTGTGTTCCCATTGTAAACAAAGAGGTCACCTTAGGGAGTTTTATTTTAAGCTAGGGAGATTTTTTTACACATGTGTTCCCACACATGCTCCCACATGAGTTCCTTCGCATGTTTCCACACATGCTCCCACATACCATCATAGAGATTTTGATAGTTTCTTGGAGCAAGTGGAGTTTTTGGTCAAGACTTATCAATATTTGATGGAGGTATTTCAAAGAATATTTACTCCTTTTGAGAGCTCCTCTCGGATTAATGATTGGGGTTATGACTTTTATCTATTATAGTGTTTAATAATGAACCAAGAGTACTAGAAATAAATCGTTCTTGTAAGAACCATTTTCGAATTTCTTTTCCCCAAAATTTTATTTTATCCTAAGCAATGGAAAATGGCTATGAAAGAGTAAATTCTATTTGTGTTAAAAGCCACCATTGACAAGAGCCTAAAAGATTAACGACACATAAAAACAGAAGTTCCAAGTCCATCTTTATTTCATTGATTCTTCGCTTTCTTGAGCATTATGATATTTTCAAAATTTTGATAGTGTATACTTAAAAATGTGAGATTTTGAGGTTGTTATAAAGTCGAAGATCAATGGGTTTGCACAATGGACTTCTTAAAAAATATTAAATAGTTAGATTTTATTGATTTGAGAAGAATTTAAATTCATGGCATTTTTCAACAGTCAAGTCAATTTCATATTTTTCAATATTTTTACACCTAAGGTTGAAATTGAGTTCTTTGTTTATAGTTATATCATTAATTTTATAAAACTTTGTTTCGTATGCCTATGCTGATTTTTCCTTGGTTTAAGTTCACACAATTACATTCTGCTTTCATGATTCTGATATTTTAGTGATATTCCATGGTATGATGTATTTGTACATATATGTATATTTTATACTCATATACTTTTGTATACTTTTTATACTTGAAAAAATTAAAAAAAATTAGTTGGTTGACCCTTTGGAATATCATTACATGTGGTTAATTATTTATACTTGTGATGATATTTCCTTTTTATTTAAGTGATGCTTTGGCTGTCATGGTTAGTTTCTAACCCTTTGTATATAACAGAAAAAAGGGGGAGAAAAAATTGAGGGGGAGTATTTATATTTCTTTGAGCTCTCGTAAGCATCACGGTATTTCTTTTGCTTCATGTGTGTTAGTCATTCTGCCTTGGTGATAATCTCATAGACTACACAAGATGAAGATTTTCAGTTGAAGACAAAGACTCTTATGCTTTTTCATTACTTAGTTATTTGTCTTGGGGGTCAATTTGGCTTCGATTTGTGTTTTATACTGGAACAACCAAAAGGGGAGAACATTCTCAAGTTTTTAAGAGAAGAATCATTAGTGGCCATTTGCAAGGATCGAAGATCGTGCGTCACTAATTTACCCAAGATGGTTTGTGAGGTGGTTTTGGTAAACTTAAATTGTTCAATGATCTTTTCAAAGAGTTTGTATTTTTAAATATGTTTCACAAAATTTTTAAAAAGTGTGTTGAAAATTTTGCCAGTTTGTTAGAACGACTTGAAATATCGTTCGAATAAGTCTTTGTCGTTTATTGGAGCATCTCATAAGGTCGTTCGAACAAGTTCTGACGTGTCACCTCTTGGCAAGCACTGAAATGTCACTCAAAGATTCATTAGAAGGCAGTTCAAACAAAAGTAAGTACTTTGTTCGAACGACATCGCATTTCATTCGAATGAATTCGTGAAATTTTTAGTTTTATCCCAAATTAAATGAATTCTTTCATATTTACCATTAGTTGATCTCTTTGCATACAAATAGAGATGCGGGAATCCATTTATTTTTAAGACTTTTAAGAGTTCTTTCGTGATAAAACTCTTTAAAAAATTTATCCAAACCCCTTGGATATTTTAGGATCACTTTGCCAAACCAAGAAGAACACAATCTGGGTTTTAAACCCTTATAGAGGTTCTTTATTATTGATTTATGGAGTTGAGGCTTTACAATTGAAGAAGAAAGGAATTGCAAATTCCTAAGGATGATCGGTGGATACCGAGGCAAGAGCCGCTTGCTATGGATGATATTGGACTGTATCATATATGTTGAAGATTTTAAGACCTTAACTTCATTACACTTACTGTATCTCTAAGTAGTCCATAAGTTGTTACATGTTTGTCATATCTTAAACAATGTTGAAAATAGGTTTTCCCCACAATGGATATTTCCTCAATCTTCTTCCCATTTTGTTTGGTTTGTGATTTGGCATCACAATATCTTGCATGCTTAGTGAAGTTTAATCAAGAACTGTTTGATGTCGGCCCTTCCACAGTAAGCCTCCAGGGACTTGTTATTGAACTGCTTTTCGTTATCTGAGAACAGAGTATGAGGTAGGCCATATCTGTAGATGATATTCCTCCAAATTAATTTGAAGTTGTTAGTCTCTGTGATGGAAATCATGGCCTCAACTTCTATCCACTTGGAAAAGTAGTCGATTGCCACTATTAAGTCTATGTAGTTATTGACAACTCTAGGCAGATATCCTACTAAGTTAATCCCTCGCACTGCGAATGGCCAAGGGGTTGTAATGGAGAACATAGGTTTATGAGGCTAATGGGGGATACGTGTGTATCTTTGGCATTTGTCACACTTTATTACATGGTCGGTCGCATCCTTAGTAAGGGTTGGCCACCAATAGCCTTGTATCACTATTCACTTTGATAAAGACCATCCCCCAATATGACTAGAGCATGATCCCTTATGCACGTCTTTCAAGATATACTCCACCTCTGAGGGGTGGACACATCATAGCAATGGGTGCCAAAAACCCTTCTTATATTGGACATCTCCTATGATAGTGAATTTTTCTACCTAGTACCATAATTTATTTTTGTGGTCCTTTGATTCTGGGAGCTCCCCATCTATGATATATCTAATGAGAGGGTCCATCCACGAAGCTACAAGATTCAAATTCAAACAAAACTCAAGTTTATCATCGTCTTTATCAATGCTCGACCAGTGCGTGATCTCAACTAGGATGGTTCTCCTGATTTCTGTTCAAGTGGTCGATGCTAATTCTACCAGTGCGTCCGCTCGGCTATTTTCAAGCCAAGGGACCCTTTTTACTTTCACCTCTCTGAAGTACGCTAAATCCTTTTTTACCGTGGCCAAGTATTTGGACATTTTCTTGTCCTTAGCTTCATAAATCCCTAAAATCTGGTTCACCACCAACTGGGAGTCACTATAAACTATCATGTGGCCGACATTCAATACCTTGTCTGGGGATAAGCCTACCAACAAAGCTTCATACTCAAACTCATTATTTGTGGCCTTTAAGTTAAACCTCAATGCATATTCAATGTTAGTCCCATTTGGAGCCGATAGTATAAGCCCTACGTCACTGCCGCTTTAACATGCGGAGTCATCTATAAATAAACACTAGACCGGGATATCAACTGAGAAAGGCCCTTCATCTGATGTACCATTTTTGAACAAAATATATTTGTCAGTAAAGTCATCTCGTACACCATTGCTTGTGGCTGGACCCATAGTTTTTTCTCTTACAAAATTACAACCTTGTCTTCCTTGGTGTCGGCCTCGTCCCAAATGAACTCTGTTACAAATTCAGACAAAGCCCAAACTTTAATTATTTTCTTCAGCTGGTACATGATGTTGAACTCCCCGGTCTTAATTGACCACTCCATTAGCCTAACCGATTTCTCGATTTTATGGATGACTTACCTCAAAGGAGTATCAGTGAGCAGCACTATAGTGTGGGCTTGAAAGTAAGGATTCATCTTCCTTGGGGCATGTATCAAGGCGTACATCAACTTACCCATCTTTGAATATTTTAGCTATACCCCCTTAGATCCTTGCTATTGAAGTATATCGACTTCTGCACCCCTTCATCGTCTTGGATAATAGTTGCGCTAATTATTGACTTTGCACTACTAAGTATAAAAAATAACTATTCTACTTGGACAGGTGGAGATAAACGAATTAAAGAACCCAGGTAAGCCTTGAGCTCTTTAAAGGATTTTACGCACTCCTCGTCCCACTCAAATGCTTTTCTCAAAATTTTAAAGAAGGGAAGCCACTTGTCTGTGGCCCATGAGACGAACCTATTGAGTGTATCAACCCTTCTCGTCAGCCTCTACACATCTTTGATGGTCTTTGGAGGCTTCATTTTAACCAAAGATTTTATTTTCTCTGGGTTTGGATCAATACCTCTCTGGTTAATGATGAAGCTGAGGAACTTTCCTGCACCCACACTGAATACACATTTTGCTGGAATTAGCTTCATCTAGTACAAATCCATCGTATCAAATGTCTCTCAAGGTCAGCCACATAGTCCTCGATCTTGAGGCTCTTCGTCAACATGTTATCTACGTAGACCCCCATAGTCTTTCTGATTCGGTCTTCAAACATCGTATTAACCAACCTCTGGTAGGTTTCCCCAACATTCTTAAGGTCTAAAGGCATGACCTTGTATTAGTAGGTTCCTTTATTACTGATAAAGGAAGTCTTCTCTGAGTTAGACTCATCTTTGAATATTTGATTGTATCCTGAGTACGCGTCCATGAAACTTATCAATTCTTGCCCTAATGTGGCATCAACCATCTGATCAATACGAGGTAAAGGAAATCTATCTTTAGGACAAGCTTTGTTTTGATCAGTGAAGTCAACGCACATTCGCCACTTTCCATTATCCTTTGGGACTATTATAATGTTGTACGACCACTCTGGACAGTGCGCCTCTCTAATGAATTTGACTGACTAGAGTTTCTTAACTTCCTCCTAGATGACCCCATACTTGTATTTTACATAGGTCCTTTTTCTTTGTCAAGCCAGATTTGCCTTTTCATCAATGTTCAACTTGTGGCAGATGACCATTGAGTATAATCCTAGCATATCTTTATGGCTCCATGCAAGCACGCTTTGCCTCTTCCTTGGTAGCTCTATTTTCTTCTCTTTCACCTCCTATTCAGCAAAGAGCCAATTTGGATAGTTTTTTCTAGATCATCCTCATTGATGACGATAGATTCTACCTCTTCTTCGACTTTGGCTTTCTTTAGTTTCCTTCATCCCTTGGGTCAAAAGTATCAATATTGTATGAGGTGGTGAGTTTTTTGTGGACCTCTCTCTGTTCGGTCGAGTTGAAGTAGCATTCCTTTTCCTCCACCTGATCACCCTGAACTTCCTCTACTCCATAAAAAGTTAAGAGTTTTACCATCTGGTATATGGTATAGAGTTACACAACCGAGGATTTTATTGTAAGAAAAAAACACATTTTCATCCATTACAAAAAAGTGACCTTCTTTTTATATACCTCGGCCAGGTGCCCATGCAAACATCCATTTAAAACACTCCAAGAGGATGCACTTTCTCTCCATTGAACCCTATTAAGGCTTGGTGGTAAGGAATCAGTCTCTTCTTAATTATCTTTAGCCCCTTGAAATATTCCCAAAATATGACATATGTTGAGCTACCGTCGTCCACCAAAATTATGGATACATCATACCTATTAACCCTGGTGCTTATGTCCATAGGGTCGTCATGGGAGGCCAAGATTCCTTTAAAATCCAACCTGGAGAATCCCACAATTAGAGTGTCCATATCCACCTTATTTATCTTTCTCGCCTTTGGCTCTGAAGAAAGCGAGTTAACTTCCATCTGCTTAGGTGTTGATTTGGCCTCTAATGTGCCTTGCGTTTGGATGGATCTATCCCTCCGTAATCCATTCCCCGACAAATCATTTTTACATCGAACGATATAATACACATTATTTCCTTGGGCTTAGGGATCTATGGTGGGAGGTCAAGGCCATCTTCCCCATTATTATCAGACTGTTTATCTTTCTTGTCAGCCTGAGGCTATCGCCTTTACCTTTCATCTCTCGACCCGCCATGTCTCTTTCAGGTTTCATCCTTGGAACCACTTTGGTCAACATACTTTCGAAGCTTCCCTTGTTTCAGCAAATGCTTAATCTGTAAGGACACAAATTTTCAAATGAGTCCTTTGTAATTTTTGGCTCAATTCCGGACAAAAACATTTGAGTCATAGGATAGAGTTCTTGTCCATCCATCAAGCCTATGTCAAGTTTGAGTTGAAGACGTTGTGACCTTGCTTTTCAAGAGAACATCATTGGTGAGTTTCAGTGCCTCGTTTCACGTCATCAACTTCATATTTCAAGTATCCAAAGGTACGAATGCTTTTATATATTTTTAGAAGACTTGGAATAATTTTTATTGGGTGTAATGTTTATTTAAAATAAAGTTTTGGGGAGTAAAATTAAAAAATGAACATTCTGGGATTTCGTTCGAAATTGTAGTTCGAACGAGTTTGTCGTTCGAACGAGAATTTTGTTCTAACGAGTTTGTCGTTTGAATGAGAATTTTGTTTGAAGGAGTTTGCCAATGACTTTTCCCATTTGGCCACTGGAACATCGTTAGATGGTCGTTCGAATAAGACTTCGTTTGAATGAGATTTTCGACGGGAAACGTTTTGGCAGTTTTTCTCCATTATCCCACTCTTTTGTTCCCACTAACTCTTCCAGATTTATTAAGTGCGGGAACCTCTTTTGAAAATATAACTCTTGATATTTTTCTAAACACACTTGAGAGAACAAGTTTAGAGAGAAAAATTCTTAGTTCAAAGGTTCATTTGTTTAATGTTTTTATGTATTCGTGAATTAATTTCTACCAAAACACTTACACCCAAAGTTTAGTTTATCCAAGTTTCTACTTCTATATATTTCCGTGGAGAGTGTTTGGCACCGGGTTTTAAATCTACCGAATTGAAGAGTTCGTTTGGGTTTACTTTTACATCCCTCAAAGAAGAAGAAGATTCTCTTTTGTGCGGCATTCCCACATGGTGAAAGGCACCATATGTGGTTGATGGTAGCTTGGTCTCAATTGGTGGACTCCAAGGTTTCAGTGGACTTAGAGATTATTCTCTAGGTGGAGGTTGAAGATCGAAGGAGCGCGTAAAGGCTTGAAGGGAGTCGAGTCAGTTGTGTAAGTCCTCTTGTCGAGTCTTTGTAAAATTTATACCATACTTAGTGAATTTGTTAGGCCAGGGCCGTCCGAGATTTTTGCCCGATTTGGGTTTTTTCTCGTACATCTCTGTGTTGTGGTATTGTGAATTTATTTTATCTTTTGCAAAGATCACCTAGAACGCATGCTTAGGTTAAAAAGATAAAATTGGATTTAATTTACAATCTTGCTTAATTTGGTGCATGTTTATTATTTGGGTAATGTTTAACTTAATTTAATTCAAGTCTAAATAATTTAATTTGACAAAATTTGGTTTGTCCTATATAGAAATATGAATTTATCATGTTAGGCAAATTTTAGGACTTGGGGTTAAATTAATTTTGTTTAAGTGAAAAGCTGTGTTGGATTATCTTAATCGAATTTTTAGTTTAGTTTAATTTTAATTTGAAAGAAATTAAAATTTGTTGTAAGTTGCTTATGTGTTTGAACCATCTTTATTCCGCATTAAAGGAAATTAATTAAAAGAAGTTTAAAATTGGGGGTCCTACATTTCCATCAAGTGGTATCAGAGTCGTAGTACTAATTTACTGCGTTAAGGTCCTTTTAAATATTTTGTAACACCCCGTATTTTTGTGCATTTAATATTTAATTAATTCGGGATTTTAAATTACTAGTGTGTTGTAATTTTAATTGAATTAATTATGACAATATATTTATTTAAATATTAATCGAGAAATGAATGGTTAATGTTTAGGGAAATTTATTTACTAAGTGAATAGTAATAATTTAATTACGTCATTTCGAGTATTAATGACAAGGTATACACTTATCCCAGCCGGGAGTCGGTATAGACTAAATGGGGTGTGAGATAAGAATTTTTTATAAATTAATTCGGATGTCAATTCTGAGTGCGCGGTTGAATCCGGATGGGTCGAGATAGTCAGAAAAGAGTACCCGAGGGTAGTAATTGGGTCTCGGGGTAATTTTGGGCATAGTCGGGCCCACACGGGGTGAGTTGGGCCACTTTAATTAAGCCCATTAGGTGAAAAACGGGATTAAGGGTTTTTAACCTAATGGGGAGATTAAGGAATGGCAGCCCACAAAATTCTAAACCTAGGGTTTGAGAGGGAAATTGGGGAAAAACAAATCAAGAGCAAATTGGAGGTTTTTGGAGCCAAATTGAGGGACTACGCCAACGGATCTGACACTACGAACACTTACAGGCAAGTGGTTAACTGTTGTGATTTCTAAAAGTTTGATAATCAATTCATATCATAGTGATGTGTGTATGAAAATTCGTTTTGGGTGTGTCTCCAAAATCTAAATTGGGTTTTTGTAAATATATATACCTTAATGAGATTAAGGGGGAGATTGATCGTGTTTATGATTCTAGAATGTAGAGGACTGAATCAGATGTTAAAACCAATAAGAGTAAATGGTTAATTACTGTTAAAAACAAATGAAATTTGGATTGGGGGTTTGAAACCCGGATAATACCCAAATCGGGGAAACCTTGGAAATTTATGGATATTGATGATGAAATTAGGTTTGTGATATGTTTAGACCCTTTCCTTACATGGAGGACGTATTATTTGTATTTGGGTAAGAGCTTAAATGGAGAATTAAAGCTTAAACTTTCGTCCATGGCTGAGAGCGGCGGGACTGGACGAACACTGGAACGATCGATCGATCGACCCAGGGGTTCGATCGATCGAAGGTACAGAAATCTGGGCAGTTCGCCCAGTTTATTATATAAAGGGAAATTTATTAAAAAGGGGGTTTCATACATTAATAAGTGATAAATAATTATGAAACAAATATTCCTAGCAATTATGGGAGAAAGTAATTGGGACTAGGATGAATTTATGTGGGGCATTTAACGGATGAATTTGAGAGATTTTATTCCAAAAATAGTGAGGTACGGATCAAGTGAGTGAATCCGGGTATATTGGTCATGCGACCCCAAGGTAGTGAATTAAGTTTGGAGATAAACTAAATAATTTTGAGTCGGGATATAGACTCGGGTGAATATTTAATTATGGACCAAGTGGGCGAGTCCGGGTATGTTGGTAATTATAGGTAAATATAATTGGGAAATTATGGAAATAAATGTGTGACACATTGTGGGCGAAAAATGTGGGAAAGAAATTTTGAGAAGTAAATTGGACCAAGTGAGCGAGTCCGGGTATGTTGGTTATGTGACACCAAAGTATCAAATTTATTTTGAGAGGGAGTAATTAATTTGGAGTCGGAACATAGACTCGGGAAATATTAAGATACGGGCCAAGTAAGTGAGTCCGGGGATAATGGTTGGGTGACACGAAGTTATTAAATTAATAAATGCGAGAATTAATTTAATTAGAGTCGGATTGTAGACTCGGGTAGTATTAAATTAATAAGAGTGAGAATTAATTTAATTAGAGTCGGATTGTAGACTCGGGTAGTATTAAATTAATAAGTGTATTAATTAATTTAATTAGAGTCGAATTGTGGACTCGGGTAGGATTTAATTAATTAATGTATAAATTAATTATATTAGAGTCAGACCACAGACTCGGATTGGTATTAAATTAATATGTGTGTTAATTAATTTAATTAGATTCGGGCGATAGACTCGGGGAGGTATTAAATTAAAATGTGTGTCAATTAATTTAAGGAGAGTCGGACCATAGACTCGGGGAAAGTATTATATTAATTGAGGTGTGAATTAATTATATTAGAGTGGGACCATAGACTCGGGAAGAGGATAAGTTATTAAGTGAGAAAATTAATTACATTGAGTCGGGCCACAGACTCAGGAAATTTCAGGCAGTGTACGGGATTTTGAGTGCACGGTAAAGTCAGAGTTTATATTATATATATATACGGTGTAGTGATAGTATATATATACGTGTATGTATTGTGTGTGACATTAAATTACAGGCAGTGTACGGGATTTTGAGTACACGGTAAAATCGGGGTCCATAATATATATATACGGGTAGTGATAGTATATATATGTGTGTATATATTGTGTGAGATAGTAAATATCAGTGCTAGATATTTATTCAATTTAAATACTCTAATGCTATCAAGGGAGGTTGCGCGATGTGGGTGAATCCCCTAGCTTGAGGAGTAGGGTGAGTATATCCCCAGGTCATAGCGTCCGGTATATATGGGTGAGGGATTTATCTCACTTTCAGGGAAGGAATATGACCGCCTCCATTTCGTTTATATTTTAGTCCAAGTTGGTGAGCGATTATAACTTGGGGAAACTAGGTTTTGTGAGCATACCTAGTGAGATAGCATTCTAGAGGGAATCATCCGGTGAGGGTAAACTCGGAAGGATGGATACACGTATGATATATGTGTGGATGTTAGTAAAGGTACGTATAATATGGTAGTAAATATTATATGTAGGCGATAATACAGTGTGTGATGTATTTACTTTATATAACTCGGGTTATAGTTATATGCAGTTAATTAATGGGAAATTAATTAAGTTAATCATTTGTGGGAATAATACAGTGTGTGATGTATGTACTTTATATAACTTGTGAGACGGTTATATGCTACTATTGAAGAGGAATTTATTAAGTTAATTGTGAGACAACTTATAATTCAAGAAATTATTATACTCGGGATAGAGGAATATGGCAAGGGAAGGTTATACCAGGACTAGTTGGACGGGGTAGTACAACTAGGTGGGGTTAAGGTAACCGGTAGGTGTGCACAATAGTGGAGGGGTGAGAATGTCCTCAAGGGAGTGCGACACTAACTTAAATATGAAGCGCATTCATGCATTTTAAATTACTGCAGTTAATTCACTTGCTAAATATTTTCAAAATGTTTTGGGTTCTAACCCTTGCTATAAAACTATTTTCAAAACCTTTTAGGTGTCCAGCCACAGGGATGCCAGGATTGATATTCTATTCCAGGGACATGGAGCTGCGGCATATGTGGATGCTAGTAGGAGTTTGAATTAGACGCATCATTCATTCATTCTTAGAGTAGGAATCTTGTATCAGTTTCAGTTTTATTTAGGGCTTATCGCCCAGACTTCTCGGTACAGTTTTTCAGGTGTAATTCATTCAGGTGTTGAATAATTGTATTGGATTATTTATTCGAAAAGTTGTGTATATATGATTCAGTTTATTTTCATTCAGTTGTGTGAATGGTTTATATTTTAATTCCGCATGTATTGTTTTGTTTAATTAAAAAATTAAAATTGGCACCAGTTTTTGGAATACTAGGTGGTTAGTAAGTTTTGAAAAGTTTTCGACAGTGATGCTAAGGATGATCCAACTGGGATTCCTGTTTTAATTTGGTATAGGACTGATCACCCGATATTTTATTAGGCGGGGTGTGACAGATGGTATCAGAGCATCAGGTTCTAGTGTCCTTAGGATCTGTGCGGCTTTTCACGCTTCGGCTTAGCAATCTTTGATATAGATCCCTGTCATAGGATTGTTGTATTCTCATACGTATGCGCATATACGTTCTTCTACGAATTTATATTTGAAGGTGAACTCATACAATTCGATTCTCATTCCAGATGACGCCCAGGAGAGGGAGAGCAGCTAGGGCAGCAGGGGGAGGTGAGACGAGGGAGGCTCGTCAGGAGTAAGAGTTACGGAAGCAACTACCAAAGATAATTTTGGTAGCACAGGTAACCGAACTAATGGCGCGGGCGATTGAAACGACGGTAGTCGCAAACGACAAGGTACTTTCCACGGGATCAGCCACAAGTGTTAGTGGCGTCGGATGTTCAGACTCACGCGGAGTCGTCTTAGTGGAAGCAAGAAAGAGAGGATATTTTTAGTGGGAACCCACCCGAGTTGCGAGGAGGTTCAGGTGTAGTACTAGCGTGTCAAGGAAGAGAGGTATCAGGCGTCACCTACGCATGGGAGATTGCGATGGGGTGCGAAAATAAATGCTAACCACTTTTAAGTTAGTGGGAGCGGTGCTACAGTGGTGGGATTCGACCACGACAGTTGAGGAAAGGGACACACTAGCTACTGCAGAATTTTAGGTGCGGTTCGACCGCAAGTATTTTTCCTTCAGCGGTCGAGACCGAAATGAGGAGAAAATTTTGTGAGGAGACTCAAAGGGAGACCGTTAAGTGGCCGATTACGAGGAAGAATTCACTCGTTGGCAAAATTTTGTACCGGATGAGGTAGGCAAGGATAAGAGAAAGAAAGCAAAGTTTATGGATGGGTTAGTCTGGAGAATCAGACAACATTTAATTGATAATTCCGCATTAGTAGATTATACTGATGTCATTAAAGCAACACTCCGGCACTGTTGGGAATATCGCTTCCACGCGAAAGGAAGCGGGAAGGGAGTGGGGATTAACCAGTCGGATGAGGCAGAAGGGAATAATACCAGTGGGGTATCCCAGCAGCAGACTGGGGGAGATCAGGGGCAGGATTTCCGGTAAGGAAATCATGCCAAACGATCTAGAACTGGAGGCTATTGGCGGGATGGCCAGGAATTCCAACAAGGTTGGCATGGAAGGGATCAGTGGCAGGGTGAACATATTAGAAAGTGTTTCGTTTATGGGAAAAGCGAGACACATGAAGAGATATTGCCTTAAGCCAGGCAGGGGTCAACTACAGGACGAGGTCCTGGATGTACATCCACTAAAGCAAATCACGGGTGCATTCGGGCAGGGAGAAACTGCTCCAGAAATCGAGAACCAGCCGTTGCAGCTGGAGTATAGAAGTAATTATTTTACCCTAGGGGCGTGGGGTATATTGTTGAGTGACAAAGATGATGTCACGGTATAAGACTTATTTTTCACTAGAGTTCGTAGGTGAGTCAAACTTAGTGGGTGCGTTGGCGGTAGCAGCCATAGCATGTGGGTAAACTTTCCGTAGGGTAGCGGAGTTCCTTAGTGTTCTTCATGGGAGAGTGGAGGCGTACACTGAGTGATTGGTTGAATTATGCGAGGAATGACTACTTTCGTGAATTATGGGAGTAGGGTTGATAATACTTTTTAAACATCGGCTGGATAGCGATGGAATTTAACAATTGTGGATAGTGGAACTAAATTTTGGTGTTCGTGACACCAGGGTATGGTTGGTACTAGGTATCACCTGAGAGGGCGTATAGCCTATGTATGTGGATATATATATATATGTTATATTGCGTGGTGCGATGGCACATAGTGAGGTTTTGTGTTCTCACATTTTATCCCGGTAAGTGGGGATGTTTAATGAAGTGAATCAGGGTGGTTGAATTGATTTCGAGCAAAGAGAGATAGCTCGGGGTTTATTTTGCGCAAGGACTAGTGGTAGTAAGGGCGCGGTATTATGTTGTCTTTGGTAGCATAAGGGTAAGCATATATTCTTTTGTGTTGAGAGATAAGTATTTATGGGGAGATAGTTGGACGTAGCATGGGTTGAGTTCCCGGGCAGTAATTATATATGTATATATATATATATATATATATATATATATGTAATATGACTATGGGTTCGAAGTTATATTACGGGTTACGACTAGGACAGTCGGGTAACTTTCGTGCGGTAGAGCGCGGGGATAGGGTGTATGGTCACCCGGGTTAATTAAGGCAAAATTTGGTGCGGTTAAGCACGGGTATAGGGTGTATGGACGCCCTGATAAAGTTAAATGCATACTTGTGTAACGTATGGTTAGAAGTGGATGTTATGGATATAGCGGGCTTGGAGGCACTTGACTAGTGAGTAATATGTGAATACTGGAACACTAGGTTTATCTTAATTTCGAGGATGAAATTCCTTTGTAAGGGGGAAAGTATGTAACACCCCGTATTTTTGTGCATTTAATATTTAATTAATTCGGGATTTTAAATTACTGGTGTGTTGTAATTTTAATTGAATTAATTATGACAATATATTTATTTAAATATTAATCGGGAAATGAATGGTTAATATTTAGGGAAATTTATTTACTAAGTGAATAGTAATAATTTAATTACGTCATTTCGAGTATTAATGACAAGGTATACACTTATCCCATCCGGGAGTCGGTATAGACTAAATGGGGTGTGAGATAAGGATTTTTTATAAATTAATTCAGATGTCAATTCTCAGTGCGCGGTTGAGTCCGGATGGGTCGAAATAGTCAGAAAAGAGTACCCGGGGGTAGTAATTGGGTCTCGGGGTAATTTTGGGCATACCAGGCCCACACGGGGTGAGTTGGGCCACTTTAATTAAGCCCATTAGGTGAAAAACGGGATTAAGGGTTTTTAACCTAATGGGGAGATTAAGGAATGGCAGCCAACAAAATTCTAAACCTAGGGTTTGAGAGGGGATTTGGGGAAAAACAATTCAAGAGCAAATTGGAGGTTTTTGGAGACAAATTGAGGGACTACGCCAACGGATCTGACACTACGAAAACTTACAGGCAAGTGGTTAACTGTTGTGATTTCTAAAAGTTTGATAATCAATTCATATCATAGTGATGTCTGTATGAAAATTCGTTTTGGGTGTGTTTCCAAAATCTAAATTGGGTTTTTGTAAATTTATATAACTTAATGAGATTAAGGGGGAGATTGATCGTGTTTATGATTCTAGAATGTAGAAGACTGAATCAGATGTTAAAACCAATAAGAGTAAATAGTTAATTGCTGTTAAAAACAAATGAAATTCGGATTGGGAGTTTGAAACCCGGATAATACCCAAATCGGGGAAACCTTGGAAATTTATGGATATTGATGATGAAATTAGGTCTGTGATATGTTTAGACCCTTTCCTTACATGGAGGACGTATTATTTGTATTTGGGTAAGAGCTTAAATGGAGAATTAAAGCTTAAACTTTCGTCCATGGTTGAGAGCGGCGGGACTGGACGAACACTGGAACGATCGATCGATCGACCCAGGGGTTCGATCGATCGAAGGTACAGAAATCTGGGCAGTTCGCCCAGTTTATTATATAAAGGGAAATTTATTAAAAAGGGGGTTTCATACATTAATAAGTGATAAATAATTATGAAACAAATATTCCTAGCAATTATGGGAGAAAGTAATTGGGACTAGGATGAATTTATGTGGGGCATTTAACGGATGAATTTGAGAGATTTTATTCCAAAAATAGTGAGGTACGGATTAAGTGAGTGAATCCGGGTATATTGGTCATGCGATCCCAAGGTAGTGAATTAAGTTTGGAGATAAACAAAATAATTTTGAGTCGGGATATAGACTCGGGTGAATATTTAATTATGGACCAAGTGGGCGAGTCCGGGTATGTTGGTAATTATAGGTAAATATAATTGGGAAATTATGGAAATAAATGTGTGACACATTGTGGGCGAAAAATGTGGGAAAGAAATTTTGAGAAGTAAATTGGACCAAGTGAGCGAGTCCGGGTATGTTGGTTATGTGACACCAAAATATCAAATTTATTTTGAGAGAGAGTAATTAATTTGGAGTCGGAACATAGACTCGGGAAATATTAAGATACGGGCCAAGTAAGTGAGTCCGAGGATAATGGTTGGGTGACACGAAGTTATTAAATTAATAAATGCGAGAATTAATTTAATTAGAGTCGGATTGTAGACTCGGGTAGTATTAAATTAATAAGAGTGAGAATTAATTTAATTAGAGTCGGATTGTAGACTCGGGTAGTATTAAATTTATAAGTGTATTAATTAATTTAATTAGAGTCGGATTGTGGACTCGGGTAGGATTTAATTAATTAATGTGTAAATTAATTATATTAGAGTTAGACCACAGACTCGGATTGGTATTAAATTAATAATTGTGTTAATTAATTTAATTAGATTCGGGCGATAGACTCGGGGAGGTATTAAATTAAAATGTGTGTTAATTAATTTAAGGAGAGTCGGACCATAGACTCGGGAAGAGGATAAGTTATTAAGAGAGAAAATTAATTACATTGAGTCGGGCCACAGACTCGGAAAATTTCAGGCAGTGTACGGGATTTTGAGTGCACGGTAAAGCCGGAGTTTATATTATATATATATACGGTGTAGTGATAGTATATATATACGTGTATGTATTGTGTGTGACATTTAATTATAGGAAGTGTACGGGATTTTGAGTACACGGTAAAACCGGGGTCCATAATATATATATACGGGTAGTGATAGTATATATATATGTGTATATATTGTGTAAGATAGTAAATATCAGTGACTAGATATTTTTTCAATTTAAATACTCTAATGCTATCAAGGGAGGTTGCGCGATGTAGGTGAATCCCCTAGCTTGAGGAGTAGGGCGAGTATATCCCCAGGTCATAGCATCCGGTATATATGGGTGAGGGATTTATCTCACTTTTAGGGAAGGAATATGACTGCCTCCACTTCGTTTATATTTTAGTCCAAGTTGGTGAGCGATTCTAACTTGGGGAAACTAGGTTTTGTGAGCATACCTAGTGAGATAGCATTCTAGAGGGAATCATCCGGTGAGGGTAAACTCGAAAGGATGGATACACGTATGATATATGTGTGGATGTTAGTAAAGGTATGTATAATATGGTAGTAAATATTATATGTAGGCGATAATACAGTGTGTGATGTATTTACTTTATATAACTCGGGTTACAGTTATATGCAGTTAATTAATGGGAAATTAATTAAGTTAATCATTTGTGGGAATAATACAGTGTGTGATGTATGTACTTTATATAACTTGTGAGACGGTTATATGCTACTATTGAAGAGGAATTTATTAAGTTAATTGTGAGACAACTTATAATTCAAGAAATTATTATACTCGGGATAGAGGAATATGGCAAGGGAAGGTTATACCAGGACTAGTTGGACGGGGTAGTACAACTAGGTGGGGTTAAGGTAACCGGTAGGTGTGCACAATAGTGGAGGGGTGAGAATGTCCTCAAGGGAGTGCGACACTAACTTAAATATGAAGCGCATTCATGCATTTTAAATTACTGCAGTTAATTCACTTGCTAAATATTTTCAAAATGTTTTGGGTTCTAACCCTTGCTATAAAACTATTTTCAAAACCTTTTAGGTGTCCAACCACAGGGACGCCAGGATTGATATTCTATTCCAGGGACACGGAGCTGCGACATATGTGGATGCTAGCAGGAGTTTGAATTAGACGCATCATTCATTCATTCCTAGAGTAGGAATCTTATATCAGTTTCAGTTTTATTTAGGGCTTGTCGCCCAGACTTCTCGGTACAGTTTTTCAGGTATAATTCATTCAGGTGTTGAATAATTGTATTGGATTATTTATTCGGCAAGTTGTGTATATATGATTCAGTTTATTTTCATTCAGTTGTGTGAATGGTTTATATTTTAATTCCGCATGTATTGTTTTGTTTAATTAAAAAGTTAAAATTGGCACCAGTTTTTGGAATACTAGGTGGTTAGTAAGTTTTAAAAAGTTTTCGACAGTGATGCTAAGGATGATCCAATTGGGATTCCTGTTTTAATTTGGTATAGGACTGATCACTCGGTATTTTATTAGGCGGGGTGTCACATATTTTTGGTTAAAAATGGAATTTTTTCCATTTTAAAAATTTCCTGTCTTTGATGGTTCTAATTACGCGTATTGGAAAGCGCGTATGAAATCGACACTAAAGTCTATCGACGAGAGGGTTTGGTTGGCAGTTATTAACGGGGGGTCCCCACCCACATATTTGGTAGAAAATTAGCGTGTTCCCAAACCTGCAGTTAAATGGAATGAGAATGAATTTAAACTTGAAAATTTTAATTCCCGAGGTTTAAATGCTTTGTTAACGCGGTCACACCGAATGAATTCCAACGTATGATGACGTGTGAAACCGTTAAGGAAGCTTGGGATATTTTACAACTCACTCATGAAGGAACTAGTGTCGTAAAAGCTTCTAAACTCCAAAACCTCACCACTCAATTTGAAACCATCAAAATGAATGAAAAAGAAACATTCGATGAGTTTTATGCTAGACTCTACGATATTGTAAATTCTTCATTTAATTTAGGAGAGAAAATACCTGACGACCGAGTTGTAAATAAAATCCTTAGGTCCCTACACGATAGATTTATCCCTAAGGTGACTGTGTTAAATTCTTTACCCACCTTACATTCTAGCAAACTTGAGGAACTAGTAGGAAATTTACAAACTTATGAGCTAGATATGTTCCCCTCCAAAAATGAAAAGAAAATTGATAAGGGCATTGATTTGAAAGCCCGAACGAAGGAAAAACAAGTTGTGATTGATGAGAGTGATAGTGACTCAGAAGATATAGCTATGTTTGCTAGGAAGTTTCATAAATTTCTTAAATTTAACAAAGATAAATATAAAAATGATTTTAAGAAATTTGAAAATTCTAAGCATGACAAAGACGAAAAGGTTCCTAAAACTTTTAATGAAAACCTTAATAGGGACTAGTCTAATAGGTGTTATGGTTGTGAGGGTTATGGCCATAGGGCTTTTGAATGCCCCACTAAACTAAGGAAAGAGGGTAAATAACCAATTTCATATAATGCTACCCTTAGTGATAATGATAAGGAAGAGGGACCCGCTTCCCCCATTGAGCGCAACTTTGTCGCGTTCATGGCTAGTCATGTGAGCACCGAAAATGAATCTTCCCTTGAAGATATACAAATACATGACACTTTCGATGCCTTTACTTGTGAAGATAAAAAGGATGATGGTAGTGAGAGTGGAGTAGAGAGAGAGAGTGAAAATGAAGAAGAGGTTGATATGAGTGAACTTCAAATTGCTTTTTAAGAATTATATGAAGAATCTATTAAATTAAAAAGAGAAAATTTGAAGATAGAAGTTAGTTTAAAGGAGCGTGCCAAGGATGTCGATGAGAGTGAGTTAGTTGATAACCTTAATACACGAGAGAGAGTTCTTCGAAAGAAGCTTGTTTATGTTGAAAGTGAAAGAGATAGCCTTAAGGGGTCAATGGAATCCTTGAAAAATGAGTTTCTCGCGTTTGAAGAGCGCAATGTTTTATTAGAGTTTCACATTTTAGATTTAGAAAATAAACTAAAAGACTCTAGTAAAGTCAAATTTGATTTGGAGTGTCGTTCGGAGAAATTAGATAAAATATTATGAATGGTCCAAATTAAAAATGACACGTGTGGTTTAGGCTTCGATACATGTAATGAATCAACTCATAAATCCGAAACCAATGTTTGAGGAGAATCCTCTAGGAACAATGTTATAGATCATTCCTAAGGTAAGTCTTTTCGGCGAGTCTTTAGGTGCTCACAATGTGGTCGAAACGGTCATCTTAGGAAATTTTGTTTTGATCTTAAACATGGTCCTGGAAAATCCTTACATAAGGAAATCGAGGTAGCCAAGATTCCTATATCCCGAGATCGTCATTCGTCATTAGTTTGGCTTAGGAGATCCGACTTGGTAACTTTACAAGATATGATTTTTTATTCTCATTTACTTTCACACAATACCTCCCTTGTTAAATCCAAAGGTTGAATGTGTTAGTTGTTTGAATAATTTAGCTTTTGTGCTTCATGCTAATTGTATATTTGTTTATCATGTTTCTAGTCTATACTCCATGATTTATCACATGCTAAAATTACGATTTTTTTGTTTTGTATTATTTTTATTTTAGTTTGCATTAAACGAAAAATACAAAAAGATTTGTATTTATCATTTGTCTTTTACTTTTTTTTGGAATTTAGGGTTAATAAAAAATACAAATGATTTTTGTTTGTCTTTTGAGTAAATATTTTTATTGTCTGGTTAAAAATTTCAAAAACTTAAAAATATTTTTGTTTTGTGTGTATTTTAGTTTGACACACTTTATATGGCATATACTTGTGTTTGAATCCTTTCCTATTCGGCTCCATCTGGCTAGAACTTTTGGTTAAGACTGTCAATCCTGCAAAATGTTCTTTACCATGCTTACATGGAGTAGTTGGATTTTGTGTTGCTTAATGGATTCTATTTTTATATGCCTCAATTCTCACATGCACGAGCTCACTTGAAATTTTAACTTCACATGTACATTTGAGCTTTGTGAGGTGTTCTCCCCCAATCTAGTCATCTACATATTTTTTTCGTGGGAGGGCTTGTGCATGTTAAATCTGTTGCACGTGAGATTTGTGTGATATGAAAATTGCTATACGAATGTGCACGGGGAAGGGCTCCGAAAGGAAATTTATCCTTTGCGAGTAAGCCACCATTTTTACTATGGACCTAAAATAAATACGTGGTCCAAAGGCCTAAAACGATTTGGCATTAAAAGAAAATATTTAGCCAAGGCCTATATTTGTTTAGTTTGATATTATCATTCAGAAATAATAATATGCTTATTTTGAGGGAGTTTGGATGGTATATCAACGGTTTGCACAATGTCCATTTATCCTAGTTGTACTTTCGATGTCATGACTCTGTTGGTTTGTCAAATCATCAACATGCTAGGCTTGTATGAATTGTGTTTGTTTGCTCATTGAGTTCAATTTATATTGTCACATGAGGCTATATCTAAATGTGATAAAGTTTTGCAATCAAATGAGAACTCCATGAACATGTTTTAAGTGATTGGGTGAAAATTTAATTGTTACTAGTTCACACCCCTACACTTCATTTTACTATATATATTTGGACACATTTTTGCCATACGAGTGTGAAAATCTTAATATAGTTTGACTCATGCATGGTGTTTATCTCTCTCTCTCTCTCTCTCTCTATATATATATATATATATATATATATATATATATATATGTGTGTGTGTGTGTGTGTGTGTGTGTGTGTGTGCGTGCGGGTGCATTATTGGTATATTTAGAGTATGTATATATAAGATATTGTTTGTTTTTAAGTTTTTGCCTTGCTAGCTACTCCATTTATGCTTTAATTCATAATTGGTATCTATTATTGTTGCGTATTTTGGTTTGATATCACATGCTTAGATTAATACATCTATTGATATTTTTTGTTATCGCATCATAGTTGATATTCATGTCTTTTATGTGGATTAGTTGAATTTTATTGTTGCCCGTACCCTTAATGATCCTATTTCCTTAATCATCATCATGTTTTTCTTGTTTTCCCATATTTATATCCCTCATGCAGTTTTAGGGGAAGAAATGGTACTTAGTTCAATTGGGGGAGAAATGAGTAATTAGTTAATTCCTAATCCTTTATCTATTCCTGAACAAAAAAAGGGGGAGAATGATAGGGGAAGAAATGGTATCTAATACTATTATAATTGTATCTTAGTTTAGGAGATTTAACTTAGGGGGAGTTGCGACCTTCTTAAGTAGATCACATTTGATAAAGGGGAATTAATTTAGGGGCAGTATTTATTTTACATGCATTTAATATTCTTGATATTCCCTATGCATTTGATAGTTTGATTAAGTGTGCAGGAATTCTTCTAGGTGGAAAATTTCATCGGCAAAGATATTGATCCTTGGGTCTTGAGTCAATTTTTATATTTTTGGGTGGGATGTTTTTAAGTCTAGTAGAACTTGACGGCCCTTTAGGATTTTTTTTTGTTTTTGTCCCGGAATAACCAAAGGGGGAGATTTGTAAGGACACAAATTTCCAATTGAGTCCTTTGTAGTTTTTGACTCAATTTCGGTAAAAACATTTGAGTCATAGGATAGAGTTCTTTTCCATCCATTAAGCCTATGTCAAGTTTGAGTTGAAGACGCTGCGGCCTTGCTTTTCAAGAGAACCTCATTGCCGAGTTTTAGTGCCTCATTTCACGTCATCAACTTCATATTCAAAGTCTCTAAAGGTATGAATTCTTTTATATATTTGTAGGAGATTAGGAATAATTTTTATTGGGTGATACGTTTATTTAAAATAAAGTTTTTGGGCAAAAAATTGAAAAATGAACATTCTGGGATTTCGTTCGAAATTGTTGTTCGAACGAGTTTGTCGTTCAAATGAGAATTTCGTTCGAACGAGTTTTCCAACCACTTTTTCCATTTGGCCACGGAAACATCGTTAGATGGTCGTTCGAACGAGACTTCATTCGAACAAAAATATCATTCGTACGAGAATTCCGGCTGGAAATTTTTTGACAGTCTTTCTCCATTATCCCACTCTTTTGTTCCCACTAACTCTTTCAGATTTATTAAGTTCGGGAACCTCTTTTGAAAATCTAACTTTTGACATTTTTCTAAACACACTTGAGAGAAAAAATTTAAAGAGAAAAATTCTTAGTTCAAAGGTTCATTTGTTTAGTGTTTTTATGTATCCATGAATTAATTTCTACCAAAACACTTACACCTAAAGTTTAGTTTATCAAAGTTTGTACTTCTATATATTTGCATGGAGAGTGTTTGGCACCGGGTTTTAACTCTACCGAATTGAAGAGTTCATTTGGGTTTACTTTTACATCCCTCAAAGAAGAAGAAGATTTTATTTTGCTGCGGCATTCTCACATGGTGAAAGGAACCATGTGTGGTTGATGGTAGCTTGGTCTCAATTGTTGGACTCCAGGATTATTCGCTAGGCGGAGGTTGAAGATCGAAGGCGCACGTCAAGTCTTGAAAGAAGTCGAGTGAGTTGTGTAAGTCCTCTTGTCGAGTCTTTGTAAAATTCATACCATTCTTAGTGAATTTATTAGGCTAGGGTCGTCCGAGATTTTTTACCAATTTGGGTTTTTTCCTTATACATCGCCATATTGTGGGATTGTGAATTTATTTTATCTTTTTCAAAAATCACTTAGAACGCATGCTTAGGTTAAAAAGATAAAATTGGGTTTAATTTACAACCTTGCTTAATTTTGTGCATGTTTAATATTTGGATAATATTTAACTTGATTTAATTCAAGTTTAAATAATTTAATTTGAGAAAATTTGGTTTGGCCTATATAGAAAAATGAATTAATCATGTTAGGCAAATTTTAGGACTTGGGATTAACTTAATTTTGTTTAAGTGAAAAGCTGTGTTGGATTATCTTAATCTCACTTTTAGTTTAGTTTAATTTTGATTTGAAAGAAATTGAAATTTTTTGTAAGTTGCTTATATGTTTGAACAATCTTTATTCCGCATTAAAGGAAATTAATTAAAAGAATTTTAAAATTGGGGGTCCTACATTTCCATCATAATCTTATCCTTTAATAAAAAAAACCCTTGTTGATGGTGTGGCCATGGTCTTGGTAAAAGACACACTATTTTCTTTTGTTTCTCTTATGAGGAGAATACCTAAGCTTTCTGGGGCATCTTAAAGCTCTATCAAGTTTGATCTTATTTAAAATAAAATTAAGACTTACTTTTAGTGGAGTGTAGTCAACAAATTTGTAATCAACCGACCTCTTCTTCCCATCTTAGCCTTTAGTCTATTGATACTTATACCCACCGGCTTCCTTTTTATCCTTTCCTTTGGCTTCCATGGCCTCCTCTACAATCATGACTCTATCGGACGTAGCTAGGAGTTCTTTCATGGATTTAAGAGGATCCTCGACCATCTTATAATTTAATTTACCTTTTTGCAATCCCCCATGAGGGCGATCATTGCAATATTCTCCTCGTATTCTTCAACCTACAACCTCTCTTTGTTTAACCATGTAATATGGTCTCTTAGAGACTCATTCTACCCTTATTTTACATATAAAAAATGGGTAACCTTCTTCTATGGTTTCATGCCGAAGCAAAAGTTTTAAATGAACTTCTTGGCTAGTTACTTGAAATTTTTTATGGAATTTTTGGTTATAGAGGTATACCAAATATGGAATGGACCGGTTAGAGTGCTAGATAATGCCCAATATCTCATCTCATTAGAAACAGATAGATGTCGACTGCAAATTGGTACTTTTCTATATGATAAATGGGGTTTGTACTCCTACCGTACTTGGGTGTGAGAATCAATGGCTTGAACATAGCTGGGGTTGGGTAGCTCACAATCCTCGCTACAAAGGGAGACCCTTCCATATACCCCCTTTGAATGAGGTCTCGAATTTTCAGGAGATCACTGATTTTGTCCACCAGCTATTGGATTGAAATGTTCCAAGGCTTTTTGGCCGCTACTTCATTATCTCATTTGAGTACCACAGTGTTATCGCTAGCTCTTTTTCTATTTATTGGGCATTGCACAGGTTCTCGACTATTTGTCTGTACAACCTCCATTCCCCCTAGAGGTTGTAATACTGCGTGATCCGGAGAGTCGGTCTTGTAGGTCACCGACTGGGCCGATTCGATAAAAATATGACCCCTGATCAATCTTTCAAATGTCGAAGCCCATGGTTAACCATCTTGGCTCGTCCAATGATTATTTCCTCTGTTGGCTAGAATTTGGTGCACTGTGTTTCCAAAAATTTCAGAGGGTTATCAGTAGTCGTCCTCGTCACATCATTGGTCATCTGGATTTCCCTGGCCTTGCCTTCCCAGGTGTAATCGCCTAGGGTCATCCATGTCTTTACGTCTTTGTTACTGTGTCACTTATTTGAGTGGGGCATAGTTGGTCCCCCTGTCATTGGAGCCACCATTTTGGAGGCCGGAGTTATCATCTCCGCTCGGTCTAGCCATCATTGTTTGGCTAAAGGAAACAAGTTGTTCTTGCATTTTCTACTGACTAGTCACCAGTGAGGGCAGCGTCGCCGACACCTCAACCATTTCTGATTATGGAGGCGCCTGGATGGAGCTTGGGCTAGCTCCATGAGGTAAATTAAAGGCCATTCTCTTCGGTGAATGAATAGAACAAAGGGGTGAGCAGGATAAGCTAAGTGAGCTGGAAAAAAACTTGAACAACCCAATAATATCTCTTTTAATGGTGATACAGATCCAACCAAGTGTGAAATTGGATTACCACCAGAGAATCAAGTGAGAAATAAGCTGAAAATAAAGAGGAAGAAGATGAAGAACCTTCACTCCCACGACGAAACCAAAATGATGACGCTATGAAGTCATCATTTAAATTTATATAAGTTTCTCAATCTCAAGCACAATACAACAATGGAGATTTATATAAGAGAACATCAATGTAAATAGGATATGGAGATGAGGAGAAGAGGAATAACACTAGAATTTAGTGTTTCAACTGTATCAGCCTACTCCACTGTGCAGATGAGTGTGGTTTTCACTAGAAAAGAAGCTCTAATGGCCTGAAGTATACAACTCCTAAGCTTTCTGTCTCTATTGCAAGTGATATAGAGTTCTGTCTCTATTGCAAGTATACAACTCCTAAGCTTTCTGTCTCTATTGCAAAGTGCGTGGAATGGAGCACGCATGGGATGTGATCCCCACGTGGACAAAACCATTGCAACAACATCACCCTTATGCGTGAGGAATATTTATCCATCGTGGAATTGCATGCGTTATTGACATGTGGCTACAATACCTTGGCTACTCCATAATGTACATGCCTATTACATGCTTGGGGTGCACACTGCACCACCCTAACACTAAATATACTTGTCTCCTTCTACCTTGAGAAGGATCCTTAATACAAAACCCTAGCAAAACTCTACTAAAATTATAGTGTAAAGAGAAAAAGTTGAGGGCATTGTAATCCAAGGCCATTAGTGCCTAGTTTGATAATGAACATTCACTCACCTACACAGTGGAGTAAGCCTATATAGGCTAAACCATTTATATTACTATATTTCTCCTCTTTGCCTCACCTCTTGCTCATTTATATTACTGTGATTTCACCATTGTTGCATACTTGAGGTTCTTTTGGTTGAGCTCTTACTCATTAACTTGATGATACCATATTTGGCACCGTCTATGGGAATTGAGATTATCATATTCTTCCTCTCATTTAGAGCTTGCTCCTCATCGAATTCTCTGGTGCTGGTCCAACCCCACATTTTTTTGGTCTTGAACCACTATTAAAAGGGCTCTAGTTTGAGTTGCTCAAGCACCTATACCTCTCATTCAGCTCTTTCAGTTCACCTCTTATTCTTTTCATTCACCGAACTCTATGGCATTAAATCTTCCACCAGGTGGTGGACCTAGTTTCAGTCAAGTACTACCACAATCTGAGATGGAAGACGTCGTAGCAGCACTGTGCTCATTGGCAGCCAGTCAAGTTAAGATGCAAGAGCAGTTGGCTACCTTTAGCCAGAATTTCTTGGCATGTCCCAATATCACGATGATGGAGATGATAACTCCAGTTGCCAAGGAGGGTGCACATCAGGAGATAAGGATACCACACCCGACCCACAGAAGGATGCACTATCGCAACAGAGGGGAAGAGACGTTGCTGACCCAGGCATCTATGCCTAGGGAGGCAAGGTTAAGAATGTGAAGACAGTGAGTATGATGATGATGCAGAGTGATGGAAACCATATGAAATATCGAGAGATACTATGCGCTTTATTCAATCTAGTAGGGGAAACACTGCAAGGCCCAGCCGAGAATGACGGTCTCGTCCTTTAGCATTTGACAGGCTCAGTAGGGGATCCGCCTATGACAAACTCGGTCCCATCAATGACCACTGAGATTGACTGTCCAGGTCTCATAATAGGGCGGGATCTAGTAGAAATGAAGGGTGTGCTGATAGACGACCCCCCTTGGCCTAAACTAGGAGCAACATGAAGTCAATAGATATCAGAGAACGGTCAATCCAGAACCCATCCAACGTTAGGCCGAGAGGGAAGGGGCCGACGATAATACAACTCTGGTCGAGGGAGATAATGCCATATTCGGTAATAATGAAAAACTGTGGAACAACTCTATTCAGAGGCTAGAGGACAAGATTAGAGATTTATTGAAAAGCTGAGACCACCTACAGAGGGGTTATAATTAAGGGTCACTATTTTTTGCCATTTATATTGTTGTTATTTCACCATTATTTCACACTTGAGGTTCTTCTTGAGCTCTTACTCATTTACTTGATGGTACCTTATTTAACCCCATCAAAAGGCACATATGATCGGAGCATTAATCATAAGGAGTTTCATTTTGGATAAAGGTTACTTCTCTACACCTTGTGATTACATTTGTTTCTCGAAAAGTTGAGGTCGAGATGGTTTAAACCATTTATAGTAAAAGAAGTGTTCCCACACGGAGCGAGAGAGGTAGAAGACCTGAAGGATTGGATAACTTTCAAGGTTAATGGACAACACCTAAAGCCATATCGAGAGGCTTACATTGAGAAAGTGGAGGAAATTTGTTTGTCAGACACCGGGTATGGGGATGGTTAGGTTTTTGAGAGAGGTCATCACACCCCCAACGTGTATGGGGTGAGTGTTGTTGTATATAGGAGTCGTGTGAGTGTTTCATGTACATAGGAGTCAATTGTGTGTGTATAAGTTAGAGCGTAGTATTTTGATTTCGAGTCTCATATAGAGATTTTGTATAAGTTAAAGTGTTTTAGGATGAATTTAGGAAGCGCACCACCATGTCTGAGAGGATGTGAAATTTGCGAGTAAAATGAGAAAACATAAAAAATATCCCTTCAGAAAATCGAATCCATTCGCTCGAAAACCAAACCATGGGGAAGAGGTTGGATTTTCGAAAACAACTTAGGCAAAAGAAAAAATCAAATCGGTTCAATTTTTTGAAGAGCTAGCCAAAATTTTCCCCTTGTTTTTCTCATTTCCCCCTCACCCTTTCACCTTCCCTCCAATCCAAACCTTTCCCCTTCCCTTCAAACTGAAAAATCCTCCACCACCCAATCCAAATCCTTCTCCTAAACTAAAACTTTCATTTTCCCTCCCATTCCACCCTATAAATACCCACCCTCACCCCCATATTTCCTCGCACCTTCATATATCTTCTTCTTCTTCTTCTTCTTCTTCTTCTTCTTCTTCTTCTTCTTCTTCTTCCTAAAATTATTCCTAAGCCCATCCTAAATTCTTTCCTTAGAAATCTCCATAGCTCCATAACAGTATCTTATGAAATACAATTCTACCAAAGTCGAAGATTAGGGATGCGATATCTTCCATTCACCCCAAGAATGGAATTGGTGATGGGCTTACTTTTTTGCACGATGGACATTATTCAATGAATATTGTACTGAATTGTACGACTTACCCTATGATGTTGTTTCTCCCTTCTTCAAATTTGGATAAAAAAATTTGTATTCTTAAGACGAGGGTCCAGTTTACAAACACATCACCTGAGCTTTTTACGGGACCCTCGTCCATATCTCCAATGTCTATTACGTGGCGTATATTGAAGGGATTGCCATTCCTTTCTCTCTCGAATTCATCAAATGAAATAAGCGGGCAATGGGAGTAAAACATTACCATTCATACACCTACATATACCGCTAGAAAGACATCCCAAGGCTTGATCTGTCAAATTGTTGGGCACCCGAGACACTATGGGTATTCAAGACCTTCCCATCCGAACAGATCTCTCCGCGCACATGTCTTGAAAATCTCATCATCTGCAGAATGGTGTTACCGATAAATAATGCTTCCACTATTCGAATGTGGAACAGAAAATTTCTCTACTTCTTGTTCGACCTAACAATCAAAATCAGTCTATTGCATATTTATTCTGATAAAATAACTCATGCGGATAACGACTCAAGTGGGTCGGCACCCTTGCCATACGGCCGATTCATCACTGCACTATGTTTATAAGTGAGTGTATAACCTTGGGGATATAAGGTACGGAAGCCCAAACCAATCAATCAGATATGGTATATAGAAGTATTCAAGGGGACAGAAGTCAACCTCCTCCCCCCGCACCTATTTTTGAAGACATCAAAATGGGGGAGGGTGGTGATGAAAGAGAAGAGAGCGGAGAAGAGGAGAATATCAGTGGGGATGCCACCCCCGATGAACAAGAATATGATGACCTCGAGGATTCGTACTTTGAAGGGGAGTTCGACGAGAAGACATATGAGATGACGATTATCAACAGCCGCATGGACCAATTGGAGTCCTAGATTGACAACTTTCTAGCGGAGTACCGTTAAGATCGGGATAATTTTCATGCCAATTACCACTGGGATACATCCATGATGATGTGGCCCTAAGCCGACATGTATAGGCTTAGAATGGGCTCGGGAGCCGAGTTACCTTCCTACTACATGGATCCCTATGCTCGTGATCCAAATGCTCCCGGCCCTTTATGTTGATTTTTTCTCGACAGTTGCATCTTGTATATGTAGTTTCTTCAATTTATTTGTTTTATCTTTAAGAAGCAATGTAAAATCCTTCTTGTTTATCAATAAAATGTGTATTGTGTTTATATTGTGTCATATTTTCATTTTAATTACTGCTAGTTTTAAATTCCGCACCTGTTGTTTTCCTTATTTAAATTTTAGTCCTTCACATTGAGGACAATGCAAGGTCTAACTTGGAGTGAGGGGGTGGATGGGGGGGGGGGGGGGGGATACAGGTGCGTATTTTAAAAACTTCACAATCTTAAAATGCTGAAAAAAATTAAAAATTTTCAAAAAGTAAAAAAAATTCAAAAATGTCAAAAATTCAAAAATATTTTTTTTCAAAATAAGTAAAATTTAGAATTTAAAATCCTTAAAAATATCATTATAAAAATTTCATTCACTAAGTCGAAATTGTTCTAAAATTGAAATTGAAAGAGAATTGATGACTTATACGAATAAGTGTAGTGAATAAACCTGGTGAGTTATCAAGTCAATCGTTCTAATTTTGAGTTTTAATAAATTATCACTATTTCGGTATGATTCATTGTAGATCTCAAATTAATTATTTTAATCGGTTACGGAAAATAAGAGGAGATCTTATTTTGAAAATGCGCCAAAAACTGTCTAAAAAATAAAAAGTAAAAATTATTCTCAAGATGCATATGGTAATTAGATTAGTGTTAGGACATATGAAGTTAGGCCATCATTTGTTAACCAAAAACGTTTTAGCCAAAAATATTCCAGAAAATGTCAAACAATTGAAAACCAAATTGATACAAAAAATCATATTCCTTTCATTTATTAACTCGAAAAATTCAAAATGGCCAGGATTTGTGAAAAGCAAATAATTCAAAATTTTAGGTCCATACGGTACAGGAAAAAGGTAGAAAAGTAGAATAATTCTCAAATCGAAAAAATAATGAAAATAGAAAGAAAAAAGTGAATGAGAAAAAAAAGAAAAAGAAAAATGAGCAAAAGTCTGAAAAAGTACCAACGAACCTTTATAAGAAAATTCTCCACGTCCGAAAATTCTAAAATTTTTATAATTCCCCAAAACATCCTTAACTCAGAAAAAGTACTAATCGAGTCCGAATAACAAAGTCAATCACTGCGTGGAGAGCTAAAAAATTTAAAAACAAAATATATAAATAAGAAGACAAATTCGTGTGAATAAAGAATTATATTTTCCCATTTTCCAACAATCGTAATCCTTTCATAAGAGCTTTTCACCATAAAAATTTCGTCATTCAATTAGTGTACATGAACTCGTGTCCATTATATTTACTCTTACTTTAACGCACATCGAGAGAAAAATAAATCCATTATCTGAGTAATTCATTTGTGCGTGCATCCCTTGAGAAATTGAAATCAAAAAGAATTTTTGGAAAGTAACGTGATGATCAATCGGTGGATGTTAATGGTTATTTCGACTTCGCACATGCGACTATGAATTGGGATTTATCAAACAAATTTTTTTGTTATTTTTGTGAAATTTAAATTGTACAATTGTTAATAATTTTTATTTTCTCTTGAGTCATACCATGTGGTACAAATTGAATTTTGTGGATAAATTCACTACAAGGCCTCACGAGATACCACTCATCTTACTAAGGTAATCTATGGGTTTAATGACTTATTGTGTACGCTTATTGCAACCGTGTGCCCGCATGACACATATTATATCCCTTAGCTAATAAATATTATTTATTGAATCTATTTTTACTTCCCTTACATTGCTTGGGACTAGCAATGTCTTAAGTTAGGAGGGATGATTTAGTATTAATATTTCATATTTATCCCTCTGATTTCGACATTTTTATGGTTCTGAACATTGCATTTGTATGGAACTTAGATCATATTAATAGAAACTAACCTTTTTATCAAGTGTTTCGTGTTTGTTATATCTCTCATATGTCTTATAGGTAATTCATGAAAGTGAATGGAAAAGAGTAGCGCAAAACAAGGAAGACATGTAAAAAAGGATAGTCAATGGCAAAATGGTAATTTTTCATCCAAAAATCTAGATAAGGCGCCAACCTGAAAATCATAGATCTCGAGTTCACGAGAACATATGAAGAAATGACACCTCATTTCGAGTCCCAGTGAAGAAATTACATAAGTTTGAAGATTGAGAAAAGTTTAGGGATAAAAACCATAGAAAGAGAAAGTTTCAATCATTTATAAAGTGGTAGATCAGGAGAAAAAACCCTAACCGATTTGATTTTGGAGATAATCGATTCATTTTTCCATGTGGTTCGATTCAAGGGGTTCGATTCGGTCTATAGGTTCAATATTTTGTGAGAATTTTTATCTTCTCCTATTTTGTAGCTAAAGTGGTTAGGGCTTTGACATAGCCTCTTAGCCATTTTTCTGTACATATATATAGAATTTTGGAACCTATTTCACACACTTCATATTATTAAGCTTGGAATTCATCTAGAATTGTTTGGATTACAAACACTTGGTAAATTCAACATTTGCATTCCAGTAAAGACTAGTTCTTTCAATTTTTGAATTTCTTGCTTAGTTTGAAGTTCTTTGTTCTTGCATCTTGGATTATCATCAATTCGTATCTAATTTCAATTCTTGTATTCTTTATATTTTGATATGGATTCCTGTATGCTTAGTATAAGTTTCTTATAAACATCCTTCATATCTAACTAAATTCCTTCATAGGTTGGGGAACATGAACTCAACGTAGGGTTTTCAACTTTGAATGCAAAATTCATAGTAACTAATTATTTAGTTCTTAAAGATTAATATATTAATCGGGACTAATCGTGTAGATATCTTAGCCCAGTTTGTCAAAATCAACCTGCGATTTTGAGAATACATTATACGTATCAGCTAAGATATCAATCGCGCACATCAATTTTTTGACCAATTATTATGTGGGTTAGCGCCCAAACATATTTGGTGCTTCGAATCGATGTGATGCTTTTCCTTTGAAATTATTTTGGTTATTCTCAATTTTGTATAGTAATACTTAAACACAGGTTCAATTAGGATGGGGACCTTAGTCATTAGTGATATTAGGATTGTTGGGTGAGATAAATCTAAAAGGCACTCAAATGTGAGGGGCATGTGTATAGTTATTTTTTTATTTCAATTACAGTTATACTCTTATTCTTCTTGGACTTGCTGTTAACATTGTGGGCATAACGTTTCAGGATCCAGATCATCCATACCATCCCAGCCTTGAGCAGTTCCACTATTTGTAAGAACAATTTTTCTAGGATTATTCATAGCATAACTTTAGGATAGTTTGGCGTATCCCGTTACAAATCGTCATGCACCGTCAAGACGAACCGAACTCAAGCATTTCTAAGTTTAAAGACTTTCCGACATCCCGATGAGGTATTACACAATTTAGATTTTGAATTAATTTACGGAATTGTATACTGGGATGCTTATTTTTTATTAAAAATGAATAGGAACTTTTTATCTTTGAAAAAGAAAATTGTTTTGTGAGTTTATTGTAGGCGGAGTTTTAAAACTTTAATTTTTCGTTTATTTCATTCAAACCACAATGAGATATCTTTCAAACCACATTGACATGTCATTTAAACGACATCCTCATGTCGTTTGCTCCATCGTTTGATGTCCAGGATCTCATATGGATCAAACGAGAGCGTACTGGTTTGTTTTTTAAGAGGTCGTTAGATCGGTCGTTCGAAGCCACTTCAAACGAGATCCCAATCTCGTTCAAATGAACTTATGATATCTTTCGAATGACATGCCACCTTAAGTTTTATATAAATACATATTTCGTGTTCAAAACATTTAAGAGTTTTGACAGAATGTTTTCTCCATATCTTTTGCAAAAGTTCTTCACTTTTTGTGTTAAAAAAAACTTGTTTAATTCACAACAAAAAATCCTAAAATATTGTTCTTGTGAATGTTTTAATCCCTAAAAAGTTTGTATCTTTATATACACCTTTTTTCGAAGGATCCACAGTGCTGACTTGTGATACCTAGGGGGATTCACTACTGAAGACGAAGGCTGAGGCTGACGGAGGACTGCGGTCATGTGATTCTTACGAGGATCATAGTTGTTCATTAGAGATTTTCGAAGAATATATCATTATACTTATTACGGATATCAAGTAGTTTGCAAGTCAACTCTCTTATGAATTTTTAAGTAAATAAAAGGGTTTTTTACCTTTGGGGTTTTTCTTGAAACTCGGCCTTATCATATTTGGTTGTTTAATTTATCTGTTTTATCACCATAGATGCATGATTAGGATAAATAAATCTATTTAAAATTGACCTACACAATTATAATTCATGTTCTAATATTTATTTGGAAACACCATTGAGATTATTTTGCTTTTACAAATTTGTATCAGAGCTTTTAGCTGTTATTACCTTCTCAAATTAGTATCAGAGAAGGTTTCACTAAGTTACTGTGTTTGATCTTATTTAACTTATTTTTTGGTGGTTGCTTATTCTTCTCTCTCGTGCTTGTGTTTTTTTCTTGATGGATTCTCATTTGAATTTTAAGTTTGTCGAAAGAATTGAATTTCTTGAAAATCATTTTAAAAATATTTTGGAACTTATGCAAACTGTTCAAAATCAAAGAGATATTGTTTGTGAGAAATTTGGTGCTTTATATGATGATTTAAATCTTTAAAAGTGTCCAAGGAAGGGAGTGAGGATAGGTTCCTTGTTTTAGAAAAAGAATTATAGGACTTGAAAAATTCTAGGGTTTGTGTTTGTGTCAAAGATTATGAAAATAATTTAATTAATGATTTTATGGCACGTGAGAAGATTCTTAGGGATAAATTTTATTTTATTGGGGGGAGCGTGACAAATTTCTAGGTATGATTGATAATATAAAGAAGGAGTCCTTAAAATTGGAAGAGTCAAATTCTTTTCTTGAGTAAAAAATTTTGAAGTTAAAAGATAATTTAAAAGACTCGAGTAGTTTGAGTAGTGATGGTAATGGCTCACATGTTTCTAATGCTTCCGTTGTGAAGTCAAGATCACTATTTATTTTAGAGGGTCAATTAAATCTAAGGATGTTAGAAAAGATCAACCCGTTAGGTAACATTCTCACGTTTATACATGTTCACATTGTGGTAGGAATGGCCACCTGTAACAACCCTCACTTTTGAGAGTCTATTTTATATTTATTTACTATGTGTAGTAATTAATTATAAAATGATGGATGTAGGGTAAATATTAATTGAATATGGGAAAAGGTTAATATTTACTAAAATGTTGCGTAGTTACCTTGTGAATAGGTAAAACTATCCATGTTGTGATTTATGGTGTCATAAGATTTAAAATGACATTTTTGTTTAATATGAAATCGGAAATTAAAATGAGTTATAAAATTTCCAAATGATAATTTGGAGGGTGTAGTTAGTCCCAGTGGGTGCGAGACAGTCAAAATAAGTGCCATATTGCATTTTGGTATTTAGGGCACTTTTGACTGGTTATAGCTTAAATGTGTAGTTGCGTATCATTATATCGCGTATTAGTCATTTAAGTGGGCTTATTAGAATTAAGCCACATTTTATTTCCCCAATCTTATTCCCATTCTTCCATTACACACTTCTAGACTTAGAGAGAGAGAGAGAGGGAAGAAGAGAACTTGGTAGAAAGAGAGAGATTTGGAGATTCAAGCTTGGATTGTTGCTCTCATCCTCATCAAATATGATCCTTGCAAGTTTGAGGCAAGTAACCTACTTGCTATTATGTGGTTTAAGTAGAATAATTAGTATTGATAGTTATGAATTTGTTATGGTTTAGAAAGTTTAGGGCTTTTTGGTGGATTTATGGGTATAAAACCCTTGGAAATAGATTTGGATGATAAATGTTGTTATTGATGGTAGTTAGATGTATTTGTGGTGTATTAGTTCCATTAAATGATCTTGGTTTGGTTGGTTTTGGGTTTAAGGAGAAATTTGGAGTTCAAGACTCCATAGCCAAACTTGGCTTTTTCGCAGGGGCGAATTGATTCGCATAGAAACAGTTTCCCAGGTCTGAGTACCCGAATCGATTCGGGTTAAGGCCGAATCGATTCGGCCTTTACAGAAACTTGAGTTTGTTTTTCGAATCGATTCATCCCCTAGGGAGAATCGATTCAGTTCCTGCAGTTTTGTGTTATTTTCCTCTTAACTTTTATCCTTTTTCTTTAGGTTTAGGACCTAGGAACCTTATTGAATGAAGTAAACTTAGAGTCCTAGAGTATTAGTTGAGTTTGGTCACCACCCTAGACTAGAATTGGGTCATCTGTGGTTTATTCCGGGGAGGTTTAAAGTAATGTTAAGTCATTACTTGTTTTATTGAATTTTTAGAAGTTAGGAGTTTAAATGCCCATGCTTGGAGATTTTAGGGGCTTATCGGAGTTATATGAACTTTGGAAATTGTAGAATCATAATGATTATTTGGAGATTAAGTCGGGACTTGAAATTTGAGGAATATTAATGATGATATTCGATGATAATAGGTTCGAATGAAAATGAACCAAATGATTTAATGATGATAAGTTCGAATAAAATGAACCCAACACATGGATAATGGAAATGGGAATTGGTAATGAAAACTGAATATGAAAATGAGATCTAAAATGTAAATGTTAATTTACTTGAACACACTTCTCTAAATATTATCATAAGGGAAGTCCGCGCGCGAGGTGATTCCCCCTGACAAATTAACGCAGGGTAGATATAGTCCTAGGCCATATGAGCGCTGTTATGTATATATATTTTTCTGTGATGGGTAGGTAATTCTGGGTGTGGTTATGACTACCCCACAGGCATATGGCCGCTTCCCGACATTGCGTTATGAGCCCAGGTTGTCTTATATGATAGGCCCTGGAAGATGATAGTTATTTAGGGGGGCGCCCAGTGGGGAAACTCGAAGGGGCAGTCTTAGAATCGTTATATGTATGAGAATATAACTTTTCTGCATCAAGTGGGACTTGATGGATATTTATGCCATAAAGACCATGGATACGTGCCACAAAGAGCATGTGACTGAGATATGTGCCATAAAGATCACTTGATAGAAATTGTATTCCTGTTAAGGAATGAAAAGATAAAAATGGAAATGATGATTGATGATAGAGGTTTTTAATTAATGAAGTGAATTTATATCTTCTTAATTAAATCAAATGAAAGATTATATTCCTGTTAAGGAAAGTAAGGGGGAAACGGTAATATGATTAGTGAGAAAAGGTTTTTATTAAAGATGTTTACTTATAATTCTCTTGTGCAAATGATTTACATTTCATAATTAGTTCAAATGTCTTAACTTGTAATGTAAGTTTAACCTGCTAGATAACATGCTAGTTTTTCATCCTTGTCATTCATACATAACTATTCATGCCTATCATGCTTTTTATTCTGCTGGTGATCATATAAAACCCGGCCCTGACCGGTTCATTTTCCTTGTTGTGTATATGCTTGTATCCGCTCAGGTGCTCCGCCGCAAGGGCACCCGTTGTGATTATTTCCATTCCTTTGTATTTGACGGGCTGTAAGATTTTGGCGGATTATTACAGGACCTTGAATTAGACGCTTTCATCTTTGTATTCTAGATATGATCGGGTCTTAACTCGGGCGTGTGGCTCAAACTTTTGTATTTGATTAATGAATGTATCACATAAGATGTTAAATTATTGTAATACGTTGTATGTAGTTGTGGACCGACAGCCTATTCGGTCCTCTTGTGTATATTCGTTTCCGATGTAATATATACTCTTTTGGAATTCCACTTACTTGTCGGATTGGGTTGTTTAATTTATTTTCTTAACTTGTTCTAAAACTAAATTCTCAAATTTTTGGCAACCCGTTTTCTGATTTATTGGGTGGTTTTCCCGTATACTCAGTTTATTGTTGTGATGCTGAGAATGATATCCATCCATGATTCTTGTTACATTTGAGTATCGGGCTGGCCACCCCTTATCTCGGATCGCGGGTTGTCACACCACCTTAGGCATTTTTGTTTTGATCTTGAAAGAGGTCCTAGGAAGTTTAAGTCTAGTATCCCGTTGGTTCCCAAAACCCCTAGTCATCATTTCACATCTATTTGGGCTAAAAAATCACTTGTGGAGGCTCTACATGGTAGACTAGTTGATTCTCACATACTTGCACATGATTATTCTCTTGCCATATCATATGAATGATTGATGGCATGTTTTATTTATCACACACTGGTTGTGCTTCATGTTGTATGTTTGCTCGTGTTGTGATGTGTAATTTTTGTATTATATTTTCTTTTATTGAGTCATATTGGGAAAATATAAAAAGATTCTATTTTTTTTAAAAATATTTTGAAAACTTCAAAAAGATTTTTGGTTGTTTGTGTATTTTTGTTTTACATATTTGGTGTGGCATATTGGTGTGTTTGAATCCAATTCGCTTTGCAAATTTCATTTAGCTAAGACATTTGGTTATGACTTTAGATGCTTAGACTGATCTTAACCATATTTATGGAGTTGTTTCAAACTTGACTTGCTTTATGGATTCGACTTTGTTTATGCCTCCACACACACATGCACGAGTTTATTGGATTTTGACTTCATGATGTGTATTTGAGCTTGGTGAGATTTTCTCCTATCATTTCTACCATTTACATATTTATTTGACTATGAAGGATTTATGCATGTAAAAACTTTTGCCCGTGAGATTTGTTTAATATTGAAAAAATATGAGTGTGCACGAAAAAGGGCTGCGAGAGTATAATGAACTCGTCATGAAAGCCACCCTTGAAAAGAGCCCATGGAAAAAATAAGGCAATAAAAACAAATATGCCAAAAAGGGGCCAAATAGTTTAGTTTGATATAATCATTCAAAAGAAAAGAATAAAATAGAAAAATATGATCATGTTTATATTTTAAATGTGTTTGGAAGGAAATAATAAACGGGTTTGCACTATGATAATGAATCCTAGTTATGTTTATTTTGTCATGACACTATTGATTTGTAGAATCATTAATATTCTAGGCTTGTGTTGATTTTGCTTGTTTTGTTCATCAAGTTCATATTTAATTGTCAATTGAGGATAAAACTTAGTTTGATAAAGTTTTGTGGTTAATTATAACTTCTTGAACATATTTGAGTATTTGGGTTATAATTCTTTTGTTACTGGTTCGCACCCATTCATTCCATTCCATATGTTTGGATACATTGATACTATGCTAGTGTGTAAAGCTTATGTGTTTGGTATCATATTTTGTGGTGTTTATATCTATATATGTGTGTCGAATTTATTTTGATATATTTTGCATAACTCATATATGGTAGTGTGTTATATTTTCGTAAGTTTTGCATTTTGCTGAAAAAATTGAAAATTTTCAAAAATCGTTGGTTGTATTTGCCTTTGAGATGATCATTACCTGTAATTGATTTATATCTTTTCTGATGATATCTTATTTTCTGCGTGATGCTTGGTATTTATGATTATGTTTCTACTTCTTTGTCTATTTTATATTTTGGATAAAAACAAAGGGGGAGAGCAAATTAAAATGAGTTTGAATTACGATGGATAATTTATTTATTTATGAGTTTGACTTTGTTTTAAACTCGATGTGTCATGAGGGTATATATTTTTGTCTCATGTGTGTAAGTACTTCAAGCGAAATTCAAGACACATGGATGAAGACAAATTTTATAGAAGAAAGGGAAGAAGAGGAAGTTTGAAAACAAAGAAACTTGAGTCATTCCGTTATAAGGTTGGGAAGGGTGTTAGTATTTTTGTCATAGCAGATTTAAATTTTAATCTGGTGTTCAGTCATGTTTGTTTATTTTATACTGAAATAGCCATAGGGGGTTATTTATAAGAATAATTTTTCTAGGATTGTTCATAGCATAGTCTTAAGCTAGTTTGGTGTATCCCATTACAAATTGTCAAGTACTATCAAGATGAACCGAACTCAAGCATCTCCAAGTTTAAAGACTTCCTGACATCCCGATGAGGTATTAAACGATTTATAGTTTGAATTAATTTACGTAATTCTACTTTGGTATGTTTCTTTTTTTATCAAAAACGAACAAGAACTTTTTTCTTTTTTAAAAAGAAAATTATTTTTTGAGTTTACGGTAGGCAGAGTTTTTAAGACTTTAATTTTTTATTTATATCGTTCAAATCACATTGAGATGTCATTCAAACAACATTGAGTTGTCGTTCTAACCACAACCTCATGTCGTTCAAATGATATCCTAATGTCGTTTGATCCCTCGTTTGATGTCCAGGATCTCATATGGATCAAACGAGAGCGTACTGGTTTGTTTTTTAAGAGGTCGTTAGATAGATTGTTCAAAGCCACTTCAAACAAGATCTCATTCTTGTTCAAACTATCTTCTGATCTCGTTCGAACGATGCATCGCCTTAAGTTTTGTATAAAAACCATTTTTGTATTCAAAACATTTAAGATTTTTGACAAAATGTTTTCTGCATATTTTTTGCAAAAGTTCTTAATTTTATGTGTTGAAAAACACTTGTTTAATTCATAACAAAACATCCCGTAATATTATTCTTGTTTGTATCTTTGCATATACCTTTTGTGGAGAGGATCTCCATTGTTGACTTGTGATACCTGCGGGAATTCACTGCTGAAGACGAAGGCTAAGGCTGATGAAGGACTGTGGTCATGTGATTCTTATGAGGATCATAGTTGTTCATTAGAGATTTTTGAAGAATAGAACATTATACTTGTGGAGGATATAAAGTAGTTTGTAAGTCGTCTCTCTTATAAATTTCTAAGCGAATAAAAGTTTTTTTCCCTAAAACTTAGCCTTGACATAATTGCTTGTTTAATTTATTTGTTTTATCACTATAGATGCATGATTAGGATAAAAAGATAAAATATGTTTAAAATTGGTATCAGAGCTTTTAGATGTTATTACCTTCTCACTATCAACATCCTCTCAGTGTTCCCTAAGATGCAGGTGTCAAAGTCTGCATGCCGATTTATTTTAATTCTCTATTTGAATGATTTTAGTACCGTCCATATTGGTGGCATGTATGTTGTATATTTTATTAATTTGAACTCAGGCTTATATCGTTTTTGTGAATAGTGGTCTTTATATATGGTAACAGAGTTATTTTCATGTTCTTTCATATCTTTATCATTATTTTATTTAGATATGTTTCATTCCATTAATGCTTAGAATGATATTAAAGTGTTATGACTTTTGTATTATTTAATTTATGCCCGATCAACCTACAGTAGATTTTATGGGGTGTTACATCACCTATCGTAATATTTATGCTTTATTCGCTGAATTTCATGACAAGTTGGTGATTCTTGACCAAAAAAGCTAGGGTGATGTATCTCTTGGTTGGTTCTGTCATTATTGGCTGACCCAGGTTAGGGCTTTTAGGTCATTTATTAAAATAGGGCATGTGTATCGTGTGGTGGAACGTTATGTCCCGTTGGAAGTTGGTCTAAAAATTAGTTCAACTATTGGCATTAAATTTAAGCTAAGTATTATAAAAAAAATCTTTTCCAAAGGAAATGCTTCCTCTAGCTCCAATGGGTGAAGTTCCTCAAGAGTTGAAAAAAGATAAGAAGAATGATCAAACTTCAACTGCTAGTATTAAATGAAAAGCTTCATCGACAGCAGGTTACTCTAAAAGAGAAATAATTTCTCAAGTTAACAAGAAATTAAAGTTCACTAAGGAATCATCTAAATCTATGAGTGCTCCTTCAATAGCACCAACTTTATTTGAGAAAGCTAAATTATTGGTTTTTGATGTTATCTCTTGGATGGAATCTTATCATGTGAATGATGAGATTATAGCTCGTATGAAAAGACACCATTCGGTTGATGACTTTGTAATTTCTCAGTTTCACAAGTGAAATACATCTTTTTAACACTATTGATCCTTTTGTAGGATGTTCCTTCACTAGCCATGAAATTTGTGTTAATTCCTAACGTCACTCCTCCTAAAAGGGATCCTTTAATCCCAATCATTAAAGTAGATATTGTTCCAAGTTCTCCATTGTTACCTACTTTAAGGACTGAGTGAACTTATTCTAGGTGTGCTCCATATGTGAGTGCTTCATCGGTGGCGAGAAATTACCTATGAACGAGAAAACTATCGGGGGCTTAACCGAAACTTCTAAGACTTCAAGTCCAATTACTCCCCCAATTTCACATGAGTTACCATTGTAAGTTGTTCCTGTAACTCCTTCAACTGAGGTAATTTGTTGTTAAACTTTTTCTTTGTCAATTTTTTGTATGTAGGTGGATGAATTCCTTCCATATTTTGGTCTCTCTATAGATGTGATAGATCTAATGCGGTCTATAAATAAGGAGATCCTTCACCATAACCTTGCGAGGCCAATTATCTCTTTGGACATTCTTGTGGTAATACATGCTTCAGTGGTACTTCTGGACAAGTATGCCCATATTCGTGAAATAATTGTTGATGTATATGCTATGTAAAAAAAATTCTAATTTTACTTTTTTTTACTCATTTGTGAACTCATTATAATTTTCCTATATTTGGGGTGTTTCATCTTGCCAACAATGAGGAGTGAAGCAGATAAGTTCTCTTACTGATATTACTTTAACATTAGTGGACATAGCCTTTTTATCTATAGAGAGAGTTTATGTTTCAATGAAGCCAATTATTTTGGCTCTTGAGTATTCTCCAGAAGCTCAATCTTAAGTTATGTCTGGGGATGTGACAATTCCCCCAACTTGAACTATTGTTATTCATGTTAATGAGGTAAATTTCTTCATACCATCATTCATGCGCTTGTGATGTCTCTGAACTATGTTAATATGAATGGTTTTCTTGGTATTATATCTTTCTTAGATATAACCTAGGAAAAACCTCACTTGCATGGTGATTTACTCTCTCATTTGAGTAAAGTTCACATAATATTTAAGTTTTGTCACCTACTTGGTGATGTACCCTACTTGAGTATGGTACTCTGAATTGTGTATTTTTACTATGTTTGAGTATCAATGTGATGTTTTTAGAGATGAATCTTGTTCAATTGGAGAGGGTTTCTTCAGTTATCCTAATGTGTGGTTCCTCCTAAGGTAGAATTTTCTTTTTCTTGTAATTCTGGGCAATAATCCCCATTTCGTATTCTAACTCAAATTTACAAGTGAAATACAAAGGAAGTTTATTTTTCTTACTATGAGTGTACTTTAGTCATTTTTCTTACTTCAACACTAGTCTATTTATAGCAAAATTGTAGTCAAAATTTACTTGTGTTTCCTTGTAAACTATACGTACGAAAGTAAGAAAAAATGAAAAATTTAGAAGTATTCTCTCTATATATGATAATTCTTTAACCATTTATTTTTAACTTTAAAAGGACAATATTCCTCAATCTATGAGATCAAAAAATATCCTAAACCATATGCCTCCTTAACAACATATAGCCCCTCTAGATTTTACTGCGGACTTTGACAAAAAGAGTCCTTTAATGTGGCTGACAAGAACTTTCAAAACTAAGTCACCTTTCATAAATTTTCTTGATTTTACCAAGTTCTCATAAGCTTTGGAGATTTGCTTTCTGTAAATCCGTGCCTTCTCTCATTATCTTTATGTTCATCTAGTGCTTCTAATTGAATCTTACTACTTTGGGGAAGCATGTTTCGTAAGGAATATCTGGAAGAAGGTACTCTAATTTTATCAAAAGAATTACTTCATCTCTATAAACTAGGGAAAAAGGTGTATAACCTCTCGATGGCCTCTTGGTACTTTTATAACCCCTAATAACCATAGGTAAAATGTTATCCCACGCACCAGGAAAATCTTCCATCATCTTGGATAAAATGTTAACCACGGTTTTATTTCTGGCCTCAACTTAACCATTGTCTTTGGCGTAAGCCACTGTTGAGGTGAAATGTATGATTGAATATTTTTTAGTTAGCATTACCAACTCTTTTTTGGTAAATAGAGTTCCATTATCTGACAAAATAACCTTGGGAATGCAAAACTAATAAATGATGTATTCCTTATGAACTGTGCCATCACATATGTTGCTACTCTTTTCAAGGGTATTGCCTATGCCCACACATAAATTCACTTAGTTGGCATGAGAATACATATCTTGCCTCTAGATTGTGGTTTGATTTCCTTTCCTAGGTGATATGCACAAGTGTGAAAGGATAGGGAGTCGATACCGAATCGAATTTCACCGATGGAGCATGAATGCGGTTACCATAATATTGGCAAGCTTTGCACTTTCAAAAAAACTCATATGAATCTTTATCCATTTTTTGTGAATAGTAACCAATTGTCATGAGTTGATCATACAGTTTTTCTCCTCTAATGTGAGCTGGAACATAGGATTGTTTGAAGACTTGCTTTGTTGATAGAGCTTCTTCTACAACATGTAGAACCTTAGAGATCTTAGTATGATTCCTATGATAGCTTTATACATTGACAAAACCCCATCTTTGATAAAATCTATGTAAGGCTACCTCCAATTTATTTGAGCTTCTAAGAAATTACAATCGACGGGTTGAAATAAAGTTTGACACTTTACACATTCTTTTTGTATTATTGCGATGTCTTGCTTCATCGTTAAACAAAATTACCCCTCGCTTTGAGTTCTTCTATAAAGGGGGATCTCAGTGGTTTCACAAATTTATATTGTGAGTTTTGTTTAGCCTTATTTATGCTTCCTCTAGACACCGGACAACATGCCCCATGATTTTTATAGTACAAACTTCCTTAAAGAAAGAAATATTATGCTAACTCAGTATGTTTTAGCATTCCATCTATATTCTCCAACTTACTCCTTATATCTCTTCTCCAATTTGAATAATTGTTGCTAAGAAATAATTGGAGAACAGACGATGGAGTTGTTCTTCAATGGATCACCAATGTGGTGGACTCACCATCTATAATCACTTTATGTGCAATCGTGGCATTGGCATCACCATAACGGTTCATCATCCTTGGATGCCTATCTAGTTTAGCTTCATAAAATTTGCTTAACAACCTTTAAATGATCATTTTGTAAGGTGATAGACTGATGTGCTTTTACGCGTATTCACCATTCACTTTCTTAATCACAAGGTTGGACTCTTCTTTGATGCAAAATAAGAAGATGCTTCTTTACAGAGCTTCAAGCAAGCCCAAAATCTGTGTTTCATACTCTAACTTATTATTTGAATAATGGAAATCCAATTTAATATACAGATAAATATTTTCCTTTACCCTAGGCAAGATAACACCTACTCCTCGCTTGCCTTTAGTAGATAAATTCTCAAATTCCATAGACTATTCTTCCAAATACACCTCATAAAGATTGACTTGTAAATCATCACCTCAAATATCTTTGTGAGGTAGCTCAAACAATCGTGAGGGAAAAAAATTCAATAGATATGCGTAGGCTTGGATTTTAATTACATGAGGGACCATAGACTTCATATCATATTTAAAAGGAATGAGGAACCACCTTGCTTCTCTCCCAATAAAAATTGTTTATTCCAATAAAAACTTATTTGGATCACATCTTATTATTATATAGATAGTGAATGATAACATATAATGTCTAAATTTTGGGTCAATAAAGACTAAAGTTAAACATTGCCTCTAAATGCTAGCATAACTTATCTCAGGACCATGTATAATTTTACTCAAATATTAGACATGAATCTCTTGTGCATCAACCTCTTGTGAAAATAATACACTAATGGACCTCGTAATAGAGGTCAGATTTAATAGCAAATGTACTCTAGTCTTAGGTGGAATCATAGTTTGGGAAGAAGTGAGAAATCTCTTAAGCTTGTCAAAATCTTCTGGGTGTGTTTCCTCCCATTTGAACTTTAAGGTGTTATGCAACAACTCCATCAACAGATGAGTGACCTCAAATAGACCCGAGACAATTCTTCTCATATAGGAAATATTTCTAAGGAAACTCTTCATCTCCCTCTGGGTTTTTAGATAGAGTGTTTCAAGGATATTTTTTTCTTGTCTTGGTCTATTTAAACCCCTTGTTGATCCATCATAAAACCTAAGAATTTCCCACTCGTTACACTAAAGTCACATTTTAGTGGGTTCAGTTCGTATTTCCTATACCTGTTAAAAAGGCTTCTCAGATCAGCTAAGTGTGAGTCCTCCTTTTTCGATTTAAAAACCAAATAATCCACATAAAACTCCCAAATGTCATGCAAAATTGTCATCAGTATTCTTTGGTAGGTTACCCCTATATTTTTTTAGACCAAAAAGCATGATATTATACATGAAGTTGGCCAATGGAGTTCTAGAAGTCAGCTTTTTTGCATCAGCTGGAACCATCTTGATCTCGTTATAACCCATATAACCATCCATAAAGTTGTACATCTCATGATTAACTTTTGAAATGATTAAGGTATCAATTGAAGGTAGAAGGAACTTATCTTTAGTGAAATCTCCGTTAAGATCTCTAAAGTCAACACAAATGCGAATTTGACTTTTATTCCTTTTTTCCACTGACACAATGCTAGAAAGCTAAATTAGATGTTGAATTGGCTTAATAAATCCAATTCCTAATAATCGTTCCGCTTTAGCCTTTATTCTTATATCGAGCTCAGCTTTGTACATTTTGGTGGGCTACTTAGATTGAATTTCTAAGGGCATAACATTGAGATTGTGAAAGCTCATATCTTGGTCCAACCTAAGCATCAGAGTGTACTTCCATGCGAAGAAATATTTGTACTATTGAATGACCTTGATCAGCACCAACTTCTTTGCAACCTCTAAGTCTTTCTATATAAAGATTGGATTTGGTTCCTCCTCACCCCCAGCCAAATTAATCTACTCCAACTCTACTTGGGGCTTTGGATGATCCTGCATGAACTAGGGATTTTCTTTAATATTTTTTACAAACTCTTGAATGTTGGAATTATTGATTACAATACATTGTCCTTGATTATCCACTCAGAAGAACTCATATTTTGGGTTAACTTCATCAGTCGACCACTTATACATTCAGAGGCATTAAACCACCCTTTCATCATCAAGTATGAATTTTTTGCATTATCTTTTGGGGGTGTTGGATCCTTCTTTTTTTTTGGAGCTTTCCACCTTCTCCATCGTTAGTCAAGTTAATCTACTCAATTAACTCTGGCGTATTACCTCCTTCTCGACTGGGTCAATTCTTAGGTTCGTCCTATTTACCAATTATTTAGTGATAGAATGAGGTTTGGGAGTAACATTATTCACTTCCTTAACTTTTTTAACTTTTTATATCTCTTCATCACGATCCACCATAGGTCTCAATCACTCCTTGATCTTGGGAAATCAGACTCCTTTAATACACTTTATCAAAATATGTGTGCCCTCATTCATATCTGTATAGAAAGCAACATCGAACAAGTGTTCTTCCTCTTTGGAAAAAGGCTTCTTGGTCATATGAATGATGATATCAGTTCCTTTAACGTTAGCCTTAGCACATTAATGGGAGGTTGAAGGGACCAAACCATGGTTGTACATCCAAAATCTTCTAATCAATAGATGGTAGGAAGTCGCAGATTCAATCACACAGAACTTAATGTGTGAAATGAAGTTGCTCATTATTATTTCAACATTTACATAACCAAAAAATTTGGATGTTCACTACACTAAAAACAGCAATTTGGTACACCCTGATATTAAAAATCTGGCACAGTTTAAAGCTGTGCCAAATTTTGGCACGGTTTAATAACAATCTGACACACTTTAAAACAGTGCCAAAATTTGGCATTGTTTTAAAGTGTGCCAAAATTGAGTACACTTACTAAAATATAAAAGACCTAAAAAAAACATTAGATAACATTTCTTTTCATTCCCGCTCAAGCCCGTCTCTCTTTCATCTCATTGGCGCTCTCGCCTCTCTCTCTCTCTCTCTCTCTCCGGCCAGCTCTCTCTCTCAATCTATCTATCTATCTATCTATCTATCTATCTATCTATCTATATATATATATATCTCCGGCAAGCTCTTTCTCGCTCTCTCCGGAGAGCTCTTTCTTCCATACTCTCTCTTACCGGTAAAAAACCTCCACCAGTAAAAAATCTACGATCGATTTTGGCCACTGAGACTTCAATCGACCAAAGGTAGCAACTCCATCGTGTTTGACCATCCGAATCAAGGTAAACCCTGACCAAATCTTTGAAATGTAGTTTTGATATTTTAAACCAATATATGTAACAAGTTTACTTTAGCTTTATTCGGATGATTGTGAATTATTGATTACCATTTTATGTTATATTGATGAGAAAATGAGATGGATTTTCGATTTTATATTGAGATTTTGTGATCTAGGCATTTTAGGAACACCTAATTTGGGATATTTTGGTTTCAATTGTTTGATGGGGATATAAGTTAATATACAATTTTTATGCGTGTATAATTTTGTGATTAGTGTTGGCTTCCTCGCTGGCATATTATGCAAGTTTTTGCCATTGTGGCTCTTCTTATTGGTGCTATTCAAAACTTTATTAGCTATGGTTGGGCATGGCTCATCGTTACCGATCGAGATCCTATTTTGCCATTATGGGTTAGTCTCTCTTTCCTTTTCTCATTATTTTTGTTAGATTATAAGATTATTTCATGATTTGGGTATGTCTTTAAAAATTTTCATGTTTATATTATAAGCTTATTTCATTGTGGGCTGTGAGATCCTATTTTTCCCAATGTGTTTCTCTCTAGTGGTAAAAAAGAGTTAAGAAATCATCACTCTTTAATTCAATCCATTTTCAGCTTTTTGTGATTTGTGGAAACTTCAACTTTGAGTAACCAGACTTGAGCTTTAAAAGCATTGCATAGTCATTCGTATAGGTGACCATATATGGATCAATTGATTGAACCTTCTCAAATTTCATTATAGCTTCTTATTCGTATAGGTATTTTTGGTTGAGAAGCATTGGCGTCTTATTGGCTGGGGCCAAATTCAATGTAAATTTTATCATTGTAGAAATATTTCGTATGCAAATCATTATTTAAACATGACGCTTTGCATCACAATTGGCCAAAAAAAAGGATACCCCAGACGGTGATGCCACAATTGATCCGCTTATGATTGACACCCGACGAATGTTGCATTTTATTAACTCTACCAAGACTAAAATAATCCATATAATATATCTCCCCCTCTTTTAGTATCACGACAAACGATCTCCTTGGTGAGGATCCCCTTCTAATATATCTCTTTACTGTTAAGGGCCATTAATAGTTTAGCTATGCAATCTTGAAGACTAACTCTCTTTGAATCACTTTTACATCCTTCATAATCCACCTCACTTTTAAGAACTTCATCTTCCAAATCATTAACTAATTGGAATATGTCACAAAAATTGTTCTTGTTCTATGTTTTGAAGACATCGTTAAGTCTCTACACTTTAATAGAGAATTTCCTTATGACTAGAGCCCGAACTTCCCCACATCATGAAGATTTGACCACTTCAACAAAATCATGATGGTTGCACCACATAGATTAAAATTTAAACACTTTAGGAATGATGTCCAACTCAGTTTTCACATACACTAGCAACGAATCATGATTCGAACAAATTATATTCATATTATGGATGCTAATATGAGAGAAGAGTGAGGACCACTAGGAGTTCTCATATGGTTCCTATAAACCCCATATCCAGTAAGCCACAATCATCTATGGCTTGATTAAAATCTCTAACAACATTGGAATCCACCTAATTTTCACCTAGTTTCTCTTATGACAAGTAACAACATTTGAATCTGCATTTTGTGAGTTTTCATCAACTTTTTAACTCTTATTGAACAAGATCTTTGAGCCACTTAACTAATGTTCCACACAATGAGACTGGTCATTTAGTTACTTTGGGATTGGAGTTTAAGGATCCTTTATAATTGGATCTGGTAGCCTTTTTATTCACGTCTTTGAGCCGAGCATTATTGGCTACTTTAATAATGTTTTTTCCCTTGTGTCTTCATTCTTCTTTGGACTTCTGCTTTATTTCCATTGTATCACCTTAAAAAAAAAATCTAGAAATTGTAATGAAAAGTTCAAACAGAGCCTTATAGTTCCACCTATTATAAGTTAATGAGATATATTTCAAGGTTAATACATCTCCTCAAAGGTAAAACCCTTTTAGATATGTGTTTTCTGTCATCTTTTTGTCTGTCATTTTATTTTTTTGATGTTATTTAGTCTTCCATTGAATTTTCATTTTGTATAATGAAACATAGCTACTTATAAAAGATTAGTTGAGAGAAATAACTACTTATAAGTTATTGGTCATTTTTTATGTTATTTAGTCTTCCATGTTTTCATTTTGTATAATGAAACATCCCTCTCTGCCTCCCTCCCTCCCAGGCTACTGCCCCTCCTTCTCTGCCTCCCTCCCTCGCTGCCTCCATCAGGTATGTGATTTGTGTTTTGTAGTAAAATCGCACCATTGTTATTTGTAGAAAGCTACATATATGCATATATGTGCATATATGAAAGCATATATGCAGATATCTGCATATATGATTGCGAATGTTAATATGGTAGCAATCCATACGTGTTTCATTTTATGGCTAAAATTAGTCTTCAAGATAATAAGTGAAATGTTTTGGTTTGAAGATCTTGAACAATAATTTTATTCTGGACCAGTTTCCATATTGTAACTGAGGTTCTTGGAGGAATATACTTCTTCCAAATGAATAAGAATTCATCACATCTAGGACGTTTTATTCTGACCACTTCATAAGCCTCGTTGAATGTTAGATTCCCCATGTGAGTTGAAATCCATATAAAATAGTCATCTTGATTATCAAGTGGCAGCTGTAATTCTTCTATCTTCCTAGAAATAAGAGGGAATTTAGAGGAGAAATCAGAAGGTATATCACACTACCCTCTCTAATCCATTCACACGCCATTTGATTATTATAAGGAAAGTTCGGTCTATCTCTCATTTGGTTTACTATAGGTTCTCCAATCCACGTGTCAGTCCAAATATCCATAGTTTTTCCATTGCCAATAATCCATTCAAAATAAAGAATGATTAGGGTATAATCTTCTTGATAACCATGCCAAATAGAGCTAACCTTGTAACACATCTTCTCTCCAAAAGGAGTGAATCTATGATTCAAAAATTCAGACCTTGTAGACTTTTTAAAACAAGTTTCCCAGACATGTTTGAAGATGATAGCATTATTAAGACATTTGAAGCATGTTAAACTGAGACCACCTTCATTTATAGGAGCACAAACTTTATTCCAAGTCATAATGACCAACATTCTTTTATAAGTTGAACCATACCAAATAAATAATCTAACCCAAGCTCGCATTTTCTTTAAGATATTTCCAAGCCATTTATATACTATGAAACCGTATATAAGAATAGGTTGGACCACAAGTTTGATCAGTTAAAGCTACCAACAGAAGAAATAATGTTTCCTTGCCAACTATCAAGTTTAGTTTTAACTCTTTGATTTTATCTCCTTTAGAGTTCCATTTAACTATATCCTTATCCTTCCAATAGTTTTCCTCAGCTTTAAGAGCTTCAACCAAGTGTTTCTGAGCTACTATTTCAAGGTTTTCCCTGAATTGGAAGTGTTCCAGGTCTTGAATTTCTTCTTGGTTTTTAGCTAAAGAGACTTTACCTTTAATAAGGTTCTCATGAATATTGTCCAAAAAAGAAGTATTCAAAATTCTCAAAACACATTTGAGGTGTTTTAGTTTCTCTTTAAAAATATACACGGGGAAACTAGTTGAATTTATGTTATTCCATTCACTCTTAACAAGATTCATGAAAAAAGTGTGTGTTTACATCAAGTTCATTTCATTTTAGGAGGAAAATGAAACCACTTTATATAATAAGGACAAGGGAAGTTTTGAAATAGTCCAATTTGAAATGCCAGAGTTAGATCTATCCTTGGTAAATCATTAGTCCTATTAAACAGTTGTATCTGAATTCATTTACTTAAACTATATCTATGAAGTGTCCTTATTCATTACCTGTTTGGTTATTAAAAATGCTTGTTTGTCCTTAAAAGGGGTGATGCAAATCTTCTATGAAATTCCAAATACTGAAACTGATGTGGTATATTTTTAATACTGCTTTGTTTACTACCCTAACCATTTGTAGGCCTAAGTTTTTCTTTATTTTATTTCTCATTTCCTTAACTATAGCTATGAGTGGTGGAAGAGAAACCTGGAATTACAATTGGTGTTGAGCGACGGCAGAATTACAATTGAAACCATTTGTAGGCCTGAGTTTTTCTTTATTTTGTGCGACACTTGCTGTTGAGCGACGACGTAATTACAATTTGTAGCCCTAAGTTTTTCTTTATTTTGTGCGACACTTGGTGTTAAGTGACAGCAAAATTACAATTGAAACCACGAGAAAAATCTTAGCCCAACACTTTAAATGGAGAACAAACTTGGATGTTGCCTAGCCCATACCAGACATAGGGTGAATGGGGAGGGGCAGCCCCCTGCTAAAGTAAAGCAGAGCAGCGGAAGCCCCCTGCCGAAGCAGAGCAGCCCCTGTCCTCTCTTCTCTCTCGCCTATGTCCTCTCTTCTCTTCCGCCCCTATCCTCTCTTCTCTCCCTCACTCGCAAATGCAACCCCCTTTGATACACATGGTAATTGGCATATAAATCATAAAACAAACAAAACAAACATTTACCCGTCTTTCAGTTTAGATGTTGAGTTTTGGTTTTATTTGTAAACAACATTAAGTTTCTCTTAACGTATCATTGCAGGACACTATTTAGTTTCCGGCCAAATTGACATTTATTTTTCTGATGTTGCGATTCTTTTTGTTTACAAAAAAGGCTAAAATGGACTATTAAATACAAGAATGCCATGTGGGCAGAGTTCATTGTCTTCAGCCTTTGAAACCCAATCGTAACCCTATTATTTTATATCATTCCGAAAAACATCTAGTATTCTAGATCTTCTTTGATAGGTTTCCCTGATCTTCTTTAATGTGGATGGAATCACCTTGCAATAGTATCACAAACCTTGGCCTGTACCTATCTTTCAAACAGCTATATAGCTGTTATACATACTGCTTATATATTTATAATAGCTATATAGTTGTTATAGTTATATATATATAATAGGGCTGTTATATATATATAACATCTATAACAACTATATAGTTGCTATATATATATATATATATATAACAAGTATATATGGAGCTGTTACCTATTTGGATTTCAGCAGAGCATAGAAACTCTACACCAAATAAGAACTTAGTGTCTTGGACCTTCCTCCATTTTTATTTCTAAATGTGGACCATATTTGACCAACTATAGTATGATGGTTATAGTATAGTATTTAGCAACCGCAAGATGCTATCAAAGCTCGAATAAACTCTTGAAATTGGCATAACATTTTCCTTTTTTTTTCAGGCCTATAATGCCACGATATCGAACTTTGGATCAGCGAAAATGGGACCCTTAGCTAGCAAGCACATGTAACTATAATCATCACTCAAGAGTTTTCCAGAGATTAACAACTTCAATATCTTAGTTAGCTTTATTTTTCAAAAACATAGTTTGAAGTGTATTTTCACGTATTTGCAGTTGGTCAACCACGTCCAGACTTCTTTTGGCGTTGCTTTCCCGATGGCAAAGGGGTGAGTTACTCATCAACTCCCTTTAATTTTTACTCCCATGGAGAGTGTAGAACAAATGTATTGTACGAAATTATATTGAGGATTATGTGCCCACAGCTATAATGCACTTTTTCGTGAGCACTACAAATCCATTTAGATCTGACTGTATATCTATCGTTCTCAGGTCTGCATTGATAAGACTTTATCCTCCTTACACTTCAATGGATACGGCTTGAGGCTTAAGGCGTTCCTGTCAAGTTGTCCCGCATACAAGTTCCAATGGCTCACACTATAAGTTTATTCCAATTAACAAGTTCTGATCCTAATGAGGTGAGGGTTTACTTTTAGTGTTTTACTTTATTGTTTTGATCTCTCTTATCACTTTCTCTAATTCTATTTGTTCTCTATAGAAACTAAATGGGTTTTGTAGGCATATTTTTTTGTTGATGTTATTATGTACCTGCATACTTTATTGTCTGAATTGTAAAATAGAATATGACGATAAATTCAAAATATGTAGATTAGGCTTAAAAACAAGCCGTTTGAGCAAACCAGCCCCCAAACGATCCCGTAGAAGGCACGAACACCTCGCACGAGACCAATGTAACTTATAGGAACTGACCGCGTAGTCCCGGGTCTCCCGGTTTGAGAGTATGACGATAATTTGTAAAAATCAACACTTCGACCTAAAACACAAGCCGTTAAAGGGTGAAAACCCAAACCAGCCCCCCCAACGACCCCGTAGGACGCACGAACACCTCACACGGGACCAATGTAACTTGTAGGAACTCACCGCGTAGTCTCGGGTCTCCCGATTTGAGAGTATGACGATAATTTGCAAAAACCATACTTACACTTAAAAACAAGCCGTTAAAGGGTGAAAACCCAAACCAGCCCCCCAACGACCCCGTAGGAGGCACGAACACCTTGCACGGGACCAATGTAACTTGTTGGAACTGACTGCGTAGTCCCGGATCTCTCGATTTGAGAGTATGACGATAATTTCCAAAAATACACTTAGACTTAAAAACAAACCGTTAAAAGGTGAAAACCCAAGCCAACCCCCAATGAACCCGTAGGAGGCACGAACACCTCGCACGGGACCAACGTAACTTGTAAGAACTGACCGTGTATTCCCGAGTCTCCCGGTTTGAGAGTATGACGATAATTTGCAAAAATCACACTTAGACTTAAAAACAAGCCATTAAAGGGTGAAAACCCAAAGCAACCCCCAAATGACCCCGTAGGAGGCACGAACACCTCGCACAGGACCAATGTAACTTATAGGAACTGACCGCATAGTTCCGGGTCTCCCGATTTGTGAATATGACGATAATTTGCAAAAATCACACTTAAACTTCAAAACAAGCCGTTAAATGGCGAAAACCCAAATCAGCCCCCAAATGACCCCGTAGGAGGCACGAACACCTCTCACGGGACCAATGTAAATTGTAGGAACTGACCGCATAGTCTCGGGTCTCCCAGTTTGAGAGTAAGACGATAATTTGAAAAAATCACAGACTTAAAAACAAACCTTTAAAGGGTGAAAACCCAAACCATCCCCCCAACGATCCCGTAGGAGGCACGAACACCTTGCATGTGACTAATGTAACTTGTAGGAACTGATCGCGTAGTCCCAGGTCTCCCGGTTTGAGAGTAGGACAATAATTTCCAAAAATACACTTAGACTTAAAAACAAGTCGTTAAAGGGTGAAAACCCAAACCAGCCCCCAAACGACCCCGTAGGAGGCACGAACACCTCGCACGTGACCAATGTAACTTGAAGGAACTGACCGCGTAGTCTCGGGTCTCCCGGATTGAGAGTATGACGATAATTTAAAAAAATCACAGACTTAAAAACAAACCGTTAAAGGGTGAAAACCCAAACTAGTCGCCCAATGACCCCGTAGGAGGCACGAACATCTCGCACGGGACCAATGTAACTTGTAGGAACTGACTGCATAGTCCTGGGTCTCTCGGTTTGTGAATATGACCATAATTTGCAAAAATTACACTTAAACTTAAAAAAAGCCGTTAGAGGGCGAAAACCCAAATCTGCCCCCGAATGACCCCGTAGGAGGCACGAACACCTCTCACGGGACCAATGTAACTTGTAGGAATTGACCGCGTAGTCTCGGGTCTCCTGATTTGAGAGTATGGTGATAATTCGCAAAAATCACACTTAGACTTAAAAACAAGCCGTTAAAGGGTGAAAACCCAAACCAGCCCCCCAACGACCCCGTAGGAGGCACGAACACCTCGCACGGGACCAATGTAACTTGTAGGAACTAACTGCGTAGTCCCGGGTCTCCCAGTTTGAGAGTATGACGATAATATACAAAAATCACACTTAGACTTAAAAATAAGCCGTTAAAGGGTGAAAACCCAAACTAGCCCCCAAACGACCCTGTAGGAGGCACGACCACCTCGCACGAGACCAATGTAACTTGTAGGAATTGACCGCGTAGTCCCGGGTCTACCGATTTGTGAGTATGATGATAATTTACAAAAATCAACACTTAGACTTAAAAATAAGTCGTTAAAGGGTGAAAACCCAAACCAGCCCCAAATGACCCTATAGGAGGCACGGACACCTCGCACGGGACCAATGTAACTTGTAGGAACTCACCGCGTAGTCTCGGGTCTCTCGGTTTGTGAATATGACGATAATTTGCAAAAATCATACTTACACTTAAAAACAAGCCGTTAAAAGACGAAAACCCAAACCAGTCCCCAAACGACCCCGTAGGAGGCGTGAACACCTCTCACGAGACCAATGTAACTTGTAGGAACTGACCGCGTAGTCCCGGATCTCCCGGTTTGAGAGTATGACGATAATTTGCAAAAATCACACTTAGACTTAAAAACAAGTCGTTAAAGGGCGAAAACCCAAACAAGTCCCCTAATGACCCAGTAGGAGGCACGAACACCTCTCACGGGACCAATGTACCAATGTAACTTGTAGGAACTGACCGCGTAGTCTCAGGTCTCCCAGTTTGAGAATTTGACGATAATTTGCAAAAATCACACTTAGACTTAAAAACAAGCCGTTAAAGGGTGAAAACCCAAACTAGCCCCTAAACGACCCCGTAGGAGGCACGAACACCTCTCACGGGACCAATGTAACTTGTATGAACTGACCGCGTAGTCCCGGGTCGCCCGGTTTGATAGTATGACGATAATTTGCAAAAATCACACTTAGACTTAAAAACAAGCCGTTAAAGGGTGAAAACCCAAACCATCCCCCCCAACGACCCCGTAGGAGGCATGAACACCTTGCATGGGACGAATGTAACTTGTAGGAACTGATCGCATAGTCCCAGGTCTCCCTGTATGAGAGTATGACGATAATTTCCAAAAATATACTTAGACTTAAAAATAAGCCGTTAAAGGGTGAAAACCCAAACCAGCCCGCAAACGACCCCGTAGGAGGCACGAACACCTCGCACGGGACCAATGTAACTTATATGAACTGACCGCGTAGTCCCGAGTCTCTTGGTTTGATAGTATGACGATAATTTGCAAAAATCACACTTAGACTTAAAAACAAGCCGTTAAAGGGTGAAAACCCAAACCAGCCCCCCAACGACTCCGTAGGAGGCACGAACACCTTTCATGGGACCAATGTAACTTGTAGGAACTGATCGCATAGTCCTAGGTCTACCGGTTTGAGAGTATGATGATAATTTCCAAAAATACACTTAGACTTAAAAACAAGCCGTTAAAGAGTGAAAACCCAAACCAGCCCCCAAACGACCCCGTAGGAGGCACGAACACCTCTCACGGGACCAATGTAACTTGTAGGAACTGACCGCGTAGTCCCAGGTCTCCCGGTTTTATAGTATGACGATAATTTGCAAAAATCACACTTAGACTTTAAAACAAGCCGTTAAAGGGTGAAAACCCAAACCAGCCCCCCAACGATCCCGTAGGAGGCACGAGCACCTTACATGGGACGAATGTAACTTTTAGGAACTGATCGCGTAGTCCCAGGTCTCCCGGTTTGAGAGTATGACGATAATTTCCAAAAATACACTTAGACTTAAAAACAAGCCGTTAAAGGGTGAAAACCCAAACCAACCCCCAAACGACCCCGTAGGAGGCACGAACACCTCGCACGGGACCAATGTAACTTGTAGGAACTGACCGCGTAGTCCTGGGTCTCCCGGTTTGATAGTATGATGATAATTTGAAAAAATCACACTTAGACTTAAAAACAAGCCGTTAAAGGGTGAAAACCCAAACCATCCGCCCAACGACCCCGTTGGAGGCACAAACACCTTGTACGGGACCTATGTAACTTGTAGAAACTGACCGCGTAGTCCCGGATCTGCCGGTTTGAGAGTATGACGATAATTTCCAAAAATACACTTAGACTTAAAAACAAGTCGTTAAAGGGTGAAAACCCAAACCAGCCCCCAAACGACCCCGTAGGAGGCACGAACACCTCTCACGGGACCAATGTAATTTGTATGAACTGACTGCGTAGTTCCGGGTCTCCCGGTTTGATAGTATGAAGATAATTTGCAAAAATCACACTTAGACTTAAAACACAAGCCATTAAAGGGTGAAAACCCAAACCAGCCCCCCAACGACCCCATAGGAGGCACGAACACCTTGTATGGGACCAATGTAACTTGTAGGAACTGATCGCGTAGTCCCAGGTATCTCGGTTTGAGAGTATGACGATAATTTCCAAAAATACACTTAGACTTAAAAACAAGCCGTTAAAGGGTAAAAATCCAAACCAGCCCCCAAACGACCCCGTAGGAGGCACGGACACCTCGCACGGGACCAATATAACTTTTAGGAACTGATCGCGTAGTCCAGAGTCTCCCGATTTGAGTGTATGACGATAATTTGCAAAAATTAACACTTAAACTTAAAAACACTCATATATGTAATTTTTTAGTTTTAGTAAATAAAAAATTTGTAAATTATTGGGTTACTAATATCGTATCTTTTTTGTATCCTATTTTTTTTGCAGGATAACAGTTTATCGTTGGCATTTATTCATGTGGAACACACAAAGAACTCAATGGTTTACAACATGTGGTTTATTCATGATTTCATTTTTTTGTGTCATGGTCGTGCGGTCTTTTGTTGTTTTATTGTTGACTTTTATGGCCGTGCGGACTTTTGTAAGTTAATTGTTATATTTTGTTTCCGTGCGGGCTTTATGTTAGGTTGGTTTTGTATTAACAGGTTTTGGAATGTCCAGAAAATCGAGGAAACTCTACCCAATTTTTTTGGGCATGTTAATTGTTAAAGACTTGTAATCTTTTGAAGTTTGTATGTACATTAGTTTATTAACAACGTGCAATATTATTAATTTGTGAATTTTGTGCTTTCAAATAATTATTTTTTTTATTTTTTTATAAAAAATTTGGCACAGTTCAAAACCGTGGCAAAAGTGTATCATATTTTGGCACGGTTTTGAACTGTGTCAATTTTTTTTAAACTGTGCTGAATCTGGTATAGTTAAAAAGTGTGCCAGAAGTGTTCCTGTTCGGTTGAATCTGACACAGTTAAAAAGTGTGCCAAAAGTGTGCCGGAAATATCAATTTCTGGCATGGTTTAAAAGTGTGCCAGAAGTGTTCCTGTTCGGCTGAATCTGGCACAGTTAAAAACTGTGCCAAAAGTGTGCCAGAAATATCAAATTCTGGCACGGTTTAAAAGTGTGCTAGAAGTGTTCCTGTTTGGCCAAATCTGGCACACTTTTGAGCCGTGCCAGAAAAAAATTGCCATTTTGGAACACCTGATTCTGGCACAGTTCAAAACCGTGCCAGATTTGATCTGGCACAGTTCAAAACCGTGCCAGATTCCTGTTTTTGGTGTAGTGGTTTTATTATCATAGCCTGATATGGAAAGAGGCATGTCGATTAACCTAGTCTAAAAAATATTAGTTGCATAGAAAGAGCACATTGGTAGGATGTTGACCAAAGTACCTCTATCTATTAATACCCTGAAAAAACTTGTTATGTTTATACTTATTATTACGTATAAAGGTCTGTTGTGGGAAAATCTGATCGATCTATCAACATCTAATAAAGTTACCTCAGACATAAACTTTTGAATCAGCCAAACTATAGGCCATTTTCGTCTTAGCGTGGGGATAATATTTTATTTTCTATCTCAATAAGTTCATGAGCTATTTCCATCATGCTCTCCCGAGGCATGCCAACTTGGTCGAAGAATCATGAGAATTTCAGTGACTTCAACACACTCATAATCATCTATTTGATAAACCTGCTCATTATCCCTAATTCTAGGTTCATCGTAGGCAATGACTACTTTGGATATACTATAAAACAACTTCCGTACAATCTCTAGTATTATTCTTTTTATATCCTCTCTTTTATCGCTACATCTTCTATTTGCTCATCAAAAGCCACCATCATGTGTGCCCCATGTGCTGGCAAAGGATTGTTGTTAACGCTACCTTGAGGAATTTATAAGGTTCCTGCTAACTTATGTTTATTAATTATCCTTCTCAAGGTAAAATAAGAGGCCATGGTATGACAAATTCGCTAATGATTGTGGCAATATTTAGGGTCATCTTGCACGTTTGCACCAAAAGGATAAGGTGGAGAGTTTTGGGGAGGAAACACTAAATCATTTGTCACCATAATGTCGTAGTAACTAATTACCTCTTCAAGAATGCAGGGAAATGCTGGTGGATCTTCTATGTCAAACTTCGTCTTATTATTTTTCTTCTTTGCCTCGTCACCACCTTGAGCTTCTTTACCACCCTCAGTGTAGTTTACTCATTGCGTTTGGCCTCCTCTACCTTCTTGTTTTGTCTATTGCTTGTACATGATATTGGTCATAATACAGTTGGGACGAACAACCAAGGAGATGTTTATGGAAGCTCTCGTTAAATCTTTAAACATGCCTTTTCGGGTCTCATTTATCAAGTGATAAATATAATCCGACAATAACCCCTCAATAAAAATTTGGAAAATCTTGCCCTCCGTGGTATCTTCTCTTACATCTAGATATATCTCCCTAAATCTCCTGACGTAACTCATCACCTCCTCCTCCTACTTTTGCCTCTCTTAAGCAAGTTAGGTTAGTGTAAAATAGTCTTCTGATAGAAAAAAATTTTTTAGAAAAATTGGACATGGATATCCTCCCACTTAGCACCACTCATTGGGATTAAGTGGGAGTACTATATGTAGGTTTTGTCAGTGAGGGATTTTAAAAACTCCCTTAAACGCAAATTTTTATTGTTGCAGTTGGCGCTAGGATTCTTAATAAATCTTTTTATGTGCTTCTTTAGGTTGCCCACTTTTCATTGATCTTATCAAAGACTGGGGGAATATACATCTTTGGGTAAGGTTTGTCATTGTACTACTCTAGGTAAGGAGTTCGAAATCATTATAGATATATGCTACCTCACTAAGGTTTTGTGTGGACTATGCCAGGATTTTCATCATCTCTTTATTGACCTCTTTAATAGTTAAGGAAGGGTAGTCAACTTCCTTAAGTGGCTTGGTTATTGGCAAACAATTCACATGCGAGATATTTACAACATTAGGTAATTCAAGGATTGGTGTAAAAGTGGGAACAATATTAGACGTAGAGGGACCAACAACTCTTGCAGGTAGAACGTACGTTCCCATCAAAGGAACATTAGGTGGTGCCATGGGTGTGAAAACATATCTTGGGAATATTATTTCCCCAAACATACCCATTACGGATTGAGTTTGCAAGAACTCCGTAAATTTTTTAATCAGGTTAGTTATTTGATTGGGGACTATTATAGAGATCATAGAAGCTTGTCCCTTCAGGAATATTTCCTGTAACGATGGTATTTGGAGGAACCTTAACTGGAGGAACTGATAAAGAAGAAGTGATATTATTCTTCCCTTGGTGTTGAATATCATCAAAGTTTAGAGCACGATTGATGTTCCTCTTGATGCCTAAAATTGGATGTTATTCAAGTCAGCTAATTTTATGATCATAGATAAATAATAAAATCTAAGTAATTCAGACATAAAGGTTTTTAAGTGGTCCGACAATGAAGAAAAGCCTATATCCACTGTTATCGTATTGATTTTGATGATTACAAAAAGTTAGGTACTCTTGTTACAGTGAGAATAACCTAGAATCCATTTTATCTTACCTTTTGTGAAATGAATACAATGTATTTATAGTGATCCGGAGATCAAGGGATATAATGCCTTTATATATTCAAGCATTTACACATGTACATAATGAACATGATGGTTGATAGTCTTGAGAATGTGTGGGATGACTCTGGGATCTTTCTCACGTGATGACTATTTATCTACTTTGATGGTCTGTATTCTTCAGGTTGGTTGGCTTGCTAGCCGATCAACTATATTCTAGCCGATAAAGTGATTTATGACTAATATTATTGCCACGTATGAGGACAAGTGTCCATTTCTAATTGGTCCATGTAGATGGATAATTTTTTGCATCAATATAAGCCCCCAATGCTTCATTATTGATAGTTTTATTGAAAGGATATGGTATAACTCAGAAAGAGTTGCTCAAAAATCTTTTGTGGTCTTAGTCGGCTACCGACCTATGGGACTTGTAAAAATTTTCATCATTTGATCATGTAATGGAAATTTCGTGAATAATTTGAATTTTAGCGAACCACTAAAGGGCGTATCAGTAATTTCCCGTCTCTGGCATTGTGCAACTGTCAGAAACAAACCAGTTTAAGGCATCCACTCTATCAATAAGTTTTTGAACATCTTTTTTATAGGTTGGTGATTGCATCTCGATCGGAGCTTTGATTTTAATAGGGTTTTCTTTGACTCCTCTCTAGTTTATTATAAATTCGAGGAACATTCCTTTTTGCACACCTAATACGCACATGATAGGATTCAATTTCATTTGATGCCTTTCCAGTTGATCGAAATTTTGACGAAGGTCCTTAATATGATTTGAAGATTTTCTATTTTTGGTGAGCATGTCATCTACTTACACCTCCATATTCTTCATAATTTGTTCTTCAAACACCTTATTGAACAATCTCTGGTACGTTTCTCTAGCATTTTTAAGCCTGAAGGGCATCACATTGTAACAATAAGTACCCCGGTTGGTAATGAAAGAAGTTCTTTCTTTGTTCTCTGGTTACATTTTTATCTGGTTATATCCAGAATAAGCATCCATGAAACTCAACAACTCATATCCCTATGTGGCATCTACCAACTGATCAATTATGGGCAAAGGAAAATGGTCATATGGGCAAGCCTTATTAAGATCAGTGAAATCTACACACATTCACCACTTATTATTTTTCTTCTTTCCATCACCACATTTGCCAACCATACTGGATATTTTACATCCTCAATGACTTGGGCTTTTTGTAGTTTTCCTACCTCCTCCTGAATGGCTTGGATCTTCTCAGGACTGAACACCTTGTTCCTTTACTTGATCATCTTGGCATCCCTATTAATATTGAGCTCATGACAGAGGAAATTGGGATCAATCTCAGGCATATCTTCATGACTCCAAGAAAACACATTCTTTTGTTCCCTTAAGAACGCAAACATCTTGTGTTTGAGGAGTGGGGCCAATGTGGAGATAATTTGGGTAGTTCTTTATGTTTTTTCATTAGCCAATATTATGCCTTCAATAGCTTCTATTATCTGTCCTTTGACTAACAAGGGGTCATCTCGGGGGTCCAAAGTAACAACTTCTGACTCGTTGCTGGGCTTTATAGTGTCTATTTGGTAAGTGGTGGTCTTTTTCTTCAAATCGACCAAATCTTCTTGCTCGGATGAAGAGTAATAGCATTCTCTGGCTACCTTTTTATGACCCTTTACAATGCTAACCCTGAAGTGAGTATGAAACTTTAAACATTAGTGAATTATGGATGGTACATCTTCAAATTTCTTTAGTCCTACCCTACCAAGTATCACATTGTAAGAAGACTGAATATTTTTGTCCATAACCAAGAAATGTATCTTTTGGTGTGGCTTGCTGGCCAAGTGCTGAATAACATTTCAAACTTGATTGTTCCTAAGGGATACACTCTTTCCCCCGAAAAAACAACCAGGGGTCTGTGGTATGGTTCCAATTGGCTAAGCTTCAATCCCAAGCTCTGGAAACAGGGATATAAAATGATATCATCTGAACTTCCATTGTCTATTAGAACCCTGGAGACGATGGTCTCCTAGATTCTAAACTTGACGACTAGCGGGTCATCATGATGATACAGTACTTCAAAGAGATCATTTTTAGAAAAGTCGATGACAAGTCTGTCTTTGTTTACTTCCCTGGGCCGATCATCATCATTCAAATTGATACGTTGTATGTATGAGCAGGCTTGTGCTTCATTCAGATAATCTTTCCTCTCAGCAGTCTAATCTCCTCATTTTGTATCTCCACCTGTGATGACATGTTATCAAAAGAATCGAAACTTATCATAGCTCCCTCAATTTTTGGTTTCTTTAGCTTTTTCGATAGGTATGGATCGTCTTCATAACCATTCACGACCTTGCTTCTTGTCACAGGGAGAGTTTGACATTTCTCACGTTTCCCGACTTTTATGTCAATCAACAAATTTGTCGAGCTTTCCTCAGCGAATGAGGGATTCAAATTCGTTCTTTAAAGCAATAAAATTATCGCTCATGTGTCCATGATCCTTGTATAATTCATAATATTTAGATTTATTTCTCCTGCTTGGGGTGCCCTCAGCTTATCAGGCCACTTTAAATCTTTATTATTCATAATTTCCTCTAGAATATGGTTGGTACTGACTGTCAGTGGAGTGTATGCTTCATATTTTTTGGGCTTATCCTCTTTCTTTAGTTTTTTCTCCTTCTTTTTAGGCTTGTTTGTAAGGCTTTGCTTTACAGCCATTACTTATTCGACATTCATGATTTTTCTAGCCTTAGCTATGAGCTCTATTATGGTTTTAGGAGGATCTTTTGCCAATGCATAATATAACTTTTCTGTAAGTAATCCACTTATTAAAGCGGTGATGGATACTTTCTCTTCATAATCAACCACTTCCAGTTTCTCGTTATTAAAAGGAGTGATGTATTCTCTGGTGTTCTCTCTTGCTCGTTACTTGACACTTAGGAGATGAGCTACTCACTTAACTGGCTTGGCCCCAAAATAGAAGTTGTTAATGAACAACTCGACAAGTTGATTAAAGTTATAAATATCCTCGGGGCAAGTTGTTATACCATATCTGGACTGAACCAGTGATGGTGCTCGAAAAATCACCACATCTCAATTCATCACGTAAAAAATATATGTCAGTTGCAGCCTGATACTGCTTAATGTGTAAAACTGGTTCAGTTTTACCATAATAATTTGGAGTAACCACTGGTGTTTTAAACTCGGATGGATTTGGCAAATCAATAATTGCCTACATGAAGGGAGACCCCTTGACAATTTTTTTTTTGCAATGGGTTCTTTGCCTTGGCCATTTCCCCTAGCTAATCTTCTAATCGTTAGATCGATGGATGACGGATTTCCTGCATTAGACCTGTTTAAAGAAGCTGAGCCATCTCGGCCATGTATTTGTGCTGAGTTTTCTTCATGAGAAGTCTGCTTGGCGTGCACAGATCGTAGGACACTTGACCTGGATCTGACTTAGTCTTCACGATATTCGATTAGGTCTTCATATGGTCTGGATAACTCTATGTGACGATTCCTATTTTCTCGAGCCCCTAAACAATCAAAAGGGGAAACTCTACTCAACCTTTTCAAAGAGCTTGGCTTTTCAGAAGAAAAGGAATAACCATCATAGAAATATGTGGATCTAAGTGATGAGCTTAGTCCCGGATGATAAGACATATCGCACGATGACCTGGAATAACTGTGTTGTCTATTCCTAGGAGACAGAGGTGGCATGTCTCTCCTAAGAGGTGGAGCCATATTTTACCTGGAAAGAGCTGGAGACCTGGGTTGTAATGATTGAGCCAATTGCCTCATAGTTTCCTGCATAGCATCTTAACCCCTGGCAATATTGGCAAGAATTTCATTTAAGTTGGCTACTGTAGGCAGAGTAGATGGGATGTCAGTATTACCTTCGTTTCTGGCACTATTTCTAGGGTTATTCATTTTCCTTGAAGTTAATAATCAAACAAAGATGTACAAGATAGAGAACGGTGATAGACACACGTTCCTACAGACGGTGCCAATCTGTTGATGTCTAAAATTGGATGTTATTTTAAATTAACATGTCAGCCAATTTTATGATCACAAATAAACAATAAAAGAGAAGTAAATCAGACACAAAGATTTTTAAGTTGTTCGGCAGTGAAGAAAAGCCTACGTCCACTGCTGTCGTATTGATTTTGATGATTACAGAAAGCTATGTACTCTTGTTATAGTGAGAATAACCTAGAATCAATTCTATCATACCTTTTGTGAAAGGAATACAATGTATTTATAGTGAACCTAGAATCAATGTTTAGAATGACTTTATAGATTCAAATATTTACACCCGTACATAATTATAATCATCACAATTTAACTCATTTTAACTTTCAAACTTAATTATAAATAACTGAATTGAAATGTATCAGCTTTTGATGATTTTGATGATTATAATCATCGCAGTTTTTATATGATAACAAACCTTAGATTTGTCCGCTATGCATTTGCCGATAAATTGAGATAAAGATAACTATTTACTGTATATAATTTTTATTTACAGCGACCCCACGATATCCACACGGATGAGAAACCACCTAAAAAAAGCGAGTCTCCCTAATTGAAGCTAACCCACGCCCTTTTGGCTTCATACTACAAAACCTCATTTATAACCCCACCCTTCACGTGATTCCTCCCCTATCTGCCACTTTTTCTGTCTCACCCAATTCTTTCATTTCTTTGGTTTTTTCGCCTCCCTCTCATCCATGGTAGTTTAATTTCAGATGACCTGTGCGAAACCAACACATGGGTAATCTGTAAATCTGCCATGGGTCGCTAGCTGAGTTGATGATAGGGAAGCGAACAAAACAAAGAACCATGGAGTTTGCTAGGATTAGGCAGTTGATGCTCCTCTGGTGTAGAATCCGAACGACCCGTGTGGCCCTCGTGGGTGGAAACCACACCGCCTCTAGATTTTGCACTCGCTAACTTTTCTTCCATCCCCCTCTGGTTTTTTCCGTTTTCTATTTGCTAATATTGTTGATTTTATTATTCACAATATATAAGTTTGTGGACATCCCCAGTGATTCTAGATCTACAGGTTACGTGATGGATTTGGCTCCTGCATATAGGGCCAAAAGTAAAATCAAGATGGATGCGTTTGAAAGTGAAAATGGATATAATGATTTGAATACCCCATCCATTGTGATTATCAAGTTGCCGGTTATGTGCATTGTGGCACGGTCATTGTTCTTGGTTATGGTTATTATTACTGTGCCATTTATTTTGTCGATTGCTCGAGATCCTTCTAATGATATACACAACTCTGATATAGAGCTTGAACCTTTTGGTTTTGAATCGTTGCATTTGCTTTTCCAAGATCTGGCCGACCAAGGCCTACTCAAAAAGGGCGATAAAGGCCTCATTGTGAGCTCTCGCGTGGGCAATTTTGCCGGAAATTTGGAATTCTTGAGTGAGACTGATATTGATTTTGTTGTGGAATCTGATTTGGATCGCCAGGGCTCGATCCCGAATGAGATGTATGATTTTGTGTTCGCGTCTAGCTTTCGAGACAATACTGGATTTATCGATAGGGTTGTCAAGGTTGACGGCATTGTTGTTTTGCAATTGAGCAATAATCCTTCGGATGAGTTCCAAAAACACGCAAATTACAAAATTGTGTACCTTCGCCGATTTGAATTCACTTTCGTTGCAATGAAAAAGATTGATTTGGTGGTGGATGGGTTCTTGAATTCCCCAATAAAGCGTCGGCTTTTTGGGTTCACGGCAGAGGCAAAAAATGGGGCATTAGCAAGTTTGGAAGATGTTTTTCTTGAGCCGCCAAGGAAAAAAATGGCTAAATTGAGGAAAATTAAGTTTCTCCCTGACTTGTTGGGGGACTCGCTTGAAAGCTATCGTCGACGAATTTTCATCACTGATGAGAAAAATGATGCATTGAAATGGTTCGGTGAGAATTATCCGACGAAGAATAAGGATTTTGAGATTTACAATTTGGAGATTGAGATGTATGATTTGGGAAGGTTAACCAAAGTGGGGGCTCCTCCAGTTATTGGGGTATCGGATTGGTTGGTGAAGAATGTGAAGGAAGAAGATTATGTTGTGATGAAGGCTGAAGCACAAGTTGTTGAGGAGATGATGAAGGGGAGAACAGTTAATTTGGTGGACGAACTGTTTTTGGAGTGCAAAAGCCAATGGAAAGATGATGCAAGTTTGAAAGAAAATAAGAGGAAGAGGGCTTATTGGCAGTGCCTGTCATTGTATGGAAGGTTGAGAGATGAGGGTATTGCTGTGCACCAATGGTGGAGTTGATGTTTGAGAGACAGAGACACACCTTAGGCTATGTTTGGATCTCTAAGGAAGAGAATAAGTTCCTAAGTGTAGCGGCATTAATAGCTTGGTGTATTTAATGTATGGTTATTGTATTGTTGTGTCATGTAAGATGGCTTTCATGTTTGAGCCTTTAGTTGTGTTGGGTGTCTGTTTTGTGCTTATTTCCCTATACATCATCCCTGAGGTGCTTATGTTCTATGTAATAAAGTAAGGTGGGAGACGGCTCTTTAGATTTCCAATTGATGTGTATTTGTATGGTGGACTTGTTTACTATCAGTGGAGTATCTTTGTCAACTCTTTATATTAATTATTATATTACACTTGTGCTTCTATTGTAAATTATATCTGATACTAAAATCAAGATGAACATGCAAACGAATACGTTATGCACGGAGCATGTCCGATGGGTCCTACTCTATTATTTATGCAGGCTCTGATTACGGGTCACCAATTATTGTTACCGTTTCATGATTCACATGAAACCCAGTGGAAGATTACGAACTCTGAAGCTTTCACGCTTCTACCTTAAATAAATTAATCCATCGTAGTATTAGCTAAGAGCATATTCAATAACCATTTAAAAAAGTCTAGATTAACTCTTATGCGTAAGTGGGGTTTACGCATAAGAGAAAAATGCATGTATAATCTCAAGCTTAGGGGTGAATTTGATTTCCAGATCAAACATATATAAGTTTCAAAATTAGCCTTAAGTCACATTTATTGATCCAATCCTGACACTTGAATTATTATTACAATTTTTCTGTAACATTTACTGTACTTCATTACATCACCTCTATCACCACATGTCTCTCCACCGTCTCACACCTCCTTCACATTCACCACATACCACTTCCACTACGACCTAAAACCAAGCATAACCTTTCGCTTCCCCTGCAAAAATCCCTCCAAATAACCATGCATCAAACTGACATCTATTTTATTCATCCTTTCAGTCACCATAAGACCGTAGCCAAAGGAAAAGAAAAATGTGTTAGAGTAAAATTTAATATATGGGTTTATATATAAAATAAATATGAATTATAGGCTATCAAATAAAAGTAGGCCAATTAAAGTGATTAATTTAAGTTTTAGGGCCTTACTAATGTATTATTAAAGTGTGGATTTTATTGTGTAGAGACAAGCGTAATTTCTATTTTTATGATGGGTTAAAATAGAAATATACGAAATATGAAAAGACACGATTGTGTTATAAATAGGGGTCATGGTCCCCAGATCACACAACACCAATCTTCTGATTCCCATTGTCAGAGAGAAATTTAGAGAGGAAATAAAAGTGTTGATCTGGAAGAGCATAAGACCTCAGACTCAGATATTTTAACTTTCTATCATGGATTCAGGTACGCTTCCGCAAAATCAATATTTATATTTATTTCTTGATAATTCAATATGAATGTTCCTGTTTGTGTGATAGTTTTCACAAAATAGAAATTAATCCATCAAAATGCTCTCTATCTTAGGTGTTAAATCAAACCCTAGTTTGTTCCCCAGCACATATATATATATATACATATATATATATATATATATATATATATATATATGGCTAAATTATAGGCACACTTTCTTTTTTCTGGGCTCACCGTCAAATAATACATGTTCAGTCCGCAATCTCAAAATGCGGACTAATCCGCACAAGATTAGTACTGCACACACACACACACACACACATATATATATATATATATATATATATATATATATAGAGAGAGAGAGAGAGAGAGAGAGAGAGAGGTTGGATCGTATACGGACCTAGTTTACAGACCGAGTTTACAGACCGCTACCGTCCAAGAATTATCTAGGGACCGTTTTGTCTTTTTAGGACCACCTTTTGGGACCGCAATGTTTTTTATCTTCTTCTAAGTTTTAGGGAATATCAATTTTTACCCCAATGATTTCTAAAGTCTTTTAAGCTTAATTTAAAGCCTAATTAATCTGGAAGTCTAAGTGTAGAAGTTTCAAGGCTGCTGCTACTTCTTAAGCTTCTTCCGTCACTATCGTATTTGAGTTCTGAATAGCGAGGATTATCTATATAAATTGTTTCTTCAGGGAGTCTAGAAATTGAAATAGGTTTTGATGGAAAATATTCTAGTCTTAAATACCTTATACGGTATCGTGGGTTTATCTGTCTAGTTTATTTATATATTTGATTAATAATATCAATTATATCGTTGTCTATAAATTCGTCTAAATTATTATCACCATAAGATGACAAAAATCTACGGTATGTTCTAGGGGCAGCTGTTTCTACGTTTTTAAGGAGAGGGCGGATTCCTCCGGCTCTAATTAAAGTAGTCTTTGTTTCAGCTAACCGTTTACGTCTAACAAATTTTAATACGTCTATACTGTCTTCGAGTATCCTAGTGTATTCTTGATATTTTTCAGGTCTTGATAGTTCTTCTGCAAAATCTTCAGTTCTTAATTTTTGTCTAAAGAGATCTCGGATCCCTGTTCTAATTATTTCTATTCTAGGTACTTCTCTTCCTAACCACTCAATGATCTGGTCTATGTATTTAAAAGTGAAGCACCTTATACATTTGACTTGCTTAAGTCTATACTGTATAAAGTGTTCATCTAGTTTGGAAATAGTGACAAAATTGGTTGTCTATCCTAGAATCCAAAAAGCCTCAGATCTTATCTCTCTAATTCTCTTCAATGATATATGAAGGTAAAAATTGAATCACACTACACACATTTAGAAGTGCATACATGTGTTCATATTGCTTAAAATTGAGTGTGTGTTTAATTCCCCTTGAATTGGAGCTTTAATAATTTTTTGGGAATTTTTAAATAATTTTTAAACTTTTTTTTAATAAATGTTTTTATTAATAAAATGGGATTATATAATTTGTGTGGTTAATATTCTATTTTGGAAACTTCATTTCTCACTCGAATGTTTGGTTGGGTAGGATCTCAAAGCGCTAGAGACTTCAGGGTACCTTCTGTAATTATTTTAGACGCGCGTGTGAGAGCCACTCCCAAGCCAACACTTGTCATCCTCCGGGCGTACCTATTTGTGTTTCTTTCGTGAGAAGGTTGGATGGTTGATTACTGATCGTTGGATCATTTCTAATCGAGGGTCTGCATGTGTTCTTAGTTTATCCCGGTGCTACCCATATGCACCAATCACAATCCTTTTAATCACCGCTGTTTTATAACCTTTGGATCAAGTCAAAGCTTGCAAGACTTGTTCTTAGCCCTTGATTTCCCTCGAACGTCCAGAACCTTCCCTCAGCCCTATATATACCCTTCACTTCTCAGCCTTAGAAGACTTTTGGGCATTCGTCTTTCTGAGAGAAAAAAAATAAGAGAAGTGAGAGAAGAGAGAAAAGAATAGAGAGAAGAGAGAGAAAGGGAAACAGTTAGCCAAAATCCTAACCCTAACCCTAAACACTTCATTTCTCAGAAACAAACCTTCGTATACATTCAACCCCAAACACAACCTTGAGTGTTTGAGAGAGAGAGTGGTTTGTTCGTTTGAAGTAGTAACCTCTTTGTCCTTGATCTTGTTCACAACTTAAACATTCGTTTGAAGATCTTGTTTCTTTTTCATAGAAACTTTAGATCTACATTCTGCATGTTACATTTTCACTAGATCTGCATTTTTTTTAAGAAAATCTTTACTGATTTGGTTTTGAAAATGTTTTATATTTTCTGTTTTTACAAAACTTAACCTGACCTAGTTGGATTCACACTTGGAGGTTTTCAATCTCACAAATGTTTTCAAAAAGAGATTGATTAAGGTCTTGACCGATTTTGAAGCAAGATTTCCGTGGAATCTGGGTTATATTAAAGGTCTAAAAGGTTTTTAGTTTTGTAAGAAAGAAAAATAACAAAATCACTGCATATAGACTTTATATGTAATTTTTATAGGACTGTCTGTAAATCTAAGTGTGTGTGAGTTCATGCATGTGAATAGGAATCACTTCACAAACATTTAACACACTACTACACTGGAAGTGTTGTGTATAAGATCAGAGATCATTGAGTCATCGTAAAGAAGATAAAGCAAAGGAAGTTACCAAACTGGAAGAACATCATCAACAAATCAGATCTATGAGAAGTTAGAAGGAACCAAGTGGGGTATATTCCTAAACTTAGAATAGGTTGATTTGTGTACTTGCATGTTGTATTGTTTGTAACTAATTTTTGTTATTAGTGGATTTTTGTTTTTGTGACTTAGAAGTCACCGTGGATGTTTCCTCTGTTGGGAGAGGTTTTACCACGTTAAAAACTGTGTGTTGATTATCTTCATCTACTCATCTCAGTCTATAAGTGTGCTGTATTTTTGAAACTGCCTTAGTTTTAAAAACTGATTACACAGTCTTAATTACTCTCGTACATAAGTTTCTTTGTAAACACATCTTGTTTATAATTTTCATTTTCAAAAGAAAAGGGTTTCTCCAACAAACATTTCGGAGTTGCTTATACAGTTTAATCTTGTATTAAACGGCATTAGCGACGTTTTTCAAAAAGTACCACCTGCATATACTAAAGCAGATTCTATAAGTTCTTTATTTTTAGGGTCTGTAAGAGTCCAGTCTTGAATTTCTCTAGTTAAGTCTAAACTTGTTTGATTAACAAATTCTAAAAAGTCTTTAGTGATTTGTAAGCTCATATAAGATTTTTTTCTTAAAGCAATAATATGTAAAATAATTAAGGGTTTGGTTCGAGTTTATATCTTCCTTCTGGTCTGCAATATCTTTATCTTCTTCCCTTTGTCTCTTCAGCCTTGCTACTATTCTTCTCCGGTCTCGGCCTCCTACAACTCTCTCTTTATGTGTCGCACCTCAATCCACTACTTTGGCGGCCGACCCGTTTCCTCCCTGTATGCCTTCACGCCTAACGCCCACCTGGCTAACGGCTCACGGCTAATCGGCACCTGACGGCGGTTCACCAGTATAACACCTTGTGTGCTACACCAGAGGTTCCACACAATAGTCCTCTATGAACAGAAAGTTGGAGACAATTTGAAAAATAATAACAACTTAGCATAAGAGATTTCTGAAAAAGAAAATACTTTTATTGCATTGCATAAGTAAATACAACTCCCCCCTCTCCCCCTAACTTTGAGAGGTTTACTCACTCATATACATATTATTCTCTACAAGCATACTCTCTCTAAAAGTCTAACAGTCTCTCACTCTCTAACTCCTGATAACTCCTTCTAACTCCTGATGTCTAAAACACAAATGGACGCTCCCTTTTATAGCACAAGGGCACTTACAATTGACTGAAAACCGACTATCAAAAGAGATCCGGTTGAAAGCATAATTATTAAAGCAACAATATCTTCAGAATCTTATCAGCTGGGTCTACAAGCTTTTATCTTCTTTTGGGGAACCTTTTTCTTTTTGAAAAGAAATGCCAGCTGATGGGGCGTGCCAAGTCTTTATCATGAGTCTTGTCGTTTTGTAATAATGCAAGAGCATCAAACAAAGTCTTCGTCTTTTTTATCAGTTTGGTGGTCCATGTGGGGCATGGGTCTTTTTGCTTTATGGAAAGCATGGTCTAGGCAAACGATTCTTCCGTCTTTAATAATTCATCTACCACTGAGGGGCCCTTCTTTGTTGTGTCTGTGTCTTTTTCTGCCTTGTCTTGGTTTGGGAGGGTATTATTGAAAAATTCGTCAATGAGGCCCACAGTTCTAAGGCTAGCTGGCAAAGGTATCTCTACAATTTCTTTGGATTCTTTCTTTAGCCTTCCATTGAATGGATCATCAACTTGGATTATCAGGTTTTCTTTGTAGTAGGCAGTGTACTACCTGTCTTCTCCTGTTAATAACTCCATGATCTCAATTATTTGTAATACCCCGTACTTTTGGCTATATTAATTAAATGTGAATTAATTGGAAATTAATCCGGGTAAAATACTAGCGAGTTGTGAGTTGGTATTGGACTATATTGAGTATATATGATGCTATATGAATATTAAATTATGAAATTTGTCGTGAGATTGATATACGACAATTTGATCATTTTATTGGGACGCGTGTGATAGTTGCGTCAGCATATAATTATTTTATTATAAAAGTGAATTTAAATTCTATAAACCGTATGGTCGTTTTGAGTGCGCCAACGCGTCCGGAAGGGTCGAGATAGTCAGAAAACACTAGCCGGGGGTGTAGTTTGGGTCCCGAGGTATTTTTAGGCCATACCGGCAATATAAAGGGTATTTTGGTAATTTCGTATTTTTAGGAATTAAAAATGACGAAAATTAGAGAAGTAAATCTGATTGGGAATAGACCCACTAAACCCACTAACCAACCCATATTAACCCATTAAGCTACGGAGGTTATCATTTAGGTTTCCAACTTTCCCAAAGAAAACCCTAGCCACCTTTGGAGAAGATAGCTTGGAGAGGGAGAGAAAGAGAAGGAATTCTGCAGAAATCTTCACCAAACCAACACCAAATTCAGACAATAAAGGCAAGTGATTTACTTACATTTAAATTCAGAGAATGTTCTTCCCATGTTAGAAAATTGAAGAATTCCAATTGTTCTTGAAAGATGAATGAAAACCCATGTTTATTGGACTTAGGATCTGATTATTGAGGACAAATTACATGTAGAATTACATAGAGATGATTATTCTGGTATTAATGTATGTTGGATGTAACAAAAACGGATTTAGAATGGACTAATTGATGATTTCAAATTCTAGGGTTTATGTTCTTGAATAATTGGGGAAAAAGTGTAGAGATTTGTATATTGATTGATGTTAGGGTGATTTAATCCTTTAAAACGTGTTAGGAGATGACTATAATATGTTTAAGATTGATTAGAGAACTTAAAACAATGGTTGGGACTAAGTTTGGAAGAGATTTGAGGAGTAAAAATGGTGAAAAACGAGATTTAGACAAATCTGGGACGAAACTGGTAGGTCGTTAGAAGCCCCTCCCCAGGTCGTTCGAACGAACTCGTTCGAACGAGCTTCTAACGAATTGACCAGTCGCTTCTAACGAAAGGGAACTTCGTTCGATAACTTCGTTCGAATGAGATCTCGTTAGAAGGTACAGTTCGTTCGAACGAACTGGATCTCGTTCGGACGAGACTTCTAACGAGCTGACAGTTTGATCTCGCTTGAACAGCCTCGTTCGAACGAGACTTCTAACGAGCTGGCAGTTTGGGCCTGTTTTGATTTTTGGAGTCCCGTAAACTTGTTCGAGGATAGAGTTAACATTCCTTTGATGATGTATTGATAGATTTGGGACTTTTGGGTTATTATGAGGAGTAAATTGTATACGAGTGATTTAAATCAATGAACCGTTTGGGTTGAGACGTGAGTGTCTACTACGACGTGAGAATAAATTATGGCGCGTGTAATTATGGACCGGGATTATATAAGTTGTATAAATATTATATATTGGTACTAGAATGAGAATAGTACTACGATTAAACGACGGGATTACTAAGACGTGTGTTTACTTAGTATTGATATATGAATTGTGTGTATGACATACCTACCATACTTGCTATCACGGGAGGTTTGCGTTCTCTTAGGGCCCTCTAATCCTTGTGTTGCCCAGATTTAGACTGGTTACCTTGATGAACATAGGTCATAGAAAGACTTATTGGGATATTAATAAATCCGCTGATCGTGGGAGCGTAGGTATGTGCGTGACCCATGTGATGTGACTGTGTTCGCCTCCATTATTTGTGATGTTGTTATCTGTGAACTATTCATGAGAGATTCAGAATATGTGATCCTTATGTACGTGATGTACCGGGATGGATAGCAGAGTATGTGTGCACCGATGCTTAGTTCTCGGGGTGCTTGTATTGTATATTTATGATGTGAATAATATACACTTAATTAATAGGAACCTTCATGTTAATGTTGTGAATATAATTACGGTATTGTTTCGAGAAAAACATAACGAGTTACTGATAGTGAAATATATTGCATATTGAGCATCTGAGTTTACGTTAAGCCCCTATTTAATTACGAGCGTTATAATGTTAATAGAACCGAGTAAAAAGGGTAGGACCTATGACAGTCTAGCTAGATATGATGTCACTTAGCTAGTGGTTTGGGTCGTTGTAGATGGGTACTTACGTTAGGAGTGCACAGTTAGACGAGAGGTGAGAATATCATGTGAATGCACGTCCTAACATGTACTTTGCATTTAATGTTTTAAATGTTTTTAAAGCACTTGCAGGTTTTTAAAATATCTCCACATTCGGGCTCTGACCCGTTTGCTTTCAAATCTATTTTTCTTGTAAAACCATTTTAGGTGCCCAACCACAAGGACACCATGCATAGGATACTCATTCAGGTGACTAGCTGTAGCTGTTTGTGGAAGCTACAGGGATTTGCTTGTAGACGCTTCTATCAGTTGGATTTCAGAGTCATTATCTATCAGTTGTAAGGCATGTTGCCCATTTCTATTAGAGACATCTTTCCATTACAGTTTTCAGACTTTGGCATGTATTGATTCAGTATTTCATTTAGTTATTTCAGTTTGTGGTTTTGTAGTGAGGAGTTTTTCCTCCAGACTTTATTTACATTATGTGATGGTTATTCTATTTACTTCTTTATGGTGAATGGTATTAGTTATTCTTCATTACACTTGTTGCATGTTAATCAGACTTAAATTAAAATTTGGCAACTTACTTTTTAAATACTAGGTGGTTAGTAATCATAAAAATGTTTTCGACAGTGATGCTATTAACTGGACCAACTTGGCATTTTGAATTAATTTAATAAAGGAGTAGCTACCCGGTATTTAATTAGTCGGGGTGTCATATTATTTCCATAGCTTGAGCGATCTGGAGTTTGGACTTATCAACGATTAAATCTTTAGTCTCGTCTTCTGATAGGATCTCAACATCTTCAAATGTATAATTAGAAAATCTAACGAGTCTAAATCCTTCCACTCTCATTCCTCCGCAGGAACTTGGAGCAATCTCATAGATTCTAGCGAATAGAGGAAGGAAATCTTCTACCTTTTTAACGTACTCATGGACTATTTTTCCAAGAGCAACAGAGTCTTCTATAGTCTCAATTTGGATGAGTCCGATGAACCCATAGTCTGCTAAGGTTATCTGGGCAATTTCTGCTTTCCCAGCAAGATAAATCTTTGGAACGTCTTTGAAGAAACTTTTCATTATTAAAGCATATTCCTTTATTTCTGATAATAACATATTAAAATGATCAATAATGTTATTGGCTTATTTACTAAAGTCTTCTGTTAATGGGAGATTATTATGACCAAATGGTATAACAATCTTGGTCTTAAAAATCTTTTTCTGATAACAGAAATCAGTAGGTCTAGTTTTGGAGGTTTCTCCAAGAGTCTGAGCATAGGTCTGAGTCTGAGGTCTAGGCACAACAGTACCACTAAGCTGGGTGACTGCAAGTCTTTGAGTCCTCATGAATCTGGCAATGGCTACCAAATTTTGTTTGAACTCGATCCATAGTCTATTTTTTACATTCCACCATATGGCGTCTATAAGAGTATTTTCGTCTTCTAAAAATTCTCGTCTAAATTTGATCAAGTCTGGGTATCTTTGATCAGGTCTATATTGGGGAAAATACATCTTCCCAATGAGTCTATTTTGAGAAATAATCTCTTATCTAGATTTTCCAGGAGGAACTAAGATATCATCAAAGTTCTCTAGGATTGGTCTTTCTTGAGAGTCTTGAATATGAGTCTGTCTTTGCGTTACACCAGCATTTGGTCTTACGTGTCTAAGATAGTCTGCAACGTCTTCCCTGTTCAGTCTATTTGTTCCAGTGGAACTCATGTCTTCTAGGTCTTCTGTTTGCAACATATAACATGAAATCATATTAGTGTTAGCAAACATTGGCTCTCTTGATATAATGTCTGGAATGGTATTTTTACTTCCCTTAATATGTATAACAGAGAAGTCATAACCATTAAGCAATTGTTGCCATCTAATTAGTCTATTAGTCCTTGATTTGGACAAGTCTAAATCTCTGAATTTTACTGCATAAGAAGAGTCAGTATAAACAATAAAATGTTTAGGTCTAAGAAACAGCATATATTTTTCTATTGCCCTTACTATGGCTAAAACTTCTTTTTCATGGGCAGTGTATCTTGTTTCTGGGTCTGTAAAGGTTCCGGAACTATGTCTAAAAAGTTTCTTCTTTTTTGTCTGATGATCAATGGCAAAGTATACTGCTCCCCATTGTTTATCAGAGACATCTATTTCTACTATAAACTGGTCTTCTGCATTAGGCAGTTCAAGTAAAGGAATGTTCTTGACTGCATCTTTAATTTGTCTTATTACTTCAAAATCATCTTTAGTCCAATAAAAGGGATTGGTTTTGTCTGTTCCTTTTAATTTGGATGTTAAGCTTTGTCTTTTTGAAGCAAGGTCTTTAATAAAGTCTGCAGCACAATTAAGCAACCCTAAAAATGATTGTAATAGTTTTCTATCTTTGAGTTGGTCTGGAAACTCAAGAATCTTCGTAGTTATGTGTTATGCCAAGGATAATTTTTCTTTATTAATATGCATTCCCACAAAGTCTATCTCAGTCTGAAATAATTGCATTTTCCTTTCGGAGATAATAATACCATATTTGTCTAATTCTAAAATAATCTTTTTAAGATGGTCTACATGCTCTGTCTCAGTCTTACTTGCTACAAGAATATCATCTATGTAAACAAGGCAAAATTCTGAATAAGGTCTAAATATATTATCCATTCTTCTTTGGAAAACTTGAGGAGCATTCAAGTATCCAAATGGCATTACTAACCATTCGTATTTTCCTTGGGGAACACTAAAGTCTATCCAAGTAATACTGTCTGGATGCATCTTAATTTTGCCAGAAGCCTGATTTGCAATCAAACTTACTGATTATAATTCTATCTCCAATTAAATTAATCAAATTATTCTTGTCTGGTATCTTATAAGAATCAAATTCACAATTCTTATTTAATTGTCTATAGTCTATAACCATGCGTCTTTTTCCTCTTTTACGTTCAGATTCATTTTGAACATAGAAGGCTAAACTATTATCTCTACTTTTACTTTCTCTAATAATGCCTAACTTAAGCATTTCATCTATGTCTTTCTTGAATTCTTCCCTATCCTCTTATGAGTATCATTTCTTATAGGCTCCACCATTAATAGTAGCGTCTGGGTTAATAGGGATGATTTCACAATAGCTTTGGTCTTTATCCCACTTAGCGATGGGATTTTCTCCGAAAGTAGGTTCAACTAGTTGCCTAATCTTTTCCTTTTCTACTTCTATATCCATTTTCTTCTGTTTGGATATAGCTTGAACCTGTAATAAGGTATGTTGGGCATGATCTAAAATGTCTTGTTGTATAAGCGATATTTGCTTATAACACTTTTGGTCTGGACACTTACACTCTTTTTGTAAGGGTTTAGTAATGTCTAGGGCTTCTTGTTGGGTTGTAGGTCTAGGTCCACCATGCTCAGCTGAAGAACTCTGATGTTTTATGGGTTTATAATTGGGTTTGACCTGCATAAGGTCAAAGGCAGTCTTATGATCTATTAAAGGGGCTTTAATATTAAATTCCTCTTGATCACTAATTAATATCTTATCATTATACTGAGTATAAGGATGATATTTACTAATAAAGTCTTGTCCTAAAATAAGGTTTCCTGTGAAACTAGGACGAGGATCCATTATCCAAAACCGATGATTAACGGTTTTGTTGGTCTGATTTTCTAATTTAAAATAAATAGGAATAGTCTGGAAATATAAGGTAAATGGATCTCCATTAGCCACTTTACCATAGATTTCTTTAGTACTTTCTAAAAACTAGTCTTCAGGGAAGGAATTAGCCTTACAAATACTATGAGAGCACCCTGTATCTATGAAAGCTGAAAGTCTTTTAGGATAGTCTTTATGTTGAACAAATAATTCTACAAAACAAGCATGTGGTTTAGTAGAAATTCCTAAATTATTCTTCTCTAAGATAGATATTCCTTTCTAAGGTTTATCAGGGTATTTGGTCTTTTGAACTACTATCAGAATGGTATTCTTCTAAATCATAGGAAATTCCTTTTCCTTTGAAGTCTTCATTTTCTTGCAATCTTTTGGCTATATTTCTGTCAATGTCTTGATAATATGTTTTAATATCTAAGTCTATTTGAGCGTCATACTGGCTAGTATAGATTGCTCTAAATCTAATTTTCCAACAGTCTTCATGGTAGTGTAATTGACAAACAATATAAACCATAAATAATTCTGTTTGTATAATCTCAAAACATTCTACACATCTAAAGTCTTTCTTGCAACATTTCATCTCAAACGTGCAATAATGTCTTTCATCAAAGTAACATCTAGGTATATAGGTTAGTAACTCAGGATTACTAACTGTCCATCTTTTCTTCAAGAATGGGCTTAATATACATTTATACCAAGCGTCTTCAAAGTCTATATATTCATCAGCTAGATCGCCTTGATCAGTCTGCATCATATATAAGTCTAGGGTATCCTGAGAGTCTTCATACTCATCAGTATCACTATAGTCTTCTGAATCACTACCTGTGTATGCACTATAGATACTAGTATTATCATAATCTTCTATGTCTGATATTTCTATAGCATATAGGATATCTAATTCTTCTTGATCTACACAGTCTAATATTGTATTAATAATCTTAATACTTTCTTTATTTTTCTTATTAGGGCAGTCTTTAGCAAAGTGTCCTTCTTTGCCGCAAGTCCAACATTCTTTGGTGGCAGTCTTAGATTGAGCAACATCTTTTTCTTTCCTATAATTAGGGACCTTCTTATACTTACTAGTATTCTTCTTAAAGTATCTTCTTTGGTTAAATCTATTTGTCTTAGTCTTAGGATTCTTTTCCCTAAAGGTAGTAGATTGTCTAAATTTATACTTCTTTGGCAATCCTAAAGGTCTAGTCTTAAACTTCCTATGTTTCCATTCTAATTTCTTTTTGAATTTCTTAGATTCACTTCCACATCCCCATTGGATTGGAGTGATGTCTCTTTCGTCTTTGATTGGAGGGATCTGCTTGAAAGTTTCTTCTATCAACTTTCCTTAGGTTATATCACGTCTCTTAGATATGATATAGTCTTTGGCGAAATTGATTCTTTCACCAAGGGAGTTGTTCTTAACTCCTGCTACACCTGGCCAATTCCTATATTCATTAATTAGGATTTGTCTTATGGCTGGTATCTTTCTAAAGTATTCGTCTTTTAAGGTCTCTCCAAATTCTTTAATTTGGTAATATAGCTGTTCGTAATTATTGCTATATTCATTTATCTTATCTAATTTGCATATTCTAAGGAGGGCTAACTTAGTTTTTCCTAGGTCTTGTTCATTGATCTGAGCTAGATGTCCAGCTCCAATGAATTCTGATGTGAACAATTGAATATATTCTTCAATTGATCTTTCTTCTAAGTTTTCTTTCATCTTCTCGACCTTTGCTAAGGAGTCTTCGTTTGAAGCCTTTCTTAAACTATCTAAGTAGTCTTTTTCAATACCTCTAATGGATTGCTCAGCGTACTGCTTACATGAACTTGCATCCCATTGTTCATTAGATGCAAAACACATGTTCATCTGATTACACCATTCGTCTAAGGCCTTCTTCCTATCTTGAACATTGTCTAGGTTAAGGTATATACCTACTGGGTTTATGGCTTGGCTTGCCATAGTCTTAATAGGAGTGAAACTCTTATCAGTAGTTGGAAAGTCTTTTATATAATCAGGTTTAGTCTTTACTACGGTGCTTGAGTATATAGGAATATTTATTCCTATTGGTTTACTAAAAAGTCTAGGAGCATCATCTAGCCTACTACTACTTCTTATCTCTTGTTTACTAGGTTCTACTTGTGTAGCTGGCATTAGTCTGTGTTCTCCTTCTTCTATTAGTCTTAAGTTTCTAAGAAGTTATTTAGTGTTCTAAGATTCTTTTAATTTTAATATGCGGTCTTGAGCTATCATATTAAATCTTTCTCTTTCTTGAAATCTAACAGAGTGACTTTTCTTAAGGTTATCTTTAAATGTCTTCATATCCAATTCTGAGGGTTCATGTCCAAAGTTTTGGATCCTAGCTTTTTCTTTAACTAAGTCTTTTTGTTCAAGTGATCTTCTAGGTCTAATTACCGGAGCCTGTCTAAGTAAACTAGCACTAGTCTTACTACTAAATTCTCCTTCTGAAGGATCATTGATTATGGCTTCTCCCATATTCCTAAATCTAATTTCTTCGGTCCGGATATTCTTATTGACAATCTTAGGGGGACCAAACTGGATGGTAACATTTCCAGTGATGTCGTCTTGATTAATAAACAAAGGTTTATTTTGTATAGTCTTAGTTTCTTGAAATTCTGACAATTGCCAGAGGGTCTTAGCTTTCTCTTTCATAGGTCCAGTATTCCTAATACTGTAAGTATGATTATAGTCTGAAACATTAGTTCTAACTAAGATTTCTTCATTAAGTCTACCGCTAGGAATTCCCGATTGCATTCCTTCATAAGGAAATTGGGAGAACTTCACATAACTTTGGAATTTTATATTTATATTAGCGTCTGGGATTATATAGTCTTTATAGCCACTAGCATATAAGATTAACTTAAAATGTCTGGCTGTGTCTACGGTTACTGTAAATGCCGGAATGATATTAAAGTATCCTATATTGTCTGACATTTCTAATTGGGCTATCCCAATAAGGCTTTTCTCAAAATCTTTCCATCTTTTGTCTACTAAATAACATAATATGTTGATATTATTCTGAGGTCCATGTAATCCTTGGATTCTTGCTTGAAAGAGTCCAAAGGTTAGGAATTGGAACTTCCTATCAGTTCCTCTAGATCTAAGCCAATCTGAGTCAAATACTTGGAGCTCGGTATAAGATTTGTCTAACACATGATTTCTACAATGGTAGGTCATGTTATAATTGGGGGTCTTAGGAGTGGCACCTTCTTTAAACAAGTCTATGTATCTAACGGCTGGAAGTTGTCCATTATGAATGGAATCTTCAACAATCTTCCAGTCAACTTCACCCCATTCTTTCCATTGGAGGGGATTGGTGAAATTTCTTTCTTTCCACCATGTCCTAACATTGGAGGATGAATCCTTAAGTCTTTGGAGCATATGATTACTCTATCCAATATTTGGGATAAAGCTAACTATCTTGCTAGTCTTATCTAATCCGTCATTTATGACTCGTCTACCTAAGGTCTTTCCTTCTCTAGTTTCTATAGGAGGGGATTAAGAATTCTGAATGATCTTTTTGTCTTTTTATCTGATTAAGGATTTCTTCTTTAAAATTCTTATTCTCTTTTCTAGTCTTTTCAGAAGTTTCTTCACTATGTCTAGCTAGAGAATTAACGATGGTTTTACCAACGTTAGTGATATAGTCTTTTACTTCATTATCTTTTTCTTGTTGTTGCATAGTTCTAACTTCTATGGCTTCTACAGTCTTTTCAATTTTATCTAACCGAGTTAGAATAAAAGGAGAGTCTATTTCTACTTGGGAAGGTTTATTATATACGGCCTTAATTCCGTTTATAATGTCTTTGTATTTTTCTTCTACTTGGGCCATGTCTAGTCTAAGTTCATTAATAATACTATCCATTTTGGATAGGTTATGGATTTCCCTATTATTAAGGTAATTTGCTAAATTTTGTTGAAATTTAACAAAGTCTGTATAGAAGGTGGTTAATCCTTATGTCTTAGCCTTTAAGTCTAAATGCAAGTCTTTAACAAAGCTACTGTTATAGTCTTGGGTAGCTGCTATGGATGTAGAAATTAAATTCAATCTTTCTAATATAAGTCTAGTTGCTTTGGCCGCGTTGGCAATCTCATTTTCATTTATCTTATAATAAAATCTATCATCATTTATCTTTTCTAAAATTCTTTGATAAAATTCGGATAAAGTTTGAATGGAGAGGTCTCTTGGTACCTCATTCCAGTTTGATCTAACTATCTCCATTAGGAAGATAACTATCTAGTCTAGGGATAAGCTTAGCTTGTTCTTTAGTAAGTTTGATTAACTCACTGTCTTGATTTTTAATTAAAGTCTTAATTTCTAAAAGGTCTTTGTTAAGGACTTCTATATGATTAGTCTTAATATTTATTTCGTGTAAAACATGAACTAATTCTATTGGGATTTGATTATCTATGTCTAATAATCTTTTAGAGATATTTTTATCTCTGTTTCTAAGGTATGGGTGTCTTTTATTTATTGTCTTAATATAAGCAGTATACACTTATTTTGGTCTATTATGCTATTAATAGCACTAGCAGTAACTTGTCTACTGTCTGTGTGTTTGGCTGGGATATGTTCAATGTGTGAACAACCGTCTATGTGTGTGGTTAAACAACCTACTGAGTCTCAATCAGTTATGGGTATAGGTTAGTAGTCTGGGTTGGATCCAAAAATATCTTGGTAAATGCGAGGAATAAATCCCAAGGGCATTAAAGTCTTTTTAGTCTAAAAGGAACGTCTTATGGCTCTGATACCAGAATTTGGGTTTTGGTCGGAATTTGGTGAGTTTCTAAAATCTTTAAGGTCTTGATACCAATTTTGGGTCTAAACTATAAATCTTTTAATTATATGGTCTTAAACTAAGGTTTTAGTATAAGACAAGAGGGGGACCATCTAGAGTAAATAACAAAAGTCTTTGGGACCACGGGAGGACCACTTTCGGGATAAGGACAAAGTCCGCACGGGAAGTCCGCACCCGAGCCTATCTGTATATATATATATATATATATATATATATATATATATATATATATATATATATATATATATATATATATATATATATATAGCCAAGCTATGGTACATACCAAATTTACATATCAAGTATATATACCGATTTTTTAAAAATAGTAGAAAAATTATTTTTGAGTTGTTTTTTTGTATGGTAATGAAACATTTTAAAGGGACCCATATAAAAAAAATCACCTTAAAATAACTTTTTTTGTTATTTCAAACTTAAAAACTGCGAAAGTTTAATCGATTTTTAAAAAATTGCAACAAGAATTATTTTGAATAAATTTTTTTATATGGGTCCCTTGAAAGGTTTCAATACCACACAAAAAAACTTAACTCTATTTTGTTTTAATATTTTAGAAATTTAGCTTTGCGCCAGCAAGTATGTATACTTGGTACGTATGAGAGTCTCTCTCTCTCTCTCTCTCTCTCTCTCTCTCTCTCTCTCTATATATATATATATATATATATATATATATATATATATATATATATATATATATATATATACACACTAGCGGATACCCGTGCCGATGGCACGGTGATAAATTTGCCCCCGTGATAAAATTCAGCTCATAATAAAAAAAATTATAAAAAAATAAAAAATTTAAATTTAAAAAAAAATATATATATTTTTCAAAAAAATATATTTAATAAATTTTAAAAAATATATATTAAATAAAAAATATTAAAAAAAAACATTTAGCATGACATTTCATGCATGAGCATGAAATGAGAAACTGCCATGCATACAAAAATGGAGATATTTTTGCCAAAACCATGCTCCTTTGTTATATATATATATATATATAGAGAGAGAGAGAGAGAGAGAGACTCTCCAACATACCTCCTAGCACCATGCTCCTTTGTTATCTACATATATATCTCTCCAACATACCTCCTACACTACACCAAATCTGCCCATTTGTCAAGGTCATTGACCTTGACAAATCCATCTTGTCAAGGTCAATGACCGTGACATTTCGAGGCGAGACAACTTTTTTTGTCACGGTCATTGACCTTGACACAAAACTCGCGTTTTGTGTCACGGTCGTGTCAAGGTCAATGACCGTGACACGTTTGTCATGGTCAATGACCGTGACACGTTTGTCACGGTCAATGACCGTGACAAAGCCGTGACCCTTAGTAAAAAAATTGTCACGGTCATTGACCGTGACAATTCTGAGCAGAATTTAAAAAAAATCTGCTGGGCAGTATGGCCACTGCCACTGCCCAGCAGTATATTTATACCTGTTATAGCAACGTTGTACCTGTTCCAAACATCATATATCCGAACAAACTAAAGATAATGCAAATATATATTCAAATAAGAAACTGTTTAAAAAGAAACAACATCACCATCATTTTATCTCAAATCTACAAACTATTTGCATGGAAAAGAGATTTTGTACCACGACGCTCTGGAACACCTCCTTATCCTTCCCTTCTCGTCCGAATAGCCACATAAGTATAGAGCATATGTGGCCTACCCTTAGGGCCACTCCCTGTCCCCTGAATTGAAATAAAGTAAAATTAGTATCCGCCCCTCAAATATAGATAAATATAAATCGTAATTGAAATCAAAATCGATATATAAATATAAATACATTACCTGTAGTGTCACTCAAACAGCTAACTTGAGCTCATATGGCATCCAAGTGTGATGTAGTTGTAATAACTTGAGCTCATATGGCTAACTTGAGCTAATTAAAGGTAAGATGCGTATATTCATGGATTAGTATAAACAAAACTTAGATGTAGTTGTAATATTTATGTATTAATCTCCTCTCCACACACGCACACTACACAAGAGTGAAAATGATAAAGTGCAGATCAAGTAAAAGCATTAAAAATGGATGTTTCGGTACAAATTGAAATATTTATTACAAATTGAAAAATAGTTTCAAATTCGGGTTATCATCAAAAATGGATTGATATTCGGTAGGAGCAGCCAAGTCATCCACACTACTATTTAGACGCCTTGGCGCGTGTTGGAAAATTGACCACGGATCGTTGTTGATATACTCCGAGTAAAACACTTGATTAACCTTTTGAAATGCACAAACAAACGGCTCATCGCTCACGTGGTCGTTGCTTTTCAACTTGGACAAGTCAACCATGATCAAATTGGTGAGAGGATCAACTTTACAAGCATTTTTATCCTCAACTCTTACCCATTCACAGTAAAATACAACCTCTTTGAAGCTTATATAATCCAATTCAAATATATTTTGGATTACACCATAGTAAGTCATTTCAACTTCAACGAGGTTTTTATCTTTTGCGCTCGCTCGAAAGAAAGTAAGAGCCTTGTATGAAATTCCCGAGTTCTGTACATTTGTACTTTCCTCGTACACTTTAGCGCCGAAAATGTAACCATTCAATCGATACTTTTTGTACTCTTGTGCCACGAACAAGGGTCCAGTGGCTAGACGAGCAAGCCTTGATGTCGCATCACCCATCTTTAGGAGCTGAGAATATAGATAAATTAATTATATTAGTGGTAAAATTTGAGTGTAATGTAACGTTATATAACGACTGTTTTCATTATAATTACCTCTTGTGTCAACCATAGCCTAAATTCGCTGTCTGATTGTACCACTATTTTTCGTCTTTTATTGTTCTCACAGGCTTTATATTTACTGCATATTACAAAATTAATCATGTATAAAATAATCTAAAATAATGTTAAACATTATAATATTCGAAACTTACTTTTTCTATTCTTCGACATCTTCATGTGTGTCAAATAGATAACGAGCTACTTGTTCATGTTGCAAACTCGTTAATTTCACTCGTTTTCCCATCACATTACCACCAACATCGAGGAATTCATCAGTGTCATCAACGCTGGTCGAGTCAGTCATATATTCCCGAGTATATATTGATGACTCCACGGTGATGTATTCCTCTGCAATTGATCCTGCAATATATCGCGTATTCTTGACGTAATCTTTAAAAACTTTCATCAATCTTTCAAACGGATACATCCACAGATATCTAACTGGACCACAAAGAAGTGCCTCGTCGCATAGGTGTACCAACAAGTGAACACTTATGTCAAAGAATGCTGGGGGAAAGTACTTCTCCAATACACAAATCGCTTCGTTCACAGCCAATTTTGCGGCCACTATGTGTTCTCGATTCACTACCTTCTCACACAAGAGGGAGAAGGTAATACTAATTTGCATAATAGCCCTACGCAAATCCTTGTGCTTGGAGAAACAGTGCTTAAACAATAGAGGAACCAATTGCATGATCACATGCCAATCGTGGGACTTACACTTATGTAAATCATGAGTAACATAATTCACAATCCTTTGCAAGTTGGACGAAAAAGTAGATGGGCCCTTCAAATTATATATTGTGTCTAGAAGCACCTTCCTTTCCTCACTCGTCAAAGTAAACGCACCAGGGGGAATTATTGTCCTTCCCCTACTATCTTCTTTCAACCATAGTTGTGGTTTAAGTTTTAACGTTTTAAGGTCTTTTCGTGCATTTTCTCCATCCTTCGAATGACTCCCCCCAAGGCAAGTACCCACAATATGTTCAGCGAAGTTCTTCTCTGCATGCATCACATCCAATACATGGCGCATCGGGTTTTTCTTCCAATAAGGCAAGTCAAATAAAATTGACCTCCGAGACCATGCCTTTCTTATCTCAGTTTCATTCCCAGTTGGGGTCTTCTTATGCTTGACATTCTTAAATTTTGGATTCTTACCTGGCATATTTGGGCCACATTCAGAAGATTTACTTTCAATTTCTGAACCCGAAAGTTGTCTCGGGGGTAGCCTATGTTCAACTCCGCCCAATAAAAAATTGGAACCTTTCTCAAATCTGAAACTATGAGTTGGGGGTAAAAACCTCCTGTGGCAATGGTATACATTTTTTAAGCTAGAGGATAGACGAAGAGATTCAGTCTCCTCTCCACAAATAGGACACCCCAAATAACCATGTACTACACATCCGGATAATGTCCCATAAGCTGGAAAATCATGAATTGCCCACATCAACATAGCTTTCAGCGTAAACTCTTCTTTTCTAAAAGAGTCAAATGATTGCACACCCTCTTCCCACAACTCATTTAATTCTTCTACCAAAGGAGCCAAGTAGATATCAATGTCTTCACTTGGTGCCTTTGGCCCAGGTATCAATAAAGCCAGCATCGAAAATTCAGGTCTCATACACTGTGAAGGAGGGAGGTTGAGTGGGGCTAGGATCACTGGCCATACACTCTGATTGGTGCTTAGATTTCCAAATGGATTGAAACCATCTGTTGATATAGCCAAACTAATGTTGCGTTGTTCTCGAGCAAAATCGGGATACTCATAATTCATCCTCCTCCAGGCAGTAGAATCAATAGGATGATGCATGATATTACCCCCTACTTCTGCCCTAGCATGCCAAGTCATTGCCTCTGCAATCCATGGTACTGTGAAAAATCGCTTTAATCTAGGCCCAATGGGAAAATATTTCAATACTTTTTGAGGCACTTTTGAGCTTGTGCCTTCCTTACTAGTAGATTGGACATATCTAGGTTCATCGCATACCGGACAACGATCGAGATTTTCATACTCCTTTCGGTATAGTATGCAGTCATACACACAAGCATGAATCTTCAAACTGTGCAAACCAACCATGGCATGTAAAGTTGTTTGATCTTTCTCACAGCCAGAGTATAACGGTTGGGTCGCCTTAAATTTTAAACTTTGGTAGTCATCGTCAAGTTTTATCGTGTTATCTTCACGAGCACTTGAATCTTCTACATCATCAGTAACCTCATTCTCCTCAGCTCCATAAACTCCGTACGCATCATCAACTAAATCCTCTAACATATTATGATCTACGTCGTCCCCTTCTTCATCTATTCTACTTGTTGAAGGTTGTTGTGAAGGTTGGTCGGGGACAAAAGGAACTTTCAATTCACCGTGAAAACTCCAAAATCGATAACTATCTTGCATACCCGATCTTAACAAATGTAGTTCAACTGTTTTCCACTCAAACACCTTACCATTCTTACACCTAGCACACGGACACGGAAACTCTTCATCATTATGACATCTCTTTGCATATTTCACAAATTCGTTAGCACCTCTGCGAAACACATCCCCCATTCTATTAGTCTTACCTATCCACTCTTTGTATTTCGGATATTCCATCACAGCTACCACAACTAAACACCTATTAAAGGTAAACAAAACTTAGATTTATAGTATGTTTAATTATCCTATTAAAGGGTAAGTGGTCCTATCCCATTCAAGAATGCATTTTCCTGTAATATACTTAACAGCTCATGCACATTGTTATGATTTGAAAAAAATTCGACAGCATATCCCCTTAGTTCTCCAAGTACACGACGTAGATTGGCAGGTGTGAGTGTTATTTCAATTGGTCAATTAAAATAACAGTCACACTTGTCAATCTAGTATGTACCCAGAGAACATTAAGATACGACTACAGAACTTCCTCCAAAAGTAACAACTTTAAGCCAATAAGAATATTATACAGAAATTATACAGCCTCAAACTGTCCAAACGGGACAATTCGAGAGATCTCATTACAGGGGTAATGACTCTCGAACGGGTCTAAGGGCTATTGAATGCGTACGCATAAGAACTAGAATGCTAGTATCTATGCGCACTATATTAAATTTCAAGTATGTTTCATATAATGGGTTAATTCAAATACAAAAATAAATTCATGTATTGACCACATACACACACACACACACACACACACTATCTAAGCTGTTCTATAGGAAAAATAAATTCATGTATTAGCCTAATTAGATTATAAGGTTATCTCAATTTATATTTTTCTTTTTCTATCTAATAATTTTCAACGAAAGAGCACAGTACATAACGTATGTGTAAGTTCCGTCAATACCATTTCGTTTCAATTTTGTAATATTATGTTTTTTCCAAATATTTTAAAAGTTATTAAATGGGTGCCCCACCCCCACCCCCAGCCCCTGCCCCCTCCCCCCGCCACACACACACGCACACCTACGCACCTACGCACACACACACACACACACCCCACCCCCACCCACCTCACCCCCACCCCCTCCCCCCACCACGACCTTGACAACTACATATATTGTTTATCAATAAAGTTATGACATGAGATAATTATAATTGGAGCATAAATTTCATTATCATAAAGGGATAAATCCAACCAAGTACAGAGATTCTACAAATTAAAGTGAGAATTAAAGTTAAGAATTTCTAACAACATGCATGTATATGGATTCTAACTAATGATATTCCTAAAAAGATACAATTTGCAACATTTTGTGAATTTACTAAACTTTATATAATATAATCAAATTCTGTTAAAAAATTATCTAGGGTTTTACCTAATTGAATTAATTTCATGAATAAAATTATTATCAATTTAAATGAAAATATCAATTATTATCCAATATTTTTTAATGAAATATTTATTTTGAATGAGTCACACACACGCACACCTACGCACACACACACACGCACACCTACGCACCTACGCGCACACACACACACACACCCCACCCCACCCCACCCCCTGCCCCCACCCCACCCCACCCCCTACCCCCACCCTGCCCTGCCCCTCACACACGCACACACGTACACACATATATATATACACATACACACATAAATATACACAAAAATATATATATAAATGGAAGAGAGAGAGAGAGAGAGAGAGAGAAAATCGACCTGAAAGTAGAGAGAGAGAGAGAGAGAGAGAGCAGCGTCAAGAGAGAGAGAGAGAGGGAGAGAACGACGCGGGAGGGAAAAAAGAAGGGGGTTAGGTTTTTTGCTGCGAACATTGTCACGGTCGTGTCAAGGTTTTTGACCGTGACAAGTATTTAAATTATTGTCACGGTCATTGACCGTGACAATTAATTGTCACGGTCGTGTCAAGGTCAATGACCTTGACAAGGCTGGCCGGCTGAAAGGTGACAATTTGCCCATTTTGGTGTAGTGCTAGCACCATGCTCCTTTGTTATCTACATATATATATATATATATATATATATATATATATATATATATATATATATATATATATATATATATATAGAGAGAGAGAGAGAGAGAGAGAGAGAGAGAGAGTCAGACTCTCCAACATACCTCCAAGCAACATACTTAACAACATACCCTTTTTTTAATATAGTAAAAAAAATAATTTTGAGACAATATTTTTTATGAGTTCATGATATTTCAATGTGCCTCTATAATAAAAATCAAATGAAAATAATGGTTTATGCTATTTTTAAAAAATAGGCTAAAAAATTGTCAATTTTTTCCCTTTAAAACTGCCATTTTTTACCTATTTTTTAAAAATATCAAAACACATTATTTGATATGAATATTTTTACAGGGGCACATTGAAATATCATGAACCCATGTACAAAATATTAGCTCAAAATTATTTTTTTACTATTTTAAACAAATAAGTATGTTTAATGAAGTATGTTGGAGAGCCTAACTCTCTCTCTCTCTCTCTCTCTATATATATATATATATATATATATATACACACACACACACACAGTCAGGTCTTCGGCATACCTCCTAGCAACATACCTATGAACATACCCATTTTTTAAAATAGTAAAAAAAATAATTTTGAGATTATATTTTATATGGGTTCATGATATTTCAGTATGCCCCTATAAAAAAAATCAACTGAAAATAATGTTTTTTGTTATTTTTAAAAAATAGGTCAAAAAACTGATAGTTTTTCCCATTTAAAACTGTCACTTTTTTTTACCTATTTTTTAAAAATAACAAAATATATTATTTTGAGCTGAATATTTTTACAGGGAAACACTGAAATATCATGAACACATATAAAAAATAATAACTCAAAATAATTTTTTTATTATTTTAAAAAAATAAGTATGTTCATAGGTATGTTTAATGAGGTATGTTGGAGAGCTTGACTCTCTCTCCATATATATATATGTGTGACACCCCGCCCAATTAAATACCGGGTGATCAGTCCTTTATTAAATTATAACCAAGGTGAACGGTTGGTCCATTTTTATCATCACTGTCGCAAAAATACATTTTCAATTTAAGCACCCTAAATAATTAAGCTAAGTGACAAAACCATTTTTAAAAAACAATTCCAAATTTAATTTAAACCAACAATAAAAAAAACTTTCAAAATCCATAGTTTAAGAATCACACGACAACTAGACTGGAAATGATAATCCACGCAATTTAAGCATTCAACTAAATAATTCCAACTTTAAAACTTTAAAGGAAAACATCCTGACAAATAAAATCTCAAAATATAAATACTGGAAGTAAACTAATCACAATCTCTGATAAAACCAACTGAATAATGGAAATAGGGCGACACATGCCTAACTGGATAAAATAAAACTAGAAGTGGAATAAAGAACGAGGTCGTCTAAGCAAGAGGCCTGCAACTCCCACCTAAGCTGCAACACGTTCCTTCCAAAGGATACTATGCAAGACGCCCCTGTGGCTGGGCACCTGTAAAATATACATATATACAAGAGAGAGGAGGAAATAGGAAACGGGTCAGAGCCCGATTGTAAAACAGTTTAAAATTTAGTTTAGCAAGTATTTAAAATGTTTAGCGGCTAATGCAACAATCATATTAGTGTGCGACACTCTCTTGAGACATTCTCATCTCTCTTCTAATGTGCACACCTACCGCACTACTAATCCCAACAGTTTAGCTATCTTAAGTTACTCACAGGGTTTCATGTTGACAAATTCCAGTGTTAAGGAAATTAATTTCTAAAAGCAAAGTTCTTACATAAACCTCATTGATTATAAAGTTTCTCAGTATGGCCTCAAACTTTTTAAATACTTATACCCGAGTTGAAATAATTATTTATAACTTACCTACATTTTTGTCACAACAGAAAATTCCCAGATTTCAAGTTTATATATATATATATATATATATATATATATATATATATATATATATATTGATCACTCATATAATATATATATTCTATCGTCACCCCACATAAAACTTATGGTGCTGGCATACTCTGCTATCAAGCCCCCGTATCACTCGTACTAAGGAAAATACTAGTTCGGAATCACTCTCGAATTGTATTAACACAAAACACATATAAATTGAGGCGAAGCATAGCTCCAAGTCACTAAGAGGTCAACACATACCCTCACGTCTCTTAGGACCGTCCGACTAGCGATCCGATAGCCTGTACCAAGGATTCCTATGTTATAGGGTACAAGTCAATATCCCCCATAAAGGTCCCATCGAGATAAGACTGTCCCAGTGCGGTAACCTCAGTGATAGTAAGTAGTGCGGGTATGATTTTTAACACGTAATAGTATATGCACAAACACAGTCATATATGTATACTACCATTCCCATTTAAAATTTAGGTACGCCCACGACCCATACTTATGATATTTATTCTTATCGCACATTACTAGGTTATCCCGTATAACGGTTTGTCTCTTATTCTTATTTTAATGGGATTATGCCAAACCTTCTTCGTAACACTAGTGAAATCCTATCTCCCTAAGTTTAATTTCAGTAGGTACTCTTTTAGCTTACGACGTAACTTCCTTACGAGTCTCACCCTTTAGACACACGTTCCCATTGTTTCTTAAATGTAAAACACCTCCATTAAATGTTAATTTCGTCTTACATTAAACGTTCTATTTTTATAAAGTCCTACAGGTCTTCTTTATATCCCAAAATTTTCTTAACAAAATGTCCAAGGATTTATATTCATTTAAGTTGGAACAACCTATTTAAAAAGGGGAATTTGAGTTTTTCAGGAGGGGTCGATCGATCGATGGCAGGTGCTCGATCGATCGATGCGGCGATCGATCGATGCTCTTGGGTCGATCGATCGATCAAGTAGGTATGGCGAAACTGCAGAATTTCCAGTTACGGGAATGCTATTCCAAAGTCAATCAAATCACCATATTTGGTTTCCAAACTTCCAACAAATTATACCACAAGTGTTACAACCCCAAATAACGAATATTCTACGTAAGGCATGCGAGTTTTCATAAATTATAACGGATTAAAAGGTTAAAATCCAGAAAAATTACAAGAACCCTAATAATTTCTTTAACTTAGTTCTTCCCATTCTTTTCCTAGATTTTCTATTCCTAACTCAATGAAATTTCGTGGTTTAACCTCTACATATGGATTGGATTTCCAGAATACATCTTTTACCTCTACAACATGCAAATTAGAGTCTCCCATGCATGCTTTCTTTTACAAGAACTAGTCATAATCAACCCTAGACTAATATCATTGAAGCATTAACTGAATTAGAGCAAGATAGATACTTGCCTGGGAATTCTTAGTTCAGATTTGTGGAAAAGATTGGCGTGGTTCTGATCCTCGTTTCGCGATCTAACGTTTGGTGGCAACGGCGGTGCAAACGGTGGAGTTCTTGGCCTAAAACTCCTTGGAAAGCTCCTCCTTTTCCTCTCCAATGGTCGTCTATGGTTTATGGTTCTTCTAACCCTAGAAGATGACTCCTACCATCTGATATAACCTTAGAAAAATCGTGGGTTTCCATGCCCAAAAATATAAAATGTCTAAAACGACCTCCCGGGATGTTAATTAGGCCTAGGAACGCCCCGAGACCCAAACTAAACCCCCGGGTACATTATTTTGACTATCTCGACCCTTCCGGACACATTGGCGCACTCAAAATGACCATACGAGTGACTTATAATTTATTAATTTTTAATAGTTCAAATTTAATCCCGACAGGACCCAGGCGCGTCCCGATAAATTTCTAAAATTATCAATTTTGATTCTCGTGATAATTGTACTAAATTCAATTACACCTCTTAATTTACCCATAAAGTAATTTACAACAAAATTCCAATAATTACTAACTCTCATTACGCTAGTAAGTATTTAAATGATTTTTCGAATTAATATCTCTAATATAATTTAATAAATCCCCAAAATTTAAGAGTCATAAAAATACGGGGTATTACATACTTCCCCCCTAATAACGGAATTTCGTCTCGAAATTAAAAAAAATAAGGTATACCTTGTAAGAATAACTCTGGGTACTTCTCACGCATGTCAGCCTCACATTCCCAAGTGGATTCTTCCACATTATGATGCTCCCACTGGACCCATACAAGTGGTACTACTTTCGATCTCAATTTCCTCTCGCTATGGTCTAGAATAGACACTGGCCTCTCCTCGTAAGAGCTATCAGGCTGCAAGTCAATCTCCTCGATTGCGATGTGGGTGTGGGCCATGTCATCCCGAAGGTATCGTCTCAACGACGAGATGTGGAATACATCGTGAATGCGGTGTAAATGCTCTGGCAATCCCAACTTGTATGCTACCGGCCCAATCCTCTCGATAACGGGAAATGGTCCCACGTACCTCGGGGCCAGTTTCCCTTTCTTCCCAAACCTCATCACTCCTTTCATGGGAGATACACGTAGTAATATTTGGTCCCCCGCATTAAATTCTCGAAAGAACCATTTTGCATCGGCGTAGCTTTTCTGCCTGTCCTGGGCTACCCATATGCGACTCCTGATAATCTCAATCCTAGCGGAGGTTTCCTGAATCACCTCTGGTCCGAGCAACTTGTTGTCCCCCATCTCTAACCAATAAGTGGGAGAACGACAAGGCCTTCCATACAATGCCTCAAACGGAGCCATGCCAATTGTGAACTGATAGGAGTTATTATAAGCAAACTCCACCAGTGGAAGATGTGGCTCCCAACCTCTCCCAAAATCAAGGACACACATGCATAGCATATCCTCCAACATCTGATTTGTACGCTCTGTTTGTCCATATGTCTGTGGGTGATAACCTGAACTCAACCTTAACTCTGTACCCATGGCCTCCTGAAAACTCTCCCAAAAACGCAACACGAAAATATTATCTCTATCTGGCACAATATCTAGGGGCACCCCATGTAGCCTAACAATATTAGCAATGAACAACTGAGCATACTGGCTCGTGGTATAGTCTGTCCTTACTGGCAGAAAATGAGCCACCTTGATCAAACGGTCCATAATCACCCAGATGGAGTCGTGGCCCTGTTGTGATGTAGGCAACCCCGTAATGAAATCTATGGAAATACTCTCCCACTTCCACATGGGTATTTTCAACGGCTGAAGCAACCCCGACGGTTTCTGGTGGTCCACCTTTACCATCTGGCAAGTAGAACACTTGGACACGAACTCAGCAATGTCCTTCTTCATCCCACTCCACCAGTATTGCCGCCTCATATCCTGGTAGATCTTATCTCCCCCAGGATGCACCGCAAATCGGGACCTGTGAGACTGGGTCATCACTGCATGACGTACGTTTGCTCCTTCTGGGACCACCAATCTCCCATTAAACCTTAAACCTCCATCGGAACTAATTGAATAGGACTCAGCACCCTCGGCTAAAATCCATACAATTTGCTCCTGGCAAAATGAGTCTGCTGTCTGTGCCTGTATTACCCTCGTAATAATTTTGGGTGTCACTGTCATGACAGATATGAAGGAATGGGCTACCGCATCCTGGTGACCCAACTCTTTCCACTTTGCTTTCCTGACGTCCGCTACATTGTCTACCGGTAAACGGCTCATCGCATCAGCAACTATGTTGGCCTTCCCCGGATGGTACTGTATGTCGAACTGATAGTCTTTCACAAACTCTAACCACCTGCGCTGACGCATATTCAGCTCTCGCTGAGTGAACAGGTACTGCAGTGACTTGTGGTTGGTGAACCAGCGAAATTTCTCCCCCAATAAATAGTGTCTCCATATCCTCAACGCAAAGACGATCGCTGCTAACTCTAGACCGTGAGTGGGGTAATTCTTCTCGTGCGGCTTAAGCTTGCGAGAGGCAAAAGCTGTAGCCTTCTCTTCCAGTTGAAGTACTCCCCCGAGTCCCCGTAAGGAGGCGTCGGTGTAAACTAGATACTCCACGCCCGGCTTGGGTAAAGCAAGGACTAGTGCCGAAGTCAGCTTGTCTTTCAGCTCATTGAAAGCCAATTGACAAGTATCGTCCCAAACATATGGTACCCCCTTGCGCGTCAGGTTCGTCAATGGACCCGCTATCTTGGAGAACCCTTGAATGAATCTCCTGTAGAACCCGGCTAACCCCAAGAAACTACGCACTTCCGTCGGTGTCGTGGGCTATCCCCACTCCCTCGCCGCTAACACTTTACTCGGGTCAAACGCTATCCCCAGCTCAGAAACCACATGTCTCAAGAATTTCACTTCCCGTAACCAGAATCCGCACTTCTCGTACTTAGCATACAGTTGATGCTCTCATAGAGTCTGAAGAACCTGCCTCAAGTGCTCAGCATGCTCTTCCTCAGTGTGTGAATATATCAGAATGTCATCTATGAAGACGATAACAAACTGATCCAAGAACTCTTTGAATACTCGGTTCATCAAGTCCATGAATACGGCTGGGGCATTTGTGAGTCCAAATGGCATCACTCTGAACTCATTGGACCCATATCTCGTCAAGAAAGCAGTCTTCAAAACATCATGCTCCCTAATACGTAGTTGATGGTATCCTGACCTCAAATATATCTTCGAAAAGAAAGTTGCTCCCTTAACTGGTCGAACAGATCATCGATTCGAGGCAACGGATATTTGTTCCGTATCGTGACCTTGTTCAGCTCCCGGTAGTCCACGCATAGCCTCAGTGAACTATCTCTCTTCTTTATAAACAAGACTGGAGCACCCCAAGGTGAGGTACTCCTACGAATGAAGCCCTAACCTAACACCTGCTCTATCTGATCTCGTAACTCCCTCATCTCCGCTGGAGCCATACGGTAGGGAGCGCGTGCTATCGATCGAGTATCCGGTAACAAATCTATGACAAAATATATCTCTCGACTGGGGGGTAGGCCTGGTATCTCCTGAAATACATCAGAATACTCACGAACGACTGGAATCGAGTCTAAGGGAATCACAACCTCCTTAGAGGTATCCTCCTCTATGTAATACAAATGAGCGGAAGAGGCTCCCTCTGGGCGAGGCATTGCCACTACAAACATCTCCTGCCCCGGAATGGCAAAGACAATACTCCCACCGAAACAATCTATCATGGCTTTGTACGCTGCGAGCCAATCCATACCAATAATAACATCGTGCTCATGCATATCTAAGACTAACATGTCTGCTGGTAATATTAAGCTACCAATCTCTACTCCCACACCTCGACATATAAAGAAAATTAACGATCCATTTCCCAGTAGTGAGTCTGCGCATGTCATAGTGCTCTCTGCTGTGGCTAATAACCCTAAGGCCTTCGCAAAGTGAGTAGCTATAAAACAGTGTGTCGTCCCAGTATCAAATAAAACCCGACCCATAGTACTATGGATAGGAAACGTACCTCAATCGCGGGTGGTGCTTGAGGAGCTGCAGCCTGGTGGACGTTATAAACACGTCCGTACTGTAACTGCCCCTGATGCACTGGAGCTGCTGGAATGGCTGGTAGGGCTGGTGCTTGAGCTGGTGCTGGGAGGGCGGCTGGAAAAAGTGGCCTTTGTGCCTCATTACGGGCACCCTGCTTCTGTGGGGTCCTATCTCCCTCTGGACAATCATGGCGCCTGTGGCCATTTTTACCACACCCGAAACATCAGCCCCTAAAATTCCCTCCCCTTTGTCCCTGCTGATTACGACCCTGCTGGCCGTTACCACCCCGCATTGGACCTGCTGAAAACGCTGTTGGCCCTGCTGACCCTGCGGCTGACAATGTTGGCCCTACTGATTAGACTGGCCCTGCCTGAATCCCCCAAATCCCTGCCTGGATTCACCTGATCGGAACAGCTTGGCAGGGTCCCCCTGATGGGAACTCTGCTCATGCTGACGAGTCTGCCCCTGAGATGTCGGAGCTCTACTAGCACCACTACCCCATGCCCTGCCCTGCTGGCTGGACTCTCCTGCTCGCTTGCTTCCCTGTAGGTGGAAGCGGTGATCCTGACAGTGTAACAAAGCAGCATTGAGTACGTCCGTGTAGGTACTCAGTGACAGATTGCCTATGAGATGCTGACGGATCCTCCAAGCCAACCCGTCTACAAACAACAGTATCTTCTTCCCCTCAGTGGGTGCCTCATCTGACACTATAGTGAGAAGTCTTGTGAACTCCTCTTCGTACTCAGCAACAGTCAAATTCTCCTGTTTCAAATTCAGTAACTTCTGCCTCATCTCAGTTTGCACGATGGATGGAAAGTATTTGTTGTCAAACCGCGCCCAAAATGTCTGAATAATGATAGTATCCCTGTCCTCCAAGGTGGTGGTGGATTACCACCAATGAAAAGCGGCCCCCACTAACTTGAAGGAAGCCAATAGCTGTTTACATGCGCAGATGCCTCTGAATGTCCTTCTTCCATTGGATGGCTACAATGATATCTGAACTACCCGCAAACTCTGGGGGATGCGCCTTCTGGAAGGCATCCCTAACTCGCTCCCATGCAGATGGAAGTTGTGTTGGTACTTGCGCCACTGCCTGAAACTGGGGTGGAGCCTGTTGCACTACCGCCAGCGCGGTATTCACCGCCTGAGCAGCGATAGCGGCTACCTCGGTTGCGTTCAACGTTCCCTGAGTCGGAGCTGCTAGTTGCTCGGCTTGGGCTTGCCTATCCTTGGGTGCACGTCTCGGAGGCATCTGAAACGTAAAGAAATTTTATTAGTCTACAGTTATTATCAAATTTCAAATAGCAAAAGACGTAATTGTAAAAGCAAGAATACAACAATCCTAAAAATAGGGCTCTATAGCAAGAACGCTAAGCTGAAAGCGAAATAAGCCGTACAGATCATAAAGGACACTGGAACCTGATGCTCTGATACCACCTGTGACACCCCGCCTAATTAAATACCGGGTGATAAGTCATTTATTAAATTATAACCAAGGTAAACGGTTGGTCCATTCTTAGCATCACTGTCGCAAAAATACATTTTCAATTTAAGCACCCTAAATAATTAAGCTAAGTGACAAAACCATTTTTAAAATAACAATTCCAAATTTAATTTAAACCAACAATAAAAAAAACTTTCAAAATCCATAGTTTAAGAATCACACGACAACTAGACTGGAAATGATAATCCACGCAATTTAAGCATTCAACTAAATAATTCCAACTTTAAAACTTTAAAGGAAAACATCCTGACAAATAAAATCCCAAAGTATAAATACTGGAAGTAAACTAATCATAATCTCTGATAAAACCAACTGAATAATGGAAATAGGGCGACACATGCCCTACTGGATAAAATAAAACTAGAAGTGGAATCAAGAATGAGGTCGTCTAAGCAAGAGGCCTGCAACTCCCACCTAAGCTGCAGCACGTTCCTTCCAAAGGATCCTATGCAAGACGCCCCTGTGGCTGGGCACCTGTAATATATACATATATACAAGAGAGAGGAGGAAATAGGAAACGGGTCAGAGCCCGATTGTAAAACAGTTTAAAATTATTTTAGCAAGTATTTAAAATGCTTACCGGCTAATGCAACAATCATATTAGTGTGCGGCACTCTCTTGAGAAATTCTCACTTCTCTTCTAATGTGCACACCTACCGCACTACTAATCCCAACAGTTTAGCTTATCTTAAGTTACTCACAGGGTTTCATGTTGACAAATTCTAGTGTTAAGGAAATTAATTTCTAAAAGCAAAGTTCTTACATAAACCTCATTGATTATAAAGTTTCTCTGTATGGCCTCAAACATTTTAAACACTTATGCCCGAGTCAAAATAATTATTTATTACTTACCTACCTTTTTGTCACAACAGAAAATTCCCAGATTTCAAGTTTATATATATATATTGATCACTCATATAATATATGTATTCTATCGGCACCCCACATAAAACTTATGGTGCTGGCATACTCTGCTATCAAGTCCACGTATCATTCGTACTAAGGGAAATACTAGTTCGGAATCACTCTCGAACTGTATTAACACAAAACACATACAAATTGAGGCGAAGCATAGTTCTAAGTCACTAAGAGGTCAGCACATACCCCCACGTCTTTTAGGACCGTCTGACTATCGATCCGATAGCCTGTACCAAGGATTCCTATGTTCTAGGGTACAAGTCAATATCTCCCATAAAGGTCCCATCGAGATAAAACTGTCCCAGCGCGGTAACCTCAGTGATAGCAAGTAGCGCGGGCATGATTTTTAACACGTAATAGTATATTCACAAACACAGTCATATATGTTTAACAAAATGTCCAAGGATTTTTGTTCATTTAAGTTGGAACAACCTATTTAAAAAGGGGAATTTGAGATTTACAGGAGGGGTCGATCGATCGATGGCAGGTGCTCGATCGATCGATGCGTCGATCGATTGATGCTCTTGGATCGATCGATCGATCAAGCAGGTATGGCAAAACTGCAGAATTTCCAGTTATGGGAATGCTATTCCAAAGTCATTCAAATCACCATATTTGGTTTCCAAACTTCCAACAAATTATACCACAAGTGTTATAACCCCAAATAACAAATATTTTATGTAAGGCATGCGAGTTTTCATCAATTATAACGGATTAAAAGGTTAAAATCCAGAAAAATTACAAGAACCCCAATAATTTCTTTAACTTAGTTCTTCCCATTCTTTTCCTAGATTTTCTACTCCTAACTCAATGAAATTTTGTGTTTCAACCTCTACATATGGATTGGATTTCGAGAATACGTCTTTTACCTCTACAACATGCAAATTAGAGTCTCCCATACATGTTTTCTTTTACAAGAACTAGTCATAATCAACCCTAAACTAATATCATTGAAGCATTAACTGAATTAGAGCAAGATAGATACTTGCCTGGGAATTCTCGGTTCAGATTTGTGGAAAAGATTGGCGTGGTTGTGATCCTCATTGCGCGATCTAACGTTTGGCGACGACGACGGTGCAAACGGTGGAGTTCTTGGCCTAAAACTCCTTGGAAAGCTCCTCCTCTTCCTCTCCCATGGCCGTCTATGGTTTATGGTTCTTCTAACCATAGAAGATGACTCCTACCATATGATATAACCTTAGAAAAATCGTGGGTTTCCATGCCCAAAAATATAAAATGTCTAAAACGCCCTTCCGGGATGTTAATTAGGCCTAGGAACGCCCCGAGCCCCAACCTAAACCCCCGGGTACATTATTTTGACTATCTCGACCCTTCCAGACACATTGACGCACTCAAAATGACTATACGGGTGACTTATAATTTATTCACTTTTAATAGTTCAAATTTAATCCCGACACGACGTAGGCGCGTCCCGATAAATTTTTAAAATTATCAAATTTGATTCTCGTGATAATTTTACTAAATTCCATTACACCTCTTACTTCACCCATAAAGTAATTTACAACAAAATTTCGATAATTACTAACTCTCATTACCCTAGTAAGTATTTAAATGATTTTCCGGATTAATATCTTTAATATAATTTAATAAATCCCCAAAATTTAAGAGTCATAAAAATACGAGGTATTACAATATATATAGGCTTCACCTCAATCGAACCTTTTGGAATTAGGTCAAGAAAATTTGCGCCACCCATTTGAGATGGAAACACTGTAAGGTTATTTTAGGAGAGAGACTTACATCACAACATAGAATTGTGATTGTGCGAATTGTGATTTTTTTAAATGTATAAGAAAATATGATAAAATTATGGTGGAGTTAATGATGTTGATAATCCATATATATATTGTGTGAAGAGATTTAGTGGGAATGAGTTTAGAATTATGAATAAAAAAAGTTATAAGCGGCTTGCATTCCCATTGTGAATACCATGATAAGAAGAAAAGTTTAACATAACTTGTTTACAAGAAACTAAATGAGCCGGTGAGAAACCTTGAATATATTACGTGGTTGAAAATAATATACAGACAAATCTAGAAATGGAAATGAAGATGGGACAATAGTAAATAACAACCTTAAGGATGATATCGTAATTTTTATTATGAGATGTGATAAACTTATATTTGTAAAATTGGTATTAAGTTAAAATATAATTAATATTTATGGTGCTTATTAGATAAGTATACGAAAGAACAAATTTGGAAATAAATGGATGAACTAATTCAAGAAATACCCAGAGGCGAGAAAATTTGTATAGTGTGTGTGTGTGTGTGTGTGTGTGTGTGTGTTGGTGGGGGGGGGGGGGTTATAATGGCCAGGTAGGAGAATCTTGTATAGGATATAACATAGTGCATGAACGATATGGTTTTGGAGATAGGAACGAAAGTAGAGAGTCTATCTTAGATTTTGCAACGGCTTATGATTTTGTACTCGTAAATACATGTTTTAAAAAAAGCCTTTAACATTTGAAAAATTATAAAGGTAAATGAATAAGCGCCAAGTAGAATTTTTTGAGGGAGAGTGGTTATATGGCAAAGACTTCGAATTCGTGAAATACACTCCAAGGGTAAATAATACACAAGCACAACACAGGGTGGAAATTACAAGTAGACCAGTTATAATTTATGCGTTCTCAATTTCGGTCTTGAATAATTAATCCTAAGTGGACATGCGAGATTTCCTTTGTAGCAAGAATTATTTTAGCACCGAATTATAAAAAAATTGTGGTTAAGCCATTTTCAGCATTTTTAACCTAAGCATGCATCTAGGTGTAAAAATTACAACACAAAGCACACAACCACAACGTCGCGATGTACGAGGAAAATCCAACTGGAAAAACCTCGAACGGTCAGGCCTAGACGAAATCCACTAAGAATACGGTTTTACAATGAGTACACAAAAGACTTATAGACTTGACACTAGATGTATCGTTAATGTCATCTCAAACACCTCCGTATATAGCACGTGTAACTCTATCACGCTTGCATAACTTGTTTCATATCTCGGTATCCATCGATAACCAATATGCCGTCTCCAATCCATGTGGATATCTGCCACACACTCACAATGGTGGTGAATGAATAAAGGAAGTAAAATTATGGGGTTGTTCTTCAAAAATGATCCAAAGTGATCATGTAAATTTTGGAGAGTGCTTGGATAAAAGGTTTTGGATTTTGAAAAAAGATTGGAGTGGAGTCTCATAAGTTATTCTCCAGTTCGCTTTGTTTTATAGGTTATGTAAGGACATTTTTATCATGTCTGAAATGTTTCATTTAGTTATGTCGTACGCTGTTACATTTGGCACGTCTCTACACGATCGCACACGACGGCCTCAATCCGAATTCCGGGAATCAAGCATTTATTATCTCCATCATGTGTCCCTCATCTGCCTCAATGACTTCACGTTCCATGATTTTAGGGACTTTATGCAAGTGGTACGCAAGAGAAGTCAAAACAGTGCAACAAGGCGTGATAGGGAAGTTCAAGGGCAATTTGGTAATTTTACAGCCACCGTCCGGAGAACCGGTCAACTGGAAAGTTGAAGAGCTTGCCGCAACAAAGATACTGGAAGAAACGGCACCTCAATCCGAGCTACGGTGAACAAGTTATGGCCCGTTGAAAATGGAGAGATTTACATTGAAAATACTGGGAATTTTTCAAAGTATTTAGCCCCTGTTCCCAGCAAGTTTCCCCGAACCCAGACCGAACCGGTTCGGGGGGGCGAACCTGTTCGCAGGGTACCCGAACCGGTTCGAGGTACCTGTACGCTGGATAGAATTTCAGAGTTTTAAAATCGTGGGTCTCTTCATGTATTTCCCTATAAATACCAACTTCGGGGGAGCTATTTGATAAGACTTTGAAAGACGAATTTGAGAGTCCATATACCTCTAATTCTTCACCTATTGAGACCAAGACTCTAGGTTTTTGATTCACACAAATTTCCAAACACTTGTGAATCACTTAGCAACCCAGGAATGCAGTTTTGCTGTTCATACCCTTGTGGAGAAGACCGCTCTTCTTCTTCATTGCTGCCCTCCTGAAAAGGGTAAATTCTAGCCGACAAACTTGTGGAGAAGCCGTTTCTCTTCTTCATTACAGCCCTCCTGGAAAGGAATATTTCCCGCCGCCGACTACAGAATCCGACACCTGAGGGTAATTCTTAGTCACTTGTATTTTCATTGTAATTCGAAATTGTACAGTTACAATATTATAATGAAAATAAATGGTTTTGCCCCTTTGGGGGATTTTTCCTCACAAGCATGTGTTTGAATGTTCTTGCTTAGTTCATTATCTTATTCAATCACATACTGTTGCTTGTTTAGGGTTTGTTTGGGTTAAAAGGTGTTTAATATATAAGTTTATCATTTGAACGCGAGCACATACGTTCTCAAATTGGTATCAGAGCAGGTTACGCTAATCTATCGCGTATTCCTATTTTCGCAAAATTTTTCTAACATATCAATTTTCTGAAAAAATTGATTTTTGAAAAAGTGCGTGTTCAAATGGAGAAGTTATATAATAAAATGCCTGTTTTTTACGGGACAAATTATGCTTATTGGAAAGCTCGAATGAGGTCGGCTTTAAAAGCCATAGATGAAAGGGTTTGGATTTTAGTTGAAAGAGGGTGGACTCCTCCCTCCGTGACTGTTGATAATGTGATCAACTTGAAACCTGTCACTTCTTGGACTGAAGAAGAATTTAAATGGTCATCTTTTAATTCTAAGGGTCTAAGTGCTATTTCTGGGTCTGTCACACCTGATGAGTTCAAACGCATAATGACGTGCACTACGTCAAAATAGGCATGGGATGTTTTACAACTCACCCATGAAGGAACTAATGCTGTGACGGAGTCTAAGTTGCAAAATTTGACAACTCAATTTGAAACCATCACCATGCATGAATCTGAATGCTTTGATGAATTTTATGCTAGACTTTCTGACATTGTGAATACTAGCTTTAATCTTGGTGAACATATTCCTAATGCTAGAGTTGTTAAAAAGATTCTGCGTTCTTTGCCTAAGCGTTTTATCCCTAAAATCACTGTGCTAAATTTTATGGGTAATTTAAATACGCTAAAATTGGAAGAACTTGTAGGAGATTTGCAAACATATGAAATTGATATGTTCCCTAAAACTACTAAATCTAAAGATAAGGGAATTGCACTTAATGCCCAAGAGAGAAGGAGTGAAGGGTCTGCTAGAAAGAGGGTAGAGTCATCTAGAAAGAGAGAGACTGACACGTCAGATTCTGAGTGTGATTTTGACTTAGATGATTTGGCTCTTTTTGCAAAAAATTTCAAGAGGATTCTCAAATTTAAGAAAAATGTCAATTTTAAAGATAAAAAGAAATTTGAGAAAAATAAGTTTGAAAAGAAAAATGAAAAAGATTTTAAAGATCCTCCTAAGAAAGAAAGTGACAGATGCTTTGAGTGCGATGGTAGGGGTCATAAAGCCTTTGAGTGTGCCACTCGTCTGAATAAAGAGAAAGGGAAAGCTGTCCTTAATGCTACCCTTAGCGACGACAGTGAGGTCGAGACGGTGGATTCAGGAGATGAGTCACCGCATGAGTGTAACTTCACCGCATTCATGGCCAGTCAAGTGAGCACTCCTAGTTCTCTTCACGACGATGAAGATGATGCTACACAGGGACACCTCGATAGTGAGATCGATGTGAGTGAGGGGGAGGATGACTCAAGTGAGAGAGAAAGTGATATTCAACGCGCCTACGCTGAGTTATATTCTGAGTCTTTTAAAACTAAAAAACGTAACAATGCGCTAGTTCTTAAGATCGCCGGCTTAGAGGAAGATTTAAGAAAGGCGAGAGAAAGAGAGTCCTCCACCTTCACCGCCCTGAGAGATAGAGAATCTGCCTGTGTTGAGAAAGAGTGTTCGTTTAGAGAGAGAGAGAGTGTTTTAGAGAAAGAGAGAGGGGACTTGACTAAACAAGTGGCTAGTCTTACGAGTCAGCTCCATTCCTCCGTGGAGACTCGAAAGAAACTTGAAGCCCTTGTTGCCCAGCTGACACATGATCTTGAGAAAGCACGGGAAGTCAAGGTACAAATCGAGGACAGATCTGGGAAGATGGGAAAGATGCTCCTCGGCCTCGCTTTAGGTTTTAGTGATCGACGAGGAATTAGTTATCATGGTGCCTCCACGTCCCAAATTGCACCTGTACCAGTTCCTGAGTTTACTACGAACCCTTATGGCCATCGTCAAAAACCTAGAAGGAGAGTTCGACCAAGAAAAGCAAACCAAGGTCCGTCTTTGACTGTGTTCTTTTGTACTTATTGCAAAAGAAAAGGCCACCTTAGGGAGTCTTGCTATAGCATGGGTCGGACACGACGTACTACTGCTCCACCACGTCATACTGATGAGTTTTCTAGTCTGAGAGAGCGAGTTGAGTTTTTAGCTACCACGACCCAGAGTTTAATGGAAGAATTCCGACGGATGTCCTTGCCGTTAGTGAATTCTTCTCACATTCCAGCTAAAACCAACAACAACAAAGGCAAACAAAAGGTCATCTAGACTTGGGTACCTAAGAAAGATAAAAAGGCTTTTGTTGTTCATGTTGCTCTCAAAGCACATAATACCTCACAGTGGTATTTTGATAGTGGGTGCTCCAGACACATGACAGGTGATGCCTCATTTTTTAAGACTCTTGAGGACTATCAGGATGGCAGAGTCACCTTTGGAGATGGGAGCAAGTCTAGCATTGTAGGACGAGGTACTGTCGAGTTACCTGGATTTCCTATGCTAGAAAATGTTTTGTACGTCAAAGGTTTGAAAGCAAACCTTCTCAGCATTAGCTAGCTGTGCGACGCTGACTTTGCAGTAAAGTTTGACCGGGATACTTGTAAAGTCTATAATCAAGCCGGTAAACTATTAGTGCAAGGGGTAAGGACAAAGGATAACTGCTGTGGGACTGAGCCCACGTCATCACTTGTCTGCAACAGCGCCACGATCACTCCTATGGATCTGTGGCACCAATGTCTAGGTCACGTGAACGTTAGAGATCTCAATCGCTTAGCTAAAAAGGACCTAGTACGTGGCTTACCATCGCTTGGAAAGTCAACTTCGACGGTTTGTGGACCCTGTCAGTTGGGAAAACAAATTCGTAGTCCCCATAGAAAGTTGCATTCCATTACCACTTCTCGTGTTATTGAGTTGATTCACATGGATCTTATGGGTCCTACTCGTACTGAGAGTTTGGGTGGTAAGAGGTATATCCTCGTGATGGTAGACGATTTCTCCAGGTACTCCATTGTAGGTTTTCTGAGATAGAAATTCGATGCTGTAGAGTTTTTAACGACCAAGTGTCGTGTCCTACAAAATCAACACGGAGTCACTATTAACAAAATACGTAGTGACAACGGCACTGAATTTAAGGAAGCAAAGGTGGACCTTTACTGTGATAGCCTCGGGATCAAACATGAGCTTTCTGCTGTGAGAACTCCTCAGCCAAATGGGATTGTTGAGAGAAAGAATAGAACGATCCAAGAGATGGCTAGATCTATGCTTCTAGGTCGTAAAGTTTCTAGGATATTTTGGGCAGAGGCAGTGTCTACTGCATGCCACACGGTGAATAGGGTTTATTTGCGTCCACACACACTTCGGACTCCTTATGAGTTGTGGACTGGCAAGAAGCCCAACCTGGCATATTTTCGTGTCTTTGGGAGTAAATGCTATATCCTACGGGATAGAGAGCAATTAGAAAAGTTCGACTCCCGGAGCGACGAGGGAATATTTCTAGGATATTCATCGACTAGCAGAGCATACCGGGTTTTTAACCTGAAGAGCTCTAAGGTTATGGAATCAATAAATGTCACCGTGCAAGATGACGAACCTTCGACGGTTATTGATCCTAACCTTCAGTGTGAGGATGAGGATTGTTCTGACAGTGATTTACCTGTTCCTCTCTCACACTCTGTGGACCCTACTCTTGTGGTAAGGGACACACCTGCTTGGGTTCGCAAAAGTCATGACCCTTCTGCCATTGTTGGTGATCCCACTCTAGGGGTCAAGACTCGTGCTCAGCTAGAGAACGTTGTTAGCCATCTTTGCTACACGTCCAAAGTCGAGCCCAATAACCATAAAGAAGCACTCAAGGATGAACACTGGATATCTGCTATGCAGGATGAGTTGCTTCAGTTTAAAAAGAACAATGTCTGGGAACTTGTCCCCCGACCTAGTGAGACTAATATGATAGGTACCCGGTGGATTTTTAAGAATAAAATGGATGAACATGGTACCATAATCCGAAACAAAGCTAGGTTGGTCGCTCAAGGCTACACACAGATAGAGGGTGTAAACTTTAGGGAGACATTTGCTCCTGTTGCGAGGCTTGAGTCCGTCCGCCTACTACTCGCCATCGCATGTCATCTGCGTTTCAAGTTATATCAGATGGATGTCAAGAGTGCCTTTCTGAATCGCATTCTACAGGAGGAGGTTTACGTGGAACAACCAAAAGGGTTTGAAGACCCTCAGCACCCGGAGCACGTCTACTATCTGAGGAAAGCCTTGTATGGTTTGAAGCAAGCACCCCGTGCTTGGTACGAGAGGCTTACTTCCTATCTCTTAGCCCGTGGCTTCAAGAGAGGGGGAGTTGATATGACGTTGTTCGTCAGGAGAGATGACAGTGCAATTTTGGTTGCCCAAGTCTATGTGGACGACATAGTCTTTGGATCCACGTGCTCTCAACATGCTCATCACTTTGAGAAGGAAATGAAAAGTGAGTTTGAGATGAGCATGGTTGGTGAGCTTACATTCTTCCTTGGTCTCCAGGTTCGTCAGCTAGAGGATGGGATGTTCATCTCCCAATCCAAGTATGCTAGAGACCTAGTGAAGAAATTTGGTTTAGACTCCGCTAAGCATGCACGTACACCTATGAGTACCACTACCAAGCTTAGTAAGGACACTTCAGGCAAGGACGTAGAGCAAACCTTATATCGGAGTATGATAGGTAGTCTTCTCTACTTGACTGCCAGTCGTCCCGATATTGCCTTTAGTGTCGGAGTCTGTGCGCGATATCAGGCGTCCCCGAAAGAGTCACACTTACTTGCTATAAAACGTATTATTAAATACGTGAGTGAGACTCTCTCATACGGTATTTGGTATTCCTTTGATACTGATGACCGTTTATCCGCCTATTCGGATGCTGATTGGGCCGGGGATGTAGATGGTTGTAGGAGCACTTCTGGTGGGTGTTTCTATTTTGGTTCTGCTCTTGTCTCCTGGCTGAGTAAGAAGCAAAAAGCCATCTTTTTGTCCACTGCGGAGGCTGAGTACATAGCCGCCGGGAGTTGTTGCACGCAACTCCTGTGGATGAAGCAAATGCTGAAGGATTATGGGATTTCACAGGACACCATGACTATTTCCTGTGACAACACGAGCGCGATACACATATCCCGCAATCCAGTACAGCATTCGCACACAAAGCACATCAGGATACGTGAGCACTTTATACGACAGCTAGTTGAGGAGAAAGTCGTATCCCTGATTTTCGTTCCCACCGACCGTCAGTTAGCCGACATTTTCACGAAACCTTTAGATGCCCTTCGATTTGAGAGTCTTAGGAAGCCTTTGGGAATTTGCACAGTTGACTGAGGGGTTGGTCTTTGTCTAGAATAGGATGCTTCTTCATGTTCATATCATATGCTTCCTATTGTTAGTCTGTTTTATATGTACCATTGCTTAGTTGTATAGTTTTTTATTTATTCTTTTTGCTTTTTATATTTCTTTTGAAAAATACAAAAAGATTTTCCTTTAAGAAAAATTTTGAGAAAAATCCAAAAAGATTTTTGTATTTTTTCACCTTTTTTTTATGGATGAACATTTAAGATAGCCAAGTCACAAATTCTTTCCATTTATCCATGTGACTGTTTGATAGAGATTTGAGACGCTACACCATTTCATCCATGTGCTTTGCATTGCTTGGAGTCCTTGTGATGTAATTAGTGATATTTTCCTACATGTTTGACTCCTATCTCCTTTATTGCACACATCCACGGCTGTATTTGATTATTGTACTTGTCTATCACATGTTGGCTTGAGTGTTTCCATCTCAATTCTGTCTATACAACTTACAATATGCGATAAAACTTGACAAGATTGGAATGCATGTAAAAACCGTTTTTGTGAGACTGAGTGTTTGTTTAAGAACGGGGAGGGGCTGCGAAAGATAATTATCACTTCTTTGCGCAAAAGCCACCGTTCAAAAGGACCTAAAAAATGGAGGAATTTTATTATCCGGGGTCCAAAGAGGTTAAAAGAGCCCGAAAAAATTTAAAGGCAATAACAAGCAATTCATGCCATATATGGGCCACTTAGGTTTCACCATCAATTCTCCAAAGTTTGAGAATTTAGAAAGCCTCTATTAAAAATAAAAATTTGAGGGAGTTTGGTTGGAGAATCTTTAAACGAGTTTGCACTTCCTTGAAAGTCCTGAAAAAGCATGAAATAGTTTTGGACGTTATTGGTGTAGAAATCATTTTTAGCTTTGATTTGTTGATTTGATTGAGTCAATGTCTTATATTTCCATTTTTTTACATCAAAGGAAGACTTTGAGTTCATTCGTTAGGAGTATCCAATATTCATCGTGCACATATGTCATGTTTGTATGCATTGATTTTCCTATCAAATGAAGACTTTGTGTTCATTCATGGTGTGATTTTATCCTAGTGACACCCCGCACTTGCTTATTTTTCTTTATTTCTCTCATTTGTCTATTTGGGGACATCATAAAAAGGGGGAGAAAGAATTATCATATTTTGGGGGAGTTTTGTGTTTTTGAGATTTGATATAACATGTGATATAACATGCTTTCTTCATTTGATATCTCATTTCAAACTCGATACGTCACTTGGTATTTTTTCTTTATCTCATGTGTGTAGGTACTAACATTGATGATCACTAAATTGCACACCCTGATGAGAAAAGATTTGAGATTCCTGAAGTTTTGAAGATCAAACGATGAAGACTTATTCATTTTTATCTTTCCAGTTTTGGGTTCATGGAAGGGTAGATTTGTATAGGCAATTTGTTATTTGATAATTCGGATATTTTTATGTATGTACCGGCATAGACATAGGGGGAGATTTGTAAGGACATTTTTATCATGTCCGAAATGTTTCATTTAGTTATGTCGTACGCCGTTACATTTGGCACGTCTCTACACGATCGCACACGACGGCCTCAATCCGAATTTCGGGAATCAAGCATTTATTATCTCCATCATGTGTCCCTCATCTGCCTCAACGACTTCACGTTCCATGATTTTAGGGATTTATGCAAGTGGTACGCAAGAGAAGTCAAAACAGTGCAACAAGGTGTGATAGGGAAGTTCAAGGGCAATTTGGTAATTTTACAGCCACCGTCCGGAGAACCGGTCAACTGGAATGTTGAAGAGCTTGCCGCAAAAAAGATACTGGAAGAAACGGCACCTCAATCCGAGCTATGGTGAACAAGTTATGGCCCATTGAAAATGGAGATATTTACATTGAAAATACTGGGAATTTTTCTAAGTATTTAGCCTCTGTTCCCAGCAAGTTTCCCCGAACCCAGACCGAACCGGTTCGGGGGGGCGAACCGGTTCGCAGGGTACCCAAACCGGTTCGAGGTACTTGTACGCTGGATAGAATTTCAGAGTTTTAAAATCGTGGGTCTCTTCATGTATTTCCCTATAAATACCAACTTCGGGGGAGCTATTTGATAAGACTTTGAAAGACGAATTTGAGAGTCCATATACCTCTAAGTCTTCACCTATTGAGATCAAGACTCTAGGTTTTTTATTCACACAAATTTCCAAACACTTGTGAATCACTTAGCAACCCAGGAACGCAGTTTTGCTGTTCATACCCTTGTAGAGAAGACCGCTCTTCTTCTTCTTCATTGCTGCCCTCCTGGAAAGGGAAAATTCCAGCCGACAAACTTGTGGAGAAGTCGTTTCTCTTCTTCATTGCAGCCCTCCTGGAAAGGGATATTTTCAGCCGCCGACTACAGAATCCGACACCTGAGGGTAATTCTTAGTCACTTGTACTTTCATTGTAATCCAAAATTGTACAGTTACAATATTATAATGAAAATAAATGGTTTTGCCCCTCTAAGAAAATTCCCAGAAATTCACACTGTTGCTCGAACCAGAATGAGATGTCTTTCGAACCAGAATGACATGTCGCTCGAACGACCTCCACGTGTCATTCGAACGACTTCGCGCGAGACCTACTGTCTCGTCTTCTTCATCAAATTTCAGCGTTTTCTACCATTTCTGGATCTAAAAACCTCTAAGATTCAACACCCAACGCCTCATCATCAATACCCATCAACACCTAACAGATTATAAATCATTCCTAACATCTTAGGATCATTAATTCGCCATTAAACATCATAGTTATTTAAAATCCCCAAATTAATTCATATGAACCCTAGTTTCCAAATTTTCATTTAAAGAACCTAATCAACCCAGATTCGTTCATCAATATATAATCCAATTCCTTGATTAAACCTCTACATACATGAAAGACTTTAAACTACTAATTAAACCAATCCTTAATCATAATTTAAATCTCCAATTTTCACTCAATTCATATGTAAATCATAATTAATTTCACCTACACTAACTTGAGCATGATTATTGCTAAAAGAAAGCAAGTAATAAACACTTACCTCGAATATGATGGTCTGATCCGTTGGTGATGTTGGTATATACGCGTTCCTCTTTTCTCGATCTATGCGTTGGTGGTGGTGGTTGTGCAAGGTGGTCATAATGTGGCCTTCCCTCTTGGAAAATTGGTTATCCCTCACACCCTCTATGGCCGTTATTTCCTTTCTATGTTTCATAACCCTAAAAGACTTTTCTTGGCTGACAAAGTAACTCCCAATTTTCGTCCATTAATTAAACCCAAAATTATAATTTACCATAATGCCCTCTCGGACGCCGGTTAGGCCTAAAATTGCCCCGGGACCCAAACTAAATACTCGGGTATACTATTTTGACTATCTCGACCCTCCCGGACTCAACGGGGCACTCGAAATTACCATACGAGTTAATAAAAATAAATTATCTTTTTATTCCATTCAATTAGTCCCGACACGACTCACACGCATGTCAGACTTAAATTACCAAACTGCCGTATTTATCACCTCCGACAATTTATCAAATGTTATAATTCGATATAACATATCACACAGTAATATTCTATAATTCTCAACAATAAGTATCAACCCTTGGCACGCTAGTTAAGAATTATTTTAATCCGGATTAATAACAAATTAATTTCTCGCATTTTAATTTAATTAATCCCATAACAATAATTAATTACATACTTATTCCCACAATAATAATTATTCACAGAATTATTTAAATCATCAAAAATACGGGGTGTTATATACTTCCCCCTTACAACGGAATTTCGTCCCGAAATTCGAAAAAAGTATAACATGTACAGACAACACCGTAAAAGTATTGCGCATCGCATCCTTGTGCTCACAAGTAAGCTACTTCGTCCTACCCATAAAGTACGCTATCGAGTACCCTTAATAATGAATACTTCATATGCGTTTTTTAAACTCCAGGTTACCCTGTCATAAAGGCTCTTGCCCAAGCATTTCCGCTTTAGTTTCACTACTTAAACTTTATTTTAGATATTCACTATCTAGCCTTGTACTATTTGCACCTTAGTAGATTTATCCTCCTTTCAGATACATATGACTTCGCCTCATGTCGTTCATACAAGTAAATTGGTTGTGCAATATATATTTCACACACAATATATACGATAATATCGATTTTTCTCCGACATTTGTAATCATAATTGGTCCCCACCTTTAACTCTCAAGTAGGACAACAACAAAGTTTACTGTGCCATACTTCTATTGGCGCTTTGCCCGAACGTGAACTTATAGGAGTTATTTGGACACAAACTCCACTAGTGGAAGGTACTCCTCCCGTCCTCCTCTTAAGATCTCAGGGTCCACATAAAAGTTTCTCTCCCGCATCCGATTAGACCGCTTGTCCTGCCCATCCCTCTGTGGGTATTAGGCCGTACTCAATCGCATTTTAGTACCTATAATCTCACCATCTCAGCTACATGATAAGATCCTTGGGGATACTCTTTCATTATCTAGTGGAAGGAGCCCCCTACTGGTTTCGAATTGTCCGCCCTTTTTCTAACAATCAGGTGACCCACTGCAAGCCTAACTTTGAAAATTACACTACATTAAACCCGTCACCACTGCTATTTGTAACCTGATACATATTATATTTCTTGAATAAATTTCATTTTATCTTGAAACATAAGTCTCTGCCAAATCTTACAGAGTACTCTTTGGCTTACCCGACTACATGTTATCGAATTCATATGATAATCATAATCTATTGCTTGATTCAATCACCTAGGGCGCCCATACACCCTATGCCTCGCGCATTATTGTACGAATGACATGTAATTTTCTTACTTCAATTCTTGCACACTCGGTATGCTGATGTGGTAGGGGTGCACTCAACCACCCCACTAGTCAAAACTTAGTCAATCCTTCAATGGTATCATTGCTCTATTCCGAATGATACTAAGTCTAGGCGACTCTATTGGCCTTAAGTTATAAAAGAATTATCAACTCTCAATTATATTCCTTTATAGGTACAATAACCAACATACGAAACTTATGCACTATCGACCAAACTTCTCTCCAACTCCCGACGTTCGCTAGTTTCATGCGTGGGATGTCTCGCAAAGCGAAATCCAAACAAGGAACCCCCGATACACTACTATCTAACCTAGTTGGTTATCGAGGTCTGTAAGGCCTTCAGTACCTACTATATACTTTACCACAATCTACGTATTGTGACATAAAAGTCTACTCATCCACTCTCATGTCCCTAAAAATATAACATGAAGCATGGCGCTCTTACTAACCCAAGTACTCAGCGCAAAAAAAAAATATATATAACGAGTTATATCTCTCTACTTGAAGAAGAACACAATGAAACCTGAGTCTCCTTAGTAAAATAAGTTCCTACGCATTGGAATCACATATAACTAGACAACATACTCGCTGAGGTCTATAATACCATGAAAATTTTCTTATATTCATATATCTGGGCCCAAACCTATTTCAGGTGGCGCCGCACAAAATAAAGATTTCTCCTCCCAGAGTATCCGGCACGACAATCATAACACTACATTTTTACTATCAATTAACCATTCGATAATTAATCACTACACATTACCATAATAAACTCTACTAAAGCTGATTCAATGCAGTAGTAAATCATAACAACAAAACATATTCTTAGGGCCCACCCGATTCATTCACGGGCAGCATCAAAATGCCCTGCTATCAACGAGAAATACGTTTGTAACAAGACTGTTAAAACTAAAGTTCCCCACTCACTCGACTCGCACATGAATCTTAGGGTCTCCTATTTACATATCAGTTGTGACACACCTGTGTCACTAGAATTAATCCTTTACTCACGAGGAATAAGCAAAACTTCACTAGTCTCGCCAAATTACAAGGTCTCAGCACGTGGCTGCCATCATGACCCATGAACATCTGCAATCGTTATACATCTTAGGATTTCATCCTATAGTTATCCCCTCTCATCATGGACAATTTGTTCCATCATGTGGGTTTCACTCCCATTATTGAAACGTTGGCCCAAGCTCTCTAGGCCTCAATTATAGCTTTACTGAACTCCCGTTTACATCTCGGGCCCCATCGACCCTGACATACTATATGCTACTATTAACGAGGACTCTACTGGTCCAGCCTGAACCATAACTTTTGGGTTATAAATTTCCTGGGCCTAATTCTCTTGACCCCAAATTCCTTTGTTGGAGTATCACTCCTCCAGTTATTATGTCTCACTAGCATGATTTACCATTTCTAATCTTTTCGGTCTCACTTCTCAATTGTGGACACCTTCAACACTTGTAGTTCTACTTCCTTCACATAGGGAAACTTCACGAGCCACTTCCTCGTCACTGGTCCCACTGTTTATTTTGGAAATGACCTCTCGGATCGAGTAGTCTTAACTTAGTGGCTACACTGGCCTTTCGGAACTATGGTTGGCCTCCACGGCCCTGATTGACTTCATCGTCACTTTGTAGGAAGTTAATCAACTTAAAATCATGTAACCGAGTTTCCTATTGGGTATACTCTCATGTGGGGTTCCACTAACACCATTAAGTTCAGTTTTGCTTTTCGGCCAGATTCTCTAACCTTTCTGGCTCACTTCTTCTGGAAAGAACGCAATAACTAGTCACCGTATAACCTTAACGACATCAACATTAGTCATCCTAGTTGGGTTTCTCAATTATGCTTGTATTTAACTCACGGGTCCTTTATCAACTATAGACCCTTCGGATAATTTATGCCCCTCTGCCAGGTACAAAGTTCATTATGCAATTCAACCATTCTCTCACGATCGGTTTCTATCTTACCCATTGTGCTAAACATCAAAATTTCAATCGCATTTTGTTACCACGTCGAATGGAAGACCTCATGGCAAAATCGTACCCAAATTTCTCTCTAAATTTCGAACACACTTCTTCATATGTGGTGATTGCCTCTAATCACTACATGATGCTCCTAAGAGCTATAACTTTTAACTCCCAAATTTAATTTTGAGTGTCGTCACACCCCACTCTACACAATTGCCTTCGGATTTTCTACCTCCGTTAGTCTGTTACACTCTCTTTTTCTGCTCCGTATTTTCACCGAGGGCTTTTCAAAAGAGTCCCTCCGATTTCCCCTTATCGACTATGCTAGGTGGTCTTGAAATCATTCCACCGTTATCTACGATTGTGCCCTGGGAACCCACTGTTCCCGAGTGATGATTTCTATTATCATTTGCTTAAGTAACCCTCATGGTGATTTTTGTCACGATCACTCTTTCCCAATTACTCTATGTCTTCTGTTGGGCTTCTTCTCATGCAGTTCTTCTTACGGCCATCGTTGGCCATCCTAACATGTTCGGTGTTCGAATCACACAGAATTTCGTATAATGAGTCACATCCATAATAATTTGTAGCAGAAGAACGTAAGTCGCATACGTAAGGGAACACAACAATCCTATCATAAGGCTCTACATCAAAGAACGATACGCTGAAATGTAATAAGCCGCACAGATCCTAAGGACACTAGAACTTAATGCTCTGATACCACATGTGACACTCCGCCCAATTAAATAAAGGGTGATCAGTCCTGTACCTATTTAAAACAGAATGTTCGGATGGTTCATTCTTAGTATCACTGTCGAAAACTTTTTAACATATTAATCACCAAATATAAAATTAAGCTAGGTGTCAAAACATTTCCAATTTTTATAAAACCAAGTAAATACACTTTCATTCAATCTTAAAATATAAACCATTCACCACACAAAGGAACATAATAAATACTGAACATGAATAAAGTACTGAAATAAATAAGAATGGGTAAAACCTCCCAGTTCAAAATTCCAAACCATAAAGTAAACTGAATACAATATCTCAGGTAAAAGACTAGAAACAGGCGACACATGCCCTAATTAAAAAGTCTAAATGATACTGAATAGAAATGATAGATGCGTCTAATGCAAGGACCTACAACTTCCACAATAGATGCAGCATGCTTGTCAATCAAATCTCTAATTCTGGTACCCTTGCGGCTGAGCACCTGGAATAATATATATATATATAGCAAAAGAGAGAAGAGATACAAGAAACGGGTCAGAGTCCGAGGTTTAAAAATGATTTAGCAAGTATTTAAAATTGGTTCTTAAAACAAGTCTTATACGCATGTTAGTTATCGAACTCTCACATGAGTTTCTCACCTCTCATCTATTGTGCACGCCTAGCGTACATCTAATCTCCTCCTAGTTATACCACCCACTCTAACTAGTCAAAAACCATACTAATACTAACTATGCTCACTAGTAGTATTCTCGTATCTCCCATACAATACGCTATTCAGATAGTTTATCTCACATGCTAAGTTTCAATATTCACCGTTTGAATGGTTAATCTTTTATCTACTAAGATTGTTTTATTTCTCATTTCCATTTTATCTACTAGTCTCACAAAGTAGAAAGTTCCCCAAGTACACTCATATATATATATAGTCTCATCATCCCTCTATATATATACTAATCTTTCACCCTTAGGGTAAGACACTTAGCGCAATGTAATGATTATTATTATTACCAAGTCTACTAATTTCACGCAGTAGAAATATTCACAAGTTCACACACACACACACACACACACATATAAATATATATATATAGTCACCTCATCCCTATACATATATATATACTAATTTTGCACCCCCAAGCTAAGACCCATTAGTTCACCTATTAAGAAAATCCTGCATCCCCGGGCTAGCACCCTTAATGAACCTATCAATAATAATCCAGCACCCCCAGGTTATCACCCATTAGTGCGCCTATCAAGAGAATCATGCATCCCCGCATTAGCACCCATTAATGCACCTATCAATAAATAATCCAACACCCCCGGATTATCACCCATTAGTGCGTCTAACAATAATCATCCTTGTACCCCCGGGTTACCACCCATTAGTACACTTAACCATAGAATTTCTACACCCCCTAGTTATCACTCATTAGTGCGCTTAACTATAAGATTCTTGCACCCCCGGATTATCACCCATTAGTGATCTTAGCAATAATGTCACATAATACGCATACACACATCCTATTAAAATTTATAGGTCTTTCCCCAACCTACATATATACTTCTCATAAGTATTTTAATCTCAACACTATATATAATATAAATATTTAGATTACTATCTCTCTCGTAATCTCCAAGGTATACTCTCTCTATACCGAAATAATTAAAGTATTAATTCTCACATACCTTCCCAAAATTCTGTCTTGTTTAAGTTTACTATCGGACAGTTTCTCTCACTCCAATAAACCGGCAAACTCTAAACTGGACTCTAAGAAAATTTCCAGAAATTCACCCTGTTGCTCGAACCAGAATGACATGTCTCTCGAACGACCTTCACGTGTCATTCGAACGACTTCGCGCGAGATCCTCATCTCGTTTGAACCACTTCGCGCGAATTCACGCGAGACCTACTGTTTCGTCTTCTTCATCAAATTTCAGCGTTTTCTACCATTTTTGGACCTAAAAACCTCTAAGATTCAACACCCAATGCCTCATCATCAATACCCATCAACACCTAACGAATTATAAATCATTACTAACATCTTAGGATCACTAATTCGTCATTAAACATCATAATTATTTAAAATCCCCAAATTAATTCATATGAACCCTAGTTTCCAAATTTTCATTTAAAGAACCTAATCAACCCAGATTCGTTCATCAATATATAATCCAATTCCGTGATTAATCCTCTACATACACGAAGGACTTCAAACTACTAATTAAATCAATCCTTAATCATAATTTAAATCTCCAATTTTCACCAAATTCATATGTAAATCATGATTAATTTCACCTACACTAACATGAGCATGATTATTGCTAAAAGAAAGCAAGTAATAAACACTTGCCTCGAATATGACGGTCTTATCCGTTTGTGATGTTGGTATATACGCTTTCATCTCTTCTCGATCTATGCGTTGGTGGTGATGGTTGAGCAAGGTGGTGATAATTTAGCCGTCCCTCTTGGAAAATTGGTTCTCCCTCACACCCTCTATGGCCGTTCTTTTCTTTCTGTGTTTCACAACCCTAAAAGACTTTTCTTGGCTATTAAAATAACTCCCAATTTTCGTCCATTAATTAAACCTAAAATTTTAATTTACCATAATGCCCTCTCGGGACGCCGGTTAGGCCTGAAATTGCCCTGGGACCCAAACTAAATACCCGGGTATACTATTTTGACTATCTCGACCCTTCCGGACTCAACGGCACACTCGAAATGACCATACGAGTTAATAAAAATAAATTATCTTTTTATTCCATTCAATTAGTCCCGACACGACTCACACGCATGTCAAACTTAAATTACCAAACTGTCGTATTTCTCACCTCCGACCATTTATCAAATGTTATAATTCGATATTACATATCACACACTAATATTCTATAATTCTCAACAATAAGTATTAACCCTTGGCACACTATTTAATAATTATTTTAATCCGAATTAATAACAAATTAATTTCTCGCATTTTAAATTAATTAATCCAACAACAATAATTAATTACATACTTATTCCCACAATAATAATTAATCACATAATTATTTAAATCATCAAAAATACAGGGTGTTACACCTAAGATCTTAATAGTATTGCATGAGCCAAGAATCACGAGGGGCCTGTTCTTCAGCTCTTCTTGCCTGCTCCTCCTTTCCACGCTCCCTCTCTTTGCATGGATGTGAAGAATTCCTTCATCATTTCTCTGTCTCGACTTCGTTCCTACGCCATCTATTCAGCCTGTAAACGTATCAACCTAAGCTCCTCCGACTTAGATGGAGGATGACAACGAGAGGAAGAAGGTCGGGACCGGATAGGAGTATATTGGGTAACATATTGAGACGACTCAGAATGTGATGGAGTGGGCTGAGTCACAACTCCCAACATACCTCATTATATATACAAAAAAACACATGATATATTGATGCATTTATGATGTATGTATGTATTTATATATGTATATATTCATGTATCATGTATGTATGTAAGTTTTATATACGTGTTTATATAGACACGCGCGCGCACACATACACACACACATGTATAATATAAATGAATGCCACTTTTGTCAAATTTTCAAAAAACTGTATTTAAAAACAAATTTACTAAACGCGCACCAATATTTATAAACGAAAAAAAATAAATTTTAAAACGGTATTTAAAAACAGTGTATAGATCGAGTTTTCTGAATACAGAACTAAATAAGCCCCAAGTAAATGATAAGAGATGTTAAGTTAAATGCGTATGATGTTTTTTATAAAAAATTTGGAACATAAGAAGGGAAAAAAGTATTTATAATCTTACTAAACTTATGGACAAAAAATAAAAGATTTAAATAACATTAAGTGTATTAAAAGTGATGATTCGAGAATCCTAATTAAGCATGATGAGTATAAGGAAAAATGGATAAATTAATGCGAGATGGTTTTGAATGAAGATAATGGGAGTATATTAGATGTTGATACCAAATTTAATCTGCTGACGTGGACCAATAATAAGAAGACACGTGTCAATCTACATGGCACAATAACAACGAGGAAGTTTATTTCCCCCGACTAAGTCATGTTCTCTCCAAGCAACGAGGAGGACACCCCGAGGAACTCCATCCGAGGAACTCCATCATCCCGAGATACTCTAAGCACTCCGAGGAACTCTTGATCAACGAGCAACTAAGGCGGTCCGAACTGCATCTCGGTCGTATCATTAATTACCAGACGGACAACTGTTCAACTATTCATTATATTCTTGACGCACACGCTGCATTAAATGTATTACCCTTTCATATGTATATCATTTAATGTATTGGACCTTTCATGTACAGCCTAAGGGCTATAAATACCTTGTATCATCCTCATTCAAGGGGACCGGAATTTCTTGAGAGAACTTGTAATCAAGAATTCCACAAACACTCAGCAATAACATAACAGTGGACGTAGGCTTTATTCCTAGCCGAACCACTTTAAAAATCTTTGTCTTATTTATTTATCTGTGATTGAATAATTAGAGCAATCTAGTTTTTTACATCAACAGATTGGCGCCGTCTGTGGGAACGTGTTACAAGCGTTGTTCTCCACCAAAAGCTAAGTTTTTATTTTCTCTATGTATAATCAATTATACATACATCTTTTGATTGAATCGTGATTTTTATGTTTATATACATAAATTAATTGTCCAATTTTTATCTGCAAAATGTTGCATATCATGATTTTTAAATCATAACTGTTAGATTCATCCTTATTTAGAAATTTGAAAAATAGTAGATTTCATAAATCATAACTCTTTGCTTGATTCTCAAGTTTTAATTTTATATCATGGAATAAATATTTTAAATTATTACATATACCAATATATACGACGATGATAGGATTTAATCATTTTCATTGTTGATTTTGAAATAAATTTTGTAAGATATTTGATGTCTATTCATATTCCCATCATATTTTTAATAAAAGAATGGGAAAAGGTTAAAGACAATGAAAAGTCTTCTCATGGAAATCATGACCCATATATATTCTCTCTCTCTTTAAGTTTGAGTCTCTTTGCATTCGCTTTTATGAATTATATAATTAATTTGGTTCATCTTCCATCTATGTCAATAAAGTCAAATTGATTGATTTTTTATATAAATTTGGTAATAATTTCGATCATTCACCATATTTTTATCTCTCCAAATTGGGAATAGGAAGGGATCAATATAAAAAAAAAAAAAAAAATTCTCTCACCTGAAAAATCATTACCCACCTCTTGTAAAAGAGGATTAGTAAAATAATCATGACCATATCAAGACTTTGGGCATAAATTTGATATGTTGGCCCCTCGTTCATCACATCACAAGGTTTCTTTGATGAAATCACACGATCTAGTGGGTTATATATTTATTCATTTAATTAACATTCTTAAGGCTTAAATTTTACATTGAATGTTATTTTTTGATCTAAAGATTCGAGATATTCTAGTCATCCAACCATATATTCTATAATTTGAGATATCCTTAAATGTTGGTCGGCAACATCCATGTTGTTTGTCGGCAGCAGTAGAATCTTGGGGTATTAAAAAATGCGAAGCACCCCTGATATTTCTTTAAACACGAGTTCGGCTTGGGGACAAGCAGGGGGCTTAAGTCTTTTTAACTTATGATCACCCCAAAAATATTTTTAAACAGCAACTAATACCTGATTGGTTATTGGAGATTAAATAAATTTACAAAAAACTTTACGTCTTATTTATGATGCATATTTGATAATAATTTGTCCATCTCACACACATTTGGCATAAAACATATTATTTCATATTTTGAAATTTTTATGCTGATACATATCATATATTGATTGGATGAGTAAATTATTCTCATGACTAATCAATTCAGCCTACGCATATGGTAGAGCAAATTATTAATTTTTACAGGCACGAGATTCAATGCCGACGAATGCTGAAGCACAAATTATTCTATATCCGTTCGGATTCATATTTTATATTTATCTCAGCATGGAGCTCGAAAAAATTTCTTCTCTTTATATATATTCGGCTCCGAGGAAAAGCTACAACAGTTATTATATTTCACCCCCAACGGATAGTTGGTCGGGGTAATTCTTATTTATATTCAGGCCCAGATATCTGCTCCAGCACAAATGATTCTATATATCCATTGGGATTCATATTCTATATTCATCTCAACATGGAGCTCGGCGAGATACTTATTATCATATTCAGCTTTGAGAAAAACTATAACATTTATTATATTTCACCCCCAACGGATAGTTGGTCGGGGTAATTCTTATTTATATGCAGGCCCAACAAAGTTCTCGGCCATATTCTTATGTTCTGGAAAATATTATTCTTATTCGGCATTCTGCAATTATGCCTCGACAAGATACTTATTCAGCTTTAAGGAGAATTACAACATTCGTTCAGATAATTCTTATTTATATTCAGGCCTGACAACGTTCTCGGCCATATTCTTATGTTCTGAAAGATCTTATTCTTGTTCGGCATTATATGATTCTACCTCGACGGATCGGCGAGGCATTTTATTATTTTTAATTATTCTTTATATCTGTTTGGATGCATATTCTATTCTCATTTCAGCAAGGATGTCTCTAGCATTTATTATATCTTATTCAGCTCCAAGGATATCTCCGGAATTTATTACATCTTATTCCCAGCAATCTGTTGGTCATCGCCGAGGAGGTATCCTGCATTTATATGATATTCCCAACAATCTGTTGGTCATCGCCGAGGAGGTATCCTGCATTTATATTATCTTATTCCCAACAATCTGTTGGTCATCGCCGAGGAGGTATCCTGCATTTATATTATATCTTATTCCCAACAATCTGTTGGTCATCCCCGAGGAGGTATCCTGCATTTATATTATATCTTATTCCCAACAATCTGTTGGTCATCGCCGAGGAGGTATCCTGCATTTATATTATCTTATTCCCAACAAATTTGTTGGTCAGCGCCGAGGAGGTCTCCAGCATTTATATTATCTTATTCCCAACAACCTGTTGGTCAGCTCCGAGGAAGTCTTCATCATTCATTATCAATTACCACCAACTACGATTGGTAGATAAAATCCAACTCCGGTTGGTAGACAAAATCCAACTCCGGTTGGTATTGGTCGATAAATCTCATTCAAAGTTCACATTCCACAGTTGGGGGCTTCTATTACAGATATATTTGTTCATTTGGTGGCACATTCTTATATCATCATGCAGTCGAGCATCAAATTCAACCCCGACTAATCACTTTCTCAGGAGGAATATTGAAGTTCAGGAGGTATATTGAAGTTCAGGAGGTATATTGAAGTTCAGGAGGTATATCGAAATTCAAGAGGTGTATTCAGAAGTATCAGGACATGATGAAAGAAAGCGAAAAGTATTCCACCGAGGAACTCTGTCAGACCAGAAATTAGAAGACAAGTTGCCTATATGGAGGCTATATGTAGATGGATCATCTTTCACTACAGGCTGTGGGGCAGGGATCGTTTTGAACAGCCCAGATGAGGTCGACAGGGAATACGCCCTACGTTTCTAATTCAAAGCTTCTAATAATGAGATTGAGTATGAGGACATGATAGCAGGTCTTAATTTGTCAAATACTATGGAGGCACAGCAGGTTATTGTCTTCAGTGATTCTCAATTGATCGTAAATCAAATGTTGGGAATATATGCAACCAAAGGAGAATTGATGATCAAGTATCAAGCAAAGGTGATGGAGTTGGTATCAGAGTTTGTTGCTGTTCAACTGGTAAGAATATCAAGAACGGAGAATGTGAGAGCATACGCCTTGGCCCGATTAGCATCAGCTACTCGTACCGAGCTGCGAAGAACGATACCAATTGAAGCATTAGAAAGTCGGAGCATAGATGAAGACCTGACGATGAATATTATTACCCTTGATTTAGGAACATCTTGGATGGATCCTATCAGAGCATATATTAAGGAGGAACAATTACCGGAGGATAAGCTCGCTGCCAAGAAATGGAAGTTTAAAGTTGCTTGGTATGTACTAATTAATGGTATTCGGAGGATAAGTTCACCACCAAGAAATGGAAGTTTAAAGCTGCTCGGTATAATGGTATTCGGAAGATAAGCTCGCTGCCAAGAAATGAAAGTTTAAAGCTGCTCGACGAGGAATTATGGCAGGTTTGCAAAGATGTGTACATCCCTCCGAGATGAATTGATTAAAGAGATCCATGAAGGGTCCTGTGGAGCCCATGTAGCAGGACGAACACTTTTGCAAAAGGTGATGACGCAGGGATACTACTGGCCGACGATGAGAGCTGATTGTATAGCTTATGCCAAGAAATGTGACAAGTACCAACGCTTTTCCTCCATCCGAAGAACTTCACAAACATTGTTGACACCCATCATTTATCCTTGGCCATTTTCCATGTGGGGATTGATTTGGTTGGACCATTGCCGACGACTCGAGGAAGATTCAAATACCTCGTCATCGCAGTAGATTATTTTACTTAGTGGATAGAAGCTGAGCCACTTATTGACATGACATACGAGAAGGAAGGTGTACCAATTTGTTTGGAAGAACATCATCTGCCGATATGGTCTCCCTCATGCCTTCATCACAGACCATGGAACACAATTTAAAAATGAGGAGTTTGCTGCCTATTATCATCAGTCAAACATTTTGAAGGTTCATTCAGCGCCAGGATATCCTCAGAGCTAATGGACCAAAAGCTCTAAGGAGCCAAAAAGTGCTCTAAGGAGCCAAAAGCTCTAAGGAGCCAAAAAGTGCTCTAAGGAGCCAAAAAATACTCCTTTGGTTAGGAGGCGCTCTAAGGAGCCAAAAGCTCTAAGGAGCCAAAAAACTACTACTCCTTTGGTTAAGAGGTGTACACCAGCATGATCAATTACGGTTGGTAAGATAAAAATATACTCTCATATTACAACTTATGTTGGTCGGGAGGTAAGATTATTACAAAAAGTTCCTCGAAGAACAAAATATTTCAAACTGAACCAAGTATGGTTGGTCGGGGATAAAAACCCACTAACTGTAGTTGGTCGACGAGGACAAATTATTGACCTTAGTTGGTCGGGCACATTTTATAAAAATATTTGAAATTAAACCAAGTATGGCTGGTCGGGGATAAATTTCCATCAACTGTAGTTGGTCGACAAACATTATTTAACAACCTTGGTTGGTTGGAAAAATTTTAAACATTTTTATACTCATTACTTTATTATTAAGTGATCGAGCAACATTATTGATACTTGTAACTTTTTATTACTAAGTTGGTCGATGAACAACACAATATTGTTATCTTTTTAACTTATACATAAGCGCAGATGTAAAGTATTTTACAAGACAATAGCAATTAAGATTGCGAATAAAAATGAAAGTCTTTCATCCAAAAAACAAAATACATTGAGAATGAAAATGTATACTAACTATTACATTGAGATTCCTATTCTATTGGTTTCTTTTCCTTCTACTTTTGAAACAGGTTCCTCGCCAGCAGGAGGATCATCTAAAATATAAGGGGAGTTTATGAAGTTAAGATCTTTCAACATTCTGATATTCATCATAGATGATCTATCCGAGAAGCATTAGCTCATTCCCGAGAAGCACTTGCTCGTCCCTGAGAATCACTTGTTCGTCCCCGAGAAACTCCTGCTCGTCCCCGAGCAGATGTAGAAGTCAAAATCAGCATCTATAGCACTGAGATCTTTGCTAATACTGTCTCGACCAGTAATGAAGAAGAATTTATGAGAAAATGTTTCGAAGTCCACCACTAGCCTGGTACTAATCAGATCGAAGAGTTGGGTTCAAAAGCTATATGTTACTCGACAAAGTATTCAGATAAGCTTAAATCAGAAAAATCAAGCACGTGAAGTTAGCACTCAGTTGCTCGGCACAAGAGGCAGTTGGTCAGCTAGCAAACCGATCAACATACTTGAAGATTATGACAAACTACAAGCTACATACTATGGCATGGCTACATCCAAATTCCCAGGGGTGAAACATAGCACACGGAGTTACTCAAAAGAAAGATTAGCAACCATCGATCAGCCTGCATCATACTTCGTCCAGGAGATAATGAACTTTATGTTGAACAAATCAAGAAGGTAGATCAAGAATTTCACGAGCACCGAGCAACATTGCAGAATAAATACTCCATCCTTTCAAGTAACCCATCAAGCATGAAGCATTGGGGGCTTCTGTTGATACCAAATTTAATCTGCTGACGTGGACCAATAATAAGAAGACACGTGTCAATCTACATGGCACAATAACAACGAGGAAGTTTATTTCCCCCGACTAAGTCATGTTCTCTCCAAGCAACGAGGAGGACACCCCGAGGAACTCCATCCGAGGAACTCCATCATCCCGAGATACTCTAAGCACTCCGAGGAACTCTTGATCAACGAGCAACTAAGGCGGTCCGAACTGCATCTCGGTCGTATCATTAATTACCAGACGGACAACTGTTCAACTATTCATTATATTCTTGACGCACACGCTGCATTAAATGTATTACCCTTTCATATGTATATCATTTAATGTATTGGACCTTTCATGTACAGCCTAAGGGCTATAAATACCTTGTATCATCCTCATTCAAGGGGACCGGAATTTCTTGAGAGAACTTGTAATCAAGAATTCCACAAACACTCAGCAATAACATAACAGTGGACGTAGGCTTTATTCCTAGCCGAACCACTTTAAAAATCTTTGTCTTATTTATTTATCTGTGATTGAATAATTAGAGCAATCTAGTTTTTTACATCAACATTAGACATGGAAGAACTTAGAGAGACTCGAGTAAATATATTTTTTGTAAAATTAAGACAACAGATGATATGGTTCCTTTAAAAAAAATAAAAAAATAGAGAGTTTTGGGATCAGATGTTATTCGTATTGAGATTAGAAAGTACATGAGAGAGGAAGGAGTTTCTTAACTTATATTTTTTTGAATAAAATTATAATGACTAATATGATACCCGATTAATGGATAAGGATTATTTTAGTACCTACTAGCATGTAACACGCGCGATGCGCAGACGTACTATAATATTTATTAAAAGTACAGTGGAACCAACCATAAGTTAAAGCAACCAATATGAGATGGCATAAATTCGTACTGTGAGTATTTTTTTTTTGTAGTTTTTTTCCATAAAATTAGTATATACTCATAGCCGAATAACAAAATAATAAAAATATGTGGATTATGAAAATTTCAAAATAAATAAATATATTTTTTTAAAAAGAAAAATTGTTGGGTGAAAAGTCCATCTTACATATATTGAGATAATTTAACATGTTAACTATTAAGTTGGATTATAGTATCTCATACATGTTCATCATAGCATGAAAAGGTCATCTAACAAATATTGAGATAACTTGTGACTTGAGAATAAAAAAAACATAAAATAAACTACCATGAAATATTGACATTACTTTTGACTTCAAAATTAAATGAAAACATGAAACAGAATAACACGAGAAAAAATTTAAATTAACTTTTGGTAGATTAGTCTCTTGTGAATAGTAAAATATCACCAGTCTTAATGGTGTAAAAAGTGAAAAAAATAAACATACATACATATACACATAGGTTGAGTTGTTATGAATAAGTAATTGACTATTAATTTTGGCATGAACTATAATGTAAGTTGTATTGAATATTCTTTTTAGAAATATAGCCACTAAATAGGGTGCAGTGGTACTCCTTGCCCTATTTTTTTTGTAACTGAGAGTTAGGCATTCAGTAATTGAAAGAGTCTGGCCTGGTAAACACCAATTAACACGATATGTCTTATTCGTGTTAGGTTCGTGTGAGTATATTTTGACAGAAATTTGTCTAATGTCTTGTTCGTGTGAAATTCATGACTCGTGTTAGTGAAGTTATTCACATTCACTCTTATTTTCATATATTATCGTATTTAATTTATTGTACGCTTAGAATTTTGGATGCAATAATAATCTCCATATCTATGTGGATACTCTTAGAATGATGGGGAATTTAGATTTCATTTTTGTACTACATATAATATTTTAAACTGTGTATTTTAGTATAATTTTAATTTTTACTTTTATTTTATTATGAGCCTTTTTATATTTTATATATGTGTTTGAATTATTTTAAATATCTATATATATGTACTTTCTTTTATAATAAAATACCTATACACACACATACTCATTACTCCCCTACATTCACGTACATCTAAAACACTCCCCAACATACACCCTAGACTCTATATACCTCACCTACACCAAATACTCACTCAAACCCATCGATCTTAATCTAACTCCCTTTTCTCTCTCCTCACTATTCATCTTCCCCATCAAATCCATCATCTCTCTCCTTACTCCATAATCAAAAGCTTCAAACCAACCTTATCACTCCAATCAAATCCCGACCCATCACCCCGAGCCAATCGCTTATTCTACCCACAAATCTACCCATAAATCCAGTAACCGAGTTAAACCCGAACTCTCTATACCCGGTTCCACCTTAACCCAAAAATCGGACCTTCATATGCCTTACCCACTTTGGGTGAACCACTGACCGACCAACCTCCTTAACCCGTAACCCAGGATCGACCCTAAACCCAACCGCAATACTCTAAGAATCTGGCTACTATTGCTGCTTTAACCAACCGTACAACCCGAAAAGAAAATCCGAACCCACCAGACGCGAGAGCTACATCCATTAACCCAACGGCCCTAACTCCGATCGGTTTAACCACATCGCCGACGACAACCAATATACGGTGGCAACGCCGACCCTGCTACAAACCACCTATTGAGAATTAAAACACAAAATGGGACACACAAATAAATAATATTTTGTTACTTTAATATTAAATTTTATATTTAAAAGCCCTTGTAATAAAAACCTATCCGGGTCTTTGAAACATGAATAGAAACCATTACACATTAATATTTCAAGAGATTTGGGCAAATTTAACCAAAAAAAAAAAGGAATCTGTAATTTTGAACCCAAAGAAAATTAATAGGTACTCAGCTGGAGGTTGATGCTTGGTGTTCTCTTTATTCCTTCGCTCTTCTATTTTGGGTTAATATTATTTTTCTTGCCTTAGTCCCCAAAGTGGCTCGTGAGTAAAGGGCGGATGCTTGAGGTCAAGTAGGGTTTACAACTACTACGTGGTAGGGATAATATCTGATGACTTGGGATTTGTGGACTTGTCAATGTCTCTTAGGTCCGTTTGATAGAAAATTAGAAAAATGCAAATGATTCCAGGATATTTGATTTCATGGCAAATAATTCTAAGACAAATGAATATTTTTCAATTTGTGTCTGTTTGATACAAGTTGAAAAATCATCAATTTTCCACATTTTCTATCAAATGCAAAAGCTGGAAAATAGGTATAAAAGTGGAAAATTTGTTTACAGAATATATATCTATATAATAAAGTAGGAAACTTATGTATGTCATAAGTTTGATCAATGATGTCATCATTATGATTTTTTTTGCACTTCCTCTTTTACCCCTTAAAATTTTGACTTCCCCCTCTTTTGACACACTCTAATTTATTTCCCCCTTCTTTTTTAAATTTAAAAACAAGGTTACAATTGTATTTGTACACATTTCCTCTCACCCCTCATTACCCGTCTTCTTATTTTTGTCCCCTTTAATCTCTCCCTCCCTCATTGTTGATGTAAAAATCTAGATTAGTCTAATAATTTAATCACAGATAAATAAATGAGATAGAATATTTTTAAAGTGGTTCAGCCTTATGTAAATGGCCTACGTCCACTGTTATGTTATTGCTGAGTGTTTGGGAATTCTCGAGTACAAGTTCTCTCAAGAAATTCCCCTCCCCTTGAATGAGGGTGATACAAGGTATTTATAGCTCTTAGGCTGTACATGAAAGGGTTGATGCATTAAATGATATACATATGAAAGGGTAATACATTTAAGGCATCGCGTGCGTCAAGATGATGAACATTCAATGAATAGTTGAACTGTTGATTATCTGGCAATTAATGATACGGTCGAGATGCAGCTCGGACCGCCTTAGTTGCTCGTTGCTCAGGAGTTCCTCGGAGCGTTATAGTACCTCGGAGTGCGACCGTTCCTCGGTGTATCCTCGTTGTTATTGTGCCATGTAGATTGACAAGTGTCTTCGTATGATTCGTTGACATCAGCATATTATTGATGTAAAAAACTAGATTACTCTAATAATTTAATCACAGATAAATAAATGAGATAGAATATTTTTAAAGTGGTTCAGCCTTATGTAAATGGCCTACGTCCACTGTTATGTTATTGCTGAGTGTTTGGGAATTCTCGAGTACAAGTTCTCTCAAGAAATTCCCCTCCCCTTGAATGAGGGTGATACAAGGTATTTATAGCCCTTAGGCTGTATATGAAAGGGTTGATGCATTAAATGATATACATATGAAAGGGTAATACATTTAAGGCATCGCGTGCGTCAAGATGATGAACATTCAATGAATAGTTGAACTGTTGATTATCTGGCAATTAATGATACGGCCGAGATGCAGCTCGGTCCGCCTTAGTTGCTCGTTGCTCAGGAGTTCCTCGGAGCGTTATAGTACCTCGGAGTGCTGCCGTTCCTCGGTGTATCCTCGTTGTTATTGTGCCACGTAGATTGACAAGTGTCTTCGTATGATTCGTTGACATCAGCATATTAATTTTGGTATCAACAGAAGCCCCCAATGTTTCATATTTCGAACTTTGAGGAGTATGAAACATTCTTTCTCGGTATATGGCAATATTGAATGATCTTCCTGTGTTTTAGGAGCATCGTATTTGAATTTATTTCCAAATTCACAGAATCCGCCTTTTTTCGAACTTTTAAAAGCGCTTCGATCTTTGTGCCCTTTTTGTCCTTTTAGCCGCCGGAAGTTCAATAGTTTCTTTTGTGTAATCATTTCTTTCGCCGCTTCCCAAGGCAAAGTATTTAAACTTCTTAGGTAACCATACCGTCTTCTTCTTTTTCCAATCTTCTGCATTCAAGCTTTCTATTCTCTCTTTCTCTCTTGTGCGTTCATCTTTTCCCTCGCTAGTTGTCAGCTCTTCCTTTTTCCCTGTAAGATTCTCTTCTTTTCTTCTGTATTTCTTTTATTCAGTATGGTTTATATTGTGGAGTCTGTTGAGAAATTTCGTTCCGATTTTTCCATTCCTTCCTGGGTAACTCTGGAGGTTCTTTCTGAGCCTTTAGATTATTTTCGATTGGCTGAGGGACATTGGTTCCCCAGTTTATTCATTGCTGAATGTGAATTTTCTTTTCCGCCAAATCCCTTATGCTTAGAGTTCTGTCAATACTTTGACGTTGTTCCTGCAAAAATAGCCCCCAATTCATGGAGAATAATTAATGGGGTGTATAAATTAAATCTAACTCATGGAATTCGTATAGGGATTCCTGAAATTATGTTTTGCTATAGATGGGCTATTTTAGATAATGTTTACTACTTAAAAACTAGGTTTTTAAATAGGGCTCTTGTAGTTAACCTCCCTGATGCAAATAGAGATTATTTTGAACATGGGTTAGTTTTCAAAAATTGGCAACATGCTCCTTTAGTCGGTGACAGAGTGTATGAAGGTCCCCAATGCCCCCCATATGGCAATGGGATAGGTTTATTCTCATTTTCCTTTACTTATGAAATTATGCTTTCATCATGTTTGACAAAATGTATGACTGATATCTCATTATGTATTTATATGCAGTTGATAGCAAAAGAAAAACTCCAAAAGAATCAGAGGTTAATATTAAGCATCTGAAACTTATCTGGGTTTGCATAAGAACGTTGCAGACGAGCACATCAGGTCTGCATCATATTTGCTGCAGTATAGGAGCTATACGACTTCTTATACTGCTCGTCCTGTTGAGCCAGCTTCAACTCCAGAGGATTCTTCTTCAGATTCTCACATCCCTTTAAGTCAAAGAATGGGCAGGAAAAGAGCTCCCCCTGCTCTATTTGATGACACTACTTCTGCTGCTGAGGCCAAGAAAAGAAAAGTTGATGTCCCAGAAGGGACTAAGAAGGTGGATGTTGCACCTTCCAAAGCTGCCGAGAAGCCCCCAGTGGCTCCGAGCAAGAAGGTTGCTCCTGTCGAGATGATTGCTATCTCTCCGACCAAGAGCTCTTCCTTGGTTGAGACTGCCGAAGTCCCTTTGAGGAGATTGAGGAAATCATCCTCAGTCAATTTGGCTGAAACTGTCTCTTCTCCACCATCTAGTGTTGTTGGTGTTCCAACCATCATTCCTCCGAGCTCTAGAATGAGCTCGGTAAAAACTTGGATCATACCCGAGGTCCAAGGAATTGATGAAAATATTTCTAGGGATATGCTGACATCCCTAGCTACTCGTCACCTTGCTTCGGTAAATTTCTCACATTCTGAATTTCCTTTCTGTATTTGAATACTTGTATTTTTGCACTGACCTGTCACTTTTTCCTTTGTTTAGCTGGTGAATTGTTTTAATAACATTGTGAAGAAAGACGAAGCTATTAAAGCTTCCAGCTCCTTGTCAGGTGTAGAGGATGCTCTGTTGGGTTTAACCCAATCTTTGAAGGATTCTCGTCAACAGTATAACGAGGACAAAGCTGAAAGGGAGAAAAAGTTGTCTATAGTTGAGGCCGAGAAGGTGAAGTTGGCTGAGACCTCCAAGATTTTGGAGGATAAGGCGAAAAATTTAGAGGTCGAGCATCATAAATATGACGACAAGCTCAAGAACTTTGGAGAGCTTGAAGATAAGCTGAAAAAGGCAGAGGAAGAATTGTCCGCCCTGCAAGATATCAAGGGCCAGAAGGAAGAATTGGATGTGAAGCTCTCCTCGGAGAAAGTGAAAAGAAAGTTCGCAGTTAAAAAATCCTTCAGCGCTGGCTGGGATAAAGGATGGGACAAGGGGATTGCTGCGATGACGTCCCAAGTACAATATGGGAAGTTGAAATACTTTCGAGATGGCTGGGTAGCTGCCCTGCAGGAATTGAAGATCAAAGAAGACTCTGGGCTATTCCAGCTACACCTCCCTGGTCCTCCCCCACCAATTGTAGAAGAAGAAGATGAGCCTATCTCTGACGAATCTTCCATGGCCATAGGTGATCAAGTCCCTGCCTCTCTTCCTTCTGCTAATGAGGATATTTCTTCCATGCCTCCTCCTCCTGAGAAAATTTCGACTCCTGCTGATCAGGCTGCTGTTACCATCGAGCAACCAAGCTCCTCGTCCCAGCCTCCCGAGAAAGTCTTGGGAGATAAGGAAAAGGTGTGAAGTTGTTCGGTATCATTTCTATCTTTCATTATTTGTAATCAAACAATGTAATCCTTTTGTGATCTAATAAAATACATCTTTGTTCATCTCTGTTGTTGATGATTTGTTTTTGTTGATTGTTGTCTTCTTCTCATCCTTAGTTTGTGGCTAGAACGGAAATGATATCTGCACATGATACAAAGCTGATGCAGCAATGTCATGAGTATTATAAAGCTGGTCATACAAATTTGAGTGTATCAGAAATTATTGACATCCTTGGCCATGATGCCTCAGAACAAGCAATTGAGGCTTATCGGTACTCGAAGGATTTACTCGACCGAGCTGTGGCCAACAATGTGGCCTACTATGAATTGATCGAGGAACTTCATTATACCTTAGAAGATCTACAACATCAACACAATGAATCAACTGCTTTGCTGCACAAGGAATATGAAAATAGATATCAACAACTTTCTTCTGAAACAGGCCATAAAAAGATCCTTGCTAGATACGATATTAGGGAAAGAACTTTAAAAGGTGAAGTTGAGGCCTGCAGGCAGATTGTTGAGTTGCTGGAACAAGAGAACAATAATTTGCAGAAAAAGTTGGCACAGTATGAATCTGCAGCGTCATCTTCCACTGCTTTAGTACAAGTTACCGATGAAGGTTTCTCGTTCTTAGAAGTTGAGAATGCCAAATTAAGGCAAGAGTTGGACGTTCTGAGAAGATCGGGTATTTCCACTACTGCTCGGGGACGAGGAAGAGGATCTCGTGGGAGAGGAAGAGCTGTTCAAAATGTTATCGAGGAGCAAAATTCTCCACCTGCTCGGAGTCGATCAAGGGTTCTCAGTCGTAATGTTGAAGAATCTCGTACTCTGTCAACATTGGAAACTCAAGCATACCAATTGAACGCCAAAGATCGGGCTTTATCTGAAATGTCCAAGAAAAATCTATCTTTGGAAGATCAACTTACTGCGACGAAGTCTGCTTTGAATGATAAAGATGTTTTTTCCAGGAACCTTCACGACCAATTGGATAGATTAACCTTCCAATTCCATAAACAGCCCAGGGAATTTTGAATGGCAGGATACAATGAAGCCCTTGTTCATTTAGATGCTCGTATTGAACATGCCAATAATGAGGGTTATAAGCAGGGGTGGTTGAACGCCCTGGGTGTACTGAAATTGGAGCAAGGGCATTTTTTATGGGATTATCATGCTCCAGGGTTACTAGACTTGCCTGTGCCACCTTTCAAATTGGATATGGAATGGATCCCAGCTCGTTCCATTCCTCGGAGTTTAATTTCAAAATATCTTGGCGACTATAGTCTTCATTCTCAGACTGAATTATCTCGTCCCGAGCATCTCTTGGATACACCTTCTGTGATGAACGTCAGAATGCTCAGAGATATTAATTTCATCAATTCTCCTCTTTGCCTAGAGGATCCTCCTGGCGGCGAGGAACCTATTTCAAAAGCTAAAGGAAAGAAACCAATAGAATAGGTTTTTCAATGTAATAATTAGCACATATATGTAGCTTGTAATATATTTTGACCTTAATGAAAGAATTTCATTTTCTGTTTGCAAATTTGTATTGCGATTGTCTTGTGTTTATCAAACATTTTTAAATTTGTGCATATGTATCTGTTAAAAAGATAACAATATGGTGATGTTCATCAACCAACTTAGTAATCAAACTTACAAATATCAATGTTGCTCAATCACTTAATAATAAAGTAATGAGTATAAAATGTTTAAAATGTTTCCAACCAACCAAGGTTGTTAAATTGTGTTTGTCGACCAACTACAGTTGATGGGTTTTTATCCCCGACCAACCATACTTGGTAAACTTTTTCATAAAATGTGCCCGACCAACCATGGTCGATAATTTATCCTCGTCGACCAAGTATAATTGATCACCGACCAACTATACTTGGTTCAGTTTGGAATTCTTTTTATTTTCTGGAATGATTTTACCTTCCGACCAACTTGTTGGCCTATTTTCAAATCAAATGATATTGTTCTTCCCTCAACCGTAGTTGATTATTGAACTATCAGGTTCTTTCGAACTATCTTGTCCACTAGTTATCTTACCAACCTTAGTTGGTCACGCTAGTGTACGCCTCCTAACCAAAGGAGTATATTTTTTGGTTCTTTCGAACTATCTGTCCACTAGTTATCTTACCAACCTTAGTTGGTCACGCTAGTGTACACATCCTAACCAAAGGAGTATATTTTTTGGTTCTTTCGAACTATCTGTCCACTAGTTATCTTACCAACCTTAGTTGGTCACGCTAGTGTACACCTCCTAACCAAAGGAGTATATTTTTTGGTTCTTTCGAACTATCTGTCCACTAGTTATCTTACCAACCTTAGTTGGTCACGCTAGTATACGCCTCCTAACCAAAGGAGTATATTTTTTGGTTCTTTCGAACTATCGTCTTCTTTTTGCTGTCGAGCAGCGTAGTGTACAACACTAGTATTCCCCGAAAAACTTTCAAACAAAGGAGAGGAAAATGGTGAAAACATCATCGTTTTATTCATATTGATGGAACCGTTGTACATTTTACATCATTGATAATACTTGCGAAGGTGTTCAGCATTCCAAGCATTCTTGAATTCTTCTCCTTCTAGAGTTGCTATTCGGTAAGTTCCTGGTCGAACAACTTTTGTAACTCGGTAAGGCCCATGCCAGTTTGCCTCCAATTTATTTTGTTTCTGAATTACCTTCTTTAGCACATAATCTCCTTCCTTTAAATCGCATTTCCTCACCCTTTTGTTGTAAAAAAGAGTTGTTCGTTGTTGATAAGCAGCATTCCTAATGGCTGCCTCTTCTCGAACCTCCTCGAGCATATCCAAATTCAGTCTTCTCATCAAGTCACTGATAGGAGAATTGAAATTTAGTACTCTATGCGTTGGAAGACCCAACTCGGCAGGTATTACAGCCTCACTTCCAAATGCCAGCATATATGGTGATTCTCCAGTCGCTGCTCGGGGAGTTGTTCGGTAAGCCCACAATACTGATTGTAGCTCATTAATCCAGTTAGCTTTAGCTTCACTTAGCCTTTTCTTCAAACCATTTAGCAGTGTTCTATTCGTCACTTCAGTCTGTCCATTGCTTTGAGGATGGCCTGGTGCTGAATGAACCTTCAAAATGTTCGACTGATGACAATAGGCAGCAAATTCCTCGTTATCAAATTGGGTTCCATGGTCTGTGATGAAGGCATGAGGGAGACCATATCGACAGATGATATTCTTCCAAACGAACTGGTATACCTTCTCGTATGTCATATCAATAAGTGGCTCAGCTTCTACCCACTTAGTAAAATAGTCCACTGCAACGACGAGGTACTTGAATCTTCCTCGGGTGATCGACAGTGGTCCAACCAAATCAATTCCCCATATAGCAAATGGCCAAGGGGAAGTTATTGGTGTCAACAATGCTTGTGGAGTTCGTTGGATAGAGAAAAAACGTTGGCACTTGTCACATTTCTTAGCATAGGCTATACAATCAGCCCTCATCGTCGGCCAATAGTATCCTTGAGTCATTACCCTTTGTAAAAGTGTTCGTCCTGCTACATGAGCTCCACAAGACCCTTCATGGATCTCTTCAATCAATTCTTTCACTTCGGAGGGATGTACACATCTCTGCAAACCTGCCATAATTCCTCGTCTATATAAAATACCATTAGTTAATTAATATCGAGCAACTTTATACTTCAATTTCTTGGCAGCAAGCTTATCCTCTGGAAATTCTCCCTCTTCAATATATACCCTGATGGGATCCATCCAAGATGGTCCTAAATCAAGGGTAATAACATTCATCGTCATGTTTTCATCTATGCTCCGACTTTCCAGTACTTCAATTGGTATCGTTCTTCGCAGCTCGGTACGAGTAGCTGATGCTAGTCGGGCCAGTGCGTCTGCTTGTACATTCTCCATCCTCGGTATTCTCACCAATTGAATGGCATCAAATTCTGTCAATAACTTCATCACCTTTGCATGATACTTTGCCATTAAATCTCCTTTAACTGCATATGTTCCTGTCATCTGATTTACAATTAATTGAGAATCACTGAATACAATTACTTGCCGTGCTTCCATAACTTTTGCTAAGTTTAAACCTGCTATCATGGCTTCATACTCAGCCTCATTATTGGAGGCTTTGAATTGGAATCGCAAAGCATATTCCATGTCAATCTCGTCTGGGGTGTTCAAAATAATTCCTGCCCCACAACCTGCTGTGCAAGATGAGCCATCTACATATAATCTCCATATGGGCAACCCGTCTTCAAATTTCTTATCTGATAGAGTTCCTCGGTGAAATATTTGTTGCTTCTTTTCATCCTCCCCCGACACTTTTCGCTCCTCGTTGACCATCTCTTCTCGTTCTTCAACCAACCGGGGCTGGTCTGAATTTGAAGTTGATGATCCTTCTACATCCACAAGCCCTTTTACCAACCGGAGTTGGTCTGGACTTATGTCTGTTGATCCTGTAACATCCACAAGTTGGTCAGTGAGCAGTTTTTATTCCTCGGGGGTATTAGGATATGTAAACTCTGCTATAAAATCTGCTACAGCTTGCCCTTTCAATGATGCTCTGGGCTCATACACAATATCATATTCACCGAGCTCTATTGCCCAGTACATCAATCTCCCTGACTTTTCTGGCTTATGAAGGGCTTGCCTCAGTGGCATGTCGGTATAAACGACGATGGTATGGGCCTGGAAATATGGCCTCATTCTTCTACTTGCTTCAATTAATGCCAATGCCAATTTTTCCATCTTTGGGTACCTGATTTCTGCACCTCGGAAAGCCTTACTTGTGTAATAGATTGGTTTCTGGACTCCATTCTCCAATCTAATCAATGCTGAACTGACTGCATTCTCTGATACTGCCAGATACAAATACAACTTCTCTCCTGTTATTGTCCTGGACAACAATGGAGGTGCTCCCAAATACTTTTTCAAATCTTGAAAGGCCTTCTCACATTCATTAGTCCACTCAAAAGTTTTTCGAAGTGTTTTGAAGAATGGGAGGCATTTGTCAGTTGCTCGGGACACAAATCTATTGAGTGCTGCAACTCGTCCTGTAAGGCTCTGCACTTCTTTCTTTGTTGTTGGAGATCGCAACCCTAAAAGAGCTTTGATCTTATCTGGATTTGCTTCAATGCCTCGCTGGTTGACAATGTATCCGAGAAACATTCCTTCTCGTACTCCAAATGTGCACTTCGTCGGGTTGAGCTTTATTTGGTATTTATCCAATTGATCAAATGTCTGAGCTAAGTCAACTAGATGATCTGCAGCTTTCTTGCTTTTTGTCAGCATATCATCGACATAGACTTCCATGTTGCAACTGATTTGTTCGGTGAAAACCTTGTTCATCAGCCGCTGGTATGTCGCTCCTGCATTTTTCAAACCAAAAGGCATAACATTATAGCAATAAGTTCCCCTAGGGGTAATAAAAGAAGTACTTTCCCTGTCTTCAAGTTTCATTTTGATCTGGTTGTAACCAGAATACGCATCCATGAAGCTGAGCAGCTCATGTCCCGAGGTAGCATCCACTAGTTGGTTAATTCTGGGCAATGGAAAATGATCTTTTGGGCATGCCTTATTGAGATTAGTGAAATCAACACACATTCTCCATTTATTGTTCTTCTTCTTTACCATTACCACATTTGCCAACCAGTCTGAATATTTCACATCTTCAATGAATTGGGCTTTCTGGAGCTTTTCGACCTCCTCTTGTATGGCCTGATTCTTCTCGGAACTAAACACTATTATTCTCTGCTTCACAGGCTTGATCTCCTTATTCACATTAAGCTCATGACATAAGAAGTTTGGATCTATTCCTGGCATGTCCTCATGACTCCATGCGAAAGTTTTCTTCCTGTTTCTTAAGAAAATTATCAACTCTTGTTTTATTGAATCATCCAACGTTGAACCTATCTGGGTTATTCGTTCAGGGTGCTCGTCGTCTAGAATAATATTTTCTGTAGATTCCACCACCTGTCCTTTTACAAGTTGGGATTAATCTCTGGGATCGAGAGTTTCAATCTCTGTATCTTCTTCCACCTGGTAGGTAGTAGTCTTTTTCCTTGATTCCTCAAGCTCCTCTTGTTCGGCAGACGAATAATAGCATTCCCGAGCTACTTTTTGATCACCTTTCACAACTCCTACTCCAAAGTTTGTTGGGAATTTTAAGCACTGATGCACTGTAGATGGAACTGCTTCGAACTTCTTCAAACCAACTCTTCCCATGATGATGTTGTAGGCTGACTGCACATTTTTATCCATCACAAAGAAGCGTATTCTTTCTGTTTGACAAGCAGGCCAGGTTCCAATGAATATATCCAACTTGATCGTCCCAAGTGGAAAAACTTTCTCACCAGCAAAACCTAGGAGGGGTCTGTGATACGGTTCCAACTGAGATAATTTCAGATTCAAGCTATCAAAGCATGAATAGTACATGATGTCTGCCGAACTTCCATTGTCTACCAACACCCTTGAAATCACTACTTCCTTCATCCTCATTTTTATCACCAGAGGATCATCGTGAGGATAAAGAACACCTGCCAAGTCGTTTTTTGAAAAGCCAATGACCAGCTTCTCTTTGTTTACCTTCCTCAGACAATCGTCCTCAGCCAGATTTATTCGCTGAATATATGAACAAGCTTGAGCCTCTCCGAGGTAAGCCTTTCTTTCTGCAGTAAGGTCTCCTCCTCCAGCATCTCCTCCTGTAATAACATTACAATCAAATGACCCAAAACGTATGGAAAATACCTCTCGTTCAGGCTGCCTTGGCTTCTTTGGAAGATCGGGGTCTTCATCTGGATCATCTTCATGATCTCTTTTCTTTTTCTCCTCTGTCCGACGAGGAGATCTGGAACAATCTCTAGTTCTATCATCATTCTTCCTTTCACCTCTGCGATCTACATACTTTGATAACTTTCCTCTTCGGATGAGCGTTTCAATCTCGTTCTGAAGGGCTATGCAATTTTTGGTCGTATAGCCATGATCTTTATGGAACTCGCAATATTTGGCCCTATTCCTCAGGTCAGGATTGGTCCTCAGTTTATCTGGCCACTTGATTTCTTCGTTATTCTTGATTTCTTCCAAAACATGATTAATACCCATTTTCAATGGAGTATAATTATCGTATTTCTTCAGGACTTCCCAAGACGTCCTATTATTCTTGGAATGCTTGTCACCACCATTACCTTTTTGCTCTTTCTTCTTAGATTTGTCAACCTCCACCTTGGTTTCTTTATCCATATTCTTCTTCGCGGCCATAGCCTCCTCGGCATTCATGACTTTGGTCGCTTTTGCCATCAACTCCGACATAGTTTTAGGTGGATCTTTGGCTAAAGTGTAGTATAACTTGTTAGGCAACAATCCGCTCATCAAAGCAGTGATCGCTGTCTTTTCTTCGTAATCTATGACTTCCAACTTCTCGTTATTGAAACGAGTTATGTAATCTCTAGTACTCTCACCTGATTTTTGTCTAACACTTAACAAGTGCGCTACTCGCTTTACCGGCTTTGCTCCAAAACAGAAATTGCCAATGAACAACTCGGCTAACTGAATAAAAGTCGAAATCTTACCCCGAGGAAGATTGTTGTACCATATCTGTGCAGATCCGGTAAGAGTTCCCGAGAATGCTCTACACCTCATCTCGTCGGGGACGGCATATATGTCGGCAGCAGTTTGGTATTGTTCTATATGAAGAACAGGATCTGTCTTTCCATCATACTTAGGGGTCACTACAGGTGCTTGAATTTCGATGGTGTAGGAAAATTCACAATGGCCTGCACAAAAGGTGTCCCTTGAACAAAAGTTCTCTGTAAGGGATTCCTTTCTTTAGCCATTTCTCCAAGTCTATCCTCCAACCGCTGAATGGAACCTTTCCATGCTTCATTTCCTTCCTCGGGCCGCTTAGTCCGAGCAATTGATTGTTCTGACGTAGCTTCCTGAGATCTATCTCGACGAGTAGCTGGTCGTGATTGTGCTGATCCTTCTCTCAAACCTGATGGTGGTCGAAAGCTTCTCGATGGGGCTCTAGGTGGACTCATATTTCTCCTTGGTCCTAACCGACTGAAAGGAGATACCTTGCTTAATCTTTCCAGGGCGCTGGTTCTCTCCGGAGAGAGAGTGATATATTGATCTGTATCCGTAGCCCGTATCGATGAAGTTCGCCCAGGTTGATAAGAAAAATCATAAGATTCTTCATTACGATATGACTCAGTACGTCTGGATCGCGATTGCCCACGATCACTCCTTTGCCTTGAATGGGTGGGTGCACCGCCGTGAAGAGTTTGAATGAGTTGCCTCATTATTTCTTGCATGGCGGTTTGCCCTTCAGCCAGATTCGTCATAATTCCAGCCAGATCTGGAGGTGCAGATGGATTTGTTGGATTTCCAGCATTTCGATTACTAGATTCTGGATTATCTGCCATTGATGATAAACGATTTTTGGTGAAAAACGATAGCAACAGTCGTTTCCCACAGACGGCGCCAATCTGTTGATGTAAAAAACTAGATTACTCTAATAATTTAATCACAGATAAATAAATGAGATAGAATATTTTTAAAGTGGTTCAGCCTTATGTAAATGGCCTACGTCCACTGTTATGTTATTGCTGAGTGTTTGGGAATTCTCGAGTACAAGTTCTCTCAAGAAATTCCCCTCCCCTTGAATGAGGGTGATACAAGGTATTTATAGCGCTTAGGCTGTACATGAAAGGGTTGATGCATTAAATGATATACATATGAAAGGGTAATACATTTAAGGCATCGCGTGCGTCAAGATGATGAACATTCAATGAATAGTTGAACTGTTGATTATCTGGCAATTAATGATACGGTCGAGATGCAGCTCGGACCGCCTTAGTTGCTCGTTGCTCAGGAGTTCCTCGGAGCGTTATAGTACCTCGGAGTGCGACCGTTCCTCGGTGTATCCTCGTTGTTATTGTGCCATGTAGATTGACAAGTGTCTTCGTATGATTCGTTGACATCAGCATATTAATTTTGGTATCAACACTTATTCTCTCACATCCTCATTATCGAAACCACTAACGAATCTAACCTCTGGCATTTGTTTTCCCCTTCGAGAGAACGAAAATGAAAGAAAACGAAGGTAATTGTTTTTACTTGTATATATATATATATATATTATTATTAAATATACAAAATATATGAATATATATTATATTATTTGCGAAATATATATATTCCATATATACAAAATATATGAATATATATTATATTATTTGTGGAATATATATATTCCGAAAATTAATATAATTTGAGGAATATATATATTCCGTAAATTATTATTAATTTTCTATATATTCATATATTTTGTATATTTTTCGAAAATTAATAATAATTTATGGAATATATATATTCCACAAATAATATAATATATATTCATATATTAAATATAATAATATATTTAATATATGAATATATTTCGTAAATAATATATTATATTTTCATAGATTTTGTAGATTTAATAGATTTTGTACATTTAATAATATAAAAATTTCTATTATATTTAATAATATAATTTTTATATTATTAAATGTACAAAATCTATTAAATGTAAAAAATCTATGAAAATATAATATATTATTTACGGAATATATGAATATATATTATATTATATACTGAATATACTAAATATATATTATTTACAGAATATATACATATATAGAGAACATATATTTACATATATACAGAATATACAGATATAATATACATATAATATACATATACATATATACATTCTGTATATATATTCTGTATATATATATGTGTATATATATATTCTGTATACATATATGTATATATATAATATACATATATATATTATATACATATATATACAGAATATACAAATAATATGTATATATATATATAATATACATATATATATTATATACATATATATACAGAATATGTATATATATATATATAATATACATATATATATTATATACATATATATACAGAATATACAAATAATATACATATATGTACAGAATATATATACATATGTATATTATATATATGTATATATATATTCTGTATATATACATATATATATATACAGAATGTATATATGTATATGTATATTATATGTATATTATATATAATATACATATATATATTATATATGTAAATTATATGTATATTATATATTCTGTATATATGTAAATTATATAGATACTGAATATATATATATATATATATATATATATATATATATATATATATATATATATATATATATATATATATATATTCTGTATACATATATGTATATATATATAATATACATATATATATTATATACATATATATATACAGAATATACAAATAATATACATATATGTACAGAATATATATATACAAAATGTATATATGTATATGTATATTATATGTATATTATATATTTGTATATATACAGAATATAATAATATACATATGTATATTATATATATGTATTGTGGAGACAATGATTGTGCAACACAAATAAATATGAGAGAAGTAATGACCAAGAAAGAACAAAGAAAATAAAACGACAATCACACAACAACGGATGTACGTGGTTCAGCAAAGATGTGCCTACGTCCACGGTGGTGCAGTCAATATTATTTCTCAATATTCTGGAGAATGAGTACAGAGAATACAACTTGTCCTTTGCCCCGGACCTATGTTTTAATTTATATATGTGTATGTTAGTTAGTGGAGATGATGGGTTCCTCCTTATTAGCCATCTTCCCTATAACTTCCCTCCATGGGATCGTGCTCCCCTATAACTTCCCTTCATGGGGTCGTGGGGAAATCGGATCAATACAAAAGATGAGGGGCCTGGACTTTGGGCCGCTAGGGCTGGGCTCGCAGTTGGGGTAAATGCTTGGGCAACTGAGGAAATCGATAGGGATAACCCTTTTAAGGCTAGAATCAACTGCCGAACTCAGGGCTGCTAACGCATCAGCGTGGCTATTTTGCCCCTTGGGAAACTGCTGGATGTTGATCTCTTCAAAGCTCGTCATTAAGTTTTTCACCAAGGAGAGGTAGGCTGCCATTCTTTCATCCTTTGCGTTATAGTCTCCACTTATCTGGTTGGAAACTAGTTGCGAATAGCCGAATACCTGCAAACGCTTTGCTTCCAGAGTTTGCGCTTTTTGGAGACCTGCTATTAGGGCTTCGTATTGTGCTTCGTTGTTGGAGGCTGTAAATCCCAGCTTGATTCCTTACTCAAGGATTGTGTTTTCTGGAGTGATGATAATAATTCCTACCCCCGCCCCATTCGAGTTGGAGGCTCAATCAACGAATAGTTTCCAGCTTTCCACTATAGCTTGGTTGTTTTGCTCTGTTGGCTTAGGCTGGTCGGAGGGTTCTTCGCCTGTGAATTCAGCTATGAAATCAATGAGGATTTGACCCTTGATAGCTGTCCTTGGTTGAAATTGGATGTCAAACCGGCCGATCTCGACTGACCAATTAGACAGTCTTCCTGACAAATCCGCCTTCCTTAGGACAACCTTGAGGGGGTGTGATGTAAGGACGATGATCGTATGAGCTTCGAAGTAATGCTTCAGCTTTCTCGAGGATGTTACTAGGGCGAATGCGAGCTTTTCCAATAGTAGGTAGCGCTGCTCGCCATCTAATAAGGTTTTGCTCGCGTAATAGACGGGATGTTGGATTCCTGTAACTTCGCACATTAGTGCCGAGCTGACAGTATGACTGGATACAGAGAGGTAGAGGTACAAAGAGTCCATTTGCTGTGGTATGACAAGCAGTGGTGGAGTGCTTAGGTAGGATTTGAGCTCGTCCAATGCTCGCGAGCAATCTGGGCTCCACTCTACTGTTTTACTTCCCTTTAAGAGTTGGAAGAAAGGATTGCATCTCTCGGAGGATTTAGAAATGAAACGATTTAGAGCAACGAGCATTCTAGTGAGCTTCTGTACATCCCGGATTGTGCGAGGAGTTTCAATCTGTTGATTGCATCAATCTGGTCTGGATTAGCCTCTATGCCTCGCTTGCTGACCAAATACCCAAGAAACTTCCTTGAATGGACACCGAAGGAACACTTGCTCGCATTAAGTTTCATTCGGTACTTCCTGAGGATTCGAAGGTACTTGACAGGTCCGAGAGGTGATTCTCCTTCTCCTTTCTCTTGACGAGCATGTCGTCGATGTAGACCTCCATTGTGTCTCCCATTTGATTCTTGAACATTTTAGTAACTAGCCACTGATAGGTTGCCCCTGCATTTTTGAGCCCAAAAGGCATGACCTTGTAACAATATAAACCAACCGTCATGATAAACGCCGTTTTGTCCTAATCTGGGGCATACAAGGGAATTTGGTGATACCCTGAGTATGCGTCCAGAAAACTCATTCGTTCGTGAGCTGCGGTGGCGTCTACTAGTTGGTCTATTTTTGGAAAAGGGAAGCTATCCTTGGGGCAGGCTTTGTTGAGGTCAGTGAAGTCTATGCAAACTCTCCACTTTTCGTTGCTTTTCGGAACTACCACTGGGTTGGATAACCATTTGGGGAATTTCACTTCCCGTATGGATCCTGCATCCAGCAATTTTTCGACTTCTTTTTCTATTGCTCTGGCCTTCTCGGGAGCAGTTCGCCGTGCCTTCTACGTTATCGGCTTGAATATGGGATCGGCGTGCAACTGGTGGCAGACCATATTGGGATCAATTCCTGGCAGCTCATAAGGTTCCCAAGCGAAAACATCTATGTTGCTTCTGAGTAAGGTTGACAACTCCTTTTGCTCTTGGTCGGTGAGTGACGCTCCGATCAGGAAGATTCTACTATTGTCGCCTTCCCTAGTCGCCACTTCTATCAGGTCCTCGACGACACGCTCGGAGGGTAGGAGCCTGGTCTCTTCTACTCTAGGCCTTCCGTATTTTAATTGCTATTTGGAAGGAATTGCACCTTCCTCCACTTTCTCACTGGGTTGATCAGCTTTTTTCTCTGGCTTTGGTCGGATAGCCGCTATGAAGTACTTCATTGCCATCGCATGGTTACCGTGTATCTCCATTACTCCTCGCTCGGTAACATGTTTGAGCTTCTGATGGTAGGTCGAGGACACTGCCTTCATCGCGTGAAGCCATCCCCTGCCGAGGATGGCCTGATACGGTGAATCAATGTCAACCACCAAAAACTCGATCATCTTGGAAACATTTCCAATGCGCACTGGCAGTACTATTTTGCCCAGGGGCATGGTCATTTTTCCAGCGAAGCCGACCAGAGGGACAGTAACTCCCTTTAGGTCGGCGACGCTCAACTTTAATTTCCTGAACAGGTCGATGTACATTACTTCAGATGAGCTTCCTTGATCGACGAGCAGCCTGTCGATGTCAAAGTTGGCTATCCTGAGTGTAATGACCAAGGCATCATGATGTGGGGTCCTTACTCCCACTAGGTCTTTATCCGTGAAAAAAATATGCTTGTTGTAGTTGATGTCCTCTGCTCGCCGACGTTTTCCTGACTGTGATTTTGCTGGATCAATCTGAAAAGCTTGCATTACCGCTGTCAGTTTCTTTACCTCCATTCGAGCTGAGTTCCCTTGTATTTGCTTGACGGCAGATACTCCGTGGATTACTGCGAATTCATGTCCGGCATCATCCTCCAGCACGTTGTCGGGTTTCGCCTCTCTGTGGGCAGCCACTTTCTCTACCTTTTTTTCCACAAAGTCATTCAAATGTCCAAACTGGGCCAACTCCTCGAGGTGGGACTTAATAGCCTTGCAGTGCTCGGTCTTATACCCTCCCTCTTTGTGGAAAGCGCATCTTAATGCATTGTTTCTTTTCGTGGGTTCTCCTCCCATTTTTCGGGGCCATTTGATGAACGGCTCATCCTTGATCTTCGCGAGAATTATATAAATTGGCTGTTTGAAGACGGTGTTGACCGCCTGGAACGATTTTGTTACGTCAGGGTTCCCTCCGTTTTTGGAGCCATTCTTGCCCCCACTCTTTCCTCCTTTCTTTTGGTTCTTAACTTTCTCACTTCCCTTGGTAGTGAGCTTGGCTCGACCGTTTTCTCCTACATTAAGGCGGGTGACATCTTCCACCTTTGCGTATTTCTCAATCCGGGCCATCAGGTCGTCAATGGTCATAACTTCCTTCTTCGTCAAGGACTGGTAAAGGAGGGAAGAGCTAGGTAGCCCAATTTTGAAGGAAGCCACTGCCACCTCTTCCGCGCAGTCCTCGATCTCGTTGAATAACTCCCAGTACCTCTTCGCATAGTCTCGGAGTGTTTCTTGAGGCGTTTTCTTCATTGTTAATAGAGCATCCATCCTTTTGGGATGGGAGCTGCTGGTGATGAATCGGGTCGTAAAGAGCTCGGCCAGGGATTTGAAATTTCTGATGGATCGGTGAGGGAGTTTTTTGAACCATTTCTGGGCCACGTCATGGAGGCTCGAGAGGAAAATACGGCACATCAGTGCATCCCAGTGATTCTAGAGGGTCATGGCCTGCCGGTACTGCCTGACATGATCAATGGGATCAGTCTTCCCGTCGTAAATCTTGAACCTTGGAATGGAAAATTTCTTGGGAGCCTCTTCCTCTTCAATTTCCCTCGTGAAGGGTGACTTCATCTGGGTCTTGAGGGCTCTCCTGGCGAGTTCTTTGGTCGACCTGGTGCCGCGGTGAGCTGAATGTTGGTCCATTTCTCTGCGGACCAGGTTCCGTATGTTTTCGTCGCTGCGAGCAGGGCTCTGGTAGCGACGAGCTCTTCTTAGTTGTTCGCGGAGGTCGTCGTCTGAGTCTCCACCTTTGAGCCCTTGATATTCCCGCCTAGGGCTCCTTCCTCGGCTGCGAGATTTGCTCGCCTGAGGGCTAGGTGTGCGATAGGGGTGTCTCCTGGTATCAGGACGTAGTTCCTTCTCCAGTCTTTTCAGTCTTCTTTTCAAGCGAGCATTCTCAGCCTCGTATCTGCGAGAAGACTCCCTCTGCTAGTGGAGCCTTGCCTTGTATGCATCAATCAATCTGGATATCTACGTGGTCCTTGACCTTCTTCTGAGGCTGGCCTTTCCAAGCGAACCCCACGATCTGAACGTCGGACTTCAGACCTAATCCTGCGAGGAGCAGGTGGCTCTTGAATATTTCCTGCTTGAGGAGCGTTGCTGCTGTGACCAGACATCTTAGATTCTTTTCTTGGAGTGGGCTCTTCTCAGGAAAAGATGAACGTTTCCCACAGACGGCGCCAATTGTGGAGACAATGATTGTGCAACACAAATAAATATGAGAGAAGTAATGACCAAGAAAGAACAAAGAAAATAAAACGCCAATCACACAACAACGGATGTACGTGGTTCAGCAAAGATGTGCCTACGTCCACGGTGGTGCAGTCAGTATTATTTCTCAATATTCTGGAGAATGAGTACAGAGAACACAACTTGTCCTTTGCCCCGGACCTAGGGTTTAATTTATATATGTGTATGTTAGTTAGTGGAGATGATGGGTTCCTCCTTATTAGCCATCTTCCCTATAACTTCCCTCCATGGGATCGTGCTCCCCTATAACTTCCCTTCATGGGGTCGTGGGGAAATCGGATCAATACAAAAGATGAGGGGCCTGGACTTTGGGCCGCTAGGGCTGGGCTACTCGTCCAGGCCTATAATACTAATTTCCGGGTACCCACATGTATATATACAGAATATAATATACATATATATTATGTATATTTTATATATGTATATATACAGAATATAATATACATATATATTATATATATGTATATATTTTGTAAATAATATATATTAAATATAAGGAATATATGAAATATACAAAATTTACGAAATATATACAAAATATATCATATACATATACATATATACATTCTGTACAAATATATACAAATATATATTAAAATATATGAATTATATAAATTATATAAATGTACGAAATATATAAATATACGAAATATACGCAATATACATATATGTGCTAAAATATATAAAATATACGAATATATATTAAAATATACAATATATATATATTTATATATTTATTAACAATATATATTTATATATATATATGAAATATATAGAGTTATAAAAAAATATTGGCTTCAAGTGATTTGCCACCCAAAGGTGGCAAACAAAAACCTGACCCCCCCCCCCCCCCCAAGAATTGAATTCCACCCTAGGGTGGCAAATTGTGCTTAAGGGGTGTTGTACATAGAAAGTAAATTCCAGGGCAAATTAAGGCTATCAAACAGCCTAAAAGCTGGAAAATACCAAAATTTTCCAACTTTTGAGAATTTGCCTTGGAATTTTTGTGCTATCAAACGGACCCTTAGATATGGTCGAAAGAGAGAAATGAAAGGTTTGAGAATGTGAATAGGTTCCTAAAAAAAGGAGATGAAAGTGGCTCGTAGGTACGGGGGAGCATTAAATTGTGGAAGAGTAAATTCTCATTAACTTTTAATACTATCGTATTAAAGTTATAATATAGATTTACAAAAATGAAGGAGACAAATAAAGTAGTTAAAGTTATCATGGTATAGCGTTAATGAATCATAAAATGAAACTTTCAAAAATAGTGATTAAATAAAGATTGATATTGAAAATAACAGTATTTGAGAATCAGTTTGAGTTTATACCTAAGAGATCCACAATGAAAGTTATTTATTTATTAAGGTGATTAATGAGGAGGTATAGAGAGAGAAAAGAAGGATCTTCATGTGAATTTTATAGATTTGGGATAAGGCGTATGATACGATACCAAGAGTTATAATATGGTGAATTTACATAAAAAAAGAGTGACTCATATATTGATGTGATTAAGGATATGTATGGTGATAGTATTACATGTAATTAATATATGATTGTTATATATAAATTGTCATGTAAATTATTACTAGTATATATATAATGATAGTTTATAAAAAATATCATGTAAATAATAGTCTTATACTTTTAATAACACTTTTTTTTAATTTTCTTATAGTCAATTTTAAAACTGTCATAAAAAGGTATTTTTCTTGTAGTGGAAAGAGCGGGAAATTCTCTTGAGAGGTTGAGATAATGAGAAGTATGCGAAAGAGATAGGTAAAAATTGCCCCGTGCAGGTGTGTTTGGGATGAAGACTTTTTTTTTCTTCTCTTTATATATATATATATATATATATTATTGTTGGGTTATAACACAAGTAACGTTAAAAAAAAGTGAAATGGCGACATTCTTCTAAACTTGGTGTCAAGGGTACAATAATTTTTTATTGAGTATTAAATCCCAAACGACAATAACTAATGGGGAAAAGGTAAAAAAATAATTTAATTGTATTTCATGTTTACCAAATTATCAAGGTTAAACAATAAAATTTTGTGCAACACACAATTTCTCCCAACACCATCAACTTATAGAAGGTTTGTAATTTTGCGGGGTCCAAAATAAAAAAATTTCATTAGTCAATGGAAGACAATAAATTCACATAAAATTTAAAATAGTAATAGATAATTCAATGTAGATTATTTTTAATTGCAGTATTTCAAGACAGATAATTGATTTGACATTCAAACTCAACCCAATACTCCAAAGATAGAAAAGCTGCTCAATAACCCATATAGTCTTTGGATTTCACGAGCCACCAAATGATAACTGCTAAATGCTCTAATGTTGCGATCTTGTTTGAATCTGATCATATCTTCCTTATCCAAATTCACTCATGCTTCAATCCCATTACCTTCTTTGTCATCCATCAAGCCCACCACATTTTTTATATGCATATTGGCACTATTTATCAAATCGGGCTTTCCCCAACTAAAAATCGCATCATAAAATGGAAACCTACACCATCTAGAAAAGGAGTATGCGTTCACCTCACTATCCGATACAATTTTACCCGACTCTATGAAGGAGTTAATGACAATCATCTGCCCGTTTTCACAATCAACTAGTATTTTTTTACACTATTCCTCACCGTCTTTAATCGACTTGCCTAACAGATCCACCAAACCATCAAATTCCATGCTAGTTTCACCTTTAGTGATTAATAGTCGAATGAAATTTCCAGGATAATGTTCTTGTATTGGGAGAATTATTTTTCCCCTCAAGTTCATTGTCTGGAAGAGAAAACATGACCTGGAATCACCATGTTTTGCCTTATCAATATCCATCAAAGATTTCCATATGAGTGAAGTTACCAACTGTACCCTCGAGGCCAGGCATTTATTTCCCTTGTTAAGGATTTCTGGGTAGTCCCTTCCCGAAAAGAAAGAGGTCGAGCCGAAATTGGGGAAAATTGGAAAGATTTATTCACATCTCTATTCGTGGCATTGAGCAGCCCAAGAGTTGATGAACATGCTCAAGGTGGTCGTATCACCAACTCTATGTGACATTCACACATCCATTGCTAACCCATCGCACTTGAATGTGCTTAATTGTATAATAAGTAACGGATTTGTGATCTCATCCATGACCCAAATTTCGCATGCTAGGAAATTATTGAAGAAGTCAGGTTTTATCTTGCTCCCTTGGAAAAGCAGTTCCTTGAGATGAAGATCAACTATGGCTTCCACGTACTCAACCCTTTGGTCATTAGAATGGACCAACCCAACGTCTTTCATATATCTTCCAGCTAAAACATAAAACTGGGTTAAGGTTTACTGGAGAGATTTATCCATATCTCTACCGTTGTTGTCATTGGCTTTGTAGTAAAGAATGAGTGGCACATTAATTGGTGAAACGAGCTCATCTACGACATATATTTTGTATCTCGGAAGGTCAAAGGGTGTTGGGTTGAGGGTTTTACAAATTTTCGTGAAAAAATTTGAATCATCATACTGGCCTTTTGGTTTAATGTTTTTCATGGATAAAGAATAGACTAACAATTATGGGCGAGAATGCAGTTGCTTTATATGCTTTATATTACTACGCTATCTGGGCATAAAGTATATTTTGTCAAACCATGTTTTCCTCGGGCTGTTATTTTAAAGGACAAGTAACCTAATTAAAGTAGTATAAACTGTTACCATTTCCCATATGTAAAGTCGCATCAACTTATTTTATTTTCCTTTTCTTATTTTTTTCAATCAATATAACGAATACATGTGGGTTTCCTCCGGTATGAAAAATATTCATAAACCACTGGTCTAATTAATTAATCACAGATAAAATAAGTAAAATAAACAAGACGCAAGAAATTTTAAAGTGGTTCGGCTCAATGGAATAGCCTACGCCCACTGTTATGTATTGCTTGACTTGAGTTATTTTTCCAGTCCCTTACAATGAGGGTGATACAATGTATTTACAGCCCAAGAGGGGTACTGATAGTTCTCGTGTGAAAGTATGGAATGCCTTCATTCGTTAGGCATTTACATCAGTACATAATGAGATTTAAATCTATGAATGCTGTCGCTTTATTGGTAATACATGTCGTAAGACTGCTATCGCTTTGTTGGTAATAAAGGCAGTTGGTCGGGCTTCCCATTTGGTTGGGCTTCATTATTGATCAAGATTCTCTGTTGGTCAGGCTTCCTTTCTCGTCGGGCTTTTGTATCAGGCTGACTTGGACTTGTGCCACATTGGATGACATGTGATGGCTTGTAATTGGTCCACATAGAGTGGTAAATTTTTGTATCAACAGAATCCCCTAATGTTTAATACTTGGAGCTGATGCAAAAGCGTGAAATATTATGCTTTAGCAGTAGTTCGGGCTATTTGGTTTGGCTGTAGACCTTCCAGACTTGTGAAATTTATCCACTTAATTGGCGATTTTTGGGCGCGAATGATAATTTTGTAAATATTTCAAATTTTAGCAAACTTTTATGGGGTATCTTCGTCTTTTCCTTTGCTAGCCGCCGTAAACCCAACCGTCGTTTGATTTAATCATTACTTTTCCCAGTTTTTGATGCGTCTTATAAAAAGAGCGATAAAACTTCGATCATTTACTACTTCTCATTTCTGATTCTACCGCTGTGTTCTTTGCTTTTTCGTGAGATCGCTTTCTTTTCTGTCCTCAATTCTTGCTGAATCCTTAAACCTTTGTAAGAATTTTTCTTCTCACCTTCTTTGTTTTCTTCATCATGGATTCTTCTATCGAGTCACTTGATAAGTTCAAAATCGACTTTAATATTCCACGTTGGGTTGTTTTAGAATATCCCACTTTTCCTTCTAATTTTTTCTCTCTTGCTGAGGGCCATTTGTTCCCTTTCATCTTTATTACTGAATGTGAGTTCACATTTCCTCCCAATCCCCCGTGTCTGGAGTTTTGTCAATATTTTAACATTGTTCCTACAAGAGTGTCTCCTAATACATGGAGAGTAGTGAATGGAGTATATAGGTTAAAATTAATTTATTGAACCCATGTAGGGATTCCAGAAATAATGTTTTGTTATAAATGGATAACTAGCGATACCACTTTTTATTTGAAAACTAAGACATTTAGTAAAGCTTTAGTAGTTAATCTCCTTGATTCTAATAGGGATTATTTTGATCATGGGGTAGTTGTAAAAAATTGGTAACACGCCCCTTTAGTTGGAGGTGCTAAATATCAAGGACCTAGATGTCCTCTCTTTGGCAACGGAATAGGTTGTTTTATGATTTAGTAACTTTGACCTGTTTATAATTGATAAAATGTCATACTAACTGTTGCTTTATAAATTTAATGACAGTTGACCAGAAAAGAAAGTCCCCTAAAGAGAGTGAAGTAAATTTGAAAGAATTGAAGTTTATCTTAGGACTTCACAAGGTAGTTGATGAGGAGCACGTTAGGCTCACCTCCTATTTTCTCCAATACAGAAACATTGTTTCTTCCTTTATTGCCAGACCTGCATCCCCTCATGTTTTGCTAATTAATCTTGATTAAGAGGTTACTGTTGATTCTGACACTCCTCTATCTGAAATCATGAAGAAGAGGAAGTTTTCTAATCTTCTCAGTTGTAGCACTTCTAGCTCCCAAGCACCTACTGAATGAGCTAAGAGGAAATAAGGGATGTTATGAAGCCCCCGGTTACCAAGGACCTAGTCCCCAAAGATGCTGAAGTTCCTTTCAAGAGATTTAGGAGAGGGATTACAGAGAAACAGGTCAACCAGGTGACTGAATAACTATCCTTGGTTGAATTATCCTCTTCTGATGTTGTTCCCCCAGCAGCTATTACTCCTGGTTTGGCTAGGAAGTTGATCAAGTCTGGTACTCTTCTAGACCACATGGGGGTGGATGCCATGCTCCCTCGAACGAGAGTTTCTGAATTGGCTGCTCAGAGCCTTGCTTCAATAAGTGGTTTCCATTTTCTTAGTTTGGTTGTCTTTTATATTTCTCATATACTCATTTTGATCTTTATCTTTTACACTTCTTGCTACACTTCAATAATATGCTAGAGAAGGATGATGCAATTAGGGCTTCTTCATATGAGGTGAAGGAAGCCTTGACTGGTTTGAAGAAATATCTGCTCTAATCTCAGCAGGCCTTATAGACTGAGAAAAATACTTGGGCAGATAAATTGAAGACAACGGAGACTGCTTGGCAAACGTCTGATAAGAATGCCCTTAAAGCTGAGCACAAGGCTAAGGAAGCTGAGTGTAAGGGGAAGGAGACTAAGCGTAAGCAAAGGAAGATGAGCGCATGGAAAAGGCTACTGAAGAGCTTGTATCCTCTTCCAGAGCTAAGAGAAAGTCTGTTGTGAAGGCCTCCTTCAGTGCTGGTTGGGACAAAGGCTGGAACAAATCCTTTTCTGCTGCCTCTGCTCAGATTGAGTATGCAAAACAAAAATGCTTCAGAGTTGGTTGGGTTGCTTCCCTTCAGGAGCTAAACATAGCTGAAGGATCTGAACTTTTTCAGAGATATATTCATGGTCCTCCTCCAGTCATTGAGGATGAGGTTAAAGATGAATCTAGTTTTGGAGAGTCTTCTCTAGTGGTTGAATCTGTTGCCGATCAACTTAAAATTACTGAGTCTTCTCATTCTCCAGCCGAGCAAATCGAGCAACTCTAGCCTATATATCCTTCGTATGAGCAGGACAAGAAGGTTGAAAATGATCGGGAGAAAGTGTAAAGTTGTTCAACATTTGACCTTTTTCTTTTTTGTTTCTTTTTCTTTATTTTTATTGTACTTAAACTCTTTGTAATCAATAAAAGAGCCTTTTGTTCCTTTTTGTCTCTTGTTGATTATACTTGTTCTTCATTCTTTTTGTTGATTGGTTGTCATTTCTTCTTACTAGTTTATAGCGAAGATTGAACAATTTTCTTCCCATGATACTGAGCTTCTGAGTAAGTGCAATGCTTTTTTCAAAGCAAGTTATATGGATTGATAGGGCGGTAGTAAATAATGTTGCCTACTATGAGATGATAGAAGAACTTTAATAACAGTATAAAGAATCCACTGCGCTGTTGCACTAGAGCTATGAGCACAAATATCAAAGCTTAAGTGTAGTTCGGGGTTTTGATAATAAAAAAGAAGTTTTGCTTAAGCTTGAAGTTTGAAGAAATCAGAACTGCTGCCAAACTCTTGGGAGAGGAGAATAATAATTTGAGGGATAAAGTGAATCTTTTGAAGTCTGCCTCTAGATCTGTTGTTGCTACTAGTGATGAAGGTTAGTACTTTTTAGAGGTTGAAGATCCAATATTAAGGGATGAGTTGCAGGCTTTAAAAAAGATTAAGCATGTATCTTCCTCCCGAGCAAGAAGTAAGCCTAGCCAAGGAACCACAAAAGAAATTAGAAACTAGCAAGCCCTTGCCAATCAAGCTGCACAGTTAAAAGCAAAAGACCGAGCTATTGCTGATATGTCCTAAAAGTTATAGACCTTATTTGAACAATTATCCACTCAATCTTCCCAATTAGAGGTTAAGGATGGAGTACTGAAAAAGCTGCAGTCACAGGTTGATAAATTAACCTTTCAATTCCATAAGAAACCAAGATAAGTTTGGATGGATGGGTATAATGAAGCTTTGGTACATTTCGACGATAGACTTTAACAGGCTAAGAATGAATCCTATAAATGAGGGTTGGATTAATGCTTTAACCGTAATGAAGGTAGATCAGAACGACTCTTTGTGGGATTGGTATGACCCAGGTTTGCTGGAGTTTGACAATCCTCCATTCAACTTAGATGTTAACTGGATTCCTGTTCATCGTATTCATCAATGCTTGATTTCAAAATACTTAGGAGATTACGAGCTACATGATGAACTAGAGATCGTCCGACCTCCTCATCTGCTTGATCGCCCTAGTAGCAGCAATACCAGGATGCTTCAGAATTTTAACTTCACCAACTATCCTTTTACTTTGGATGATCCTCCAGTTGGCATGGATCCTGTTTTTAAGGCCGACAGAAAACATCCTGTAGAATAAAGCTTTGTATTTTATTTCTGCATGTTTAAGCAACAATATGTAATCATTTAATTTAATGAAAATCTTATTCTACGAATGGATAAAATTTTAGTCAATCTTTGTATATATTAATGTCTTCTTTAGTCTTGGACTATGAATGGATTAACTTTTAGTTAATCTTTAGTTTTTCACCGGTTCTATTGATATCCTTTGGATTATCCTAAGTACTATATCAATTACCAATGCATCACCTTAGTTCTACTAATGTACCTAAAGTTTTTAGGTAATTGCATTAGTTACCTCGGTTCCCAAGTGTGAGTGGAACATTTGTCCATATTTTATCCCAGTTTGGATGAAAATTATTCATCCGGGTTTTCGTTAACCAAACATTTGGGACTTACAATTTTGCCTTACGTGTTTTTTTTATGTGTGACAACCAACTTTGTTGGTGACTTTATTGATGCCAACCAACTTTGTTGATGGCCTTTATTGATACTGACCAACTTTGTTTGTGGTCTTTGTATTTTTGTAGATGCATAGTGTAGTGAATAACACTAGTACTCCGGAAAAAAAATAACAATTTTGGGGAAATCACATTTTCATTAATATTGAGATGAACTTAATACAATATTATTACATCACTGATAGTATTTCCTCAAGTGTTATGCATTCCATGGGTTCTTGCATTCTTTCCCTTCCAAAGTCTCAATTCTATATGTGCCTGGTCGGATGACTGCAGTAATACGATAAGGCCCAGGCCAATTGGCTTCAGCTTATTGCTGTTCTGAATCACTTTCTTCAGAGCATAATCACCCTCTTTTAAGTTTCTCATCATGACCCTCTTGTCGTAGAAACGTTCAGTCTGTTGTTAATAGACTGTATTCCTTAAAGATGGATCTTCACGGACTTCTTCCAGCATGTTTAAATCCATCCTTCTCATCAAATTACTGACTGGGGTATTAAAGTTAAGAACTTTGTGCGTAGGAAAACCTATCTCGATAGGAATTACGGCTTCAGTACCAAACGCTAACAGGTAGGGAGTTTCTCCAGTAGCTGTTCTGGGAGTTGTTCGATAAGCCCACAAGACATAATGCAGTTCATTGATTCAATTTCCTTTGGCATTTTCTAATCGTTTCTTCAATCCATTAAGCAAAGTTCTATTAGTTACCTCTGTTTGTCCATTGCTTTGAGGATGACTAGGAGCAGAGTGGATTTTTTAGACGTTAGACTGGGCACAATAAGCAACAAATTCGTCGTTGTTAAACAGTGTGCTATGATCAATGATAAAGGCATAGGGTAATCCATACCTGCATATGATATTCTTCCAAATAAACTGATAAACCTTTTCATTGGACATATCGATCAACGGTTCAACTTTCACCCATTTAGTAAAGTAATCAACATCTACAACCACGTACTTGAACCTTTCTCGGGTGGTTGGTAGGGGCCCCCAATTGATTCCCCACATAAAAAGGGCCAAGGTGAAGTGATTGGTGTTTAAAGAGCTTGTGGAGCCTTGGGTATGCTGGAAAACGTTTGGCACTTATCACACTTCTTAGCAAAATCTTCACAATTTTCTCACATAGTTAGCCAATAGTACCCCTGTGTATGGATTCTCTACAACAACGTTCTTCCTATTACATGGGCTCCACAGGATCCTTCATAAACTTTTTCAATCAAATCATTCACTTCAGATGGATGCACACAACTTTGTAGACCAGTAGTTAATCCTCTTTTATACAACACACCACCATCTAGCACATATCTTGTGACTTTGTATTTCAACTTCTTAGCTTCAAGTATGTCGATTGGAAGAATCCCTTCTTCAATATATGCTCTTATGGGATCCATCCAAGATGGACCCATATCAACTGCAATAAAGTTGACCATCAGATCTTCATTTATGCTCTTATTAGCGAGTATCTCAATAGGAATAGTTCTTCGCAGATCAATTCTGGTTGCTAAAGGTAGCCGAGAAAGTGCGTCTGCTCGGGCATTTTCCAATCTTAGATTTCTGATCATCTGGACTGCTAGAAAAGTGGAAATTATCTCCAATGATTTGGCTAAGTATCTGGTCATCAGTTCTCCTTTAGCTGCATATATTTTCAACATTTGGTTTACCACAAATTGTGAGTCACTATATACCATAACTTGCTCGGCATTGAGTGATTTAACTAGATTTAAACCAACAATCACAGATTTATACTCTGTCTCATTATTGGAGGGTTGAGATTGGAATCGTAGAGCGTACTCTATATCTATCTCGTCTGAAGTTCTGAGAATGATTCGAGCTCCACATCCGGTTGCACATGATGACCCATCAACATACAAACTCCATATATGGATATCGCTATCAAACGCTTGGTTTGTCAGAATCCCTTGATGAAAGATTTTATCCTTCACCTCCTCATATTTCTTCGTTATCTCCTATACTCCGCTGGACGGTTCTAGTTGATCGGTGGTAACTTTTTTTTGCAGTTTCCCTTGCTTGGATTTGGTCGAGCGTATCCTCAGTAGGTCTGCTGACTCTTGTATGTTTCTCGGGTAGAGTCCCTTGTCGCTCGAGGATCTCTAGGTAAGTGAATTTTATAATAAAATCAGCCACAGTTGGGCCTTTTAAAGCAGTCCTTGGTTCGTATACAAGGTCATATTCCCCCAACTCCACATCCCAATACACCAATCTCTCGAATTTCTCTGGCTGATGCAAAGCTTACCTCAGTGGCATGTCAGTGTATACCACTATGGTGTGAGCTTAAAAATATGGCTTCATTCATCTACTAGACTTATTTAAGGCGAACGCTAATTTCTCCAGTCTGGGATATCTAACTTCTGCTCCTAGAAAAGCTTTTCTAGTGTAATAAACTGGTTTTTGGATTCCATTCTCCTCCCTGATCAAGGTAGAGCAAACAACTGACTCAGAAACTGCTAAATATAGATATAGCTTTTCTCCCAACACTAGTCGGGAGAGTAGTAGTGGTGTTCCCAGGTACTTCTTCAATTCCAAGAAGGCTTTTTCAAATTCATCGTTCCATTCAAAGGTTTTTCTGAGCACCTTAAAGAATGGAAAACACTTGTCCGTTGCTCGGGACAAAAATCTGTTGAGTGTTGCTACACACCCTCTTAGCCTTTGAACATTCTTTTTACAGGTCGAGGAATGCATTTCGATCATAGATTTAATCTTACTAGAATTAGCTTCATTGCCCCTTTGATTTACTATATATCTGAGGAACATTACCTCATGAACTTCGAAGACGCATTTGGTGGGTTTACTTCATCTGATGCTTTTCTAATTGATCAAACGTCTGGCTGAGGTCGGCAATATGGTCAATAACATTTTTGCTCTTAGTGAGCATATCATCAACATACACCTCCATGTTCTTGCCTATCTGCTCCTCAAATACTTTGTTCACCAATCTCTGATAAGTAACACCTACATTTTTAGACCAAATAGCTCAACATTATAGTAATAAGTTCCTCGAGGAGTAATAAAGGAAGTACTTTCTCTATCTTCCGGCTTCATTTTGATCTGGTTATAACTAGAATATGCATCCATGAAACTTAGCAGCTTGTGCCCTGAAGTAGCATCCACCAGTTGATTAATTCGCGATAAAGGAAAGTGATCCTTTGGGCATGCTTTATTCAGGTCAGTAAAATCCACACACATCCTCCACTTATTGTTTTTCTTTTTTACCATAACTACATTGTCTAACCAGTCCGGATACTTCACATTTTCAATAAAGTAAGCTTTTTGAAGCTTCTCCACCTCTTCTTGTATAGCTTGGTTCTTCTCCGGGCTAAAAACTCTTCTTCGCTGCTTCACAGGTTTAACCTCCTTATTAACATAAAGCTCACGACATAGGAAATTTGGGTCTATGCCTGACATATCTTCATGACTCCACGCTAACACCTATTTTCTTTGTCTCAAGAAAGCCACCAACTCCTGTTTAAGAACCGGTTCCAATGACGCTCCTATTTGAGTAGTTCGTTCTTGTTTATCATCATCATGAATAATGCTTTATGTTCCCTCTATCACTTGGATTTTTACAAGCTCAGATTCGTCTCGTGGATCTAAGGTTTCAACCTCAGATTCGTTATTTGGATCAGATATATCCACTTGGTAAGTGATTATTTTCCTCTTTGTTTCTAACATATCTTCCTCCTCGGTAGAGGAATAGTATCATTCCCAAGATACTTTCTGATCTCCTTTTATTACTCTTACTTCAAAGTTGGTCGGGAACTTCAAGAATTGATGAACAGTAGAGGGTACAACTTCAAATTTCTTCAGACCAACTCTTCCCATGATCATATTATAGGCAGAATGGACATTTTTATCCATTACAAAGAATCTCACTTTCTCTGTTCTAATCGTCGGCCATGTCCCGATCAACACGTCTAGTTTTATTATCCCCAATGGAAATACTTTCTCGCTAGAGAATCCAATTAGTGGTATGTGGTAAGGTTCCAGTTGGCTGAGTTTTAATCTCAAACTATCAAAACAGGGATAGGACATGATGTCTGTTGAACTGTCGTTATCCACTAATGTTATAGCCACCAGTACTTCTTTCATCCCGACTCTAATCACTAAAGGATCATCATAAGGATACAACACTCCAGATAGATCATTCTTAGAAAAGATAATTACGAGCTTATCCTTGTTAAATTTTCTTGGTCGATCTTCCTCGACAATGTTGATTCACTGGATATAGGAACAAGCTTGGACCTCATTGAGGCAAGCTTTACTTTCTGCTGTATGATCTCCTCCTCCTGCATCCCCACTTGTAATCATGTGAGAATCAAAAGATCCTAAACTGAGTGTGAATACCTCGCGTTTTAGCTATCTAGGCTTATTGGGAAGATCAGGATCATCTTCTGGATCCTCATCGTGGTTCCTTTTCTTATCTTCTTTGGGCTTAACTGGTGATTTAGATCTCTATCGACCTCTAACTCTAGTTTTTCCACAAGCCCATCGATCAACAAATCTGTCCAATTTTCCTCTTCGAATGAGTGCTTCTATGTCATTCTTGAGAGCAATACACCGGTTGGTCATATGACCATGATCTTTGTGAAACTCACAATACTTTGGCTTATCCCTTTTATCAGTAAGTGACCATAACTTTTCAGGCAAACTCAAATCATTATTGTGCTTGATTTATTCCTAAACATAATGTATATCCACTGTTAAGGGAGTGTAATTATTGATACCAAAATCTACCATCCAACATGGACCAATTATAAGCCAACATATGTCATCCTATGTGGCACAAGTCTAAGTCAGCATGATAGAAAAGCCCAACTAATAAGGAAGTCCGACCAATATGGTTATTCGACCAACATGGAAGCCCGACCAACATGGTTATCCGACCAACAGTTGAAAATCTATTCTGTATAGCCAACTAAGCGCCAGCGATCTTATAACTTGTATTCCCTATGTAGCGGCAGCGTTCATATAATTAATTCTCATTATGTATTGATGTAAATGCTTAAAAAATAAATGCATTCCACCCTTTCAGATGACAACGATCAATACCCCCCTTGGGCTATAAATATATTGTATCACCCTGATTGCAAGGGACTGAAAAACAACTCAAGGCAGTCAATATATAGTAGTGGACGTAGGCTATTCCATTGAGCCGAACCACTTTAAAAATTGCTTTTGTCTTGTTTGTTTTACTTAATTTATATGTGATTAATTAATTAGGTTTAGTCTAGTTTTTTGCATCAATAGATTGGCGCCGTCTGTGGGAACGTATTGCTAAAGGTTTTCATTCATCATTCATCATCCATGGATGCAATTCTAGAATCAAGTGTCATAAATGAGGGAATTCTTCCTACTCCATATGTCCCTCCAAATAACAATGATTTAATAGGAATTTTGGCTAGCTTGGCCAAGGGTCAAGAAGCTATGCAGGATACTATATGAAAGTTGGCTCAAACTCTGCAAGTTGGAGTGCCGACATAAGTTAATCAAAGGAATATGCCATCATCACCAATAAGGAGTATTGGACATATCCGTTCTAGAACTTCTAGGTACCCTTCATACCTACCTGGAGAAACTTCATCTATTAGGGTCACTAATTCTACTAATGGATAATCCCTCATCCCAAAAAGATTAAGTGCCTTAGAAAGGCTAAGTAGGGCCTCTCCATTCGATCGTTTGGGATCCCAGGTAAATGCCCTATGGGTTACGTCAAGAAATACTCGACGACCAAGCGATTTAAGGGAAGGTTCCGCTGAATCCAGATTAAATACCCGATGAACTGATAGGTCTAGTTAGAGAGAAGGTTCACAGGAAGAAAGTTCAACACGATCTACTGGTCGACATAAAAGAGCTGCCATCCATGATGCTAGCAGTGATGCTTGGAAAGGTTCCATTTAATGTTTGGAAGACAGATTGGGTGAAATGGACAAAGCCAAGAATCCCCTCGAAAGAAGTTTTATTAAGGGATTCCCCTTTGTGCAAACCATCGTAGATTTCCCTATGCCGACCAAGTTTAAAGCTCCAGTAGTCACTCCCAAATATGATGGGAAGACTGATCCAGTTCTCCATATAGAACAGTACCAAGCAGCTACTGATATGTATACTGTTCCTGATGAGATGAGATGTAGGGCATTCTCGGGGATAATCACTGGATCTGCTCAAATCTGGTACAACAGCCTTCCTCGAGGGCAGATTTCTTACTTTCAATAACTCACCGAGCTATTCATTGGTAATTTCTGCTTTGGAGCAAAACCAGTGAAACGAGTAGCTCATTTGCTCAGTGTAAGACAAAAGGAGGGAGAAAGTACCAGGGATTACATCACTCATTTTAACAATGACAAATTGGAAGTCATTGATTATGAAGAGAATATCGCAATCACCGCCTTCATGAGTGGTTTACTCCCTGGTAAATTATATTATACCCTGGAAAAAGATCCACCAAAGACGATGACAAAATTGATAGCCAAAGAAGCGAAGATTATGAACACCGAGGAAGCTATGGATGCTAAAAAGGATTTAGACACAAAGGAGGAAACAAAAATAGAAAGGAAGTCAGAAAAGAAGGAGCACAAGGATTATAATGAGTGCAGGAGTTTGAAGGTAAAGGAAGGCCTAGATTGGCATAAAAAATTTACTAATTACACTCCCTCAACGGTGGATAAACATCATGATAAGAGGGATAAGTGCAAGTATTGTGAGTTTCACAAAGATCATGATCATACTACCAACTATTGTATTGCTATCCAAAATGAGATAGAAGCACTCACCCGAAGGGGAAAATTGGACAGCTTTGTTGATCGGTAAAATGGTAGAAGAAATGGAGGAAGAGGTCAAAAAAGATCTAAATCGCCAATTAAACCCAGGGAAGAGAAAAATAGGAACCACGATGATGATCCAGAAGATGATCTCGATCTTCCCAAGAAGCCTAGACAAATGGAACGTGAGGTATTTACACTCAGTTTTGGATCTTTTGATTATCACTTGATTACAAGTGGAGATGTCGGAGGAGGAGATCATATAGTTGAAAGGAAATCTTACCTCAATGAGGCTCAAGCTTATTCCTATATCCAGCGGATCAACCTCACCGAGGAAGATCGACCAAGAAAAGTTAACAAGGATAAGCTCGTAATTGGCTTTTCCAAAAATGATTTATCAGGAGTATTGTATCCTCATGATGATCCTTTAGTGATCAGAGTCAGGATGAAAGAAGTATTGGTAGCAAGAACATTAGTGGATAATGGCAGTTTGGTAGATATCATGTTTTATCCCTGTTTTGATAGTTTGAGTTTAAAACTCAGTCAACTAGATCCTTATCACAGGCCACTCATTGGATTATCGGGCAATAAAGTGTTTCCTTTGGGGACTATCAGCCTAGATGTGTTGATCGGGACATGGCCAACGAGCAGGATAGAGAAGGTGAAATTCTTCGTAATGGACAAAAATGTTCATTCTGCTTATAATATAATTATGGAAAGAGTAGGTCTGAATAAATTTGAAGTTGTACCCTCAACTGTCCATTAATGCCTAAAATTCTCGACCAACTTTGGAGTTAGAGTAGTGAAAGGAGATCAGAAAGTAGCTCGGGAGTGCTACTATTTTTTCTGCCGAGGAAGAGGATATGTTGGAGACAAAGAGGAAAACAACCACTTATTAAGTGGATATATCCGAGCCGAATAGTGAGTCTGAAGTTTCAACCTTAGATCCAAGAGATGAATTTTATCTTGTAAAAGGCCAAGTGATGGAGGCAACAGAGAGCATTGTTCTGGATGACGATAAACCAGAACGAACAACTCAAAATAGGAGCGTCATTTGAACCAGTTCTTAAACAGGAGTTAATGGACTTCCTGAGACAAAGGAAATAAATATTTGCGTGATGTCATGAAGATATGCCAGGTATATACCCAAATTTCCTATGTCATAAGCTTAATGTGAATAAGGAGTTTAAACCTGTAAAGCAGCGAAGAAGAGGTTTTAGCCCGGAGAAGAACTAGGCTATACAGGAAGACGTGGAGAAGCTTCAAAAAGCCCCTTTTATTGAAGATGTGAAGTACCCAGATTGGTTAGCTAATGTATTTATGGTCTAGAAGAAAAACAATAAGTGGAGGATGTGTGTGGATTTTACTGACTTGAACAAAGCATGCTCGAAGGATCACTCTCCTTTGCCACGAATTGATCAATTGGTAAATGATACTTCAGGGCATGAGATGCTGAGTTTCATGGACGCATATTCTGGTTATAACCAGATCAAAATAAATCCATAAGATAGAGATAGTACTTCCTTTATCACTCCCCGAGGAACTTATTGCTATAATGTTATGCGATTTGGTCTAAAAAATGTAGGTGCTACTTATCAAAGACTGTTGAACAAAGTATTTGAGAAGCAGATAGGTAAGAATATGGAGGTGTATGTTCATGATATGCTCACTAAAAGTAAAAAAGTTATCGATCATATTGCCGACCTCAACCAAACGTTTAATCAATTGGAAAAGCACCAAATGAAGTTAAACCCCACCAAATGTGTCGTCGGAGTGCAAGAAGGAATGTTCCTCGGGTATATAGTGAATCAAAGGGGAATTGAATCTAATCCAGATAAGTTTAAAACTTTTATCGGAACGAAGTCTTTGACATGTAAAAAAGATGTTCAAAGGCCAACTGGGAGGGTAGTAGCATTCAACAGGTTTGTGTCATAAGCAACGGACAAGTGTTTGCCATTCTTCAAGGTACTCAAAAAAACCTTTGAATGGAATGATGAATGTGAAAATCCTTCATGGAGTTAAAGAAGTACTTATGAGTACCACCACTGCTCTCCTGACCAGTATTAAGAGAAAATTTGTATTTATATCTGGTTGTATCTGAGTCAGCAGTTAGCTCTGCCTTGATTACAGAGGAAAATGGAGTTCAAAAGTCAATTTATTACACCAGCAAAGCTTTTCGAGGAGCAGAAGTAAGATATCCTAGACTGGAGAAATTAGCATTGGCCTTAATTGAGGCCTAGCAGGCGCATGAAGCCATATTTTCAAGCCCACACCATAGTGGTATACACTGACATGCCACTAAGACAGGGTTTGCATAAGCTGGAGAAATATGGAAGATTGATGTATTGGGATGTGGAGTTGGGGGAATATAACCTTGTATACGAACCAAGGACTGCTTTAAAAGGTCAATCTGTGGCTAATTTTATTACATAATTCACTTATCCAGAGATCCCCGAGCAACAAGGGACTCCAGCTGCCTAACACGCAGGAGTCAGCAGACCAACTGAAGATACGCCCGACCAACTCCAAATAGGAGAAACTATAGAAAAGACCAACCATAATCGTCCAGTGGAGTACAGGATATAAAGAAGAAATATGAGGAGGCGAAGAATAAAATCTTCCATCAAGGAACTCAGACTAATCAAGGGTTTGATAGAAATATCCCCATATGGAGTTTATATGTTGACGGGTCATCTTGTGCAATCGAATGTGGAGCTGGAATCATTCTCAATACTCAAGATGAGCTAGGCATAGAATATGCTCTACATTTCCAATTTCAAGACTTCTTGTGGTGTATAGTGATTCACAGTTGGTGGTAAATCAGGTGTTGAGATTATATGCAGCAAAAGAAGAGTTAATGACCAGATATTTGGCCAAAACTTTAGAAATAATTTCTACTTTGTTATCTGTCCAGACGGTCAAGATTCTAAGATTGGAAAATACCAGAGCATATGCACTTGCTCAACTAGCTTCAGCAACCAGAACGGAGATATGAAGAACTATCCCTATTGAGATACTTTCTAATAGGATTATTGATAAAGATCTGATGATTAACTTTATTACAGTTGATAGGGGGCCATATTGGATGGACCCCATAAGAGCATATATTGAAGATGGGATTCTTCCAGCCGATCTACTTGAAGCTAAGAGGCTGAAATACAAAGCTGCAAGATATATGCACTACACCAAATCCTGCGAATGGTCACGCCGAGTTGGTCACGGCCCAAGTCCGCGACCCGTTGGTCGCGGACTTGGGCCATGACCAAGGCTGTTTTGGGCGTGACCATATTTATTATCACACTAGACCATGGATGCTTTGAAAGTGGTCACGGCCCAAGTCCCTGACCACTGTGGGTCACGGACTTGAGCCGTGACCAGGCCGTGACCATCTTGGCGCCAAATTCGCGCCAAAATTCCCTCCAAACTGGTCGCGGATGGGGTCACGGCCCAAGTCCGTGACCAAAGGCACGACGAAGTAAATAACACACACATTTAGGGTCACGGCCGAAGACCCTGACCATTTCTGGGTATGGGTCACGGCTTTAGGCCGTGACCATCCTTCATTCGAGCAGTGGTGGTGATGGTTTGCAGGTTGCGCACTCGGGGTCACGGGTCACGGCTGAGGGCCGTGACCATTTCCTTGTATGGGTCACGGCTTTAGACCGTGACCATCCCTCATTCGAGCAGTGGTGGTGATGGTTTGCAGGTTGCGCACTGGGGGTCACGGCTCTGGGCCGTGACGAGGTTCAATCGAGCAGCAGTTGAGTTTCATTTAAGGGTCGGGCATGGTGGGTCACGGTGGTTGGCCGTGACCAGGTTCAGTCCTTAAAAAAAAGAATCGCGCCTCCCTCATTTCATTTCTGTCGATCGAGGTCAGTGTCTAAAGCCCTAGGCGATTTGTGCGATTTCCATCCTTGAGATTTCGGCTCAGAAAGGTATTGTGTGTTTATTTGTGCGATTTCCATCCCTCATTTCGATTCTCGTGCATTTCGATTCTCATTGTGTTAGTATATGTGTGTATATGTGTGTGTATGTATAGATTTATGTGTGTGTATGTATAGATTTGTATATATGTGTGTGTATGTATAGATTTATGTTTATATGTGTGTGTGTATGTATAGATTTGTATATATGTGTGTGTATGTATAGATTTATGTTTATATGTATGTGTGTATGTGTGTTTATGTGTGTAACTACAAACAAATTGTATTTTATTTCAATAAACCCTAGACATTTTATTTCAATAAACCCTAGACATTGTATTGGGATTTTTTTTTTGACAAAATATTATTCAAAATATAACCCTAGACATTATATTTTTTTTGACAAAATATTATTAAATGGATTCTTAATAAGTAAAAAAAAAAATTACATCTACCTCGTGGGATTTTATAGGGGGTTATATGCGTGCCATCATACTATATTGGGGGTTATATGCATGTCGTGTTGGATACTATGTTGAATTTATTGAATTGATACTAGTGTCGATAAATGTATATGTTATAAAATTTGTTGGATACTACTTTTCTCAGGAAAAATGAGGCACGGTGATAAATACTGTCAACAAGAGTGGGACAGGTTGCAATTAGACCGCACACATAACTCTTTTATTAGCGTGCGTCATATAGAGGGTACTCCTATTTATAGGTACGGAAATAAAAAGATCGAACAATTTAACTACCTTATAAATCATGGATTTGATATCCAGCAAGATTACTTGTTCGATCGTATTCTATTTTCTCTACCAGAAAACTGGGATGACGTTATACAAAATATATTTCACACACATAATCCCGACATAGCCCTGACCTTGGTTACGTTGTTGGAGAAGGCGGAAAAAAAATCCACCCGTTATGGATACAACTGCGTACAGAGAGCATTGACATAGACTGTGATGTCTCGCGCCACATGCACGTAAAATTGAATCTTGCCAACAAGTTGAGAAATAGGGGATTCCGAGTTCATGTCACTGACATCTACACATCAATCATAGATACCCTTCCTTCTAGTTGGCCACGTGCAAAAATTTATAGGTTCTTAAAAACTAATACCGAATGGATGGAGATCAGACACATTGAACTTATTCTAAAGTCTTACTTTGAAAAGGTATCTATCTATCTATTTATATATCTAAAACTAATTAAGCTTGATTAATTAGTTATAATTTCATATTACTATAATTATTTAGTCACTCATATTTTTTAATTTTTGTAGATAATGTCGAGAGGAAACAACCCTAGGGTACCAAGTGCCGATGTGACACCACAACGAGGTTCACCATCTTCTGCAGAACCCGAATTCTCAACACCAATGGCTGAGCAATTCACAACTCCACCAATGGTTCACTCCTCACCAAGTCCAACCCCAAGTGCTCCTACACCCCAATCCGGCACTCCCGTTGCTTTAACGCCCCAATCCAACACTCATGATGCCTCCCGCTCAAATGAAAAGAAGCCTATTGGATTCTCCCTTCTCGGGAATAACCCGATGGGTGATAGGAGTGACGTGCTGAACTTTAAAGCCCGGTGTTTGTCGCTGGGAAAAATGAACGTGGGAGTCGGTGGACCAGATAATTGGAACCTTGTTGATCAATCTGTCAAAGATGACATATATAACCAACTTTGCAAGCATTTCTCATTTCCTGACCGTTCCAAGAATAAGGTTCTATCTCGGGTTGCTGAAGGATTGAGGACATACAGGAGAAACCTTCGGAAGAAACATTTCCCGAAAGAGGTAGCGAGCTCCGATATTTTGGCTTTGAAAGAGAAAGTGCCTCCCAATGTTGAAATGCCGGTGGATCAGTGGAATAAGTTTTTGGAGAATGAGGCGAAGGAAAACAAGTTGGCCCAGAGGGAGCAAAACAAAAAAAATAGGGCACAAAAAACTGATATCCATAGGCTGGGATCCAAATCATATGAGGATTTGAAGAATGAATGGGAGAGTAGGACAAAAGATGGTCCAGATGCCGGTAAAAACCCAAATCGATCCAACTTATTCCTTCATGCTCGACGGGACAAAGATAATAAATTCCCCCTGCAGTTGGCTAAGACACTGGAATCAATAGAGGCCATCAGCAGTCAATCAGATTCGTGCCCTACTGATGACTTTGACCTTGAAAATGATGCCCTGACTAAGACCTTTGGAAAGGACAAAAGGGGGAGGACGAGAGGCGTTGGCTCACATATGCCAAAAACAAAACTTCAACACATTGCACCTCTTGTGGACGAGCTATCTTCGGTCAAGAATTATATCTCATCCCAAAAGGAGCACCAACAGAAGACCGATGGGGATGTCCATGACCTTAAAAATTCCCTGGGATTATTGAACAATCAAATTGGGAAACTTGTGAATCTTATTGAAAGTTATAGGCCCCCAATGCCTCCTCAAGATTTCACACATCCTTCCCCTCCAACATTCCCCTCTCAAATGCCTCATCCTCCAATCACGGGGCTCGGATCATCGTCAACAGCTCACGGTGACTATGGCGAAGAGTACTATATCAAGGACATGAGCAATTCAAGGTTTGTTGGCGTGTGCATACTCATCTCCAGGGAAAGGGGGACTCTAGTACATCGCCGACCTTTGGAGAAGGGTGAGGCTAAAATAATGGTCGATGAAATATACAACGGCTGCGGAGATGTACCTGTGTACGTTAACAACGGGGATGGGATGGAATTGAGGAATTATGCAAAATCTTTTATTACTTGGCCACTTTATCTGTTGGCCAAGGTTTAATAATATTTTCTTTCGTTTCAGTTGTAATAATTTTTTTTTGTTTTAGTTGTAAGAATATTGGTTTTGCTTCAGTTGTAAGAATATTGGTTTTGTTTCAGTTGTAAGAATATTGGTTTTGTTTAGTATGGAATGATATTTTTTTTGTTTCAGTCGTAAGAATATTCTTTCTGTTTCAGTTGTAATAATATTTTTTAACCTATTACCACAGCCCCGTGGGTGGCACTAACACCTCCCACGGGACCAACGTAACTCGTGGGAACTGACCCCGCAGCCGCGGGTGTCCCGGTTTGAGAGTACGACGGTAATTTGCTTATTTCCACACTTAGGCTTAAAAACATGGCGTTAGAGGGTGAGAACTCGAAACAGCCCCCGAACGGCCCCGTGGGTGGCACCAACACCTCCCACGGGACCAACGTAACTCGTGGGAACTGACCCCGCAGCCGCGGGTGTCCCGGTTTGAGAGTACGATGATAATTTGCTTATTTCCACACTTAGGCTTAAAAACATGGCGTTAGAGGGTGAGAACGCGAAACAGCCCCCGAACGGCCCCGTGGGTGGCACCAACACCTCCCACGGGACCAACGTAACTCGTGGGAACGGACCCCGCAGCCGCGGGTGTCCCGGTTTGAGAGTACGACGGTAATTTGCTTATTTCCACACTTAGGCTTAAAAACATGGCGTTAGAGGGTGAGAACTCGAAACAGCCCTCGAACGGCCCGGTGGGTGGCACCAACACCTCCCACGGGACCAACGTAACTCGTAGGAACTGACCCCGCAGCCGCGGGTGTCCCGGTTTGAGAGTACGACGGTAATTTGCTTATTTCTACACTTAGGCTTAACATGGCGTTAGAGGGTGAGAACTCGAAACAGCCCCCGAACGGCCCCGTGGGTGGCACCAACACCTCCCACGGGACCAACGTAACTCGTAGGAACTGACCCCGCAGCCGCGGGTGTCCCGGTTTGAGAGTACGATGATAATTTGCTTATTTCCACACTTGGGCTTAAAAACATGGCGTTAGAGGGTGAGAACGCGAAACAGCCCCCGAACGGCCCCGTGGGTGGAACCAACACCTCCCACGGGACCAACGTAACTCGTGGGAATGGACCCCGCAGCCGCGGGTGTCCCGGTTTGAGAGTACGACGGTAATTTGCTTATTTCCACACTTAGGCTTAAAAACATGGCGTTAGAGGGTGAGAACTCGAAACAGCCCCCGAACGGCCCCGTGGGTGGCACCAACACCTCCCACGGGACCAACGTAACTCGTAGGAACTGACCCCGCAGCCGCGGGTGTCCCGGTTTGAGAGTACGACGGTAATTTGCTTATTTCTACACTTAGGCTTAACATGGCGTTAGAGGGTGAAAACTCGAAACAACCCCCGAACGGCCCCGTGGGTGGCACTAACACCTCCCACGGGACCAACGTAACTCGTGGGAACGGACCCCGCAGCCGCGGGTGTCCCGGTTTGAGAGTACGACGGTAATTTGCTTATTTCCACACTTAGGCTTAAAAACATGGCGTTAGAGGGTGAGAACTCGAAACAGCCCCCGAACGGCCCCGTGGGTGGCACCAACACCTCCCACGGGACCAACGTAACTCGTGGGAACGGACCCCGCAGCCGCGGGTGTCCCGGTTTGAGAGTACGACGGTAATTTGCTTATTTCCACACTTAGGCTTAAAAACATGGCGTTAGAGGGTGAGAACTCGAAACAGCCCCCGAACGGCCCCGTGGGTGGCACCAACACCTCCCACGGGACCAACGTAACTCGTGGGAACTGACCCCGCGGCCGCGGGTGTCCCGGTTTGAGAGTACGACGGTAATTTGCTAATTTCTACACTTAGGCTTAACATGGCGTTAGAGGGTGAGAACTCGAAACAGCCCCCGAACGGCCCCGTGGGTGGCACTAACACCTCCCACGGGACCAACGTAACTCGTGGGAACGGACCCCGCAGCCGCGGGTGTCCCGGTTTGAGAGTACGACGGTAATTTGCTTATTTCCACACTTAGGCTTAAAAACATGGCGTTAGAGGGTGAGAACTCGAAACAGCCCCCGAACGGCCCCGTGGGTGGCACCAACACCTCCCACGGGACCAACGTAACTCGTGGGAACGGACCCCGCAGCCGCGGGTGTCCCGGTTTGAGAGTACGACGGTAATTTGCTTATTTCCACACTTAGGCTTAAAAACATGGCGTTAGAGGGTGAGAACTCGAAACAGTCCCCGAACGGCCCCGTGGGTGGCACCAACACCTCTCACGGGACCAACGTAACTCGTAGGAACTTACCCCGCAGCCGCGGGTGTCCCGGTTTGAGAGTACGACGGTAATTTGCTTATTTCTACACTTAGGCTTAACATGGCGTTAGAGGGTGAGAACTCGAAACAGCCCCCGAACGGCCCCGTGGGTGGCACTAACACCTCCCACGGGACCAACGTAACTCGTGGGAACGGACCCCGCAGCCGCGGGTGTCCCGGTTTGAGAGTACGACGGTAATTTGCTTATTTCCACACTTAGGCTTAAAAACATGGCGTTAGAGGGTGAGAACTCGAAACAGCCCCCGAACGGCCCCGTGGGTGGCACCAACACCTCCCACGGGACCAACGTAACTCGTGGGAACGGACCCCGCAGCCGCGGGTGTCCCGGTTTGAGAGTACGACGGTAAGTTGCTTATTTCCACACTTAGGCTTAAAAACATGGCGTTAGAGGGTGAGAACTCGAAACAGCCCCCGAACGGCCCCGTGGGTGGCACCAACACCTCCCACGGGACCAACGTAACTCGTAGGAACTGACCCCGCAGCCGCGGGTGTCCCGGTTTGAGAGTACGACGGTAATTTGCTTATTTCTACACTTAGGCTTAACATGGCGTTAGAGGGTGAAAACTCGAAACAGCCCCCGAACGGCCCCGTGGGTGGCACTAACACCTCCCACGGGACCAACGTAACTCGTGGGAACGGACCCCGCAGCCGCGGGTGTCCCGGTTTGAGAGTACGACGGTAATTTGCTTATTTCCACACTTAGGCTTAAAAACATGGCGTTAGAGGGTGAGAACTCGAAACAGCCCCCGAACGGCCCCGTGGGTGGCACTAACACCTCCCACGGGACCAACGTAACTCGTAGGAACTGACCCCGCAGCCGCGGGTGTCCCGGTTTGAGAGTACGACGGTAATTTGCTTATTTTTACACTTAGGCTTAACATGGCGTTAGAGGGTGAAAACTCGAAACAGCCCCCGAACGGCCCCGTGGGTGGCACCAACACCTCCCACGGGACCAACGTAACTCGTAGGAACTGACCCCGCAGCCGCGGGTGTCCCGGTTTGAGAGTACGATGATAATTTGCTTATTTCCACACTTAGGCTTAAAAACATGGCGTTAGAGGGTGAGAACGCGAAACAGCCCCCGAACGGCCCCGTGGGTGGCACCAACACCTCCCACGGGACCAACGTAACTCGTGGGAACGGACCCCGCAGCCGCGGGTGTCCCGGTTTGAGAGTACGACAGTAATTTGCTTATTTCCACACTTAGGCTTAAAAACATGGCGTTAGAGGGTGAGAACTCGAAACAGCCCCCGAACGGCCCCGTGGGTGGCACCAACACCTCCCACGGGACCAACGTAACTCGTAGGAACTGACCCCGCAGCCGCGGGTGTCCCGGTTTGAGAGTACGACGGTAATTTGCTTATTTCTACACTTAGGCTTAACATGGCGTTAGAGGGTGAGAACTCGAAACAAGCCCCGAACGGCCCCGTGGGTGGCACTAACACCTCCCACGGGACCAACGTAACTCGTGGGAACGGACCCCGCAGCCGCGGGTGTCCCGGTTTGAGAGTACGACGGTAATTTGCTTATTTCCACACTTAGGCTTAAAAACATGGCGTTAGAGGGTGAGAACTCGAAACAGCCCCCGAACGGCCCCGTGGGTGGCACCAACACCTCCCACGGGACCAACGTAACTCGTGGGAACGGACCCCGCAGCCGCGGGTGTCCCGGTTTGAGAGTACGACGGTAATTTGCTTATTTCCACACTTAGGCTTAAAAACATGGCGTTAGAGGGTGAGAACTCGAAACAGCCCCCGAACGGCCCCGTGGGTGGCACCAACACCTCCCACGGGACCAACGTAACTCGTGGGAACTGACCCCGCAGCCGCGGGTGTCCCGGTTTGAGAGTACGACGGTAATTTGCTTATTTCTACACTTAGGCTTAACATGGCGTTAGAGGGTGAGAACTCGAAACAGCCCCCGAACGGCCCCGTGGGTGGCACTAACACCTCCCACGGGACCAACGTAACTCGTGGGAACGGACCCCGCAGCCGCGGGTGTCCCGGTTTGAGAGTACGACGGTAATTTGCTTATTTCCACACTTAGGCTTAAAAACATGGCGTTAGAGGGTGAGAACTCGAAACAGCCCCCGAACGGCCCCGTGGGTGGCACCAACACCTCCCACGGGACCAACGTAACTCGTGGAAACGGACCCCGCAGCCGCGGGTGTCCCGGTTTGAGAGTACGACGGTAATTTGCTTATTTCCACACTTAGGCTTAAAAACATGGCGTTAGAGGGTGAGAACTCGAAACAGCCCCCGAACGGCCCCGTGGGTGGCACCAACACCTCCCACGGGACCAACGTAACTCGTAGGAACTGACCCCGCAGCCGCGGGTGTCCCGGTTTGAGAGTACGACGGTAATTTGCTTATTTCTACACTTAGGCTTAACATGGCGTTAGAGGGTGAGAACTCGAAACAGCCCCCGAACGGCCCCGTGGGTGGCACTAACACCTCCCACGGGACCAACGTAACTCGTGGGAACGGACCCCGCAGCCGCGGGTGTCCCGGTTTGAGAGTACGACGGTAATTTGCTTATTTCCACACTTAGGCTTAAAAACATGGCGTTAGAGGGTGAGAACTCGAAACAGCCCCCGAACGGCCCCGTGGGTGGCACCAACACCTCCCACGGGACCAACGTAACTCGTGGGAACGGACCCCGCAGCCGCGGGTGTACCGGTTTGAGAGTACGACGGTAATTTGCTTATTTCCACACTTAGGCTTAAAAACATGGCGTTAGAGGGTGAGAACTCGAAACAGCCCCCGAACGGCCCCGTGGGTGGCACCAACACCTCCCACGGGACCAACGTAACTCGTAGGAACTGACCCCGCAGCCGCGGGTGTCCCGGTTTGAGAGTACGACGGTAATTTGCTTATTTCCACACTTAGGCTTAAAAACATGGCGTTAGAGGGTGAGAACTCGAAACAGCCCCCGAACGGCCCCGTGGGTGGCACCAACACCTCCCACGGGACCAACGTAACTCGTGGGAACGGACCCCGCAGCCGCGGGTGTCCCGGTTTGAGAGTACGACGGTAATTTGCTTATTTCCACACTTAGGCTTAAAAACATGGCGTTAGAGGGTGAGAACTCGAAACAGCCCCCGAACGGCCCCGTGGGTGGCACCAACACCTCCCACGGGACCAACGTAACTCGTAGGAACTGACCCCGCAGCCGCGGGTGTCCCGGTTTGAGAGTACGACGGTAATTTGCTTATTTCTACACTTAGGCTTAACATGGCGTTAGAGGGTGAGAACTCGAAACAACCCTCGAACGGCCCCGTGGGTGGCACTAACACCTCCCACGGGACCAACGTAACTCGTGGGAACGGACCCCGCAGCCGCGGGTGTCCCGGTTTGAGAGTACGACGGTAATTTGCTTATTTCCACACTTAGGCTTAAAAACATGGCGTTAGAGGGTGAGAACTCGAAACAGCCCCCGAACGGCCCCGTGGGTGGCACCAACACCTCCCACGGGACCAACGTAACTCGTAGGAACTGACCCCGCAGCCGCGGGTGTCCCGGTTTGAGAGTACGACGGTAATTTGCTTATTTCCACACTTAGGCTTAAAAACATGGCGTTAGAGGGTGAGAACGCGAAACAACCCCCGAACGGCCCCGTGGGTGGCACCAACACCTCCCACGGGACCAACGTAACTCGTGGGAACGGACCCCGCAGCCGCGGGTGTCCCGGTTTGAGAGTACGACGGTAATTTGCTTATTTCCACACTTAGGCTTAAAAACATGGCGTTAGAGGGTGAGAACTCGAAACAACCCCCGAACGGCCCCGTGGGTGGCACCAACACCTCCCACGGAACCAACGTAACTCGTAGGAACTGACCCCCCAGCCGCGGGTGTCCCGGTTTGAGAGTACAACGGTAATTTGCTTATTTCTACACTTAGGCTTAACATGGCGTTAGAGGGTGAGAACTCGAAACAGCCCCCGAACGGCCCCGTGGGTGGCACCAACACCTCCCACGGGACCAACGTAACTCGTAGGAACTGACCCCGCAGCCGCGGGTGTCCCGGTTTGAGAGTACGATGATAATTTGCTTATTTCCACACTTAGGCTTAAAAACATGGCGTTAGAGGGTGAGAACGCGAAACAGCCCCCGAACGGCCCCGTGGGTGGCACCAACACCTCCCACGGGACCAACGTAACTCGTGGGAACGGACCCCGCAGCCGCGGGTGTCCCGGTTTGAGAGTACGACGGTAATTTGCTTATTTCCACACTTAGGCTTAAAAACATGGCGTTAGAGGGTGAGAACTCGAAACAGCCCCCGAACGGCCCCGTGGGTGGCACCAACACCTCCCACGGGACCAACGTAACTCGTAGGAACTGACCCCGCAGCCGCGGGTGTCCCGGTTTGAGAGTACGACGGTAATTTGCTTATTTCTACACTTAGTCTTAACATGGCGTTAGAGGGTGAAAACTCGAAACAGCCCCCGAACGGCCCCGTGGGTGGCACTAACACCTCCCACGGGACCAACGTAACTCGTGGGAACGAACCCCGCAGCCGCGGGTGTCCCGGTTTGAGAGTACGACGGTAATTTGCTTATTTCTACACTTAGGCTTAACATGGCGTTAGAGGGTGAGAACTCGAAACAGCCCCCGAACGGCCCCGTGGGTGGCACTAACACCTCCCACGGGACCAACGTAACTCGTGGGAACGGACCCCGCAGCCGCGGGTGTCCCGGTTTGAGAGTACGACGGTAATTTGCTTATTTCCACACTTAGGCTTAAAAACATGGCGTTAGAGGGTGAGAACTCGAAACAGCCCCCGAACGGCCCCGTGGGTGGCACCAACACCTCCCACGGGACCAACGTAACTCGTAGGAACTGACCCCGCAGCCGCGGGTGTCCCGGTTTGAGAGTACGACGGTAATTTGCTTATTTCTACACTTAGGCTTAACATGGCGTTAGAGGGTGAGAACTCGAAACAGCCCCCGAACGGCCCCGTGGGTGGCACCAACACCTCCCACGGGACCAACGTAACTCGTAGGAACTGACCCCGCAGCCGCGGGTGTCCCGGTTTGAGAGTACGATGATAATTTGCTTATTTCCACACTTAGGCTTAAAAACATGGCGTTAGAGGGTGAGAACGCGAAACAGCCCCCGAACGGCCCCGTGGGTGGCACCAACACCTCCCACGGGACCAACGTAACTCGTGGGAACGGACCCCGCAGCCGCGGGTGTCCCGGTTTGAGAGTACGACGGTAATTTGCTTATTTCCACACTTAGGCTTAAAAACATGGCGTTAGAGGGTGAGAACTCGAAACAGCCCCCGAACGGCCCCGTGGGTGGCACCAACACCTCCCACGGGACCAACGTAACTCGTAGGAACTGACCCCGCAGCCGCGGGTGTCCCGGTTTGAGAGTACGACGGTAATTTGCTTATTTCTACACTTAGGCTTAACATGGCGTTAGAGGGTGAAAACTCGAAACAGCCCCCGAACGGCCCCGTGGGTGGCACTAACACCTCCCACGGGACCAACGTAACTCGTGGGAACGAACCCCGCAGCCGCGGGTGTCCCGGTTTGAGAGTACGACGGTAATTTGCTTATTTCTACACTTAGGCTTAACATGGCGTTAGAGGGTGAGAACTCGAAACAGCCCCCGAACGGCCCCGTGGGTGGCACTAACACCTCCCACGGGACCAACGTAACTCGTGGGAACGGACCCCGCAGCCGCGGGTGTCCCGGTTTGAGAGTACGACGGTAAATTGCTTATTTCCACACTTAGGCTTAAAAACATGGCGTTAGAGGGTGAGAACTCGAAACAGCCCCCGAACGGCCCCGTGGGTGGCACCAACACCTCCCACGGGACCAACGTAACTCGTAGGAACTGACCCCGCAGCCGCGGGTGTCCCGGTTTGAGAGTACGACGGTAATTTGCTTATTTCTACACTTAGGCTTAACATGGCGTTAGAGGGTGAGAACTCGAAACAGCCCCCGAACGGCCCCGTGGGTGGCACCAACACCTCCCACGGGACCAACGTAACTCGTAGGAACTGACCCCGCAGCCGCGGGTGTCCCGGTTTGAGAGTACGATGATAATTTGCTTATTTCCACACTTAGGCTTAAAAACATGGCGTTAGAGGGTGAGAACGCGAAACAGCCCCCGAACGGCCCCGTGGGTGGCACCAACACCTCCCACGGGACCAACGTAACTCGTGGGAACGGACCCCGCAGCCGCGGGTGTCCCGGTTTGAGAGTACGACGGTAATTTGCTTATTTCCACACTTAGGCTTAAAAACATGGCGTTAGAGGGTGAGAACTCGAAACAGCCCCCGAACGGCCCCGTGGGTGGCACCAACACCTCCCACGGGACCAACGTAACTCGTAGGAACTGACCCCGCAGCCGCGGGTGTCCCGGTTTGAGAGTACGACGGTAATTTGCTTATTTCTACACTTAGGCTTAACATGGCGTTAGAGGGTGAAAACTCGAAACAGCCCCCGAACGGCCCCGTGGGTGGCACTAACACCTCCCACGGGACCAACGTAACTCGTGGGAACGAACCCCGCAGCCGCGGGTGTCCCGGTTTGAGAGTACGACGGTAATTTGCTTATTTCTACACTTAGGCTTAACATGGCGTTAGAGGGTGAGAACTCGAAACAGCCCCCGAACGGCCCCGTGGGTGGCACTAACACCTCCCACGGGACCAACGTAACTCGTGGGAACGGACCCCGCAGCCGCGGGTGTCCCGGTTTGAGAGTACGACGGTAAATTGCTTATTTCCACACTTAGGCTTAAAAACATGGCGTTAGAGGGTGAGAACTCGAAACAGCCCCCGAACGGCCCCGTGGGTGGCACCAACACCTCCCACGGGACCAACGTAACTCGTAGGAACTGACCCCGCAGCCGCGGGTGTCCCGGTTTGAGAGTACGACGGTAATTTGCTTATTTCTACACTTAGGCTTAACATGGCGTTAGAGGGTGAGAACTCGAAACAGCCCCCGAACGGCCCCGTGGGTGGCACTAACACCTCCCACGGGACCTACGTAACTCGTGGGAACGGACCCCGCAGCCGCGGGTGTCCCGGTTTGAGAGTACGACGGTAATTTGCTTATTTCCACACTTAGGCTTAAAAACATGGCGTTAGAGGGTGAGAACTCGAAACAGCCCCCGAACGGCCCCGTGGGTGGCACCAACACCTCCCACGGGACCAACGTAACTCGTGGGAACGGACCCCGCAGCCGCGGGTGTCCCGGTTTGAGAGTACGACGGTAATTTGCTTATTTCCACACTTAGGCTTAAAAACATGGCGTTAGAGGGTGAGAACTCGAAACAGCCCCCGAACGGCCCCGTGGGTGGCACCAACACCTCCCACGGGACCAACGTAACTCGTAGGAACTGACCCCGCAGCCGCGGGTGTCCCGGTTTGAGAGTACGACGGTAATTTGCTTATTTCTACACTTAGGCTTAACATGGCGTTAGAGGGTGAAAACTCGAAACAGCCCCCGAACGGCCCCGTGGGTGGCACTAACACCTCCCACGGGACCAACGTAACTCGTGGGAACGGACCCCGCAGCCGCGGGTGTCCCGGTTTGAGAGTACGACGGTAATTTGCTTATTTCCACACTTAGGCTTAAAAACATGGCGTTAGAGGGTGAGAACTCGAAACAGCCCCCGAACGGCCCCGTGGGTGGCACCAACACCTCCCACGGGACCAACGTAACTCGTAGGAACTGACCCCGCAGCCGCGGGTGTCCCGGTTTGAGAGTACGACGGTAATTTGCTTATTTCCACACTTAGGCTTAAAAACATGGCGTTAGAGGGTGAGAACGCGAAACAACCCCCGAACGGCCCCGTGGGTGGCACCAACACCTCCCACGGGACCAACGTAACTCGTGGGAACGGACCCCGCAGCCGCGGGTGTCCCGGTTTGAGAGTACGACGGTAATTTGCTTATTTCCACACTTAGGCTTAAAAACATGGCGTTAGAGGGTGAGAACTCGAAACAACCCCCGAACGGCCCCGTGGGTGGCACCAACACCTCCCACGGAACCAACGTAACTCGTAGGAACTGACCCCCCAGCCGCGGGTGTCCCGGTTTGAGAGTACAACGGTAATTTGCTTATTTCTACACTTAGGCTTAACATGGCGTTAGAGGGTGAGAACTCGAAACAGCCCCCGAACGGCCCCGTGGGTGGCACCAACACCTCCCACGGGACCAACGTAACTCGTAGGAACTGACCCCGCAGCCGCGGGTGTCCCGGTTTGAGAGTACGATGATAATTTGCTTATTTCCACACTTAGGCTTAAAAACATGGCGTTAGAGGGTGAGAACGCGAAACAGCCCCCGAACGGCCCCGTGGGTGGCACCAACACCTCCCACGGGACCAACGTAACTCGTGGGAACGGACCCCGCAGCCGCGGGTGTCCCGGTTTGAGAGTACGACGGTAATTTGCTTATTTCCACACTTAGGCTTAAAAACATGGCGTTAGAGGGTGAGAACTCGAAACAGCCCCCGAACGGCCCCGTGGGTGGCACCAACACCTCCCACGGGACCAACGTAACTCGTAGGAACTGACCCCGCAGCCGCGGGTGTCCCGGTTTGAGAGTACGACGGTAATTTGCTTATTTCTACACTTAGGCTTAACATGGCGTTAGAGGGTGAAAACTCGAAACAGCCCCCGAACGGCCCCGTGGGTGGCACTAACACCTCCCACGGGACCAACGTAACTCGTGGGAACGAACCCCGCAGCCGCGGGTGTCCCGGTTTGAGAGTACGACGGTAATTTGCTTATTTCTACACTTAGGCTTAACATGGCGTTAGAGGGTGAGAACTCGAAACAGCCCCCGAACGGCCCCGTGGGTGGCACTAACACCTCCCACGGGACCAACGTAACTCGTGGGAACGGACCCCGCAGCCGCGGGTGTCCCGGTTTGAGAGTACGACGGTAATTTGCTTATTTCCACACTTAGGCTTAAAAACATGGCGTTAGAGGGTGAGAACTCGAAACAGCCCCCGAACGGCCCCGTGGGTGGCACCAACACCTCCCACGGGACCAACGTAACTCGTAGGAACTGACCCCGCAGCCGCGGGTGTCCCGGTTTGAGAGTACGACGGTAATTTGCTTATTTCTACACTTAGGCTTAACATGGCGTTAGAGGGTGAGAACTCGAAACAGCCCCCGAACGGCCCCGTGGGTGGCACCAACACCTCCCACGGGACCAACGTAACTCGTAGGAACTGACCCCGCAGCCGCGGGTGTCCCGGTTTGAGAGTACGATGATAATTTGCTTATTTCCACACTTAGGCTTAAAAACATGGCGTTAGAGGGTGAGAACGCGAAACAGCCCCCGAACGGCCCCGTGGGTGGCACCAACACCTCCCACGGGACCAACGTAACTCGTGGGAACGGACCCCGCAGCCGCGGGTGTCCCGGTTTGAGAGTACGACGGTAATTTGCTTATTTCCACACTTAGGCTTAAAAACATGGCGTTAGAGGGTGAGAACTCGAAACAGCCCCCGAACGGCCCCGTGGGTGGCACCAACACCTCCCACGGGACCAACGTAACTCGTAGGAACTGACCCCGCAGCCGCGGGTGTCCCGGTTTGAGAGTACGACGGTAATTTGCTTATTTCTACACTTAGGCTTAACATGGCGTTAGAGGGTGAAAACTCGAAACAGCCCCCGAACGGCCCCGTGGGTGGCACTAACACCTCCCACGGGACCAACGTAACTCGTGGGAACGAACCCCGCAGCCGCGGGTGTCCCGGTTTGAGAGTACGACGGTAATTTGCTTATTTCTACACTTAGGCTTAACATGGCGTTAGAGGGTGAGAACTCGAAACAGCCCCCGAACGGCCCCGTGGGTGGCACTAACACCTCCCACGGGACCAACGTAACTCGTGGGAACGGACCCCGCAGCCGCGGGTGTCCCGGTTTGAGAGTACGACGGTAAATTGCTTATTTCCACACTTAGGCTTAAAAACATGGCGTTAGAGGGTGAGAACTCGAAACAGCCCCCGAACGGCCCCGTGGGTGGCACCAACACCTCCCACGGGACCAACGTAACTCGTAGGAACTGACCCCGCAGCCGCGGGTGTCCCGGTTTGAGAGTACGACGGTAATTTGCTTATTTCTACACTTAGGCTTAACATGGCGTTAGAGGGTGAGAACTCGAAACAGCCCCCGAACGGCCCCGTGGGTGGCACTAACACCTCCCACGGGACCTACGTAACTCGTGGGAACGGACCCCGCAGCCGCGGGTGTCCCGGTTTGAGAGTACGACGGTAATTTGCTTATTTCCACACTTAGGCTTAAAAACATGGCGTTAGAGGGTGAGAACTCGAAACAGCCCCCGAACGGCCCCGTGGGTGGCACCAACACCTCCCACGGGACCAACGTAACTCGTGGGAACGGACCCCGCAGCCGCGGGTGTCCCGGTTTGAGAGTACGACGGTAATTTGCTTATTTCCACACTTAGGCTTAAAAACATGGCGTTAGAGGGTGAGAACTCGAAACAGCCCCCGAACGGCCCCGTGGGTGGCACCAACACCTCCCACGGGACCAACGTAACTCGTAGGAACTGACCCCGCAGCCGCGGGTGTCCCGGTTTGAGAGTACGACGGTAATTTGCTTATTTCTACACTTAGGCTTAACATGGCGTTAGAGGGTGAAAACTCGAAACAGCCCCCGAACGGCCCCGTGGGTGGCACTAACACCTCCCACGGGACCAACGTAACTCGTGGGAACGGACCCCGCAGCCGCGGGTGTCCCGGTTTGAGAGTACGACGGTAATTTGCTTATTTCCACACTTAGGCTTAAAAACATGGCGTTAGAGGGTGAGAACTCGAAACAGCCCCCGAACGGCCCCGTGGGTGGCACCAACACCTCCCACGGGACCAACGTAACTCGTAGGAACTGACCCCGCAGCCGCGGGTGTCCCAGTTTGAGAGTACGACGGTAATTTGCTTATTTCCACACTTAGGCTTAAAAACATGGCGTTAGAGGGTGAGAACGCGAAACAGCCCCCGAACGGCCCCGTGGGTGGCACCAACACCTCCCACGGGACCAACGTAACTCGTGGGAACGGACCCCGCAGCCGCGGGTGTCCCGGTTTGAGAGTACGACGGTAATTTGCTTATTTCCACACTTAGGCTTAAAAACATGGCGTTAGAGGGTGAGAACTCGAAACAACCCCCGAACGGCCCCGTGGGTGGCACCAACACCTCCCACGGAACCAACGTAACTCGTAGGAACTGACCCCGCAGCCGCGGGTGTCCCGGTTTGAGAGTACGACGGTAATTTGCTTATTTCTACACTTAGGCTTAACATGGCGTTAGAGGGTGAGAACTCGAAACAGCCCCCGAACGGCCCCGTGGGTGGCACCAACACCTCCCACGGGACCAACGTAACTCGTAGGAACTGACCCCGCAGCCGCGGGTGTCCCGGTTTGAGAGTACGATGATAATTTGCTTATTTCCACACTTAGGCTTAAAAACATGGCGTTAGAGGGTGAGAACGCGAAACAGCCCCCGAACGGCCCCGTGGGTGGCACCAACACCTCCTACGGGACCAACGTAACTCGTGGGAACGGACCCCGCAGCCGCGGGTGTCCCGGTTTGAGAGTACGACGGTAATTTGCTTATTTCCACACTTAGGCTTAAAAACATGGCGTTAGAGGGTGAGAACTCGAAACAGCCCCCGAACGGCCCCGTGGGTGGCACCAACACCTCCCACGGGACCAACGTAACTCGTAGGAACTGACCCCGCAGCCGCGGGTGTCCCGGTTTGAGAGTACGACGGTAATTTGCTTATTTCTACACTTAGGCTTAACATGGCGTTAGAGGGTGAAAACTCGAAACAGCCCCCGAACGGCCCCGTGGGTGGCACTAACACCTCCCACGGGACCAACGTAACTCGTGGGAACGGACCCCGCAGCCACGGGTGTCCCGGTTTGAGAGTACGACGGTAATTTGCTTATTTCCACACTTAGGCTTAAAAACATGGCGTTAGAGGGTGAGAACTCGAAACAGCCCCCGAACGGCCCCGTGGGTGGCACCAACACCTCCCACGGGACCAACGTAACTCGTGGGAACGGACCCCGCAGCCGCGGGTGTCCCGGTTTGAGAGTACGACGGTAATTTGCTTATTTCCACACTTAGGCTTAAAAACATGGCGTTAGAGGGTGAGAACTCGAAACATCCCCCGAACGGCCCCGTGGGTGGCACCAACACCTCCCACGGGACCAACGTAACTCGTAGGAACTGACCCCGCAGCCGCGGGTGTCCCGGTTTGAGAGTACGACGGTAATTTGCTTATTTCTACACTTAGGCTTAACATGGCGTTAGAGGGTGAAAACTCGAAACAGCCCCCGAACGGCCCCGTGGGTGGCACTAACACCTCCCACGGGACCAACGTAACTCGTGGGAACGGACCCCGCAGCCGCGGGTGTCCCGGTTTGAGAGTACGACGGTAATTTGCTTATTTCCACACTTAGGCTTAAAAACATGGCGTTAGAGGGTGAGAACTCGAAACAGCCCCCGAACGGCCCCGTGGGTGGCACCAACACCTCCCACGGGACCAACGTAACTCGTGGGAACGGACCCCGCAGCCGCGGGTGTCCCGGTTTGAGAGTACGACGGTAATTTGCTTATTTCCACACTTAGGCTTAAAAACATGGCGTTAGAGGGTGAGAACTCGAAACAGCCCCCGAACGGCCCCGTGGGTGGCACCAACACCTCCCACGGGACCAACGTAACTCGTAGGAACTGACCCCGCAGCCGCGGGTGTCCCGGTTTGAGAGTACGACGGTAATTTGCTTATTTCTACACTTAGGCTTAACATGGCGTTAGAGGGTGAAAACTCGAAACAGCCCCCGAACGGCCCCGTGGGTGGCACTAACACCTCCCACGGGACCAACGTAACTCGTGGGAACGGACGCCGCAGCCGCGGGTGTCCCGGTTTGAGAGTACGACGGTAATTTGCTTATTTCCACACTTAGGCTTAAAAACATGGCGTTAGAGGGTGAGAACTCGAAACAGCCCCCGAACGGCCCCGTGGGTGGCACCAACACCTCCCACGGGACCAACGTAACTCGTAGGAACTGACCCCGCAGCCGCGGGTGTCCCGGTTTGAGAGTACGATGATAATTTGCTTATTTTCACACTTAATTTTTATATTTCTACTTGGTTACTGATAATTTTAACTCATATATGCAATTTTTCAGCTTGATTAATTTTTTTGTAAAATTACTTGGTTACTGATACTTTTATTTTTTGTATCCTATCATTTGTAGGATTTTTGCGCGTGGATCAAATGAAGGAGGCAATGTTTTACAACATGATGATTATTTATATGTTGTGGACATTCAGGATAATGTTTTTTATGTGTTATAGCCGTGCAGGCTTTTATTGTTTAGTTTTATGGCCGTGCGGGCTTTTATAATTTGATTGTTGAATTTTATAGCCGTGCGGGCTTTATAATAAGCAGGTTTTTCATTTACAGGTTTTGGAATGTCAAGAAAATAGAGGAAACTCTGCCCAATTTTTTTTTGGTCTGTGAATTATTAAGACGTGTAATATTTTTATGTTTGTATATATATTTGTTTATTAACAACATTCTCAATTCTCAATTTGTGATTTTTTTTTATTGTTTTGCCTATAATAAATATTTGTAACACCTCGTAGCAACCGATGATGCACTCACAGGAACCCCAATTTTAGGATTGGGCAAAAAAAAATACATTTTTTTTAAATTACAGATAAATATGGTCATGGACTTTGTCCATGACCATTTTTACTTTTTTTTGTCGCGCTTAAAAATGGTCGCGGCCAAAGTCCGCGACCATTTTTTTTATTTTTTGTCACGGTAATGGGTCGCGGACTAGGGCCGCGACCAATTTTTTTTAATTTTTTTTTGTCACACACATGGGTCGCGGCCAAAGTCCGCGGCCAATTTGTCACGGTCGTGGGTCATGGACAAGGACCGTGACCAATTTTTTTAATTTTTTTTTGTCACGCACATGGGTCGCGGACTTTGGCCGCGACCAATTTGTCGCGGTTGTGGGTCATGGACAAGGGCCGCGACCAATTTTTTTAATTTTTTTTTGTCACGCACATGGGTCGCGGACTTTGGCCGCGACCAATTTGTCACGGTTATGGGTCACGGATTAGAGCCGCGACCCATCACGGCATGGGTCACGGCCTAAGTCCGCGACCATCTGCCGTGACCCCTCTCGGCCGTGACCATTTTTTGGTCACGGACTTGGGCCGCGACCCACGAAAATGGTCACTGCCCAAGTCCGCGACCCACAGGTTTGGTCAGGGATTTTGGCCGTGACCAATCGCCAGTTTTGGTGTAGTGATGCTAGATGGTGGTGTGTTATACATAAGAGGATTAACTTCTGGTTTACAATGATGTATGCATCCAGCTGAGGTAAAGGATTTGATTAAAGAAGTCCATGAAGGGTCCTGTGGAGCCCATGTAGCAGGAAGAACATTGTTACGAAGAATACATATGCAAATGTACTACTGGCCAACCATGTGAGCAGATTGTGCATATTTTGCTAAGAAAAGCGATACATTCCAGAGGTTTTCCAGTATACGCAAAGCTCCACAAGCTCTCTTAACACTAATAACTTTACCTTATACTTTTTCTATGTGGGTAATTGACTTAATCGAGCCCCTACCAGCCACCCGAGGAAGGTTCAAGTACCGGGTTATAGTTATTGATTATTTTACAAAGTGGGTGGAAGATGAACCATTCATCGATATGTCCTATGAAAAGGTTTATCAGTTCATCTGGAAAAGTATTATATGTAGGTATGGCTTACCTTATATCTTCATAACTGATCATGGCACACAGTTTGACAACGACGAATTAACTGCTTATTGCGCCCAATCCAATGTCCAAAAAATCCACTCCACTCTTGGGTAATCCTCAAAGCAACGACCCTACAGAGGTAACTAATAGAACTTTGCTGAATGGGATGAAGAAAAGGTTAGAAAATGCAAAAGGAAATTGGATCAATGAGTTGCATTCGGTCCTGTAGGCTTACCGAATAACTTACGGAACGATTACTGGAGAAACTCCCTACCTATTGGCATTTGGTACTGAAGCCGTAATCCTTGTTGAACAAGGTTTAACTACGCATAAAATTCTCAACTTCAATACCCCAATCAACAATTTAATGAGAAGGTTGAATTTAGACATGCTAGAAGAAGTCCGTAAAGATACAACTTTAAGGAATGCAGCCTATCAGCAAAGGACTGCACATTTCTACAATAAAGGGGGTCATGCCGAGCAACATAAAAGAGGTCGATTGTGTTATGAAGAAAGTGATTCAGAAGTAAGCTGGAATCTAATTGGCATTGGCCTTATCGTATTACTATAATTGTCCGACCAGGCACATATCGGATTGAGACTTTGGAAGGGGAAGAATTCAAAAACCCATGGAATGCAGAGAACCTGAAGAAGTATTATCATTAAATATAGTTATGTTATACTCAGTTCATTTCAAATTTAATGAGAACATGAATTTCCCAAAATTATCATTTTTTGTTTTCTTTTTCGGAGAAATAGTGCTATGCACACTTACGAACACAGTGAAGGCTACCAACACAGTTGGTTGGCATCGATGAAGGCCGCCAATAAAGTTAGTCGGTAATAAATAACAAAGACCACCAACTAAGTTGGTCGGTAACAACTAAGGCCACCAACAAAGTTGGTCGGCATTGATGAAGGCCACCAGCAAAGTTGGTCGGTAACAACTAAGCCACCAACAAAGTTGGTTGGTATCGATAAAACCACCAACAAAGTTGGTCGGCATCAATTAAGGCACCAACAAAGTTGGTTGTCGAACATATAAAACCATGCAAGGCACAATCGTAAGTCCCAAATGCTTGGTTAATGAAGACCCGGATGAATAATTTTCATCTAAACTGGTCTAAAAGATGGACAAATGTGTCACTCACGCCTGGGAACCAAGGTAACTAATGAAATTACCATAAAATTTAGGTACATTAGTAGAACCATGGTGAAACATTGGTAATTGGTATAAAACTTAGAATAATCCTAAGGATATCAATAGAACCGATGAAAAACTAAAGATTAACTAAAAGTTGATCCATTCATAGTCAAAGACTAAGAAAACATTCACAGACATTCAAAGATTAATTAAAAGTTGACCCATTCATAAAATAAGCTTTTCGTTAAAGAAAAATGATTACATATTATTGCTCAAACATGGAAAAATAAAATACAAAAGTTTATTCGACAGGATGCTTTCCTTCAGCCTTAAAGATAGGATCCATGCCAGTTGGAGGATCATCCAAAGTAAGAGGAGAATTGATGAAGTTAAGGTTCTGAAGCATCCTAATATTGCTGCTACTAGGACAGTCAAGAAAATATGGGGGACAGACGATCTCTAGTTCATCATACAGTTCGTAATCTCCCAAGTACTTGGAAATTAAGCATTGGGGAATATGATGAACAAGTAACCAATTAACATCCAACTTAAATGGAGGATTATCAAGCTGCAGTAATCCCGGATCATACCAATCCCACAGAGAGTCGTTCCTATCCACCTTTAACACAGTTAAAGTATTTATCCAACCCCATTTGTCGGATTCATTCTGGGTCTGTTGAAGTCTATCGTCATAATGTCCCAAAGCTTCATTATATCCACCCATACAAAATTCTCTGAGTTGTTTATGGAATTGAAAAGTTAATTTATCAACTTATGATTGCAGCTTCTTCAGTACCCCATCCTTAACCTCCAATTGGGAAGATTGAGTGGACAGTTGTTCAGATGAGGTTTACAGCTTTTGGGACATCTCAGTGATAGCTCAATTATTTACTTTTAGTTGTGTAGTTTGATTGGCAAGGGCCTTTTGGGTCCTAACTTCCTCTGTAGTTCCTTGGCCAGGCCTATTTCTAGTTTGGGAAGAAGAAGCAGACTTAATGTTCTTTAAGACCTCCAATTCATCTCTTAATGTGGCATTCTCATCTTCTAAAAAGGAATAACCTTTATCTATAGTAGCAGTAAAAGTTCCAGAGGAAGACTTCAGAAGATTCACTTCATTCCTCAAATTATTATTCTACTCTTCCAGGAGTTTGGCAACAGTCCTAGTTTCCTCAACCTCAACCCTAAGTAAATCTTTCATTTTTTTATAAACAAAGACAAATTTATCAAAGCCCCGATCTACACTTAAACTTTGATACTTCTGTTCATAGCTCTGATGTAGCAATGCAGTGGATTCCTTATACCGTTCTTAAAGTTCTTCTATCATTTCATAATAGGCAACATTATTTGCTACCGCCTGATTAAGTAAGTACTTCAAATACTTGTAGGATTCGTTAACCTGCTCTGAGGCATCATCACCGAGCAGCTGAGTGATTTCTTCTTCGGACAAGTCTATATGGCCAACCTTGAAAAAAGCGTTGCATTTCCTTAGTAGTTCGGTATTATGAGAAGATAGTTGTTCCATCTTTATAATAAACTAGCAATAAGAAATAATCACCAATCAACAACAAGAATGGAGAACATATATAATCAATAGGAGACAAAAGGAACAACAAAAGGTTCTTTTATTGATAACAAAGAGTTCAAGTACAATCAAAACAAAGGAAAAAGAAATAATAAAAATAAAAGAGAAAAATACCGAACAACATTACACCTTCTCCCTATTATTTTCAACCTTCTTGCTCTGCTCAGAAGAAGGGGCTGCAGGCTGGAGTTATTCAGTTTGCTCAACTACAGCAATAGAAGACTCATGGACTTTAGGTTGTTTGGCAGCAGACTCAACCACAAATGAAGAATCTTCAGAAACATCTTCATCTTTAACCTCATCCTCTATGACTGGAGGAAGACCATGAATATACCTCTGAAAAAGTTCAGAGTCTCCATTTGTGTTCAACTCTTGAAGGGAAGCAACCCAACTATCTCTGAAACATTTTTTCTTCACATACTTAATCTAAGCAGAAGCAACATAAATGTCTTTGTTCCATCACTTGTCCCAACTAGCACTGAAGGAAACCTTCACGACAGACTTTATCTTAGCTCTGACAGAGGATACAAGCTCTTTAGCAGCCTTTGCCCTGCACTTAACTTCCTCTTTCTGTCACTCAGCTTCCTCTTTCTTATGCACAGTTTCCTCTTTATGAAGCCCAACTTCTTTATCCATGCGCTAAGCTTCAAGGGCATTTGTATCAGACATTTGATGAGCCATTTTAGCTGTCTGCAATTTATCTGCCCAAGTGCTCCTCTCAGTCTCTAAGGCCTACTGAGACTTAAACATAAGCTTTTTCAGACCAGATAAGGCTTCCTCCACCTCATTTGAAGAATAAGCCTTAATTACATCATCCTTATCCAACATATTATTGATGTGTACCAAGAACTACAAAATATGAAGAGTAAAGTGAGAAATTGAAGAATGTAAATGACAACTAAATCAAGACAATAGAAATTACTTACTGATGAAAGGTTATGAGTAGCCAATTTAGATTCCTTCATCCTAGGAAGCTTTGTATCCAGCCCCTATGGTGCCAAAATGGGAATAATAGTTATTGAAGGAACATTATCAGAAGAGGGTAAATTAACCAAGGACAGTTGATCAGTCACTTGGTCGACTTGCTTCTCTACAAGCGCTCTCCTAAGTCTCCTTAGAGGAACTTCAACCTCTTTGGGAGCTACATCCTTAGGAGCCAGGTATTTAGGGGCTGGACCCTTGGGAGATGGGGGCTTCATAACATCCCCAGTTTTATTCTTAGCTCCTTCAGCAGATGATTGGGAGCCAAAGCAACACCACTGCGGAGATTAGGAAACTTCCTCTTCTTTATAAGTTCAGATAGAGGAGTATCAGAATCAATGACAGTCTCTGTGTCAAGATTAATTACCAGGGCAGGAGAGGGAGCAGGTCTGCCAATAAAAGAGGAAATAATGTTCCTGTACTGGAGTAGATAGGAGGCAGACCTAATGTGCTCTTTAACAACTACTTTGTGAAGTCCGCAGATAAACTTTAACTCTTTCAAATTTACTTCACTCTCTTTGTGGCACTTTCATTTTTGCTTAACTACAAATCAATTTATAAAACAACAGTTAGCATGACATTTTATCAAAATAAACAGGGAAAATTTACTAAAACATAAAATAACCTATTCCATTGCCAAAGAGCGAACATCTACGTCCTTGATATTTAGCACCTCCAACTAAAGGGGCATGTTGCCAATTTTTTACAAAGACCCCATGATCAAAATAATCCCTATTAGAATCAGGGAGATTAACTACCAAAGCTTTGCTAACAACCCTAGTTTTCAAATAAAAGGTGGTATCACTAGTTACCCATTTATAACAAAACATAATTTCTGAAATCCCTAGATGGGTTCCATAAATTTGATTGAACTTATAAACTCCGTTAACAACTCTCCATGTGTTAGGAGCCACTTTTGCAGGTATCATGTCAAAATATTGACAAAACTCCAAACTCCAAACACAAGGGATTGGGAGGAAACATGAAACCACATTCACTAATAAAGATGGAGGGGATCTAATGACCCTCAGCAAGAGAGAAAAAATCCGAAGAAAAAGTGGGATGTTCTAATACAACCCAAGATAAAATATTAAAATCGGTTCCGAACTTATCAAGTGACTCGATAGAGTAAACCATGATGAATAAAACAAAGAAGAAGAGAATAAAGATTCTTATAAATTTTTAAGGATTCAGCAAGAACTGAAGACAAAAAAGAAAATGATCGCACGAAAGCAAAGAATACAGCAGCAGAATCAGAAGTAAGAGGTGGAAGATGATCGAAGTTTTTATAGCCTTTTTATAAGATGCATCGGAAACTAGGAAAAGTAATGATTAAAGAGAACGACCCAAGACGAAGATACCCCGTATAAGTTTGCTGAAACTTAAAATATATACAAAATGGCCATTCATGCCCAAAATCATCAATTGAGTAGATAAAATTCACAAGTATGGAAGGTCTGCAAATAAACTACAGAGACCGAGCTACTATTGGAGTATAACATTTCACACTTTTGCATCAACTCGAAGTATAAAACAATAGGGGCTTCTGTTGATACCAAAATCTACCATCCAACATGGACTAATTATAAGCCAATACGTGCCATCCTATGTGGCACTATTTTAAGTTAGCATGATAGAAAAGCCCGACCAATAAGGAAGCCCGACTAATATTGTTATCCCACCAACAAAGAAGCCTGACCAACATTGTTATCCGACCAATTAGGAAGCCTGACCAACAGTCAAAAATCCATCATGTATATCCAACCAAGCGTCAACGGTCTTACAACCTGTGTTGCCTATAAAGCGACAACATTCATATAATTAATTCTCATTATGTATTGATGTAAATGCCTAACAGATAAAGGCATTCCACCCTTTCACATGACAACGATCAAGACCCCCATTGGGCTATAAATACATTGTATCACCCTCATTATAAGGGATAAAAAATAAATTAAAGCAGTCAATACATAGTAGAGGACGTGGGCTATTCCATTGAGCCGAACCACTTTAAAAATTTCTTGGTCTTATTTATTTTAATTAATTTATCTGTGATCAATTAATTAGTCTTAGTCTAGTTTTTTGCATCAACGGTAATTGGTAAATTTCCTGAGCCGATCTAGGCTTTCTTTTGCTTTCGAATTCCTGCGTTCATTGTGATTCTTGTGCTCCTTCTTATTTGACTTCCCTTTTGTCTTTGCTTTTGCCTTTGCATCTGAATTCTTTTTGGCAGCCATAGCTTCCTCGACGTTCATGATCATTGGCCATCATCTTCGGGGGATCTTTTGCCAAAGTATAGTACAGTTTGTCGGGGAACAAATCACTCATGAGGGCAGTGATTATAATTTTCTCTTCGTAATCAATGACTTCCAATTTCTCGTTATTGAAACGAGTGATGTAATCCCTGGTACTTTATCCCACCTTCTATCTCACACTAAGCCAATGAGATACTCGCTTCACTAGTTTTGCTCCAAATAATAAATTACCAATGAATAGCTCGACGAGTTATTAGAAGCAAGAAATCTATCCCCGAGGAAGACTATTACACCAGATTTGAGCAGATCTAGTGATTATTCCTGAAAATGCCCTGCACCTCATCTCATTAGGGACAACATAGATATCATCCGCTGCTTGGTATTGTTCTATCTAAAGAACTGGATTAGTCTTCCCATCATACTTGGGAGTGGCCACTGGAGCTTTAAACTTAGTCGGTGTAGGTAAATCTACGATGGTTTTCACAAAGGGGGATCCTTTAATAAAACTTCTCTGGAGAGGATTCTTGACATCGATCATTTATGCCAATTTGTCTTCCAAACACTAAATGGAACCTTTCCAAGCATCACTGTCGGCACCAGATATATGGATGGCGGATTTTTTATGCCGACCAACTGATTGTGCTGAGCTTTCTTCTTACGAATCTTCTCTGGACCTATCAGTTCGTCAGGTATTTAATCTGAATTTAGCTGAACCTTCTCTTGAATCATTTGGTCATATTTCTTGACGCAACCCGTAGACAATTTCCTTGGGGTCCCAAACGATTGAAAGGAGGGAACTCAATCTTTCTGGGATGAGGGACTGTCCATCAGTGGAATTAGTAACCCTGATAGAGGAAGTTGCTCCAGGAAGTTATGAAGGATCCCTAGAAGTTCTGGAATGGCTATGCCCAACACTCCTTGTTGGTGGTGGTGGCATATTCCTTTGATTAAATTGTGCAGGAACTCCAGTTTACAGAGTTTGTGCCAATTGTTGTATAGTATCCTGCGTTGCCTCTTGACCCTTGGCCAAACTAGCCAAAATTCCTATTAAATCATTATTGTTTGGAGGGGTAGAAGGATTAGGCAGAATTCCCTCATTTCTGGTACTTGATTTAGGAATTTCAGGCATGGATGATTAATTAGTGAAAACGTTTAGCAATATATTCCCATAGACGGCGTCAATCTGTTGATGCAAAAAATTAGACTAGATCTAATTAATTGATCACAGATAAAATAAGTAAAACAATCAAGACACAAGAAATTTAAAAGTGGTTCGGCTCAATGCAATAGCCTACGTCCACTGTTATGTATTGATTGCCTTGAGTTGTTTTTTCGGTCCCTTGCAATGGGGGTGATACAATGTATTTATAGTCCAAGACGGGTACTGATAGTTGTCGTGTGAAAGGATGGAATGCCTTCATTCGTATGGCATTTACATCAATACATAATGATAATTAAATATATGAATGTTATCGCTTCATTAGCAATACAGGCTGTAAGGCTGATGTCGCTTTGTTGGCAATAGAGGCTGTTAGTCGGGTTTCTCCGTTGGTCGGGCTTTTGTATCAGGCAGACTTGGACTTGTGACATATTAGATGACACATGCTGGCTTGTAATTGGTCTACATAGGGTGGTAAATTTTTGTATCAACACACATGTCGGTCTCTAGTATAAAAACGACATGTTTAAAATATTCAGAGTTGGTAATGGCATTTCTCGTTTCAAAGAAAAAATCACAACACTTGAACACATGGATTCTGTACACTTATTTTAATTGTAAAGATAATTTCACAACAGGGGAGATAATATATTTTTTTTGATAAGTCAAAATTCATTAAAACTACTCGCGTTAGGTGGAGCATATCTCCTTTTTTTTCAATACTGGCCTTTTGGTTGATAACGTTATATGCTAGAATGGAATAGAGTAGGTATTGTGGGTAACAATAGAGACATATATCACTGTCCTATTAGTATAGCTAAAAGACGAAATTATAATTCTCACAGCACTACTCTGTAAACATATATGATATAATTATTTTTATGCATGTGTGGTGTGATGAGAAATTATTGAAAGCTTTAGCTAATCAACACCCCAACCTCAACTCATGGTTGGTTAAATGATAGTTAACCAAGACTATGGGGCTTGCACTCAGGTCTAAAGTGTGATTCCTTTTACCAATTAAATCTTGGGTCAAGTCTGCATACGAGCACATAACTTCACTTGCTAAATAAATTCAATAAACCATAAAAGACATCATTTAAAAAATGTTTTATACAATTACTGTAACATTAAATGATATTTTTATATAGGGACAAATGACCTATTAACAATATTTATAAACTATTTTAACTATATTTTGATTTTTTGTGTTAGAGATTCTTTTTAATATTTAATGTTTAGCCCATAAAAGAATAGTCTTTTAAATATTAAAGCCAACGTATTTTTTTATTTGACAAATAATCCAATAGTAACATTAAATAAAAATTAATGTATATGTTAATGTGTGAATAAAGTAATATATATTAATGTATAAATAAAGTAATTAATGTATTTTGGGATTAACCATTATTTTTAGTCGAAAAGTGATCAACTAATGATTAACGTCAATATCGAAACCCATCCAACTCATACCGAAACTTTTTAACCCCAATGTTAAAATAATAAGATGAATAAACCCCACATAAAAGCCCAAAATTATAAGGTTATTTATAGTCAACCAGGTATTTTTTTATAGGCTCTTATACTAACTCTCCCTTTATTTTTTTTTCATTTAACGATGCCATGTCATTCGATTTATTTTTTCAGTGAAATGATTTAGTGAAAATAGCAACCCTCAAATATAAATTCAAAGGAAATGTAAGTGTAGGTTGGATAGAGGACACCCTTAGAGTTGATAATACAAAAAATGTGAAGATGGTAATTGATGATGCGGTTATTTTTTATCAGCAAAAATCACAAAAGAAAAACAACTCTAGAAATACGTAATTTTAAAAGAATGAGAAGGATTTAGTATTAAAACAAGGGATATCATCCATGTGTCTTAAGTTGCTATCACAGAAGCAAAAAGAACCAAAAAACTACATAAATAAAGAAAGACTCATGCTGAGTCCCAAATAAATCTCCTCAAAATAATAAATTTTTGTGCCATGACAAACTTGTACTACAGGACAACACTTAATAGGTAACTCAGAAAATAACTTAAATCGACATCACTTTTGGGGAGGTTTTTTACTCCAAAAGTGATGTGGATTCCACTTATTCAATGAGTTACCTATTAAGTGATGTCTCGTGATATGAGCCCCGCCAAAACAAAAAAAATTATTATTTTTGGAGGAAGTTTTGAAAGATTTATTTGGGACTCGTAGGAAGAAAAATATTCATGTTCTTGAACCATTTCCCATCGAACAAGAACATCTCATCACCCCTAACTTTAATAGGTGTTACTCTAAGATATTCCTAAAACTCAGAGGATGGAAGACAAAAAAATCTTACAAATGGAGAGAAATATACCATTTAAATTTGAAATTCCCCACGAATAACACCTAGATCTGAAATGAGAAATCAGTATAAAGGGCTAAGAGGGTTCTCTCCTCTCCCACAAAGAATGAGAGAGGGGGGAATGCCGCAGCAAGAGAGAGGAAACTAGCCCACTAGGGTCGACTGCTTTTAGAGAGAGAAAGGCCTCTAAGAATCAAATTTATGATGCAGTCATTAAAGTCATTATAATTGGGTGTTTTTATATAGACCGTGCTTTTCTATTTTGGGCCCGAATTTATTTACTCACCTTTCTCCCTTTTTAGAAAAATAATGATATGTACACCTACTCTTAGTACCAACTAAGTACCGAATGTATTTTAAATGATTGTACAAAAGTGTAGGTCCCATGTATTAAAGTGTAGGTCCCATGATGGTACAATGCATTTAAAACACAATCGGTACTGAGTTGGTACTGGGGGTTGGTGTTTGTAGCATTGTCCTTTTTAGAATGAGAAGCTTTTAAACCGCCCCCCCCCCCCCAACCGTGGTTTGACAGAAAAAAAGGAAGAGCTTTTCTATTTGTATGTACACACTGACGTGGCACATAGCTTCCCCCCCTCCTTTTTCTTTAAGGTTCTTCTTTTTTTACAACAATGGATATAAAACAATTTTTTATATAAAAAATCGATTTTCTATTAATAAAAAAAACAGTTTTTTTATTGAAAGTAAACAGTTTCTTTTTTTTAAGCATGTGTTGGTTAAGTGTCATTTAAAGATATTATTATATATTTTTCATATTCATTTTTAAATACATTACTATACAAAAAAATAGTTTTATAACATTATATTTTTTTTTTCAAAAATCAATGTTTATATATAAAAAAAAGATTTTTATATAAAAAAAAGTTTATTTATCTAAAAAATGAACGTTTTTCAAGAAAAAATATAGTTTTTTATATAAAAAAAAGTTTCTTGAAAAATAAGCGTTTTTCAAGAAAACAATTTATGTAGAAAATGTTTTTAAAAATGTTATTGTAAATAAAAAGGTTAAAACATTATTTTTATAAATAAGAGCCCGTTTGGTTCTGTATTCAGAAAAATCGATTTAAACAGTATTTACATTATCATCGCGATTGGTTAGTACCGCTGGAGCGGATTTACGTCATTTAATAAAATTACTTTTATTGAAAATACAAATTTTCAATAAAAAAACATTTTGAAAAAAAATAGTGTAATGTTTTTTTAAACATCTACAAAAAGTTAAAAACATATGAAAAATTGCATTATAAAAAAAATGCATTTTGTTAATTAAAAATATGAAAAATTATTTTTTAAAAGCTGGCGCGGAACTACCTATCATCGCGATTGGTTAGTGCCGCTGGCGCGGACCCATAACATCATCACGATTGGTTAGTGCCGCTGGCACGGACCCACATCATCATCGCATTTGGTTAGTGTCGCTGGCGCGAACCCATATCATCATCGTGTTTGATTTGTGTCGCTAACGCGGACTCACATTATCATCGTGATTGGTTAGTGCTGCTGGCACGGATCCATATCATTTAAATTTTTGTTTTTATATTTTAAAACAGTTATAAAAAGTTAAAAATATTTTTTTTAAAAACAGTTTAAAAAAAATGTTTTTGTTAAAAATACAAAATTTGTAATTTTATTAAAAATATAAAATTTTATTTTTATTAAAAAAAAATCAGTTAGACAAATGTTAATAAAAGTATCAATGACTCTTCCTTTATTTTTTATCTTTTAGCCCTATGTACATATGTCGGTTCATAAGTCTCGGTGTAAATAGATTTTTTCAAAAAGGAAAATGGGTTCTTCCATGTTGGAGATTAGACACAACACATATTGAGTTGTAATTGAATCATAACTTTTTATTTTTATACTGACAACTTATATCAAGAGATTGAATGGTTTTAATGGTTTGTTCGAGTTCTATTGAGTTGTCAGGTAGTACGTTCTGTTATTTGAATAAAATGGTTATACTAGTTATTATTATTATGTGATCGAATTTCAATGGTATGGAAATGGTTACTTGAGTTCAAATGGGTTACATATGTTTTTTTTTTCTAATAACTCGCATCGCATATAATTCTATGGTGAATCCTTATGCAAAGTTTTTTTTCTTCTAATAACGCTGGAGTAATTCCGTGGAGAATCCTTGCATTTTTTTGCTTTTAATAACGCTAGGGTAATTATGTGGAGAATCCTTATGCAAACTTTTTTTCTAATAACACTCATGTAATTTAATGGAGAATCATTGTGATCGGGGTACCTGACTTAGATTAATCAACTAATACAAAGAATCCCATTAGATTCATTATGATTGGGGTTATTAACAGGGTTATCTAAATCATTTTATAAATAAATTAAATTAACAATTGAAACAGATTGATGAGGGTTGTTTACAGGAAACACGGGCTTATAAAAAAACACCTTTATAATTATCACTTTAATTAAGTTAGTTCCTTAGAATTTTATCACTTTATTAAATTTCATGCAAATGAGAATCAGATATTTTAATTACTTATTTGATTTTATTTGGTCGATAAATGGTTAACCTAACCCTAAAATATATATATTTAAAATATTCCATTCATCTAAAATTAATATTCGAGTTTTTCATTTTAGTCCTAAATTAATATTAGTATTTCTAAATATAGTATATAAAACAAGATGATATAATAAAATTATCTCTCCAAACAATATCTATAAGATACCAATATTACATGTGCTTGTCTTACATTCAAACGTATTCATTAATTTTTTTAAAAGATAAATTGGGAAAGTAAATATAACGATCTACATATTCTAATACTTAGACTGATCAAGTTCAAATATTAAGATATATAAATTACTCAACAATTTAATTACCATTCTTAGTAAATGACAAAAATATGCAACAATTTAAAACTTTCTCGACAATAAAATAAGATGCGACAAATGACTATTCAAATATCCATCAACCTAAATCCAAAGAATATCAAAATCTCCAATATAAAAATTTACCATCAATATCTCAAAATAACCATGGAATCATAAATAACCCACCGATTCATATAACATTCTCATATAAAGAAAACAACGGAAAGGACAACTATGATATACAAGTTATAAAACTCCAAATGCCACTCATGCACTCTCAGATCCAGCTACTCTTATAAGAGAACCCTAAACCTGAAATGTTAGTTCATAACTATGATGGATCATTCCCACTTCAATAATACTAGCTACTTGATCCTAAATAAGATTATATGAACCCTGTCCCAAGTACTATGTGAAGTAAATATAACAATAGAGAATTTTAATTAGTATAAAACATTAAATCATAATGTAAGAGAGTAGTTTGACTGGTAAAATACCAAATTTTGGTATGTTATTGACTTGAGAAAATTCAATTGTGCCTACATATCCATCATAGTCAGAATCAAAGTCAGCTTAGTTGGTTGATTGATATATTCATAAAAAAAACTCATTATGGTAGTTCTCGGATAGGTGAGAGGTGGTGAAACTCTTCTAAAAACTCATCTCAAAACTCTAAAGAGAAAATACTCTTCTTGACCAAAAGCTCTTTCCAAAAAACTCTTCTCTGCCAAGAGTCGCCCCCCAAATGTAAGGAATTAAGGCTTATTTATAGCAAAAAGATGGCCAAGTGGGCTGCCCCATATCAAATATATTATAGAGACACGTGCCAGAAAACCTATGATGACATATGTCCTAATTTGGATGGCATGTGTCCCATAACATATATTGCACCCTCAATACTGGAATATTGTATAGTTGCTGCATAAATAATACACAAATAAGCGGGATATGCTGGACGCGCGTAAAAATATCTGAGTCTCATAAACACATGAAGTATTATGGACTTATATTAATATTAATTATTTATAATATGATTTACTAATTTAAATGGTAGGATTATTCTTAAGCCCCTCCTACATTTTCCCCCTCGTACGCATATAGTTGATGTGCCGACGCCTGGCTGAAATATATCGATTGTGTGTACGAAATAGTTATAGTCGATTTTGATATGTTCAATCAACTTGTAGATCGTGGGTATTGATCTGATATCTTATTTCAATTGGATGATGCACGTCTATCTCATATCTCATACTTTGATGTCATGAGTTATTCCAATGGACCTCATGGTCATTATACGAATGATATAGTTTGAGTTTGTCCGATTGCCCCTATTTTGGTTTGGAGGAATATTTGGGGGTTTCCCCCATTCCTCTCAAATGAACATGTATCCTTGATTTAATTATGGTTGTTCATAACTCTATTTTTTTTAACCAGATTTAGCATTTTTTGGTGAGACTGAATATTAAAGTTGCCCCATGTTTCGGCAAGATTTTGTGCATACACATTCTGATGACTTGTTCCACTTAAGAAATATTTTTGCATATACATGCTAGTGACTTGTCTAAATCACGATGAGATTATAAAAAATATACATGCTTGGTGACTAAGCTCAACTCTTGTTGTGATTTTCTTAAAAATACACCTTGAAAGATGACTTAGCACAAATCTTGCTAAGGTCAAAACTGCACTTTACAGGTCAACTTAACATAAATCTTGCTAAGGTTTATCTTAAATTTACTCTTTCTAAGGAAACCTAGAAGAAATCTTCTCAAGGTTTTCTCAAATTTACACTTTGTAAGTCAACTTAGCACAAAATTTTTCCAAGGTTTATTTACACTTTATAAGTCAACTTAGTACAAAATTTACTAACATTTCTTTACACTTTGTAAGTCCACTTAGCACAAAAATTGTTAAGGTTTGTTTACACTTTTGTAAGCTAACTTAGCATATAATTTGCAAAGGTTTGTTTACGCTTTGTAAGTCAACTTAACACCAAATTTGCTAAGGTTTGTTTATGCTTTGTAAGTCAACTTAGCACCAATTTTGCGAAGGTTTGTTTACACTTTATAAGTCAACATAGCACAAAATTTGCTAAGGTTTGATTACGCTTTGTAAGTCAACTTAGCACCAAATTTATTAAGGTTTATTTATGCTTTATAAGTCAAATTAACACTAATTTTACTAAGGTTTGTTTACGCATTGAAAGTTAACTTAGCACAAAATTTTATAAGGTTTTTTACGCTTTGTAAGTCAACATAACACAAAATTTGCTAAGGTTTCTTTACTCTTTGTAAGTAAACTTAGCACAAAATTTGGTAAGATTTTTTTGCGCTTTGTAAGTCGAATTAGCACCGAATTTGGTAAGATTTATTTACACTTTGTAAGTTAACTTAGCACCAAATTTACTACGGTTTTTTACGCTTTGTAAATCAACTTAGCAAAAAGTCTGCTAAGATTTCTACTATAAAATAGCGCAGGCTTGGAGACTTTTGTAGTATAATGCATCACTGAGGGAAACTTACTACAATATTGATAAGGTTTTTGTATTATAATGTATCGCGAAAGGCGACTTACCATACTACTTTTAAGGTTTATATAATATAATGCACCACTGATGGCGACTTACCATAATATTTGGTAATGTTTTTGCAATATAATGCAATGCTTAGGGTGACTTATCATAATGTTGGTAAGGTTTTTATAATATAATCCATTGCTGAGGGATAGTTATGACGATGTTGGTAAGGTTTTCGTAGTATAATACACCATATATGAAGGATGGTTCTTCGATGAGATGGGTCAAGATTAATCAATGATTTCTCTAAATGATGGCTCTGACTTAAACTCTTTATAAGTTGATGAAGTTTCACGAAGGGTCATTTGTCTCCTAACGCTTCAATAATGGTTCTCAAACTGGGGCCTTGTATGTAAAGTAAATCGGTATTAGATTGCATCTTTGGCAATTTGATTATGGAACTTCTTTAATGATGCTTTGTCGAGTATGAATCATAAGGAACGAAATTAAAGTTGTTCAGCGATCCCTACTACTTTAACTCTGAAGATCCATAAATCTATCTTTATCTCGGAGGTTATTGAAGAAACTTAAATCTAAAAAGCTACATTACATCATAATATCCATTTGCCCTCTTTATGTTATTTTATTTTGAAGATAAAATAAAATAAATTACATATACCGTTTTACAATTCCCACCCGAAAAATAAAAGCGACCTAATCGTTACATTTCATGGGGTATGTCTCAACCTGCCATATCTTTGAACAATGGATTGACGTTTGTGCGGCTCAATATCTGACTCATTCAAGTGACCCTGCAAAATAATCTGGCGTTTCTAACATAATAATATAATAATGCGAATGGTTAGTAAAAATCAGGAAATATTCAAGTGCAATTCTCATCATGGTCCCTTTATTTTATTTTATTTTATTTTATGTAATAAAATAAAATAACTTAAAGTGGTTGGATATTTGTTCAATCAATCATAGCGACACATACTAGTAGGTGTATCACGACATTATTAATGCCTCTTGAACACACACCATATTAAATTTGAGGGTGTATATAATCTCAAGGTGAATCTTCAGTTGTGAAACGTACTCAAAATATTTTAAATGATTCGTAATGTACGAATTGTGTTCAATATGATTTCAAGCCATAGAATAAAATTTGTAAATGTTTATAGGATCCTATAAAATATTCGGATGAAGGCTTCATTATGCCCCTCTATATTTTATTTATTATAACAAAGTTAATATAAAATCATTTGTTCAATAATATTATGATTATATTGTAAATATTTAACTATCCCAAGAAGTTCCTATTGGCAGCCATTTCTAAAGTATATGTCCATAAATGCTTTTAATACAACAATTTTGTTCTAACATGTGCTATAACTGAGGAAACACTTAATCTTATAGTGATAATATATTTAATACCCGTAATCTAGGATTCCAATCCACCCGTCTAATGTGCACATGTATGAGCCCAAATAATACTCATTTAACATATGTAATCATCTTTTACCAACGCGTTATGTTGACGTTAGATTACTTTACTTTAATCTTGGCATTTAATGTGAACTATTTAAGAGATAAATAGAGTATGTGGGCTACCAAATAGACATTTTGAATTAGCATGTAAGTTTAACACATGGCCTCCAATAAGACCTGGATCTTGAGATCCTATATCCGAACAAGATAGTCAGACCACATACATTAAAAGAAAAACCATATAATCTCATCAAACACCAAAACCAAAACCAAAAGATGAAGAATCTCCAAATTTGGTAAAGAATCTTGTAAGGACATTTTTTTCATGTCCAACATGTTACATTTGTGTATGTCGTACGCCACTACATTTGGCACGTCACCTCAAGATCTCACTCGATGGCCTCAATCCGAATTCCGGGAATCAAGCATTTTTTATCTCCATCATGTCTCCCTCATCTGCCTCAACGACTTCACGTTCCATAATTTTTGGCTCGTAATGCAAGTGGTACGCAAGAGAAGTCAAAACAGTGCAACAAGGCTTGATAGGGAAGTTCAAGGTCAATTTGGTAATTTTACAACCATCGTTCAGAGGACTGGTCAACTGGAAAATTGAAGAGCTTTCCGCAGCAAAGATACTGAAAGAAACGAAACCTCAATCTGAGCTACGGTGAACAAGTTATGGCTCGTTGAAATTGGAGATAATTCCAATAAAAAATACTTGGAATTTTTGCTAAGTGTTTAGCCCCCTTCCAGCGAGTTTCCCCGAACCCAGCCCAAACCGGTTCGGGGGGGCGAACCGGTTCACAGGGGACCTCGAACCGGTTAGGATACCCTGTACGCTGGATAGAATTTCAGTGTTTTTAATTTGTGAAACTCTTCATTTGTTTTCCTATTTAAACCAACTTCGGGGGAACAGTTTTGCAAGACTTTGGAAGACGCTTTTGAGAGTCCAAATACCTCTAGTCTTCATATTTTTGAGTCCCAAGACTCATGTTTTGATTCACACAATTTCCAAACCTTTGTGAATCTTTTTGCAACCCAAGAACACATCCTTGTATTTGTTCAACCCTTGTGAAAAATCCATTTCTCTTCTTCATTGCTGACCACCTGGAGTTCATGAGGGAGATTCTAGCCAACACTGTTTCTAGCCATTGCTTTGAAGATTTGAGAAAGACACCGTGCATTACACTTGTGGGCGATTATCAGGATGTATGTAAGTCAATGGTCTTGTACATTATTCAAAGTTCTAGAAATAAAAGGTTTTTCCCTGCGGGGATTTTTCCTTAATTTTGTGTCGCATACTTTATTTGTTTATGGGTTGAATCACGCTCTTTAGATGCATGTTTAGGGCTTGAAATTAAATAAGTGTGTCAAATTAGAAATTTGCAAAGTTAATCAATTATCACACAGTCATACGACGTTTTTCAAGTTGGTATCAGAGCGGGTTATGCTAATTTATTGCGTGATCCTGATTTTTTGAGGATTTATTTTTCTGATATAATTTGTCTACTTACATTTTCAAATTGGTATCAGAGCAGGTTACGCTAATTTATCGCGTATTCCTATTATCCGCAAAATCGTGTGATATTGATTTTTTTGAAAAATCAATTTTGTGAAAATCACAATTTTTCGATGGAATACTTATCTAATTTGATGCTCCCTCCTGTTGGGACAAGTCAATGTTTTAACGATTTAAATAGTTTGAATTTGACGTTTGCAAGGAGAATTAAAGTTTTGGAAAAAGAAAATTCTCGTTTTAAATCTGCAATGGATCTTTTGCAAACGGTTCAAAATCAAAGAGATTTTTATCGTGAAAAATTTGTTTCTTTGGACCATGAATTTAATGCATTAAAATTGTCCAAAAAGGAGAGTGATGATAGGGTCCTATTTTTAGAAAAAGAATTAGAGGACCTTAAAAATTCAATGGTTTTTGTTTGTGCCAAAGATGAAAAAAATATTTTAATCAATGAATTTGTGGCACGTGAAGAGACTCTTAGGGAAAAGTTTGCTTTAATTGAAGGGGAGAGGGATACCCTTTTAGAAATTGTTGAAATTTTGAAAAAGCAATCCCTGTCTTGGGAAGAGTCTAATTTATTGCTTGAATCAAATATTTTGAAGTTGAAAAATGATTTAAACGATTCAAGTAGGTTTGATTGTGATGGTAATGGCTCATCTTGTTCTCATGCTTCTAGTGCTAAAGCCAAAACCATTATTTATTTTAGAGGGTCAATTAATCCCAAGGACATTAGAAAAGATCACACTTTAGGTAATATTCCTCCCGTTTACACATGTTCATATTGTGGTTGGAAAGGTCACCTTAGGATATTTTATTTTGATCTTGGAAGATGTCCCAGGATGTCGAAGTCTAGTGTTTCCTTGGTTCCTAAATGCCCCACACGTTGTTTCACATCTATTTGGGTTAGGAAATCACTTTTGGATACACTAGATTTTAGACAAGTTGATTCTCGTTTGCTTGCACATGATTCTTCTCTTGCCATATCATATAGATGAGTGTGTTTGCATATTTGTCATACGCTAGTTATGCTTTTTGATATATATTTGCTAGCATTGTGACATGTACTTTTTGTATAGATTTTTTGTTTTTGGAAATATTTTGAAAAATACAAAAAGATTTTCATTTTTTGTTTGCACCATTTATGGATGAACACTTTGGATGATCGAGCCACAACATCATTTCATTCTTTTCATGTGACTATTTGATAGTGTTTTGAGATAATAGGTCAATTCATCCTTGTGCTTTATAGTGTTTGGAGTCATTAAGATGTAATTAAGTGTTACTTCCTACATGTTTGACTCATGTTTCCTTTATTGTACAAATGCACGGATCTGTTTGATTATTCTGCTTGTCTTATCACACGTTGGTTGGGTGTTTTCACTTCAATCCTGTCCTTAAAACGAACCAAGAGCGATAAATTTTGATAAGGAAATTGTGCATATAAAAACCGTTTTGTGAGTTTGTGTGCTTTGTTTGAAAACGGGGAAGGGTTGCGAAATGTTCATTTTGCCTTTGCGAATACTAAGCCGCCGTTTAAATTGGACCTAAAAAATGGAGGAATTTTATTATCCGGGGTCCAAAGAGGTTTAAAAGAGCTCGAAAAAATTTAAAGGCAATAAAAAGAAATTCATGTCAAATTATGGGCCATTTAGGTTTTTGCACCAATTCTCCAATGTTTGAGAATTTAGTTTATACACCTCTAAAAGAAAATATATATGAGGGAGTTTGATTGGAGATTTTAAAATGGGTTTGCACGTCCTTGAATTGCTTGAATATACGCTACATAGTTTTGGACGTTATTGGTGTGGAAATCACTTTGACTTTGATTTGTTGATTTGCATAAGACGATGTCATCTAAATTCAACAAATTTTTACACCTAAGGATACTGATGATGCTCATTCGTTAGGGGTACACATATGCATCGTGCACATATGATTGATTGAGTTGATTTACCTATCAAATGTGTTCACAATCATTCATTCCATTTCCATGACTTGGTTGTTCGAGTTTAAATCCATGGTGTGATTTTTGTATCATGTTTTATTTTTTTTCAAATTGGTACTTATTTTTTTTGTATAAAAAATTTGAAAAATCAAAAATAGTTTGTGAAGATTTTTTTTGGCATCTCCTTGCAAGAGCGTGTTTGCCATATTGATTAATGCCTTGTTTTGAATACTGTGACACCCCGATTTTGCTTGTTTGATTTATTCTTCTTATTTTTCTATTTGGGGACATCATAAAAAGGGGAGAAATAATTATCTTATTTTGGGGGAGTTAGGGGAGTTTGAATTTTGGGGGAGTTTTGAGATTTGACTTATGCTTCTCATATATTGGTATCTATGTTTATCTCATTTCAAACTCGATAAGTCACTTGGTATTTTTTCTTTATCTCATGTGTGTAGGTACTACATTGCTGATCTCTGAATTGCACACCCTGATGAGAAAAGATTTGAGATTCCTGAAGATTTGAAGAACAAACGATGGAGACTATTCATTTGTACCTTTTCCAGTTTTGGGTTCATGGGAGGGTAGATTTGTATAGGCAATTTCATATTTGATAATTTGGATTTTTTATGTATGTACCGGCATAGACATAGGGGGAGATTTGTAAGGACATTTTTCTCATGTCCAACATGTTACATTTGTGTATGTCGTACGCCACTACATTTGGGACGTCACCTCAAGATCTCACTCGACGGACTCAATCCAAATTTCAGGAATCAAGAATTTTTTATCTCCATCATGTGTCCCTCATCTGCCTCAACGACTTCATGTTCCATGATTTTTGGCTCGTCATGCAAGTGGTACGCAAGAGAAGTTAAAACAGTTCAACAAGGCTTGATAGGGAAGTTTAAGGTCAATTTGGTAATTTTACAACCACGTTTCGGAGGACTGGTCAACTGGAAAGTTGAAGATCTTGCCGTAACAAAGACACTGGATGAAACGGCACCTCAATCCGAGCTACGGTGAACAAGTTATGGCCCGTTGAAAATGGAGATAATTCCAAGAAAAAATACTTGGAATTTTTGCTAAGTGTTTAGCCCCCTTCCAGAGAGTTTCTCTCGAACCCAGCCCAAATCGGTTTGGGGGGGCGAACCGGTTCGCAGGGGACCTCGAACCGGTTAGGATACCCTGTACGCTGGATAGAATTTCAGTGTTTTTAATTTGTGAAACTCTTCATTTGTTTTCCAATATGCTGAAGTGTCCACACCGGCTGAAGAACCGACCGATGAAGCCCAAGTCCAACTCGTACTACTAGTTCCATAGGTTTTGCAGCCACGACACAAATTACTACTTACATATAAAAAGAAAAATTGCAGCACTAGTGCAAAGAGGAGACCTGAGGGACATTGTCTCGGGGGTGCCTCAGGAGGATGATCAAATAATCGAGCGGAGAAGCAAATCTAAAGAAAGGGGTTCGAGAAGGGAAGATAAGAGGGATGTAGACATTACCGAATAAAGGAACCAAGTCGAAATAATATTCGAAGGGTTTGTAAATGGAGGGGAGTCGATCTCAACTAGAAAAGCCTATCGAAGCTAGAAAAGGGAGCTACTGGAGATATAAGTAAAAAAAACCACCGAAGACTGAAAAATTATAGTTTTTACTCCCTATGACTCCATGGTTCTCATTACTCCCCATGGAGACCCGCTCCTAATAACTGTAGAGATATACAACTAGACATTGGAGAGAATCATAATTGACACCGAAAGTTCAGCCGACCTAATCTACTATTAATTATTTTGAGCATATAATGATAGGGGAATGCTTGAAATCAATTCATGGTCCACTTATGGTTTTTTTTAGGGAGCAACTTTATCCAGGGGTCCATATAAATAATGTTCACGATCGAGAAGGGCGAGCAGTCGGTCACCCTATAACGTACTCATAGGGCGACTATCTTCAGTATACAACGTACTTATAGTGAGGACAACCTTTAATCTCCTAGATGTTATTTTATAAATAAATTCTTAATCATTTGATTTCCAACACCGAGCGGGATAGGGACGGTACGGGGAAGCCATTAGAAGGCTAGAAACTATTACTTTGCATCCCTAAAAAAGAAGTGTAAGGCCTTCAACATTGACGGGTTAGACCCTAAGGAAGAGGTCACAATAAGGTCTCAAGTAGAAAACTTAGTACTTATACCCCTATAAGAAGATCATCCAAGAAGAGTGGTTTATGTGGGATCATTACTAGAAGAAGATAAGAAGAAGAAGTTGATCTAATTTTTAAATATTCACCACAAGATGTTCACATGGAGCCACGAGGACATGTCGAGCATCGATGCCTCGATATTGACCCATCAACTGAAGGTAGATCTGACCAAGCTTCCGATTTAGAAAAAGAAAAGAATGTACAAACAAGAGAGGAATGGAGAAGTGCATGTAGAGGTGGGAGATTTACTGGAGGAATAGTTTATTAGAGAAGTTAAGTATCCCTAATGGTTGTCTAACGTAGTGATGGTTAGGAAGACAAACAAGAAGTGAAGATTATGTGTAGACTACTCAAACCTTAATGATGCCTGTTCAAAAGACTCATACTCCCTTCTAAGGATATAAGCTCTAGTAAATGCTATTAAAGGTCATGAAACACTCTCCTTTATGGATGCATACACTGAGTACAACCAAATTAGGTTGTACCCATGGGATGAAGAGAAGACATCATTCGTAACATATTGGGGAACTTATTGTTATGAGGTAATGCCATTTGGGTTGAAAAATGCGAGGGCAACCTACCAATGGCTCGTTAATAATATGTTCAAATACAAGATAGGTAGGACGATGGAAGTCTACGTGGATGACATGTTAGTGAAAAGCTTAAAAGGGGAATAACACATCACATATCTCGAAGAAACCTTCAAGGTTCTAAATAGATTTAAAATGATGTTGAACCCAGAAAAATGTGCATTTGGCATGGCATTAGGAAAGTTTCTTGGGTTCATGGTCACGCAGAGGGGAATAGAGGATAACTTCGAGAAAATTTAGGACATCCTAAACATGAGAAGCCCAAGAACAATAAAGGAGGTTAAATCCCTGACCAGAAAGGTTGTCGTGCTAATCGATTCATAAGCAAAGCCACGAATAAATGTATTTACTTTCTCAAAACACTGAGAAAGGACTTCGCCTGGATGGACGAATGCGAGAAAGGTATTCAGGATCTGAAGGCTACTTGGCAGACGTACCACATCTTTCAAAATAAAAACTAGAGGAAACCCTGTATGTGTATATCGCTATCTCTTCTACGGTAGTCAGCTCAGTCCAAGTCATGGAAGATGAATGGATTCAACGTTCAGTATACTATATGAGTAGGGTGTTTAAAGGAGAGAATGTAAGATACTCAGTTCTGGACAAGCTAGCATTCTATTTGGTTACAATAGCTAAAAAATTATGATTGTATTTACAAGCACATGCGAAATTTACCTTTAATGAAGGTTCTTCACAAGCTGGAAGTCTCCGGTAGACTAATGAAGTGGTTGGTTGAATCGGGGGAATTTGACATACGATATAAGCTAAAGGTTTCAGTAAAGGGACAAGCCATAGACGACTTCTCCGCAGCATTTAAAGATAATAGAGGTTAAGAAACAATGTAGGGGATGGAGAAAATCAATAATTTTGGACAATCCATATAGATGGATTGTTAAATAAAGAAGTATACAGCGTGGGAGTAATCAGTAAAACACCAGAGTGTGGCAGCATAGAATAAGCATTCCAATTTAATTTCAAGGCCTCTATTAATAAAATCGAATACGAGGCATTGATCGCAGGATCTCGTCTTGCACTCACCATCGGTGTCGACCAGGTATAGTTCTTGAGGGACTCAATATTGTAGTTTAACAGGTGATCGGAGATTATGAAGTAAAAGTAGAAAATAGTATGGCATACCTAGGGAAGTTTTAGCAGATAACAGGTAAGTTTAAAGCCTTCCACATCAAGAATATTTCGAGAGAAGAAAATGCGAAAGTGGAACACCTCACAAAACTGGCCTCAACAGATTATTAGAAACCCATGGTGGAAATCCTGGATAAACTAAGCATTAAAATAGAGGACCAATGTGTAGTCGGTCTAGTAGGGCTAGACTCCATTTGGATGGATAAATATACCTCACTCATCGGAGAAGGAGAATTATCGAACAGTCTGATAGAAGCTCAAACAGTACGAATTAAGGCAACCCAATTCTTAATGTATGAAGGAATATTATATCATCGGGGGTACTCATGAACAATCCTTCGGTGTGTTTACCCCCACTGAAGTAGAAATTATCCTGACCAGATTGCATGAAGGAGCATGCGAAGGAAACCCCGAAGGAAAAAACCCGGCATAACGGGAATTGACCCAAGTTTACTATTGGCTAATGATGATACGAGATGCCAAAGACTATGCACAAACCTATGACAAATTTCAAAGGACTGCCATCGACATCCATCAACATGCCGAATGACTGCCAACGATTGTATCACCTTGGCCATTTTCATTATGGGAGATGGATATCCTCGGTCCATTCCCGATAAGAAAAGGTCAGTGTAAGCTCTTCGAATGTCAATATACTATTTCACTAAGTAGGTAGAGGTGGAAACACTCGCCAGAATTATGGACTAAAAGTCCATTTGTTCCTATGAAAATGCTTTTTCAATCGGTTTGGTGTACCTAACGCGATTATTATAGATAAGGGGAGGCAATTTGACAGCTTGAATATTAATAAGCTAATGATCAGTTCTAGATTAAACACTACTGTTTTGCTCCAAGGTACCCCAGATGCAACAATCAAGTTGAGGTGACTAATAGAACATTGCTCCACAATATTAAAACTGTGTTGAATAACTCCAAGATACTCTATGTAGAAAAATTAACCTCAGTTTTATGGGCATACCGAACAATAATAAGGGGGCCAATAGGGTCCACACCCTTCGCCCTCACATATGAAACAAAGGCCCTCATCCTAAAGTTCAAAGTCCAGACAATAAGAGTAAAATGCTTCAGCACTGGAGAGAAAGATGAAATGTTGCGGGGAAACCTAGACCTATTAGATGAAAGAAAGGAGACAACAACATTGAGCATAACGATAACTCAGTAAAAATCCACACGATACTACAATCGAAGGGTTAGGAACAAGATATTTTAAGTAAGCAATCTGGTGCTCAATAAGATGACTCAATCCACAAAGCTTCCAAGACATGGGAAGGTAATTGGCAACTGGGAATGACTATGCGTGGTCGCCGACATCCTCCAGCCAGGGAAGTACGACCTCAAAGACCATGAAGGGCAAGCTCTGCCATGTTCATGAAATGTCGAAAACCTAAAATGGTACTATCAGTAAGTGATTAGAGATGCCGACCCAGCTGTAGAGAGACATTTATATTTCTTATTTATGTTGTTTCAATTTTTCTACTGTAATTTCCTTTCAAGACTCGATTTTCCATCACTTTTATCGCTATATTCGATGTAGCATTAAATAACTACATTATCAATAAAAAAGGATTTCTTTTTTCGAATGACTATTTCTCCACCTATTCTTCTCCTAGCCCCCCTAAGTTTTCGAATCGTACCAGGTACATCTTTCCTAGGCTCATAGCCTCCAAAAAAAAACAACTTGGATGATCCCCAAGTTTAAACTCACGCCCTCGCTCTGATACGATCTGCGTAGTGAGGCCTTTCGAGTATAACATGATGAACTCCGAATAAAAAAGGGCTATTCCCACTCACTACGATATTAAAAATTAAAAGGGATTTCTTTTTCGAATGACTATTTCTCCACCTATTCTTCTCCTAGCCCCCCTAAGTGTTCGAATCGTACCAGGTACATCTTTCCTAGGCTCATAGCCTCCAAAAAATAACAACTTGGATGATCCCCAAGTTTAAACTCACGCCCCCGATCTGATACAATCTGCGTAGTGAGGCCGTTCGAGTATAACATGATGAACTCCGAATAAAAAGGGGTTATTCCCACTTAGTACATTATTAAAAATTAAAAGGGAAAGAGTATGGGTTGAATAAGAAGGAGATAAGGTCGGAGTGTTGTTGATTAGAGAAAATATCTGTTCAATACATGTTTTATTTTCAAAAATTAGTGCTTAGATCATGAATGGTCACGCTTACCACCCTTCACCATTGACCTTTAGGAGTATAAATAACACGATTATTCAACCATGTATAAACAAATGAAGTAATCTAACTTAGTGATTCAAAATAACACGGGTTATCAATCATCTATAAATAATGAAACACGGCTCATCATCCGTGTATAAATAAGCTAACATGGTCCATTAACCATGTATAAACAAGATAACACAGTTCATCAATCGTGTATAAATAAGATAACATGGTTTATAAATCGTGTATAAATAAGATAACACGGTTCATCAATCGTGTATAAATAAGATAAAATGGGTTTACAACCGTGTGTAAGCAATTGAACATGGATTGTCAACTGTGTATAAACAAAATAACATGGTTCTACAAATCAAGTATAAACAGATAATAAGGCAAAATTAACATGGTTCGTAAATAAAGTTGTGATCAGGTTGGTTTGGCATATCTACTGAACTGATCGACATAATCAAATAGATTAATGTACAAAGAACCATTCATTCATAATATTATCCGTAAATAAAGCAACACAAAAAATAAGGAAATGCATTATAACATCAAAATAGGCCAAAGCCGAATGTCAAAAGGGTTGAAGCCAACGCAAATTATTTAAGGATGAAGCCAATACAAATTGTTTCAGGCCTAAGGCCATATTACACAAAGAAATTTCAAGGGGCGGGGGGAGTTGAAGAAGGACGGCGTGCCAAGATTGAGCTCATTTCCTTTAGCATAGATTAAGAAAGTAATTAAGAGAGTATGGTTACAACCCCAAGATGTATGTTTATGCCTACCTCCATTGTTTATGTTTACATTTGGGGTTTGGTGGTGAGATTTCGACCTGGTGGCTCAGTATGATGCATGATGCTTGGAGCCTGATAGCACACGAGGGATGCATCTGTGAGATCTCAGCTCTAGGGATGCGGTTTTACGTATATAGCTAGTGATAAATATGTATGTGTATAAGATGTGATATGTATATCTATTTATAGCATGGGCGTAGCTATGTTAGTATCTTGTGTGGTTATTTACTTATAACACGAATGTGAATATTTATCTTGTGTGTCTCTACAATATTATTTATGAACGTATACCTAGTGAAGGTAGTTATACGTTGCTAATAAATAGTATTATCGAGTTTGGTCTTGGATAACAGTTAGGTATCGTAGTTAGACCGGGTAGTCTAATTAGTATAATGAAATGAAGACGTTAGCTGCGCACTATAGTTTAGGGGTGAGGTTTTATCTCAAGTGAGTGATACTAATTAATTATGAAAGTAATACACTACTATTTTAGCTTATTTAAAACAATTATCTCATTGCAAAATATTTTTTACTTTTCGGGCTTTGACTCGCGTGTAATTGTTTTTCCTTGTTTTTCTTTTTATACCGCGGGTGTGCAGTAGCAGTAGCCAGAACTTCAATCATAGATCAATTCTTGTCGTTGCAGTAGTTATGGAGGCTACATCATTGTTTAGACGCCTCAACTTATTATATATAGTTAGGATCATTTCATTTTAGTTTAGTTTTGGGCGTGTTGCCCATAGATGGACTGTCTTTTAAATTTCTATAAGAGATTTTATTTTAGCACTCGGTTTTATTATTCAGTTTCACATTGTGGATGTTATTATTTGGTGACCTATGGTTTATTGGTGATCGATGGTTTATTCAGTCCACTCTTATTATTTATTTATGTATGGTTCTTATTCATTCATAGTGATGTATGGTTTAATTTGTATTGTTTATTTTATATTATTATTGCGATAGTGATGCTGAGAACGAACCATACTGAGATTCCTATTTTATTTTAGTAAAGGATTGGCCACTTGATATTAGAATAGGCAGGTCATCACAATTAGTATTAGATCATTAGGTTCTAGTATCCTTAGGATCTGTGTGGACTTTCTACGTTGTCAACGTTGTGTTTTCTTTAATATAGAGCCATATGATTAGGATTGTTGTTTCATGTCGCGTGTTTACATTCTTCCACTATTATTTATGTTTGAAGTGATTCTCATGCAACTTTCGTTTGGTTTCATATGATAAATGTCGGGAGAGGTAGACCATCACATGCCACTAGGAGGGTCGTAAAGGAGGAGGCTCAGCCGGAGCCACAGGCCACTCAGCGGACTATGACTGTAGCAGAAGTCACAACTATTATCGCACAAGTGGTTAATGATGCTATGACTGCCCTGACACAGTATTTTCTCCAGGCACAACCATAATCGCCAATGGCAGCAACAGTGCAGACTCACCCAGTGCCGTCAGTTTGGGAGCGAGTTAGAGAGTCATTTTAGAAGGGTTATCCATCGGACTTTCGGGGGAGTGAGGACGTTGTAGAAGCTAGCCATTGAAAGAATTACATCTAAAGGAATTATTTTATGATTGAGTGTAGTGACACTTAGAAGTAGGTACTATCTACTTTTAAACTATTCGGGGCATCTCTTCAGTGATGGGAGACAATTACCATCCCAGAGGAAAGAGATATGTTGACTATCAAAGAGATATACACGGTCATCATGAGGAGCTAGGATTACCTTAAAATCTAGTCTTGAACTATGAGGGTTTCCATATCCACTTTCTTGCTCTTCTTGGGCTTAACATCAATAGAGGTTGAGTTTATAACCTCGACCTTGGTTATTGCCTTAGCTTCGGCCATGTGCGCCTTGCGGTCGTCCACCTCAGAGCCTCCTCCTGTCAGGCCACCACAAATCATGCCCACACCAAATGAAATCATGTTGAGCCTCTTTACTGGGATGTTATCATCCTTTGGTGGGAGATCCAGTTCATCACTATCATCATCCAATGGGTCATCCCATTTGGCTGGAGTGTCCTCTCCGCATCTATCATTTCTCCTCTTCCTGGGGTCGTCTCGGCCTTGGTTATCCCTACCTCAGCTTGAACCGCTCTTATCAATGTATTTCCTCAACTTACTATATTTTATCATTTTTCTATCTCATCTTTGAGGGTGAAGCATCTATCGGTGACGTGCCCATGATTTTGGTGAAATTTGTACCAAATATTTCTATTTCTCTTGTGAGGAGTTGTCTTCAACTTTTTCGGCCACTTAAGAGATCAGTTATTTTTTTATCTCATTTAGAATGTGCTCATAACTAACAGTTAAAGGCGTATAGTTTGCAAACTTGTCGTCTAATGTCATTTTGTTGCTGTCCTTCCCCTTGGATTTTTTTCCCTTTCCATCACTATGGACTCTTTTTTCTTCATCTTTTTTGGCGGCCATCGCCTCCTCTATGTTCATGACTCTCTCAGCGATAGCTAGGAGTTCATCCATGGACTTGGGAGGGTCCTCGGCCAGCTTCTAGAGTAGTTTCCCTTTCTAAAGGCCTCCTATAAGGGCTATCATTGCAATACTTTCTTTATAGTCTTCGACTTCCAGCTTCTCCTTATTAAAATGTGCTTATATTCCTTCAGAGTCTCGTCCTTCCCCTATTTGATGTACAATAAGTGGGTCGTCCGCTTCCTAGGTTTTACCCCAAAGTATAAGTTATGGACAAAACTATAGGTCAGCTACTTTAAATTCATTATAGAGTTCTTAGGAAGGGAGGTGAACCATTCGTGGGATGCCCCTTTCAACATGCTTGAGAATGCTCGGCATCTCATCTCATCTCATCTGATATTGAATAGATGTCGAAGGCCGACTGATACATCTCCACGTGATGCACCAGGTTCGTGCTCTCGTCATACTTTGGAGTAACTAACGACGGTTTCAACTTGGCTGGGGTTAGGTAGTTCAGTATCTTTGCCAAAAATGGATATCCTTCAACATACCCCCTCTGCAAGGGGTCTTATCTTTTTATGATATCCCATATTTTGTTCTCCAGCCTCTATATGGACTCATTCAAAGGCTTGTCTGCTGCAACGTCGACTTTTGCAGGGATAATATTTTTCCAGCCCCTTCTCTATCATCTGGATGAGCTGATCGTTCTCTATTAGTTGGACGGGCCAAGGGTACCCTCTCTACACACCTAGGTCAGTTGATGAACTCTCTTTGCTCCTCTCGATCTTAGGGGGTCTGCAGTCGTCTCTCCTCTCATTTTTTCTTGAGCTGATAACACTCCTTGATCTGGACAGACAGTTCCTCTGATATCCCTGAAGGCCAAACTTATAAGAGGTAGAGCCTCTACTTAGCCTGTCTAAGGCTGATTGCCTAGGTCCGTAGTCCTAGATGGGCTTGCATTATCGGCTTCTCTATCGAATAAGATGCACAATTCCTCTGCATATCTCATGAGGGTCCTAACATTCTAACTCTCCCTTTTCCTCATCGTGGTCATCCCCGACTAAGTCATCACGAAGTTCTTGACCTTTATAAACACCTAGGGTCGACCATGTCTCTCTATCTCTAACACGGTGGAAGGTATTTTTTTGGTGCCTGGGGTGGTCCCTGGGCTTGCTTACCTAGTTTGCCTTTCGTGGGGGACGAAGTTATAAATTCTTCTCTAGCGCCACCAGTCCTGGTCACGAAATTCTGGCTAAACATAGAAAATTAGTTTTTACATTTGCTATTGGCTAGCTATGAGGGAGCGGAGTGCAATCATCACCTCAACCATCTCTGACTGGGGTGGTTCTTGAATGGAATTTGCACCACCTCCATGTGGTGGTACCAGTTGATTCTCAGGTGGATTTTGAGCTGTGAGCTGGAGAAGGAGAGCTTAAATGCTCAACAAGAGCTCCTTCAATGGTGAAACTACTCTATAAATAGGGAGGACTGGTTTACCACCCGAGACTCTGATGAGTATAAGCTAAAGTAGGAAAGATATGGCTATCTTCGATTCCCACAGACGGTGCCAAATTTATGATGCTGTAATCAGTACCATCAAATCAGTATGAGATTATGAATAGCTTAAGCTCAATCACAACACAACAATGGATATGGATATATATATATATATATATATATATATATATATATGTATATATATATATAAAAGAAGAAGATGAACTCAATGATTTAAAGTGGTTCAACCAGTTAGGCCTACATCCAACATGTGAGAGTGTGAGAAATCCACTAAACAAGGGCACCAATGGCCATGGATACAACACTCAAAGCTCTCTCTCTCTCTCTCTCATGTATACAATTGGACAAAGTTTTGTTAGGGTTATGAATTAAGGATCCCTTCTCGTGGAGAAGATGAAGTGTATATATAGGGCTTGGGTAGTGTAATGTACCCCCCTAAGCATGTAATCAGCATGTGCATGAGGAAACTCCCAATAATATGTAGACACATGTCTTTGACACATGGATACAATAACGATGTAACATTACCTCACGTTGGGGAATGATCTTGTTATAACAGAATTGTCCTCATGTGCATACCTCTTCTGTACTAATATATTCTAGCACTAGTGGGTATCGTTCGTTGCAACCTCAACCTGAGAGGATACGAGGTTGTTAATTCTGGTAGGATGGTCCCATGCTCTCGGTCATAAGTATGACTGCGGCTAAATAGATCGTGTCGAGGTTGGATTAATTGGGTCATTCCTGTTATCGACCGTTGCAGAATACGAAGATGGTACTAGCTGAACAAGTGATGCTCTTTACGGTCTCGACTTTCCATATGGCTAAGTCTAGTTAAGACGAGACTGACCCTTATCGTGACGCCCATGCAAATGACACGTGGGACTCCAATGACAACTCGTCCATGAGATGTGACGCCACTCATCCTAAGAGGCGGGAATACACTGGCCATATAAGTGACAAATAAAATGGACTCATAATGGAAAAACAAGCACAATGTACAGTGTCCTAAAAAATATTGATGATTTTAAAATCAATAGAATCATACATGAACTAATTAAGAATTATTGTGAAAATCCATCGATCTTCAACTTACAACACTATCAAAATTATAGATATTAAATATTTTTTCTCATATTTTGAAGATACCAATTTTTTGAAGCATCAATGAAACATTGTTGGCATTGGACATTTTATCTTTTTATTTTCCTCCTAATTTTTTAGGCTCTTACCAATGGTGACCTTTCACACAAGGAAGATTTCTCCTTTCGTCGCCCTTTCAATTGCACACTCATATTTTTAATAAAATAATAAACTCACGAGAAATGGTTCTTACATGCACAAATCCCCCATAGTAAAAATATATGAAAATGATAAGATTGATGGGACAACACCTCATCTAATATACGAAGTTAAAATCCAAAAGAGCTCGTGCATATGTGTTTAGAGGCCAATACAAATTGAATCCATTAAACAAATCAAAGTTGAAGTAGTCCATCCAAGCATGATTAAGGACAATCCTAAGTATTTAAAATCATAATCAAAAGTACTAGCCACATGGATACTTGGAAGGAATGTGGATTCAATTAGGTCAATATGACACATAAAATGTGTAAAACCAAACTACACCTAAACAAAAATCTTTTCAAGTTTTTGAAATATTTTTTTCAAACATGACACCACTTGAAATCAAAACTCAAATTACAGACAAAATCATTTTATATTTTTCAATAAGACACAATAAATGAAAAATCAAAATGTAAAAGACTCAAACATTATACAACCAGCGATAACATATAACATGAAGTACAAAAGCTAGTGTATGAAAACTTGCAAACACAATCAACATTATATTTAGCATGAAAAGAATAACGTGAAGTCATTCAAGAATCAACAAGTATAATGTTTACAGCCTCCAAATTTGAGTTCTTAACCCACATAGGTATAAGATTATTCTCTTGAGTTTTGGTAATCTCGATGACTCTAGTCTTCCTAAGACCTTTTCTAAGATCAAAGCAAAAATTCCTAAGGTAACCTTTCCTACCATAATGTGTGCATGTGAAGACACGAGTATGTTACCCTTAGGTTGACCCTTTCTAACGTCCCTAGAAATGATTAAGTCTCCTAAAAGCATTGTCTTGGTTTTAATTGAGAAAGCATTTGGATCATCAAATCCAATCCCAAAATTGTCGTCTTTGATTTTGACATTACTTGAGTCTCTCAATCTATCTTCTAACTCCATAATCCTAGACTCGATCAAGTGATGAGACTCGTCAAAAACTAAGGAATCCTTATTTAAAATCTCCATCAAACCACGAAGGTTATATTCCTTCCCCTCAACTAATGAGATCTTTCCTTAAGAGTATTCTCACGTGCCTTAAGATCCTCAATTAATTATTCTCATCATTCCCTATGGCACATGGTTTAAACCTAGCTTCCAACTTCAAGTTATCCTTATTCAATTTCATCATCTCCGCATACAACTCTCGGAAAGCAACTTGAAGTTCACTCCCCTCCTTCTTCCCCTCCTCCTCCTCCTCCTCCTTCTTCTTCTTCTTCTTCTTCTTCTTCTTCTTCTTCTTCTTCTTCTTCTTCTTCTTCTTCTTCTTCTTCTTCTTCTTCTTCTTCTTCTTCTTCTTCACCACCACTCATTTGGGAATAAAAAATAATGACCACGAAATTATCATGCTGAGAATTATATTCATCGAAAGATTTTTTTAATAAGGCTCCCATGACAAGCCATGAACACGGTGTAGTTACGCTTAATGGAGGAATCGGGTTCCTCTTTCGATTCACTATCAATAAGGGTGGAATTGTATGCCTTCAGCTTCTTGCCTTACTTCTCTATCTTAGTCAAAAACTTAGATTCCATATGTCCATAACCCTCACACCCAAAGCATATAACTAAATCATCCCTCTTAAAATTATCATTACATTTTTTAGGGAATTTTATGGACTTATAAAACTTGCTTTTCTCAAGCTTCTTTTCATCTTTCGATTGTTTTTCAAACATGAGAATTTTCTTAAACATTTTTGTAAACATGGACATGTCATTGGAATTGATGTTAAACTCATCATTCAAACCATGTGTTACGTCCTTCCATGCTTACAAAGAAATTCCCTTACTTTTCTTCATATTTTGGAAGGAAACGTGTTGAGTTCATAGGTTTAAAGATCACCCAAATTCTCTTTGAGTTTTTTAGAGTCTATAGTACTCAAAGAATTCAAAGCAGTCACTTTAGAATTAAATCTTCTAGGTAAGAACCTTAAGATTTTCATGACTACTAGAGTTTTGGGTATTCTCTCTCCCATGTTAAAAGGCGAGTTCATCATATCAGATAATCTAGCATATAACTCATCTTAGGATTTACTCTCCTCCATTGCAATGGTTTCAAACTGAGTGGTGAGGGTTTTGACTTTGGAAGCCTTATTCCTTCATGGGTTTGGTGGAGCGTATCCCAAGCTTCTTTGGATATTTCACACTTTATAATACGAGATAACTCCTCCAATGTGATTGCACAAGACAAAGCATTTAAAACACATGAGTTATAATTAGACAATTTGTGATCATCCTCCCTCCAACTTTTTACAGGTTTAGGGACACAAAGTTCACCTACTAAAGTCGTGGGTAGGGTCCACCCCTTAATAAAATCTAACTATAACCATTCATCTATAACCTTAGGTTGTGATTTTATACGCACGTTTCGGTATATGTAATCAGACCCATCAAACATTGGTGGCTTAGAAAGTGAGTTACTTGTAACACCCCATATTTTTAATGATTTTAATTATGAGATTAATTGACTTAAAAATGGAAAATTTATTTATAATTAATTCGAATTTAATTAAATAATTAATAGCGTGACGAGAGTAGTATTTATTTATGTGAATTATGTTGAATATTACTTAATGAGTAAAGTAATATCTAATTATGAATTAATTTTTGTGAGCGAATAATACGATAATTATGAAAATTAAGTCCGGACGCGTGTGTCAGTTATGTCGGGACGTAATTTAATGAAATATCAAGTAATTTATTTATAAGTCACCCATATGGTCATTTTGAGTGCGTCAAAGTGTTCGGAAAGGTCGAGATAGTCAGAAAAGCCTACCCGAGGGTTTAGTTTGGGTCTCAAGCCATTCGCACCCCGAGAGGGTATTTAAGTCATTTTTATTTTAGGAGTAATTAAACCCACGAATTTCTTATGGCTATATCAGCTGCTAGGGTTAGGTATTCTAAGATTATCAAACACAAAAACAATAGAGGCTATTCTAGTAGGAAGGTTAAGAGATCCCAAGCCAATTACCACCCATAGTAGAACCTCTTTCACAATTAAAGCCACCGGAGTGTAGATCGAAAGATGGGGCCATACCCTTCATCATCAAAGGAACATACTTATTATAACAAGGAAAGTATTATTCTTTTTTAAATTCAGCTAGATAAATTATCCATGTGAGTAGAATATGATTAAGAATTAAATTTCATTCATGTAAAGGACAAATTTTGTATTAAATCATATTCTGGGTAGAATTCATGATTAGGATTGAAGTACTGTCATGGAAAAACGACTAGAATTAAATCATGATTAGGATTAAATCATATTCTGGGTAGAATTCATGATTAGGTTGTGTGATACCTAGTATATGGATTTTTATATGTATGACATACCTACCATACTTGCTATCACCGGGAGGTATTTGAAGAGGACAGTCTTGTCTTGAGGAGACCTTCCGGGGGGGGGATTATAGATTGGTGCCTCAGAGCATAGGATCTAATGAACACTTATCTATGAGTGGATAAGGTTGGGTTATATGGGTGTGTAGGTATGTGCATTACCCATTACACCATGGTCCGTGCTCGCCTCCAGTTTGTGTGTAATTTATTTTATTACTATTCCTGAGAGACTCGAAATCGATAGTCCTTATTATGTACGTGAGGTACCGAGACTTGATAGAAGAGTATGTGCACACCGTTTATTTTGCCTATGTGGGGTGTATTATTAGTATATAATATAATAGTGAGATTTATCTATACATACTGTGTTTCTTCTACTATGTTGTTTAGTAAAACAGAATGATGATGCCAATATATATTAAGTGTGCAAGAACTTAATAGGTTAATGACATACATGGAATTAATTAACGGAGTATAAGGAAATTGGTAACGTATATTTCTATTATATAGGTCGAGACAATAGATTAGTTATCATAGATGGAAATTGTTAAAGTCCAGTTAGGCGGGGTAACGTAACTGGGAAGGGTAATAATTATGCGTTAGGAGTTCACACTAGTTGAGAGGTGAGAATCTCAAGTGAGAGCACGTGACTAACATATATATAACTATCTGGTATTTATGCATTTAAATACTTGCTATTTTAAAAATGTTTTGAACTCAAGCTCTGACCCGTTTTTTGTCAAATATATTTTGTTTTTATAAAAACCATTAAGTGCCCAGCCACAGGGACACCAAGCATAGGAGATTCATTCGGTTGACGTGTTGTAGCTGATGTGAAAGTTATAGGACCTTGGTATTAGATGCCTCCATATTTATCCTTGATTCATCCAGAGACATTCATTACAGTCAGGGCATGTTGTCTGTTCTTATATAGAGATAGTAGTTTTCAGACAACTGTTTACATTTCAGTTGTTGGATTTATTTCATTTCAGACTATTGTATTTAGGATTTTGACTGGATGTGTTTACTCTAGACTCAGTTTATTTCATTATGTCGTTTTAATTCCTATGAGTTGATATTGGATGGTGAATATTTAGTTAATCATTTAAATTTCTTTCATGTTTTATTAGAAGATAAAATTTGACATCTGGCTTTTAAATACTTAGTGGTTAGTAATTAATAAAAAGTTTGACAGTGGTGCTAAGACTGATCCAATTGGATATTTTGTTTTAAATTTAATAAAGTACTGATCACCCGGTATTTAATTTGGCAGGGTGTCATAGGTGGTATCAGAGCATCAGGTTCAAGAGTCTTAGGATCTCTGTGACTTATTATGCTCCCAGCGTAGCCTTCTTTGATATATAGCCCTATATTTAGGATTGGTGTATTCAATAATTTTGCCTTTTACATCTTCAGCTATTTTGAGATATTTACTGTGGACTTATAAGCCTCTCTCTCATTTCAGATGCCTCCCATACATGCACAATGAGCTCTTAGGGATGCCCAGCCCGAACCCTAGCCAACTCTGGCTTAGGGTACGATGAATGCTGCGGTGGTTGCTGCTATTGCAGCACAAGAGGTAAATGTATCCTTAGCCATGGTACAGAAGGACCCAACCAAGGTACAAGCAGTGGCCCCAACACGAGATCCCTTTTGCTTGGGAGAGAGTCAGAGATGCCTTCTAGAAGGCACATCCTTCGGAGTTCGCAGGGAGTTCTGATGTTGTGGTAGAGAGCCAATAGAAGAAAGACATCCAGCGGGACTTGAGGATGTATGAGTGTACTGAGGTTCAGAGGTAGATACTAGATACTTTTAAGCTAATGGGAGAGGCACTGCAGTGGTGGGAGTCTATTACCACTTCCGAGGAAAGAGACAACATTATTATTCAGGACTTTTAGGTGTGGTTCAATTGCAAATATTTCTCTTTCACCGTTTAGACTAAGATGAGGCGAAAGTTACTGGATCTCACCAAGGAAGGGAATATCGTTGCGTAATATCAGGAAGAGTTTACAAGATTGATTAAGCTGGTGCCAGATGAGGTACCTACCAAGGGAAAGAAAATTCAAATGTTTATGGACGATTTAACTTGGAGGATTCATCAGAACCTTTGGGTAACCTTTCATTGGGTACATATACTGATGTACTTAACGCTACCTTAATACACTACGAGGATCACCTCTTCCATCTGAAGGGAAGCAAACAAGCGGGGGAGTCCATCCAACAGGGTAGGACAAGAGGTAATGGTGCTAACGGGGCACAACCGGCTCAGAGTCAACAGAGATAGGGCGAGCAGAGTTCCCATCAGGGGAAACCCGCTAAAAAATTCAGATCAAGTGACCACAGGTAGGGACAGGGAGGTTTTAGGCAAGGCCATCAGGGCCAATCTGTCCAGCAGGGACAACAACACTTTCAATAAGGCCAAGGGAGGGGTGGTAACGACCATTAGGGCTGAGGATAATAGGAGCAGAGAGGGGGAAACTTTATGGGTAAGTGATTTGTATGTGGCAAGACTGGTGACTAGTGACTGGTCACAAGAAATAGGAGTGTCCTGAAAAGGGCAGGGCCCCGCAGCAGTAGCAGGGTGCTCGACAGGAGCCCCATCGACATATCTTCCTAACTGCCCTCCTAGCACAACCACAGATGCCACCCTTGCTATTCCAGTAGTTTCGATCCAGTAGGGATATCTATAGTATGGGCGTATTTACATCATCCACCAAGCTACAGTTCCCTAGGCTCCACCTGCAGTTGAGGGTACATTTTCTATCTAGGGGACTTTGGGGCGAGTATTATTTGACATGGTGGCTTCACACTCATTCATTACCACTAGATTTGCACATTCCATGGGATTATTAGACACGTCAAATAGTAAAATTACTAGTGTAGGTTCATCGTTGGGCTATGGGTCACTGATATTCTTTATATGTCGGGGTGTGGGTATAGAGTTTGGGAGATTTATCTTGCCTGTCGACATGCTTGTATTAGATATGTCTGAGTATGAGGCTATTATTAGGATGGAGTGGCTATTTACATATAGGTCCATGATTAATTACAATAGTCGTAGTATTGTGTTTATCGTACTAGGTCAGGAGATGTTTTTGGTTGCGATGCCTCATCCTAAGGGAGGTTCGTCCACCCATTTGTATTATATAGAGGAGGATACCTCTAAGTAGGTAGTGATTCCACTTGATTTGATTCTGGTTATTCATGAGTTCACTGATGAATTTCAGGACATACCAGGGCTATCGCCTAGCAGAGAGATAGAGTTTGTGATAAACTTGATGCCAGGCACTCGGACAATAGGCCGCGCACCCTACCGTATGGCTCTGGAGGAAATGTGGGAGTTATTGGATCATATCGAGCAGTTGTTGGGACAAGGATTCATCCGTAGGAGTACCTCGCCTTGGGGTGCTCACATACTGTTCATAAAGAAGATAGATAAGTCATTACGGTTATGTGTTGACTCCTGGGATTTGAATAAGGTCCCGATACAAAATAAGTATCGGTTACCCCGAATCGAAGACTTATTCGACCAGTTGAGAGGTGTTGCCTACTTCTTGAAGATAAACTTGAGGTCAGGATACCATCACTTACGTTTCAGAGAGAAGGACGTGTCTAAGACTGATTTCTTGACAAGATATGGATCCTATGAGTTCAGGGTTATACCATTTGGGCTAACCAATGCACTGAGTGTGTTTATAGACTTGATGAACAAGGTGTTTATAGAGTTCTTAAATCAGTTTGTCATTGTCTTCATATATGACATCCTGATTTATTCTCAGACTGAGGAGGAGTATACCGAGCATTTGAGGAACATTTATAGACACTATGTGAGCACGGGTTGTATGAAAAATACGAGAAGTGTGGGTTCTGGCTGAGAGAGTTTCAGTTTCTGGGGCACATGGTTTTTTAGAGCGGGATATCCGTAGATCCGGGGAAGGTGTCAATGGTGAGGGAGTGGGGGAAACCCACAACACCGATAAAGATACGTAGTTTCTAGGGGCTAGCCAGATACTACAGACGATTTATTTGGGGATTCTAAAAAATAGTGGCTCCGTTGATTAATTTGACTTGTAAAGGGGTGCCATTTATCTGGGATGATGCCTTCCAGTTAGCTTTTGATGAGATGAAGGACAAGCTGACTTCAGCACTAGTTCTAGCACTGCCCAAGTCGAGAGTAGAATACCTGGTGGATAATGATGTGTCCTTACTAGGACTTGGAGGTATGCTTTAGTAGGAGGATAAGGCTATAGCTTATTCTTTCCGTAAGCTTAAGCCTCACGAGAGGAATTACCCCACTCACAACTTGGAGTTAGCGGCATTCTTGTTTGCACTCCGGATATGGGGACATTATCTCTTACTGGAGAAATTTTATCTTTTCTCAGATCACAAGTCATTACAGTACCTGTTCACACAGCGGGAATTAAATATGCGTCAGCAGAGGTGGCTTGAATTTGTGAAAGACTATCTGTTTGATAACCAATATCAACCGAGGAAGGCTAACGTGGTAGCAGACGCGTTGAGCCGTAGGCCAACAGGTGAGGTGGTCGAAGTGTGGAAGGAAAAATGGAAGGAGATGGGATATAAGGATGTAGTTTCCCTCTCATTCATGTCAGTGATGATGGTTACACTCGATATCGTTACTAAGGTGATACAGGCCCAGGCAGTAGACTCATTTTGTCAGGATTGGATTGTACAGCTTTTGGCCGAGGGGGCATAGTCGTATTCTGTGAGTTCAGATGGGGACTTACGATTCAATGGGAGACTAGTATTTCCAGAGGGGGAGGATTTGTGACATGCCGTGATGGCCGAGTCACACGGTTCATGATTTTTGATACATCCCGGAGGGGATAAGATGTACCATGATATGCAGAAACAATACTGGTGGAGTGGAATGAAAAAATACATCGTCGAGTTTGTTTCGAAATGTGGCACTTGTCAGCTAATAAAAGTGGACCACCAGAGACCGCCAGGAATCCTACAACCATTAGACATCCCTATGTAGAAATGAGATAGCATTTTCATGGATTTCATCATAGGGTTGCCTACATCGTAGAGGGGTCACGACTCCATATGGGTGATTGTGGATCGTCTGACCAAGGTAGCTCCTTTTCTTCCAGTTCGAACCGATTATACTATGGGGCAGTTCTCTAGTACGCTCAGATCTTCATTATGGAGGTAGTGAGACTCCACGGGGTGCCCCTTGATATTGTGTCCGACCGGGACAAGATTTTTGTGTCTAGATTTTGGGAGAGCTTCCAGGAGGCCGTGGGTACGGAGTTACGATTGAGTTCAGCCTATCACCCGTAGACTGATGGGTAGATCGAACGAACGTGTCAGATGATAGAGTATATATTGCGGATGTGTATCCTTGATTTTGGCGGGGGCTGGGAGAAATATCTTCCACTGGTGGAGTTTGCTTATAATAACTCCTACTAGTTTACTATTGGCATGGCTCAATTCGAGGCGTTATATGGTAGGCCTTGTCATTATCCAGCGTGTTGGCTAGAGGTGGGGGACAACAAGCTACTTGGGCCAGAGGTTATTCAGGATAGCTCGGCTAGGATTGAGATGATTTGGAACCATATTCGGGTTGCTCATGATAGACAGAATAGCTACATCGATGCCAAGAGTTTATTCAGGGAGTTCAAAGTGGGGGGTCAGGTGTTGTTACGAGTATCTCCTATTAAGGGGGTAATGTAGTTTGGGAAGAAAGGGAAGTTGGCACCGAGGTACGTAGGGCCATTCCCTATCAATTGAGCAAATTGGGCCAGTGGCTTACAGACTTGGGTTACCGGAGCACTTGCATCGGATTCATAACATGTTCCATATTTCTTCGTTGAGGAGATATCTTCGGGATGAGTTATCCCACACTCATATTTATTTAGAGGAGATTGATCTACAACCCGATTGTTCCTATGAGGAAGGGCCAATTGCTATTCTAAACCGTAGCGAGAGGAAACTAAGGTCAAAGGTAGTGCTGTTAGTACGTGTTCAGTGGAGACATCATAACGTCGAGGAGTTTACCTGGGAGCGTGAGGATGAGATGCACAACAAATATCCAGAGTTATTCTTACCAGGTATACCTTTATTTTTTCAAATTTCGGAGCGAAATTTCGTTATTAGGGGGAAGTATGTAATACCCCCTATTTTTAATGATTTTAATTATGGGATTAATTGACTTAAAAATGGGAAATTTATTTATGATAAATTTGAATTTAATTAAATAATTACTAGCGTGACGAGAGTTTATATTTTTTGATGTGAATATGTTTAATATTACTTAGTGAGTAAAGTAATATGTAGTAATGAATTAATTATCGCGAGCGAATAATATGACAGTTATGGAAATTAAGTCGGGACGCATATGTCAGTCGTGTCAAAATGCAATTTAATGAAATATAAAGTAATTTATTTATAAGTCACCCGTATGGTCATTTTGAGTGAACCAAAGTGTACGGAAGGGTCGAGATAGTCAAAAAAGCCTACCCGGGGGTTTAGTTTGGGTCTCGAGGCATTTTTACGCCAAATCGGCACCTCGGGAGGGTATTTTAGTCATTTTAATTTTAGGAGTAATTAAACCCATGAATTTCCAAAGTCTCTGCTAGGGTTAGGTATTATAAGATTATGAAACAGAAAAACAAGAGAGGTTATTTGAAGAGGAAGGAGAAAAGATCCCAAGGCAATAACCACCCATAGTTGCACCTCTTTCATAATTAAAGCCATCGGAGTGTAGATCAAAAGACGAGGAACGCGCCCATACCCTTCATCATCAAAGGATCAGACCTACTGTAACAAGGCAAGTATTGTTCTTACTTAAATTCATCTAGATAAATTATCCATGTTAGTAGAATATGATTAAGAATTAAATTTCATGCATGCAGAGGAGAAATTTTGGATTAAATCATATTCTGGGTAGAATTCATGATTAGGATTGAAGTATTTTCATGGAAAAATGAAATTTAATATATTCTGGGAATCGTTATGTAGAGGATTTAGAGTTTTGACCATGTTCTTGAAGAAAAGCCATAACTAGGGTTCTTGAGGGTTAAATTAGAATTCAATTGAAAAGTTAATGAATCTTGATGTTTAAATGATTCTTATACGGTTAAAATTTTCCATATGTGTTAATTTAATATTTAGCACCTTCTTTTTGGTGTTCGGTAATGAATTAAGAAGGTTTTAGAGAATTTTTGTTGAAGAAACCCGTAGTTGAAAATTGCAGAAAACCCAGGCTGATACCTGTTCAATCGATCGATTGATCGACCAAAGAATGTTGCTCGATCGATCGACCCATTTCTTCGATCGAACGACTCCCCTGAAAAATGTGACTTATTTTCCATTTTTAGTTTCAATGCAACCAAAACTTTTAGGAACCCATAATGTTGATTAATTGAATATAATGGGACTTAGGGAAGGTCAGTAGGGTTATAGTTAAGGCCCGAAAAGTGTCACTATGTATGGGATTAATTGGGGAAATTTACAAGTGTTTCTTTGAATGCGTTACGATCGGAAATTTATGGATTGGGGATTAATTCGAACAGTTGATGTCTTAGAGTTAACACTAGTAGTAGGGGGACATTATAGTACTGAATTAACCTAAGGAATAATTGGGCAACTTCGTAAACCTTTTGGATAGGAAAAGGTACCTAAATTTATACGACGAGAGTTAGGGTGTTAATTAAATTTACATATGATATATGGGCTATTAATACAACGTGTAAAACTTGTAATATGGGATGTGTGAATATCAAAATTGAAATTATAAATACTTAGGTTGTGTGAATACCTATTGTATGGATTTTTATATGTATGACATACCTACCATACTTGCTCTCACCAATAGGTCGTTGAAGGGGACAGTCTTGTCTTGAGGAGCCCTTTGGGGGGGATTATAGATTGGCGCCTCAAATCATAGGATCTAAGGATGACTTATCTATGAGTGGATAAGTTTGGGTTATATGGGTGCGTAGGTATGTCCGTGACCCATTACACCATGGTCCGTATTCACCTCCAGTTTATGTGTAATTTGTTGTGACACCCCGTCTAATTAAATACTGGGCGATCAATCCTTTATTAAATTAAAATTAAGGTGAACAGTTGGTTCATTCTTAGCATCATTGTCGCAAAATAAAATTTCCCAATTTAAACACCCTAAATAATTAAGCTAAGTGTCAAAACAATTTAAAACTTGATTTCCATTTTTATTAAATTCCAATTTGAAAACCTTTTAAATAACCAACAGTTTAAGAATCACATAAGTGCTACGGATAACAATCAATACAAAAGAATTAATCCACCTAGATTAACCAAACCAAATTTAAACTACAAATGAAACCATCCTGACAAGAGTTAATTCTCAAAGAGTACCGAATACTGAAAATAAATGAACATACATCTTTGACAAATCTATACTGAATGGGAAATGGGTGACACATGCCCTAACTATGAAGAATTATAACAAGAACCGAATCAATGAAGAGGACGTCTACAACAAAGACCTACAACTCCCACATAAGCTACAGCGCGTCCAATCCAAAGAACCTATGCATGATGCCCCTGTGGCTGGGCACCTGTAATATATACATATATATATATATATATATATATATATATATATATATACATACAAGAGAGAAGAGATAACAGAAAACGGGTCAGAGCCCGATTGTAAAACAGTTTAAAAAATAGTTTAGCAAGTATTTAAAATGCTTACCTGCTAATGCAACTACCATGCAAGTATGCGACACTCTCTTGAGAATTCTCACCTATCATCTAATGTGCACGTATACCGTACTACTAAATCTCAAAAGTCTATCTCACTTATTCTCCACGAAGTTTTATCTCGAGAATTATTAGGGTAATAATATTTAGTTTAGAAAATTAATCTCTTCAAGATTTATTACACTATTTAGAACAAATCGGTACCGTTATGAAGTTCCCGAACCCATTAAGAAAGTTGCAACATTTATTCATTACTTAACTACTTATACACACAGTAGAAAGTTCCCATTTAAGTATACATATATATATATTAGTCTCCCGTATAATATATATACTAACGGCACCCCACATAAAAACTATGGTGCTGGCATACTCTGCTATCAACTCCCTGTATCACACATATTTAGGGAAATGCCAGTTCGGAATCACTCTCGAACTGCATTAACATAAAACACATACAAATGGAGGCGAAGCATAGTTCCAAGTCACTAAGAGGTCAGCACATACCCTCACGTCTCTTAGGACCATCTGACTATCAATCAGATAGCCTGTACCAAGGAATCCTATGTTCTAGGGTACGAGTTAATATCCCCCATAAAGGTCCAATCGAGATAAGACCGTCCCGACGCGGAAACCCCCGCGATAGTAAGTAACCCGAGTATGATTTTTATATAGATATAATATATGCACAATCAGACAGTCATCTATATGTATGAAAAATTAGGTGCGCTCACGACCCCTAATTATAATTATCCGTTATTACACATTTTACTCGATTATTTCGTATAACGGACTCGTTATTTGTATTCTCATTTATTATTCACTTCATACTCACTTCTCCTTTCTCGAAGTATTCTAAGTATAATTTCAGTAGGCATTCACTCACTTACGTTCCGATCTAATTCCCTTACGAGTCTTGATCTTTTTATTAAATATACGCATGATTTCTTATACACATGAATCATTCCTCGTTAACCCAAAATCTCATCCTACACTAAAATGTTACTCACCGGGGTCTACCTAGGCCCTACTGGTCATCTCTATATCCCATTATAATCCAACAACAATAATCAAGGGTTCCCATACATCTTAATCGGATTAAAATAACAAATGAGAAATATGCAGTTTTCCAGGAGGGGTCGATCGATCGAAGAAAAGGGGTCGATCGAACGATGCTCTTGGCTCGATCAATCGAGCAACCAGTTCTTGCCCAGAAACTGCAAATTAAACCTACAGGTTTCATCTTCCAATTTCTCCAAAAGTGTCATTAACAACTCTAGAATTCTCAAATAACAGTACTACGAGTTCTATATACATATATACAAGATTTCCTACGTGAAAGTTGTATAAATTCATCAACGATATCGGATTAATGGGGTAAAATTGACATAATCTTTAAGAACCCTAATTTTGAAAGAAATATACATTCCTCTAATTATTTCCCAGATTTCTTATTTCTAAACTCATAATAATTCGCTGGTAATCCTCTACATATGATGGGTTTATCCAGAATATATGTAATCTCTCTAAACATAAGATTTAAAGTCTCTAAATTAACAATTTCTTTCATAAAATATGATCTTGGAAATCCTAAACTAACATGAGTGAGGCATTAACCAAAAATAAAGCAAGATAGATACTTGCCTGAAATTCAAGGTTCTGATTTTGTGGATGAAATGGTATGGTTGCATTCCTCGTCATGCAATCTACGTTTTGGTGGTGGTGGCAGTTCAAACGGGTGAGTCCTTAGCCTTGAGTTGCTTGGAAAGCTCTCCAACTCCTTCTCTAATGGCCGTTCTTTTATTTTGTGTTTGCTAAACCTAAGAGACAACTCCAAATGGCTGATATAACCTAATTAAATTCATGGGTTTAATTATCCAAAAATGCAAGATGTCTATAATACCCTCTCGGGATGTCAAATAGGTCTAAAAACGCCCCGAGACCCAAACTAAACCTCCGGGTACACTTTTCTGACCATCTCGACCCTTTCGAACACATTGGCGCACTCAAAATTATCATACGGGCAACTTATAATTTATTCACTTTATATAATAATAATTTAGTCCTGACACGACACAGGCGCGTCCCGACTTAAATTTCCATAATTGCCATTTTATTCACTCGTGACAATTTTTAACAAAAAAATCAATTCTAGATATTACTTTACTCAATAATTAATATCTCACGAATCAAAAAACTTTTAATAATTACTAACTCTCGTCACGCTAGTAATTTTTTAAAATAACTTTCACGATTAAAATTAAATTAATTTATCTCAATTAAATTTAATAAATCCCTAAATTTAAAAGCCATAAAAATACGGGGTATTACATACTTCCCCCCTAATAACGGAATTTCGTCCCGAAATTCGGAATGTAAGGCCTACCTGGTAAAACACATTTTGAATACCTTAACAGTACGCAACCTATCCACATAGTAAAGCACTCAATCACTATGGCCCTCGCCTCACAACAAGCTTATTTAACACTCTTCATTAAAGATACTTCACATTTTGCTCCTATCCGACAACATTCGCATAAGTCACGCATATACACTATTAATTCCCATTATTTCAATATCATTGGGAGGCCGCACCTCACTACATGACAACTACTCGGATTTATTGAAACACAAAACTCCCATGCTGAGAGAAACCCTACGAACATCTGACCCCTCTTGTTCACCTAAAACAGTCGTGGAATTCCACTATAGTCATCGGATTATTCTCGACCGATCCAAAATTCTGATTATCCGCTCACCTCTAAACATACGCAGAGAGAGAATAGTTAAGGTTTTTCCACACCAAAACTTCAATAAGCACCTCGTTCACGACAAATAGGTATGAGTGCTTTCACGGACTCTACCATTAGGTAATATCCTCCCCCACTTACCATACTATTCCACTTGTTAGCCATAACCGTTGTGGAAACGAAATGATCACCAAGATTCTAAAATCACCTTCACGCGACTCCACTACTCGTTAATCACTGTGCGCCTGCTCCTCGGCCATGGATGATACCTCCTACTCAAAACGAAACGTTATCTTCGCTGTTTCCTGAAATCCCATATTGAAGGTGGGATTCACAAATTTCATCCTGATTCAGAAAATAATACCGTGTAGGACTACGTACCGGCGCGATCCCTTCCTTTCAAAGGAAGACTGGGGCACACTAGTTAATATTATAAATCACCCCAAAGGAATGTCAATCACTTCCTTCTTGGGTGACTTACTCCACATGTTCGGATGAACCATTGATCTTACCTTGAAGATGGCAACCCATCCAAGGACTTTACCGACTTTACCGCCCTCTTCCATTATAGGAATTGTTGATAACCACAAAATTCTCTAGTTGATCCCCTTATTCCAATCGATCTCTATCTATGAGTGGTGCATGTAGAGACTACTCACTATGTCCCGCTCAACATCGAATTTCCTTGAAATGTCTCACATTAAGTGACACTTAATACTCCCTTTCCTTCCTTAGTGTATATCGAAAGTTTTGACCCGTGCACTTTTCTCCACGATGCGCACTTCTGGATCTTTTATACCTTACTAACATTATCACTCTTTGTATGCACAACTCGCTCTCAACATTTGATTAATTACAACTCCGTCCCAAGTGTTCTCTATATAGTTAAATTCTACCCTTCTCAAGGAATACCCCTTTGTAAGCGGCTTCCCACAGCCTTCCAACTAGATTCAGTGTGCTACTCTGATTGCACATGTATATATGGATTTATCATATTTCACACGGTGCTTAATCCACTCTACCACTTTTACTTCGTTATGTTAGTCCCACAAACATATATTCCACACGTCTATTCCCATGTCCCTTCAACTCGGACGATTTTTAACATCAACTAACCAGGATGTCTAGACACCCTATAAACCGTGCATACTAGTGTAAGCATCACATACGCTTCACACCTAATAACCAAATCTTTATTTTCCTAATGCTCACAACGTGATTGGAACACTTGGGTACTCACACTCACCCTAGAAATCAAAATTTTAAATCCTCCTTATCATTATTTCACGCCTCAACTCGTGGTGGTAAAACAAACTTTCAATGCTTTCTTACCACGCAACCGACTCCACTGGCCTTAAATCATAATTCAATTATCTGCTCCTAGTACGACCGAGGTACTGAAATCATGAACTAATGACCAAACATCTCCCTATTTCTAACCTTACGCTAAGTTTCATGCGTGGGATGTCTCGCAAAGATAAATCCAAACAAGGAAACCCCCGATACACTACTACCTAGCATTCTCGGTTATGGAAATCGATTAGGCCCTCCGTCCATAGCATGTACCCCTATTTTCCCGTTTCCTGGCAGAAAATTACGTCTCCTCCCGAAATTACACTTAACAAAGAACATTTTGCCAATTGCACTATCGTACAGTATTGGTGGTGATTGCATTCCATAAACCTTGAATACATACAATCGGGATTCTCAAAATCCCTTTTCCCAATCAGAGGGGTATAAATCTTAACTCCCACATCTCTAAAGGATGGGTATAACAATGCACTCTTTCTATCACCAAGTCCTGAGCACTAAACATAATACTGAGTTAAATCTTTTCGCTCAATCGTAAACCCGATACGTACTGAATCATAATAATAAAGTCCCTACACACCGGTATCGAATATCTCGAGCCCACTATCCCCTTCGAAGTCTCTTGGATAGACAATATATAAGTGCGAGTCCAACCCTCTTGCAGGTGAGGCCTCGCCAGAACAAAACATGTTGTACTAATGCAACCACTCCGATAGCCTTACAATAACTGACTACTATCGTACTGACCATTTCTATAATGTTGTAATCAATACCATAATATACTCGTATATCACATCACTAAAACGAGTAACCTCAATAAAGTATATAACACTATTAATATGCTCATTCATCCTCCGTGGATAGCACTAAGGAAAATCCTGCTACACTAAATAAAAATATTCACATAATAATATCGTTCGTAGTTATATGCATTAAACTCGTCTCACATGCTAATCTGGCAATGAACAAAATATAATGACTCGTTCGTGTCACATAAAACACGCCTCATCCTCTGAGGATAAAACTTATACTTCTACCTTGCCAATCGTCTTGATTGCACAAATGGTCTCCGGACGTAACACGCCTGCCCAACCAACACAAAACTACTCTAATCGTTGTCTTTTACTAGGCACCATACTCTTATCCCTTTACTCACTTCGGGAAAACATCAACGCGTACGATTTCACTCTCCACAAAGTACCTCTACACATAATCCACTTATCACCTGTCTTACCAACCATATTAGGATTATCCTTATCTCAGACTTTGGTAGGCTCAATTCATGTTGGCTATCCCCCGTGGTTCCCTTAGCCTTGTTGGCCTTAAAGAACATGATACTAGCTACAATAGTCCTTACTGAATTTGCCATCGCTTTGGTAAGAATTCAGCTATTCGAATCATTTAAATGGGTCCCCTGATGTGTATCTCCACCCCCTTGTGGTGCTATACTACCATTGTTCCATCCAGTCTTATTCTTGACTAACTTTTTCGATTCTTTTAGCTTCCCACACAAAGAAGCATTAACATCTATATTGTCAAAGCACGACATTGATAACTTCTGAATCGACCGTCGAGCAGAATTCCCTTTTTGGTGTTATTAACTATTTTTACAAGTTGATCTCCCACTTGGAGTCCTCTCCTATATTTATATCTACATCCTTCGATACAAGATTCGCTAATGGAATAGATTCATATTCACAAATGGACCTCTGTCAAGTCCTTCTGTGATGAGTTCAGAATAACGTTTACTTATTATCCTTAACATCTGATGAAGGAACATGCAGTCAAAATGTACCTAAGATTCTTCTACAGGCATAGCATTTAACTTCTAAAAATGGTGGATGACTGCCACCATTATAACTTCGTTCCGACAAGCTAAGAAAAATTTTCTCCAAATTTTCACTTTCAGTTAGCCACACTCCGTCCTATGTCTACACCTTTGGATACTTTACCTCCTTTGGCTAATACACACAATTCCCGCATTTCTAGAATTCCCACTAACAGTTCTCTACAATGCTTCGTCTGAATTTTCCCAGTCGTGCCACGTTGGGGTGAGTTTACTCTTGTACCACTTTCGACTATAGAAACATTTGGAAACCATAAGTTGCTCCCTAGCCGTCTTTACAGTCCTGGCTTCCCGTGCCATAATATGGTTGACCTTAACTACAGTCATCATCTTCGAATATGATTTACAACCTCAACTGATCCTTGCCTCCTGCTGTCCGCCCAACGGCCCTTGCCTGCCATATTTCATTATTCGAACACGCCCAAACGTAATCAAGATTCACTAATGTCCATACGTTATAGCAGGAGAATGGAATCTCACCATAGAAAACAACAATCCTAAACATAGGGCTCTATATCAAACAAAGTAACGCTGGAAGCATAGTAAGTCGTACAGATCCTAAGGACACTATAACCTGATGCTCTGATACCACCTGTGACACCCCGCCTAATTATATACCGGGCGATCAATCCTTTATTAAATTAAAATCAAGGTGAACAGTTGGTTCATTCTTAGCATCACTGTCGCAAAATAAAATTTCCCAATTTAAACACCCTAAATAATTAAGCTAAGTGTCAAAACAATTTAAAACTTCATTTCCATTTTTATTAAATTCCAATTTGAAAACCTTTTAAATAACCAACAGTTTAAGAATCACATAAGTGCTACGGATAGCAATCAACACAAAAGAATTAATCCACCTAGATTAACCAAACCAAATTTAAACTACAAATGAAATCATGCTGACAAGAGTTAATTCTCAAACAGTACCGAATACTGAAAATAAATGAACATACATCTCTGACAAATCTATACTAAATGGGAAATGGGCGACACATGCCCTAACTATGAAGAGCTATAACCAGAACCGAATCAATAAAGAGGTCGTCTATAACAAAGACCTGCAACTCCCACATAAGCTACAACGCGTCCAATCCAAAGTACCTATGCATGACGCCCCTATGGCTGGGCACCTGTAATATATACATATATATATACAAGAGAGAAGAGATAACAAAAAACGGGTCAGAGCCAGATTGTAAAACAATTTAAAAAAATAGTTTAGCAAGTATTTAAAATGCTTACCTGCTAATGCAACAACCATGCTAGTATGCGACACTCTCTTGAAAATTATCACCTCTCATCTAATGTGCATGTCTACTGTACTACTAAACCTCAAAAGTCTATCTCATTTATTCACCATGAAGTTTTATCTCGAGAATTAACAGGGTGATAATATTTAGTTTAGAAAATTAATCTCTTCAAGATTTCTTACACTATTTAGAACAAATCGGTACCGTTATGAAGTTCCCAAACCCATTAAGAAAGTTGCAACATTTATTCATTACTTAACTACTTATACGCACAGTATAAAGTTCCCATATAAGTATAAATATATATATTAGTATCCCATATAATATATATACTAACGACATCCACATAAAAACTATGGTGCTGGCATACTCTACTATCAAGTCCCTGTATCACACATATTTAGGGAAATGATAGTTCGGAATCACTCTCGAACTGCATTAACATAAAACACATATAAATGGAGGCGAAGCATAGTTCCAAGTCACTAAGAGGTCAGCACATACCCTCACGTCTCTTAGGACCATCTGACTATCAATCAGATAGCCTGTACCAAGGAATCCTATGTTCTCGGGTACGAGTCAATATCCCCCATAAAGGTCCAATCGAGATAAGATCGTCCCAGCGCGGAAAACCTCATGATAGCAAGTATCACGAGTATAATTTTTATACAGATATAATATATGCACAATCACACAGTCATATAATTTTTATCTCTGACTGAGGAAGATCTACTAAATTTTCTCAGGCAAGGGTGTCTGAGGAAGCCAAGGAATCCTATCTTCATCTGAAATGCCTTCTTGATTGGGAAGTGACCAACAATGTTGCCTATTGCAAAATGATTGAAGAAATGCAGGAGGATAATAAGGAGGCCAATGCTCTTTTGTATGATAGCTATGAGAAGAAGTACAAGTCCTTAAGTGAAGGTTGGGGCTTTGAAAAAAAGTTGGAAAATTTTTCTTCTCACTTTTGAAGACATGAACTTTTGCTCAACCGTCAAGTAGAGGAAGCCAGAGCCATTGCCAAGATGTTGGAGGAGGAAAACAATAATTTAAGAGATGATATAAATGCCTTGAAGTCTTTTTCTACTGCTATTGCTACCACCGACAAAGGTCATTCTTTCTTAGATACTGAAAATGCCAGGTTAATGGAGGAATTTGAGGCACTGAAAAAGACTAAGTCTACATATTCTTCCCGAGCAAGAATTAGACCTGACCGAGGAACCACAGATGAGGCTAGGACTCAACGAACCCTTTCTAACCAAGATGCCCAGCTAAAGGCCAAAAACTAAGCACTTACTGAGATGTCTCAGAAGCTTCAAACTTATTCTGAGCAACTTGCCACTCAGTCTTCTTAACTATAAGTTAAGGATGGGGTGCAGAAGAAATTGCATCGCCAAGTTGAGAGGCCGACCTTCCAATTTTCCAAGCAACCTAGAGAGATCTGGATGGACTGGTATAATGAAGCTTTGGGTATTTTGATGCTAAGTGTAAATAGGCCCAGAATGAATGCTACAAATGGGTTGGCCCAATTGTCTAACAGTGTTGAAGGTAGAATAAAATAGTCATTTTTGAAAATAGTATGATACTGGGTTGTTAGCCTTGAAGATCCTCCATTTATACTATATGTTAACTAGATTCCTTCCAACACAATTCCCTAGGCCCTTATTTCTAAATATCTGGGAGACTATGGGCTGCATGACTAGCTGGAAATCATCTAACCTCCTCATTTGTTAGATCGGCCAAGCAGTACTAATAGGAGAATGCTTCAAGACTTTAATTTTATCAATTCTCCTTATACTTTAGATGATCCTCCAGGTGGCATCGATCCAGTTTCCAAAGCTGAGGGGAAACACCCTTTAAAATAACGTCTTGTATTTCTTTTGTAAACACAGTTATGTAATCATTTTTCAAATTAATGAAAAATCATTTGATTAACTTATCTTGTTGATCTCTGAATGTGACTGTTTTCTGGATGTTAATGATTTCTTCTTTTTCATTAGTTCTATTGACACACTTAGATTAAAATCTAAATTTAGTATCAATTACCAATGAATACATAGGTTCTACTAGGATACTTAGATTAAAATCTAAATTTGGATCTAGTTACCCATGTGTCTCCAAAGATTTTACTAGCACACCTTCGTACTTAGGTTTTCTATATTAGTTACCAATGGTGTGACCAGGTGTATGTGGAATATGTGCCTACATTCATCTTGAGGAATCTTCGCAAAGTTCTTCTTGCACTTTACCTAATAGGATAAAGATTTTGTTTTATCCTTATACATGTTGACCATCTTGAGGTCGTAGTAACTTGTTTGGTATGATGCCGATCAAGTTTTTCTTATGCTGAAAACTTATTGCTTATGCCGACCAACATTGCTTGTGCTGAGCAACTTATTACTTATCCCGATCAATATTGTAAGTTCCAGGTCGGATGACTACAGAAATACGTTAGGTCCCATGCCAGTTCGCCTCAAGTTTATTATTTTTCTGAAGCGCCTTCTTCAGCACATGATCTCCCTTCTCTAAGTTGGTCATATTCGCCCTTATATTATAAAATTGAGTTGTTCGCTGCTAGTAAGCTGCATTTCTCAAACCAACGTCTTCTCGCACCTCTTCTAGCATATTCAAATTCGACCGTCGCATTAGATCACTCATAGGAGAGTTAAAATATAAAAATCTATGGGATGGAAAACCCAACTCAGCTGGTATAACTGCTTCGGTCCCAAATGCTAACATGTATGGGGATTCTTTATTTGCAGTCCTAGGGGTTTTTTGGCACACCCATAAAACAGAGTATGTCCCGTTGATCCAGTTTTCCTTTGCATCATTAAGCCTTTTCTTCAACCCACTTAGTAGAGTTTTATTTGTAACTTAAGTTTTCCCATTACTCTGAGGGTGGCCTAGAGCAGAGCGTAATTTTGGATGTTAGACTGAGCACAATAAGATGCGAATACCTCATTGTCAAACTACGTTCCATGGTCAATGATGAAGGCATAAGGTAGCCCATATCTGCAAATGATGTTCTTCCAAATTAATTTGTAGAACTTATCATTAGGCATGTCTATCAATGGTTCTGCCTCCATCCACTTTGTAAAATAGTCCACTGTAACAACCAAGTACTTGAATCTTCCTCGGGTGGTCGATAATGGCCCGACCAAGTCTATTCCCCACATAGAAAATGGCCAAGGTGAAGTGATTGGGCTGAGAGCAGCCTGTGGAGTCTTGTGAATACTGAAATACCTTTGGCATTTGTCACACTTTTTAGAAAAAGCTGCACAATCCGTTACTATAGTTGGCCAGCAGTATCCTTGCACACTTATTCGCTGCAGAAGTGTTCTTCCTACAATGTGAGCTCTATAAGATCCTTCATGTACTTCTTGAATTAGTTCTGGAACCTCTGCTGGATGAACGCAATGATGTAAATTAACTGTCAATCCTCTTCTGTACAAAACTCCTTTGTCTAGCACATATCTGGCCGCTTTATACTTCAACATTTTAGCTTCAACTATGTCTGGTGGAAAGGTTCCTTCTTCAATATATGCTCTGATGGGATCCATCCAAGATGGGCCCATGTCTAGAGCGATAAAATTGATCATCAAATCATTATTTATACTCATATTGGCCAAAATCTCAATAGGAATAGTTCTTCGGAGTTCAACTCTGATAGCTAAAGCTAGTCGAGCAAGAGCATCTTCTCGAGCATTTTCCACTCTTGTAATTATGTTCAGCAAAACAGCTGATAATTTTGCTATTACCTCCATTACTTTGGACAAGTATCTGACTGTCAATTCGCCTTTATCTCCATACAAGATCAAGATTTTATTTACTACTAACTAGGAATCACTATGTGGTACAACTTGCTCGACATTCATTGATTGGGCTAGACTCAAGCCCACAATGAGAGATTCATATTCTGCTTTATTATTTGAGGCTTTGGAATTAAAATCGTAGAGCATATTTAATATCAATATTATCAGGAGTGTTAAGTTTTTTACCTGCTCCACTGCCTGTTGCATAAGATGACCCATCAACGTACAAGTTTCGTATTGGGAGATCGTTGACAAATGCTTGGTCTGTCAAAATCCCATAGTGGAATGTTTTCTCCTTGCTTCCTCACACTTTTTGGACATCTCCTTTGTTCAGGAAGAGGAATCTGGTAGGTTGGCAATGACCTCTTCTGGTAAAAGTTCCTCTGGACCTTGACTCTTAGCAACTTTATTTTCTCCTGATCCTTGCTCGGCCTACTGAATTTGTTACTCAATAACCTCGGGGTAAGTGAATTCAGCTATGAAATCTTCTACTGCTTGGACTTTTAGAGAAGACCTTGGTTCATAGATAATATCATACTCCCCAAATTCCACTTCCCAATACATTAATCTTCCAGACTTCTCTGGCTTGTGTAAAGCCTGCCTGAGTGGCATATCAGTGTATATTACTATCGTATGGGCTTGAAAATAAGGCTTCATACATCTAGATGCTTCAATCAACGCTAGTGCTAACTTTTTTAGGTGAGGGTACCTAATTTTTGCTCCTCGAAAAGCTTTACTGGTGTAGTAAATAGGCTTTTGAAACTCCATTCTCATCTCTGATCAAAGCAGAGCTCACCGCTGATTCAGAAATAGAAAAATGCAGGTACAATTTCCCCCCATAATTAGTCGAGAAAGCAGCGGAGGTGACCCCAAATACTTCTTCAACTCCAGAAAAGCTTTCTCACATTCTTCGTTCCACTCAAAACTTTTTCTGAGTATTTTAAGAAATGGTAGGAACCTATATGTAGCTCGGGACACAAACCTGTTCAGAGCTGCTACTCGCCCAGTTAGACTTTGCACATCTTTCTTGCAAGTCGGGGACTGCATCTCAAGTAATGCCTTAATCTTGTCTGGGTTTGCACCAATTCCCCTCTGATTTACTATATACCCGAGGAACATTCCTTTCTATACTCCAAAGATGCATTTGACTGGGTTTAATCTCATCTGATGCTTCTCAAGTTGATCAAAAGTCTAGCTGATTTCGGCGATATGGTCAAACGGGTTTTTCTCTTTGTAAGCATATAATCCACGCACACTCTCATGTTTTTAACTATTTGATCCTCAAAGACCTTGCTCACCAACCTTTGATACATAGCACCTACATTTTCCAAACCAAAAGGCATAATATTATAACAGTAAGTTCCTTAGGGAGTGATGAAAAAAGTGTTTTCCCTGTCTTCAGGCTTCATTTTAACCTGATTATAACTATAATAAGCATCCATAAAATTGAGCAACTCATGTCCTAAGGTAGCGTCCACAAGCTAATCTATTCGGGGCAATGGAAATTGATCATTTGTGCATGCTTTGTTAAGGTCAGTGAAGTCAATGCACATCCTCAACTTTTTATTTTTCTTCTTGTCCATCACTATATTGGCCAACTTATCTGGATATTTCACCTCGACAATGAAGGTTACTTTCTGAATATTTTCAATGTCCTCTTGTATGGCTTGGTTCTTCTCGGGGCTGAACACTCTTCTCCTTTACTTCACTGGCTTGATTTCTTTATTAAAATTGAGCTCATGGAAAATTAAGTTAGGATCAATTCCTAGCATATCTTCGTGACTCCAAGTGAACACATATTTTCTTTGTCTAAGGAAGTTCACTAGTTCCTGTTTAAGAACAGGATCCAGTGTTGTTCCAACTTGATTAATGCACTATGGTTTGTCGTCATCTAATACAATGCTTTCTGTTGCCTCTATAATCTGACCCTTTACCAACTCTATCTCCTCCCTTGGATCTAAGGTTTCAACCTCACATTCTTCATCAGGTTCAGAAGTATCCACTTGGTACATGGAGGTTTTCCTCTTTGTTTCTTCCAGCTCTTCTTGCTCTGTAGATGAATAGTAGCATTATGGAGCTACTTTTTTTTTAATCACATTTCATAACTCCTACACTAAAGTTAGTAGGGAATTTCAATCATTGATGAACGGTAGAGGGCACTGCCTCAAACTTCTTCAGCCGAACTCTTCCCATAATTATATTCTACGCTGAATGGACATTTTTATCCATTAAAAAGAAATAAATTTTCTCTATTCGGTTGGTTGGCCATGTACCAATCATTGCTTCCATCTTGATGGTTACCAAAGGGAAGACTTTCTCTCCTGCAAAACCTATTAGTGGTCGATGATAGGGCTCTAACTGGATGAGCTTAAAGTTCAAGCTGCGAAAATAAGGATAGAACATGATATTTGTTGAGTTACCATTATCTACTAACACTCTAGAGACAATGATATCCTCCTTTCTGATTTTAATTACCAGGGGATCTCCATGGGGGTACAATACTCCTGATAGGTCATTTTTAGAAAAGAGTATTACCAGCTTGTCTTTATTAACCTTCCTTGGTCTGTCTTCCTCGATAAGATTAATTCTCTGTATGTACGAGAAAGCCTGAGCCTCATTGAGGTAAGCTTTTCGCTCTGCTGTATGATCTCCCCTCCTGCATCTCCACCTGTAATCATTTTGCAATCAAAAGAACCAAACTGAGTGTGAATACCTCGCATTTTGATTGATGGGGTTTTTTGAAAAGTCGAGATCATCGTCCTGGTCATCTTCATGAGCCCTCTTCTTCCGTTCTCTAGGTCGACATGGGAATTTTTATTTGTGTCGAGCTCCCTCATTATTTTATCGATCAATAAACTGATTTAATTTTACTCTTCAGATCAGAGTTTCAATCTCATTTTGAAGATCAATGCAATGATCCATCATGTGAAAATGGTCTCTATGGAACTCGTAGTTTTTTATTTTGTCCCTCTTGGTAGGGGAACTTCTCAACTTATCAAGCCAACGCACATCTTTATTGTGTTTGATATCTTCCAAGACATGATGAATGCCCATGGTTAGTGAAGTGTAGTTGTGATACTTCTTGAGATTTTCTATAATTCCTTTCTGTTTTGACTCCTTGTGCTCCCTGGAATCTTTGTGATCCTTCTGGTCATTTTTCTCCTCAACTTTTACTCCCGAGGTCTTCTTGGCTGCCATTGCTTCCTCGACATTCATGATTTTGGTTGCTTTGGCCATCAATTCTGCCATGGTTTTGGGGGGATCTTTAGCAAGTGTATAATAGAGTTTCTCAGGGAGTAATCCACTCATAAGGGATGTTATAGAAGTTTTCTCCTCAAAATCCACAACCTCCAGCTTCTCATTGTTGAAACGAGTGATGTAGTCCCTCGTGATCATGGGAGCGTAGGTATGTGCGTGACCCATGTGATGTGAACTATGTTCGCCTCCATTATGTGTGTTTGTTACTTGTCGAAACGGTTCCTAAGAGATTCGGAATACGTGATCCTTATGTACGTGATGTACTGGAATTTGATAGCAGAGTGTGTGTGCACCGCAGCTTAGTCTAGGAGTTCCATTATTATATGATTATGATGAGATTAATATAGTGATAATTGAGATGAATCGTTTATTAAAGTGTAAGTGTGAATAATTGTAACATTTTTGTAGAGTTAAAAATGGATAAATTATTATAAATTATTATAATTAATTCTGAGTAAAAATAGTAAGACCTCCAGTTTATATTAAGACATTGGGAAACGAACTTTGAATTGTAAAGATATGTCAGAATACGAATTGGACTAGTTTGATAGTAGAATAACTAGAACGGGTACGGGTACGATAGGTGTTTACAATTAGTTTAGAGGTGAGGAACTCATGTGAGCGCACGCACTATCATGTATTTTATATTGACTGTTTAACGATATTAAACACTTGTTGTATTTTAAACTGTTTTCACAATCGAGCTCTGACCCGTTTGCTTTCAAACCTATTTTCTTGTAAAACCTTTTAGGTGCCCAGCCATAAGGACACCAAGCGTAGGAGTTCCATTCCGGTGATGTGCTGTAGTTGCTGTGGACATTACAGGACCTCGATAGTAGACACCTCCACTTCCTATCTTGAATCTACTTCAGATTTACTCATCTGTAGGGCTTGTCGCCCCATTCTTTTAGAGACATCTTATTTATTCAGTTTCATTTCAGTGTTGGATGTAACTAATTAATGATTCAGGCTTTGTATTTGGTTTATGTCAGTATTCGGATTGTTGTGAGGAGTATTCCTCCAGATTCAATTTATTATATTGTTTTATATTGCGACTTATTATGGTTGTGGTACCAATATTTCATAAATTAATTTGGTTGTGTGTTAATCTAATTCAGTTAAAATTGACAACTCACTTTTTAAATATTAGGTGGCTAGTAATTGTTAAAATGTTTTTCGACAGTGATGCTATGAACTGAACCAACTTGACATTTTGTATTAAATTGAATAAAGGAGCAGCTACCCGTTATTAGTCGGGGTGTCTCAGGTGGTATCAGAGCATCAGGTTCTAGTGTCCTTAGGATCTGTACGGCTTGTTATGTTTCCGCGTAGCTTTCTTTGATATAGAACCCTATATTTTAGGATTGTTGTACTCTATTGTGTATGTTTCGCTCTTCATCTATTTTGAGATAATAACTGCGAACTTATAAGACTTTTGATCTCATTTCAGATGCCTCCACGATGTGCATAACAAGTTCCCAGGGATGCCTAGCCCGAGCCACAGCCTGCACCAGTCCAGGGCTCCTTAAATGCCGTAGAGGTTACCGCTATTGTAGCCCAAGCGGTAAATGCCGCTCTAGCAATTATGCAGTAGGCACCGCCTCAGGCGCTGGCAGTAGATCCAGTATAGGCTCATGCATTCCCGTCTGCTTGGGAACATGTTCGTGATGCTTTTCAGAAAGCACACCCTCCGGAGTTTGCAGGTAGCTCCGATGTCGTTGTGTCCAGTCAGTAGAAGAAGGATATCTAAAGGCACTTGAGGATGTATGAGTGAACGGATGTACAGAAATAGATACTGGCTACTTTTAAGCTAGTAGGATCATCTTTGTAGTGGTGGGAGTCCATTATCACCACGAAGGAGATAGACATCCTTTCTATTAAGGAGTTCTAGGTGTGGTTCGATCGCAAGTATTTTTCATCAGCCGTTCACACCGAAATAAGGAGGAAGTTAATGAACCTCAAGTAGGAGGGGAAGACCGTGGCAGAATATGAGGCCGAGTTTACTAATCTCTTGAACATCGTTCCCGATGAGATTACGATAGAGGAGAAAAAGATACAGAAGTTCATGGATGGGTTGACTTGGAGGATCCGTCATCACTTATTGGGAAATCTCTTGTTGGCCACTTATTCTGATGTGGTTAACACAACACTGCTTCACTGCCAGGACCACCGCTTTCACTTGTCAAAGGGTAAGCGACCAGGAGAGTCCATCCATCAGGGCAGGACAGGGGGGAATGGTACCAGCGGGGCACAATCTGTTCAGGGTCAGCACAGGCAGGGTGATCAGGGTTCCCAGCAGGGGGATTTTAAGAGGTTGAAATCTGGGGGGTTCAGAAATGGTCAGGAAGGTTTTTGTCAGGGCCAGCAGGGTCAACACGACCATCAGGGACAGCACGGTCAGCATGGCCAACAGCAGCAGTTTCATCAGGGCCAACACGTCCAGGGGAGGAATGGCAACGGCCACCAGGGTCGTGGGCAGCAGGGTCCGAGAGGGGGAAATTTTTCGAGGAAGTGTTTCACTTGTGGCAAAATTGGCCACAAGCGCCAGAAGTGTCCTAATAGGGGCAGGGCCCCACAAAAACAACAAGGTGCTCGACACAAGCCCTAGAGACCTATATTTCCCGCCGCCCTCCCAGCACCACCACAGATGCCAGCTTTGCCACCCATCCCAGCAGTCCCAGTCCAGCAGGGACAACTTCAGTATGAGCGAGTTTATCAACTCCAACAGGCCGCAGTCCCACAGGATCCACCTGCTATTGAGGGTACATTCTCTATTCATGGGACTATGGGGCGTATTTTATTTGATACGGGGGCCACACACTATTTCATTGCCACGAGATTTGCACGCATTTTGGGGTTGTTAGACACTGCAGAGAGCACGATTACTTGCGTAGATTCACCATTAAGTAGGGGTTCTGTGATTTCTCTTATTTATAGAGGTGTGGGTATAGAGATCGGGAGATTTACTTTACCTACTGATATGTTAGTATTAGATATGACTGAGTACGATGCGATTGTTGGTATGGATTAGCTAATTGCGTACCGAGCCAGGATTAATTGTTTCAGTAGGAGTATCATTTTTTCCATACCCGAGCAGGAGATGTTTTTAGTGGTGATGCCTCACCCTAAGGGAGGATCGTCCACTCACTTGTACTATATAGAGGAGGAGACCTTTAAGGAAGTGGTATTACCACTCGATTCGATTCCAGTTGTTAGGGAGTTTGCTGATTATTCCAGGATATACCTGGATTACCTCCTAGTAGAGAGATATATTTTGTTATCGATTTGACGCCGGGCACTCGACCAATTGCCCGCGCACCTTATCGTATGGCTCCAGTAGAGATGAGATAGCTAAGGGATCAGATAGAGAAGTTATTGGGTCAGGGGTTTATCCGAAGGAGTACTTCACCATGGGGTGCCCTTGTGTTGTTCATAAAGAAGAGGGATGGATCGTTGAGGTTGTGTGTAGATTATCGGGAGTTGAATAAAGTCACGATACGGAATAAGTATCCGTTGCCCCGAATCGATGATTTATTTGACCAGTTGAGAGGATCTTCCTTCTTCTCAAAGATTGACTTGTGATCGGGATACCATCAGTTGCGTATCAGGGAACAGGACGTCTCAAAGACTTCTTTCTTAACGATATATGGTTCCTACGAGTTTCGAGTTATGCCTTTTGGCTTGACCAATGCCCCAGCCGTGTTTATGGATTTGATGAATAGGGTATTCAAAGAGTTCCTAGACCAATTCATCATTGTCTTCATTGATGACATTCTAGTTTACTCCCAGACAGAGGAGGAACACGCTGAACACTAGAGGCAGGTTTTGCAGATGCTACGTTAGAACGAGCTATATGTAAAGTACAAAAAATGTGGGTTTTGGCTGAAGGAGGTTCAGTTTTTGGGGCATATCATTTCAGATCGGGGGATATTTGTTGATCTGGGGAAGGTATCCGCAGTGAAGGAGTGGGGACAGCCCACGACACGGACTGAGATCCGTAGTTTCTTGGGCTTAGTAGGGTACTACAGGAGGTTTATTCGGGGTTTCTCAAAGATAGCGGGTCCTTTGACACATCTGACTCGCAAAGCTGTACCATTTATCTGGAGAGATTCCTGTCAGTTGGCATTCGATGAGCTGAAGGACAAATTAACCTCAACTCTTATGTTAGTATTTCCCAGACCGGGAGCGTAGGTATGTGCATGACCCATGTGATGTTATTAATCCAAATTAAAATAATTATTAACTAGCGTACCAAGGGTTAATACTTATTGTTGAGAATTATTTAATATTACTGTGTGATATGTAATATGGAATTATAATACTTGATAAATTATCGGAAGTGAGAAATACGACAGTTTGATAATTTAAGTCTGACACGCGTGTGAGTCGTGTCGGGACTAATTGAATAGAATAAAAAGAGAATTTATTTTTATTAACTTGTATGATCATTTCGAGTGCATCGTTGAGTCCGGAAGGGTTGAGATAGTCAAAATAGTATACCCGGGTGTTTAGTTTGGGTCCCGGGGTAATTTTGGGCCTAACCGGCTTCCCGAGAGGGCATTATGGTAAATTGTATTTTTGGGTTTAATTAATGGACGAAAATTGGGAGTTATTTTATCAGCAAAAAAAAGTCTTTTAGGGTTGGGAGACACAGGAAGGAAAGAACGACCATAGAGGGTGTGAGGGAGAACCAAACTCCAAGAGAAAAAGGGCCAAGATAACACCACCTTGCACAACCGAGACCACTAACGCGTAGATCGAGAAGAGAGAAACGCGTATGTACCAACATCACCAACGGATTAGACCATCATATTCGAGGCAAGTGTTTAAATAATCGTACTCATGTTAGTGTAGGTGAATTTATTCCTTGAATTACATGTTGATTGAGTGAAAATTTGGAGTTTAAATGATGATTAGAGACTGGACTAAATAGTTGATGATATTCCTTCATGTATGCAGAGATTAAACTACGAAATTGAATTATATATTGATGAACGAATCTGGGTTGATTAGGTTCTTTAGTTGGAATTTTGGGAACTAGGGTTCATGTGAATTAATTTGGGGGATTTATGTAATTATGATGATTAATGAAAAATTAAGGATCCCAGGATAGTAGAAATGATTTATAACCTGTTAGGGTTGATGGGTATTGATGATGAGGCATTGGGTGCTGAATCTTAGAGGTTTCTAGGTTAATAAATTATAGAAAACGCTGAAATTTAGTGAAGAAGACGAAATAGTGGGTCTCGCACGATCTCGCGCGAAGTGGTTCAAACGAGATGGGGATCTCGCGCGAAGTGGTTCGAACGACATGTGGAAGTGGTTTAAACGAGATGGGGATCTCGCCCGAAGTGGTTCCAATGACATGTGGAAGTGGTTCGAACGACATGCCATCTGGTTCGAGCGACAGAAGGAATTTTTGGGTTTTTTTTAGAGTCCATTTTTGAGTTTACCGGTTTATTGGAGTGAGAGAAACTGCCCAATAGTACATTTAAATAAGACAAAATTTCGGGAAAAGTATGTGAGAATAAATACTTTAATTATTTCGGTATAAAGAGAATATACCTTAGAGATTACTAGAGAGATAGTAATCTAAATATTTATACTATACGTAGAGATGAGATTAAAATACGTATGAGGAGTATATACGTAGGTTGGAGAAATACCTATAAATTATAATAGGAAGTGTGTATGCCTATTATGGAAAATTATTGTTAAGAGCACTAATGGGTGATAACCCGGGGGTGCAAGAATCTTATAGTTAAGCGCACTAATGAGTGATAACTCGTGGGTATAGAAATTCTATTGTTAAGTGTACTAATGGGTGATAACCCGGGAGTACAAGGATGATTATTGTTAGGCGCACTAATGGGTGATAACCCGGGGGTGCTGGATTATTATTGATAGGTGCATTAATGGGTGCTAACCCGGGGATGCAGGATTTTCTTAATAGGTGCACTAATGGGTCTTATCCCGGGGGGTACAGGATTAGTATGTATATGTATAGGGATAATGTGACTATATATATATATATATGAACTTGTGAATATTTCTACTGTGTGAAATTAGTAGACTTGGTAATAATAATAATCATTACTTTGCATCGAGTGGTCTTAACCTAAGGGTGCAGGATTAGTGTATATATATAGGGATGACGAGACTATATATATGTATAAGTGTACTTGGGTAACTTTCTACTTTGTGAATCTAGTAGATAAAATGAAAATGAGAAATAAAATAATCTTAGTGGATAAAAGATTAACAATTCAAATGGTGAATAATGAAACTTAGTATGTGGGATAAACTATTTGAATAACGTATTGTATGGGCCATACGGGAATACTACTAGTGAGCATAGTTAGTATTATTATGGTTTCTGACTAGTTAGACTGGGAGGTATAACTAGGTGAGATTAGATGTACATTAGGCGTGCACAATAGACGAGAGGTGAGAAACTCATGTGAGAGTTCGATAACTAACATGCGTATAAGACTTGTTTTAAGAACCAATTTTAAATACTTGCTAAATTTTTTTTACACCTCGGGCTCTGACCCATTTCTTGTATTTGTCCTCTCTTTTGCTATATATATATGTGTGTATTAGTACAGGTGCCTAGCCACAGGGACACCGGTTCTAGATACTTGGATGGTTTGTCGACCTGCAACTGTTGTGGAAGTTGCGGGTCATTGAGATTAGATGCTTATCTCATTTTATTCAGTTCCTAGTTCAGATACTTCAGTTCAGGCATGTGTCGCCCATCCTCATTAGCGGGATTGTACTCAGTTCCTTTGTAGTTCTTTTTTATTGGATTGAGTATTTATTTTGGTTTTGTTTGTGACTTTGAACTGGAAGGTTTTATCCAGTCTTAATTATTCAATATTTAATTCAATTAGCATTCATTTCTTGTGTGTGGTTTATAATTCAATGTTCAGAAATTAATTGAATTAATTGGTTTCAAATTAAATTGGGAAATGTTTTGACACTAGCTTAATTAAATGTTAGGTAATTAATTGGATTTAAGTTTTCGACAGTGATGGTAAGAATGAACCAACCGAACATTTTGTTATAAATTTTATAAAGCACTGATCACCCGATATTTAATTGGGCGGGGTGTCACAGGTGGTATCAGAGCATCAGGTTCTAGTGTCCTTAGGATTTGTGCGGCTTATTACGTTTTAGCGCATCGTTCTTTGATGTTGAGCCTTATGATAGGATTGTTGTGTTCCCTTACGTATGCGACTTATGTTCTCCTACTACGAATTATAATGGATGTGACTCATTATACGAAATTCTGTGTGATTCAAGCACCAAACATTTTAGGACGACCAACGAAGGCCGTAAGAAGAACCGCGGGAGATGAAGCTCAACAGAAGACATAAGAGCAATCGGGACAAAAATCACCATGTGTATTACTTAAGCTAGAGATAGTAAAATCGTCACTCGGGAACTGTGGGTTCCCAGGACACAGTCATAGATAACGGTGGAGTGATTTCAGGACCACCTATCATAGTCGATAAAGGGGAAATCCGAGGGACTCTTTTGAAAACCCATCGGTGAAAATAAGAAGAAGAAAACGAGAAAAAGTAATAGACCAGCGGAAGGCAATGGTGTAGAGTGGGGTGTGACGACACTCATAATTAAATTTGGAGTTAAAAGTTATAGCTCTTAGGAGCATCATTTAGTGATTAGAGGCAATCACCATATATGAAGAAGTGTGTTTGAAATTTAGAGAGAAATTTGGGTACGATTTGACCGTGAGGTCTTCCATTCGACGTGGTAACAAAATGTGAGTGAAAATTTGATGTTTAGCACAATGGGTAAGATAGAAACCGATCGTGAGAGAAAGGTTGAATTGCATAATGAACTTCGTACCTTGCAGAGGGGTATAAATTATCCAAAGGGTTTATAGTTGATAAAGGACCCGTGAATAGAATACCAGTATGAAGGGGAAATATGGCTAGGATGACTAGCGCCGAGGTCGTCAAGGTCATGCGTTAGTATGATAATGTTAACGCTTCCAAGAGAAGGGAGTAAAGAGGGTTAACGAATCTGATGAAAAGCAGAAACTGAATTTAACGGTGTTAGTGAAACCCCACATGAGAGTATACCCAGTATGGAACTCAGTTAGATTATTTTTAGTGATTAACTTCAAGAGGATGATGAAGTCAATCAGGGCTGTAGAGGCCAACCATAGTTCTAAATGGCCAACGTAGCCAAAGGGACAACGAAAGAACAATTATGAGTTAAGACTGCTGGTCCGAGAGAAGGACCTTCCCAAAATGGCCAGTGGTACCAGTGACGGGTAAATGGTTCATGAAGTTTTCCTTATGTGAAGGAAGTATAACTACAAGTATTGAAGGCGTCCATCATTGAGAAGTGAGACCGAAGAGATTAGAAATGGTAAACCATGCCAGTTAGGCATAACGACTGGAGGATCGAGACTTCCAGAGAAAGAATTTAGGGTCAAGGGAATTAGGCCCAGGAAATTTATAACTCGAGAGTGATGGGCTCAGTCTGGACCAGTAGAGTCCTCGTTAATAGTAGCATATAGAACGTCAGGGTCTACGGGGCTCGGGATGTAAACGGGAGTTTAATAAAGCTATAATTAAGGCTTGGAGAGTTTGGGCCAACGTTTCAATAATGGGCGCAAAATCCACATGATGGAATAAATTGTCCATGATGAAAGAGGAAAACTATAGGATGAAATCCTATGATGTATGATGATTGCAGATGTTCATGGGTCGTGATGGCATCCACGTGCTGAGACCATGTGATTTAGCGAGACTGGTGAGGTTTTGCTTCTTCCTTGTGAGTAAAGGATAGATTCTAGTGACATGGGTTTGCCATAACTTTTATGTAAATTGGAAACCCTAAACTTCGCGTGCGGGTCGAGTTTAGTGGGAACGTTAGTTTTAACAGTCTTGTTACAAAATTATTTCTCGTTGTTAGCAATGCATTTTGATAATTGCCCGTGAGTGAACCGGGTGGACCCTAAGAATATGTTTTGTTGTTATAATTTAATACTGCATTGAGTCAACTTTAGTAGAGTTTATTATGGTAATGTGTAGTGATTAATTACCGTATGGTTAAACGATAGTAAAAATGTAGTGTTATGACTGTCGTGCTGGATACTTCGGGAGGAGTGATCTTAGTTTTGTGCGGCGCCACCTGAAATAGGGTTGGGCCCAGATATGAGTATATATGAAACTTTCATGGTATTATAGACCTCAGCGAGTATAGTGTCTAATTATATGTGATTCCAGATCATAGGAATTTATTTATTTGTTAAGACTTAGAATACATTGTGTTCTTATCGAGTGGCAAAATATAGCTCGTTATATATTTATAGCGCCAAGTACTTAGAATAGTGAGAGCGTCATGCTTCACGTTAAATTTTTAGGGACATGAGAGTGGACGAGTAAACTTTTATGTCATAATACGTAGATTATGGGAAAGTACATAGTATGTACTGAAGGCCTTACGAACCTCGACAACCTACTAGGTTAGATATTAATGTATAGGGGGTTCCTTGTTTGGATTTCGCTTTGACAGACATCCCACGCATGAAACTAGCGAATGTCGGGAGTTAGAGAGAAGTTTGGTCGATAGTACATAAGTTTTGTATGTGGGTTATTCTATAAAGGAATATAATTGAGAGTTGATAATTCTTTTATGACTTAAGGCCAATAGAGTTGCCTAGTCTCAGTATCAATCTGAATAGAGCAAGGATACCAATGAAGGATTGATTAAGTTTTGACTAGTGGGGTGGTTGAGTGTACCCCTACCACATCAGCATACCGAGTGTGCAAGAATTGAGGTAAGAAAATTTTATGTCATTTGTATAATGGTGCGCGAGGCATGGGGTGTATGGGCTCCCTGGGTGATTGAATCAAACGGTGGATTATGATTATCTTGTGAATTCGATAACATGTAGTCGGGTAAGCCGAATATTACTCCGTAAGATTTGTTAGAGACTTACGTTTCAAAATGAACTGAGATTTTTGGAGCGGGAAAAGAGAATTGTGTCAAACGATACGACAAAGTCACACGTATCACAATTAGAAGTACATTCAAAGAGAGTATAAAATGTATCAATATACAAATAACAGTGGTAATGGGTTTAATGTAGAGTAACCTTCAAAGTTAGTCTTGCAGTGGGTCAGCTGATTGTTAGAAAAAGAGCGGACAATTCGAAACTAGTAGGGGATCCTTCCACTAGAGAATGGAAGGGTATCCCCAAGGATCTTAACATGTAGCTGAGATAGTAAGATTATAGGTACTAAGATGCGACTGAGTATGACCTAATACCCACAGAGGGATGGGCTGGACAAACAGTCTAATCGGATGCGGTAGAGAAAATTTTATGTGGACCCTGAGATATTAGGGGAAGACGGGAGCAGTACCTTCCACTAGTGGAGTTTGTGTCCAAATAATTCCTATAAGTTCACGTTCGGGCAGAGTGACGGTAAAAGTATGGCATAGTAAACTTTGTTATTGTCCTACTTGAAAGTTAAAGGTGGGGAACCAGTTATGATTTCAAATGTCGGAGAAGGATCGATATTATCGTATATATTGTGTGTGAAATATATATTGCACATCCAATTTACTTGTATGAACGACACGAGATGAAGTCGTATGTATCTTAAAGGAGGATAAATCTACTAAGGTGAAAATAGTAGACGGCTAGATAGTGAATATCTAAAATATAGTTAGTAGTGAAACTTAAACTGTAAGGCTTGGGCAAGAGCCTATATGATAGGGTAACCTAGAGTTTAAAGCAAACACATGTGAAGTGTTCATTATTAAAGGTATTCGATAGCGTATTATATGGGTGGTACGAAGTAGCTTACTTGTGAGCGCCGGGATGCGATGCGCAATATTTTTATAGCATTGTTTGTACCTGGTATACTTTTTTTGAATTTCGGGATGAAATTCCGTTGTAAGGGGGGAAGTATGTAACACCCCGTATTTTTGACGATTTAAATAATTATGTAATTAATTATTATTATTATTATGGGAATAAGTATGCGATTAATTATTGTTCTTGGATGTAATACCCCGTATTTTTATAGCTTTTAATTATGAGGTTAATTAAATGGAGTTGCTTTTAATTATGGGATTTACTAAATTAATTTGGTTAATTATGGGATTTATTAAATTAATTTGGGATAATTAATTGGAAAATTAATTCGGATTTAAATGCTAGCGAGACGAGAGTTAGTATTTGGTTATTATTATGTTGTTGAATCTTACTGAGTGATTATGGTAATATGTGATCATTGAATTTATTAAATTGTTGTGAGTTGAAAATACGACAGTTTCGGTAATTTAGTTGGGGCGCGCGTGCCAGTCGTGTCAGGACCCAATTTAATGGATTTAAAAGTATTTTATTTTTATGTCATCCGTATGAGCTTTTTGAGTGCGCCAAAGTGTCTGGAAAGTTCGAGATAGTCAGAAAACACTAGCCGGGGGTTTAGTTTGGGTTCTAGGGCATTTTTAAGCCTAACCGGCAACCCAGAAGGGTATTTTGGTAATTTTAAAAATTACGAATTTTAAAGTTTATTTATATATTATTAGAAAGTCCATTAGGGACATTATCAGCCAAAAACAAAGAGGTGGGATACGTGAGTTAGAGGAGAGGATAAAAAAAGTCCCCAAACCAAAAACCACCATCCACCACCACCAATTTGGACAGAATTGTGACCTGAAGGAAGAGAGGACCAGCCCTTGAACAACAACAACGGATCAGAACATCATATTTACAGGCAAGTGGTTTATCTTGCAATAATTCAAAGCATATAGTTTACATGTTTTTATAGATTTGAAGATTTATCATGAAAAATGGAAATTGAACAAATTTGAAAGGTTTAAAATCATAATCGGGATAGGACTTGCATGTAGTAAATGTTGGAGATGATAATAACCACGAATTTATGATTTATGGGTAGAGAATTATGAAATTTGATTGAATTATATGATGTTCTTGAAGAAATAGGAAAACTAGGTTTTTATATGATAATTGGGTATTTTGATTTAAGTAAATGATGTTATAGGTTGATTAATTGAATCTAAAACATGGGGAATGATGTAAACATGTTTGTAGGATGATTAGTATATTGATTTGTGAGTTTTGGACGTTAGAATGAAGATTTAAAGGTGTAAAAAGTTGATAACCCGTAACTGTTAAGGATTTCTGGGTTGATACCTGCTTGATCGATTAATCGAACCATCGACGATCGACCCCTTTTCATTTATCGATGGACCCCTGCTGAATTTTGACAATTGTTTCTCTTTAAGGTTAATGAGTATTCCAAAGCCAATGTTGATTATAAGGGTGATTAATATAATATTGTGGGACTTAGATAAAGTTAGTACGGTCTTAGTTATTATCGGAGAATGTTATGACTTATGGAATTGATTGCTATTGCTTACGAGGGCCTACCGAGTGAGGTACGATTAGAAAGTGTTCGAATTGAAACTATAATGGGAATTTATGATGATGTAAGGTGAAGGGAAGTAACGGAGGGACTTTAAGTACTGAGATAACATTAGAATATTATAAGAGGCCTAGTAACCTTTTGAGATAGGTTTAAGTACCCAGATTGATACGAAGAGAGAGTTATCAACCGGAATATATGTTATGTGTAATGTTCGGGGTAAACTTGCTACGTACGAGATTAACTAGATGAAATGTTTGAACATCTATATTGATATATGATTACTTAGGTTGTGTGAATGCTTAGTGTATGGATTTCTTATGTGTATAACATACCTATAATACTTGCTATCACAGGTGGTTAGTTTTATTTTTGGAAAAAGACCCTCTTATCCTTGTGTGCCTTCAGGGGGATTTAGACTGGTACCTTAAGGACATAGGTCTGTGAATGACTTATTTGTGAGTCGATAAGTCAACTGACAATGGGAGCGTGGGTATGTGCATGACCCATGGGTATGTGAAATATGTTCGCCTCCAATATGTGTGATTTTGCTTATTGAAATGGTTCTTGAGAGATTCGGAACTCGTTGTCCCTATGTACGTGATGTACCAAGATTCGATAGCAGTGTATGCATGCACCGCAGCTTAGCCTAGGGGTGCCACATATGTATTTATGTACTGAGAGTGATATACTTATGTACTTGTGACTGGTTCATTGTTGCTTAGTAGATGTGAATGACTAAGATATTTGAATGGGTTAAGTATGAGAATTTAATTAATGCTTGAGATAAGTAATTTAATTAATGTGAACATGGGTTATAAATATAACTTATTTGGGGGGTTACGTGTAGATACTCTATGTTAGAATGCAAAGGCAGGAGTGGTACAAACTAGCTAGATAGTGGCATAACTAAGATGGGTTAAAGGCATACGTTAGGCGTGCACAGTAGTTGAGAGGTAAGAAACTCATGTGAGAGTACGCAACTAACGTGTTTATAATATGTGATGTTTAATTGTAATTTAAATCACTTGCTAAACTTTTAAACTTTTTTCACATCGGGTCTGACCCTTTTTATTCCAAATCTATTTTTGTTTTGTAAAAACCTTTTAGGTGCCCAGCCACAGGGATGCTAAGCATAGGAGTTCCATTCCGATGACGTGTTGTAGCTGCTGTGGAAGTTACAAGATCTTGGTAGTAGACGCTCTCATTTTATTCTTGGTTCCTTCAAAGTCAATTGTATCAGTTAGGGCATGTCGCCCATTCTTATTTAGAGGTTGTAGTTGTAGACTTTCATTATTTCAGTTTTTGGTTTATTATTTATTCAGCCTCTTGTATTTGGACATTATTTACTCTGGCATCTTTATTATCGGAGTGTTTACTCCAGACTTATTTGATTTCGTCTCGTTATATGAGATTGGTTAAGCGATTGTTGGGTTATTAAATAAATTCTTGCTTAATTGTTGGCTTAATTAATAAAATTTGACATCTCTCTTATTAAATATTAGGTGGCTAGTAATTAATTAAATGTTATCGATAGTGATGCTAAGACTGAACCAACTTGATATTCTATATTAATTTAATAAAGGAGTAGCTACCCGGTATTTAATTAGTCGGGGTGTTACAGATGGTATCATATCATCATGATCTAGTGTCCTTTAGGATCTGTGCGGCTTATTATGTTTCTAGCGTAACTTTCTTTGATGTAGAGCCCTATGTTTAGGATTGTTGATTTCTTTGGTGAGATTTCGTTCTCCTGCTACGACGTATATGATAGTGAGTCTTATTTGCATTCGGATGTGTTCGGCTGCCGAACAATGTAGTACGTCAGGCGAAGATAGTTGGGTGAACAGCAGGAGGCAAAAGATCAGTTGAGGTTATTTAATTCATTAAATAAAGATGACCATAGTCGAGGTCACTCATATTATGGCACGTAATTCCAGAACAGTACAGACGGCCAAGGCGCGACTTGTAACTTCCAGGCACAACTAAAGTAGAAAGGGGGGTCAAATGAGACTCGCCCAACAAGGTTGGAATGGGAGAGAAAGAGTTAGGTGAAACATTGAAGAGAACCACTAGTGGAAATACTCAAAATGTGGAGATGTTATATGCTAGCCAAACGAACGTAATATATACAAAGGCCTGGACATATGTCGGGGTAAGGCCAATTGAGAGTGAAAATTTGGGGTAAATTTTTCTTGGCTCGTAAGAGCGGAATTTCAATGGTGAGAGGCAATCACCACACTTAGAAGAAGAATGTGACATCGATAGAAGGCGTACATGTATGGTTTGACCATATGTTCCTTTGCCAGATGTTTTGGGCGAAAGGAGAATGCTATTCTGAACTCACACAAAGAGGGCCGGATATAGGTCACTTTGTGAGGAGAAATTTAATTATTTAGCAAACCTTACACCAGGTGAAGTAGGTGAAATGGAGAAGAGGATATTAAAGGGAAAATTTACTTATAAGAAGAATTGTTAGTTCTTCTGGGGAATTCTGCTTGGACGGTCGATGCAGATGGTAATAATGTCGCGTAGTGTTAATTTGGAGGTAAACGTTCCTTGGGTGGGGAGATGCAAGAATCGAGGAATTTGCTATAAAGTAAGACTGGAAAAAATGGTATTGGAGAAGCGCCACAAGGGAAAGACCCAATGGAGAACCTGTTAAATTGATTCGGATAGCTGAATTATTACCGAGCGATGGTGATTTCAGTAAGCGATGTGGAAACTAGTATTGTGTTCCTAAAGTCCATCAAGCTAAGGGAATAATGGAGGTAGTCATCAGAGCCGAGACTACCAACGTCCGAGAGAAGGGCCACCTTAACATGGTCAGTGTGACCGAAGATAAGTGGAGTATGTGTAGAGGTATTTCGTGGGGAGTGAAACTATGCGTTATAAATGTTTCACGATGCAGGTGTAGGGATCAAGGTATTGTGCATGGCAAGGGCAACAATTATTAAAATATTCGATTTGGTACGGACAAGTGTGTTAAGTCTAGGAACCATTTGAGCAGCCAGGACAATTGTCAGGATAAAAGTATGGGTTATATCCATAGATGATGTTGCATGTTGTTTGTGGCATGAACAAGTTGCTACAATTGTTATTATTGTTATTTTTGCTGGAGAGTCGAGTTTAGTGAGTATCGGCAATTTTATTATTTGTGTGAATATCTTCCCTGATAGTGTGGGGCTACCTTTATAGCCATCCGCGGAGGATGAATGAGTATATTAATAGCGGTATATACTTTATTGAAATTACTCATTTTAGTACTGTTTTATACGAGTACGCTATTATCCTAATTATGGTTTTATATTTGATTATACCGATAGTGTGCTGGTATTGTAAGCTTATCGGGCTTACTACCTTGGGTTAGAATGTTTCGTTCTTGCGAGGCCCCATCTGCGAGAGGACCGGGCTCGTAATTGTACTTTTGTATATATGTATATATATTATTGTGATTTCAAAAAGGTATAATGATCTCGGATATTTAATTCCAGTATGCATAGGGATTTAATTGATATGATTCGTATGTAATTGGTTTACTAGTCAGCAAAGGTTTAGTTGGTTATTATAATTAACGCTAGGGAGGTCGTAATGAGAAGAGTGCATTGTTTTATCACCCTTTAGAGATTTGGGAGTTTAAACTCATAGTTGTGTGTCTGGGGACGGGATTTTAAGAGCCCCGATTATATTTGCGTGATGCATATGAAATGTGATTACCATCAATGTCAAGAGAGAGTGTCTTTTGGAAGGAGTTATTTGTTTAAGTGTCATTGTGGAAGGAGATGTAACTTTGTTGTTAAGAGACGGGAATATAGGGGTACATGTTATGGACTGAGGACGTAACGGATCCCGATGACCGACAATGTTAGGTAGTAGTGTATCGGGGGGTTCCTTATTTGAATTTTTCTTTGCGAGACATCCCACGCCTGAAACTTAGCATAAGGTTGGTAGTAGGGAGAAGTTTGACCATTCGTCCATAAATTGGATACCTCGATCGTTATGGAAGTAAGTAGTTATAACTGGAAGTTAACAAGAGGTAAATTTATGATATAAAGCCAGAAGAACCAGTTGTTAGTGAAGAAGTACTGATAATTTTGGTTTTTGTTCGGATTGAAGGACGCGTTGAGGTTAAGAAGGATTTAGGATTTCAAATTCAGAGGTAACTGAGAACGCCCAAGTGGTATAGCCACGTTGTAAATGCAGCAGCAATAAAGAGTTTGGAATAGGTATGAAGCGTATATAATGTTTAAAAACCGTATGATTGGGTCATAAAGGGGTGTAGACATCTTGGTTTACTAATGTAGTAAACACCGAAAGAAGGGATATAGATGGGTGAAATTATTACTTATGGGATTAAGTGTCATAAGAGAATGTGTTAATGAGTATACTCATATGTAATCAGTGTAGCACGTTCGAATTTGGTGAAAAGGCAGTGGAAAGCCATTTAATAAGAGGGTATTTCTTGAGAAGGCATATATTTAACTATTATGGACAATTTGGAGTAGAGTTCCGACCAATCGAATGTTGAGGGTCAAGAGTAAATAGAATGAGGATGTCAATAAGGTATAAAGAGTCCAGATGTACACAAAGTGGTGAAAAGTTAAAGGATCGAAACTTTTGGTATACACCGAGAGCAGAAGATCATTAAGTATCACTTAACGGGAAGAATTATACATGAAAGTAGGCATTAAAAGGAGTGTAGTAAGTAGTAGAATGGTTGGGGTTAGATGATCAACCAGATAATTTTGTATCAAGCCCAAGATTAAAGTTGGTAACTTTCCTTGAGGGGTTTCCAACTTATAGATAAGTAACGAGTTCCTTCGAATATGTGGGACAGGTTGTCCAGAAGGAGAGAAATGGTTATATTGGGTGACTTACACTATTAGATAGTGAACACGCCGATACGTGGTCCTACGCAGTATTGTTCAGAACCAATAGGAGATCCTCGAAAGCCACCTTTAATGTGGGGTAGCAAGAAGTAGTGGAAATAATGCTTCGTTCTGAGGGTTGTATCACCTATAGCCCGAGGTGTAGGCGTAAGGTGATATATGACTAGGGGATTGTATGAAAGAAATTTTGGATTCATCGCGATCTTTTCAATTCCAAATCGGGTATAACTAGTAAGTGAGGTATATTGTAGTAATGGGGAGAAGATATCTCCTAATGGTAGAGTTGGAGGAAAGCACCCGTATCTATTTACAGTGGACAGGGTGCTTACAAATGTTGGTGTAACACCAACTGGCTGAAGTGGTTTTCCCTTGTGTAAAAGTCACAATGTCGGGAACAGAGATTCAAAGAATGGGCAAGATTAGTCAGATATGTTATTGATTTCTTCCAGGATGGGAGTTTGGTGCTTTGTTAAACGCGGGAGTTAATGCGTAGTGAGGTGCAGACCCACAATAATATTGAGATAATGCGGCCAATGATGTATAGGTTATTTTTTTATTTGAATGTTGTTTAGTAATAGCACAACGTGAAGTGCATTTATTGAAGTGTAACCCTATAACTGATAAAGTATCAAGACTTTAAAACAAGCTTATTGTGAAGCGAGGGCTTTAGTGATTGGGTCATTCTATATATTTTGTTTTGAGTACTCGAGGATACCTAATTTTTCGAGGTATGCCTTACTTTTTTGAATTTCGGGACGAAATTCCGTTATTAGGGGGGAGTATGTTATACCCCGTATTTTTATAGCTTTTAATTATCAGGTTAATTAAATGGAGTTGCTTTTAATTATGGGATTTATTAAATTAATTTGGTTAATTATGGGATTTATTAAATTAATTGGAAAATTAATTCGGATTTAAATGCTGACGAGATGAAAGTTAGTATTTGGTTATTATTATGTCGTTGAATCTTACTGAGTGATTATGGTAATATGTGATCATTGAATTTATTAAAACTGTCGTGAGTTGAAAATACGACAGTTTCGGTAATTTAGTTGGGGCGCGCGTGCCAGTCGTGTCTGGACCCAATTTCATAGATTTAAAAGTATTTTATTTTTATGTCATCCGTATGAGCTTTTTGAGTGCACCAAAGTGTCCGGAAGGTTCGAGATAGTCAGAAAATACTAGCAGGGGGTTTAATTTGGGTCTCGGGGTAATTTTAGGCCTAACCGGCAACCCAGAAGGGTATTTTGATAATTTTAAAAATTAAGAAATTTATACCCGCGAATTTTAAAGTTTATTTATATATTATTAGAAAGGTCATTAGGGCCATTATCATCCAAAAACAAAGAGGTGGGATACGTGAGTTGGAGGAGAGGTTACAAAAAGTCCCCAAACCAAAAACCACCATCCACCACCACCAATTTGGACGGAATTGTGATCGGAAGGAAGAGAGGACCAGCCCTTGAAGAATAACAACGGATCAGAACATCATATTTATAGGCAAGTGGTTTATCTTGCAAAGATTCAAAGCATATAGTTTACATGTTTTTATAGATTTGAAGATTTATCATGAAAAATGGAAATTGAATGGATTTGAAAGGTTTAAAATCATAATCGGGATAGGACTTGCATGTAGTAAATGTTGGAGATGATAATAACCACGAATTTATGATTTATGGGTAGAGAATTATGAAATTTGATTGAATTATGTGATGTTCTTGAAGAAATAGGAAAACTAGGTTTTTATATGATAATTGGGTATTTTGATTTAAGTAATTGATGTTATAGGTTGATTTGATGAATCTAAAACGTGGGGAATGATGTAAACATGTTAGTATGTTGATTAGTATATTGATTTGTGAGTTTTGGACGTTAGAATAAAGATTTAGAGGTGTAAAAAGTTGATAACCCGTAACTGTTAAGGATTTCTGGGTTGATACCTGCTTGATCGATCGATCGACTCAAGAATATCGATCGATCGACCCTTTTCATCAATCGATCGACCCCTGCTGAATTTTGACAATTGTCATTAGGGTCTTAGTTATTAGGGTCATTAGGGTCTTAGTTATTATCGAAGAATGTTATGACTTATGGAATTGATTGATATTGCTTGCGAGGGCCTACCGAGTGAGGTACGATTAGAAAGCGTTTGAATTGAAACTATAATGGGAATTTATGATGATGTAAGGTTAAGGGCAGTAACGGAGGGACTTTAAGTACTGATATAACATTAGAATCTTATAAGAGGCCTAGTAACCTTTTGAGATAGGTTTAAGTACCCAGATTGATACGAAGAGAGAGTTATCAATCGGAATATATATTATGTGTAATGTTCGGGGTAAACTTGCTACGTATGAGATTAACTAGATGAAATGTTTGAACATCTATATTGATATATGATTACTTAGGTTGTGTGAATGCTTAGTGTATGGATTTCTTATGTGTATAACATATTTATAATACTTGCTATCACAGGTGGTTAGTTTTATTTGTGGAAAAAGACCCTCTTATCCTTGTGTGCCTTTAGGGGGATTTAGACTGGTACCTTAAGGACATAGGTCTGTGAATGACTTATTTGTGAGTCGATAAGTCAACTAACCATGGGAGCGTAGGTATGTGCGTGAACCATGGGTATGTGAAATATGTTCGCCTCCAATATGTGTGATTTTGCTTATTAAAACGGTTCTTGGGAGATTCGGAACTCGTTGTCCCTATGTACGCGATGTACCAGGATTCGATAGCAAAGTATGCATTCACCGCAGCTTAGCCTAGGGGTGCCATATATGTATTTATGTACTGAGAGTGATATACTTATGTACTTGTGACTGGTTCATTATTTCTTAGTAGATGTGAATAACTAAGATATTTGAATGGGTTAAGTATGAGAATTTAATTAATGCTTGAGATAAGTAATTTAATGAATGTGAACATGGGTTATAAATATGGCTTATTTGGGGGTTACGTGTAGATACTCTATGTTAGAATGCGAAGGCGGGAGTGGTACAAACTAGCTAGATAGTGACATAACTAGGATGGGTTAAAGGCATACGTTAGGCGTGCACAATAGTTGAGAGGTAAGAAACTCATGTGAGAGTACGCAACTAACGTGTTTATAATATGTGATGTTTAATTTTAATTTAAATCACTTGCTAAACTTTTAAACTGTTTTCACATCGGGCCTGACCCGTTTTATTCCAAATCTATTTTTGTTTTTTAAAAACCTTTTAGGTGCCCAGCCACAAGGATGACAAGCATAGGAGTTCCATTCTGATGACGTGCTGTAGCTGCTGTGGAAGTTACAGGATCTTGGTAGTAGACGCTCTCATTTTATTCTTGGTTCCTTCAGAGTCAATTGTATCAGTTAGGGCATGTCGCCCATTCTTATTTAGAGGTTGTAGTTGTAGACTTTCATTATTTCAGTTTTTGGTTTATTATTTATTCAGACTCTTGTATTTGGACATTATTTACTCTGGCATCTTTATTATCGGAGTGTTTACTCCAGACTTATTTGATTTCATCTCGTTGAGCATTTGTATGAGATTGGTTAATCGATTGTTTAGGTTATTAAATAAATTCTTGCTTAATTATTGGCTTAATTAATAAAATTTGACATCTCTCTTATTAAATATTAGGTGGCTAGTAATTAATTAAATTTTATCGACAGCGATGCTAAGACTGAACCAACTTGATATTCTGTATTAATTTAACAAAGGAGTAGCTACCCGGTATTCAATTAGTCGGGGTGTTACATTGGATTAATTAAATTAAAATGTGAGGAATTAATTTGTTATTAATCCGGATTAAAATAATTATTAACTAGTGTGCCAAGGTTTAATACTTATTGTTGAGAATTATTTAATATTATTGTGTGATATGTAATGTGGAATTATAATACTTGATAAATGGTCGAAAGTGAGAAATACGACAGTTTGGTAATTTAAGTCTGACACGCGTGTGAGTCGTGTCGGGACTAATTGAATAGAATAAAAAGAGAATTTATTTTTATTAACTTGTATGATCATTTTGAGTGCACCGTTGAGTCCAGAAGGGTCGAGATAGTCAAAATAGTATACCTGAGTGTTTAGTTTGGGTTCCGGGGCAATTTTAGGCCTAACCGGCTTCTCGAGAGGGCATTATGGTAAATTGTATTTTTGGGTTTAATTAATGGATGGAAATTGGGAGTTATTTTATCAGCAAAGAAAAGTCTTTTAGGGTTTGGAGACACGGGAAGGAAAGAACGGCCATAGATGGTGTGAGGGAGAACCAAACTCCAAGAGAAAAAGGGCCAAGATAACACCACCTTGCACAACTGAGACCACCAACGCGTAGATCGAGAAGAGAGGAACGCGTTTGAACCAACATCACCAACGGATTAGACCGTCATATTTGAGGTAAGTATTTATTACTTGTTTTCTTTTAGAAATAATCATACTCATGTTAGTGTAGGTGAATTTATTCCTTGAATTACATGTTAATTGGGTGAAAATTTGGAGTTTGAATGATGATTAGAGACTGGAATAAATAGTTGATAATATTCCTTAATTTATGTAGAGATTAAACTATGAAATTGAATTATATATTGATGAACGTATCTGGGTTGATTAGGTTCTTTAGTTGGAATTTTGGGAACTAGGGTTCATGTGAATTAATTTGGGGGATTTATGTAATTATGATGATTAATGACAAATTAAGGATCCTAGGATGGTAGAAATGATTTATAACCTGTTAGGGTTGATGGGTATTGATGATGAGGCGCTGGGTGTTGAATCTTAGATGTTTCTAAGTTCATAAATGGTATAAATGCTGAAATTTGGTGAAGAAGACGAAACAGTGGGTCTCGCGCGATCTCGCGCGAAGTGGTTCAAACGAGATGGGGATCTCGCGCGAAGTGGTTCGAACGACATGTGGAAGTGGTTTAAATGAGATGGGGATCTCGCGCGAAGTGTTTCGAACGACATGTGGAAGTGGTTCGAACGACATGTCATTCTAGTTCGAACGACATGTCATCTGGTTCGAGCGACAGAAGGAATTTTTGGGATTTTTTTAGAGTCCATTTTTGAGTTTACCGGTTTATTGGAGTAAGAGAAAATGCCCAATAGTACATTTAAATAAGACAAAGTTTTGGGAAAAGTATGTGAGAATAAATACTTTAATTATTTCGGTATAGAGAGAATATACCTTAGAGATTACTAGAGAGATAGTAATCTAAATATTTATACTATACGTAGAGATGAGATTAAAATACGTATGAGGAGTATATACGTAGGTTGGAGAAATACCGATAAATTATAATAGGAAGTGTGTATGCCTATTATGGAAAATTATTGTTAAGAGCACTAATGGGTGATAACCCGGGGGTGCAAGAATCTTATAGTTAAGCGCACTAATGAGTGATAACTCGGGGGTATAGAACTTCTATTTTTAAGTGTACTAATGGGTGATAACCCGGGGGTACAAGGATGATTATTGTTAGGCGCACTAATGGGTGATAACCCGGGGGTGCTGGATTATTATTGATAGGTGCATTAAAGGGTGCTAACCCGGGGATGCAGGATTTTCTTAATAGGTGCACTAATGGGTCTTAGCCCGGGGGGTGCAGGATTAGTATGTATATGTATAGGGATAATGTGACTATATATATATATATGAACTTGTGAATATTTCTACTGTGTGAAATTAGTAGACTTGGTAATAATAATAATCATTACTTTGCATCGAGTGGTCTTAACCTAAGGGTGCAGGATTAGTGTATATATATAGGGATGATGAGACTATATATATGTATAAGTGTACTTGGGTAACTTTCTACTTTGTGAATCTAGTAGATAAAATAGAAATGAGAAATAAAATAATCTTAGTGGATAAAAGATTAACAATTCAAACGGTGAATAATGAAACTTAGTATGTGGGATAAACTATTTGAATAATGTATTGTATGGGCCATACGGAAATACTACTAGTGAGCATAGTTAGTATTATTATGGTTTCTGACTAGTTAGACTGGGAGGTATAACTAGGGGAGACTAGATGTACATTAGGCGTGCACAATAGACGAGAGGTGAGAAACTCATGTGAGAGTTCGATAACTAACATGCGTATATGACTGGTTTTAAGAACCAATTTTAAATACTTGCTAAATCATTTTTACACCTCGGGATCTGACCCGTTTCTTGTATTTCTCCTCTTTTTTGCTATATATATATATTAGTATTAGTACAGGTTCTTAGCCACAGGGACACCGGTTCTAGATACTTGGACGGTTTGCCGAGCTGCAGCTGTTGTGGAAATTGCGGGTCTTTGAGATTAAACGCTTCTCTCATTTTATTCCGTTCCTAGTTCAGATACTTCAGTTTGGTCTTGTGTCGCCCATCCTCATTAGCGGGATTGTACTTAGTTCCCTTGTAGTTCTTTTATGTTGGATTGAGTATTTATTTTGGTTTTGTTTGTGACTTTGAACTGGAAGGTTTTATCCAGTCTTAATTATTCAGTATTTAATTCAATCAACATTCATTTCTTATGTGTGGTTTATAATTCAATGTTTAGAAATTAATTGAATTAATTGGTTTCAAATTAAATTGGGAAATGTTTTGACACTAGCTTAATTAAATGTTAGGTAATTAATTGGATTTAAGTTTTCGATAGTGATGCTAAGAATGAACCAACCGAACATTCTGTTATAAATTTTATAAAGGACTGATCACCCGACATTTAATTGTGCGGGGTGTCACAACTGTCCTAATTAATTGATCACAGATAAAAATGAATAAAAGAGACAAAGAATTTTTAAAGTGGTTCGGCTATAAGAAAGCGCCTATGTACACTGTTGTGTATTGCCTTGGTCTTGTTCAATTGCTTCTTATCTCGTTTTTCTCATGCCCCTTGGTTGTAGGGTTTACAATGTATTTATAGCCCTTTGAGGTTGTGCAGGAGTTGGAATATTATAGGATGGAATGCCTTTAGAACATAGGCATTTACATCTATATAATGTTGATAATGTTTACAAGTGTTGACTATTTGGTGTCATTATTGGTCGATATTCCTGGTGTTGGTCGGTCTTCCTTAACCCGTTGCTTGGAATTCCTTCAGTTGGTTGGTAACTTGTCCTTGCTGACTTGGATTAATGCCTAGATGGATGACACGTGTTCCTATATGATTGGTCCTTGTAGCAGGATAATTTTTGGTATCAACAATGACCCTACACAACTAGGTCAAATAAATAAGTACAAACCCTACTCAATTGGGTTACGCATATTGTTTGTTATTATTACAAGTTAATATGCATTTAAATATAATCATTATCATATAAAACAAGATTGAAGTCCTAAGTCTCCGAAGTCTTGGTTTCGTCTCACACCTAATGTTCATATTAATCAAAATAAAAATAACTACTACCCTACTCAGTGGGTTATAAAACCACTCAAACTATAGTATGATCTGCACAATCAATAAACATCTCTCATTCTTATAAAATATTCAAATAATATTCCCTATACTCAAGATTATCAAACAATTACACATGAATCCCATCTACTCACGGATTACTAAAATGTCTTATGTTCTAGATTAATTACCTCGAATTAATTAAGAACTAATCTCCAAAATGTATAAAAACCTTCTGAACTAAAACCCAATACATTAGATCAAAACAATCTTTTAACAAAAACTTAGGATTTTCCATACACCCTCGCCAAACATTAGTACATGAAAACCTTAAAACCAAATTTACTACCAATATTTTGTGCATTGGGATACTTAGATGTGCACACGATGCCGCGGATCTAAACTTTACAAAAATCAAGTTTCTTATCCCCTAAGCCCGATGTATGAAGCTTGAAACCCTAGTTTGCCATGAACAACCCTTCCTAAGGTCCCAACACCTCAAGAACACATATTTGTGATATTTAAAAACTTATAGCTCCAAATTGATCCTATAATAACAAGTTTTAGGTTATTTAAATAAGGATTCAAACAATAATTTTAGATTATGAGTTTTAGAAAGTTCATAATTCCAACCAATTCATATCAAATTTGATTCAACTGTGGATTAAACATGAGGGATTTTATATAAAACATTACTATGATTTAGAATATATCAATTTCATTAATATTTGAAGACTACTTCATGGGATTTATCATCATACTATCCTAATTCATTAACCTGAGATTAAAATTTAATTTTGTAATTAATCTAATTATGAAAATTAGGTTTTAGATGATTAATATCAGATTATACAAATTTTAGTTTACATTACAATAACTACTACTATTATAACACACTACCAATTAAATTTTGAATCATTGTGCACTCGCTTTGGACCGATTGATGAATCAAAGTCCAAAAAATTCCCAAATCCCCTCCAATCCTTGGTGCCTCTTATCATTAGCTCTCCAGGGTTTTACCAAATGACAAATGAGTGTTTTATGTTTTACTAACAAACCTAATAGTGTGACACCCGTCTATTTTAATCCTGGTGATCAGTCCATTATTAAATTTAACCGGGATCATTAAAGTATTCATTCTTAGCATCACTGTCGAAAAACTTTTTATTTACTAATCACCTATGTAAAATTAAGCTGGTGCCAATTTTATCTTTTATTAATAACACATGCAATAATAATGTAAATGAAGTAAACCATTCCCACATGAATATAGTCTAAACAATCACACGACTTGTACAAATAATTAACTAATGGAGACCGAGTAAATCGTCAGTTCTCTAAGTATAAAATCCAACCACGATCTGAATTAAGTAAATAAAATCTAAATACAATCTGCTTCATAACTAAAATAAATAAATAGTCTAAAGGCAACACACCCAAATGAACTGATAATGAAATCTCCTATCTAAAAAGAACGAGTTGAAGCGTCTAAGAATATCCTATGAGCCTCCACATTGCTGTAGCTACGTGTCACAGGATAAGATCTGTAAGTTGGGAATCCTTTTGGCTGGACACCTAAAATATTTTGACACAGATCAGACCCCAAGTAAAACATTTTAAAAATATTTAACAAGTATTTAAATCATAATTTAAATAAGTTATTTGTTACACGTGTATTATTCACGTACACTCACTTGAGATCCTCACCTCTCAACTAATGTTCACGCCTAACATAATCTACCTCACTAACATCCCCTTCCCAATTAGATAAGATATATGAGTACTCTCAACAATCCAACTCTCACGTATATCCCGGTACTATGGTCGCAATAATAAATTATTTATTCCTGTTTAATTATTGAGTCAATTATTTAAGTTTCACCACTTAATTTGCTTTATAGATATTCATCATCTATCAATTCTACTCTCTCACATAAGTAGATATCTTACACTGGTATTTTAATCACACATATAGCATATACACAAATATATCATCCCCGAAATGGCCCCTCATAATGCTGGCGTACTCTGCAATAATGTTCATGTACCTCTCATACTAAAATAAGGACTATTGGTTCGGTATGTCTCCTCGAACCCAAAATAAATCAATATAATAGTCTAGGAGAACATGCTTCTAAGCCTTTGGGATATGCACATACCTAACGTACCCAAACGACCTGTTAATCCTACTAATACATGACACATAGTGGACTGCCCTAAGTTCCATGTTCCGAGGCACTAATCCAGACCTCACTGGAATCGTCAAGGTGGGATTGCCCTCTGCGCATAAACCTCCTGATGGGAGGCAGCGTAGGTATGTTCACACACATAATCAAATCATATTTATAGGTATTCACACAACCTATTTATATATTTTACTGGGTAGGTGTACACACAACCCAATTTCATCAACTCGTACGTAGTATATATCACTCGTATATTCAACATACCATAACCTCCAATTAAACTACTAATTAGTATAATTTCGAGTATCACTCACTCTAATATTCCTAATTACCCATTCCTAACTCCTTACTTATTCCCATTATATCGTACTAGTCATAATCATAATTTCACTCATCCCTTCATAATCCGTCTCGAATTTCCTTCCTTTATCAAATTTGAACATCTTGTCATTTATCCCAATTCTTAACTCATCTCAATTTGTATAAACTTAATCCCTACTATAGGTCTTCAAACATTTTTATATTTCTTTACATAAGTTAAAAATGTCTTTAAAGTTTTCTCATTATTTATGCACAATTTCTAGGTTTAAAAGGAAAAAAAATTAATTTTTGGCAAACCGAATCGATTCGCCCAGTGGACGAATCGATTCAAAATGTAGCAGGTGTCTTCTTCTTTTATAGCTATTACCAATTTCTTCACTATCCAACTCCTCAAACTTTCATACTAACATCCAAATTTCTAAATTAACATAACTAAACATCAAAGATATATATAAGGATGACTTGTAAAGTAAATCAAAAATAAAATCCATACAATTCATCATATAGTCAGATTTAACACCTCATAATCATAAATCCTATAATTTTGTGTTCTTTATATAAATTGACCAAAAACTCAGATTCAATTCCCAAAATTCTTGATTTTTGTTTCTCCATGTAATTGGATTTATTCTACATCAAATCCTATTCCCAATTATAATTTTGCTCATCAAATTATAAGTGTAACATCAATTATTTTTAATACAAAATTCCTTACTACATGGGTATGATAACTAACAAAATTTGCAAGATAAATACTTTCCTTATATTTGAGTGATCTGATTTGATCCTCTTTGATGGATCTTATCTTCTAATCCTTCCTTCAAGAGCAGTTGTGATGCTAAAATGAGCTTGAATTCTCCAAAATCCTTCCTTGCGCTCCAAGAAAACTCTTCCTCTCCTCTCTACTAGATTCCAATTGTTTTCTAATCTCTTTACCCTTGCCTCACATCACCACAACTATATATAATACTCAAAATCCTAAAATTCCCTTAACTCTAAATTATAAAATGACGAAAGTGACCTCTCGGATTGTCAATTACGTGTAAAACTGTCCCTGGACTCAAACTACACACTTGGGGTATACTATTTTGACTATTTCGACCCTTATAAACTCAACCAACACCTCAAAATCATCATCCGAGTTGCTCATAATTTATTTTCTATCTCTACATTGTTTAATCCTCTCATGACATTTGGTTAAGATACCATATTGTCACGTCACTAGCACTCATTGTGACATCAATTATATAATTACTATTCACTTAGTAATTTTATTCAATAAACATTAATCATTTCTCTCTGATTAATAATTTAATCAACCCAACATAATTTAATTTCCATTAAATATGTCACACCTGTAATTTAAATTTTTAACCAACTTAATTCATTTTGAATTCTTTCAGAATTACGGGTTGTTTCATTCTTCCCCCCTTATAAAGGAATTTCGTCATCGAAATTCAGACATACCTGCAGTAAATAACTCTGGATACTGCTAACGCATGTCATCCTCCCACTCGCAAGTCGAATCGTCTACATTATGGTGCACCCACTGAACTTTAACCAAGGGTACCACCTTTGACCGCAGTTTACGCTCATTACGATCAAGTATCACTACTGGTCTCTCCTTATATGAGATGTCGAGCTGCAAGTCGATCTCTTCTAGTGGAACATGCAAAAAAGCTCTCTCACTCTATCGATTTTTCTTCAGCGATGACATGTGAAACATGCCATGAATCCACTGAAGGTGCTCTAGTAATCCCAATCTATAAGCCATAGCTCCCACCCTCTCACTGATCGGGAGCGGTCCCACATATCTCGATAAAAATTTCCCTTTGTTGCCAAACGTCATCACTCCTTTCATAGGAGACACTCGCACCAATACATGGTCACCAACTCAAGCTCAATATGTCTCTTGTCTGCATCTGCGTAACTCTTCTGCCTATCTTGAGCTATCCGGATACTCCCTCGAATCAGCTCAATCTTCGCAGTGGTATCCTGAATCATCTCTCTCCCCAATAGTTTATTATCCCCTACCTCTAACCAACAACTAGGCCAACAATAAGTCCGATCGTACAATGCCTCCAATGGTACCATGTCGATAGTAAATTGGTAGGAGTTATTATATGCAAACTCCACCAAAGGAAGATACTGCTCCCATCCACCCCCAAAATCGAGTATACACATTCGCAGCATATCCTCAAGCATCTGATTAACACGCTCTATCTACCCATTTATCTGTAGGTGATATGCTGTACTCAATCATAAATCTTTCTCCATCGCCTCCTAGAAACTCTTTCAAAAAAGGGATACAAATATCTTATCCTGATCGGACATAATATTAAGCGGGACCCCATGTAACCATATTATCTCAGCGATAAATAACTGTGTATAATGCTTTGTCTCAAAATTAATTGGAGTGGAAGAAAATGAGCCACCTTGGTTAACTGATCCACTATCGCCCATATAGAATCATGACCTCGATGTGATAACAGCAACCCAGTGATAAAATCCATGGAGATACTCTCCTATTTCCACACAAGAATCTCAAATTGTTGTAATATCCCTGTCGGTCTCTGGTTGTCTACCTTCACTAGCTGGAAGGTAGCACACTTCGAGACAAACTCTGTTATGTCCTGTTTTATCCCTGACCACTAATACTATCTGCGCATTTCCTGGTACATCTTATCCCCACTAGGATGTACTAAAAACTGGGACCCGTGAGCCTCTGGAATCATTGCATGTCACAAATCATCATCCTTTGGAACCACAAGTCTACCATTAAAACATAAGCAACCCTTTGAACTAATCGAGTATCCCTCTATCCCATCAGTTAATAACTGGCGAACCCTATCATGGCAATATTGATCCCCTGCATGCGCTTTTACTACCCTCATCACAATCTCAGGCATGATAGCTAACACAGACATACAAGCCATATAAATCTCATCATCTTGTTAAAGATCTCTTCACTTTTCTTTCCAAACCGCTGCTAGCTCACCGACCGATCTTCGGCTTAACACGTCATCCACCACGTTAGCCTTCCCAAGATGATACTAAATATTAAACTGGTAATCCTTCACGAACTCTAACCACCTCCTCCACCTCATGTTCAAATCCCTCTGCGTGAACAGATGCTGAAGCGATTTATGGTCCGTGAATAAAGTAAATTTCTCACCCAATGAATAGTGCCTCTAGATCCGTAAGGCAAATACAACAATGGCTAACTCCAAATTATGCGTGGGGTAATGCTTTTCGTGTGGCTTAAGTTTTTGTGATGCATACACTATAGCCCTATCATCCTGTTGTAATACACCCCCAATTCCCTATAAGAACGCATCAGTTTAGACCCAATATGCTACTCCCCCTAGGCAGTGCAAGTATGGGTGGTGAGGTCAATTTGTCCTTTAGCTCATCAAAACATAACTGATAATGGTCGTCCCAAATAAATGACACTTCTTTACGGGTCAAGTTTGTCAATGGGCCTGCAATCTTTGAGAAACCCTTAACGAACCTCTGGTTAGGTCTGTCAACGAATCGGATTTTATTCGAATCCGATCCGTTTACACGGATTTGGATCACGCCTAAAATCCGATTACCCGATTATCCGATTACCCATTTATTAAATGGAGCGGATTTGGATTCATATGATCCGATCCGATTAATATATATCTATATATATAATATTTTTAATTAATTAATATATATATATATATATATATATATATATATATATATATATATATATATATATATATATATATATATATATATTGTATTTAGAAATTTATTAATATTTTAAATATATATTTTAATAGCTATTTATAATATTCCTATATTAATATATATTGTATTTATTTATAATAGTAATTTATATTATAATAGTTATTTAAATATATTTTTTGAAATATATATTATAATAGTTATCTATAATATATACTATATTTTGAAATTTATGATAGTTATTTATAATATTATAATCGGATCGGATTGGATAAACGGATCGGATTAACAGATTCTTAACGAATTCGGATTCGAAACCCTAACAGATAATCTGTCGGATAATTGGATCGAATCCAAATCCGTTTAACATAAACGGATTCCGATTTGGATTGGCATGATCCGGTCCGAATCCGACCCGTTTATAGTCCTACCTCTAGTAATATCCTGCCAACCCCAAAAAGCTATGAACCTCAGTCGGTGTTGTGGGTTGTCCCCACTCCATCACCGCTGATACCTTACTCGGATCAACCGCTATACCCTTCTTCGACACTATGTGGCCTAGATCTATACCTCCCGGAGCCAGAACTCATATTTACTAAAGTTTGCATACAATTGGTGCTCTCTAAGTGTCTATAAAACCTTATGTAAGTTCTCGTCATGCTCACCTTCAGAATGAGAGTAAACTAGAATATCGTCGATAAACATAATCACAAACTGGTCAAGAAACTCTCAAAGACTCGATTCATAAGATTCATAAACACTGCTGGCGCATTGGTGAGTCTGAATGGCGTCACCCTAAACTCATAGGACCCATATCGTGTCAAAAATGTAGTCTTAGGAACGTCCTCCTCCTTGATGCATAACTGATGATAACTCGACCGTAAATTAATATTGGAAAAGTAAGTTTCTCCCCTCAACTGGTCAAATTGATCATCAATACGAAGTAGTGGACTTTTATTTTGGACCATAACCTTATTCAACTCTCTATAGTCATTACACAATCGAAGCGACCCGTCCTTCTTTTTAACAAACAACACCGGTGCACCCCATGGTAAAGAACTCCGTCGAATAAAATCCTGCCTCAAGGGCTACTAAATCTTCTCTCTCAACTCATGCATCTCAGATAGGGCCATATGATAGGGTGCTCGAGATATAGGTCTCGTACCCGGTGCTAGATCAATAATAAATCAATTTCCCTATTAGGCGACAATTCGGGTATATCCTGGAAGGCATCCTCGAATTTCATCACAACTGGAATCGAGTCTAATGAATCTACCACCTCCTGTCAGGTCTCCTCCTAATTATAATATAGATTAATGCTCGACCCTCCCTCAGGAAGAGGCATCTCCACTAAGAACATCTCATATCCTGGAATCATAAATACAATAGTCCCCCAGTAACAATCTACCATCACTCGAGAACCCGCTAACCAATCCATCCCCAAGTTAACATCATATCCCTTCACATCCAATACAAGAAGATCGAAAGATAAACACAATCTACCTACCTAGATATCCACACCTTTACAAATCGAGTGTATAAGTGACCCACTACCCATTGGTGACTCCATGCACATAAGGAGACTACCAGTTGTCTCTAATAGTCCGAAAGTTAGTGCAAATCTTGTTACTATAAAAGAGTGTGATGCCCCAATATCAAATAAAACACTACCCGTAAGCCCACGTATAGTAAACGTACTCGTTACTACTGGTGGTGCCTGTGGTGCCTGATGAATGGATGCATCTCGAATGTTATAGGCACACCCATATTGAAGCTTTCCCTGTTGTGGAGGTACGGGTGGGGATGGTGCTGCAGGTGGCCTCTATTCATGCTACTCCTATGGGGCACCCTGCTGCTATAGAGATCTCCCTTGATATAGGAAATCCTTCCTCTTGTGGCCGCCCATTTATCCACAAATAAATCAGTGGCCTAGAAACTCTCTTTGACACTGGCCCTGATTGCCCTGACGGTATTGACCCTGCTGACCTCCCCCATTATTCCCATAGCCCTGAGGGCCCTAAGGAATACGTTATTGCTGAGGACCTTGCTATCTCTGCCTATAACCACCCTCGAGTCGATAGCCACCATATCTGAACCTCTTGCTTGATCCCCTAGTAAAAAATCCTACCCCTGTTTGCCTGACTGATGCTACTATGGTGCTCCACTAGCACCGCCCCTTCCTGTCTTGCCCTGTGGGCTGGGCTCAACTCCTCGCTTTCTTCCCTTCATATGGAATCGATGGTCCTGACAATGTAATAGTGCAACATTGACGAAATTTGTATAAGTAACCAATGTTGGATTACCAATCAAGTGCTGGAGGATCCTCCTAGACAAGCCATACACAAACCTTGCCTTTTTCCTTTCCTCATTGTTCACTCCGTCTGGTACAAAATTAGCCAAATGAGTGAATTCCTCCTCATAATAGGCCACAAAATGATCACCCTGAGTCACCTCACTAAACTTCTTCCTCATATCGATCTCTACATCTGGAGGGAAATATTTGTGATCAAACCGCACCCAAAAATTAGTAGTAGTCATATTATCCCTCTCTGCAATGGTGGTAACTAACTCCCACCACTATAATGCTACCCCAACCAAACTGAAAGTAGTAAGCATCTTCTTCTGCACCTCACTGCATTGAATCATATGCAAGTGGCATTGAATATCCGTCTTCCACTGACAAACCGCAATCACATTAGAACTCTCCTCAAATTCTGGTGGATGACCCTTCTAAAAAGCCTCCTTCACCCTCTGCCACTCTGTCAGTCCTTGGTGTGCTTAAACGACTGGTGCCATTGGCAATGGTGGCTGCTGGACCTAAGGAAAATGTTGAGTCATGGAACTCATAGCTACATTCATTTCTTGCGCCGCTCTCGCCACCACCTCAACTGCTGTCACTCTCCCCTATGGAGTTGGTGATGAAGGTGCCTAGGGCTCTAGCTAAACCTCCCCTGCATTATTTTAATCAACTTCTGTCACTGCTCCTCGTCTCGTAGGTGGCATCTAAAAATATATTTGAATTGTATGAGTTCTTAAGTAGAAGAATGAATCTTAAATGCGTAATCATGAATGCAACATTCCTAATAATAGGGCTCCAAGTCAAAGAACCCTACGCTGAAATTGTAGAAAGCCATACAGATCCTATGGATACTAGAACTTGATGCTCTGATACCATCTGTGACACCCCGCCTATTTAATCTTGGGTGATCAGTTCATTATTAAATTAAACCGGAATCATTAATGGTTTCATTATTAGCATCGCTATCGAAAACTTTTTATTTACTAATCACCTATGCCAAACTAAGTTGGTGCTAATTTTATCTTTTATCAATAACACATGCAACAATAATTTAAATGAATTAAACCATTCCCACATGAATATAATCTAAACAATCACAAGACATGTACGAATAATTAACTAAAGGAGATCGTATAAACCAACAGATCTCTAAGCATAAAATCCAACCACAATCTGAGATAAGTAAATAAAATCTGAATATAGTCTATTTCATAACTGAAATAAATAAATAGTCTAAAGGAAACATGCCCAGATAAACTGATAATGAAATCTCTTATCTAGAAAGAATGAGTTAAAGCGTCTAAAAACATCTTGTGAGCCTCCACAATACTGCAACTACATGTCACAAGATAAGATCTCTAAGTTGGGCGTCCCTCTGGCTTGACGACTAAAATATTTTGACACGGATCAGATCCCATGTAAACCATTTTGAAAATATTTCATAAGTATTTAAATCGATTATTTGTTACACATGTATTATTCACGTACACTCACTTGAGATCCTCTCCTCTCAACTAATGTGCATGCCTAACGTAATCTACCTGACTAGCATCCCCTGCCCATCTAGATAAGATATCTAACTACTCTCAATAGTCTAACTCTCACGTATATCTCGGCACTACGGTCTCAATAATAAATTATTTATTCCCATTTAATTATTGAAGAATTATTTAAGTTTCATCACTTAATTTCCTTTTCAGATATTCATCATTCATCAATTCTACTCTTTCACATTAGTAGATATATTACACTGGTACATTTTCATCACACATATAATACATAAACAAATATAGCATCCCCGGAATGGCCCCTTGTGATGCTGGAGTACTCTACTATCATCTCCATGTAACTCTCGTACTAAAATAAGGACTATTTGTTCGATATATCTCCTCGAACCCAAAAAAAGTCAACATAACAGTGGAGGCAAGCCTAGTTCTAAGACTTTGGGATATGCACATACCTAACGTACCTAAACGACATACTATAATCTGACTAATACACGACACATAATGGACTGCCCTAAGTTCTATATTCCTCGGGGCACTAATCCAGACCTCACTAGAATCGTCATGGTGGGATCGCCCACTGCGCGTAAACCTCCTGATAGTAGGCACATAGGTATGTTCACACACATAATCAAATCATATTTAAAGGTATTAACACAACCTATATATATATATTTTACTGGGTATGTGTACACACAACCCAATTTCATCAACTCGTACGTAGTATATATCACTCGTATATTCAATGTACCATAAACTACAAATAAACTACTAATTAGTATAATTTCGAGTATCACTCACTCTAATATTCCTAATTACCCATTCCTAACTCCTTACATATTCCCATCATATCGTACTAGTCATAATCATAATTTCACTTATCCCTTCATAATCCGTCTCGAATTTCCTTCCTTTATCAAATTTGAACATCTTATCATTTATCCCAATTCTTAACTCATCTCAATTTGTGTAAACTTAATCTCTACTATAGGTCTTCAAACATTTTTATATTTCTTTCCATAAGTTAAAAATGTCCTAAAAGTTTTCTTATTATTTATGCACAATTTCTAAGTTTAAAAGGAAAAAATTTCAATTCTTGGCAAACCGAATCGATTCGCCCAGTGGATGAATCGATTTGCCTTGTGAAATCGATTCGCCCTTGGACCGAATCGATTCAAAATGTAGCAGGTGTCTTCTTCTTTTATAGCTATTACTAATTTCTTCTCTATTCAACTCCTCAAACTTTCATACTAACATCCAAATTTCTAAATTAACATAACTAAACATCAAAGATATATATATAAGGATGACTTGTAACGTAAATCATGAATAAAATCCATAAAATTCATCATATAGTCAGATTTAACACCTCATAATCATAAATCCTATAATTTTGTGTTCTTCATATAAATTGACCAAAAACTCAGATTCAATTCATGATTCAATTCCCAAAATTCTTGAGTATATGATGAATTCCCAATTCCCAATTCATCATATAGTATATATCACTCGTATATTGGACGTACCATAAACTCCAATTAAACTACTAATTTGTATAATTTTGAGTATCACTCACTCTAATATTCCTAATTACCCATTCCAAACTCCTTACTTATTCTCGTCATATCCTACTAGTCATACACATAAGTTCACTCTTCTCTTTGTAATCCGTCTCAAATTTCCTTCCTTTATCAATGTTGAAAATCTTGTCATTTATCCCAATTCTTAACTCGTCTCAATTTCTATAAACTTAATCCCTATTGTAGGTCTTCTGACATTTTTACATTGCTTTCCATAATTTAAAAATGTCCTAAAAGTTTTCTCACAAATTATGCACAATTTATGGATTTAAAAGGAAAAAATTTCAATTCTGGGCAATCTGGATCAATTCACCAAGTGGCCGAATCGATTTAAAATGTAGCAGGCGTCTTTTTCTTTTATAACTCTTACGAACTTGTACATTATCCAACTCCTCAAACTTTCATACAAACATCCAAATATATAAATTAACATAACTAAACATTAAAGATATATGTGAGGATTATTTCTAACGTAAATCATGAATAAAATCCATACAAGCTTATCATATTGTCATATTTAACACCTCATAATCATAAATCATATAGTTTTGTGTTCTTCACATAAATTCACCAAAAACCCAGATATCTATGATTCAATTCATGTGAATGCCATGTGATAGCGATTAAACCGAATTCGAAAATTTCTAAGTAACCTTCTTTAATCGATGTCAATTTTTTAATCCAATTTTATTCAGCCCTAAAATAAGCAACTACGTGTGAAAAAATCAGACCATTCTAAATAATTGCTGACACATAGATTTTAGGAAAAAAAGATTTCGGGTAAAACCTTTTATTTCACTATAATACTTACAACGATTACAATGAAATATGCAATGGATTAATCTCATTAAACCCACATAGGACGCAACCTAAACTAGAAATGGAATTCCGCAACAACTCCACATGAACTGCAGTTCAGTCAACCCAGGAACACCCACGAGTACTCCCTATTGACGTGCAGTCAATCAGCCCAGTACCTCCCTCAAATGGCACCTAATTAGCGGTAGAGATCTTCCTACAAGATAAACTTCAACAAAGATGTATCTTGAGTTCCAAAACTATTCACATAAAGTAATTGGGATCTTGTGAATAGAAAACAAAAAGGATTAAAACCCTAAAAGTGAGAAGACAATGATTCTGCCAAAGCAGTTTTTGTATCTGATAAAAACATAGGTCTTCTTAAGAAAAACAAAGTTGTTTAACACGCTATATATAAAAAATTTAAGGTGGCGCGTCGCTCGAACGAGTTGTCAATGTCACTCGAACGATGACACGTGTCTTTCAAACGACTTTGCGCGACATAGCCTTGCCGCTCGAATGAGATATTAAAAAATAAATATTTTTAATTTCGTCAGAAAATAGTCCGCCTTAACACTTAGAAAAAATTCTTTGACGAAAAACTCCACTCCAACACTTAGAAAATATTTGTAAATAAATATCCCAACATTCTAAGTGAAACCTTTTATTTCATTACAATACTTACAATGATTACAATGAAATCTGCAATGGATTAACCTCAGTAAACCCACATAGGCTGCAACCTAAATCAAGAATGGAATTCCACAGAAACTCCACATGCACCGCAGTTCAGTCAGCCCAGGAACACCCTCGAGTACTCACTATTGAAGCGCAGTCAGTCAGCCCAGTACCTCCCTCAAGTGGCACCTAATTAGCAGTAGAGATCTTCCTACAAGAGAAACTTCAACAAAGATGTATCTTGGGTTCCAAAGCAATTGGGATCTTGTAAATTGAAAACAAAAAGGATCCAAACCCTAAAAGTGAGAAGATAATGATTCTGCTAAATCAGTTTTCGTATCTGATAAAGACACGGGTCTTCTTAAGAAAAACAAAGTTGTTTAACACGCCATATATAAAAAATTTAAGGCGGCGCGTTGCTCGAATGAGTTTTCAGTGTCACGCGAATGATGACATGTGTCGTTCAAACGACTTCGCGCGACATAGACTTGTGGCTCGAACGAAGCCCCTCTGTCACTCGAATGAGATATTAAAAAATAAATATTCTTAGTTTCGTCAGAAAATAGTCTGCCTCAACACTTAGAAAAAATTCTTTGACGAAAAACTCCGCTCCCACACTTAGAAAATATTTTGTAAAAAAATATCCCAACACTCTAAGTGAAAACTTTTATTTCACTATAATACTCATAATTATTACAATGAAATCTGTAATGGATTAACCTCAATAAACCCACATAGGCCGCAACCCAAATCAACAATAGAATTCCGTAGCAACTCCACATGAATCGCAGTTCAGTCAGCCCAGGAACACCCACGAGTACTCCCTATTGATGCACAGTCACTTAATCCAATACCTCCCTCAAGTGACACCTAATTAGCAGTAGAGATCTTACTACAAGAGCAAATTCAATAAAGATATATCTTGGGTTCCAAAACAATTCACATAATCAATTAGGATCTTGTGAATAGAAAACGAAAAGGATTAAAACCCTAAAAGTGAGAAGACAATGATTCGCCAAAGAAATTTTCATATCAGATAAAAACACAGGTCTTCTTAAGAAAAACGAAGCTGTTTAACACGTTATATATAAAAAATTTAAGGTGGTGCGTCACTCGAACGAGTTGTCAGTGTCGCTCGAACGATGACACCAGTCGTTCCAACGATTTTGTGCGACATAGCCTTATCACTAGAACGAAGTGCCTCTGTCGCCCGAACGAGATATTAAAAAATAAATATTTTTTGTTTCGTCAGAAAATAGTCCGCTTCAACACTTAGAAAAATTTCATTGATAAAAAACTCCGCTCCAAAACTTAGAAAATATTTTGTAAAAAATATCCCAACACTCTAAGTGAAATCCTAAGTTACTTATACACAACCTTACTAAAATTAATCGCGCGAAGGATTGAATGTTGAAGAACTTTGATATTCGGAGTCGTCTTGATGCTTGATTGATCTTGCATATTTCTTCGAAGGGTGTAGCGGTATACTACATACTCAATTGAAAACAGGACTTATAAAATACATCCTTACAAATCTCCCCCTATGTCTATGCCTGTAAAAAAATAAAAGCATATGCCTATACAAATCTAATACCTTCTCATGAACCCAAAACTGAAAAGGTTTAAATAACGCAAGTATCAAACTTTTCTTCAAAATCTTCAACGACAAAAATCTTAAATCTTTAAGCTTTTCTCATCTGGGTGTGCACAATAATGATCTTCAATTTATACCTACACACATAAGAGAAACCAAGTACCTTCACGATGCATCGAGTTTGAAATGATATACGAATAAATCAATCAATAATTGATATACCCATTTATACCCTCAGCCTGGATGAGGATTGCCTCCTATACGGATGACCCTACGAGGGGTCGACCCTTCACCAGGCCCCAGCTGGCCACCACCAGGTCCAGACGACCCTACGAGGGGCCGGTCCCTCCACCAGGCTCTAGATGACCCTACGGGGGGACGACCCTTCCCCAGGCTCCGGACGACCCTACGAGGGTATGACCCTTCCCCAGGCTCCGGACGACCCTACGAGGGTACGACAGTACGAGGCCAGAATCAAGCCAGACTCCCTACCGGAAGAAACTTTGCCCTCGGCCTCGGCTCATAGGCCGAGGGTGACATCATGACAGCGTGTGGTTTGGGACACGCGTGGAACAGTGCACGTCAGGCTCATATGACACGTGGCAGACCGTTATAACCGAATCACGCCCTCACGTGAGGGAATATTATGTCATCATTTGGCATCTACAGGTGTCAACAGGGGATTGGTTAGATCATCATTCACATGCACCATGCTTACTTGGGGGGTACACTACACCCCCCAAGACCTATATATACTTGTCACCTACAACCCTACAGGGGATCGATCCAGGAACAGTAGCCCTAGATAAAACTCTGCTTGTACACACACAGTAGAGAGAGAGAGGGTTATGTGCATTGTATCCAAGGCCATTAGTACCCATACTTAGTGGATCACACACTCACAGTGGATGTAGGCCAAATTGGCTGAACCACTATACATCATTGTCTTATTTCTTCTTATACTCATCCCCTTCTACACACATGCTTATACACTTATACATCTCTATGACTGCCATGGCTACTACTGTTTGAGCTCACTATCACTTACCTGGTGGTGCTAAATCCCAGCATCATCAGTTTGTCGCCGTCTGTAGGAACGAGAATACATCTCTTCCTTTGTACAGCTTGACCTCACTGGGCACTCTGGTGGTAAACCAACCCTCCCCCTGAGAGGAGGTGTTTCACCATTGAAAGAGACCCACTAAGGTTCTCAAGCTCACCATTCTTCAGCTGTTCTAGCTCAAACACATGGCACCTGAGATGCCACCACCACCACTTCCCCCACCGGATGAGGGGGGGAGACCCAGTTCTAGTCAGTTGCCGCCTCAGACTAAGATGGCTGATGTGGCAGCAGCCCTAAAGTCTCTGGCAGCAAGCCAACGGATGATGCAGGAGCAGTTCACAGCTCTAAGCCAGAACATACTGAGACCACCAGGGGTCTCACCTGAGATGATTACTCCGGCAGCAGCCCCAGAACAGCATGAGGCCAGGGGACCACCCCAGGCACCACGCAAAGACCTGCCACCCCCTCGGCGGCGTAGGGATGTTGCTGACCCCAGGCATTTACGCCTGGGGAGGCAAGGAAACCCTTGCCCTGAAGACAGGTATGACGATCTGGAGGGAGAGGAGGCCCCAATTGAATGCTGGGAACTGTACGAGGTCTCCAACAACACTGTGCGACCTCTCCAGGATAGTAGAGGAAAGGGCGTGAGACCAAACCCTGATGATCGCCCGAGAGGCTCTGCTTTTGATCGCTTGAGCAGAGGGTCGGCCTTTGAGAGGCTAGGCCCAGTAAATGACCTGCGGAATAAGTTATCCAGGTCAAGAAGTGCTGCAAGGTCCAGGCAGGAGGCAGCAGATGGCCGACCCCAGGGGCGGGATGACGGCCAAAGGGAAGTGAACAGCCGACACAGGCCTGCTGCAGCAAAACCCTCCGTCCACCTTCAAGAGGCGGCTGGGGATAACATCGGCCGCGTCGACCCTGTGAGGCCCTGGAATGACTCAATTCAGCGGCTAGAGGATAAGATAGGTGATATATTGAAGAGCCGAGATCCCCTTCAGAAGGGATATACCATAGGCTCACCCTTTGTGGCGAAGATAGTCGACTTCCCTACGCCATCAAGGTTCAAGCCACCTGTGGTCACCCCAAGATACGATGGGAGCACCAACCCTGTCCACCATGTTGAGATGTATCAATCGGCAGTAGACATATACTCTATCTCAGATGAGATGAGATGTCGTGCCTTCTCCGGAACCCTGACGGGGGCTGCACACGTTTGGTACACGTCTCTTCCAAAAAATTCCATTGAAAACTTTAAGCAGTTGGCAGATCGGTTCATCCACAACTTTTGCTTTGGAGTAAGGCCACAGAAGAAGACCACCCACCTGCTCTATGTCAAGCAGGGGAAGAATGAGAGTCTGAGGGACTACATAGCCAGATTCAATAAAGAGAAGCTGGAGGTAGAAGACTACGAGGAAAGCATAGCTATGACAGCCCTGATTGGAGGACTCCAAAAGGGGAAGCTATTATGGAAGCTTGCTGAAGACCCTCCGAGGACGATGGCCGAATTGCTGTCGACAGCAGGAAAGGTGATGAACGCCGAAGAGGCGATGGCCGCAAAATATGAAGACAAGAAGGGAGGTACTGGTGGGGGTAAGTACCCTAAGAAGAACAAAGAGGGGAAGAAGAGGTCCACGGACGACAAGTTCGCTGGTTACACCCCTCTGACGGTCAGCTATGAGCAAATTCTCAATGAGATAAAGAGTGACCGATCCCTGAAGTGGCCTGAGAAGCTAAGGGCAGCACCTGGCAAGAGAAATAAGAACCTGTGGTGTGAATTTCATCAAGACCACGGTCACGTGACAGACAAATGCTTTGCTCTGAAAGATGAGATTGAGAAGATGCTGAAAGAAGGGAAGCTCAAAAAGTACGTCGACAGAGGCGCCTTCAAGAGGGGCCGAGGAGACGACCCCAGAAAGAAGCGAGTCGATGCATGTAGAGAGGGTCCTCAAAAAAGAGGGGACGACCCTTATGATGATGAGGACGACCCTGACCTCCCGCCGAGAGACGATCAGGGACCCGTCAAGAGGCTTAATATGATCTCGCTCGGAGTGGGAATGATCTCTGGGGGTCTGGCAGGAGGAGGGTCGGAAGTCGCAGATAGGAAGGCCCACGTGGCAGAAGCCAGGGCAGTGACGAAGACTGTACATTCGACCTCTCTGGAGGCCAAGCCAGAAAAGAGGAAGAAGGTGGACATGGACACACTGATAGTAGGGTTCTCAAGAATGGACTTCAAAAGCCTCTTGGCCCCGCATGATGACCCTCTCGTCATCACGACCAGGGTGCATGGGTGTGAGGTGCCGAGGATCCTGGTGGATGGGGGCTCATCTGCGGATGTAATGTTTTGGCCATGCTTCAAGGCCTTAGGTCTCAGCCGTGCTAGACTCGTCCCGTACCATCATCCGTTGATTGGATTCAGCGGGGAAAAAGTTCACCCCCTTGGAGTGTATGAGGCCGATGTCAGGATGGGGGATGAATGGCCGAGATGGCTCACCAAGAAGGTCAGTTTCTTTGTGCTGGATGAGCATGTGTTTTCGACATACAACATCATACTGGGATGTGTGGCCCTCAAGGGGTTTGAAGTTGTGCCGTCCACAGTCCACCAGATGGTTAAGTTCCCTACCCCTTACGGGGTGGGGGAAGTTCAGGGAGACCAGACGACAGCGAGAGAGTGCTACTACAACTCCGCTGAAGAAAGGGAGGCACACAAGAGGGCTACAGCCACTTACAACATTGATACCCTAGACCCCAGGGACGAGATGAAGCTCAAAAAAGGAGAAGCCACTGAGGAGGTAGAACCCATCATCCTCGATGAGGATGACCCGGGAAAAACCATCCAGGTTGGCAAGTCTCTGAAGCCCAGTATCAAGGAAGACCTCATCAAACTGTTAAGGAGAAGACGAAGCGTCTTCGCGTGGAGTCATGTAGATATGCCGGGGATCGACCCTGAAATCATGTGCCACAAGCTCAATGTGGTAGAAGGAGTGAAGCCGGTAAAGCAGAATAGGAGGATTTACTCTAGAGAAAAGTACGAGGTCATCAGGGATGAGGTCAAAAAGTTAGAGGATGCTGAATTTATCAGAGAGGTCATCTACCCTGAATGGCTGTCCAACGCAGTCATTGTCCCAAAGGCCAACGGGAAGTGGCGGATGTGTGTGGACTTCACAGACCTCAACAAGAACTGCCCCAAAGACAGCTTCCCTCTCCCCCGCATTGACCAGATGGTAGACGCTACTGCAGGCCACGAGCTCATGAGTTTTATGGATGCCTACTCAGGGTACAACCAGATCTTCATGAACCCTGAAGACTCATAGAGGACTGCCTTCATCACTGACAAGGGGACATACTGCTATAGGGTCATGCCATTTGGTCTAAAAAATGCGGGGGCAACGTACCAGCGCCTCGTAAATAAAATGTTCGAAGACCAAATTGGGAAGTCTATGGAGGTCTACGTGGATGACATGCTGACCAAGAGTTTGAAAGCAGAGGATCATGTGGCAGACCTGGAGAGGACCTTTAATACGATGGACAAATACCAGATGAAGCTTAATCCGGCCAAGTGTGTCTTCGGGGTCGGAGCAGGGAAATTTTTGGGGTTCATTGTCAATCAAAGAGGCATCGAGGCCAATCCTGAAAAGATAAAGGCCCTCATTGAGATGAAGACCCCCAAGTCCGTTAAAGACGTTCAGAGGCTCACAGGGAGAGTGGCTGCCTTGAACAGATTTGTGTCAAGGGCCACAGACAGGTGTCTGCCATTCTTCAAGATCCTCAGGAAGGCCTTTGAAGGGAGTAAAGAGTGTGATGAGGCTTTCAAGGAGCTAAAATCATACCTAGGGTCTCCCTTGCTGCTGTCACGACCCGTGCAGGGTGAAAGACTTTACGTGTACCTCGCCGTCTCAGAGTCCGCCATCAGCACAGCCATTGTGAGAGACGAGGATGGTATACAGAAGCCTGTGTATTTTAACAGCAAGGCACTCCAGGGGGCAGAGCAAAGATACCCGAGGATGGAGAAGTTGGCATATGCCTTGATTCATGCATCAAGGAAGATGAAACCGTACTTCCAGTCTCATACTATGGTCATCCTTACTGACTCTCCTCTTAGGCAGGTCCTACACAAGCCTGAAAAATCAGGAAGGCTAATGACCTGGGCTATAGAGCTGGGGGAGTTCGATATTGTGTATCAGCCTAAAACAGCCATTAAGGGGCAGGCGCTGGCAGACTTCGTGGCTGAGTTTACATGGGAGAGCGATGAAGCCGAGGGTGATACCCTCGGGGAGACAGGTATACGAGACACGATCACCGACACGCCTACAGCCAGGGCTGAAACAAGCACCGCTAAGAGGAAAGCAACCGAAAACGAAGAGGAAAGATACATCTTCAGACAGGGGTCCCTCTTCGAGGGAATTTTCTCAGAAAAACAGACCATGTGGAGTCTCTTCGTCGACGGGTCCTCTTGCGAAAGCGGGAGCGGAGCTGGATTGATAGTATCAGCACCCGACGGCACAGACATCGAGTACGCCCTGAGGTTCAATTTCAAAGCCTCCAACAACGAGGCTGAGTATGAGGCCTTGATAGCTGGCCTTTCCTTGGCCAAATCTCTCAGTGTCGGCTAAATTTTGGTTCACAGTGATTCGAGGCTGGTGGTGAATCAGATACTAGGAGCCTATGAGGCCAAAGACGAGAGGATGGCCAAGTATCTTGAGAAGGTGAGGTCATTGCTGAAGGACTTTAAAGAAGTGAAATTCAAGAGGATACCTAGGCTCGACAATGGCCGTGCTGACGCCCTTGCAAGGTTGGCCTCAGCTACTAGGACAGACATAAGGAGGACAGTCCCGGTAGAAATCTTGCTTCGACCAACTATTGAATACGTCGAGGGAACACTTGGCATTTGCATGAATGTTTCTCAAGAAGCTTCATGGATGGATCCTTTGATCAGATACATTAAAGAGGGAGATATGCCAGAAGCAAGGCAAGAAAAGAAGAAGCTGAGATACAGGGCTGCAAAATTCACTGTCATCGGAGACACGCTGTATAAGAAAGGGTTTTTGCTCCCCTTACTTAGGTGTGTGCATCCCTCAGAAGTCCCTTCTATTCTGCAAGATGTGCATGAAGGGTCGTGCTCAATCCACATTGGGGGTAGATCCCTGGCAAAGAGGGTGATCACCCAAGGCTACTGGTGGCCGACCTTGGGGAAAGATGCTGCCGCATATGTTAAAAAGTGTGATAAATGCCAAAGATTTGCTACCATCCCTCACCAACCTCATCAGCCTCTTACCTCCATTACATCCCCATGGCCGTTTGCAGTATGGGGGATTGACCTGGTAGGACCCTTACCGAGGGCAGTCAATAACTATCGGTTCCTCATCATGGCAATTGACTACTTTTCAAAGTGGGTAGAGGCCGAACCAATGGTCACGATTACGGAGCAGAAGACCTTCCAGTTCATCTGGAAGAATGTGATATGCAGATACGGTCTACCAAACACCCTCATCTCGGATAACGGGACCCAGTTCAAGAATGCCTCTCTGCAGAAGTACTGCGAGAGGGTAAGTATCAAACAATTTTTCTCCACCCCAGGCCGACCTCAGGCCAATGGGCAAACCGAAGTTATGAACAGGACAATCCTAGATGGGATTAAGAAGAGGCTTGAGGAGGTAAAAGGAAGATGGGTCGAAGAGTTATATGCAGTGTTGTGGGCATACAGGACGACAGTAAGGACCTCTACTGGGGAGACCCCATTCATGTTAGCTTATGGATTAGAAGCAGTCATCCCCACTGAAGTCGAGTTTCCCACTCATAGGGTCCAAATGTACGACCCCCAGGGAAATACGGAAGAGAGGAGACTTGACCTGGACTTGATTGAGGAAAGAAGGGAGGATGCTGAGATAAGGCAGGCTTCCTACCAGCAGAGGACCGCAAGGTTTTACAACCAGAGGGTGAAACAGAGACCTATCGCAGTAGGAGACTTGGTTCTCAAGAAGACTTGGCAAAAGCCCAAAAAAATCCATCCTAATTGGCACGGCCCCTACAGGGTCATCGATGAAGTTGTCCCTGGGACATATAGACTAGAAAACCTAGAAGGGGAACCTTTTTCCAACCCCTGGAACGCAGATCATTTGAAGAAATACTACCAGTAGTGTTGTAAGGTCTTGATAGACCATAGTTGTAATAGGAGTTGCTCCAACAGGACACTTTGGAAAATTAATGAGAAATATGATTTCCCTCACCCTATAGTTGTCAGTTCCAGTATGCGTGGAAACATCAACAGAAAACCATTGATTTGGTGGGTTGATCCCTCGGCTATAATGAGAACCAGCGGAGGGAAAAACCCCACCACTGTCCTAAAAAAAGACGAGGGTAGACTTAGTAAAAACCATTAGTTTGGTTATTTAAACCCTCAGCTATAATGAGGATCAGGGAAGGGGACGACCCCACCCCTGTTCTCAAAAAAGACGAGGGTAGACTTTGTTAAAACCATTAGTTTGGTTATTTAAACCCTCGGCTATAATGAGGATCAGTGGAGGGGACGACCCCACCCCTGTTCTCAAAAAAGCCGAGGGTACACTTTGTTAAAACCATTAGTTTGGTTATTTAAACCCTCAGCTATAATGAGGATCAGTGGAGGGGACGACCCCACCCCTGTTCTCAAAAAAGCCGAGGGTACACTTTGTTAAAATCATTAATTTGGTTATTTAAACCCTCAGCTATAATGAGGATTAGTGGAGGGGACGACCCCACCCCTGTTCTCAAAAAAGCCGAGGGTACACTTTGTTAAAACCATTAGTCTGGTTATTTAAACCCTCGGCTATAATGAGGATCAGTGGAGGGGACGACCCCACCCCCTGTTCTCAAAAAAGACGAGGGTAGACTTTGTTAAAATCATTAATTTGGTTATTTAAACCCTCGGCTATAATGAGGACCAGTGGAGGGGACGACCCCACTACTGTTCTAAAAAAAGACGAGGGTACACTGTTAAAACCATTAGTTTTGTTATTTAAACCCTCGGCTATAATGAGGATCAGTGGAGGGGACGACCCCACCCCCTGTTCTCAAAAAAGACGAGGGTAGACTTTGTTAAAACCATTAGTTTGGTTATTTAAACCCTCGGCTATAATGAGGATCAGTGGAGGGGACGACCCCACCCCTGTTCTAAAAAAAAAAGCCGAGGGTACACTTTGTTAAAATCATTAATTTGGTTATTTAAACCCTCGGCTATAATGAGGACCAGTGGAGGGGACGACCCCACCACTGTTCTCAAAAAAGACGAGAGTACACTGTTAAAACTATTAGTTTGGTTATTTAAACCCTCGGCTATAATGAGGACCAGTGGAGGGGACGACCCCACTACTGTTCTCAAAAAAGACGAGGGTACACTGTTAAAACCATTAGTTTGGTTATTTAAACCCTCGGCTATAATGAGGATCAGTGGAGGGGACGACCCCACCCCCTGTTCTCAAAAAAGACGAGGGTAGATTTTGTTAAAACCATTAGTTTGGTTATTTAAACCCTCGTCTATAATGAGGATCAGTTGAGGGGACGACCCCACCCCTGTTCTCAAAAAAGACGAGAGTACACTGTTAAAACCATTAGTTTGGTTATTTAAACCCTCGGCTATAATGAGGACCAGTGGAGGGGACGACCCCACCACTGTTCTCAAAAAAGACGAGGGTACACTTTGTTAAAACCATTAGTTTGGTTACTTGAACCCTCGGCTAAAATGAGACCACCTGAGGGGACGACCCCACAATTGGTCCTCATTATAGACGAGGGAGGGGTTAGTAGCATCATCAACAAGGAACAAACCATAAAAGAATGAAATAAGGAAGACAACAATTGTGGAAGGAAGAGACAATAGTATTAATATAAAGGGCAGAAGTGTTTTACAATACGTAGAACAAAACTATTCGTTACAATAAGAGGGTATGAGCTACAGACAGCCACCCTATGGGACAACATCAGAGGTCCGAGCCTCAATATCAACTGGAGAGGCCTCCTCAATTACCACCACTGGATGATCCTGAGATGTGCCGGTACCCTCAACATGAACTTGGGACTCCACTTGCGACAGGGCTTTAGCAATCAAGGGATCATCCAGCTGAACCACCTCAAGAGAAGGGCGGATGGATGATACTGTGTCGGCAAACTTTAGGACGACCCACCGACAGGCCGTCCTAATTCCCCTCTCAAGATATTCAAGGCCGAAGCCTTGGAATTCGTCAGAGACCTTGTAAGCCTCAACAGCATCAGCCTCGGCTTTCCGGATAGCTGCTTCAAGGTCAGTTTTGTGCTTGGCCTCCATATTGGTTAAGGCCTCGACCTTGTCCTTGATTAACAAGTCCTTGTCCTTGATCAACTAGTCCTTGGCCTTGATGTCCTCGTCGTGCTGCTTCATCAGTTGGTCTAAAAGCCTTGCGTGCTCAGCCCTAGCACTCTCAAACTCAGCCTTTGCAGTCGCCAAGTCAGCTTGCAGGTCGGCCCCGTGATGGATGGCCCTCTCGGCTTCATGGAATTTCTTTTGATTCTCAACCATCCATTTTATCGCAGAGGTAAAGGCGCACACAGACTGCACAGAAAAATACACAGATGTCAAGAGGTCGAGGAAACAGTTTGTAAAAGAATGCAATTAAAAGAAATAAACCAAAATCAATACCTGAGCTAGGGCATGCAGACCATAGTCATACACTTTGGCAGGAGGCATTTTCGAGAGAAAGGCATAGTCAGCAGCCAAAGGAGCTGAAAACATGGAGGCCTTGGCTGCCCTCAGGTTTGCGATCAGTGAAGAGGGCTCAGCCCTTAGATGAGCCAGGTTCTGGGACCAGAAGGCCCCTATGCTGGACGAGGAAGCAGCCCCTTCGGAGGCCTCCACTCGGGCCCTCGTCCGAGCATCCGGCCGAGGGTCCACAGGAGCCTCAGGCTCCTTCCTTTTGTGACTATCGGCTGTCGGCTCAACAACCGTCGGCCCGGAGGCCCTCGTCTTCTTTGGAGCTTGCTGAGGCTCCTTCCCCTTCTTCTTTTTCAAACCAGCGAGTAGGCTTGGAGCAGTCATTTCCCAGAGGTAATCTGACACACCTACAGGACGACCTGAAAAGGGTACGATGCATCAGAAAAATACAGAGATAAACAGGAAACACTTCAAAAAAGTAAAGAATGGAAAACGTGCTCTATAACTCACATAGTTCTATCAGAGGGCCGACCCTCAGACCAGCTTCTTTGAGGTACCGAGGGGTCATCAAATCTTCGAACTTTGGGATCTCACCCCCTCTCCCTCGTCCCCTCAGATACTCAACAATATCCCTTTCCTCCAGGCTAAGTCCGGGGTCTGACCTAGCTTTCATTGAGGGATTAGACCATTTGTTAGGGACCCTCGGACCATCGGCAGAAGGGGACGCCTCGGCGGAGCACTCCCACGCCCCAGATATGAAGAAGAATCTCTTTTTCCAATCATGATTGGAAGTTTGAGCCACGTGGAGAAGTTTCTTCTCAGGCCTTCTCGCCCCTAGATGATAGTATCCGGGCTGTTTAGATGAAGAGGTGATGTTGTAGCAAGCCAAGAATACGTCGGACGAGGGCTCATCAGTGAAAGAGTTTTTCCACAAGGAAATGTAACCCAGAATCGTCCTCCAAGAGTTGGGTGGAAGTTGAGAGGGGGAGACGCCCAGAGCCGACAGAATATCTACAATGGCAGGATGGAAGGGAAGTCTGACACCTACCTTGAACATTTGCTCGTAGACTGCAACCTCTCCCTCTTCACCCTCAAAAACCCTCTCGGTATCAGAGGGATCCCTCATAGTTACCCCAGAGGGCACGCCGTAAATATGCCTCCATATCAGAAGGTCCCTATCCCTAACGGAGGAGATAAAGGACGAGGCGTGGGAGGTGTCAACCTCGTCATCTGTATCATCGTCCTCGTCCTCATCCCCCTCCCTCTCATCACCTGCAGGAGGACCCTGAGGGAAAGCCATTTGGAAGGCATTGGGGGATAGGGTTGTCACAGGGACAGCCTCAGAGGGGATCGTACCCTCGGCCTCTCGGGGAGGGCTAAGGTCAGACGTGTCCCTTCTATCCGACGTTCCAGCACCAGTTGGCGAGGAGGCTCTCTCATCCATTTCACTTGGTTTGGGAGTATCGGTCAGACGAGATGACGACCCACAAGACTCAGAGGGTTCAGATGGTCTTATGGTGGCAAGAGGAATGGGAAAGATGGGTCGTACCCAATTAGGGTCGGCCCCTCGTCTCCTCTCTTCCTCTTCCTCTATTCGTCTGATCTCGGTAAATAGTTTCTCTCTCAAAGATGGGAATTCAGACACTAAGTCGTAAAGCCTCCTAAGCATTAAAGAGAAAGCTCTACACTTGGAGAAATTACACTAGACTTGACTAATTTAGATACAAACAAGTGGGGAATTGACCAGGTTTGACTTTTGGATTAAACAAAAGAACTCAAAGGTTTTTGTCAAGAACGTTCAAGAACTAGTAACCGTAGAAGACACCGAAAAAAGCTATGAGGGAACTCAAAGAAAGTGTCGACCTACGACCCTAAAAAAACAATCAGAAATGAAGACAAGAAAGCGATGGGTGAAAGAGGTTACCTGATGAGAAGAGAACAAGAACGTTGCTAGGCCTGAAGGGTTGAAGACTGCAAATGGCGACTGGTTCTAGAGAGAGAATTCTTAGGCGCGAAGAAGAAGAAGGAGAGAGAGAGTTTGAAAATCTCTTAAATACTTTGGTAAAGAGTGGACCCATTTACCAAGAAAGTTATAATTAGGGCACAAGGCCCCAAGTGCACTGCACAGTCGCCATGCCTTGGAAACTGACACAGCAATGAGTATCTGCCCATGTGTCACTCATCTAACTGATCATACATGCATCTCATTTAAAACACTATCCCTCAGCCATCTCAGCAGCACCTATGGCTAAGGGCTGGGGGGTGATTGATATACCCGTTTATACCCTTAGCCTGGATGAGGATTACCTCCTATACGGACGACCCTACGAGGGGCCGACCCTTCACCAGGCCCCAGCTGGCCACCACCAGGTCCAGACGACCCTACGAGGGGCCGACCCTCCACCAGGCTCTAGATGACCCTACGGGGGGCCGACCCTTCCACAGGCTCCGGACGACCCTACGAAGGTACGACCCTTCCCCAGGCTCCGGACGACCCTACGAGGGTACGACAGTACGAGGCCAGAATCAATCCAGACTCCCTACCGGAAGAAACTTTGCCCTCGGCCTCGGCTCATAGGCCGAGGGTGACATCATGACAGCGCATGGTTTGGGACACGCGTGGAACAGTGCGCGTCAGGCTCATATGACACGTGGCAGACCGTTATAACCGAATCACACCCTCACGTGAGGGAATATTATGTCATCATTTGGCATCTACAGGTGTCAACAGGGGATTGGTTAGATCATCATTCACATGCACCATGCTTACTTGGGGGGTACACTACACCCCCCCAAGACCTATATATACTTATCACCTACAACCCTACAGGGGATCGATCCAGGAACAGTAGCCCTAGCTAAAACTCTGCTTGTACACACACAGTACAGAGAGAGAGGGTTATGTGCATTGTATCCAAGGCCATTAGTGCCCATACTTAGTGGATCACACACTCACAGTGGATGTAGGCCAAATTGGCTGAACCACTATACATCATTGTCTTATTTCTTCTTATACTCATCCCCTTCTACACACATGCTTATACACTTATACATCTCTATGACTGCCATGGCTACTACTATTTGAGCTCACTATCACTTACCTGGTGGTGCTAAATCCCAGCATCATCAATAATCAAATCTCCCCCATAATTCATTCTTCGCCTTTTTATTTGACCGAAATAGACAAGGAAACGAATAAACAAAAACAAACATGGAGTTGTCACGATAAATATTCATAGCAAACATGAATCAAACTACACTCATGCAAAGAGTAACTCAAAAGTTTCCACTAACTATTTTTTATTTTTCAATTTTTCATAAAAAAATGCAAAAAATAATTTTACAAAAATACACACCATGAATTTACACTGAGACAACCAAATCATGGAAATGGAATGAATGGGTGTGAACATATTCGATAGGCAAATCAAAGAAAATAGGCATAACATATGTGCACGATGAATATGTTTACTCCTAACAAATGAATCTCAAAATTATCCTTAGGTGTTGAAAGTGTTGAATTTAAATGACATCAACTCAATCCATCAACACATCAAAGTCAAGAATAATTCCAACATCAATAATGTCTAGAAATATGTAATGCTTTTTCATGACGCTGCCGAGACATGAAAACCCATTTTTAATTACTTTCCATCCAAACTCCCTCATAAATAACTATACATTTATTTTTCTTTTGAGGTGGACCCTTTTTGGCATATTTATCCTTTTATTACCTTTTTTTTCGGGCTCTTTTAAACGGTGGCTATCACGATGATTTAATTTTTTACTCTCACTTCCCTTTCCCGTAATTCACTCATCATATTTTGTTGCAATTAAATCCTCATGGTAAATGGTCTTTACATGCACTACTTTCATTGTCAAGTTTTACCGCATGTGGTTTGTTTTAATGATAGAATTGAGATGACAACACTCTGACCAATATGTGATAAATAAGTACAATAATCAAACAAATTTGTGCAAGTGTTCATTAAAGGAACTCATGAGTCAAACATGTAGGTAGTAACAACTAATCACATCTCAATGATATCAAAATACTATCAAATAGTCACATGGATATGGAATGAAGTTATGCCTCGGTCATCCTAAATGTCCATCCATAAACGGTGTAAACAAAATACAAAAATCTTTTTGTCTTTTTCAAAATATTTATCAAAATAAAATATTTTTGTATTTTTCAAAAGTTTTCAGAAAAACTAATACAAAAAGTACACAAGTCATAACACTAGAAAGAATATATGTTGAAACACAACTAGCGTATGACAAACATGCGAACACAATCATCTATATGATATAGTAAGGGAATAATCATGTTCAAGCAATCGAGAATCAATAAGTCTGACATATAGTGCCTCTAAAAGTGATTTACTAACCCAAATAGGTGTGCAATGACGCATAGGAGTTTTGGGGACCAAGGGAACACTAGACTTCAACTTCCTATGACTTTTTCGAAGATCGAAACACAAATGCCTAAGGTGACCTTTCCTACCACTATGTTAACATGTGTAAATGGGTGGAATGACACCTATGGGTTATCCTTTTCTAATGTCCTTGGGATTTATTGACCATCTAAAACAAATAATGGTCTTGGCTTTATCACTCAAAACATTAGAACGTGGCGATCCACAACCATTGCTACCAACACTACTCGAGTCTGTCAAATCATTTTTTATCTCCAAAATTTTTTACTCAAGTAAGGAATTAGACTCTTCTAATTTTAAGGACTCCTCTGAATTTTCAATTATTCCTAGAATGTTATCACGTTCGTTCTTAAAATATGCACACTTACCCCTAAGAGTCTCCTCACGTGCCACAAACTCATCGAGTAAAACATTTTTATCCACTTTGGCACAAACACAAATCCTAGAAGTTTTTAAAGTCCTCCAATTCTTTTTCTAAAACTAGGAATCTATCATCACTCTTCTTTTTGGACAATTTTTAGGAATTAAAGTCATGGCCCAAAGAAACGAATTTTCCACGATAAAAATCTCTTTGATTTTGAACCGTTTGTAAAAAAATCCATAGAGAATTTAAAACGACAATTCTCTTTTTCCAAAAAAATCAATTCTTTTAGCAAACGTCAAATTCAAACTATTTAAATCATCAAAACTGTGACGAATGTCATCAGGGGGGAATCTGATTCCATAAGTTCTCCATCGGAAAAATAACGATTTTTCACAAAACAAATTTAAAAAAAATCATTATCACACAATTTTGCAGAAAATGGATGAAACGCAATAACTTAGTGCAACAAGCTCTGATATCATGTTGTCAATGCCGTCTGATAGAGATTAAACCGAATTCACAAATTTCCAAGAGCAACTACGTGTGGAAAAATCAAACCATCATAAATAATTGCTGACACGTAGATTTTAGGAAAAAAAACTTTCGGGTAAAACCTTTTATTTCACTATAATACTTACAATGATTACAATGAAATCTGTAATGGATTAACCTCAGTAAACCCACATAGGTTGCAACCTAAATCAGTAATGGAATTCTGTAGTAACGCCACACGAACTGTAGTTCAGTCAATCAAGAAATACCCACGAATATTCCCTATTGACGTGCAGTCAATCAGCCCAGTACCTCCCTCAAATGGTACCTAATCAATAGTAGAGATCTTATCTACAAGAGAAACTTCAACAAATATATATCTTGGGTTCCAAAATAATTCACATAAAGCAATTGGGATCTTGTGAATTGAAAACAAAATGTATTAAAACCCTAAAAGTGAGAAGACAATGATTCTGCCAAAGCAGATTTCGTATCTGATAAGAACACAGGTCTTCTTAAGAAAAATTGAGTTGTTTAACACGCTATATATAAAAAAATTTAATGCGGTGCATTGATCAAATGAGTTGTCGGTGTCGCTCGAACGATGGCACATGCCATTCAAACAACTTCGCGCGATATAGCCTCGTCGCTCGAATTAAGTCCCTCCGCTGCTCAAACGAGATATTAAAAAATAAATGTTTTTTATTTCGTCAGAAAATAGTCCGCCTCAACACTTGGAAAAAATTCTTTGACGAAAAACTCCACTCCAACACTTAGAAAATATTTTGTAAAAAAATATCCCAGCACTCTAAATGAAATGCTAAGGTACTTAAACACAACCTTACCAAAATTAATCTCGCGGAGGCCGGAATGTTGAAGACCTCTGACATTAGGATTCGTCTTGATGCTTGATTGATCTTGAATATTTCGTTGACGGTTGTAACGATATAAGACATACTCAATTGAAAACGGGACTTATAAAATATGTCCTTACAACTCCCAAAATTCTTGATTTTTGTTTCTCCATGTAATTGGATTTATTCTACATCAAACTCTATTCCCAATTATAATTTCACTCATCAAATTATAAGTGTAACATCAATTGTTTTTAATACAAATTTCTATTCTACATAGGTATGATAACTAATAAAATTTGTAAGATAAATACTTGCATTATATTGAAGTGATCTGATTTGATCCTCTTTGATGGAGCTTCTCATCTAATCCTTCCTCCAAGGGTGATTTTAGTGCTGAAATGAGCTTGAATTATCCAAAATCCTTCCTTGAGCTCCAAGAAAACTCTTCACATCCTTTGTATTGGCCTCCACTTATTTTCTAATCTCTTTACCCTGCCTCACATCACCAAAACTATATATAATACTCAAAATCTCAAAATTCCCTTAACCCTAAGTTATAAAATGACGAAAATGCCCTCTCGAGTTATCAAATATGTCTAAAACTGTCCTGGGACTCAAACTACTCACTCAGGTATACTATTTTGACTGATTCGACCCTTCTGAACTCAACCAAAACCTCAAAATCATCATTCGAGTTACTCATACTTTATTTTCTATCTCTACCTTATTTAATCCGTGCACGACATTCGGCTAAGATATCATATTATCACGTCATTAGCACTCGTTGTGACAATAATTATATAATTACTATTCACTTAGTAATTTTATTCAATAAACATTAATCAATTCTCTTCGATTAATAATTTAATCAACCCATCATAATTTAATATCCATTAAATTACATCACACGTGTAATTTAAATTTTTAACCAAATTAATTCATTTTTACTTCTTTAAAAAATACTGGTTGTTACAAATAAGAGTTATTTCGATGAAATTAAGCCTAGGCCCAAAATGAGCCTTAATCTATTGAACCCAAAACATATACCAAACGGACCAAAACTCAACCTAAACCATATACTAACCCAATAGGTATAAATCCTTCTACTGTAAGTCAAAAACGTACTTTTTATACTTCTCTAATGTCAACTCGAAATAGAATAAATTTTAATAAACTAATTATCTCATTATTTTAATTTATAAGCCAGAATGAGTCATTAAGTTGAACTTAATTATTAACTATTAACGTTCGACTCGACATTATAATAAACTACTTCACGATCGATGGAACCCAATACCGATGGAATAATCCAAATAAAGAAACCCCGACACCTAATCATCCCAAAAGTCAAAATGAAATAAAACCTATCCTAATAAATTAATTATCTCATTAAGTTAATTTATAAGCCAATATGACTCAAATAAGTTAAAGATTAATTATTAATCAGTTACGTGTGACTTGGCATTATAATAAACTACTTCACAATCAATGGGACCTAATACTGAGGGAATAATCCAATAAATAAAACACTCGACACCTAGTCCCTGATTATTCCATAGTCACCAATAATACTATATCACTTGAAATATTTAATTAATGTATTTCCGTTTGTCATGTCAATTTCCAAAAGTATGAATTCACATAGCACATCCACAAATCACATAACAACAAACAAAATATAACAAGTGACATATCACATGTCACGACAGATAATTAAATAATTAATTACACAATTTAAATAAATGTAGAGATAATTTAGGGTATTACAATAGGTGGAAATGACTAAAAATAAATGAAGTTCACAAAATTAAATAAGAAGACAGGTGGTAAATTCTATAGTCAAAATCACTTTCAGAACAACTTTTTAAAGATATAATGCTTGAATATAAAAATGAAAAGGATCAAAGTATATTTACAGTTTAAGAAATTAATTTAGCAGTGAGTTGAAAAAGTGAAACAAACCCTTCTCACACACAATACCATTTATTATTTGTGTGACTTATAGATATCCTTCTCAAAAAATTTAAATAATAAACAAATAAATTATTGTCTTCATTATGAGTAGGACACGTGTTATATTCTCATTTCAAGAGAGAATTATGGATATATATTATGGATATATGATATTTTTCCTTTCATAAATCATGCATTATTGGATGTTGCCACCATTATTATAACATAAGTAACGTTTCATATACATTTTTAATTTATATATCTTTTATGCCCAAAATACTTAAACAATATGTGTTTACACACATACACAATAGATTTTTATACTTCATGTGTCCTAAATTCATAGTCATTGTGTTAAAGTCAAACATTTTTTAAGTACTACTTTTCAAATTTATAAAATTACGAATACATTTTGTAGGGGGTATGAAATACTAAAATAATTCTAAGAACCAAAAACACTCACAAATATGAAGCTAATAAATTAAAACACACAAAGTTGTACATGGTTTGGTAGGTAAGCCTACCTACATCCCCATGGAAGAAGATATGGAAGAGTATATTAAACAAGTAAGAAATCGAATTGAAGTGCTATAGAATGCTAGTTGAGAGTCCTACTCATTCATACAAGGTTGTTTATATATTTTTCCCACAATAGGGGCACTCTATATATAGGTACAATATTCCTAAATCTATGCATTATTAGGTATTACAAGTGCATGTATGTTCCAACAGCTCAGGTAGCAAAGTTGGGCATTACCTATTAATTCCAAAAGGAGGTACAATCTCTCTTTCTCTCTATTTTAAACTCAACGATTTCAAAAATGAGTCCGAGTATAAAGTTTTGGTGGTCAGCCTAGGCTTACCCATCCATTGAAAAGAATAATGGTTTGAATATGTCACCAACTCTCAATTGGAAGTCAATCAAGTCACTGAGGTCCATAAGACTAAAGGTGATCAAATGGAAGGAGACAAGGTAATCATGAAGAAACTCATTCAAAACATCCTAAGATTCAGGATCAGGACAGTCCCTAGAGCAGAGAATTTTGAGGTTCACCTTCTTGCACGAGTGGTGTTTTTTATGTATATATAATATAATGATTTTCTTTATTTTAGATTAAGTATATACTGGTGTTATGTTGAAGAAATGTCTAAGATATCATTTTCTTTATCCTGTACTCTAGACCTGAAGTGCATTATGTTGAATTTATGAGTGTAATTGTTTTTTATCCATGTATACTTAGCAATAAACATTGTAAAGTATGGATGGGTTGTTTATAATATGTTCATATAACATGATGATTAAAGCGATATGCTCTAAGTCAATCACCCGAATCCCTTAGCATTGAGGTACTATCTACACCTTATTTTATCGGGTTCATCTCGTGACATTTTTTTACATGCGTTATTTAAATGGAACTTTGATTACTTTAATTGAAACTTTTTGAAGCATTTTAAATTTTGTTTGTAATAAGACAAGATGATGTGGACTTTCTTAAATTCTTATTTATTATGTGAAATTAGCAAAACTCTTTTTTTATATTAAGTGTCCTTATTAACTCCATACGGCTAGACATCATTTCGTTAATTAAATAAAATAAAACAAATTTTATAACGAAAATGTGAAAGAAATATTTTATTTTAAAATGAGGATTTTCTTAAAAGAAATCAAGTGTAAAAGTTTTTTCTGAACTGACCCCAGAAATTGGGGCGTTACACTAAACCTTGTGAGTACTGTGTCGATATAAATGGATGGGGGTTATGCCCAACATCCTATTTTTATCACGTAAAAGCTTGATCCCAAGGATGTGCCTGTCTTCTTTTAAGACCTTCATATCAAATTGACTAGATAACCAGACTCTTATACTAGACAATACACCCACATTATTCTAAATTAAGAGAGTATCATCTACGTATAGTACTTGAAATATCACTACGCTTCCATCATTATTCGTATACACACAAGTTTCAACCAAACATTGATCAAAACCAAAATATTTAATTGCCTGATCAAATAAAATATTCCAAGACCTCGATGCTTGCTTAAGTCCATAAATGGATCTGTTAAACTTGCACAACTTAATTTCTTGGCCTTTGTAATGGATATCATTGGTTGTGCCATATAGTTGCACTTGTCGAGATTGTCTTTCAAGAACACAGTTTTGACATTCATTTGCCAAATCTCGTAATCGAGATGGGAAATAATGGATAAGATAATCTGAATATACTTAATCATGGCTACCAATGAAAAGTTCTCCTAATAATATATACCCTTTATTTAAGAGAATCTTTTAGCAACAAGCCTTGCCTTGAAGGTTTCCACCTTCCCTTCTACACCTATCTTCCTATTGTAGATCCACTTGCACCCTACAGGTTTTATCCCATCCAGAAAGTCTACAAGTTCCACCTTTTAATTCGAATACATCGAATCCATCTCGGTATCCATAGACTTTAGTAAAAACTCGGCATCCTTATCTTGGAGTGCTTTATCATAAGTGTAGGGATTTGGTTCGGTTTCCCTTGAAACTTCATCAAAGTGGTCTCCTAAATACACTAAACTATCAAGTTGATTCCTAACCCTCCCACTACAACGCGACTCCACTTATGGTCCAGTATAAGTGACATATGAAACTTTATCATCAATAATACTCCCACTACCATTAGGTAGTGTATGATCAAGATAAACATGTATTTCTTCCCACACGGGTGGTCCGAAAGAATTTCTTTCCCTTTATCTCTTACTTTTTATAAGATATTCTTGCTCTTAGGCTTTTAGTTAATCATATAATTTTCCTCTAAGAACCTAGAATTTGTGCTAACAAATACTTTTCGGTCCTTAGGATCATAAAATTGACCACCCTTCGTTCTTTTGAGATATTCCACAAAAATACATACATCTATCCTCAATTTCAACTTTCTTGGCTCCTTTCGCAGCACGTGTGCTGGGTAACCCCATTTCTGAATGGGACCCAAAATTGAATTTTTCCCTTTTCATAGTTCTATAGGAGTAGAATAGACCATTTTAGATAGAACTAAGTTTAATAAATATATAGTCATCTCTAATGCATAACCTTAAAAGTAATCTGATATATAGGAATAACTCATCATGGACCTAACCATATCCAAAAGAGTCGTGTTCCTTCTTTTCATTACACCATTTTCATGTGGAGTGCTCGGTGCAGACAATTGGGTTGAAATACCTAACTCGGACAAGTGTTGCTTAAACTCTCCCAAAAAGAACTCCCATCCATAATCAGATCACAAAGTATGGATTATTTTACTGTGGAAATACTCCACTTTAGCCTTATACTCTTTGAACATATCAAAGGCTTTAGACTTGTGGTGCATTAGGTAAACGTATCCAAACCCAGAGTAATCATCGATGAAAATAATGATGTAGTCGAGACCACATGTTCTCTGTATAGTCATCTGCCTATACAATTTAATATGAACCAATTCCAACACATCTTTGCTCTATACCGTAGGTAAGTGTGTAATATGTACTAAGTGAACATCAATAACAAACCTAGATAGTGGTGAATAGGTTTGAAAGCATACTTGGTCAATTTTTTGCATATTCAAAAAATTTCTCAATTGTAAATCCTTAACACTTATTTTGAATAAAAGTCTAAAATTGACTTTAAACACAATAACATGTGGAATTTAAAGGAATCTATTTAAGAAAACCTAAATCTATAATACTCTACTAATTTTTGACCAAATCAAAAGATCAACACAAGTCCATGTAAGGTGTGTGTAATCAAAAGTGTAGAAACAAACACAATTAATCATGAGACAAATTTTATGAGGAAAGATCCCCACATATGGGAAAAAACCTCTACGGACTCTAATTTCCATTTATACTTGAAAAGAAATTTACAAAAGGAAAGAAGGCACCTCTCACACAAACACAATTGTGTAGTCACCTATGAACCTTTAAACTCTCTCTCATAGCAAATGAAAATTCACTCCAATCTTCATGGAATGAATGAAGAACTTCGGTCTTCCTTATAGTCGCACCACACCTAGATCTCCCCAATAGAAAGAAATGCCTCCAAGTTTAGATTATCGAGTCTTAGATAATAAAAATTCTTCAAAGATGATTTGAATTGACAAAGATAGTGTGTGATCTGAACTAAAGTACTCTCAAAGACATTATATCAAGTATAGATCAAAGTGTAGGAAAATTTTGAGGGAATAAGTGAATTTCTATAGAGAAGCAAGGTGTTTTCTAGATTTATTTAAAAATGGAGGGGCCCTGTCCTATTTATAAGAAAATTACAAAATATGGGTCATTCAAGCGAACGGTTATATCTGTTTGTGCGCATTATTTTCTCCAGTGTGGACATTGTGCAAACGTCGTGCGCATGTTCCTCAAGTGTGTTCGTGTGAATGGGGTCGTGCGAACGCCTCTGAACATGACCCTTTTAAAAAATGGTTTAACAAATAAAATAAAGTAGGACGAATACCAAAACATGTATCAAAAACATTTTAATCCTTGAGGTTCATTTATGCAAAACTTAATTCCCTTTTTGCAATGCTGATACATTTGGAAGTAACGAATAATTTTGAAAATGATTAGAAATTGTGTGTAAAAAACGGATTTTTAAATGGGTATTTTTTCAAATTAATTGGAATTTTCGAGAAAAATAAATTTTTGGATTTAATATTTTTTTTATTGGTTAAATATGTTGGTTTTAATACTAGAAGAATAAAACTTCAAGCGGAATTGAAATCAGATTTAAAATGGAGTTTTTATAAGGTTTTTAATTATTTTTGCCATATAGGCATTTTGTGGGGGAACTATCGCCAGACCTGTTGGGTCGATCGACTGACCCTGCCCAGATTTTGAGTCGGCAACCTGTTTTTGAAGAGTTTGATTCCTTTCAAATTCTTTCTTTTCCCCTTATATATCGAAGTCATGGGTGAGAGTTTTAACCAACCTTTCTCCATCTCCATTATGCAGTAGACCCTTTATATTTCCCCTCCATCTTTATACAAACCCTAAACCCTATTTTATTCAATGTCCAACCTTAGATTTGGAGGCCTATTTGGGGTTATCTCGTGTCAGGGGTAGAATGTGATTGGATTATTTTTGTGAGAGGAACGTGATGGTACGATCAGATTTAGAGGCTAAAATTATGTGTCAATTCATGTGATGATTTTGAGGTACGGAACTTATAGAATTTGCTCCTAAATTCTCTCAAGAGTATTTCGTTTGTTTTTCTGTGTCGATTGCACTCATGTTGAATTGTGATATTCATTTGGAATCTGAAAATTGTTCGAATCTAAATATTGATTCATTATGATATATTATTTTGTGATTTGAGCATCATGTCATGAAATTTTAATATGGCATGGAGAATGGACACTCGCCAATAGTTCAAAATTCGAATATGCTTAAGAATGCATACACGCTGTGAGGTGAGGCCTGGTGACTCATTGATGAGTTTTTGAGAAATTTATATTGATATAATGCTTGAGTTATACATTTTATATGTATATGCGATTCGTATTGTTACGATTTATTCATCGTGCTAATTATTTTTTAGCATCTATTCCTGTCATATTGTGTACTTTCCCGTATTTTCTTTTAATTGGCAGGTTTGTGTGGATTGGGACACTATGGGCTATTTTAGAGCATTATATTGGAAGATGTATTTTGATGTATTTATTAGTGGTGTAATTTTAGTTGGAAAATTTCCTATTTGAGAGAATCATAAATGTAATCTTTACGTGGAAATAGAAGAATTGTTGATTTGTTGTAATTATATTGTGGACATTTAGATTCTCTATACTTGTTGATTGATGGTTTTAGTTTAGTTTTATCGTAGTAGCACGCCGCGTGTCTTTTTCGACTGCACGGGGTGTTATAGATGGTATCAGAACTTAAGTACAAGCCAACCCTCGGGATTTTGGATTTTGGGTCTAGCATGCGGGTTAGGCATATTTTCTTTGGAGATAGAATTTTCTTTAGGGCGTGTTAGGCATCGAGGTTAGATGAGAGGTATTTAAGTTGATTTTTGGAGACGAGATTTATTGTTGGAGGGGATCGATTTTTTAGCGTTAGGCTTCGTCGAATTTTGAGGGCGAAATTCCTTTGTTAATGGGGAAGTATGTAACAACCCAAATTTTTAAATGGATATTTTTTTAAATTAATTTGAATTTTGGAGAAAAATAAATTTTGGATTTAATAATTTTTTATTGGTTAAATATGTTGGTTTTGATACTAGAAGAATTGAAATCGGATTTAAAATGGAGTTTTTATAAGGTTTTTAATTATTTTTGCCTTATAGGCATTTTGTGGGGGAACTGTCGCCAGACCTGTAGGGTCGATCAATTGACCCTGGGAGTCAACGATCGGTTGTGCCCAGATTTTGAGTCGGCAACCTGTTTTTGAAGAGTTTGATTCCTTTCAAATTCTTTCTTTCCATAGAAGTCATGGGTGAGAGTTTTAACCAACCTTTTTCTATCTCCATTATGCAGTAGACCCTTTATATTTCTCCTCCCTCTTTATACAAACCCTAGCCCCTATTTTATTCAATGTCCAACCATAGATTTGGACGCCTATTTGGGGTTATCTCGTGTCGGGGGTAGAATGTGATTGGATTATTTTCGCGAGAGGAAGGTGATGGTACAATCAAATTTAGAGGCTGAAATTATGTGTCAATTCATGTGATGATTTTGAGGTGCGGGACTTACCGAATTTTCTCCTAAATTCTCTCAAGAGTATTTTGTTTGTTTTTCTATGTCGATTGCACTCATTCTGAATTTTGATATTCATTTGGAATCTGAAAATTGTTCGAATCTAAATATTGATTCATTATGATATATTATTTTGTGATTGAGCATCATGTCATGAAATTTTAATATGGCACGGAGAATGGGCACCGGCCAATAGTCCAAAATCCGAATATGCGTAAGAATGCATACGCGCGGTGAGGTGAGGCCTGGTGACTCACTGATGTGGTGTTGAGAAATTTATATTGATATAATGCTTGAGTTATGCATTTGATTTGTATATGCGATTCGTATTGTTGCAATGTATTCATCGTGCTAATTATTTTTTAGCATCTATTCCTGTCATATTATGTACTTTCTCGTATTTTCTTTTAATTGACAGGTTAGCGTGGATTGGGACACTATGGGCTATTTTAGAGCATTATATTGGAAGATGTATTTTGGTGTATTTATTAGTGGTGTAATTTTAGTTGGAAAATTTCGTATTTGAGAGAATCATCAATGTAATCTTTATGTGAAAATAGAAGAATTGTTGATTTGTTGTATTTATATTGTGGACATTTAGATGCTCTATACTTGTTGATTGATGGTTTTAGTTTAGTTTTATCGTAGTAGCACACCGCGTGTCTTTTTCGACTGCACGGGGTGTTATAGATGGTATCAGAACTTAAGTACATGCCAACCCTCGGGTCTTTGGATTTTGGGTCTAGCATGCGGGTTAGGCATATTTTCTTTGGAGATAGAATTTTTTTTAGGACATGTTAGGCATCGAGTTAGATTAAAGGTATTTAAGTTAATTTTTTGAGACAAGATTTATTGTTGGTGTGGCCTGATTTTTTAGCATTAGGCTTCGTCGAATTTTTAGGGCGAAATTCCTTTGTTAATGGGGAAGTATGTAACCACCCGAATTTTTAAATGGATATTTTTTTAAATTAATTTCAATTTTGGAGAAAAATAAATTTTTGTATTTAATATTTTTTATTGGTTAAATATGTTGGTTTTAATACTAGAAGAATAAAACTTCGGGAAGAATTGAAATCGGATTTAAATTGGAGTTTTTATAAGGTTTTTAATTATTTTTACCTTATGGGCATTTTGTGGGGGAACTGTCGCCAGACCTGTAGGGTCGATCAATCGACCCTGGGAGTCAACCGATCGGTTGTGCCCAGATTTTGAGTTGGCAACCTGTTTTTGAAGAGTTTGATTCCTTTCAAATTCTTTCTTTCCATCTTATATATAGAAGTCATGGGTGAGAGTTTTAACCAACCTTTTTTCATCTCCATTATGCAGTAGACCCTTTATATTTCCCCTCCCTCTTTATATAAACCCTAGACCCTATTTTATTCAATGTCCAACCTTAGATTTGGAGGCCTATTTGGGGTTATCTCGTGTCGGGGGTAGAATGTGATTGGATTATTTTCGCGAGAGGAACGTGATGGTACGATCAGATTTAGATGCTGAAATTATGTGTCAATTCATGTGATGATTTTGAGGTACGGGACTTACAGAATTTGCTCCTAAATTCTCTCGAGAGTATTTCATTTGTTTTTCTGTGTCGATTGCACTCATGTTGAATTGTGATATTCATTTGGAATCTGAAAATTGTTCGAATCTAAATATTGATTTGTTATGATATATTTTTTTGTGATTTGAGCATCATGTCATGAAATTTTAATATGGCATGGAGAATGGGCACCCGCCAATAGTCCAAAATTCGAATATGCTTAAGAATGTATACGCACGGTGAGGTGAGGCCTGGTGACTCATTGATGTGTTGTTGAGAAATTTATATTGATATAATGCTTGAGTTATGCATTTTATTTGTATATGTGATTCGTATTGTTGCGATTTATTAAACCGTGCTAATTATTTTTTAACATCTATTCCTGTCATATTGTGTACTTTCCCGTATTTTCTTTTAATTGGCAGGTTTGTGTGGATTGGGACACTATGGGCAATTTTAGAGCATTATATTGGAAGATCTATTTTGATGTATTTATTAGTGGTGTAATTTTAGTTGAAAAATTTCCTATTTGAGAGAATCATAAATGTAATCTTTACGTGGAAATAGAAGAATTGTTGATTTGTTGTATTTATATTGTGGACATTTAGATTCTCTATACTTGTTGATTGATGGTTTTAGTTTAGTTTTATCGTAGTAGCACGCCGCGTGTCTTTTTCGACTGCACGGGGTGTTATAAATGGTATTAGAACTTAAGTACAAGCCAACCCTCGGGATTTTGGATTTTGGGTCTAGCATGCGGGTTAGGCATATTTTCTTTGGAGATAGAATTTTTTTTAGGACATGTTAGGCATCGAGGTTTGATGAGAGGTATTTAAGTTGATTTTTGGAGATGATATTTATTGTTGGTGGGGCCCGATTTTTTAGCGTTAGGCTTCGTCGAATTTTGAGGGCGAAATTCCTTTGTTAATGGGGAAGTATGTAACAACCCGAATTTTTAAATGGATATTTTTTTAAATTAATTTGAATTTTGGAGAAAAATAATTTTTTGAATTTAATAATTTTTTATTGGTTAAATATGTTGGTTTTGATACTAGAAGAATAAAACCTCAAGAAGAATTGAAATCGGATTTAAAATGGAGTTTTTATAAGGTTTTTAATTATTTTTGCCTTATAGGCATTTTGTGGGGGAACTGCTGCCAGACCTGTAGGGTCGATCAATCGACCTTGGGAGTCAATCGATCTGTTGTGCCCAGAATTTGAGTCGGCATCCTGTTTTTGAAGAATCTGATTCTTTTCTTGGATGACCTAGCCTACAAAAATTCGCTATGATATAGGGTTTATACAAGGACGAGAGATGACTTACTCACTCACCCATGCAATCTTTGCTCCTAGAACCTTGTTTACAACAACAACAAGAATCCATTAGCGTCTCACAACGTAGTCCTCCTGCGTCTATCCGTCTACCTCTAACTAGACTCTGTCACGCAGTAACACGGAATCCACCATGATTAAAAAAAATTCGAACGATGGAGGGTAAACAAATTTGGGGATCAAAACATGCTATAGAATATTATATTGATTCTTAGATCTTGAAACCAGGTATAAATGGGCGTTAAAGAGTCTATAGTTTTTGCTCTGTATAAAAATTCTCGAAACCCTTCCAAAACTATACTTCTTGTTCCGTATTTAACTTAAAAATTTGGAAAATGACAACATCAATTTAGAGGCAAGTCGTTCGAACGAATTTATGGTTTCGTTCGAACGACTTAAGCCATCCCATTATAATGAAACCTGGTTGTTCAAATGAAATACCTACATTCGTTAGAACGAGCTAATCACATATTAAAAATTTAGGCAGTAAGCTCTTGGTTGAAGGTCGTTAAAATCTCATTCGAACAAAAACATCAACCTCGTTCAAACTAGAAACTAACTTGTTCGAACGAGATTACACAACTCGTTGGAACGAGAAACATCATCTCGTTTGAACTAATTCAAAAAAATATTATTCTTAAAAAAATTGAATAAATAACCTCAATAAACTTAAAACACCCAAACCAGGGATCAACATAATAAGCATTTATACCTTTTTCGAGATCCCAAGGTTGAAGACAAAAAATTGTCATGAATTTGATATTGTTGTACATGGGTTGCTTCATGTCTTCATTGCGTAGTATTGAAGAAACAAACTCAAACAACCTAACTTATGACTCAAAAAAATTTGTCCAATGTAATAAAGCCAATTAAATACAAATTTACAAAGTGAATTGCAAGCAAAATAAAACTTTTCCTTACAAATCTCCCTGTTTTGACTATCCAAGACAAAAACCAAAAATAAAAACTAGGTCGTCAAGCTCTAATGCCCAATTCTCAAAACTCAAAAGGAAAAAGACATAAACATAACTTGATCGACTATATATCTTGAGAAGTTTTGCACTCGTGAAACTTTGCCACATCGAAGCATGAACATGCACTTAACACACCTTTCAAAAAATATGAAATATATAATAGTGTTAGCCAAAAATCCCTTAGCATATGAAAACCCTCTCCCTTAATTTAAACTTTCCTCCTTTTTCTTCGTGAATAGACAAAGGCGAAAGTGCATAATATAAAATAAATGATGACATAAAATAACAATCATATCACGCAATGTGAAGTGAAACCCAATAATAAACACACTGTAACATAATTAGAAATAATTCAAAAGATGAATCAATGAGAAACATGGATTAAATGGATGCAAAGACGCAAAAAATACCATATATATATATATATATATATATATAACGTGATACACACATTAATATATATTCAGGTATTACCACACGCAATGCACAAAAACAAGTTATCCACACTTGTATGTCATAAATGTGTATTTAAACAAATGTGGCATGGAGGGAAGGGGTGTGAACAAGAAATACAAGAAATATGCCTCCAAATACTAAAGATAGTCCCAGGAGTTCGAATTTGATCGTCTTAATTTATCAAACTTAGATTTAGCCTCAAGTGATAATAAAGTGAACTTAAAAGACAAATAGGCTAAATTCACCCACTCCTAGCAAAAATTGATGACTCTCAAATCAATAGCTTTAAAATTAGAGATGAACTAGGAAAATTTTTGCAAACCCATTGATCTTCAACTTATAACCCACTCAAAAATATAAATATTCAATTTTTCTTTATTTTTTGAAGATATCATTTTTTTGATTATCAATATCTAAAATTTTAGCCTTAGAAAATATTTTCCTTTTTATTTTCTTTTTCAAAAGGCCCTTATCAATGGTGACCTTTGATGAAAAGAGATTTAATCCCTTCATATCCCTTTCCATTTCACACTCTTATTTTTTAAACCTAAGAACATCCTCACATGCAATGGTTCTAATATATACAAATTCCCCAGATAAAGATATGTATTTGACAAGATTGATAGGAGAACACCTCACTTAGCTCATGCATAAATAGATATAAAAATCCAAAAGATCTCGTGAAAGTGTGTGCGAAGGCATATATAAAGATGAATCAATTAAGAAAAACAAATAAGAACAACTCCATGGTAAGACGTGATTAAGAAACAATTAAAATCATTTTAATCCATACTCAAATGTTCTAGACGCATGGAATGGATGGGATTCAAAATCATCAATATGTCATACAAAATGTGTAAAACTACTACATAAAAGAAATATATAAAAAAATAGTTTTTTCTTTAAATGACTCAAAATAAAACAATAATCTTTTTGTACTTTTCATATATAGACTAAAAAATGAATACTCACACAAAATATAAAACTTCATAACACTAAATATAACATATAACATGATGCATAACACTAGTGTATGAAAACATGCAAACACAGTCACTCATAAAATATACCAACTGATGAATTATATGAAACCATGCGAGGATAAACAAGTCTAAAATTAAGTGCCTCCAAATACGATTTCCTCAACCAAATAGATGATAATTTATCGCCTCAGGTTTTTGAAAACATGTCAACATAAGATTTAGACTTCCTATGACTTTTTGTGATAAAAACAAAACCTCCTCAGGTGACCTTTCCTACCTCAGTGTGTGCATGTGTGCACTCTAGAAAAGCTACACTCGAATTAATCTTTGGGAATGTCCTCGGCAACAGTTTACTATATAATAATCATGGTCTTGACTTTAGGAGCGAAAGCATTAGGAACATTGTATCATAGACCAATTTTTTCACTGTTGATTTGGACAGTTCTTAACATTTTATCCAACTTTCCAGACCTAGATTTCAAATTAATCTTAACATGACCTGAGTCTTTTAATTCATCTTCTAACTCCAAAATTCTATACTCGAGCAGAAGTTTAGACTCGTTAAATTTTAAGGACTCATTCTTCATATTTTCAACCATTCCTAGAAGGTTATCTCTCTCCCTCTCAACGTATGCAAGCCTATCCCTAAGAGTCTTCTCACGTACCCCTAAATCCTCAATCAACTAATCATTATTTCCTAAGCCGCTCTCTTTTAACTTAGCCTCTAATTTCAAGTTAGCCTTTTTCAATTTCAAAGATTTTCCATACAACTCATGGAAGGCAACTTGCAGCTTCTTCCTCATTTTCACCAACTTGGGAATCTAAAGACCAAACCTCAGAACCATCATGCATATGATTATCTTCATCGACGAAATATTTTTTATTTAGACTCACATGGCTAGTCATGAAAGAAGTGCAATTACGCTCCATGAGAGAATTAGTTTCATCTTCTGACTCACTATAAGTAAGGGTTGCATTGTATGCTTTATGCATCTTACCTTCTCTCCTTAGTTTAATGGGACACTCAAAAGCACGATGCCCAAATCCATGGCATTTAAAACATCTATCCAGGCGATCCTTTTTCTTAGGATTATCCATCTTCTCCCTGTCACAATCATTATTAAACGTATTTTCTTTATTATGCGAATTATTTTCTTATTTAAGCTTAAGAAATTTAGTGAATAGTTTCACAAACCTATCTATCTCTTTGGGCTCTAACTCACCCTCCTCTCAAAATCCGACACGTCCTCTTTACGAGTTTTCAAAGCTAAACTATTTTATTTTAGTTCTTTCTTAAAGGGGGGGACACATATTCATTTCATAGGTTTGGAGATCACCTACAAGTTCTTGGACTCTAGGAGTGTCAACATTGCTAATAGAATCTAAGACTGTGACTTTGACATTAAATATTTCGCGTACGGATTTTAAGATTTTTATAACCACTTTTAGCTCAGGGATTAGTTCGCATAAGTTAAATGGGGAGTTGACAATATCCGACAGTTTAGCACAAAAAGTCATCAAACTAATCATGCTCTTCCATTCATATTTTGTAACTTTGAAACCTAACAGTATCCGTACCCTCATGCGTGGATTTCATAATATCCCAAGCATCCTTTGCTCTCTCACACGTCATTATACGCCTAAACTCTTCAACCTTCACATCACAAAAAAATGACGTTCACACTCTTGGAATTAAAATTAGAGGCATCCTTTTCAGTCATTGTCCAAAGGGAACATGCTTTTGGTAAACCACCTTCAGTGGGAGGAGATTACTCTTACTTCATAGAGTTCCAAACGTTCTCATAAAAGATTTTAAAAAAATCTCATACGAGACTTCCAATAGGGATAGTTTGAACCATTAAATATAGGAGGTCGGGTAATGAAACTACGCTCATAATTAACCTCCATCAAACAGTCCTAAACACACCCAAATAACGATCAACATAATAACTTAATGTACCCACTTTGATACCAATTTGAAGACGCAAGTGTGTATATAGGATCACCAATTTTAAAACTTTAATCCAATTAATTAAACCGAATGAGAAACTACCTTAATTTTAATAGTAGCATGGATTAAACAAATGTTGTGTAAAAACTATTCAAATTTTATATTGCCTAAGAATTGATCTATGTGAGCATGTAAGAATAAAATAAGTAAACACACAATGCTGCGAAGTACGAGAAAAACCCACAACGAGAAAAATCTTGGATGACCTAGCCTGCACAGATATACTATGATATAGGATTTATACCTAGACGATAGATAACTTACTCGCTTACTCTACTCCCTTCAAGCCTTATGCAATTTTTCTCCTTGAATCTTCTTCACATCAATCACAGGAATCCACCATCGGCTCACAACATAGTCCTCCCGCGCCTTGGTATCCACTGATCACTGACTAGACTCCGTCATGCAGTAACACAGAATCCACCATGCTAAACAAACTCGAACGATGAAGAGTAAACAACTTCAGGGCTCAAAACACTATACTGATTATTAGATCTTTAAACCAGGGTGTAAAAGAGATTATTGTTTTTTCTTTGTGAACCTTAAAAAACTAAACTGTCTATATCATATTTAACTTGAAAACGTGAAAAAAATAATGGCACAAATTTCGAAGCAAATCATTTGAACGAGATTAAGGTTTTGTTCAAAAGACTTAGACCATATTGTTAGAACAAAACTAGGTCATTCGAATGAAACACCTAAAGTCATTAGAACGAGGATCAAATGAGTATCTAACCACATTTTGAAAAGTCAGGCAGTAAGCTCTCAGTTGAAGGTCGTTTGAAGCTCGCTCGAATAAAAACGTGAACCTCATTCGAACCAAAAACTAAATTCTTTCGAACGCAATCACAAAACTCGTTAGAACGAAAAACATCATCTCGTTTGAACAACTTCAAAAATAAAATAAAAATTCTTAAAAAAAAATTGGAAAAATAACCTCAATAGATTTAAAACACTCAAGGAAAAATGAACCTCTTCTGATCTCAAGATTGTTACTGATACCTTACTTGTTATCCTGTCGTCATAGATGATTGTAGTAGAAACCCAGGGATCAATATAATAATCTTTTATGCCTTTTACAATATCCCAAGGTTTAAGACGAAAACTCGACATGAATTTGATGTCTCTTTACATGGGCCGCTTCATCTCTTCATTGCATAGACTTGAAGGTACAAGCTCAAACAACCTAACATATAACTCAAACAGTTTTTTCCAATGGAATAAAAACAATTAAATAGAAATTACATTACAAACAAAATATTTTTTTCCTTATAATGATGAATCATGTGTTCCTGCAGATTCTATTCCCATTCAGCTCATAAGTGACCAGCTCCTTTATCATGAAAGCGGTGAGCAATTCCGTCCTGACTATTGAGCTTAATCTTTGAAGATGAAGTATATACAGATATCTTTCTTTATTTCTTCTTTGAAATCCAATGATCAGTTTACCCGTAAGTAAATAAATGTGAATGAAATTATCTAGTTAATCCCATGCCTTGCATTTTCCCATTATCTATGTCAGACATGTTTTTATTACTTACCTTACCTTTTAGGATAGTGTCATCACACCACCTTAGGACTATGACAAACCCTAGCAAACATGCACCTGATCACAGGGCCATCCACCCGTTCAGTATTTTAGTCGATGAAAGTCAGAACACCTAGTGCTTAGGGATCCCCAATATGCCTTTTTCTTTCTTGGGCAGTTCTTGATATTTTCGTGTTCATTAGTGATGAATAGCCTTAAGATATGATTAAGTATAATTTCACTAAGGTATTTAATCGGGCGATCAGAATTTGATCGGAAAAATTTGAACAAATTTGCAATGATGATGGCCATACCGCAATGAAAGTTTGTAATTAACGATGTTACCTGCCAAGTGGAACAATAAGAAAGTTAATTGGATTAATTTAACTTTAAATAAACCATGAAGTTGGAATAGCATAAACTTAAAACATGAATAAAGTTAAAATATTTAAAAATAAATCTCATAACTTTAGCCTCATTTCAAGCCCTATGTATCTCCTCCCCCCTCCCACCTCCCCCCCCCCCCCCCCTCCCCCCCCCCACAATTATTTTTAGATGGTAAACTCCTTAGAGGTCATCTCTGATGACTTTGAATAGACCTTCCCAGTTAGGACCTAATTTTCCATCTAATGTCTTCCTCGCGTAACCTATAACATTTCTCAGCACATAATCTCTAACCTAAAACTTCCTTGGATTGTTGTCTTTCTTGTACTACTTCGCTAACTATAGTTGGTAGGAAGTCAGTTTGATTAAGGTTGTTCTCTTCTTTCCTCGTCCAGGTTGACCTCAGTCCTTATGATTTATGCATTTAGAGATTGATCAGCAACAGTCATCCTCATGGTCTGAAGCCAACTTCCGGTGGAATTATTGCTTCCACTCCATAAGCCAAGGCGAAAGAGAAGGGCGTTTCCCTAGTCGACCTTCTGGATTTTGTCCGGTATACCCAGAGGATAAGGGGAAGCTCGTCCACCCAAGTACCTTTTGCTTTCTTTAACTATTTTTTCATTTCTTCGAGCACTGTCTTATTGGAAGGCTCATCTTATCCACTGCTCTGGGCGTAGGCCACCGAAGTGTAATATGTTAGAATTATTTTAAATAAATAATTCTCCATTATGTGTTCCATAATTATATGAATACTAAGAGTCATTTTGGTTAATGAAAGGGTACTCAAAATACCAAGAGTCAAAAGGACTCTTGGGCATCTACCTTGATGGACGGTTGATATTAAGTAACGGTTGGAGATTTAGGTCGTGTCCCTGCCTATAAATAAGTGACTGATTTCCATCATTCAGACACTTTAGAAAGATAACATAATGAAATTATAGGAAAATGAGAGAAATCTAAATTCTTAAGGAGAGCAAATTTTAAAATATTTTTTTGACCATACAGGGAGATATAACGGTTGAAATACGTTGAAATTGGAGTATTTTCTTGTCATATACAAGATGACATCATATTTCGAAATTCAGACTGATCGGACATTGTTAAGGTTGAATGCTCCATAAATCTTTCTAGTTTTGACATAATGGATGTATGTTATTTTAATACCATTTTATGTTTCGCATAATGAATATATGTGATTATCATGAAGATCCAAGATCCTTTTATAAAGAACAATTATATGTGAGAATTTAATAAATAATGTATTCTTGATTAAATATTATGGTGTTCTTAAGAATGATTTTACATAATAGTGTTTGATGTTATGACCATTGCAGAAGTCTTGGAATGGCCCGCTCTCATATTGTGTTCCATTGTCAGTAATGATCGTCATCGGCACGCCAAAACATGTCACGATATAGCTCCAGATAAATCTGATCACATCGGTCTCCCTTATGTTCACTAAAGGCTCGGCTTATATCTATTGGTGAGGTAGTCTGTGCCGACCAAAAGAAACCTCTGATTTCTCTTGGTGTTGCAGGTAGGGGACCCACAATGTCTAGTCCTTATTGTACAAAAGGCCACAAACTAGTCAATGATTTGAGGCCGCTAGATGGCTAATGAATCATGAGCGAGAAAACTTGACACTTTTTGCATTATCTCACATAGGAGACTGCATCTTTTTGCATGTAAGGCCACCAGTTGTCCTCTCTTCCTTAAAGTCAGAGAGGCTTATAAATAAGTCTTCTCCCTCCTTTTCATTCATTTCAAAAATTCTTTCATTTGGTGCTTCTTCATCTTCCTTAAAGTCAGAGAGAGTCGCCATTTTTGGTTCGTGGGCAAACAGTGCTTCTTGCGCTTGTCAGTATACAGACACCCATTGTCCAATTGTCGTAAGCACCGAAGCAAGGACAAATTTTGTCTAAAAAAGAGAGCGTCCAACATTCAACTTGATTTTCTTTCAGTGATTACAATAACCACTTGTAATCACAAAATGTAAGTTCTTTCTCTTATTTTTTGTGTTTGTAATTGGTCGTATTATTCTAAAAATATATACTGCTCGAATATCAAAACTTATAAACCAGCACCTGGTTAAATGTGTGTTCTTCATTTCTTCACAAATATCAATCAGAATTGAAGTTACATGACACAACAGCATACGTATTTGACATGAAGAATCAAAAACACAATAAGAAGATTTTCGCCAAACACATAAAACAGAGTGAATTGAACAACAAATGGTCTATATATGGTTTATATTGGTCTCATAACTTACAGACAAACTTGGAAGACTAATTACATCTAGTTTCTGCCAACAAAATAATAATTAAACTAACATGGAGAAATATAGCTCAGCTCCAAAATTCTCGATTTTTGATAGAGAATACACCACTTTCCATTTCAGAACTACTCCCCTGGTAATCAAGTGTCCATTTCTCGTATGTACACTCAACAAAATCATAATAGCCCCCATGAATACAGAGCAAGCCTTTTTTCACCCTTTCTTCTATCCACGGGTAAGAGAGCAATCTCAACAACGAACGGTTGATAGATTCCTGCAAAAAAAACAAAAATGGCTCAAAAATTCAGAAGGAAGCAAGAGGATCAAATAACACAATTTTTTTCCCCGAGGACCATATAACACACAGAAAGAACAATATCCTGTGGGTGGCATTAAAACAAAAATGATTTACACAGGATTGATAATATACCAAAAAAATTAAAAATAAAGAACACACCTTCTCACAGTGTTTACACTGCTGGTCGAAGCTGAGTTCGGAAGCAACAGCCTTCGTGCTTAACTTTGCTTTCATCCCCACAACTACCCAACTTCTAATGAAGCTACTGGAAAGCATAGATGAAATAGATGAGAAACATAAGTATGATCGTCTTTAGATGTGTACCCACATATAGAACAAGAAGAAATAAAAGAACTTGTGCCAGCCAAACCTTGAATTTGCTTCATCTTCCATACTCATTAAGGCACGAATCCCTCCACAGCAACTGTGGCCAGTTACAAGTATATTTGGAACCTGCAAAAAATATGTATATAGATACTTGAATTTAAAAGAAAGAGTAGATGTTTTCCACCGAAGTTTGTGACATTAGGTGGTGCATTGAGGTCAACATGATTTTTTTTAAGTCAACCAGATTGCTCCATCCTTCATTTAAATTTACATACGAGTCTTTATCAATAATTAATAGACTAGTCCAAGTAAAATATCATAACGAACACCCATTCCTATTTATTTGTCATGAAAATTCCTAGCATTCAGCTCACTAAGAAGTTTTTTTCTCCCTAAGGTTCATTCAAATCTTTTTAAACTGCCCAGATCAACTAAAATATGTCATTCTTCTCAACCCTTGTCTGCGAAATCCCAATAAATATAAAGATTTTCATTAGTATTTGGATCCCACTGGTATGAATTCTAATGTCAATGTGGAATCAATAAATACACAAACCAAGTGTCACACACGAGTTCTCTACATTGTGTGTGTGTGTGTGTGTTTGGGTGGTGAGCTTAGATTAGCTGGTCAGAATTCACTTACTTCTAGGGTATTCACTGAAAATTCAAGGGCAGCTTTTGTTTCTGAGGGTCCATTCTGCAAAATCTCAAGAAATAAGTAAGCTCAATCATAACAGTTAAGAAGGTCGATATTCGTCTCAACCATGTACACCTCATCTGCTACATCACTGGATGTCAATCAGGAACCACTTCAAAACTAAGAGAAGGCAAATGAAATTATACGGTACCTCAAATGGGGGAACCAGATTCCCCACATTGCGCACTACAAAGGCATCACCAGGCTGAAATCCTAGGATGTTGGAGGGGCAAACCCTTGAATCTGCACAAGAAATCACCAGGAACTGTTCTTGAAAGCATGAGATAACTAAACATCTACTACTTTGACAAAAGAAATGAGGCATCCATGGAGAAGTAATCCAAAATGTCTATACTACATATTTGTTTGTTTTGTTAAAGGATAAAAACAAGATAAAATTGAAATGGGAGGAGCAATTATCACCTTTGGGGCTTGAGCTTTGGCAAGATCTTGATAGCATTCCAAGTTTTTCCTATTCAAAAATAATATTTTACATTGATTTTCTTCTTAACCGAGGATGGGAATATAATTCCAATCTGGAGCTATAATGTCTTAAACTTAGAAGATGGGCCACAAAATAGGGAAAGTAAATTTCTTTCAAGGCTAAGGCAATTTAGACAGTCATTTACTGCTTACAAGTAAGTATGTTTTTTGAAACTTAGAAACCGATGCTTCATCTCATTGAACGGGTCGTTCTCACTCGGAGTTGCCATTAATCTCTCCTGTTTGCTTGGTTTCAGCTCCCAAGTCAGTCCCGGAGCATCCCTTGAGGCCTTCAATCTCAGAGCTGGGCTGCCCCTGTGAATGTGAAAAGGCAGAAATTGGAGTAGCATAGAACATATTTCTTAGTAAATTTGAAATATCAACCAATTACTACAGATGAGCTAAACCAAGATAAAAGACATTCTTATCTCTTGGGGTCAATCCCGAAGGTTGCATGGATGTCTGTAATCTTAAAAATATGTCTTTCCTATAAATAAATCATCAAATTAACCAATTAGATGCATGTGATGGATAAATTAAGAGATCACATTGAATTCATTCAATTGCTCCCTTGTTAAAATAGGAAATTCATAGTCGAGAGGTAACCCATACTAACGGTGGAGGATGGAGCATAAAATATTGTATGCAAGCACCGATGCACATATACATACCGTCCAAATTAGAAATACGCAATCTGCTGTGCTTTCAATTCAATATGAGGAAAAAGAACCCATTTTTAGATTCAACATCAAATTTTAAATGATGTGATATACAAACCAAAGAAAGTCTTTGCAATTTCAAATTTTGTGCACGAATAGATCAAACAAATAGTACAATTATTAAAATTTTCAAAACTCCAAAGATAACAACATTTAAAACAAAGAAACCAATTGATAAGAAGTGCTCTTCTTAGATGCCTTTAATTTTTCTCAAAACATGATTAACATTTCTTCAAACAGACACAATTCAATGTATCAAAAAGCTACACTAACAGCAGTCAAAACTAGTGAACCATTAATTCAGACATTAAACACTTAATCCTACAATTGGGTCTAACAAGAAAATAAAATCAGCTCAAAACACTAAGGATTTAAATAACCCATTGGAAAATGACACAAATCTGAAACAACAATTAACAGCAGAAAAACAAAGAAAATTAAAGACACAAAGACCTACTTGGCAAAATTCGGTAATCTCAAATGGGTCAGCTCGCCTTCCAAGAATTTCAACTTTGGACCAAAGATCTGTTCCAGAAACCAAAACATAACAACATTAAACAAGGAAAATAGACATTTATATATATATATGCAAGGAAATTACCGTAGATGTTGTAGCTGAAATTCTGGGATAGTCTGAGGACGGATTAGAAGATATAGAGGAAGATTGAAGGACTGGGTGAGCCATTAGAGAGATGTAATTCTGTTAAATGAGTGTGAAATGAAGATAACACTTGTTTGTTCATCTTAACCGTAGTTGGGACCATATATATATATATATATATCTTATTATACAGCACATAAAGTTGATGTTGGTGATGTTGGTTGGATCAAGAACCCTTCTTTCTCTCCAAGAAAAACGGAGAAACCAATGTTATATTACAGTAGATACTGACAAGCTGTATTTATTTATTCTTTATTCTTTTTTGCTTTTTTGGTAAACTAACTTATGCGAGATTAAAGATGTAATAATGTAGTAAATAAAAAAAGATGTAATGATGTAAGTGCTTCAAAAAGAAAATGTAATAAGAAGCCCATTTTGTGCTTTTGGACAATGCATTAAGCTAATCTGTTAATGGGTTGGACTTATTTAGGTCGGGCTTAAGTTTCCATTTACAATTTGGTGCCGCTAAATGTATTAAGAATTTTAAAATAATGAGAATTTTATTAGTATAGTTCTAACATATATACAAGTAAGAGCCAATTGCAGCTATAGCCCTGAACATTTTATTGTGTAAAATTTGGCACGTAAACATCTTTTATGTAAAGATTTAACCCTTATACTATCGTGTTAATATTGTTGGCCGTTTTATCCAAACTTTCATTAACTTTAATGCAAAAATCCAAAAATATCGTTTTTAACAATCATCTTTGCATCAAATTTTAAAAAGAATTTTTTTTATCAATATACACATAGATTTGTGATATTTGTTTGGCAATGGAAAAGTGTAACCATGGTTTTGGATACATAATGAATGTAATTATTGAAATTACTCATATTTTAGTTCAAAATATCACGGTGTAACTATTAAAACACATGTACAATTATTTTAAACACATTGTGGTATTTGTGTTTTGGGGTTATATTTTGGTCTGACACGACACGATTCGGAAAACATCGTTTTGAGATGAACACGACATAACATAAATTTTTTATTTTTTATCCAATACAAACACGAACCATTCAACACACAACTAACACAATTAATGGTGCTTACACTCAATTAAACACGTCAATACACAAAAACACGACATGAAATTCAACAGAATCTGACACACTAAGTCATATTCGATTTATGTTCGCGCCAAACTATGTCTCATGCTATCATGTATGTTGTGTTAAATACTTTTTACTAATGTTTATCATGTATTGTCGTGTCTAGCTGGGCATACAAAAATTAATCTTGTTAGTAATGTTTTAAACATGTCATGTTCGTGTTAGGTAAAAAGACACATTCGTATCATGTCTTGTTCATGTGAAAATGGTGTTTGTTGTGTCGCTTCGTGTTAAGCAAAAACACAATGCAAAAACACAAATACCACAATGTGTTTTAAAATGATTGTACAATATTTTTTTAAGTTATATCGTGGTATGTGGAAGTAAAATATGGGTGATTTGAATAATTAGATTCATTTTTCTGTCGCAAAAATGTGGTTAAGATTTTAGTTTGCTGAAAAAAGAACCACAAATTCATATATAAATTAATAAAAGTTTCCATTTTTAATTTGGTGCCACAATAGGGTCTTAAATTGGATATTTTGGGATGTTTCCACTTAAGTTAACGAAAACGTTAACCGAAAGGACAACGTTGTAACATTTTGTTTATTTAACGGCTAAATTGATTTAAAAAAAATTAGGGGGCGAATTGTTACGAATACCAATGTTCAGTAGTCATTGATGATGCTGAGAATCATCCTTGAGGGTTTAACCTGTTTTGGAGCTTGTTTAGTAATGGAGAATATAATAATAGATATGAAAATAATAGAAGAGATAAGAGATAATGGATAAACAGGAGCATATAAGTAGTTCATCCTTAGCTTACGTTCACTGTACAAAGTTTGAGAGTGATTCTACTATAATGAAGGGCAAAAGGACAAGGAAGACATATATAAGCCTCTCTCTCTCTCTCTCTCTCTCTCTCTCTCTCAACATATATATATATATATATATATATATTGAAAACACACTATATGATTGACTTACTTGAGTCTATATCATATAGGAGTTACAACTAGTTTGAACATTGAGATAAAGTTTTCAAGAGTTGCTCTCTCACTCTCAAAGTATCCAAGCATCAAATAAGCAATCCAGTCCAAGAACCTCATGATCTACCTAAAAGGAATGTTATATCTACCTTATAACCACTTTAGAACACCTACACTGCATATTATTGATGTTATGTGTGCACTAGGGTCATATTATTTTTAGGAATTTTTTAAACATTTTTATATCACTTAAAACATTTTTTTAAAGATTAAAAATGATTTTTCAAAATTGATTAAAATGTGATTTTAAATGTTTGGGGTTTAAAATGAAAATATTGTTTCTCCTAAAAATTTGCTCAAGGTAGAAACCAAAAGCGCTAGAGAATTCTGGGGGTGCAATTCATATTTTCTTAAACACAAAAACAATCATTTCTTATGTGATCTCAGCCATAGACGTGTTGTCTTGATATCGATTAGATTTGTTTTTATTTTGTGTATTGAACTTAAAAATTATTCTCAGCCCTCAGATCTAAGCTACCAGTGGTCTGCATGTGTTCTATCAGAATCCTTATGATTCCTCTTTCAACCAATCAGCATTAGTTTAATCACCACCTGTTTTAAACCGTTAGATTTGAAGCCCAACAGTCAAGTGAATCCTAGTTGTTGAGTTGCCTAAGCCTTCTCGATCCTTCTTCGTCCAGTATAAAAGAAGTTCCTTAATCTTCATTTGGGAACTTTTGTTCATTCATCTAGTTTGAGAGAAAAAATAGAGAAGAGAGAGAAAAAAGAGAAAAGAGAGAAGAGAGGAAACCTTGTTCGTACAAAGACCAAATCCAAAGTATTTTCTCCCAAATACCATACATCCAAACTTTCCAGTTCCATATACCAGAATACCCTAACTTGAGCGTTAGATCTAGGGTTTCTGTGAGTAAGGGTGTTAAGGTATTTGACGTTTGAAGACCTCTTCAAACCATTTGTCTCTCTTAGAACCTATCTCTAAGAAAAACTCAAGTTTCCTTATAGAAATCTTGAGGTTTTCCAAAGAGAAAATCACACGCCCATTTTTAGGTTTTTATCTCTCTTGGATCTTTATATTTATAATTATTTTCTAAAAGATCCTTCTTTATTTTCAACTGTTTTTGAAAAATAGACTTCTGATTTTTCAAAGTGATCTTAAAGATGTTTATGTCTCTCTGATTGTATTTCACATTTTGTGAAATAAAGTTGTACATAAATAAAAGTTGAGAGATATAAGATCTTGGCTGTTTTTTATAGCAAGATTGCTTTTCTGATCTGATTTGAAAAAGAAGTCTAAGTTTTAGAAATAGTTCTTACATATCATATAGAAGTTCTATGATTCGTATGATTCTGTCTGTATAACCATTCTGAGAGGCGTGAGTTGCATTTTTGCATTTAGTTCACTTCATAACCACCTACAATCTCACACGAACACTTAGTATAGTGGTTCTTTTTTAGAAATTGGGTGTTGTGAGAACTGTTGCAATCAGTGGACAAGGACAAAGCAAGGAAGCTGTTGTGGGAGATCAAAATCAAGTCAGAAGCCTTTGAGAGTGGAGTAACTCGTGTAGGTATACTTTCTTGACTTAGATTTAGGATCTTATTTTGCATGCTTAGTGATGTAACTTGTATTATGATTGTTTTTAGTGGATTTTTTATTTTTCTCCGTAGAGGGAGCCATGGATGTTTCCCTTACTTTAGGGTTTTACCATGTTAAAAATCATGTGTTCTTTTGCTTGAATGTTCTTAATTTCTTATGTGAATGGTTTCTCACTTAAGACTTATTGATAGGTTTTAATTTTAAAAACCTAAGGTAATCAAACTAAAAAATCTAGAAAACATATTCAGAATCTGTTCAACACATCTTGTGATTATATTTCAAAAAGAGTTTTGTTTAAGGAGTTTATTATTAGAGTTTGCTTAATCTATAACAGTTTGTTATTAACTTAGTAAACAAGTTTTTCATATATATATATATATATATATATATATACAGTATAATAATAGGGTTTTATTATTTTTCAATCCTTGAAGAAGGAGACATAAGGTTTCTTTAATAGGCCTAGAAGTGCGCAGTGTCACCCCCCCAAGCATACAATTAACGCATGAATATGAGATGATTCGGTGAGCACTTGACACCTGTAGAGAATGATGTAGATATCATGATGGAGAATATTTTCCCCATGTGTTGGATTATCTTCCATTATGGTTTTAGTTGGATATGTCAAGAATACGCATGTCATGATTTTCACCCGTGCATGAGGTGTCTGAGGTAGAGCGTCTCAGCTAGCCTACATTGCTAGAGCTTCATTCCTTTGTGGCTAAGATGAGACGAGACTAGCTAGATATTTTTAACAGATACAGATGGTGTTATTGCGTTAACTTCTTCGTACCGTCTAAGGTCGACATTGTCGATAGTCAAGACTAATGTTGTCATTGGATGAGATGGCTTCCCTACCATCGGAGTTGGTCTCATAGGTCGAGACCATCTATGACGATATTATATGTGAGAGCTTCTAAAGGGTGACGACTTTGAACGCATTTACAAAGGGAAGTTTTTCCATTGTGGGTATTACTAGGACGAGAATAGACTTATATGTATCAATCACCCCTAGACCTTAGTCTTCAATCTTAATGGGAGGTTGAGGCTTACACTTTTTCTATCTCGTCTCGTCTTGGCCATGTATTTATTAGGCCATATCTGAGGTTACCCCATGAGTTGGGGGGGGGGGGGGGGGGGGCACAATGGTTGTGTTGGATATTTTTAGAGATCACTTCTCACTTATGAGAAGTAATAAACTTGTGACCCATTGAGAAAGTTATCCGGTATTAATATAATTTACTAAGCAGTTCGGGGGCTCGTGTACATCCAAATGTCATGTTTGGGATTTTGGGAAGCGTGCCCTAATGATAAGAGATTTATAGGGAATCGTGCATAAGGTTTTAGTCAGCAAGGGGCATTTTAATTTTTCATTTGTGTAAAAATACTTTCAAAGAAAAAACTCAGCCTTTTCTCTCTCTAACTCTTTCCTTACTTCTCCGATATAATCTTTCTTGTCTCTAGTGCTTTTTTACGCTCTCATCCTTCTTCCATGTTCTAGGTAATCCTCTCGCTCCTTCTCTTCGTTTTTTCTAGTTTAATCTTTATTTTTCCAGTTTTTGGTTTTTTGGTGAGTTTCATGGCTATTTAGGGTGGCTAGGAAACTAGGAGAGCATTTGAGGTTGAGTTAGCTAGGTTTTCGGAGTTTAGGTTGATTGTTTCTATTTTTTGGCACCTTCTCTGGTGAGAATTTGTTGAAGGTGTTCTTGGTGTTCTTTGTGATACCCCGCCTAATTAAACATCGGGTGATCAGGCCTTTATTAAATTAAAACAGATTTCTCAAATGGTTCATTCTTAGCATCACTGTCGAAAACTTTTTAATTACTAATCCCCTAAGTAAAATTAGACCGGTGCCAAATTTTATCTTTCTTAAAACAGATAAAACAACCATGCGGAACAAAGTAAAAATAATCATGTACTATAACCCAATCAACAAAGTAAAAGTACAACAGAACAAAAGTATTACCGAATAAACCATCGGCTAAAAATCCCAAACAACAATAGAATAACCATTAGTCTGAAACTAACATCTGAGACTAATATCGGATAACAAGTCCATACATAGAATAATGTGAGGTCCTGTACTAGATCTGAATGAGAGATATCGTCTAGTCAAAATCCTGTAAGCATCCACTGTGCTACAGCTCCGAGTCCCTGGAATGGAATCATCATACATGGCGTCCCTGTGGCTGGACACCTAAAAGGTTTTGAAAATATTTTATAGCAAGAGTTAGTACTCAAAACATTTTGAAAATATTTAGCAAGCGTTTATCACATTTAAAATGCGGTTATTGATTACACATGTTAGGTTCTCGTACACTCTCTTGAGTTTACTCACCCCTCATCTCTTGTGCACACCTAACGTTTTACACTTAGCCTACCTAGCCATATTTTCCAAGCTATCTAGGACTAAGTAATCATCTGAACTTATCTATACTTAAGTTCCAGTACCGCCCATACAGTACAACCATTTCACTAACATCTCGCGTATGTTAATTAATTCTCAAGTAACATTGCATCTATGTTATTTTTCAAGACTTCCCATTTAGTTTCACTACTAAAATTACTGCAATTCTCACAATTGTTGACTTCCCACTTATGTAATTAAGTTTCACTACTTGAATTACTAAATAGATTTTCTCTATCTAAAGGTGCATTTCGTAATTAAGTTTCACTACTTAACTTACCAATTCAGTATGTATCTTTAAATACATAGTATATATCAATCTACTAATATACAGAAGTAGAATATCATCAAGTATATATATTTCACACATAATATATACTAAATATCAGTCATTACTATTTTGCCCTTTTTTATACACGTAAAGGACTCTTGGTTCAGAATGATTCATCGACCCCAAGTGAGAGTTGGTTCGGAATTATCCATCGACCCCAACTATTTTTAAAAATATATATATACACATATTCTGGTCCGGGACTCTCTCATCGCGACACCAGTTCAAAGTTTGGTTCGGCATTTCTCATCGACCCCAAACATAATTAATTTAGGTATAATCTCTCTACCTAAAAGATCACATAATTCAGTAGGTACACGCCCGACCTATCAATCATATACGTACGTAATATTTTAATCTCATATATCTACCGTGCAATATTCACTTTACGATTTATCTCATTAATCGTATTTATTTGAGTATTCACACAACTCTAAGGGTCCTAGTTACCCCTTACATATAATTTCAGTAGTTATTTCTTACCCTACTGGTCTATCACTTAAATTGAATTTACTTCGCCCCGTAACTCAATTTCCGAAATCCCCGATACTCTACTAAATCGGATTATTCTCCTCGGTCCGTAATCCAAGCCCTACACCCAATGGCCTTATTGGACCTCAACAATATACCTACTGGTCTTATTCTCACTCCCATATAAGTATAATGTAAATCCTAGAATACTCATTCATTCCCTAACTCAACGAAGAATTAAACACAAAATTTTCGGGAACCAGCTTGCGTTGATCGATCGACGGCTGGGTTCGATCGATCGACATAGTCAATCGATCGATAGTTCGAGATCGATCGATCGATCGAACAGGGACAGACGCAGTTGTCTTCCTCGTTAAGATTTTTCCTCCATTAACAAACCTTAAAACTCCATTAAAGTCCACCAAACTTTGACCCAATGATCCTAACATATTTCCTCATATACTAGGACAGTTTCTAACGTGTCAAATACATCAAAACTCCAATTACTCTAAAGAAATAATGAATTAAAATCTAGAATTTCTTGAAACCCTAGTTATGGTGTTCTTCCCATATTATCAGTCAAAATCCAGGTTTTAATCTGAAAAATCATCAAGTCTAATTTGAATCTTAAACCTCTACATAAGATAAATCATTCTATATGTGATTCCTATCCCAACATGTATAAATATCATCTTTTTCCAATCAAAATAATGATTTAAACAACACTATTTAAAAACCCTACACATGGGTATTATAACTTTATAATTTTTGCAATAAAAAAATTGCCTTATGATCAGTAGGGTCTGATTTCGTGGTTGTTGTTGATGATTGATGATCTTCATCCTTCAATCCTCCTTCCCCAACAAGTTGATGGTAAAAATCCCTTTGAATCCTTCCCAATTCTTCCTTTTGCCTTAGAAAGTTGTGCCTCTCTTCTCTCTAATGGTATTGGTGTTGTCATGGGTGTTCTAACCCTAATTCCTCTATCATACGGCTGATATAAAACTCTAAATTTCGTAGGTCTCCATACCCTCTTATGTTAAAAGACCAAAACGCCCCCGAACGGTCTCGGTTTAGTCCAAAATTACCCCGGGACTCAACTAGTACCCCCGGGTATACTATTTTGACTAATTTGACCCTTCCGGACTCATCGGTGACCTCTAAATTATCATTTGAGTCACTTAAAAATATTTACTCGTTCTCACCCCAACACGGTCTACACGCGTTAAGTAACTATTTACCACTCGCACTAATAAAATAAGGCAATATAAACCGGTATCTATCTCTCGATTAATATTCCATAATTACAATTTTTAAATAACACTCTCTAAATTACTACTCTTACGTAATTTAAATTAAGCCGTAATTTTCTCATTTAATTCTCCAATCTAATTAAATAGAATTATTTGGAATATTCAGAAATACGGGGTATTACATTCTTAAGATAAATCATTCAAAAAACCATTCAGTTGCTTAGTTTCATCTGCAATAGTTGCCCCACTAGGTTTTCCTTACATTTGTTATATATCGTAGGCTATACTTGTTAAGTGAAGAGTTTCCCCACTTGCGTGAGTGCATAAGACAAGAAATTAGGAGGGCTAAAATTGAGTCACATTGATGTAGGCCTTAGGTTCCACTAACCCAAACTCCATTAGCTGTAGAAACACATGCCTTATTCCTGACTTACCATACTGAAGCCAGGAAAGAGTTACTCATGTTGCCATTTCTATTAGCAATGATACCATGTCAGCCTTATCTTTTAAGGGCTATATCCCTTCTGAGCATCTAGATCTTTGTGGAGACAAAGCAGATACTAGATCTAACTCCTTTAAAGTATCAATAAGGGTCCCAACAGCTCATGTTGGTGAGGGTGAAACTTTCGAGTCTGGTAATTGGGGTCATCCTAGTACTTCCTCTCATTAACTAGGGGACCCTAAGCCCTAAGTCTATAATATCTCTAACGATGGGTCTGAGGTTGAGGTAATTAACAATATGACTCCACTCCCTCTTATAGCTGTGCTAATCTCGGCTATGACTCAAGTTGAGTTCATGTAACATAACCCTCATGGCCAGGACCCTGCGATTAAGGATGAAGAATAAGAGGAAGAGGATCCCTACACTTTGAAAACAAGTGTAACCTCGACCATACATGGTGACGTCCGTGAGACTGACTTGGTGGTCTGGAGACATATCTATAGGATTATATCCTCCATCAACACGAGACTTCCTATGGTAGAGAAATGTGCCTTCGACCTCATAAATAAGGAATAAGTAGACGTCTACAAGAAAATGTTCAAGGTCAACTTATGCCTGTCTTTTCACCCATCCATTAGGGCGATCCTTTCCTTTATTAGTGTTACCCCCACTTAATTAATGCCCAATTCTTGGAGGGTTCTTTACAGGGCGACTCGTCTTAGGGGAGTTGCTTGGGATGTAGATCTCCCGATTAATATCTTCCAAGTGCGTTATAAGATGGTCACAATGAGAGAAAATCCTTGCTACTATCATTTTATGGGTCGCCTCTCTGACCGTGATCTTCTTCACATCACCCAAACATCCAATCATGATTGGAAACATGATATTTCATCATTTCTGGGGATTGAGACTTTGGTGAAGGTGAGTAATCTGTTGCAGCTACGGTAAGAATGCCTCCAAAATGGTACCCTATCGTAGTCTCGGCAAAAGTAGACCTTGGTCTTAGTGTCGAGATGAAAGAGTCTATTAACTAGCTCAGGGGGGATGGCCTCATCATTTTTAAAGATTTGATGATCCCTAAACTCATGTAATATTCTAGCATTTGTAAGAAAATCTTTTAACTTTTATTGAACTTTATTATCATTTCAAATTATTCTGACCCCAGCTGTGCCAATACTTATTAGTTTTTTATTTTCTTTGTAAATCGTCCTATTGGTGTGACTGACGAGATTTAGGAAATAGCTGCTACAATGTCATCAAACTTTCTTGCCCACCTTTAAGGGAAAGCTTTAAAACTGACTCAGAGGTAGAAGTCTACTACTGGAGGCCCCATCACTGCTGAGGGGGATAAGAAAATAAAGGAGTTCATTGGTGGGACCTCGACTCCTCCCCCCATCCCTAAAAAAATAAGATCAAGGAGGGCCCCTCTGAGAGAAACTGTTGATCCTCTTCTCCCCATCAGGGATGACATCTTTATTTGTGTGCATCTAACTCAACTAGGTGTTAACGTTAACTCTATTTTTGGGAGGAAATTGAAAGCTTGGGAGGATATAACCTCGCTTGTCCTTGACTCTGACAATCTTTATTTGATTCTCAATCCCCCTCCTGGGTTTTCAACTTCGTTCTCCATAGGGTGACCCAGGTAAATGTCAAAAGTATAATTTTATCTCCTTAAAATTTTTGAAGTGTTATATCGTCTCATATTAAATTGTTTCTTTTTTTCAGTATGTTATCGCCCTCCAAAATATCAAGCAGTGGGTGGTGGAGTTTGAGGCCAAGGTAAAGTGGATGATGATGACAAGGCTCAGCTTAATAAGTTAAGGCAAAAGATGAAAGATCAAAACTCTGAGTACGACTTCAAGGTTTAGGAATGTGAAGGAGGACCATAAGGTGAATGTGGAGGGTTAGAGGAGTTTTTCAGCTACGCCATCCAGTATATGGAGAAGGGGCCCAAAATAATTTTTCAGTAGGTTACCAGCCAGTATGGTGACCTTGTCGCTAATGGTCCATTTTTAGCTGAGATTGTCTCCTCCTTCAGCTTTGCTGACCCTACAAGCATTGCTGCTCTTTTGGAGGTTCAGGATGAGGATGATGCTACTGAATATGCTGTGGTTAAGGCCTAAATGACCATTTTTGGTGAAGATGGGACTGATGCAGTCGACGATCAAGAAGGGGCCACCGTTGATCTAGACTTTAATCCAACCGAGCCGACTGTCACTGAACTCTAAGGAGCTGATGCTTGAGTTCGACCTTTTTATGGGAGACAGACTGTGGTCCTTGAAACCTAATTTTTTATAACACGTCTTTTATTATCTTTGAACACTTGTCTGTAATTCCTTGATTTGAAATAATCTTTAATGTATCTTGATAAAAATTTACAATTGCCTTTAATTTTGAATAAAATTTTCAAGTGTTGTATCTATTTGTTGCTTTCATCACTATATTTGCACTAAATAAATATCAATGCAGTGCGATATCTGAAGGAAGAGTAGTGTCTGATTTATCGTTTTCACCATAAACTATTCATAAATTCACTATATTTGAATGATGTTTAATAATTTCACTATAATTAAATTATGTTTAACGGTCTTACCATACTAAGATAATATTAAGGACCTCCTACCTTTCAGGGATTATTCAGAATGTGACCTTAGACCTGAGACTCCAAAGTCATTCTCATACCCCCGAAAGAGATAGATTTAATTCACCATACTTAAATCATGTTTAACAATTTCATCATACTTAAATGATGTTTAAGGGTCTTATGTAATAACCGCCCTCGTGATTTCGACAGTACCCATGTAATTTAGTGACTCGATATGATCCAATTGGTCCTTAAGCCTTGCAAGATGAATTACAGGTCAAATTTGGATAATATAGTGGCCTTGGTGCAATTAGTTGGATTTAGAATGGCCTTAAATTCAATTTTGGAAAAATTAAGGTCTTTCAAATGAAATTCAGAGTCATTCGAATGAGATTCAAATCTCGTTCTAACAGCTCTTCAAATGACCTCCAATGAAAAATCCCTATTTATAAAACCCACCTTCTTTAGAACGTCGTTCGAAGTATGTTCGAACGAGATAGCATTTTCATTCGAAAGATATCCATTATCGTTCTAATAAGACTGCAAAACTAAATTTTTACAAAATCATAAAATGCTATCGAATTGTGGATCATTGGTTGAATTTAGTTGTCAAGCTTTTAGGGAAACGAATTTAGCTCGGGATTGGCCTTTGGGTTATTTTTGAGATTTTCCCCTTAAGGGTTCTAGGGTATTTAAAGGGTAAAAGATCTCACTCTTGCCCATTTCAATCATATTTTTGCCTCACTCATTTAACTCCTGGTGATGATATAAGAAATTGGATTGGTAAGAAACAACCATGCCATCAAATCTATTCTTAACCATCATAAGGTATAAAAGCATAATAAAGTAATTAAAGAGAGATATGTAACAAGATATAAAGTGTTTTGGCTATAAAATGAGCCTATGTCTACTTTGGTGCCATATTCTCGTTACACGTTGGCATTATTACAAAGGTTGATTGCCTATGCAGGCATACAAGAGAGAGAGGATTGAATACATGAATATACTGGCTCTATGTTGAGCAGGATGCGACCTATAGAGCAAAGTTGTAGAGGGCCCCACAGATTGTAATGGCTTAGATGATCGGGGATAACCTAAGTGAGCTCTCAGATGAAGAGAGAGAAAGTGGGTGGAGACTTTGGAAGGGCTTCGCGACCAAAATATATCCCCTAAAATGAGGGGTGAGCACTTTTATTTATAAAATTCAAGGGAAGGATCATATACGTAGAGCATGTGACATATGGATAAGTGATGCAAGTGTGGAATCCTTATAGAAGTTGGACAACTGGCAAGTGCATGCTAATGTGGCTAAGTCTGCCTCAGGGTATGCGATGTTGGCACGGTAGGTGGTCGCGACCTCTTAAGCTGCTGAAATAGGATGTCTGTCACGGCCTATCTAAGCCCCAAGCAGCGGCGTTACATTTTTTCCTTTCGCCACTATAGTACCAGTATTAAGCATATCAATAAGCCCCCAAGCTTTAGTGCCAATAGGAAACGAGTTGGTATTGTGTGCCTAGATGGCAAGGTGTCAAATTAAGTAAGTCATTTTATTCTTGTTGGGGATGCATCCAAGTCTCATGGATATTGTGTTGTCATGTTTCAACTTACAGTGCCCTCTTATATAAATTATTAGAGGCAACGGCCTCATTACCTTCACTTAAACGTTGAGAGCTCCTACACTTAGGCAATTTCAAGTAGGGCTAGCAATTTTTTCCACGATAACCCGTTTATGGTAATAACCCAAAATGACCCGAAGATGACACGATTAACTAGTATATATTTAAGAGTATTCAAAACCTATACTCAAATAAAAATCAACGAAACTCCTTAGGCAATTTTGTGGTGGTTTCAGGCGATTTTTGAGGCGGTTTCCAAATGATTTCCACCTTCTCCAGTCAGTTTCTTTCAATCAAGGTTAGTTATCTTGTTTTTATCTTCGGTTTTCTTAATTTCCACTTGAAATCCCTACCTATTTGTATAATTTTCTTAATTCCACTAAAATTCCATGTCTGTTCAATTCCTAAACCCATGTAGCTGCTACGTCTTTATTATGACTTCATTTTTGCCATAATTTTCTATATTTTGTATTGAAATATAAAAGTTTTTTAGAAACGAATGGATAAATGTTAGCTAGGGTTTGTTGTTTACATGGTGGGAATTTTGTAATTGGGCAGTTTGGTTATTTTTAGGAATTAGGAAAGTTTTGATTTGCATGTTGCTATTTGGAACGTATTTTTGGGACTTTGGGAATAAGAAAGGTGTGTAGGAAAAAAAATTAGGGTTAGGTTCTAGGTTTGGAACCCTTTTTTGATTGATTTATGGCCAAGAACATGAACAGGTTGTTAAAGGTGTTCTTGGCCAAAACCTTAGGGTCTTTAGGCTTTGATCTTTGAAATTCAAGAGATGAAAATGCTAGACTGTTATCCCCCTGGTTGCAGCCCGTTGTGAGTAATAAATAATTGTCCGCGTCCTACAACATTAGCTTCACTTTCCAATTACTGCGGCCCTCAACATTAATTTTATTTTCCCATGTCTTCGACTTTTAACATTAACTTTATTTTTCTATGGTTGTGCCCTTCTCTTTGTCTTATGTAAACTTCTCAATTTTTCCATTTTTTGTTATGCTTTGTATAGTGACGCGACCTCTTAAATGAGTCAAACTTCTATTACATTGTGTTTTGATCATGTTAGTTGCGACAATCTAACTGTGGAGCCCTTCTGCTTTTATAGGTCCTTATCACGAACATATGCATTAGAATACTTGTGGAAATCTAGAAGATTTATTAAATAGACACTTTAGTCTTCCGCCTCCCGTGGTGTTATACATAAAGCCTTTGAAGACCAGTAGGCCTTATAGGCTGAAGGATTATTAAACTTATGTTCAATTGGATTATGTCTCCGCGGCCTCTTCTAACTATAGGGATCCAAAGGAGGTCGCAGACACTTTCCATATGGAGGAGGACACTTGTTCATCGAATATTCAAGCTTCTACAAATATAAAATGTTGCTGCTCTGACTGTGACTGCTGCAGATACTAGGAATATTAAAGTTGGGACGTTTGGCTATGGCCAAGAATCCACAAGAGAGACTATAGACCTCCACTATACTTATATCATAAGTGAGGAATGGTTGGCCTCTCTGGCCAAAGTTTATGAATTCTCAGAGGGAACTATATGCACCTTGCCTTCTGCGGAGTAGAGGTCATGCTTCGAAGTCCTAAATGATGGAGTCTACTTCCCACTCCATGTTTTTCTCTTAGGACTGCGACTGCCTCTCCCAGTTCCAATTAGGAAAATTTTAAAAGTTATGAATTTGGACCCAAACCAAGTTGACCCCAGTGGTTAGAGGTCCATACTTACCTCCTTAATTTTTTGAAAGAAGACTTTTAAAAGGGACATAACGATTGCAGAATTTTTTGAATCTTACAGGCCCAAGGAAAACTCTATTGATAACCTATAGTATTTCCACATGGGGATGCGAAGTGGAGATCGATATTTGATGAGGGGAAGGCCCTCTTTAGTTAAAAATTAGAATAGCAAGTTCTCCTATATTTTTGTGGAAAACTAGGAGGTGCACCCAAAAGAGAGTGAGAGGGGGAAATAACACAGATTGTTGCGAACATAGGGATGTGCCCCCAAGGAAGGTACTTGTCGTAGCCTGATTTTACTTAACTTTTTTTGAATAAACCTTAACTTCTACAGCCTTTAATTATATATGTTTATTATGCCTGCAACCTTTGCTTAACTCCTTAAAGTTTGTGCTGGACTGACCCCTTCTTCCAGGCAAAGGGACAGAATTGAGACTGCGGTCTCAATTAATGATTCAAAGAAAAACTTTCCAAATATAGTCACACTTTATATACTCGAATATTACACCTCCCATCAGGATCCAATGAAGGTTGCTAAAGGTAATTACTATTTCAAATACTTCTCGGGACGGTATTTTAACTTGAATACTAATTGTTTCCCCTTTTTTTGTACCACCGTGGACGAGGAGCCAATAATGGAGATGAATATGGATCTTTTTCTTTCCCAATTGAACAAGTTGAAAGAGATCGTTTAGGGTTTAAATTAAGCTCCGCATAAGAGGAACAAAATGAGGAAGAGGGCAGCTAAGGAAGTTGCTCCTCAGACTAATAAGGAGGAAACTCCTCCAACTGAGAAGAAGGTGGCCCCTTCTAGTGTCGCGACTATTGGTCCAGACATGGAGGGGGTAACTACAGACCTTAAAATTTTGATGAGGATATTGGGGACAACTTGGTTGTGCCTGGTCTCACTTCATATTTAGGGGGGGTAACCATGGGCCCTCCAGTCACATTCATGTCACTGCCTTTAGGTCCTCTTCGCAGACTGTCATGGTAGTTAACTCCAACCTGCTCACTCCCCAAAGTAAGGTAGAGAGAGATGATGAAGGACGTCCACGGCCACATCCCCTTGGGACACAACTGCCACCGCAGTCCTAAGGATGAGGAGGGATGTGGGAACCTTTGATCTGGAACATCTTATGGACAAAGATGTGGAGGACCTAGAAGAATACTCCTTACATAGCCTTCTCGGGGTAAGTTGTACTTTAATTCTTTTCTTTCTACAGAATTTTATATATATAGTTCTGACATGTCAAATTTTATTCTCTCAGACTGCAGAGGTTGCTATGGACTAAAGGGATAAGTATGAGGGTTTATACAAGCTGAATAGGGTTGAGAAAGATGGATACATTGCTTAGCTGGAGGGTGTCAAGTCATCTTCCCTTGAGGTTGAAAAAAAGTATGTTTTGGTTTCCCTTCAATTATATAAAATAGGCACAGACACAAAGGTAGAGGCTACAGCCAAGGCAAAACATGAGGCTAAGGAAAACTTTAAGTAGGCTACGAAAGCCCCAAAAATTATTGATGCCAAGAGTCTAGAGGCTGTAAGTAGGCTGCAGCTTTTGAGTAAAAGTTTAACTAGATTGAGAAGAAAAATTAAGACCTTGTACAAAGCCTTATTGCGGCCTTAAAGACACTCTCTTATGATCGTGATATAACTCTTTAGTAAAAGGATACATACTATGTCGCGACCTTAATGAAGGCAGTTGAAGATGCTGTAGCCACTTTCAAAACTTCACATAATTTCTTTATCCTCTAGAATAGAGCCTACATCCGTGGCTATAAGGAGATGAGGCACATGGTGGACAAGAAATATCCAGAGACCAAAGATAATATCTACCCTTGAAGTTCAATGGTACTAAGAACATGATGTATGTTAAGGAGCTAAAGGTTGTAGAAGAGCTGACCAAAAAGTAGAGAGAGAAGGTTGTGGAAGTTGAGTCAAGGGAGGAAACTAAAACTGTTGTAGATGGAGAGGGGGATGATGAGGAAGATGATATAGCCTCTTGAGTTGTGTACTTTTTATTTGAACTTATATTTTTTTCATTTCCACACCTTTATTATAAACTCGTGAATTACAACATATCATAGCTTTGATTTCAATTACAATTCTGATGCCTGGTATTTTATTGAATGCCTTGCATGTCGTGAAAATCTTTGTACTGTTTAACTTTAGGTCGTAGATTGTAAGTAGCATATAAACACAGATAAACACTCAACGGCCTTTAGTAATAAAACTGGAAGTAATTTTGAAATATCATGCCCTAGTAAATAAATTAAATTACATATGGATTATATATAAGGAGGGATTAATTATAATTATAGAAGAATTATGGATTAAATTCGAGAAAAAACAAAAGGAGAAGAAGGCTCATTTAAACGAGAAGGCGTTGTCGTTCGAACAACACTATAAGGTCGCAAGAAGGGTTAATAGATACAGGGCTCTAACAACGTACTACTGACTTACACTAGCAGGTCGCGCTAAGTGTCGCACAAACTAGGGAAGGAACGACATAGTATAAGTCGATAAAACGACATGGGAAAATCGTTTCAACGACGTTGGTCGAGTTTTTAATCTCAGATGCTGATTAGACATAAATTCTTCTGAATTTATCCCCTTAATTTAAAGACTTTTAGCACCTCGAACGATGTAAATTTTGCTGATTTTTCTCATATATGTGCTATTGACAATTACTATATAGTGACTCGAGTTTTGGGTATTTTTTGTGCTTTTTATAGGTATTCTAAACAAGTAAAGAGAAGAGGAAACCCGAGAAACCAAGAAAGAAAGAAAGAAAGAAAGAAAGAAAGAAAGAAAGAAAGGAAGAAAAGTTAGAGGGTAAAATAGTAACATTACATCGGGAGTTAGGATGAGGGACCAAAATGAAAATTGAAGACCTCGTGTCTACAAGCATGTAGGAAGAAACGACATCCCCATTCGATTCTAGGATCAGAAGTTATAGAACTTCGAAGATGAGAGAAAATCAAGAGAAAAAAAAATCAAGAACCGGGTGAGTGCCAACATCGAACTGATCCGGGAGGAAGCCAGACTTTGAATAAAATCCATCACTTGACGGAACTGGAAAGAGCTGAAAATGAACCAATCTGATACCTTGATGATCTCTTCATAAAATTAGATACCGAACTGATCCATTATAAATGGAAAATGAACTGATCCCGATGATACCACACAGAACCAAGGACCCCTGCCGGACCAGTTCGGATGAGATTTTTCTGAATATTCTTTTCCAAATTAAGAGTTTTATCTTGCTCAAACACTTGTAATTTATGTAGGGTATTTAATTTAACTTAATGCCAGACATTATGAGGTTCGATTATTATTAATTTTAAAGGGCTCTTGCATTCAAGAACCCTAAAGTTTTAAGTTTTCCCAAATTAATTCAAGACTAAAGCATTAATTCCAGAGTCCTTTATTGCAAGTATTATTTAATTTATTCTTTTAATTGCTTTCATAATTTAGTTATTCAATTTTAGTTTGCAATTCTTAATTCCAAATTTCATCTTAATTTTTCATATAGCTATGAATTTCCATAAATTTAATTTTGCGGTAGTATTTACTTTCATCATGTCCAACTAAGTTTTTAAGGATTGGGATGCATGAACTCAATTCGATGTAATTTACATGTATAAAAAATAGGTTTTGAATTGAAAATTTATTGGATCGTTTTGTGTAGTACACACCACCATCGTAGACCTTTTAACCTTGTTTATCCTAGGTAATCGGGGTGTTTAAGGATGCGATGCGCGTGCTAGTTATTCATCACGGCTTTATTTTTACGTTTGTATATGTATGATGCGGGCTTGTACCCTCATGTATGTAATGCTTAGGATTAATAAAGACTGGGTTCAATCAACTTTCTAATTCAAAAGCTAGTATTCTATCTGGTAAATGTACTAGGGTTCGGGGGATTGTATCCTAACCTATATTTCCATTATTCATATTTAATTCACGGTAGTAGTTTAAATTTGTGCACATAGTTTAGTCAGTAGTTTAAATTTCAGTCACATCTAGCTAGTAGTCATTCAGTTCTCAATTAATCATATTTTTAGTTTCTTTTCTCGAATCAGTTTAGAGTTAGTCTTCTATTCCTAAGTCATCACAAATTTTTGTCCTAGTTCCCTGTAGAGACAATCCCGACTTATTAGATTATTACTTGAGCAACAGGCTTACACTTGAGCTTATATAGCACGCACATTAGATACATATTTGTGGTTGCATCAAGTTTTTTGCGCCGTTGTCGGGTAACTTAAGTAAACTTTAGGTTAGTGGATTCAATCCCAAATTTAATTCCAAAAAAAAATTAAAAAGCCAAAAAAAATGAAAAAAGAAATCATCTTTGAAAAGCCCTTTTATGTAAAATCAAGTATTAACTCCTCAAAATACTCCAATAAGAATTCACGAAAATCCCATTGACGAGTATAATTCCGATAGCCCCCATACCTCTCACGTTCCAAAATTCTGGGATCCACCTCCCACCCCTCCAAACTCCATCACAATTCACACACTGAGTCACACTTATAGAACACTGAGTGAGGATTCTGACTCAATTGGAGAGAGAGCAATGTCAGATGTCTCTAGTTTAGGTACGAGCGAGGGAAACTTATTGTATCATCCCATGAAGGAACTCCTATTTCCTGAGAAAACTATCACACCTGGATGCATTTGACTTTCGTACAATGCAGGACAGTGCCACTTCCGTAACGGAATGATACAAATTCTTCCAACATTTCACGACATGTATTCAGAGAAACCATATCTCTGTATCAGAGAGTTCGAAGAGATGTGCGAAACTTTTAGTGATCAAGCTTGCACGCAAGATGTCATTCGCCTAAAGCTTTTTCCTTTTTTCGTAAAAGATAAAGCTAAGACCTGGCTTTGGTCTTTACCGCTGAACTCTATTATATCATGGAAGGATATGCAGTCCAAGTTTCTCTCGAAGTTCTTTCCACCACATAAAACCAAATCCGTCAAGGCTCAAATTCATGCCTTTCTATAACGAGATAATGAGCCATTTGATCTGTGTTGGGAGCGCTTCTAAGAGCTTGTTAATGCTTGCCCCCATTATGGATTTGAGAAACATCACCTGATCTCTTTATTTCATCACGGGCTTACTACAACATCTAAACAACTTGTTCAAACATTGTGTGAAAGATCATTTCGAGAATTAGATGCGAGTAATGTTGAGGATCATCTTAAATATGTCGCTGAGACTACTCAAGCATGGGACACATCTGATCCCAACTCCCAAAATCGACCTCGACAAGTGTTCACTGCTCCTGCGGCATCCAGTTTGTACCAATTGGACAAATATACCTTAATAGACCGTCGACTTGATCAGTTTGAAAAAAGTATGAAGGACATGCTTGTGGTTCGATTAAGAGAAACTACCAAATCCACTCGTGTTGTGAAAGAGGAGGTGTGTTCTATTTACGAGGCGAGCCATCCAACAAGGGCAAGTACGATGATACCCTCCTATAAAGCCATGCATAACAAGCACGTGGAAGCAATAGGAGAGTTTAAGGAAAATTTTAACGCCCCACACAGTAATTCATACAACCCTTCGTGGAGGAACCATCCTGGTTTTAGTTGTGGGCAACAATATGCGGAATTGAATACTACTTCACATGTTGCCCTTCCTCCACCCCCTCCTCAATTTTAGCAAGCACCACAAATACAAGCACCACCTCAAGGCCCATACATTACCCCACCGCAAAGGTCTCTTGAGGATAATTTAAACCAATTCATCCAATCTCAAAATGCAACTAATGCTAAATTTTATCACATGTTCACTGAGATGAATACGTATATCTTTAGGTTGCAAGCATCCTTAAGTGTCCAAGAGAAAGGTAAGTTTATGTCCCAAGGCCAAAGACCACCCCAAGATCAATCTAATGTTAGTGCTACATCCCACGAACACAATGTAGTGTAATTACCACTCTGCGTAGTGGGAGAGTGGTTGACTTGTCATCTCTTCCACGCGCTAAGTAAAATGAAAAGGAGATTTTTCCCCGCACGAAAGAGGCCGAAGATGTCCCCATGAAAAATAGTGGTAATGATGACATCGGAGGGCCATAAGTGGTGTCAAAACCTCCCAGTGCAACCCCATATCCTCAACGGTTGATCCCTCAATCTAAGGAGACTTCTCGGTACGATGTCCTCGACATTCTTAAGCAAGTAAAGATCAATTTACCTTTTCTTGAGACCATAAAGAAAATTCCCTCTTATCCTAAGTTCCTTAGGGACTTACTCACGGTGAAACTAAGGCTAAAGGTAAAGAAAAATGTGTTTCTAACACAGAACGTCAGTTCAGTACTATTTAGTGATCTTCCACTAAAATATAAAGATCCGAATGCACCCATCATCTCGTGCATCATAGGGAAGAACCGAATCGAATCGAACGCAGAGTGTTAACATTTTTACCTATTTTATCTATAAACAATTAGATTTGGGAATCCTTAAGCCCACAAATATGACTCTCCAACTCGCGGATCTCTCCATAAAGATTCCTTGGGGAATTATTAAGGATGTGATCCTCCAGGTTGACACTTTCTACTTCTCGGTGGATTTCATCATTTGGGATGAGGAGCCATCCATTCTCCCAAGCAATCATGTTCCCATCATCCTTGGCCACCCATTCTTAGTTACGGATAATGCACCTATAAATACTCGCAGTGGGTAAATGCAATTAACTTTTGGGAACATGACCCTCAAAATAAATATCTTTAACAACACCAAGAATGAGGGTGATGAAAGAGAACCATGGGAGAAGGATCTTATAGAGGAAGAAAACGAGCATGAGAGGACTCACAAGCGAGAGACGTTAGGAGGAAGCCTTGTTGCACCAAGTGAGAGCGGTAATTTTGACGTTAAGCAAGAAGTAGGAGAGGTGTGTCTAGTGAGCACGATTGAGAGCGAGAGCGAGCACATAGGTTTGAGCGGGACTATATTAGAGGAAAGTGAGAAACTGCTCGAAAATTAAACATGAGAGAGAGTTAGGCGATATGAGTTTAGACGACTTTGAGAAAGAATTTGGGCCGATGGATGAGAATCTTAATGTCAAAGTTTAACCTTTATTGGACTTATTTAGTCACTTAGAAGAGAGTGAATGGCCAGAAAAAACATAAAAATTACTTCTTTATGACCATCCACCCATGCCACTTGAGTCCTTTAATGAGATTGAGGATAAGGCTCAAATCTCATCCGAATTAGAGCCCGACCCATGCACTCCTGAAAATAAAAGAAATCAAGATGGCCCTTCCAAGTCGGTGCACGCAGGCTAAGAACAAGTTAGGGACCACGAGGATCCCTTCCCAGTGAGTCAGCCTGAGGTTAAGGGTATCTCCCTTATCTATGGGACGAGGCCTAACTTGTTCCGATTATTTACTTATGAAAATAAAACGGAGGAAACTAGGAGATCAACAAACCCTATTTTTTGGATCGAGTGAGTTTTAAGCAAGAGAGGGAGGTCGTCGCACCATCGACGTGTATGGGGTGACTCTTGTGTATAGTGGTTGTACGTCGGATTGGTTAGTTAGAGTCGGTAGGTATAGGTCCCATAGGATAGATGCGGGAGAACACACATCGAGAGCGAGTCTAGGTTTTCGAAGCAAGCGCTGGGAGATTTTAGGTCAATCTTATGTAGGTGTAGTTGTGGGAGCATCCAGAAATTGAGAGAGAATAGTGAATTGTGCAATTAAGGGAAGTTGTTAATTTCAGGGAGCCAAATCGGTCTGCCCCTAGGGGTCCGAATTGATTCATTTTTGAGGAAAAATAAAAACATAAGGGACCGTACCGGTCCGGTCCTGGGAACCCGGATCTGTTCGGCATCTGGGTATTTTTTCTCCTTCCCAAGATGCAAACCTCCATTCCTAACCCCCATCCTTCCCTCCCGATCCATTTTCCCTCTTCTCTATCCACCCTTTCCCTCCCAAATACCCCTACCCCCTCCAAAAGCCTTACTTCCAAAACCAACCCTTCCATCACCCCCCACCTATAAATACACCCTTATCCTCCCTCATTCCACCACCACTCCTCCAAACTCGCTTACTCTTTCTCTTCTAAATTTCTACCTTCAACCCATTGTTGTCCCACATGGCCGACCACTCCCTCCCTCAAAAGTATACCTCCGTCAAGGTCATCAACCACGTCAATAACGCATACCACTCAAATCAAGAACAAATCTGGTGCTAACAATTTTTTAGCCACTCTCGGAAGCTGCATATGGAGCGTCAAGTGCACTGGAATGAGCTGCAAATTCCGTCACCAACCTCTTTCTTCCACGGGGATGGTTTCTTTTTCTTAACGAGGTCCACGGAGAGGTGTGTGCGGACAAGATGTGAGCTTTCTATGGATCCCTTATCTGCACCACTGACTTTGTTTTCGAGGCATATGTTGACGGCATATGCATTCCTTTATCCCTCGAAATTCTCAACCGAAAACTAGCAGAAAAGGATGTTCCGAGACCAGCCCAGTTCATTTATCCAAAAAATCTCTCCCCTCTCGACAAAGCTGTTCTCATGTCACGCATATCACTCGGTAAGCTTTGGGGCATCGAAACATTTCTAGTGGGCCGTATGAGCGACAAGGCACGCATCACATTCCAAATCATATGTGCAAATATCCTCCAAACCTCAAACGATTCTGCTATGCGACCCCATCAGGCAACTTTTCTGTAGCATATTTTTTACCTCGCGACCCCGATCCACTTGGCCCGTACTATCTACAACGACATATTTTTATGGCCTTCGACAAAAAGGGAACCGCCCCTCTCCCGTATGCCCGACTCATTACATCCATTCTAGCCAACGCGAGCATTGCTCCTCCCACCGAGTTTCCTTGCCTCCCCAATTTTCTTGGGCAGGGAACCCATACCAAAATTTAGAGGCAACGTGAGATCATCCGAGCATGGATGGAGGATGAGGATGACGACAATGATGATGCTGATGAGACAGAAGCGGAAGATGAGGATGAGAGTGATTCCGAGGAAGAGGAGGTTGGGGCTGCTGATATTGACATGGGCGAGGGAGAAAAAGATGAGTATGATGAGGATGTCGATTCTGATTTTGAGCTTCCGGGCGCAGATTTGGAGTGACGCATCACCGCGCTCGAATCGTGCTTCGACGGGTTCATCAATGAATACCGCACTGACCGTGATGTGGATCGTCGGGCCTACCAGTGCGACACTAGTATGATGCATCGCCTTCAGGCGGAGCTATATCGTATGACCATGGGTGCGCCACCACCGAGCTACTTCTATGACCCGTATGCTCCTAATTCTTCTCACCCCCCACCCCCATGTAGAATATTTGAGTGTTTATTTGATGTATTTTCTTCCATTTTCCTGTTTACACATTCCTGCACTTTGAATATATAATGTAAGAATTTGCTTATCTTTTCTTGTGTTCTCATACCTGATCATTTATGAGACAACCCGCCTAATTAAATACCGGGTGATCAGTCATTTATTAAATTAATTCAGAATATCCAATTGGTTCAGAATATGCATCACTGTCGAAAAACTTTATTATTAACACTAACAACCTAATATTTAAAAAGGTTGATGCCAAATTTATTTTTATCTCTTAATTAACATAAAACCAAATTAACCAAATATTAACCATACACCATTCAAACAAATCTCATATGAATTAAAATGACTAATATAATAAGTGAGACTGGAATAAACATATCCAGCTTAAATCCTCATATAATAATCCAACTAAGTAAATCAACAACTGAAACGAATAACTAAATAAATCCACAACTCTCTGACTATATGAACAAGTAAAAGAGGTAAGATGCCCTAAATGAAATAGGAAAGCTCAATAAGTAGGAATGAGAATCATAGAAGCGTCTACTACCAAGTCTTGTAACTTCCACAACAACTACAGCCCTTCAAATGAATCGAATTCCTATCCTTGGTGTCCCTATGGCTGGGAACCTGAAATAATTTGACAAGAGAAAAGATTTGCAATAAACTGGTTAGAGCCCGAGTTGAATATAGTTTAAAATCAGCAAGTGTTTAAAATGTATTAAATAGTAAGTATTATATCCATGTTAACTTCTCGTTCCCTCACTTGAGATCCTCACATCTCAACCAATGTGCACGCCTAGTGTAGACTCTCATCCCCTCCTAGTCACGCTATCCCACTTATCTAACTTAGCCCAAGTCCTTTACTAAAATGCCTAAGTCATCGTACCCAATTATAACATCCGAATAATACAATCTTATAATTATAACGCTAGCTTAATCGGATTCAAATAACTCATTAATCATTTAAGTTCTCACATTGTTGATTAATATTAAACTTTGTACTCTTTCTCATCTACTAAAAAACACAGTAGAATAATCTCAAGTGTATATATATATATTACTATCATACATATATATACCAATACGTCACCCCAAAAGGCTAAACCTATGGTGCACACATACTCTGCTATCAGTCCCGGTACATCACGCACATAAGGACTATGAATTTCGAATCACTCTGGAATCGCATCAACACATGTCACACACAATGGAGGCAAACATAGTTCCCAACCCCATACGCGACGGATATACTCACGCACCCACGTGACCACAAACTTATCAATTCATAGATAAGTCTTTCCCAGACCTATGTCCTGAGGTAGCAATCTAAAATCCCCCCAAAGGCTCATCAAGATAATATTGTCCCCTTCCTAAGACCTCCCGTGAAGGAAAGTATGGTAGGTATGTCGAACACATAAGTACCATACAATAGGTTCACACATCCCATATAATTAATAGAAGCACACCACTTATATATTTCAGATTTGTACGAGTTGTCATTCTTACAATGTTCACATTGTCTCTCAACTACGACTATTCTTTCTAATATGTCGCACCACTTATAATGGATATCACTAAGGAGTCCCTCTTATCCTTATATACATATATGACCATAACAGTAGCTCAATAACTATACTTGCCCTACATAAACTTGAGTCGCTCATAGCTCTCGAATCAATTTCACCAAATTCCAACTCGCCTCGTAAAATTTCTAAAATCTGAAATCTTGTTTGAAGTACCCAGTATCTCATTTGAACGAGGTCATTTGAACGAGTTCGTTAGAATGAACTTCAAATGAACTAAGTTCTGGATATATCGTTAGACCCTCGTTCGAACGATGTCATTCCAACGACTTACCCGTTCCCCAGGTCGTTCCAACGACTTTTACCCAGGTCGTCTTCTACTTTAGGAAATCTGCGTTTTTACCCCTTTTTGTTCACTTAATTCACAAATAACAGTCGTAAAGCTATTTTTACATACATATAGATGATCCCTAACATCTTTTAATCATCAAACCTTATTGATTCTCATATATGGGTGAAGGAATTTAATTAAATGTCAACAACCCTAATTTTACAGCATTATTAATTTTATCCACTGAAAATCCAAAATTAAATTCATTTTTCTTCATGTAATATCCCAGATTCATAGCCTCTACATACAGTATTTCATCTACAATCAATTTTATACCCAAAGCTTGATTAACAATTCAATTTCAACCCAGATTTCATCATATCATATGTATATCATCAAATCTACACTAACATATATAATATATGCACTAATTAAAACAAGATAACCACTTGCCTTGTTAGGAAGGTCTGAATCGTTGAATGAAGGTGGTGTAGAGGCGTTCCCCTCTTTTCGATCTACAAGTTGATGGTATTTTTGGCGAAGGATGGTTGGTTTTGGTCCTGGAGCTCCTAGAAATTCTTTCTTCTTCTTCCTCTTGGACTCTCTCTTTTTCTCTACTGATAAAACCTAACTTCTCCCATGTACATGTAAATATAAACCTCCCAATTTTCATCCATCACTTTGCCTCAAAATGTCAAAAGACAAAAAATACCCCTCCGGAATGTCGGTTTGGCCTAAAACTATTCCGAAACCTAAATTAAACCTCCGGGTAGACTTTTTTTTTACTATTTCGATCCTTCTGGACACGTTGGCGCACTCGAAATGACCTTAGATGATGTATAATTATTTTACTTTATATCTTACTAATTTAGTCCCGACACGACTCGCACGCGCGTCCCGACTTAAATTTCATGATTGTCGTATCTTTCACTCACGACAGCATTAATATTTTCATAATCAAATATTACTTTACTCACTATGTAATATTCAACATAACTCACATCAATAAGTACTAACTCCCCTCACGCTAGTAATTATTTAATTAAATTCAGATTAATTATAGATAAATTTCCTATTTTAAGTCAATTAATCCTCAATTAATCCTATAATTAAAATCATAAAAAAATACGGGGTATTACAATTTATTCTTGCATTTTGTCCTTTGTTCCTTTTTATGCATGCTCTCTTTAATTTTGATTTGAGAGCTTTTGCATCGAAACTTTGCAAAAGTCTAAGTTAGGGGTGGTACGCATGTAGTTCAAAAATTTCACAAAGTTCAAAATGCCCAAAAGCAAAAAAAAAAAATAGAAAATTCCAAAAAAAAATATTAAAAATCTTCAAAATTCCAAAAGTATTTTTCTTCAAAGTAAATAAAATTTGGGATTTAAATTTTTCAAAAATATCACCGAAGTTTTGTTTAGTGTCTCAAATTTGTAAAAATTCAAAAATGCACTAAGCCGAAATTGACCAAAGATGGAAATTGAGCGAAAATTGACGACTTAACGAATAAGTGTAGAGATTAATCAACTTGGTGAGGTTTCGAGCCTATTGATTTTTCTGAGCAATTATATCAATCCGAGTTAATGATTAACTCAAAGTTCAATTTAGCATTGAAATAAGTCGTTCTGATCTCAAAACTTTTGTTTTAATCGGTTAGGGAATAGTGTGTGATGTTGCCTCGAAAAGCGCGCTAAAATATCTCTAAATGAAATTAATCTTGAGACGCATATGGTAATATAATTTGTAATTTAGATAAATGAAGTTAGGCCATCATTTGTTACCCAAAAATATTAGCCATTAAAAGTTGTGAAAAAATTGCCTTTTTGCTAGCCACTTTGAGCCGAAGAATTTTTTTCCTTTCGTTTGATAACCTGAAAAACCCACATAGCCCGGAGTTGAGAAAAATGTAAAATTCAGAAATTAAGTCTAACCAGTGCGATAAACGGGGGAAGAAAAAAAATTGGTATAATTCTCAATAAAAATAGCAAGAAAATAAAAAAGAAAATAAAATGAGCAAAAGCCCGAAAAAGTACTAACAGACATTATAAGGACATTTTTAAATTTCAAACTTTTCGATTATTCCCACTGTACCCTAAACACCTTATAACCCAAAAAAGTCCTAATCGAGTACGGATTGAGAAAAGAATTACCGCGTGGAGAGTTAAAATACGAAAATATAATATAAGAGATTAACTAGTGTTTATAAGAGGCAATGTTCCCGTTTCCCAACGACCGTAACCTGATGAAGAGATCGTTTCACCCATAAATTCCATCTTTCAATTTTGTGTGCGTGAATTCGTGTTCCAATGAATTTACTCTTTATATCATGCACACCGAGCAAAATAGACACATTCTGAGTGATTCATTTGTGAGAGTATTCCGTGAGCATTTGAATCAAAATAAATTTTCGAAAAAGTAACGTAATGATCAATCACTGAATATTGGTGGCTAAATTTTTGGCTTTGCACACACACACGATATATAGAGACTTATGAATATAAATATATGCTGATTATTTTTAGAAAAGTTTGAATTATACAATTTTTAAGTATTTTGAATTTTGTTTAAGTCAAAAATGAATTTTGTGGGTATATTCACTGCAAACCCTCACAATACACAACTCGTCCTACTAGGGTAACCTAGGGGTTTAAAGTCTTCTTGCCTATGCTAAATGCAATCGCTTGCCCGCGAAAGAGGTATTTTATCTTAATAAAATGATTTTCAAGAGTTGAGTCTTGGTTAAGTTCTTTTACATTGATCGGGACGCGCAAAGTTCTAAATTAGGGGGTTTTATTAGACATAAATTCTTCCGAATTTATACCCTTAATTTAGAGACTTTTAGCACCTCGAACGATGTAAATTGTGTTGATTTTTCTCATATATGTTCTACTAACAATTGCTACATAGTGCCTTAAGTTTTGGATATTTTTTGTGCTTTTTATAGGTATTCTATACGAGTGAAGAGAAGAGGAAACCCGAGAAACTAATAAAGAAATAAAGAAAGAAAGGAAGAAAATTCAGAGGGAAAAATAGTAACTTTACATCTGGAGTTCGGATGGGGGACCAAAATGAAAATTGAAGACCTCGCGTCTACAAACACGTAGGAAGAAACGTCATCCCAATCTGAATCTTGGATCAGAAGTTATGGAACTTTGAAAATGAGAGAAAATCAAGAGAAAAGAAGAAGAAAAAAAGAATTCAAGAATCGGACCGGACTGGTCAGTACCAACAGCGAACCGATCCGAGAGGAAGCCAGAATATGAATAAAATCTATTAGCGGACTGGACCGAACTGAAAAAAGCTAAAAATGAATCGTCCGATGCCTTGAGGATCTATGTATAAAATTAGATACCGGATCGATCCGTTATAAATGGAAAATGAATCGATCCGGATGATACCAGACCAAATCAAAGACCCCGCCACACCGGTTCGGATGAGATTTTTCTGAATATTCTTTTCCAAGTTAAGAGTTTTATCTTGCTCAAACTCTTGTAATTTTCGTAGGGTATTTAATTTAACTTAATGCCAGTCATTAGGAGGTTCGGTTATTATTAATTTTAATGGGCTCTTACATTTAAGAACCCTGAGGTTTTAAGTTTTTCTATATTAATTCAAGATTTAAGTTTTAATTCTAGAGTCCTTTATTGCAAGTATTATTTAATTTTTGCTTTTAATTGCTTTCATAGTTTAGTTAACTTAGTCATTCAATTTTAGTTTGCAATTCTTAATTCCAAATTTCATCTTAATTTTTCACATAGCTATGAATTGCTGTAAATTTAATTCTGAGGTAGTATTTACTTTAATCATGTCCAACTATGTTTTCAAGGGTTAGGATGCATGAAACCAATCCGATGTAATTTACATGTATAGAAAATAGGCTTTGAATTGAAAATTTATTAGATCGTGTTGTGTATTACACACCCCCATCGTAGACCTTTTAGCCTCGTTTGCCCTAGGTAACCGGGGTGTTTAAGGATGCGATGCGCGTGTTAGCTCTTCGACACTGCTTTATTTTTACCTTTGATTATGTATGATGTGGGCTTGTACCCTCATATATGTAATGCTTAGGATGAATAAATACTGGGTTCAATTAACTTTATTCTATCCGGTAAATGTCATAGGGTTCGGGGTATTGTATCTTAACCTATCTTTCCCTTATTCATATTTGATTCACGGCAACAGTTTGTTTCTGTGCACTTAGTTCAGTCAGTAGGTTAAGTTTCATTCACATCTAGCAAGTAGTCATTCAATTCGCAATTAATCATCTTTTCAGTTTCTTTTCTCGAATCAGTTTAGGGTTAGTCTTCTATTCGTACGTCGTCATGAATTTTTGTACTAGTTCCCTATAGAGACGATCCCAACTTATCGGATTATTATTTGAGTGACAGGCTTGCACTTCAAATTTTTCACTTGTGCACTGTCACAATTTGGGGCGTTGGATCTTTAAGCAATCGAGCCAAGATCATCCCAGAATCAGCAAAACATGATTTTTGACCTTGGGGAGAGTTATATAAGTGTTTGTTTGGTGTGTTTGGATTATTTTGTTGGGAGAAAATGGAAAAATGAGAGGGAGAGAGGGAGATGGATGGTCTTCCACCTCCACCCACCATCAAACCACCACTCTACCACCATTTTCTTGGTGTATTCCACCACATTTGAACACTTTATACCCATTTTCACCTTTAAAAAAGAAGAGGGGATATTTAGAGAAGACGAAGATGAGTTTTAATGGAGTTGAAGTAGATTTTTGCTTAGAGGCATAATGGAGCATGCATTTGGAGTGAGGCAACCTCCTTGAGGCCACCTTAGGTGGTGGGAGGTTGCCATCTTCTAAGACCTTCCATTCCAATCATTTTGGAGCTCCATTTAAGGTGAGAGAACCTTACTCTTTGTGTAATAGTTTATTTTTTCACATTGTAGTCTTGTAGTTAGACTGTTTGAGTATGGTTCATTTAGTTAAATGGTATAATTATTGTGTAGAACACCACAAACATTTTTATGAAATAAAAATGTTGGAAAATAATATTTTTCTAAAAAATAATAATGGATAAATATTTCAACATTTTGAAATATTAAAAGTTGGGATTTTATGAAAACAATGCATTTTCTAGAAAGGTTAGTGTTAAACATTTTATGAAATAAAATGTTTGTAATTAATGTGATTTTATTGGAATACTTGGTGAATTAACAATATTTCAAGTTCTGGCAAAAATAAAGTTTTATGAAAAATAGATACAAAAATAAAAATGCCTTTTGTTCCTTAAAAATATATTTTTGAAAGTATGATGATTTCCCATGATGAAATATATGTTTAAACCATGTAGTAGGGTTTTGGGGGTTTAAAATCCATCTTCTCATGCATATAAACTTGTAGTATTTTGATATTAAATGTACAAAAAAGTTTAGAGAAGATTTTGTTGGGTTTAGACATAAGATAAGAAAAGTTAGAAATTAGTCTTCAAAGTATGTGAAACTGTGACTAAAAGATATGATGAACATGAGATTCTAAGACTACATGTGTCGATAAAAAGAAATGCTATTTTTTTGTAAAACTAGTCTTTGGGTGTAATTAGATTTCTTGAGTGAAAATATGAATAAATGTGTGGTTTGAGATAATGTTGTTAAAAGTATTTATTAAGTGTTAATGGATAAATATGGAAAGGGTAGTATGTGTAACTTAGTAATGTTGTAAAGGATTAACACTTACGAAACTAAAAAAAGGATTAATGGTGTAAAAGTGTTTCTAATTAAGAAGAATATTACTCCAAGGTTAAACAGGGTGTTAAGGTGATAAAACACGTAAGGAGTTAGGATGAGTAACTTAATAGTGTTTTGTAAAAAATTAACACTTGTGAAAATGGAGTAAAAAGTGATTTTGTAAATAAGTGGGTAGAATGGTAATTTTACTTAAAGTGAAATATTTTTATGAAATAAAAATATTGGAATGGTGTTACATAAAAATGGTCTTAAATAAATATGATTTTTGGAATAAAAATAAAGCTTAAAGTGTAAAGGACATGAGATGGTAAAATTTGAAATGTAACACAAAATGGTGTGGTAAAGTTTCGAGTTTTGGCCTTAGCCTAGTAAAAATGGGAAAGTGGAATAATGTGGACATTTGTAAAATGTTTAAACACATTGAAAAGAACTCAGATGACACCGGGAAAAGCAAGAAGGGCCCGGGGCCCTTGGGTGAAAATCCCTAAACATTAGCCACAGCGTATGGTGTGCATAACCAGCAGTGTGGAGCCCGTTGAAGTATGTAGTATTTGAAAGATTTTGAGAAAAAGATAAAGGAAATTGGAACATGTCAGGAAATGTGTCATGTGGTGAAATGTGTTAATACGACCTAACTTGAATGACTAAATAACTTTTACGGTAAAGGTTAAAATGGACAAGTAAATGTATAATTGAAAAATGTCCATAAAGTAAGTAAAAAGGTAAAGAACCTTTCAAATGCAGAACCTTTCTGCAAACCCTAAGGGGAGTGTTGAAAACTCCTTCCTTGATAAGTTGGATTTGGGGTGGTCCCCGATCGATAGGAGGTGTCACAATTTTCGCATCACTCCCAATAATTTTCTTCTTCATATAATAGGTCTATAGGATACTCTTGAAGTCCTTTACCAAGGAGGAGATGCCGTGGGTTAATGATTTATCTATGCCCAAGTTGGTGTTGGACTTCTTTAGTGGGAGATAATGATGATGCAGAGAATTATCCTTTAGGGTTTAACCTATTTTGGATCTTGTTTAAAAATGGAAAAGACAATAATTGAAATGAAAATAATAAAGGAGATGAGAGAGAATAAATTAACACAAGCATATAAGTGGTTCGTCCTTAGCCTGCGTCCACTGTGCAAAGTTTGAGAGTGATTTCACTATAATGAAGGGAAAAAATACATGGAAGATGTATACAAGCTTCTCTCTCTCTCTCTCTCTATATATATATATATATATATATATATATATATATATATATATATATATATATACATATTTATAGTATAACAATAGGGTTTAATAATTTTACGATCCTTGAAGAAGGAGACACAAGTTGTCTTTTATAAGCCTAGGAATGAGCAGTGTCACCCCTAAGCATACACTCCATGAGTAAATCTGAGATGCACCAGTGAGCGTGCAACACCTATAGAGAAAGATGTAGAAGTCATGATGGGGAATATTCTCCCCACGTGTTGGCTAATCTTCCATAATGATTTTAGTTGGATATGTCAATAATACCCTTGTTATGATTTCCATTCATGCATGAGGTGTCTGAGGTAGAGTGTCTCGGCTAGCCGAGACTACTAGAGCTTTGTTCCTCTGTGGCTAAGCTGTGAGACAAAACTAACTGGATTCTTTAGATAGATATAGATGGTGCTACTAAGTCGGCTTATTGGTACTATATGAGATCGAAAATGTTAATGATCGATACTGATGTTGTCATTGGATGAGATGACTATCCTACCATTAGGGTTGGTCTTAAAGACCGAGTCCATCTATGACAAGACTGTAGGTGAGAGATTCTGGAGGGTGATGATGACTCTAAAGGCATATACGGAGGGATGCTTTTCCATTGTGAGTACTTCTAGGATGAGACCAGACTTATGTGTATCGATGATAAATGTAATTTACTCTATAAAGTCTATAATTAATATGAAATATACACTCATAAAGATAGACATAGAGCTACACCAAGGTAAGAGGAGGTCACGATCCCTTTAAAATTAAAATCCTTAGCTTATATACATATTTATTTTTTCTTCTTTATTTTGAAAAAAATACCATGTGAGTTTGAAAAATTACAATTGATTAGGGTGGGCATTTTAAAATTTTAAAATTCATTAAATTCGTAAGTGATAATTTAAATGTGTCGTGCCATGTCATTTTGGATTGATGTTTGAGTATGAAACAAATTTAACTCAATTTTTTTTAATTAATCATTTTAAAATTATGTGATGCTGATTAACTTGAACCGTATACTGGAAACGTCTTGTTTTGTTAGACACGTGTAATCTGTGAATCACAAATTTAATTCTAAAATTATATTCTCACAATTAAGCACGTCACCCATACTTTTTTGTAGATTTAATTGTGTAACTTTAATACCAACAAAGATATATAAATGCGTATATACTTGTACAAGAACTCATAATATGTTATGTTAAAAATAAAAATAAAAATAATTAGAAATATTTTTATACATATTTTGTTAAATAAATTTATTTGTTTCATGTTTAAGTAATTTGTGACTAACATCAACCTTGCATGATTATTATATGAGTAATTGTCAATGTTGTATTCACTTAGAAAATTTCATGCTTAACATTTTATCTTCATGTCGAGTTCGAGTCGTGTTAGCATATTTTGTCGAAATTTTCCTCCCAATATTAATTTTAATATATTGTGTATTACTAATTTTAAATCACATTACAAACCCTAAGCCAAGATTAAATATAATGCAAAACTACAGACATAAGTTCAACCAATCAACTATAATAGCTTTGACCGATCCACCCCCTCCGAATTTTAATTTATCTTCATCCCTTTATGTAAAGCTCTCATCCTTACTAATTTGAGCCTAGAAACATGTGACATTTTATTACACGTTATTATTTTCCTTTAAGATGCTATACAAATGTTTCTAATCATACTACACGTGACATAGTAAGTAGGTTTCACAAAAATATGCAATATGAATTTATAATGAATTATCAGTTAAAGGATTAAATATGTGAGTTTAGATCAATAATGTATTGACACGTTAAGCACACTTACGAAATGGGCGACGAGGAACCATTATGTATATTGAAATACACAAATTTACATTAATTAAATCGTTTATGACTAATAACAAAATCATGACTATAAATTGACTAATTGTTACTAGAACCCGGTAAAGAACCCCTGTCACCTCAACCCATTTTAAATTCTTTTAATGACACAAAACACTTCCACAACTCTAGTTTGTGGTAGAATTATAGTCATCTAATTCCGAGAGGAAGATTTCTTTGTAGCAAGACTTTTTCTTAAGAAAAATGTCAAGTTATGTATATATATATAGGAGAAAACTCACCTATATCGTGCTCTATATATCATCCATACATCACATCTAGTTGTAGGCCCTAAAAAAATTCCAAATTTTCTATTTTTCTCTTAAAATTAACCTTTCAATAATCTTATGTTCAAAAATTTAGGTCAAAATACATTTTGTAGCTATTTTTAAAATCTACAAAAACTGCTCAAAACACCTTATTTATAAGGGTTTGCGACAATAGTTTTTTGTGGATTTTAAAAAAAAGATATATAATGTATTTTGACCTAATTTTTTGAATAGGTTGATTAGAAGATTAATTTTAAGAGAAAAATAAAAAATTTGGAGAAAATGTTTCTTAGGACCTACAACTAGGTGTGATATATATATAATGATATATGTCAACCTTCTTACATTGTGTGTGTGTGTGTGTGTGTATACACACGGTCAGGCTCCTGTGCAGATTTAAGTATGCAGATTAACTACCTTACAAAAGGTCTTGGGACCACTTTGTCTTTTATGGACCACCTTCTCTTTCTAAGGTTTTCTTGGAATAGAAATTTCCACCCCAATAATTTCTAGAGTCTATTTAAGCTTATTTTAAAATCTAATCAATCTGAAAGCCTTAGTGCAAAAGGTTCAGGGCTACTTCTTAAGCTTTCTCCGCCACTATCATGCTGTATTTCAAAATAGTAAAGATTATCTATCAAATTATTTTCCTCGGGGTGCCTAGAAATTTCAAGAGGTTTTGAAGGAAAATAATCTAATCTTAAACAACTTATACATTATTGAGGGTTTATCCGTTTAGTCTCTTTATATATTTGATTAATAATATGAATTATATTGTCTTCTATAAATTCGTCTACATCACTGTCATCGTAGGATGACAAAGTCTTCTATACGTTCTTGGGGGTATCTGTGTCTATGTATTTAAGAAAAGGACGAACTCCTCATGATCCAATTATGGTAGTTCTTATTTCATCTAACCTTTTGTGTCTAATATATTTTAATACGTTAATAGTATCTATAAGTATTCTAGTATATTCTTGATACTTCTATGGTTCTGAAAGTTCTTCTACAAAATCTTCAGTTCTTAAATATATTTTAAAGAGATCACGGATCTATATTCTAATTATTTATAGTCTAGGTACTTCACGTGTTAACCACTCAATAATATGGTCTATATATTTATAAGTACATCTTGCGTATATTAAGGAAGTTTCTATAATTAGTCTTTTTTAGGTATATGAGAGAGTCCACTCGTGGATTTCTCTTGTTAAGTCTGAATTTGTTTGATTAACAAACACTAGAAACTTTGTAGTTATTTGAAGGCTCGTACAATTGCTTTTGAAGTTTAATAATATTATTTGAAATAGCTAGGGATTTGGTTTGATTTTATGCCTTCCTTCTGGTCTGCAATTAGTTTATCTTCTTCCCTTTGTCTCTTCACTTTCTTATTATCCTTTTTTTATCTTCACCTCCTGCAGCTCTCTATTTATGTGTCGCACCTCAATCCTTTGTTGGCATTGGACCCATTTTCTGCCTGTACACCACCACCTCTAACGCCCACTTACCTATGTTCTACACTCAAGGTTCCACACAATAATCATCTATGAACAGAATGTTGTAGATGTTTGGAGCTAAACAACAACGTAGCATAAGAGATTTGGGAAAAGAAAATAATTTTATTGCATAACACAAGTACATATACCTCTTACCTCTCACCTCTTCCCTAACTATGAGAGGTTTTATCACTGATAGACATATTACTCTCTATTTTACTACTTCTCTCACTCTCTATTTTTCCTCCTCATTTCCTCTGACATATGCTCCCTTTTATAATCACAAGGGCACAACAAATGACTAGTAACTGTTTACAAAAGTAGGCCGACGTAAATAACATAAAATAATTAAAGTCTATGTGATTTTTCTTTTCAAAAGGAAACTTTGTTATCTTTTAATAATTCTATTTGAGTTTATCACCTTTTTTCTATTTTAAAAAGCAGTCTTGGTGTCTTGTGTCACGCATCTTCTGTCTTTAATAATTCTTCGAATAAAGACGGGACCTTCTCTATCCTGTTTATATCTTCATTTGTCTTACCTCATATATTTTTATTTGGTGGATCATTATTATTAGTGTAGTATTCATCAATAAGGCCCACCACCCTGATATTAGCTGTAAAAGCTACCTCTACCACTTCTTTAAATTCTCTTTTGAGCCAACCATTGAATGGCTCATCAGCTTGAATAATTAAGTCTGCGATATGGTATATTATATACCATCTTTTTTATCTTATTGAAAGTTCCATAACCTCGATTGTTTCCATGGCTTGGGAAATCTAAAATTTGGACTTGTCAAAATATAAGTCTTTGGTATCATCTTCAGAAAGGATCTCGAAGTCCTCAAATGTAAAGGATGAGAATCTAATGAGTCTAAATCCTTCAACCCTTTTCCCCTGTAAGAATTTGGAGGAGTCTGGTAAATTCTAGCAAACAAGGGAGAAAATTATTCTATCTTCTGGGCATACTCATGGACAGTTTTTCTAAGAGTAATAGAGTATTCTAGAGTCTATATCTGGATGAGTCCAATGAACCCATAATCTGCAAGAGTTATGTGTGCCATCTCCTCTTTTTTTAAAAACTAAAATCTTGGAACTCCTTTGAAGAAGCCACTAATAATTAAGGCATCTCCATTAATCTCAGTTAATAAGATGTTGAAATGATCAATAATGCTATCACCATTTTTCTGACATCCTTTTAAAATTGGAAGATTATTATTACCAAATGGTAAACAATCTTAGTCTTAAAAGTCTTTTGTTGATAAAAAATTATCAACAGGTCTAGCTTTGGAGCTATCTCCAATAGTCTAAGAATATATATGAATCTGAGGTCTAAGAATAGTAGCACCACTGAGTTAAGTAAGTGCAAGTCTTTGGGTTCTCATGAATCTAACAACATCCACTAAATTTTTCTTGAATTATACCCATAGCTTATTCTTTACATTCCATCATATGGCATCTATTAGAGTATTTTCATCGTCTGAAAATTCTCGTCTATATTTTATTAAGTCTAGATATCCTTGGTCTGGTCTATATTGGGGAAAATACATTTTCCTGATGAGTCTATTCTGGACAACACTTTCATTTCTTGATTTTCCAGAAGGAACAAGAATATCATGGAAGTTTTCCAGAATTGATCTTTCTCAATTGTCATGAATATGAGTCTGAGTCTGTTTTTGCATTTTACCAGCATTTTGTTTTACGCGGCTAAGATAGTTTACAATGTCTTCTTCATTCTATCTAGAGGAACTCATGATGTCTAAATCTGTTTGCATCATAAAATAAGAAATAATAGTGTTAGCAAACATGGGTTCTATAAATATGATGTTTGGAATGGTGTTTTTACTTCCTTTAATATGAATAACATAAAAGTCATATCCACCAAGAAATTGCTACCATCTAATTAATCCATTGGTTCTTAATTTTGATAAGTTTAAGTCTCTGAATTTTACTGCATAAGATAAATCAGAATAAATAGTAAAATGCTTAAGTCCAAGGAAAACATATATTTTTCCATAGCGCGAACTATAGCTACAACTTCTTTTTCATGGGCGGTATATCTTATTTCTAGATCAGCAAAAGTTCAAGAACTGTATCTACAAAGTTTCTTCTTTTTAGTTTGTTGGTCAATGGCAAAGTACAATGGTCCCCATTATTTGTGTTAAATATTTATTTCTACTATAAACTGGTCTTCAGCATTAGGCAGTTCAAGTAAAGGAATATTCTTGGCTGGTTCATTGATCTCTTTTATGACTTCAAAATCATCTTTAGTCCATTTAAAAGGATTTTTTGTATCTGTTCCTTTTAATTTGGATGTTAATCCTTGTCTTTTTGAAGAAATGTTCTTAATAAAGTCTGCAGCACAATTAAAAAATTCTAAAAATGATTGTAGTTATTTTCTAGCTCTAAGTTGGTCTAGAAATTCAAGAATCTTCATGGTTATGTGTTTGGCAAAGGATAATTTTCCTTTGTTAATATGCATTTCCACAAAGTCTATTTCGATCTTGCTGGCTACAAGAATATCATTTATGTAAACATGACAAAATCTTTGTAGGGTCTAAAGATATTAGCCATTCATCTTCAAAATACTTGAGGGGCATTCAAGTATCCAAATGGCATAACTAACCATTCATACTTTCCTTAGGGCACAATAAAGGCCATCCAAGTAATACTTTTCGGGTGCATCTTAATTTTCCAGAAACCTGACTTGCAATCAAACTTTATAAATATAATTCTATCTTCAATTAGGTTGACTAGATTATTCTTGTCTGGTATTTTACAAGAATCGAAATCACAATTCTTATTTGTCTATAATCTATGGCCATATGTCTTTTTTCTCTCTTTCGTTCAAACTCATTTTAAACGTAGAAAGCAAGGCTATTATGTCTACTTTTGCTTTCTCTAACAATGCCTAGTTTAAGCATTTCATCTATGTCCTTTCTTGCAAGTTCCACCATTAATAGTGGCATTTGGGTTAATAGGATTAACTTCATAATAACTTTGGTCATTGTCCCCATAGTAATGGGATATTCTCCTACAGTAGCCTTTGTTAATTGCTTAATCTTTTCTCTTTCATCTTCTATATCCATTTTCTTTAATTTGGATATAGCTTCGGCCTTTAATAAGGCTTGTTGGGATTGATCTAGAATTTTTTGTTATATAAGTGTTATTACATATAACACTTTTGGTCTAGACACTTACATTCTTTTCGTAAGGGTTTAGTTATTTCTTGGGCTTCTTGTTGGTTTATATGTCTAGGTCCACCATGTTCATCTGAAGAACTCTTATGTGTTATTGGTCTATAGCTAGGCTTGACCTGTATATGGTCGAAAGGAGTCTTGTGATCATTTAGAAGGCCGATAATATTAAACTCCTTTTTATTTCTAAGTAATATCTTATCATTATACTCGGTAGAAGGATGATATTTACTAATAAAGTCTTGACCTAAAATAATGTTTCCTATGAAACTAGGCCGGGGATCCATAATCCAAAATTGATTACTGACAGTTTTGTTTGTCTGATTTCCTATTTTGAAAAAAAAAAGTAATATTTTGAAAATATAAAGTAAATGGTTCTCCATTAGCTACCTTACCATGGATCTCATGCTTAGTGTCTAGAAAATATTCTTCAGGGAAGGCATTCTCCTTACAAATACTCTGTGAGCATCCTGTATCTACAAAAGCTGAAAGTCTTTTAGTATAATCTTTGTGTTGTATAAATAATTCTACAAAACAAGTATTAGGTTTAGTAGAAATTCCTAAATTATTATTTTCTAGAATAGATATTCCCTTATGAGATTTATGTGTAATGTTTATTGGTGTTAAGTCTTCTGTACTACTTTCTGAGTACCTTTCTTCTAGATCATAGAAAATTCCCTTTCTTTTTAGGTATACATTTTCTTGTAATCTCTTAGTTATATTTTTATCAATGTCTTCATAACATAGCTTAATATCTTGATATGAGCATCATATTGGGTAGTATAGTTTCCTCAAAATCTACTTCTCCGATAATCTTTATGGTAGTATAATTAACAACTAATACAAACCATAAGTAGTTCTATTTGTATGGTCCTAAAAATTCTACAAAACTAAAGTCTTTCTTGAAACATTTCATTTTGAATGTGAAATAATGTTTTTCATCATAATAACATCTAGGTATATATGTTAGTAACTGAGGATTACTACCTTTTCACATTTTCTTTAAAAAGGGGCTTAATATACATTTATATCAAGTTTCTTCAAAGTTTATATAATAATCTTCTGGATCAATTTGCATCATATATAAGTCCAGAGTATCTTTTGAGTCTTCACACTTATCATTATTACTATTAGAGTCTTTCGAATCATTATCTGTATATGCACTATAAATACTAGTATTATCATCATTTTCTATGTTTGATATTTCTATAACATATAATATATCTAATTCTTCTTTTTCTGTAAAGTCTAATATTGTATTAATAATATTAATTTTATCTTTCTTGCTGGGACAATCTTTAGCAACGTATCCTTATTTGTGGCAAGTCTAGCATTCTTTGGTATAAGGCTTAGATTGAGCTACTTCTTTTTCTTTCCCATAATTAGGAACTTTCTTATGTTTGTTGGTATTATTCTTTAAATACCGTCTTTGGTTAAATATATTTTTTTTCTCTAAAGTTAGTAGATGGCCTGAATTAATATTTCTTTGGAAAACCTAGAGGTCTACCCATTTGTTTCCAATCTGGTTTATTCTTTTTAAATTTCCTTTCTTTAAATTCATTACCACATCCCCATTGGATTGGAGCAATGTCTCTTTTATCTTTTATTGAAGGTATATGTTTGAAAGTTTCTTTAATTAACTTTCTTTGATTTATATCTCGTCTTTTAGATGTGATATAGTCTTTGGCAAAATTAATTCATTCACCAAGGGAGTTATTCTTGATTCCAGCAACCCCTGGCAAATTCATGTATTCATTAATTAGGAATTGTCCAATAGCTAGTATGTTTCTAAAATATTCATCTTCTAAGGTCTCACCAAATTCTTTAATTTGTTAATATAGTTATTCGTAATTATTGTTATATTCATTGATTTTATCTAATCTGTAAATACTAAGAAGAGCTAGCTTAGTTTTTGTTAAGTCTTGTTCATTTATTTGAGCTAAATGTCCATCTCCAATGAATTGTATCGTAAATAATTGGATATATTCTTCAATTAAACTTCCATCTTGATGTTCCTTAATTTCTTTAACTTTAGCTATGGATTCTACATCAGTAGCTTGTCTAAGGTTGTCTAAATAATTTTTAGCAATTCCACTAATGGATTGCTCAGTGTATTGTTTATATGAACTTGAATCCCATTGTTCATTAGATGCAAAACACATATTTATTTTATTATTCCATTCATCGAATGATTTCTTTTTATCTTGAACATTATCTAAATTAAGGTATATTCCAACTAGGTTTATGACTTGACTTGCCATGGTCTTAACTGGAGTAAAACTCTCGTCACCAGTTGGAAAATCTTTTATATAATCGGGTTTAGTATTTACAAGAGTATTTGAATGAATAGGAATATATATTCCTATTGGTTTACTAAAAAGTCTAGGAGCATCATTCAACCTATTAATGGTTCCAATTTCGTGGTTAGCAGGACCTACGTGTGTGTAGCTGGCATTAATCTTTCTTCTCCTTCTTACGTTAATCTTAGGTTGCTAAGAAGTTCTTTAATATTCTTGGATTCTTCTAATTTTAATATATGGTCTTGGGATAACATATTAGATGTATCCTTATCTTGGAATCAAACATAATGACTTCTTTTAAGATGTTCTTTAAATATCTTCATGTCTAATTCTGATTATGCCCAAAGTTTTGGATTCTAGCTTTCTCTTTAACTAAATATTTGTGTTCAAATGATCTTCTAGGTCTAATTTTTGGAGCTTGGGTTAGTAAGATAGATCTAGCCTTACTACTACATTCTCTTTATGAGGGATCACTAAGTATAGCTTCTCCCATATTTCTAAATCTAATTTCTTTAGTATGAAGCCTTTTGCTAGTAGTCTTAGGAGGACCAAAATGGATAGTAATGTTTCTAGTTACATCGTCTTGATTAATAAAGAAAGGTTTTCTTTGTATAGTCTTGGTCTCTTGAAATTATGGCAATCTCCAAAGTGTATTGGCCTTCATTGGTCCAGTATTTCTAATACTGTAAGTATGGTTGTACTATAAATTATTGATTCTAAACGATATTTCTTCATTAAGTCTACCACCAGGAATTCTCGATTGCATTCCTTTATAGCGGAATTGGGAAAACTTTACATAACTTTGGAATTATATATTGATATTAGCATCTGGGATAATATAGTCTTCATAGCCACTTGCATATAGGATTAACTTAAAATGTTTGGCTATATCTATGCTCAGCGTAAATGCCGAAATGACATTAAAGTATCCTATATTGTTTGACATTTCTAATTAGTCTATCCCAATAAGGCTTTTCTCAAAATCTTTCCATCTTTTATCTATTAAGCAACATAATATGTTAATATTATTTGAGGTCTATGTAAACTTTGGATTCTTGCTTGAAAGAGTCCAAAGGTTAGGAACTGAAATTTTCTATCAGTTCCCCTTGATCTTAGCCATTCTGAGTAAAAAACTTGAAGCTCATTATAGGACTTGTCTAACACATGATTTCTACAATCATAAGTCATGTTATAATTAGGAGTTTTAGGAATAGCTCATTCTTTAAACAAGTCTATGTATCTTATTGTTGGAAGTTATCCATTATGTATCAAATCTTCTATAATTTTCCATCAACTTCACAACATTCTTTCCATTGAATAGGGTTGGTTAAGTTCCTTTCTTTCCACCATATTCAAACATTGGAGGATGAGTCTTTAAGTCTTTATATCATAAAATTATTCTGTCCAATATTTGGGATATGGCTATCTATGTTACTAGTCTTGTCTAATTCATCATTTATAATTCTTCGAGCTATGGTTTTTCTTTCCTTATTTTCTATATAAGGAGATTCTCTAAATTTACAAGAGATCACCTATTTTTGTTCAAGTCTTTTTTTAATTCTTTCTAAAGAGTATGAATAACCCTTTTGTCCTTTTATCTGACTAAAGATTTGTTCTTTAAAGAGCCTATTTTCTCTTCTTGCATTACCATCAATCTCTTCAATATGCTTAGCAAGAGAATTAACATTTTTTACAATATAATCTTTTACTTTAATTATATTTTTCTTGTTGTTGCACAGAATCCCGTTTCATTCTAGCTTCTATAGATTCAATAGATTTTTCTATTTTATCTAAACATTTAGAATAAAAGGGGAGTCTTATTCTACTTGGGAAGGCTTATAATATATAAACTTAATTCCCTTCATAATTTCTTCATATTTTTCTTTTATATGAGCTATATTATGTCTAAGCTCATTAACAATACTATCCATTCTGGATAGGTTATGACTTTCCATATTGTTAAGATAATTGGCCAAATTCTATTGAAATTTAACAAAGTCTTTACAGAAGGTGGTTAATCCTTTGTTCTTTCCTTTTTAATATAATTATAAGCCTTTTACAAAGCTATTATTGTAGTTTTGTGTGGCTTCTATAGATGTTGAGATTAAATTTAATCTTTCAAGTATAAGTTTTAATGCTTTAGAAGCATTCGCAATCTCATTTTTATTTATCTAGTAGTAAAATATTTAATTACTTTTCTTTTCTAGTATTCTTTGGTAAAAATCTATTAGAGTTTAAATAGAGAGGTTTCCATGTGCCTTATTCCATCCTGACCTATCTGTTTCCATTAGGAAAATAATTGTCTAATCTTAGAATAAGTTTACCTTGTTCTTTAATGAGTTTAACTAACTCACTTTCTTGGTTTTTTGTCATAGTTTTAAGTTCTAAGAGTTCTTTATTAATGACTTCTATGTGATTAGTCTTGATATTTATATCTTGTAATACTTGTACAGGGTTTATAAGGATTTGGCTGTTTATTTCTAGTATTTCCTTTGAGATATTTTTTATCACTATTTCTAGGGATTTGAAGTCTATGGATAATTGTCTTAAAATAAGGAGGATACACTTGTTTTGGTCTAGTATGCTATTGATAACACTGGCAGTAAGTTTCTTACTATTTTCGTGTTCGGTTAGGATGTGTTCAACGTGTGAACAACCATTTATGTGTGAGGTTAAGCAACCTTCGGGGTTTAAATCAGTTATAGGTATGGGTTCCAAAAATATGTTTATAAATGTGTGGGATAAATCTCAAGGCCATTAAAGTCTTTTACTAATGTCGGTCTGAAAGGAGTGTGTTGGCTCTGATACCATATTTCACTAGGGCACACAGCGAGCATGTGTTTCTCTCTCTAAATTTTGATTTCTCCCTCTAAAGTTGAGTTCGCTCAGAAACCAAATTAGGGTTTTCTTCTTCAAAGTTAGGTTCTCACTCTTTCTTAAATTTTTGTGGTCTAAAATATAAATCTATGATTTATTTAGTCTTAGAATAGAATTTCACTATTGGACAAGAGGGGACCACTACGGGAAGATGACGAATTTGACTTTGGGACCATTAGGGGACCACGTTGGGAAAAAGACAAATTTTGCACCGTGTGCGCATGGATCCATTCGCACTTGATATTAATACTTTATATGTGTGTGTGTGTGTCTATATATATATATATATATATATATATATATATATATATATATATAAGTAGGGAAATGTTTGAATTTTCTAAGTGCAATAACTACCCAAACATTGCCACATCCCCTATTAAAAGATGAAGGGCTTAGATTAACTCTTCAACTTTCATTCAAATTTTGAAAATTATAAACTTCTCCATATTTTATTTTCCCCCCGTTTATTTACATCACAAATTCAGTTCCTTATTTTCATATATCCACCCCTACCACTTTTCTCTGTCATTACCTGCTATAATCCTCTCACATGACTATTTCTCATTTCTCTCCCTCTCACTCCTCACACCATCTCACTTCTCTCTCTTCGTCTCATAATCTCTCACTTTATTTACTTCTTCCAACTAGGCGAGTCTCTCTCTCTCTCTCTCTCTCTCTCTCTCTCTCTCTCTCTCTCTCCCCCCCCCCCCCCCCTCTCTAATTTGAGTGGTTTGTTTAATTATATGTTTTCTGATTTGAGGGTTTGGGGTGTATAGATGTGATGATTTTTGGTTTCTGTTATTAATTATATGGATATAGGGTTTCAAGTATGGTTTTTTGGATTTTTTTTTCTTCATATTTTTGGTTTTTAGATATATGGGTTTTAGGCTTTCGTTTTTTAGTATGGTTATTACGGATTATAGGGTTTATATTATTCTTTTATTTCACATTTTAGGGGTTTTAGATTTTATTTAGGAGTAGCAGGCTTTCTATCCTAACTTCTCATGTGTCGCACTTAACTTCTTATATTTGTTTTGGACACTGCCGGTCCCAAGCCCGGATAAATGAGGAGGGTTGTGTTAGGTAGCTGACAGCTAGCATAAAACTCTTTTAGATCCTTATGAACATGAATCCTATGAATATAAATTGAGATATAAAATAATAGTATTTGAGAATCAATTTAGGTTTATGTCTAGGATCTCAACAATGGAAGTAATCAATTTATTGAGGAGATTAATGAAGATGTATAAGGAGAAAAAGAAGGATCTTCATATGATTTTTATATATTTGGAGAAGGCATGTGATAGGATTATCAGGGATATAATATGGTGGGTTCTATACAAAAAAGGAGTGACTCATAGATATATTGATGTGATGAAGGGTATGTATGATGGGGCTATGACTACAGTAAGAACATCGGCCGGAGAAAGTAGTGAATTTTCAATTATTGTAGGTCTACACCAAGGTTCAACATTAAGTCCTTATCTGTTTGCTCTTGTTATGGATAAGTTGACTGGAAAAATACAAGATGAGGTCCCATGTTGTATGCTATTTGCATATGATATTGTTTTAGTGGATGAGACTAAGACGGGGATTAATGCTAGATTGGAATTGTGGAGGGAAACTCTAAGAATAAGAAGATGTAAAATAAGTAGGACTAAAACAGAATATTTAGAGGGCAATTTAGTTGTAATAGGAGGACCCATGGAGATGTGGTGAAATTGGAGGGTCAAGAGATATCTATAAATGATCATTTTCCTTATTTAGGCCCGATTATTAAAAAAAGATGGAGATATTAGTGATGATGTTACTCATAGGATTAAAGAAGGTTGGGTCAAGTGGAGAAGTCCTACCGGCGTATTGTGTGATAGGCATATATCTTTAAAGTTAAAAGGAAAATCTTATAGGACGGCCATTAGGCCCTCTATGTTATATGGGACAAGGTTTGGGCAACCAAGAAACAAAATGGGTAGAAAATGGGTGTGATGGAGATGCGAATGCTGATATGGATTTGTGGTAAAACTCGAAAGGATAAAATATGAAATGAACAAATTCATGAAATAGTAAAAGTATCTCCTGTAGAAATAAAACTGAGAGAAAATCGACTTAGATTGTTTAGACACGTCAAACGTAGACCAATGGATGCTCCCGTAAAGAAGAGTGATTTAGTTAGTATTGGTAGTAACATAAGGGGTATGGGTAGGCCAAAATTGACTTGCTGGGATATTATAAGGAGGACATGATATCACGTGGTTTAACTGAAGATATTGCGCTGGACATAATGGAATGGAAAAATAGGATTCATGTAGTCGACCTCAAATAATTTGGAAAAGGCTTTGTTGAGTTTAGTTGAGTTGAGTAAGCTTGCTTTCTGCATAGTTTGATATTCCTATTTTGGGGTTTGTTACAGGTTTTTGTTGGGTTTATTTATGGATTTTTTATTTTTTCAGCTTTAACAAGTTGGCTATATATTTTTTTTTTTGGATTTTTTGTTTGTGGTTTCAAACCATTAATCCTCTTTAACTACCTAATCTTTTCTATTTTTTTTACTAGAAGATACTCTATCTCCCATCTCTCCCATTTAATCTTTTCTAATTCTTTTACTAGAAGATACTCTATCTCCCATCTCTCACATTTTCATATATACCTCACCATTTTTGGGGAATTTGTTTTTTGTATGTTTCAAATTTAAATCTTTATTATCTCTCCATCTCTTAATATTGGTGTTCAAACTATGTATTGCATTTACTAATTTGTGTTTTTGTATATATTAATATTTTTTTTTATCTTATTGTGATTTTTTTTTGTTATGTAGAGAATACACCTCTGAACCTCAAGAGTCAGTTGTGAGTTTGTGAAATTTGTCTACATTCTTGGTGATTCGTTTGTTTGATTTTGATAATATTTGAATTTGATGAAATTTATGTAGCTCAAATGATGAAAGTTGTTTTGTTTGCACGTTATCTCCCTCTCTCATATTTATCTCTTTTTTTGCTGAAGGAATAGATGTTAAAATGAGAGTTTGGCCACTTTGGAATATATTCAGCTATTCTCTTTGTTTTATTTTAGTTCTTTTTATATAATATGGGCTTTTCAATATGAGTTTATGGTATTTGTCTAATGATTATGTTCTATGTTTCATTTTTGTTTTTAAGCCTTATAATTTTCTTTGCTTAAGTGCAATGAAAGAAGGTATTTGGCTATTTGCAATACATATTTAGTTGGTAGTATCTTCAAATGCTTAATTAAAGTTTCTATAGTTATTTTTAATGTAGTGTAATAATCCTTTAATTCAGGTTACCTCCATAATGGACATTATTTTTCCCTTTTTTGTGTGCATAGAAAATAAGTACTTCCCTATTTAATGTATCATATCCTTAAAAGAAAATTAGGGTGCATACTTATGCCATTGAAAAATATTCACATTCAAAACAACCCAGTTTCCTTTTACATTTTAGTTAATCCCTTTTTAACTCCATATTAAAAAAAAATTGAACACCCCTTTCACAGCCGCATCACACGATGCCTCTTCTCATCTCTCTCTCTCTCTCTCTCTCTCTCTAATATTTGTGATCATACTCATTGACAATTAATAGAATTTATTAGATCTTATATTTTCTCTTCTTCTATATTGATCTAACAAGTTCTCTACTCGGTTTGAACCCACACTCCACATCTATTCCAAATCAAAAGTTATAATATCTCTCATTTAAAGTTTAATCGATTAAGAGCTTTAAACCCCTAATTTCTACATCCCCAACCACCTAATTTATAGGTTCAAAGTTACCCCTCCCCATCCTCTTTCTGTGTGTACAATAAGGGCATTATACATTTATCCAACAAATTTTTATCTTATTCATTTTTTTGGATGAAAATAATGGATGCAAAGGCTTTAGGTTTGATTCTCCATTTTTCCCATAGCTATTTGTAGTTATTTATTGTTTAGTTTAATGTTTATCATTATTTTAGTGGTACTTTGTTATTTAATTTGTATGTGTTTTCTCGAGTGCACTTCTGATTTAATTATTTAATTTGCATATGTTTCTTTTTGAAGAATCTTATGATAAAATTGGTCCCATATTCCAGCATTCTGATCTCATGATTTATCTTTGTATATTATGTTGATTTGTAAATGATTTGTATTTGTATATCCTTTTACTTATGTTAATTTACTTCTCTTTTTAGGATTTCTATGGGGGAGAACAAGTTGTTTTGAATTTCTTTTGATTGAGATAATATGTATCTCAAGACTATTTTTTTTGTTTTATCCACGTACATATTTGTAATCATATGATTTTTCTTTAAATTGATTTTGAGATTTGCATTTATCCAATATCATGAGTTGAAATATGTTTTTGGGTTTAATTATAATAATGATGTACTGTTTCCTGAGCTATAGTAATTTTAATACAAGATTAAGCGTGGACTATCGGTGACACCTCCACGTGACCACAATTCCCCATAATGTAGTCATATCCATACATATACAAGCGTGCTAGGCTTTTATCCCGAGCCTAAGCATAACCACCTAAACTAATCAAGGCCCCAAAAAGAATAAAAACCCTACCCCGGTAGATTAAAACGTAGCTATACACACAAGATCAGTAGTAATATTTTATTTAAAAATCAACAAGGCAGCTAAAACTGAGTTAACCAGACAAACTGTCACATATCTATAATCATTACGTAAAGTATCCCCCTCCCGACGAGGGGTAACTGACGCTACTAAGAATGTGTCTCAGAAGTGCATACTCTCTAGGCTCAAGTGCAAGCCTGTCGTCAAGTAATAATCTGATAAGTCGGGTATCGATCATCAGGGAAATAGGATAAAGGAGTTGTGACGACGTTGGACAGATGAAGGAACCCTAACTATGACTCTAAAGAAAAGGAAAAGATGATTTTAATGGTGAGATAACTACAACTAGATGCAATTTTGAAATGGTTAACTAATGAACTAAAGTATGAATGGAATGTAACTATTCTAAATTACCTAAAATACTGATGATGATTGAACTAGACTTGAACTATATGTTGAGGAAAACAGGACGGGAATACAATCCCTCAACCCTAGTGTATTGATGGTATAAAACCAATCATAAATTTAAGTGATTAATTAGACCCAGAATTTCGTACTCCCAAGCATTACATATATGAGATTCAATCCCGCACCATACATAATCATAGGACGAGTAAATCTGTATTGCGATAGTTACACTCGAATTGCATTCTGAAGCATCCCGGTTACCCTAAAGCAAACGAGATCCAAAGATTTACAATGGTTGTGTTTCTACGCAATACGGTCGTAATAAATCATTAAATTTAGAGGATTAATTTTATACACATCAAGTTGAGTTCATGCATCCCGACCTTTAAAATCTAGTCGGACATGTTAAACCTAACTATGCATGAATTAACTACATTTTCTACGTTGCATGAACTCATAATTGCTTGGAAAGAGAGATGAAACATGAGAAATAATAATAAAAGTGCTGGAAATAAAAGTTACCAAGATTAAAGAACAAGACCATGCAATAAGAAATCAAAGACTGAAGAAAAACTCGAAAAACTCTTGAATTAAAGGGGAAAAATATGTAGATTCTTCTCCTAGATGTTCCTACATGTTATGGAGATTTTTTATGAATTAAATCTCTATAAAAAGAGTCATAATGACTAAATATATAGGCTAGAGTTCGTTTAGAAGAGTCCCCAAAACATAAAACTCTTTTTGCTAAAAGATAAGCAGAAAATAAAAATCCCGTATCTGATAATTTGTCACACTTAGAAAGCATGACTAATTTTGTAACGAATCTGGTGCATGACAAATTGGTGAACCGGTTCAGGTTCTAGGTGAACCGATTCGGGGGAATTTGCTGGTTTTGGGTCTTTTTCAACACTTAGAATATTTTCCAACTTTCTTCTTTTCTTCCTTGGATTTTTTCTCAACTTCAAATAGTCATAACTCCTTCACCGCAGCTCGGATTTGGGTGCCGTTTTTTCCAGTATTATCGTTGTTCCAAGATATTAAACTTTACATAAGGCCCCACCTACGGGATTTGGTTGCAGAATTATGAAAATGCCCTTGAACTTGCCTTCTTAACCTTTCTTTCATTGTTTCGATTTCTCTTTCGCACCGCTTGCATACTTTACCTATAAAACACATAAGAGAAACACAAAACATGAAATAATTGCCAATGAAGGTTAGTAGTTCAAATATGAGTTAAATACATATCAATTGCATCACTCGGGTTCACAAAGGTACCGAACTTAAGGGGATAAATATACAATATATATGCCTAATCAAACCCCCCTAACTTAGAACTTTGTGCACCCCAAGCAATGTAAAAGAAAAAGAAAAATGTCACAACTCTTCTAAACACTTTATTGGGATATAATACCTTTTTCGTGGGCAATCGATTGCATTTAGCGTATGCAACAAGCCGTTAAACCCCTAGGTTACCCTAGTAGGACGAGTGTTGTCTCATGAGGGTTTGCAGTGAATGCACCCACAAAATTCGACTCAAAGAAAAATAAAAACACACAAAAATTGTATAACTCAAACTTTTCCTGAAAATAGTCATCATCAAATCATGTTCAAGAGTCTCAAATCATAGTGCGTGTGTGCGAAGCCGGAATTTTAACTGCGAATTTTCACTGATTTCAAAACCTCACGGGATGCTCTCATAAACGAATCACTCAGAATATGGCTATTCTCTCATTATGCGTGATTTATAAGAGTAAATATATTGGAACCAAGTTCACGCACACAAATAGAAAGACAGAAATTTTATGGTAATCAGATCTCATCAAAGGATTACGGATATAAGAACGAAAACATTGCCTCTAATTCACATTTTTAATCTCTTTTATTATCTTTTCAAAATTTTTGACTCGGTCAGGACTTTTATGGGTTGAAGGTGTATTGGGTAAAATTGAAAAAGTTTAAGAATTTTGAAATTGGAAAATTTTGCTTATGATGTCCGTTAGTGCTTTTCCGGGCTTTTGCTCATTTTCTTCTTCTTTTTCTATTTTTTTTATTTTCACTTTTTTCTTTTCTTGCTATTTTAGTTGAGCATACTTAATCTTTTCCTGCCCCTTTTTGTTGCACTTTTTGAACTTAAATTTTGACTTTGTCCCCTTTTCACAATTCCGGGCCAGTTGGGGTTTTTCGAGTTGTCAAACGAAAGGGAGAAATTTATTCGGCTCAATTTGGGTTACAAAATGAATAATTTTTCACTACTTTTTTTGGCCAATATTTTTGGGTGACAAACGAAAGCCTACTTCATTGTCCAAAATACTAATTGCATTACCATATGCGTTTAGAGATGAATTAAGTTTAAAGATCTATTTGGCACATTTTTCAAGGAAATATCACACACATTTTCCATAACCGATCAAAGTGAGAATTGAGATCCTCGACGAATCAATTTGATGCTGAAAAGAACTTTTGAGTTTACAATTAACTTGGATTGATTTATAAATTTCACAAAAATGAAAGGCTCGAATCTCACCGGGGTTGCTAATCTCCACATTTATTCGTTAAGTCGCCTACGTTCGCTCAATTTCCATCTTTGGTCAATTCCGGCTTTGTGTATTGTGTTTTTACAATTTGAGACTTTAAATCGACTTTTAATGATATTTTCGAAAAATTTGAATTCCAATTTTTATTTATTTTGAACAAAAAATATTTTTGGGTTTTTCAAGATTTTATGATTTTTTTTTAATTTTTGCGCATTTTTGAAATTTTTTGAAGTTTTAGAAATACGCACTTGTGACCCCCCTAACTTAGACTTTTTCATTGTCCTCAAGCAAAAAGACTAAAATCTAAAGAAGAAAAAGAACAAGTGAGACAAATAAAAAAGCAAATTATTAAAATGCAACACGACACTATATGACACTCATACATGACTAAAAAATATAACAAAAATCACCCCATACGCATCGGGGGTGCGATGACCTATCTCTCGCTCCTACCAACTCAACCGATCCCACTCACGGGATCCGATGCCCTCCTTATTTCTCCCATCCTAGGATTATAAACCAATAATCGGAATAATTTGTGACCTCGCCCATAGATAAAGGAAAGACTGGGAGGCTCGCCGTGACTAATCGGAAAAGGATCCTCATGATGCTGACTCAAAGAGTGGCCTGCGTGCACTGACTCGGAGGGAACACCTAGGTTTCTTTCAATTTTTAGGATGCATGGGTCGGGCTCTAAGTCGGACGAAACACAACTTTGCTCGTCAATCGATTTCGGGACCTCAAGTGGTCTGGGTGGATGGTCATAAAGAAGGAATTCATCAATTTTTTCTTTCCATTCACTTTTGTCTAAGTGACTACAAGAGTCCAATAGGGATTGGACTTCAACAGTAAGTCTTTCATCCACCTGCCCAAACTCTTTCTCAAAATCTTCCATGCTCACATCCCCTAGCTCTCTCTCTCGAGTAGTGCCTACGTCCTCCTTACTTGCTCGATCTCTAACTCCACTATTTTTCTCTCTTCTAACCCCTCTCTCTCTCTCTCAATCGCGGTGACTACACACATCTCCCCTATTTTTCTCTCATCGTCACAACTACCGCTATTACTTGATGAAATAAGGCACACCCCTAACGACTCTCTCTTGTAGGACCCCTCGTTCTCGTGTTTCGACACTAAGCAAGACCCTAGGGCATTTCCACAATAATTTTCCTCAAAGTACTCATCTATGATCTCATCGATTAGGCTCGCCGCGTGAAGATCATCTCCTTCCCCCGTATGTTGGGCTATATGGAAGATGTTAGTCTCTAAGGTTATGTTCCCAAAAGTGACATGCATCTTCCCATTTCGAGTATTGATAATTGCGTTAGTCATAGCTAAGAAAGGGCGCCCAAGAATGATGGGAACATGATTGCTCGAGGCGAAGGAGGGCTCCGTGTCCTAAATGACAAAGTCTACCGGGAAGTAGAAAGTGTCAACTTGGATGATCACGTCCTCAACTATACCTCCTGGGATCTTCACGGTTCGATCCGCTAACTAGAGAGTGATCTTTGTGGGCTTAAGGTCGCCCGGATCAAGTTTCCTATAGATGGCGTAAGGGAGGATATTGACACTTTCTCCCAAGTCAAGTAAGGCTTTTTCAATTTTATTTTTTCCAATAATGCAGGAAATGGTGGGTGCACCGGGATCTTTGAATTTTGGTGGGAGATCATTAAGTAGAATGGAGCTCACGTTCTGTGCTAGAAATACATTTTTCTTTACCTTTATCTTCCTCTTCACTGTTAACAATTCTTTGATGACTTTTGCATAAGCTGGAATCTGCTTAATGGGATCGAGGAAAGGGAAATTGAGCTTTACTTGCTTTAGCACGTCTAGCACTTCATCACGGGGGGTTTCCTTTATGGGAAGGAACCAACCTTTGAGGAAACGGTGATGTAGTGGGTTGTTTCACTACTACCTCGGGCTCACTAGTGTCTTCTTTATCACTCTCTTTCAAGGAGACATCTTCGTCCTCTTTCGTTCCGGGAAAAATCTCATTGTCTTTTATTTCATCGTGTGGGGGAGGAAATAAATCAATAAATCTCCCACTATGAAGAGTGGTCACAACTTGACATTGCTCCTAATTTTCTGTCGAGGTGGATCTAACACTAGTTTGACCTTGGGGAGGTCTTTGGCCCTGGGCAGGAAACTTGCCCTTCTCTTGGACACTCAACGATGATTGTATCTTTGAAATATTTTCATTTATGTCACTGATCATGCGATCATACCTAGCATTGGCTGCATTCTGGGTATTGATAAATTGGTTCATCGTATCCTCGAGATTTCTCCGCGGTGGGGTAATATATGCACCTTGAGGTGTTGGTGCTTGCACATGTCCTTGCATGTGTGGAGCTTGTTGAAAGTGTGATGGTGGAGGAGGGGAAACATGTGAATTAGGATTCATCGCAGCATGTTTTTGCCCATAGCTAAAACCAAGATGGTTTTTCCATGAAGGGTTGTAAGAATTCCCATGCGGTGCACCGAAATTACCCTTGAATCCTCCTTACCACTCACTTGTTCTTGAAGCATAACTTTATAGGCGGGTATCGTCGGGCATTCCTCTGTTGAATGTCCCGCCTCACAAATCACACACACCTTCTCAACAGGGTTTGGGATGGATCCAGGTTGTCCTTCTGCACATTTATCCAACAATTGTCGCCTTCCTTTCTCAAGCACATCGAATCGACCTTCTATTATAGAATTTTTCTCTATGTGAAATAGGTCAGACGGCGATGGAGTGGTGGTCACTTGGCGAGTTCGATTTTGAGCATTAGGGTCAGATGTATCCTAGGATTGGGTAGTCTCAGCGACATACCTCAGGTGAAGCTCAGCATCGTGGGCGTCTAATTCGACAAATGGACCATCGCACATGGTTTCAACGAGTCGCATGGAATTAATGTTCAGCCCATTATGGATGAAGGAAATGATTTGTAGTTTATCAAATCCATTATGGGGGCATGACGTAATTAACTCATTGAAATGCTCGTAGCATCGATCGAACGACTCATTTTCTAATTGTCAAAAAGTTTGAATTTAAGCCTTGATGGAGTTTGTTCGATGTGGAGGAAAGAATTTCTTGAGAAATTTAGATTGCAACTCATTCCAGGATGCAATCGAGCTTGGAGGTAAAGGCCATAGCCAGGTCTTAGCCTTATCTTTTAGAGAGAATGAGAAGAGTTTGAGGCATATCACCTCTTGTGTGCAAGTTTGATCATTGAGGGTTTCACACGCATCCTCAAATTCCCTGATGTGGAGATATGGCTTTTCAAATTCCATCCCATGGTAGTGGGGGAGCATCTGGATCATCCCATTTTTAAAACGAAATTGCCATGCATTATACGGGAGTACAATGCATCCCGGAGTGACAATGCGCTCGGGATATAAGATTTCTCTCAAAGGGCGGTACAGGGCCTCTTCCTCATCGGCGGATGCACTACCGTGTTGTGACACGGATCTCTCGCTTGATGACTCTTTGTCCTCATTGGGTATACTCGTAGCACGCTCTGAAGTGTGTCCTAAGAGGGATGTCGGGGTGTGTGTAGGCGTGGGAGATGGAACCCAGAATTGTGGAGCGTTAGGAGTGTGAGTGCTATCAGGGTCGTACTCAACTATCTAGTTTTCGTGAATGTGGGTTGGAGTATTATGGGAAGTTGGAGTGAGTTCAGAATTTTGCACTAATAGGCTTATGAGAGATGATGAGGAATATTTTTGTGCTTTTAATTTTTTTTTTTTGCAATTTTTGCAGTACACCAAAATGGGTAAATTGACACCCTTTCAGCGGCTAGCCTTGTCAGGATCATTGATCGTGACAAAAAAACACGCATTTTTTGTCATAGTCATTGACCGTGACAACGTATTGTCACGGTCATTGATCGTGACAAGACCGTGGCAACGACACTTGTCACAGACTTGTCACGGTCAATGACCATGACAAACCTTATAATATTGTCACGGTCAAGGACCATGACACGTTCGTGACAATTTGTTCAGTAAAAAAAAACCTACGCTTTCTTTTTTCCCACCGTTTTTGGTTTTCCCTCTCTTTCTCTCTCTAAGCGATTTCGAGCTCTCTCTCTCTCTCTCTAAGGTATGTTTTTTTCCTCTCTTTCTCTTTAATTTCTATATATGTGTGTATGTGTGTATATATATGTGTGTGGTGGTGTGTAGTGGGGGGAGGGGGTGGTGTAGGTGTGGTGTGGTGTGTGTGTGCGTGTGTGTGTGTGCGTGTGTGGTGGGGGGAGGGGAGGGACAGGGGGCTAGGTGGGGGGCAGGGAGTGGTGGGGTGTGTGTGCAGGTGTGTGCATGTGTGTGTGGTGGGGTGAGGGGGGGCAGGGGGGTGGGGTGTATGTGTGTGTGTGTGTGTGGCGGGGGCAGGGGGCGGGGCAGAGGTGGGGGTGTGTGTACGTGTGCGTGTGTGTGGTGGGGGAGGGGGTGGGGTGGTGTGTGTGTGGTGGGGGTGGGGTGGTGTGTGTGTGTGGTGGGGCAATCTCAACAATTGAAACGGACAAATTGATTAATAAAATATGTATTTCCCCTATCATATGCAAGTAGGATTACCCCTCATTAACAGATAATTGTTGAGATTCGAAATAACTTTAATTGTATAGCTTTAATAAAATAAATTGTATAGATTTAATTGTAACTTTAATTGTATAGTTTTATATGAAAGTAAATTAATAATTAGTGCCCATTTCATATGAAAGTAGGATTGCTCCTCATTGTAAATTAGTAAATTAATAATTGTTATACTTTAATTGTTAGTTTAATTGATGAAATGAATTAATTGAGTAGATAAATTAGAAGGAGATGGGATACACATTTGTTGTTGACATTATTGTTGGATTATAGTGGATCGATGTTGGGTTGGTTAGTTTTAAAAGTGGCATGACCACTGGATTATTGTCCATATGGGGGTGGGATTTTTCAACTTTTTTTGAAAAAATTACTTTGTATCACTCTTGTGTAGTGTGCGTGTGTGCGGGCAGTAGGGGTGGGGGTGATGGTGGGTATGTTTCACTCTTGTACATATTATGAGCAAGATGTTGTTGTTTTGGAATTCAGAATTGAGGTGTGCGTGGTGGTGGGGTGGGGTGTGTGTGGTTGGGCAATCTCAATAATTGTATAGCTTTAATTAATAAACTGTATATATTTAATTGTAACTTTAATTGTATAGTTTTATATGAAAGTAAATTAATAATTAGTGCCCATTTCATATGAAAGTAGGATTGCCCCTCATTGTAAATTAGTAAATTAATAATTGTTATACTTTAATTGTTAGTTTAATTGATGAAATGAATTAATTGAGTAGATGAATTAGAAGGAGTACGGGATACACATTTATTGTTGACATTGTTGTTGGATTATAGTGGATCGATGTTGGGTTGGTTAGTTTTAAAAGTGGCATGACCACTAGATTATTGTCCATATGGGGGTGGGATTTTTCAACTTTTTTTGAAAATTACTTGAAATTAAATGAAACGTACTTGAACTCACCCTTAGGAGGAGATGGGGGGGGGGGGGGGGAGGGGCAAGGATGGGTGGGTGGGTGGGTGGTGGGGGAGGGGTGGGGGATGCGTGTGTGTGTGTGTGTGAATGTGCTCGGGTGTGTGTGTGTTTGTGTGCATGTGTGTGTAGTGTGCATGTATGTGTGTGTTTGTGCGTAATGTCCCTTGTAAACGAATTGATTGGTTATTAATTTTTTTAGTAAATTAATATGTGATTGCACCTTATTGTAAGTTAGTAAATTAATAATTATGAAAGTAGGATTCCCCTAATTGTAAATTAGTAAATTAATAATTGTATACTTTAATTGTTAGTTTATTTGCATGTTTTCTTTTAATTCATTTTTATATGTACTGATAACATTTTTTACAGCAAATGTCTCCTTCAGGTATTAAGGCGAGGATGATGATGCTTGTTATGATGATGTCGTCTGGGCTCGGTGGTAGCGAAGGCGGTGAGGGCTCCTCGCCCCCTAGGCTCCCCAAATATGGCAAATTGGGGATGGCCATCGAGAACAAGTCGGGGCTATTAGCGAGATCCCTTGAGCTGGTAAAGACGATCATCGACCCGGGGTACATTAGTTGGAAGGAGGTGCCATATGAGCTCTAGTTAGCTGTTTGGGTGGCACTACAGGTAATGTATTTATATTTATATTTATATTTATATTTATATTCATATGAGTATTTCAATTTCAATTTCAATTTCATTTTATATTTATATTTATATTTATTTTTAACTAACATTGTATCTGTTGGACAGGAACAATTCAGCCTGGATCCAAAGCTACACGATTCGGTCTTGGAATAGTTAAGGGAGCAACACAAGACGTGGAAGAAAAATATGTGGACCTGATACTTTGGGAAGACACGAGAGTCCATTATCCAAAGGCGTGAATCCGTCCCATCGAAGGAGCCGATCTCATTGGCACAATGGCAAAAGTTCGTTGACAATGAGATCGGGGAGAGACAATTGGCATCTCGCCAATCAGGGAGGGAAAATCGAGCAAAAAAGACGGACATGCACTACTCCGGCCGGATGTCTTACACCGAGGTGGAGCATAGGATGATGGTAAGATTTAATTTTTCTATAACTATAGAAATATATTATTCTACATTATTTTACTTTGCGGGGCTGATACTAATTTTACTTTATTTTATTTCAGGGGACAGGGAGTGGCCCTGGGGGTAGGCCACATAGGCTCGATACTTATGTGGCTCTTCGGACGAATAAGGGGAAGGACAAGGAGGTGTCCCCGAGCGTCGCGACCACGATTGTAAGTAATCCGACAGTTTAATTTTTATTAATTACGTTATAATTTTTTAATTTACTTATTTTACTAATCATGTGCTTTTTGTCGTTTCAGGCAAAGCTTAAAGAAGTGCATGAGTCGCAGTCTAATGCTGACAAGGCATATTTGTCCACAGACGCACTCAGCCAAGTGCTTGGCTCTGATCGCAAGGGGAGGACAAGGGAGGTGAGCTCGCGATTGGCCAAATCTAGGATCATCGGATTGGAGACGAGCGACACCGGGTTGGCTCGAACGGTGGACTCGCATGACGCAAAACTGTCCCGTTTTGAGGTGACGGTCCAAGATATGTTCTCATTCATGAAGCGTTCATTGGGTGGCGGAAAACGCAAGGGGAAAGGGAAGGAGAAGGTGGGGGGGAGGGGTGCGGGAGGATAAGGTGTGGGATGACGAGGATGTGGACCTCACTGTTTCATCGTCGACACGTGCGGACTTTCATGATCCACTTCCCTATTTGGCTCCCTTTGACCGACCGATGTCGACGCTTGGTTGGTCGAGCGTGTTTATACTGGACATATTTGATGGCAAACGGATAGGGCGGGGGTTGAGGGACCCGATTATTTTCCAGGGTGGACTAGTTCATGGACATGAGCTTCAAGACATCGAGTTCAGGGTGCTCATCACGTATGTGATACTCGGGAAGGATAACTCCCCATTGTGGTTGTGCGAACAATGCGGCATGATGTATATCAATGGGTGTGTCAATTCGTATATCGTGTGGCCTACTCACCTCCTTGAATTTAACCTTACCCAAGACAGGTAGTGATATTATTTGAATTGAATTGTATTGTTTTTAGTTGGTACATTTGAATTGTTTTTAAGTTGGTACATTTAAATTGTTTTTAAGTTGGTATATTTGAATTATATTTGGATTATATCGTGATGCATATTGTTTTTATTTTGAATGTATATTTGCATTATTTATAGTTTATTTGGATGTATGATGTTTGAATAGGTACAACGTTGCTATAACAGGTACAAATATACTGCTGGGCAGTGGCAGTGGCCATACTGCCCAGCAAATTTTTTTCAATTCTGCCCAGAATTGTCACGGTTATTGATCGTGACAAGTCCTTGACAAATAAAGTTGTCACGGACTTGTCACGGTCATTGACCGTGATAATTTTTTATTAAATGTCATAATTTTATCACGGTTATAAATCGTGACAAAACTTGTCACGGTCAATGACCGTGACACGATCGTGACAAGTCTAATTAACTTGTCACGGTCAATGACCGTGACAAAAAAAGTTGTCTCGCCCAGAATTATCACGGTCATTGACCTTGACAAGTTGAAGTTGTCAAGGTCAATGATCGTGACAATTCGGCAGATTTGGTGTAGTGTTGGTCAAAGTTTTAGATTGACTTGATTTAATCCTAAGTATACCTAGATCCCCGACAACGGCGCCAAAAACTTGATGCGACTAAGAATGTGTCTCACAAGTGCGTAATCTCTAGGCTCAAGTGCAAGCCTGTCGCTCAAGTACTAATCCGATAAGTCGGGTATCGATCCTCAGGGAAATAGGACAACGGAGTTGTAACAATGTTGGACAGACGAAGGAAACCTAACTCTAACTCTAAAGAAAAGGAAAAGATGATTTGAATGGTGAGATAACTACAACTAGATGCAATTTTGAAATGGATAACTAATGAACTAAAGTATGAATGGAATGTAACTATTCTAAATTACCTAAAATACTGATGATGATTGAACTAGACTTGAACTATATGTTGAGAAAAACAGGACGGGAATACAATCCCTGAACCCTAGTGTATTGATGGTATAAAACCAATCGTAAATTTAAGTGATTAATTTGACCCAGAATTTAGTACTCCCAAGCATTACATATATGAGGTTCAAGCCAGCACTATACATAATCAGAGGACGAGTAAATCGGCATTGCGATAGTTACACTCGAATTGCATTCTGAGGCATCCCGGTTACCCTGAAGTAAATGAGATCCAAAGATTTACAACGGTTGTGTTTCTACGCAATACGATCGTAATAATTCATTAAATTTAGAGGATTAATTTTATACACATGCAACTACCACATCAGGTTGAGTTCATGCACCCCGACCTTTTAAATCTAGTCGGACATGTTAAACCTAACTATACATGAATTAACTACGTTTTCTACGTTGCATGAACTCATAATTGCTTGGAAAGAGTGATGAAACATGAGAAATAATAATAAAAGTGCTGGAAATAAAAGTTACCAAGATTGAAGAACAAGACCATGCAAGAAGAAATCAAAGACTGAAGAAAAACTTGAAAAAATCTTGAATTAAAGGTGCAAAATATGTAGATTCTTCTCCTAGATGTTCCTACTTGTTTTGGAGCTTTTACATGAATGAAATCTCTATAAAGCAGTCCTAATGACTAAATATATAGGCTAGAGTTTGTTTAGAAGAGTCCCCAAAACATAAAACTCTTTTGGCTAAAAGATAAGCACAAAATAAAAATCCTGTATCTGGCAATTTGTCACACTTGGAAAGCATGACTAATTTTGTAACGAATCTGGTGCGTGAAAAATTGGCGAACTGGTTCGGGTTCTAGGTGAACCCGTTCAGGGGAATTAGCTGGTTTTGGGACTTTTTCAACACTTAGAATATTTTCCAACATTCTTCTTTTCTTCCTTGGATTTTTTCTCAACTTCAAATGATCATAACTCCTTCACCGTAGCTCGAATTTGGGTGCCGTTTTTTCCAGTATTCTCATTGTTCCGAGGTCTTCAACTTTAAACAAGGCCCCACCTCCGGGATCGGGCTGAAGAATTATGAAAATGCCCTTGAATTTGTCTTCCTAGTCTTTCTTTTATTGTTTCGATTTCTCTTTCGCACCGCTTGCATACTTTACCTGTAAAACACATAAGAGAAACACAAAACACGAAATACTTGCCAACAAAGGTTAGTAGCACAAATGTGAGTTAAATCCATATCAATTGCATCATTCGAGTTCACAAAGGTACCAAAATTAAGGGGATACATATACAATATTTATGCCTAATCAGTAACCACAAATACATATATCTCAAAGGAAATATATTTACCGTATAATCGTAATACACACACACTACAAATAAAAATGATAAATCCTTGATGTCTAAGCCAGAATCATACTTATGAGCCATAACATACCCATAACCATTCCCCGAAGGTACACCAAAAAAGTTAGTTATCACTAAAACATCAAATAACTAGGTGGTCTCACCTACCAATGTCATAACACCTTCCTTTAAAGGAACTATCGAAATGGCAACCCCACTAGAGGCCCTGCTGACCTTACCTCATTGGTTATATATTTTAAAATTTGTCTCATTTACCATGCTCTCATAGGTCGTGGATTTATTAGCCATAATTCCCCTCGCCTTACTGGCAAAAAAATAATCATATCATCTACTTTTGGAAATCCCTTGGAATCATCTCCCACTATGAAATTCCTTCTACTATTGAGGTTTCCCTACTTAGGTCCATGCTACATCGTCTTTATTTATTGGGCCTACTTTGGCCTTGTCCTTTCAAAATTTGAAGGACTTTATCCCCATAATAGTTATAATGCTCTTATCGATATAGGAGCGTAAATTTAACCACCCGAGCGCAAGTGGTGAATAATGAGTTACCTAGTAACACATGCCAAACCCTTCACTTAAGGTTTTTTCCAACTCAAATAGTTTTTCTCGTTATTGATAATATCGCGAACATCCTACTTCACCTTTGTACTAATCTCTCTTCGTACATAAAGGAAAAGATAGTAAACTCCTTGTCATACTGACCACCATCTTATTATACAGACAAAGCTTTGAAAACTTACTTTTAATGCCGTTACGGATGGTGAGTGAAAACATTTCCTCTTGAAACATATGATAAGCACTTGCTAAAGGTCTCGCGTCCATTCCCTACCAAAGTTGACCTCATGCGTGGTACTTCTCGTAAGCCAAATCAAAATAAAGAACCCTCCGGACACACTTGGTCTAATTGATTCGTTCATCAGGAAACTATGTGACAAAGCATCCTGTACGGTCGTCTTTATATAGAATACAAAACCTAAACAGTAAATCTCTAAAGTAGCCAAAAAAATGCAATGCAAAAAAGCGACAGACGCACTTAAGATCCTTAGAACACTAGAACCAGGAATGCTCTGATACCAAATGTGATAATTGAAAAAATCCATATAAAGATTGGTCGGGTCTACCATAGAATTCACGGAATAAAAAAATTTGGTAACATTCTTAACATAAGAAATAAACAAAAAACAAAAAAATAAGGACAACATAATGAAATAATGGATCCACATAAAACCAACTCTGATACCAATCAACAAAAAAATAAAATAAGCCATTTATGGTTATAAATATAAATATACAACCAAACTAAAAATAAAGGAGTGCAATAAAAGCATGAGCTACACTTGCCCAACTCCTACAATCCTATGAGTAAGAAATGAGACGTCACTAGAGATGCTCCTCCAACAACCCCGCATTTACAGGAATTACTGTAATAGGGACCTATAAAAATAGTTTTTAAAAGAAAATGCAAATATCTGTTATATATAGAATATGATTATAATTGAATCTAGGCCACATCATAACTACACATCCTACTCTTGTGTTTTAACATATTTTAAATGATTAGTTACCCAACTCAATAACCTAACATATCATGGGGTTCTAAAACTTAAACCCATATGTAATCCATGTGATTAAAGCTTTACATATTCATTCTTTAATCCTTAGTTTCTCATCATTGGGTTTTTCTCTTTCATTATAAAATATAAATTGTGTGGTAATTTCAAACCCATAGCACATATCACATTTTAACAAATATACCAACAATAGGATTATATCTCAAGTCTATACATTTTACTATCTCATGCTAATAATACAATATACACATCTCCAGTATATGTAATACATAAGCCCAAAACATAAGTTTGTAGGTGGACATCCCTACTATATGTAATATACCTCCTTAGTTTAGGAAATACGCAAGTCAAAAACATAGTCACATAGGTGGGCATCCATACTATAAGTCGTATACATCTCTAGTATAATACGTAAATCGGTACAACTATCTTTGGTACCGTCACATAGTAATCACATATTGTGGGAGAAAGACTGTATTCATGTTTAACATCCATACAAATGTACAACCTTCGTCTTACACAAATATATGGACATCTCTTATTCTCACACATAATGAAACCTAACTCTTTTTACATTCGGGGAGCTCTCGCACATACTAGTATAGTCTTAGGTCGTCCTAAACCTAAGACCTCATCACGAAAAGGAATAAATCACCACGTATATCCATCAGTCATAAGGCTACCATACCCAAGACTTATGAAGAAATATCCCCGAAGACCATCTCAGTCACGGGTACCTAAATGTCTGACCCATGGGTAAAATATGACCAAGGAAGAGCCACTCTACTCACCGGGGTACCAGTGCAGTCCGTGTCTCATATGCCTTATCATGGAATCCCTTCAGTAGGCCTTCCAACGAGAACTCACACATGGTATGAATTGCACAAAAAACACACAAGAAATTTTTACCCTCAATAACGGGCTAAGGCATACACATACATAACTGTAATAAATGGGTTAAGGTAATCCACATGCACATACCGACCCTATGCTACAGAGTCATACTATCATTGCTATCAGAGAAAGGTATACCACATCCATAACTTAATGTTCATTTCATAACTCATTAGCCCGAACCTCACAGGTTCCCAATTTTAGGTGTAGACTCACCCTATCTTACTTTAAAAATATACATCAATTTTATTCAATCTCGATTAGCCCTAGTATATTCTCCCAAAGCAATGCATCTACATATAATCGCACACCTAATTTTAAAGAAATCAGGGAACATAATAGCTACCTCACCCGAGAAAGTTATTATCTAAACCCTATCTCACCTAAAGGATATTGACACCACTCAAACATCACAACGATCTAAATCAATCTCGGTCAATAAGACCAATCCTCTAACTTACTAATTCCCAATCAACAATCCTATTCTACCTACGGATATACCCTTAAATGCCAAATCATCTGTTTAATCCCTTTAAATCAATGATTTTCCCGAATATTCAACTACCACAAAATCGATTTCCAACGATGCAAATTATAAAAATATATCTCTATTCCATGAGTACATAAAAATTGTAGGCCAATAAACCCTAGCCTTGGGCCTAAAATTCAAAATTCCATCCAATACCACAAAAGCCCCCTCCTAAGCAATATCTAAGACCACCAGTCGACCAAAGACCTGGGAACGATAGATCGATCAACACAGTAACTCCAAAAATTCTTTTATTATGGGATTCGTTATCTTTAACTCCCATTTCTTCTCTCAAACCTTCATTGTTGAATAAAAAAACATCGTCCAAGCACCCAATCTACATTCAATTCATAAAAGCACATCAAAACAACCATCAAAACCTAATTCCATCATCAAATCCAAAATCTATCACACGATTCAACAAAAACACAATTCAAAATCAAAGAACACTATTTTATCCAATTTGACAAATTTTCATGGATTGATTCATTTAAACATAATGTTTTTATAACATTAACAATATAAAACAGAATCAGATTATAATTTAATACTTTTAAACCAAATTTATGAGGAAACCAATCATTATAAATGGGAATTAAATTTAATTAACATCTAGATTAGGCTAATATTGAATTTAAACAAATTAATCATTCAAATCAGATGTAGGTTGTGATTATATTCAGATTTCAATGAATCACAATATTAACACACATTTAATCATGATCATATTCTCTACAAAACTTGCCCAGTGGATTGATTGAAAAACCAATCCCTAATTTCCCTAAGTCTCCCTTTCCTCTTATTTTTTTCTCTCTTTATACCCTCTATTGCTTCCCCATTATGTTTATGATAAAATGAGATCCCTAATGACCTATTATAACCCTTTAATCCCGAAATTGGGTTTAGCCCCAAACACGCCTCTCCTTAAAAGCCCTAAAATAACTCAAAATGACTTAAAACCATTCTGGAGCCCTATATTAACCCAATAAGACTTTAAACCATCATTTTAAACTATAAACGGATATTCTACACTTCCCAAAAGACGATTACAAAATATTCCCAAAACAAATAGCTAACGACTCTGTTATTCAATAATTTCCTAATGTGAGTCTGAATATTAATTAATTTAATTAATTAATCACCGTGTCTTAATTCCAAATTTTAGTATAACTTTAATAACACATAACAATATAAATGGTGACATCTCCAGTCACAACAAGCACACATAATTAATTTTCACAAATTAATTAATTAAATAATACGCATAAAAATAAAGGATATTACAAAAAGCATCAAAACAACTAATCTTAGCTAGGACTCATTATGCAAGCCCATTCATCTTCAACTTTAACACCCTCAAAATAGACATATATCATTTTTTTACTCTTTTTTTCTTACGAAGATATAAATTTTGAAGCATCAATAGAAACTCAGGCTTGGCAATATTTTCTTTTCTTTTCTTTTACCTCTCTTTTCTTTTATCTCTCTTTCCTTTTAGGCTCTTGCTAATGGTGTCCTTTCATGCACAGAAGATTTCTCCCTTCGGTGCCCTTTTTCATTTCACCCTCATATCTTTTAAATAAGAAAAAAATTCACTGGCAATGGTTCTTACATGCACACATCCTTCGTAGTAAAAAAGATATGTAAATGACAAGATTGATATACACCTCATTTATCTCATGCAACACAGACAGTTGAAATCCAAAAGAGCTCATGCGAAGTGTGTGCAGAGGCATCTGCAAAGTGAATCCATTAAGCAATTCAAAGTCAAAGAACTCCATACAAGCATGATTATGAACAATTCTAAGCATAGATAATCATAATTGAATGTTCTAGCCACATGGAAACATGGAACAAATGGGATTCAAACACACTGATATGCCGTACAAAATGTGTAAAACTAAACTACACAAAAAAATAAAAAAAAATTATGAGTTTTTAAACATTTTTCAAAAAAATTACTCCAATTTCAAAAAAATAACTCAGAAGAAAAATAAATTTTTTTTGTATCTTTCTTAGTAACACATAATAAAAGGAAAAATCAAAACACAACACACTCAAACATCATATAACAAGCAATAGCATATAACATGAAGAACAAAAACTAGTGTTTGAAAATATGCAAACACATGTGCAAGCATGAAAGAATCTAAGTTCCTCCAAATCAGATCTCCTAACTCAAATAGGTCTAATGTGACGAACTAGGGTTTTGGAAACCTTTGTGATACCAGTCTTAGACTTCCTAGGGGTTTTTGTAGGATCATAATAAAAATTCCTAAGTTGACCTTTCCTATCGCTATGTGTGCAAGTGTAGACATGAGGAATATTACCTTTTGGTTGACATTTTCTAATATCCTTGGCATTGGTTGACCCTGTTAAAATGTTGGTATTGGCTTTAGTAGTGGAAGCAACGAGATAATCGAAGACAATTTTAAAATTCTCATTTTTGATTTGGATGGTGCCTAACATCTTATACAACTTTTCTAACCTAGATTCCAAATTAAATTTGACACAACTCAAGTCTCTCAATTTCTCTTAAATCCACAATTCTAGACTCGAGCAAATGACGAAACTCATGAAAAATGAGGCATTCCTTCTTCAAAATATCCATCAAACCATAAAAGTTATATCTCCCCCCTCAACTAGAGTGAGCTTCTCCCTAAGAGTCTTCTCAAGTTCCCTAATATCCTCAATAATATTCGAATCATCGTTCCCTATGGCATGTTCCTTCAACTTAGCTTACAACTTCAAGTTCACCTTCTACAACTTTAATAACTAAGCGTATAACTTCCAAAAGGCAATTTGAAGTTTACTATGTTCTTCTTCTTCTTCTTCTTCTTCTTCTTCTTCTTCTTCTTCTTCTTCTTCTTCTTCTTCTTCTTCTTCTTCTTCGTCATCATCACGTTCACCACTCACTTGTATTCACGCGATTTGGCATCAAAATCTTCATGCACATAATTCTATTCCTCGAAAAACTTTTCATTAAGTTTCACATGACTAGGCGTGAAAATAGTGTAGTTGGCACAATGAGTGAATCAAGTTTCTCTTTTAATTCACCATCACTAAGGGTAGCATTGTATGCCTTCGGCTTATTGCATTCCCTCCTTATCTTAGTGGAACACTCAGATGCTTGTGTACATAACCATCATAATAAAAACATATATTCGACTCATCTTTTTTGAATTTTTCATTATGATTCTTAGGTAATTTTATAGGCTTGTTAAATTTGTTCTTCTAAAATTTATTTTCTTCAGATTTAGAGTTTTGTTTATTAAACTTGAAAAACTCCCTAGACTTCTTTGAAAACATGGCCATATCATTGAAATCGATATCAAACTCATCACAAACGGGTGTTTCCTCCTTTCAGGATTTCAAGAAATGCCCTTATCTTTCATCGTCTTTTTAAAATGAAACATGTCGAGTTAATGGGTTTGTAAATCACCAATAAGCTCTTATAATTTCATTTAGCCCAAAATTCTCAAAGATATCAAAATGGTAACTTTGGGGTTAAATCTTACACGTAAGGACCTAAAGATTTTCGTGATAACCTTAGTGTCAGTATTCTCTCTCCCAAGTTAAAAGATGAGTTAATAACGTCACACAATCTCATATAAAACTCATTAAAAGGTTTCACTATCCTCTATGTTAATGGTTTCAAACTGAGTGGTAAGGTTTTGGGGTTTGAAATCTTTAATTGCACTCACCTTCATTGGTAAGTTGGAGTATGTTCCATCCTTCTTTGGACATCTAACACGTCATAATATAACAAAACGCTTCAGATGTGACTGCACAAAATAAAGCATTAGACCTCATGAATTATAGTTACACAACGTATGCTCATCATCACTTCAACTCTCTACGGGTTTAGGAACACAAACTTCGCCTACTAGAGTTGTGGGTGGAGTCCACCCCCAAATAATAGATAACCATATTAGTTCATCAAAGTGAAAATTTCATACGTACTTTCTAGTATGCGTAATTAAACAGATCAAATAAAGGTAGTCTAGAAAACGATAGACCTTCCATATAAAAACCTCCCGAATTTATGCCTAAAAATCTTATTGACACCCACTACGATACCAATTTGAAAATGGAGACTCTATATGGATAGTCAAATATGTAAATAACTTTTGAAATTTAATTAACCCAATTAACCATAACACTAATTAACCAAAGTGTTATGAAAATAATTAGCCAAATTTTATCTTACCTAAACATGCATATAGGTGATAGCAAGAATAAGATAAATGTAACAAATATAACACACTGATATACGAGGAAAACCCATAACAAAAAAAATATCGAACAGTCCAGACACACAAATTCATGATGACAACGAATTATATAATGACGATAAATGACTTATGTGGCCATCCCCGATCCTCGCTCGCGGGCGAGCGCACAGAGGAAAGGATCCTTGGGTCCTGATCGCGGGCGAGGATCGGGGATGACCACAGTGGCGACTCTGCTGGGGATAAAAGTTTGATGGGGAAGGCGAGTATGTAGTGTCGTAACTTTTGGGTGACCCAGATAAGTGCTACACACACCTTTTCCAAAGCAGTGTAGTTGACCTCGTACCCGACCAATTTGCGATTGGCGTAATAAATGGCTCTTTCTTTATGGGAGTCCTCAAGGTATTGGGCCAGCAAAGCCCCAGCTGCAGTGTCGATTATGGTTAGGTATAGGAGCAAAGGGAGACCAGGTTGTGGTGGCATGAGCACTGGAGGTTGGGTCAGATATTTTTTGATTCGGTGAAAATCTTCTTGGCAGGCCTCGTTCCAAACCTTGGTTGAATCCTTTTGAAGGAGCTTGAAGATCGGTTCGCAGATGGAGGTTAGATGGCTGATGAACCGGATGATATATTATAATTTTCCAAGAAAACCTCAAACTTCTTTCTCTGTTCGGGGTGGTGGCATCTCAAGTATGGCCTTCAAATTTGCAGGATTTGCTTCTATCCCCTTCTCGCTGACCATGAATCCTAGGAGTTTTCCCTTTGTAATGCCGAAGACACACTTCGGTGGATTAAGTCTTATCTAATACCATCGCAGTCGTTCGAAAAACTTCCGGAGAGCGGGAACACGACCTTCTCTAGTTTTGGACTTGATAATCATATCATCCACATAAACCTCGACTTCTTTGTGAATCAGATCGTGCATGATGGTTGTGGCATCCCTTTGGTAGGTAGCCCCAGCATTCTTGAGACCAAATGGCATAACGGTGTAGCAAAAGGTTCCTCATAGGGTGATGAATGCGGTTTTTTCATAGTGGTCGGGGTGCATCTTGATATGGTTATATCCGTCAAACCCGTCAACAAATGACTTAAGAGCATGACTGGTTGTGTCGTCTACGATCATGTCGATAGCCCCAGCATTCTTGAGACCAAATGGCATAACGGTGTAGCAAAAGGTTCCCCATAGGGTGATGAATACAGTTTTTTCTTAGTGGTCGGGGTGCATCTTGATTTGGTTATATCCGGCAAACCCGTCGACAAATGACTTAAGAGCATGACTGGTTGTGTCGTCTACGATCATGTCGATATTGGGTAGCGAATAATCATCATTTGGAAAAGATTTGTTTAAATCTCGGTAGTCTACACACATTTGAACCTTCCCTCTTGATTTTGGCACAGGTACTATATTGGCTAGCCATGTGGGATATTCGATCACATGAATGAAGCCCACGTTTAACTATTTGACCACTTCTTCTTTGACCTTGAGCGAACATTCAGTGCGGAGTTTTCTCAATTTTTGTTTAACCGGCTCGTAATCTGGGAGAGTGGGGATCTCGTGTCGAACTATTTCAGGATCAATGCTGGGCATATCATCATAGGATCATGTGAAGACATCCACGAATTCCTTCAGCAATTCTTCGAGTTGTGAGCGCTCATGCTCGTCAAGGGTGGCCCCTATCCTAATCTCGCGCAGTTGGCTACTAGAACCGAGATTAATAATAACCGTCTCTTCTTTATTAACTTGAACGCAGTTATGTTGTTTATTATTAACCTTATTTAGACCAGTTAAGAATTGTTCATTTGCAAGATCATCATCATCAAAAGTTTGATTAGAATCCAAGAAGTTAATGTAAGGCACAACAAGATACTCAAAATCTTCGTTTATTTCATTGATAGGAAAAACAGCATTGAGAAACTTATCAAAAGAGTTCTTGATTACATTTGAACAAGGATAGATAGTAGAAGAAGAAATAGGGTAAACATTGGGGTTAGGGAAGATTTTAAGTTGTAGAACTGGCGCAACATGCCAGTTGAGGAGGGGTGTATCAGCGGCTTTAATCAGATGGGATGGATCCATTGATGTAGTGCCTGAATAAACCATGCAGAGTGCCAACCCCAGTGTCTGTAAGTTGAAGGAATCTTCAGAATCAATTTCCTCAGTCTCTTCGGTATCTTTGATGATCAGTTGTACGTGGTCTTGGAAACTTTCGGTCTATGGGTAGCTATCTTGGAAGAAGATCTCCATTCCAGGTTTTATCTTCTTGTCTGTGTGGTCATACCATGGTTCTGTAAAACCGAAAAAGGGGAAGTCCTCGCCTTCTTTGATGAATCGTCCATTCAAGGAGTCTCCTGGGATAGTTCGGGTGCAGTATAACCTTCTCTTTGGTCGAGACTGGTGGATCATTCTGAGCTCTTGTTCTAATGGTTGGTACCCCAAGCCACAAGGAGGGAAAGCTTTCTTTATTTTGATGGGCTCAAGTATCCCTTGTTGTCTTTGCCCTAGTTCCAATCCGGGCATGAAGTGCATGTTTCTGAACATCTGAATCACATTGGCATTGCCATGAGGGTCATATTCTGGACAAACCTTTGCTTTGGAACCGTCCCCTGCTGGGAGTAGGAGTGGATCAATTCGAAATCCTGATAGGAGCATATCATTTGACCCGTGCTGTATCTCAAGGATTGGACTGCTGGTGCTCGCACCCTCGGCATTTTTATCGTCGCCCAAAATGGTGATGACTCGCCCGTCGGCGAAAAAATTTAATTTCTGATGGAGTGAGGAAGACACACCCTTGATATTATGGAGCCAGGGTCGTCTGAGCAACAGGTTGAAACAAGCTGGGATGTATATGACTTGGAATTAAACGACAGGGTTTATAGGGCCAACCCCTATTACAAGTTTTATGGATCCCATCACCTCACGACGGGTATTATCGTAGGCACGTACAGTGAAGAACGTTGGAGCGAGGTCGCTTTCTTTCAGGCCTAAACACTTGAAGGTTCTCAGAGGATAAACATTCAAGTCGGATCATTTATCGACAAGGGATAGTGGCACGGCCTTCCCCATAGCTTCGACGGAGATGTTGAGTGTATGATTGTGATTTAGCCCAATTCTGGGTATTTCTTCTTTAGAAAATGATAGCATTCGGGTAGAGGTCAAAGATCCGACCAGATTTATCGCTTCTTTTGGTATGGTAGAGGGAGGAACTGTGGGTTCAGTGAGCAGTTTGATTAAAGCATTTCTGTGTAGCTGAGAAGACATGAAAAGTCCCCATAGAGTGATGCTAGCTTGATTTTTCTTTAGTTGATCGAGGATCTTGCTCTCCTCAATGGTCATCTCTGGCATAGGAAGGTTTTCAAAGCCCTTTCCTTTGTCATTTGTTGGTAGTGAGCTTGGAACCTGGTAATGTCTCCTTGATCTGGTCATGTGATTTACAAAAGAATGGAAGAATATGAATCCCATTTCCTCATCAATCTCAGGTTGTTCTGCCACCCTATTTATTTCTCCGAGGAGTTCTTCAAATGATATCATCCCACATATGTCGGCTACTGGGTCAGCTCTTCCTGAAGCTTATTCTTCGCTCGAATCTTCGAATTCTTCCCCCCATCCGGTGGAAATAATTCCGTCTTTCCATGTAAAGTCAATGCATTCCACAACTTTAACGGATTCCTCATGCAGGTCTTCCCATCTTGTGGGGATATGTGTGATTGAAGGGACCAAGTGCCATTGTAGCTTCAAAGTGTCAAGTAACCCGGTGATACTACAAATGTTATTGGTTTTCCCGAATAATTCTACCATAATTTGGACAACATCATCTAGGCTGACTTCGTCGGTTAGTACCACCCACTTGTCTAAATCTCGAGCCCATTTTTGTGCTTCCAAGAATAGTGTGTTGAACCTCTGACAATCGATGACCATCTATGAGGGCGATTTCAGCCCGAACTCTAGGAGTTGGTTCAACACTTCTGACAATTCCATACTTCTATTTTCAGAACGGGTACGAAAAGTGATGCATGCTCTGGTAAGGAGTGACAGTGCCTGATCAGCGAGGCTAGTAGGGTGTAGGAGGAAATATGGGCAAATTTGAAGAGGTTTAGGAGAGTATATGGTGTGATTTGAGGGATCGAAATCTGGGTTTTCTTCTAAGAAGATGGCATTGGTATGATTTGGGAGTGGATTGTGAGTAGTGTTTGGCTTAGGATTGGCGGGTGGGGCGATGGTACCCCGATCAATGAGATCTTGGATTATATTTCGAAGGTGAAAGCATTGGTCAGTGGTATGGCCGATAGTTTGTTGAAAGGCGCAATGAGCATCGGCCTTGAAGTTTCTTGGGAGTGGATTTAGCAATGGATGTGGATCCAAGGATTTGATGAGGTTTCGTCTTAATAGGGCTTGGTAAACTTTGGAGAGGGGAGCATGGAGCTCAGTGTATTCCCTTCGGATGGGGGCAGGGCGGCTTTCTGGTTCCCATGATGTGGTTGGTTGAGAGATGTTATTGATGGTTGAGACTGTAGCACTAGCAGGCTTGTCATACTTTTTAGGGGTGAACTGTTCGGACACCTTCTTCGGTTCAACCTCTGTTTTAACAAGGCTTTCCTCGATTTCTACTCCTTTCTCTCTGAGAGCTCGAAAGTGGGGATAGTATTATCCTCCCATCGTCGCTCGGACATGGGGCAAGAAGTTCTTCTTCACTATGTTGACATGTTCTTCCTCGAATGGCCGATTGGTCATGGTAGCTGCTTGCTCCCTCCACCGGGTTATGAAGTTACTGACTGATTCCCCAGGATTCTATTTGAGAAGCTCTAAATCACGATGGGTGACCTCAAGCTCTTCGTTGTATTTATACCGTGACATGAATTCTCAGGCTACATCCTCCCAGCTACGGATTCTGAATTCCTCGAGAGACAAAAACCATCGGAGGGCACTATCCTTCAAAGTTTTCTGAAACAATTGGGCCATCACTTCTTCAGAAGCCCTTGGTAGAGTCATGGAACGATGATAACTGCGAAGATGAACAATCGGGGGTCCACTCTCTCCGAACTTCTCGATATTTGGCATCTTGAACTTCTCGGGCAACCTCGCATTAGGATAAGGAGACATGTGGGTGTAGTCCATGTAATTCCCAGAGATCCTGACTTGGTCGAACTTCTTTGTGAGCATCTTGAGATCCTCTTTGACTTTATTCAACTCCTCTTCTTTTGGATCAGTGACCACAGGCAGGTTAGCCACAGGCTGGGCAATATTTGGCATCGAAAGCTGGGCAGGAGACGACCCATTGACAGGAGGGGCACATGGAGCGTGCTGATATTCTTCGAGAACCCAGATAGGCTTGGGTGGATCCATAATAGGGAATAGGGCCTCGGGCTCTTGAGGAATCATAACCTGGTTTCGTTGCATCTCTCGGACCTCGGTTTGGAGGTTGTCAGTCTTAGACATGAGCTGAGCTAGGACTGTCGTTAGATCTGGTTGTGTGACTGGTACTTGATCTGTATTCTTCATGGAAAGTGGATGGATTTCGGACTCGGAAGAAGTAGTAAAGGAACGCATGAAACTCCGGGATGATTTGACTGAAGACCGAAGCCAATAGGAAGTCAGGCCAAGGGCTTGCGATCGACCTGAGAAGGCGTCGGATGAGATTTATTTTTGAGAAAAAGGGAAGAAACTATTTTTTTTTATAAAGAAAGGAGAAATGTTTTTGGATTTTTGATAAACAAGGGAGAAATGTTTTTGGAGACGAAACTCAGCATGATTATTATGATTGTTATGTTCTCACTTGTATTTAATTCTCCTAAATGCAATGTCGGACGGGACTCGGGCCTAGAAAAGTGGGGTTTTTGAATATATACGAAGCTACAGCTGGACTTGTAACCAGGCTCACAGATAGGGTCTCGTTTTAAAAATGCGCCAAAATTGGGCGGCAGACTGACCCGGAATTTTGGCAGAGTTTCGGGTCGAAACCGACAATCTAAAGTGCGTGTCCTAGGTTTGACACCTATATGTGGGTATGAAATTGGTTGGGTGAATCGACATGGGTTCCCCCCTTTGGCGTGACTTTCACGAGATACGTCTTGCTCTTGCGGGCAATCGGTACGTGTGGACAAGCCATTTGATATATCTGAGTATACATGAATTGCCTCACCATATACCTCGTGGGGATGGTACGTGTGAGAGTGGATTCTATATACTCGGCATACGTGAACGAATTCCCTGCGATATACCTCCCGTCATGACTTCGGTCAAGGGGTACGATGCGGGGGAACCGTTCGATATACGTCGAAGGTACTTGGCCAATGGAATGTGAGAGTCATATCACTTAGGCTAACTTCGCCCTACCAGACCAGCGCCCATCACGAAGTGACCATCCAGTTACTGGGTAAAATTTGGTCAATAATAATGCTCTTTGGTGATGTCGTGTGAATCATGCATGATTCTCTTATTAGTATCTTATAATGAGAATGCCTTTATTGATTATGCCAAATAGGGAGCAAGTACAAGTACTAAAGGTACACCAAGTAGGGATGAGTGATGTGTGCAACATGGGGATATATGTGATCCTAGGTGCACGTTGTGTGAAGTGTACATGGAGAATTTTCTACAAGTGTGAACAGAAGCATAAGCATGGGATACACATGGAAAAGGGGAACATGCAGATATAGGGGAAATATAAACAAATATAACATCCATGTAAATGGAGTCAAGCCCTCAAAATACACATATCCCCAACAGAGTCACCACTGTGGCCATCCCCGATCCTCGCCCGCGAGCGGGCGCGTAGAGGAAAGGATCCTCGGGTCCCGCGCGTCCCTCTCGGGAGCACTTCGGCCGACGTCGTTTGAGATGAGGTGTAAAAATGTAGAGAGATTTAGAGTCGCCAGTCTATTTTACTCAAAACAGACAAAAGAAAAAGGGTAAGCCATCCCGAAGGATGGCATCCAAAGACATACTAGTGCATGCGAAACCAAAATGATTCGAGAAGGGTTCGGAGGCTTAGTTACAAAATGGGGAGGTGTTAGGCACCCATTTCGCCCTTTCGGTCTCTCATGGATATTTGTTATTTTTCTTTATTTTTCCCCGTGATATGTGTGCATGTGTATATATATAATGTAGATAGGAATCCTCGACTTGTATCATGGAAGAGATAAAGCGATTCATCCGTAGGAAGATATAAGAATAATATTAGAAAGTAAAATTTACGTGATTACCCTTACGTTGATCGTTATAATGGAACGATAATGCATGTGGAGTAATACGTCACTAAGATCAAGTATGTAGAATATAAGAAAATTGGGTTTAGAGAAGATAAAAAATGAGAGAGAAAGTGAGAATAGGACTCGAGTCTCGGGTTTTACCCTGAGACGCCTACGTAGCCTATAAAGGCATCAAAGTCCACGTAGTTCGCACACAAAACGAGGGGTGGGGTTTATCCCATAAATTCAAATGGGGGATATCTTATTTGTGAGTGTGTGTGTGTGTGTATGTGTAGAAAAAGTGTTTTAGTTCTGAGAAAAGTATGATAATCCCTATTTGAAATTTATGAGCAAACCCTCTTTTTCTTGTTTTTTGGGTTTTATTTATAAAATAAGAGTTATGCAATAATACTAAATAAAAAGTATATTAGGATGTGTGAGATGAGATAATGAAAGTGCTAAGTAGTAAAACAATTTATTGAGAATTTAAGAGAAAGTTGAGAAAGATGGACCTTCTTGGAGACCTTGAGCTTGATCTTGAATGTTGGAGAGTGGCTAATTCACCAAGTTTGATGAAAAGGATGATGAAAAGTGGAAGTAAAAAAGGGATTTGGAGGTTGAAATCACGCTGCCTTCGAGAGAGGTTTCTGGGATTCGCTGAGAGTGATTTTTATCAGATCTGGGCTCCCCTTGCAAATGAGGGGAAGGCCTCCTTTTATAGGCTCAGGTCACTGTCGATCGGCATTGACCTGATCTTGCCTATCGGCACCTGCCGATAGGCAGGGTCTGGAACCTGCCATTTGGTAGTGTGTTTTAGGCCTTTTCGGGAAATCGGCTGCCAAGGGCAAACCGTTGGTCAGAATCACGCACGAGGCAGATCGTTGGAAAGGTAATTCAGAGACCGTTGAAAGTCCTTTGGACCGCTCCCGGGTTCGGGAGTTGACTTTGGGTCAAATTTGGCTCGGAAGCGTTTGTCGGTCCATTGGATGGGGAATTGTTCGGACGCAAACGGATCGTTCGTCCGCATGGTAAGCCAGAATCGCACACGGGGTGGACCGTTGGAAAGGGTATTCAGTGCCCTTCGAAGATTCATTCAGTCTCCGTCGAGATGAAGAGTTTGACTTTTTGATCAAATTGAGCCGGGGAGTGCCCGGTGGCTTCTAGGTCAGTACTCGGGGTATGACCTGGGTTTGTAGTGATGAAGGGAGGTACTAGTGGACCTAAGGAGAGTTAGGGGTAACGGAATGGGGTGTCTACAACTTACATAATTGACTTGACTCCTTAAATACCTAAGGTGTCTTCGTTCCTTTAACCTTATCTTCGTAGTGACAAGTAGGAATCTACATATGCACTATCACAACATATGCTCCTCACATACCTTGACATCCACCAATACACACTCAGCTTCGGTTAAAGGATTGAACACGAAGTCCAACACTTCAAACCGCCACACACATAGATCCCACCATACGTAAACATTAAACATGCATGGATTATACCGTACAAAATTTATCTTAATCAAGATTATGAGAAAATAAACTTGGTGCTCAAATAAAAGATCTTAAACTAGCATATTAAATGAAACTCAGATCTCAAAATCTTTGGGTGAAATTAGAGTTTGAATACTATTCGATTTATGTTTAGAAATAAATTTGTTCAAAAGCTATCTAAAACTTTTGATGCTAGCACTCCTTCAAATTAAAAACATGATTTTTGAGGCGACATAATTTCGTTCGAATGAAAACATTAGGCTTATTCGAATGAAGTTCTTAATCTCGTTCAAACAAAAAATAATCTCATTTGAACTTTGTTTTAAGGTCGTTTGAATGACATTGATGAACTCATTCTAACCACTAAAACATAATTTGAATGTAATACTAAATTTCATTTGAACAATTTAAACTCTCGTTCGAACGACCTTGTTCAAAAAAACATTTTTCTTTAAAAATAATTTCATGCAAATGGACTCAAACATTATTTTATAAAACATAGCATAAAATACACATGGAGATGTAGATGTTCTAACTAGGATGCTACGATTTCCAATTCCACATGTCAACCAACTCAAGACATAGCATATGACTCAAATGGATTTTTCCAAATAAAATTTATCCAATCACATACAAATTAACTCATTTGGAAAATTTTCCTTATAGAATTGAAGCATACCCAACCTAAATCAAAGTTATCCTCGAAACATCACCACCTCAAACCGAGAAGGATATACAAAGTTTCTTACGAATGCTCCATTACATCAATATATTATTTATCTAACTCTCTCCCATGTGTGAACCTATTTACAAACTACTCCGAAAATATTCAACTAAGATCTATAATGATCCCTATTAAGAGGCCTTCAATAAAATTTAGCGGTATCTTACCCAACCACTGTTGCTCATGCCACCACAACCCAATTTACCTCTCTTCCTATACCTACCTATCACTGATATAGCCATTAGGGCTATGTTCTCCCAATACATCTAAAAATCACACAAAGAAAGGTCCGTTTACTATGTGAGTAAAAAACTAGTTGGATATGAGGTGAATTACACAACATTAGAAAAGACGGGTGTCTTTCTGGTTCGAGTAACATCCAAAACTTAGACACTATATTCTTGTATTCCCCATCAAACTAGTATCCTAAATATATTCCATGAAAAATCTATAACACCCGGTAATTTTATTGATTTTTATATTGGGAATTAATTGGGAATAATTATATTATATTTGAAAAATTAATCCGGTAAAATAAATATTAATTAGCGAGATAAGGGTTAATAACTATTTATATTGAATATTACTTATTGAATGAGTAATAATAATGATAAGAAAATACTATGATTATCGTGAGTGAGAAATAAGAATATAGTGACAAAACGATTGCTATCCTTAAGATTTTATGATAATTTTTTAAATTAGATTGACTATTTTTATGATTAAATGACTGTAGTTAGCTCGATTTTAGATGAATTGAAGGAGTCTGCTTTTGAATCATTTGTTATGTGTCTTGTGATTTTTTTGCTTGATTGTAGATAATGTTCACACGAACACGATGAGACTAGGCTTCATGCCAAAAAGACCCAATACGAACATGATAGATTATGTCAATTTTAGCTAAATTATTGTTTTCGTGTCGTTTCTAAAATTGTCAACCCTTAATGTGATCCATTTACTTTGTTGGATATTATTAGTTTATATTTTTTTTCCATTTTGTATGATAATTTTTTTATCATTATAATTCCATATGTGCTTATTATATAGTTATATATCTTCATTTTTAGTTTGGAGTTTATGTTTTGGTGTATGCTATTAGTTTTTATCAAAATTCTAAAAGGCGTGAGGCATGGTCAAGGCGTAAAGTCCAAGCCTCACCTCTTAGGAGCCTAGGCACACTTAGGCAAAGCCTAGGCATATAAAGGCGTTTTCCCTTTTTTATTATTTTAATTATTCCAAGGCTAGTGATATAATAAAATAATACATACCTTGAATTTTGAAAATATATTCGTATGTTAGGTAGCCATCTTTCTCATATGCATGCCCCATTATCAATATATAAAATGTATTTCTCAACATTTAATAACCAATATACAAAAAAATTATTTCATAATTCAATAATCATTCAGTAACTGATAATAAATAATCAATACAAAATGATTCAATATAGGAAATGTATTTTTCACCTTTTAACTTTCAAATAAAACATATGGACCTTTGGTCGGAAGTTGATCGATAATGTTAGTTTTTTTTTTTGACGAGAGGCAGAGAGGTTTGGGATACCGTTTGTCTTTTGATTATTTTAAATGAGATATTGGTCCAATTTTTTGAAAAAGTCTTTAAAAGGTGATATCATTTTACTAAAGCATTTTTATTTTAAAAAAAGTGTGCCTTAAACCTTTACCATGAAAAGGCGTAAAAGGCTAAGGCGGGGGCATTTCTCCCAAGCCTTAAGCCTAGGCACGCCTTTTAGAACACTGGTTTTTATTAGTAAAAAATCATAGTAATGTATAATTATAAAAATATTGTATGGAGGTTTGTTTATGTTCCTCAACCCCACCCCTACCCACACACACACATATTAAAAAAAAGTTTGAGGATTGAACTATTTCAGATGGAAAATTGCATTCTTGGAACTTTAACTATCAGTTTTAGGGTATAATCGCAGGGGTAATATTAAAATACTTTTAATGATAAAAATCATTGGTTTTCAATTTTTCTCATATTTGTGTAACTTAAAAGAACAATTTGTTATTCACGTGTGTAGAGGTACTGTTATTTAGGTCACGTATGTAGATGAATTTTTTACATAGTGTTATAGAATGGTGAAATTAATGATGGATCATTTTTGTTTGTACGTATGACTTAAGTATGGGCAAATGGGTTGTTTTTTAATTGTCTTATTTACATTTTGTCCCCATAATTTATAGGGCATGGGTATGAGGTGGTTTGAGTTTGGTATTTAAAATATGTTGGTATGCTTCTTATAAACTTAGTTTGGTCAAAAAGACTCTCTCTCTCTCTCTCTCTCTATATATATATATATATATATATATATATATATATATATATATATATATATATATATATACATATCCCAAGACCCTACATCCCTTCCCTTACCAACTGAGCCGTAGCTCCCTTACCCACCACTTGCATGGAATAAATCCTTTGCAAGTGTATTAAAAGCATCAATATCACCAGAAGACATCCCTCTTATCAACATCTCTTCATTCAAAGGGGAGCCAGCCATAATATTCTCTCGAGAATATATCAAGAAACTTGCAAAACCATTCAAATATTCCATTGTGGGAAAGTTCTCCTAAGGAAGACCTGTCTTGGAAATCATCAGGAAGACCCTTCATTCAATGAATCTCAAAGCTTCCTTTAATATGGGATTGTTGGATCAAAAGAACATAATCATCAGGTTATTCAATGAAGAGGATTTTACGAGATTATGGTTGAGGAATCAATGGTTCACTGGAAGATGGCCCATGAGAACCTTTAGATGGACTCCAGAATGTAGGCCTAAAAAGGAAAGTTCGATAGTCCCAATTTGGATTTCATTCCCTTCCTTACCCATTCACTTTTTCTAAAATCTTCGATATATTCTATTGCTCAAGTGGTGGGTAATTCATTAAAAATAGACAGTTCAACAGTTGTTATCATCCATCCAAGTGTAGCAAGAGTTTGTTTTGAATTTGATCTCTTAAGTAGTAAGCCAGAAAGGGTTTGGATTAGATGTGGTCATGAAGGTTTCTGGCAATCAATAATTTATGAGGATATTCATGTCTATTGTACTGAATGCAATAAAATGGGGGAAGTTAATGATAAATGAATTATTGTAATTATTGTTAACCCAGGTATGGTGTCACACCCCGCCTAATTCTGGTGTCGACCGCCACCAAAACTAAGCCGGACGTGAGTAAATAAAATACCATTCTTAGCATGAGAAAGATATGAGACATAAATAACTCAGTCCATAAGATAAATAATTGAATCAATCTCAAATGATCATAAATAACTAAGCGATAAAAGATCCATCACATGCTAACTCCAAAAATCCATTCTCCAATAATGATCAAATAAAATCTGAAATAATCCCAAAAGAAATCCTTTAAACAACTTTGGAACCGAATGGCCCAATAAAACTCCAATGAAGTCTCATAATACGACTGGAAAAGAAAGTCTAACTAAACTATGCCATAAAATAAAAATAAAAACTCTAGCTGCACCTCCTTCCGATAAACTTATGCAGCTTCTCCAATTATAATCCTGAAAAAGATTAGTCAACGCATGGGTCAGAGCCAAAGCCCCGAGCAAGAATACACACTACTCCCCTCAAATAGGATCCTTGAATCCAGACAGTAGCATTATACGCAATAAATATCACAATAGAATATTTTAAATTAAACGGAATAATTTAAACGCGATAAATATAAACTACTAACTACCCGCAAAAATCCCCACTTATAAAGGCACCCCAATATGATTTTAAATTCCCAATCCCCACGATGTTAATTTAATTAAATTAACCAAATTTTATTATTGTTCTCACTTTTTATTAAAGTGTCACACTTCCCCTTGTCAATCGTCCTCTGACCCGTTTAAACTCTCGGCCCCGACACATTATGTCGCCACAAATTTTTTTAATACCCGCTTTTATCTTAGGCATTAATTCTCAATTTCTCAATTTTAATCACCCCACCCTTTTTATCGATGTGAGATCCTCAAAATACCCCTTAGTTCTATAATTAAGGGTCCCCAAGTTATCAATACGTCTTAACCTATGTATAGGATGAATTTCTAACTTAAATTTCGACCTAGTCTCATGCTTAGGCTAGCGTAGCGACGATAAAATACCAAAAAATTAGCCCACCCCCAAGATGATAAAAACGCGATAATCAACCCTCACTAGTCCCATACCTAGAAGGCGCAAATCATCAAAAGACATACCCACTAGTCTCATACCTAGAAGGCATTCTATAATATAGGGAGAGCAAAATTACCCAACAACTCGTCGTCACAAGGCAATATAATAATACCAAAAAGTCACATAAACAAACATAATTAATCAACGTATAAAACTACGCATGATAGTCCAATTCAATTAAATCTTAATTTAACTATCACCTCGTCAACAATACTCAATTAATCTCATTTAATTATTTTAAATTAAATATACCAAGTTTTCATCATATATTAATCAAAAACAAATTTTATTATCTCTACATGTATTACATGAGTTATACGCAGCCAAAAATCATTTATTTTAAAACTAGGATTTTTCTACATGCAGCCTACACCAATAAAATCCCAAATCCACTCATCAGTCCTATGTACTCGAGGGTTATGAATATTATTCAGATTAAAAGATTTTATAAAAATAGCCCCATAATTAGTATTCACTTTTTCTAATTATGTTACTAATTATTTTTAAGAAAACATGTAATTAAGTGTTTAGGCGACACTTAAAACGCATAATACTAAAGGAAAAGAATAGAGTATTCATGCTTGTAAAGATCGTGTTGAAAATCTGATTAGAAATCTGGATTCCTTGCGAAAAATTAGCAAAAGAGTGTTCTTGAACAAACTTGATTAAACTCCAATTAAGCCTCCCAAAACTTATGCCAAAAACTTGATTATGAAGAAGGTTGATGATTATGAGTGAGAGGAAAAATATTTAAAAGTGTTCTCTCGTGAAAAACTAAAGAAAAAGTGATTACAAGAAGTCCTCCCACGGATTACCAAGGTTATATAGTGATTAGGAGTCCTAATCCTACACAGATTCTTAAAAACAGCTTGCTGCTCACGTTTTCTGGGAGGGTCGATCGATCGATCCCCAGGCGTCGATCGATCGATCGCCTCCAAAAACTGACAGTTCGCCCAAAAAATGTGAGGGACAATTATGTCCAAAAATCATATAAAATCCATTTTAAATCCGATTTTAATTCCGCTTGAAGTTTTATTCTTCTAAAATCATAACCAACATATTTAGCCAATAAAAATTATTAAATTCAAAATTTTATTTTTTCCGAAAATTTCAATTAATTAATTAAAATAATAAATAAAAACACGGGGTGTTACATACTTCCCCACTAGCAAAGAATTTCATCCTCGAAATTAGACGAAGCACGCACATCAAATGCAAATCTCGTAAAAGGAATAAGGCTCACATATGCCTACCCGTAGAATACCACAATTAGGCGCCCATACACCCAATCCTACGCGCACTTCCCCACGAACAACAAAATAATATATATATTGCCTATTTGCATACGCATAACTATGAAAATAACGGCGTACCACATGCTCTCACAAATCCCCCACTCGATCCGATAGCCGAAAGTCTTCAAAATGTTAACGTCCTCAAATTAAATCTCAACACCAAAAATCGATACATAAGATACCTAACATCTGTACTAAAATCTCCAAAAATAATTATCATCTCTATAATCCATTCTAAGGATCCTCACATCAAGCTTACAATTTCTAAACTCAATGCCTACAACATCCTTAACTCAAAACTTCACGTCTCCAAGAAACACATCTAACACGTATGCTAGAGTCTCTACCTTAAAAAGTACGAATCAACAAAGGGAATCAAAGATCGACAACGCGGAAGCTAAACGGACTCATAACCTACGAGACATAAGACCATGCTCTGATACCATCTGTCACACTCTGCCTAATTCTGGGTTTCGGCCGCCACCAAAACTAAGCCAGGCGTGAGTAAATAAAATACCATTCTTAGCACGAGACAGATATGAGACATAAATAAATCAGTCCATAAGATAAATAATTGAATCAATCTCAAATGATCATAAATAACTAAGCGATAAAAGATCCATCACATGTTAACTCCAAAAATTCAGTCTCCAATAATGATCAAATAAAATCTGAAATAATCCCCAAAGAAATTCTCTAAACAACTTTGGAACCGAATGGACCAATAAAACTCCAATGAAGTCTCATAATACGACTGGAAAAGAAAGTCTAACTAAACTATGCCATGAAATAAATAAAAAAAACTCCAGCTGCACCTCCCTCCGATAAACTTATGCAGCTTCTCCAATTATAATCCTGAAAAAGATTACTCAACGTATGGGTCAGAGCCAAAGCCCCAAGCAAGAATACACACTACTCCCCTAAAATAGGATCCTTGAATCCAGACAGTAACATTATACGCAATAAATATCACAATAGAATATTTTAAATTAAACGGAATAATTTAAACGCGATAAATATAAACTACTAAGCACATGCAAAAATCCCCATTTATAAAGGCACACCAATATGATTTTAAATTCCTAAGCGCCACGATGTTAATTTAATTAAATTAACCAACTTTTATTATTGTTCTCACTTTTTATTAAAGTGTCACACTTCCCCTTGTCAATTGTCATCTGGCCCGTTTAAACTGTCGGCTCCGACACATGACAATGTTCCACACACGACACGACATAAATCATCCTATGACCCGTTTAAACTGTCGGCCCCGACACATTATGTCGCCACGAATTTTTTTAATACCCGTTTTTATCTTAGGCATTAATTCTCAATTTCTCAATTTATAATCACCCCACCCTTTTTATCGATGTGAGATCCTCAAAATACCCCTTAGTCCCATAACTAAGGGTCCCCAAGTTATCAATACGTCCTAACCCATGTATAGGATGAATTTCTAACTTAAATTTCGACCTAGTCTCATGCTTAGGATAGCGTAACGACGATAAAATACCAAAAAATCAGCCCACCCCAAAGATGATAAAAACGCGATAATCTACCCTCACTAGTCTCATACCTAGAAGGCGTAAATCATCAAAATGCATACCCACTAGTCCCATACCTAGAAGGCATTCTAAAATATAGGGAGAGCAAAATTACCCAACAACCTGTCGTCACAAGGCAATATAATAATGTCAAAAAGTCACATAAACAACCATAATTAATCAACGTATAAAACTACTCATGATAGTCCAATTCAATTAAATCTTAATTTAACTATCACCTCGTCAACAATACTCAATTAAGCTCATTTAATTATTTTAAATTAAATATACAAAGTTTTCATCATATATTCATCAAAACCAAATTTTATTATCTATACATGTATTACATGAGTTATAAACACCCAAAAATCATTTATTTTAAAACTAGGGTTTTTCTACATGCAACCTACACCAATAAAACCCCAAATCCACTCATCAATCCTACGTACCCAAGGGTTATGAATATTATTTAGATTAAAAGATTTTATAAAAACAACCCCATAATTAGTATTCACTTTTTCTAATTATGTTACTAATTATTTTTAAGAAAACATGTAATTAAGTGTTTAGGCGACACTTAAAATGCATAATACTAAATGAAAAGAATAGAGTATTCATGCTTGTAAAGATCGTGTTGAAAATCTGATTAGAAATCTGGATTCCTTGCGAAAAATTAGCAAAAGAGTGTTCTTGAACGAACTTGATTAAACTCCAATTAAGCCTCCCAAAACTTGTGCCAAAAACTTGATTATGAAGAAGATTGATGATTATGAGTGAGAGGAAAAATATTTAGAAGTGTTCTCTGGTGAAAAACTGAAGAAAAAGTGATTACAAGTAGTCCTCCCACGGATTAACAAGGTTATATAGTGATTAGGAGTCCTAATCCTACACAAATTCTTAAAAACAGCTTGCTGCTCACGTTTTCTGGGAGGGTCGATCGATCGACCCCCAGGCATCGATCGATCGATCGCCTCCAAAAACTGGCAGTTCGCCTAAAAAAAAAATATAAGGGACAATTATTTCCAAAAATCATATAAAATCCATTTTAAATCCGATTTTAATTCCGCTTGAAGTTTTATTCTTCTAAAATCATAACCAACATATTTAGCCAATAAAAATTATTAAATTCAAAATTTTATTTTTCCCGAAAATTCCAATTAATTAATTAAAATGATAAATAAAAACACGGGGTGTTACATATGGCTCCAAAAGACTCGAGGGATCCTAAAACCAAATCCACAAATAATCCCAACCCCAAACCGAAAAACCAAGAACTGAAAGGTAATCTGCAATTCAGACCCAAACAAAACTTCTCAATCCAAAAACTTACCACCCCCCCCCCCCCCCCCCCCCCCCCCCACCCCAATCCCCACAATCCACAATCAAGGTGATTCCTCTAAAATAGTAATCAATCCAAGATAAACAAATTTTTAGCTAACCACACCTATTGAAACACCTGGTCCTTACAGCGGTTAAGTTCTCCATCCTACAAACCAAAGCCTTCCAAACCAAATTCTTGATATTGTTCCTTTTAATTATCAACTCAACTCTCCTTTTAATGATCAGTTATGTATTCCAAACCATTCTTTTCAAACCCAAACACACCAAGAAACCCCACCTCCTTCCCCTAAACAAATCCCATAGCTTGTGAAATCCAAGATTTCTTCCACAAAATTCAAGAAGATGAATTAGACAAGGTTGAAAGGTTGCCATTACAGCAGCTCATATTGTCCCCCATGGGAAGAGACTTTCCTAAAGTGAGAAAGAATGATTTTCATAATTCTCTTGTAGCCTCTGATGATGAAGATACCATATAAGATTACCCCCTCTTCTAGAGGAACTCCTCTTTTTTTCACGAAATATGGATAGTAAAATTGCAGACATTAATAAAAAATTAATTGTATCCAAATCTAGCAAACTGGTTCCTGTTGCTAAGACAGTTACTAAATACAAACATGTTGACCCTATGTTTAAAAGGGTGACTAGAGCTGCTTCAAATTCTTCTAAAAGTATTGCTTCTAATCTGATCCATGATAAACTTTCTTATGTGGAATGTTAGAGGATTATCAAATAATCCCTCAAAGAGAAGAATCAAAAAATTATGTAAGTTATACAACCTCCCATTTGTTTCTTTCTCAGAGCCTAAATCTAATCAAGGTAAGATTGAAGAAATAAGAAAAGTTTTAAGTTTTTAAGGTAGCTTAATTAACTCTAACAATAAGATATGGTTTTCTTGGAGATTTAATGTCAAATGTGATATTATGCTTAATGGAGATCATGCCATTCTGTTGAAAAAATTTCACCCTCAGAAGTTTACTTGTCCATTGTATATGCAAAACGTACTAGAAAATAAAGAATGCCCCTTTGGGATACCCTTAAGTAGCATACGCTTATTACTGATTCTAAACCTTGGATGGTCATGGGTAACTTCAATGTTGTTTCTAGCAATGAAGAAAAATTGGGAGGTAATGATATTGACTTTTACTTAGTGGAGGACTTCAACAACTTCATCTCTAATGCTTATCTATTGGTGATTAAATATATTGGAGCAAAGTTTACATGGAAGAACTTTAGGGAGAAAGATAAAATTTGGGCAAGACTTAATAGAGGGCTGGCCTCAATTGAATGCAGCAATCAATTCCCTAATTTCACTATTAATCATCTTAATAAGACATGCTCAAATCATTCCCCTCTCTTATTCTCAGTTACAACCTAACTTGAACACTTTTCAAAACCTTTCAAGTTCCAAAATATGTGGTGTAAGCATAAGGATATTAAGGTTATTATGAAATCTTCTTCGAATGGTCAAGTAACTAGTAATCCTCTTAGAAGTTTCTCTCTAAAATTGCAAAGCCTAAAGGCTACCCTAGTATTTTGGAACAAGAATTCATTCAAAAATGTCTTCGAAGAGATTAAACAACTGGAAAATGAGGCTCTCCTTTTTGAAGTTAACTATGGATAAGATCCATCAGAGGAGAATAGAAGCAGAATGTCAAAGTCAAAGGCTTTATTGCTTGAATCTCTTTAAAATGAAGATGAATTCCGGGCTCAAAAAATGAGGAGTAAATGGCTAATTGATGGTGATTCTAACTATAAGTTGTTCCATGCATCAGTTAGGCGAAGAGTAAGCAACAAATGATTCATAAAGTAAATAAAAGTGATGGCGCTTAGTTGATAAAATTGAAGGAATTAAAGAGGAATTTATGGGAAATTTCCAGAACACTTTTCATGCTAAAGCTATTGAAGGTGAAAATGAGGTACTAGAAGTTATTGATAAGATCATCACTTTAGATCAATCAAATATTCTAGATGTTGATCCTGATGAAGAAGAAGTTTGGCAAGAAAATCGTAACGAGGACAGCTCAGCAGGCCCTGATGGATTCCGTGGTGTCTTCTTCAGAAAATACTGGGAAATAATTAAAGCTGAGCTTGTAAATGCTATTTCTTTCCTTTTTGCAGGTGGACATCTTCTAAAAATATGGAGAAGTATAAATATTATGCTCATTCCTAAATCTTCTTCAAGTTCTCAATGTTCTGATTACATACCAATCAGTCTGTGTAATTTTTACTTCAAGGTCATCCTAAGATTCTTGCTTCTAGATTATCTTTAGTTATTCCTCAAATTATAGGCTTCTCACAAGTTGGTTTTATAAAAGGGAGAAAGATCTCAGATAATATCCTCTTGTCTCAGGAACTCATAAACTCTATAAGGAAGAGAGTCCATGGCTCAAATGTTATTATAAGGTTGGATCTGTTTAAAGCATATGATAGATTTTCTTGGATTTTTCTCATCAGAACTCGGAGGAAATTTGGCTTCTCTGAAACTTGGATTGATAGAATTTGGAGATGCATCTCCAAGAACTGGTTTTCTACAATTGTGAATGGCCAGTCTGTAGGTTTCTTCAAATCTCATAGCAGTCTTAAGTTGGGGCCCCCTTATCGTCAAGCCTCTTTGTTCTTATAGATGAATCCATCAATAAAGGTCTGCACAAGCTGATCCAAACAGATAAAGTAAAACCTTTTTCTCTCCCTAGACATAGCCCCTTAATTAGCAATCTTAACTTTGCTGATCACACCATAATTTTTTGCAATGGGAGCCATCATAGCCTCAAAAATCTTATTTCCTTTCTCAGAAATTTTGAATTGGCCTCGGGTCAAGAAATCAACTTTAGCAAGAGCAGCTTTACAGTTCATTATTTTATCCCTATCAACAGAGTTAGAGCCATTGCTAAACCATTGGTTTATCATTAAAGAAATCCCCATTGAAATACCTAAGAAGTCCGATTTTTTATGGGAGGAGCAAACATAATTATTTTGAGGAATTAATTCTGAAGATTAAATAACAAAAATTACATCTTGGAAAACAAAATTCCTCTCCTTTGCTGGTATAAGATCCTTAATTCTTTCAGTTCTTTCTTTAATTCCTTTACAAATCATTGCAGTCCTAAAGCTTCCTGATTAAACAATTCAACTTATTCAAAATCTCTTTAGTAACTTTTATTGGTGATCTTCTAAAAAGTATGGATCCAAACTCCATTAGAAGAATTGGTCAGACCTTTGCCTTACTGTAGAAGAAGGAGGTCTGGGGTTCAAGGTCATTAATGACCTCTGCAAGACTTTCAGTTTAGAATTATGGTAGAATTTAAAAGCTACTCCCAATCTCTAGTTAAAATTCTGTTGGAACAAATATAGAAATAGGACATTAAAAGGAGGATCACAAACTCATAAGAGGCTTCAAGATATTACAGACTCCACAAATCTGTTGTCAACTCAAATTGATGGCACCTGGTACTGGAAACCTACAGCTGATGGTTCTTTCTCCACAAAATCTGCTTGGAATTGTATCAGAGAATCAAAACCTACCTCTATCATTTGCAAGTTCATATGGAGCTCCTCTCTTCCTCACAAAATTTCCACCTGGAAATTTTATCACCAAATAGTGCCTCTTGATGTGTCAATTCAATATAAAGGCATACATTTATCCTCAATTTTTTTCCTACTGCTTCAACTATCAAGAAACTTTTGATCACTTATTTCTTTATGGTCCAATTGCCAATAAGACTTGGATTTATTTTGCTAATTTGTTTGGTTTACAGATTTCATTCAATTCTTTTCACCTAATGCTTATGTCCTGGTTCATTAGAAGTCCCTTTCAAGACTTCATTCAAGCTCTTCCTTCCATTTTACCTGGCTACATTATGTGGGAGTTATGGAAGAATAAAAATCATAGCAGATTTGATGGTTGAAAAATGGATCATAAAGTGGTTATCAGATAGGTTATTAACCTAATTTCCTTATTTTGCTAAAATAAAAAATTCTTCTCTAAGTCCATCTCATTTAAACATATCATCCACTTATTCAAGATTCATATCTCAAATCCTAAGCAACCTTCTATTCTTCTGATTAAATGGTTGAGACCTGTTGAAGTATCATTAAATTAAACTGTGATAGGACATCAAAAGGCAATCTTGGCCCTGCTGGATAAGGTGGCATCATCAAGAATCACAAGAGTCTTATCTTGGAGGCTTTCTCTTCCTTTGAAGGTATTTGTTCCAATAACAAAGATGAACTTATGGCTATCTTAAGAGGTCTAAGGCTATGCTTAAGTCTCAACCTACTATCTGTTTAAGTGGAATCAGACTCCAAATTTTCCATAGATAACATAAATGTCCTTATTAAAGCCCCCCCCACCCCCCCACCCCCACCCCCCAAAAAATAAATAAATTAATAGAGGTTATTTCTTCTATCATAGATATTTAATCTCTTCTCTCATTGTCCTTTTATCATACTTGGAGAGAATCAAATAATGTGGCTGACAGTTTAGCTTCCTATGGAGTACAAACACAAAAGTTCTCAAGTTTCAAGTTTTCTAAAGATCTTCCTCTTAGTCCTAAAGGCCATTATAGAATGGATCCCCTTGGCATTCAATCCATCAAAATCATTATATAGTTTTTTATATCCTTTTATTCTCAATTTTTGTAAGCCACCTTAATAGGGTTGTTCTACCTCTATTTCTAATAAATATGGGGATTTATATCCTCTAATAAAAAGAATTATATTTTTGTTAATTGTCTTATATATATGTTTATATGTGTTATATAATTTTTTCCTATATATACGCTCATTTTGTTTTTGTTTTATTCAGTGAAGGAATGGGGACAAATGGTGGAAAATATAAAGGAGTGAATGATGATGACTTTATTATTTATGTTAATTAAATTGTTGTATTCTTTTTTTATGAGTTTTATTAAGCCCGCGCATCGCGCAAATTGCATGCTAGTTATTTTAAAACTACACTATTTTGAATATTTAATATGTTCTCCTACCCTTTAACTAGGTAAAATACTATCATAAAATTTTATAAGTGATGCAAAATTGTGAACATATATGGAAACACTCACAAATACATATGCATATGAAAATTTTAGAACTCTTAAGGTCTCAGTTGTCGTGCTGCAAGCAACACTTGACACACCACGCATCAATATTGAACCCACCACTGCCACGCGATAGCATGAACAACCCCTCCCCAATTCCTATAAAACATGAAAAATCTACATAAACATGCCATAATAATCTATGGGCATATCACACACATATCTTAGACCCCTTCCCTATCCCAGAGAAGAAGTATAGTTGGACACAGTTCAATGTTATGTATTTTACACTTCGCTTGGGAAGATTAATCATTGATTGTCAAATCACATTTCTTATTTATCTAGATTTATGACTTGGTCACTGTGAGGTTGTGATGTACAGGATAAATTATCCCTTTTAAGTCCAATAACCTTCATCATTTCCCCACCCCCTTTTAGTGTGGTGCTACCACTTGCTGGTTCCATTGTTAGGAAATGACATGACTTGTCATGAAGTCTTTGCCTGATATCCTATAAGTTTCAATATATGTGTGACTTCTTTACTTACTCTTATCGTTATTTGGATCGTCTTGATGCCATAATAAAAAATAAAAATAAAAACTTATAAGACTTTGCAATCTTGCGGTGAAAGTTATGAGTAGGCCAGTGGATGACTTCACATACTTGCAATATTATTTGAATTACATAAGTCTATGTTTCTAATTACATTAGTTCACATGTATCTTATATTCTGACATTGTACATCACATAAGACTTTTGTGTTAAAATTGTGTTATTTTGGTCATATCTCTTACTACTATAAAATGCAAAACAAGGCATTTATGATTCCTTATAATGAGGCTATCCACGTTTGCAGCCTATCCACGTTTGCAAGATGATATAACATCTCACACGTCAGATGCAACAATTCGACTTCCATTTGAGTAAGCAAAAACCGAAATCAGTCGTATCTCCACCAATAATCATCTGTAAATGTCGAAGATTAGCATTCTAAAATAACTCCTCCTTACAATCTACAGCTATGTCTAGCAGTTAAAAGATTACAGCTGCAGAATTAATAATGGTATATGTAAAGGCATATGAGAAATCTATTAAATCCGATAGAAATGGACGGCAGTCTGACCAAAGTCGGAATCACCAATTGGAGAGTTTCTTACATTTTGTTAAGAAAACCTAAATTCTTGCATCTGATCAAGTAAGTCTACAATGTCTAATATCTATTTCAATGTATTAACTTTGAGTGGTTATAATTTGTTGTGTATATGATAAGGCATAAGACTCTGGCATATTAAAAAAATGCCCAATAGATGTTTGATAAAATGAGTGAAAGAGAAAGAATTGGATGTATTTTTTGTAAACACCAATTTTCCCTTAAAAGTGCCCTATAGATGTTTGATAAAATGAGTGAAAGAGAAAGAATTGGATGTATTTTTTGTAAACACCAATTTTCCCCCTGTAATATTTGGTTCCCAATTTGTAATTAGTTGGCCATTTCGTTATTTAAAGGAAATAAATATATTTTTTAGTTTTGCAATATTTCCAATTCATTATCAATTGTCCCAATGATGTGAACTTAGGAATCAAATTTTTATCACCTAAGGTTTAAATCCACGTGTAGTATCGGGCTCTGCCTGCAGGCCTAAGGCCGATGAAACGCGCATTGATTTGCAGATTGGTGTCGGATATCAAGCTGAAATACTCATTTCTACTTCCATGGAAGTAAAGAACAATGTCGTCCCCACCTATGAAACGAGGGTCATAAACTAATATCTGATTGTATTCCTAATTTTAATCCTTATCATAAAAGGGGTTCTCTCTTCCTTGATTGTCGTTATTTGTGTGTTTTGCATTGGCACAACGAAAAGTGTAGGGTCTCATGGGAAGGGAAGCCTTGTGAATATTCAGGGGTGGCCTACTTCACTAAGTTTGTACACATTTCGCCATAATGCACATTCTATGTTCGTTACAATATATAGTTCAATAAGAAAGAAGCGACAGTTTTCTAAGGTCTTGCTAATTAGCTTTATCGTCTGCACTATCACATATGTGACCATGGCCATATTGGGTTACCTGATATATGGCCACTCTGTTCAATCACAAGAATCATATTATTGTACTTTGAATTTCCCCTGTAAATGAAAATCTCAATTTCTGCCACCGCTACAATCTGCATTACAGCTTCAAATTTATTCAATCTGTATAGACTGCATTTGGCATCGCATGCACATCTTAATTCTCTATAATACTCTATTGTTCTCTTGGAAATTCTAGGTATGTGGTCGCAATCATTTATAACGAAATGAAATACTTGAGCACCAAAATGACTGAGAAGTAAGTTATAAAATCTATGTGACCAACAACAATCAAATAGAAAACATATCCAAGTGCATCCGTAGTTACACGTTCATGTACCGACAAATGCTCAATCATGATATTTAATGACGCATTAGATTCAAATTATTTGTTATTGTAATTAGTTTCTTCTCCCATACATGTTCTATTCATGATTTTCTTATATTTTCATTCACTTTGGGATCACCATCTCTTAGATCGCTTTCATCTTCATTCGGTCGATCGACAATTTGATGATATCCCAGGTGCCTCATAAGAATCAGAAATTATGGCCTTTTTAGATTCAAAATGATGTCGACGCCTCTTATATTTCTTCTCGAGTTACTGAAAAATAGACAATCCATTATGGATGGTTTGTTTAATGGTTGTTGGGCGACTTGTAGGGGATGTCCAAGTTTTCGATAGTTGAAATCCACAATTGGTTGCTATTAAAAAACAGTTATTATGTCAATTAAACATGAGTTTTCCATATTTAAAATTGTAGGGGTCCGATTTATAGAGATAGAGGTTATGCAAGCGAATGAGGTATGTGAGGGAATACTTGGGATGTGATGGGATATCTGACGAGTGTATAATTTCTTGGGAATTTGAAGTGATTATTTAGGTTAAGGATAATTTTTTTCTTTTCATCAAATGAAGATAGATGATGCGCATGCAGTGGGTTATGTATAATTATTACATTATCTTTTGAGGCAAAGTCAAAACACGCTTAATAATTTGCAGGATAACATAACTTTCTTTAAAAATTGAGGCAGCTATAAGGTAGTATTACAATAAGCTCAAATTTATTTTGATTAATTTCTTTGTCTTTGCAATTGTTTAAAATGAGAACATTTTGAGTTTCAATATTTCGCTTATGCTATATGAATGTCTTGAGTTAAATGCTTCATAAACTACACTGGATGAATATTATGGGTTTCTAAATTATGCTAATTAGAACTTTAACATTATTCAATTATTGTTAGTTTGTCTCACAGAAATGGAACCAGAGTATACTTTAGTTCATCTTTAATAAATTATAATATTTCCTGCTCTGGTTCTATTTGTCCTCGGCGGCACAGATGAGGTTGAAATCATTAATGGTGAGTAATCCACCCATGAGGATGCATATGCATAAAAAATTATCAAATGGATTTATACTATATGATCGTGGGTTGTTTCTTACTTCTACACGTGGCTTTGCATTTGGGGGAGAGACAATCAAATACGCAGGCTTTGGCCTTGGGTCAGCGGGTCGTACCCTTGGGCACTCAACAGGGCACGTTATGCGCTTGCAGAAGCATTTGTTGCCGCATTTTGAACACTTTCAGCTCTGTCGTTTAGGTTGTTTATATTTAGTCAGCAGGTCTGTCGTTGGGGCTTTGTGTTTGTGTGTATTGTTGGGTAGGAGCAGAAGGTATGGGAGTTATGGGTTACTGGTTTGTGCAAGGAGTCTGTAACATAAGGCATTAGACTCATGCTTTGAGAAACAAATCGGTAGTTCAAAGAAAATATGCTTGAATTTAATCATGTTTTGTGATCTTGACAGTTGTTTATAGTGGACAAACAATCTTGGGCACATAACCTGTCTGATTTATTAAATCCTATCGCCTTAGTATTCAATTGGCTACTTTGTATTAACTAAACAAAACTAGGCCCTGCAATATGCTTTGAAGCGGCCTAAATTGCCCCTTATCCACCTATAAACAGATTATCAGTTCGGACTAAAAATTAGTTGATCAAATATGGTTTAAGCGAGGTCACTTTGGAGGATCAATTAAGAGTCGAATACATAAATAAAAAATGGTATAAGGGCTCTTGGACTAGGAATTATCAAACATTTCAAATGGTAAATCTCCCTATAGAAAGCAATCTAAGCAACCCATGTTTAGCTCATAGGCCTGAAATTATGTTCATAGCTGAGCCCAAAGTAGATTTCACCTCTATTTCTCATTCTTATTGGAACTCTATTAGTATGATTCATTTTTCAGCTAATTAAAGAGGAACTTTGCTTCATAATATCTGCCTTTTTTAGTTCTAGCAGGACCTCTCCCCCTAATATGGTCTCTAATAATGAGTAACATATTTCCATTAAAGTTAACCTTGGTGGCCATCTCTGCTGCTTATCTTTTATATATGCTTCTTTCCTTACCTTTACTTTGGTTAAATAAGAGTGTGGTTTTCCAAGAATTTTTTAGTTTGATTTTTATGCTACCTTATTTTTTTTATTAAAGTGTGATTTTGATAGACAATGTTAAAGCCATCACAATAAAACTAGAAATGAGGAAGTGATATGAAATAATGAGAGATGAGGGGACAGAGAAGGCTTCACAAATGACGTTCTAGAGACAACCGCATAATTTCGGTGAAACTATTATCTTTATCCTGGGAATTGCAGCTGGGTTAATTAGTATAACTTAATTTCTGCTTTCACTTTTCGTGTACATAATGTTGGCTATGAGTATTGTCATTTTAATACACCAGAAATAAACTCCTTTTATCATGTAATTTATGCATAACAGTAAATAAGTATTTACATAAATGATATAAAACGATGTCTCTATGCCATGTTATATATATATCATGATATTATTCAACCAATAAAACATAATTGTTATTTTCATTCAAATTAGATGGATCTTGTATACCAATCTCGCATTGCTAGATCCCGTCGTAGGTTGATTACGTTTCGTACGCGATCAAGTAACGTACGTCGTACGTCAACACCAAGTATCGCTTTAAGTAATATGCCATATAATCTTCATCCATCGGTTCAAGACATGTCTTCCATTCGTCATCTTAGTTGTACTGCTGATAATGTAAGGAACTGAGGAAGTGCTACCACAAAGAAATGGAAGACAATTATGTCTCGAACAAAAGTAACAGAAAATGGAGATGTCATAACAACAACGATTGCTGATTACTCATCAAATGTGATTAACCATCTCGGTAACTATTGTGGATATAGTATTACCTTTGTAAACCATGCTTTGGAATCACTCCATGTTGTAACTGGACCAGGTTAGTCATTTATTAATTGTACATAATAGTAACACGTATCTATATTAGAAACAAATATATATTTTTTGTAATATAATTAATGACAATTATATGTAATGTAGGAAATATAGGGGATACAACACCAACCGAGCGTACGAATCGAAGTAAATATCATTTGAATAGCATTCCGAAAAGTAAGTACGGTATTAGTAAGCGGTCATTGAAAAAACTCATAAAAAATTATGGATTTACTTCTATTATGGTTTAACGAATGCGAAAATTTTACGATTTTATAGGAAAGTTTAAAGAAACATGGGATTTGGGTGGTCCAAGCACCGTTTGTGACAATTGTAGTGCAATTCTATGGTACAAGGAGAGAATTGATAAGAACCGTACTCCTGCGTCTCCTAAATTCTCATTGTGTTGCCAAGAAGGAAAGATCATCTTACCCATTATAAAAGTAGCACCACAGATTTTGAACGATCTACTGAATTCCGAAAATGATGGTGGTTCATCTAAATTCAAGGACAACATTAGAGCTTACAATTCAATGTTTGCGTTTACCTCTACTGGCGCTAAAGTTGATAATCAAATAAATGATGGATTCGGTCCTATGTCTATCGCATTAGTGGACAAAACCATTATTTGCTTGATTCTTTGCTTCCAATTGAAGGTCAAAGCCCAAAATTTGTGTAACTTTATATTTATGACACGGAAAATGAATTGAGCAATATAATGAAATCTTTAGGAGGAGATAGGCCGACATCAAAGTTGGATGCAAAAGTTATTTCAAAATTACTATCGATGCTTGATGAGCACAATGAGATTGCAAAAGTTTTCCGAATGGCACGTGAGCATTTTGAGAATTCAAATGTCATGCCTGTGAGAATAAGGTTGATTAAAAATCGTTCGAAAGACCCATCGGTTTACAATTTGCCTACCGCTTCCGAAATAGCAGCACTCATTATTAGTGATTTTACTGAGGAGAATGTTATGAGAGATATTATTGTTGACCATAAGTTAAATGGATTGCAAAGAATTGACGATCTTCATCCATCCTTTATGGCTATGCAATACCCATTGTTATTCCCATATGGTGAAGATGGTTACCAACTGGGTATAACTTACAGAACAAACAATGGGAAACGTAAGACTAAACGAAATTGCTTGACTATGAGAGAATATTACGGATACCGTCTGCATCAAAGAAAAAATGAAGCTCCCACCATTTTGCGCTCCGGAAGACTTTTCCAGCAATATGTAGTCGATGCATATACATGCATTGAACAAGAAAGGTTGAGGTGGATTAGAACAAACCAACAACAATTAAGGGCTGAGCTATATAAAGGATTGAAAGATGTTGTTCTTGAAGGAGATTCAATGCCTTTCGTCTGTAGGAAAACGTATTATCCTTCCATCAAGTTTCCCTGGGGTCCCACGTTATATGGCTCAAAATTTCCAAGACGCAATGGCTATTTGTAGATTCTTTGGTAATCCAGATCTCTTTATCACCTTCACGGCTAATCCTAAATGGCCCGAAATCACAAAGTTTCTTGAAATGATTCCTGGACAAAAGCCTGAGGATAGGCCAGATATTATCACACCAGTTTTTAAAATAAAACTTGATGCTCTAATGAAGGATTTAGTTAAAGGAAAACACTTTGGGAAAGTAATGGCAGGTACGTATCTTATATTTAATAATTAATGATTCAAAATTACAAATCATATTATTTGCGTTTCTAACCTTTTATAGTATGTCAATAGCTATAACAAGGTTTATATTTTATGACACCTATCTACGCAATTGAATTCCAAAAAAGGGGATTGCCACACGCCCACATACTTTTATTCCTACATGCAGATGCAAAATAACCAACATCAGATGTTATTGATAAGATTATTTCAGCTGAGTTACCTGATTGTATTAGCGACCCAGTTGGCTACGCATATGTTTCCCAATTCATGATGCATGGGCCCTGCGGGCATGCAAATCCCCATTCTCCTTGTATGGCAGACGGATGTTGCTCTAAAAAATTCCCCAAAAAATTCACAAGCATGACCAAATTTGATGATAATGGATTCCCAATTTATAGACGGAGAGATGACGGGAGATTTGTAAAAAAGATGGGAATCAGACTTGATAACAAATTCGTAGTTCCCCACAATATTGACTTGGTCGTCAAATACTAAGCTCACATAAATGTGGAATAGTATAATAAATCAAGGGCAATTAAATATCTTTTCAACTACATATATAAAGGACCAGACAGAACCACAATGGAGCTCATAGAATCAATTGTTCATAATCATGATGATTACAACAACTAAATCTTAGAGGTTGATGAAATTAAAACATTCATCGATTGTCGTTACTTATCTACATATGAAGCTTGCTGGAGAATTAATCAGTTTCATGTACAATATCGAAGCATCGGCGTTGAGCGATTGAGTTTCCATTTTCCGGACAAGCATGTTATCACTTTTAAAGATTCTGACAATCTGAATACTGCAGGATATATATTGAGAAGACTATGTTTACGCAATGGATGGCGAGGGAGTTAACCTATGCTGAATTTCCTTCAAAATGGGTTTGGGACTCAACGGCAAAGGAATGGTTTAGAAGGAAAAATTTAGGCACATGCCCAGGCCGTATAGTATAAGCTCATACAACTTCTGGTGAGAGATTTTACCTTCGTATGCTCCTAAACGTTGTCCGCGGAGCAAGAAATTACGATGAGGTGAAGACGATTAATGGTATTGTTTATCCAACATGCAAATAAGCATGTTATGCTCTTGGCATGTTAGAAGATGACAAAGAATGGCACGATGCTCTAGACCAAGCTTCACAATGGGCTACGGGTAATCAATTGCGTGACCTATTTGCTGTAATGCTTCTCTTTTAGGAAGTTGTTGATACAAAAAGACTTTGGGACAACAACTGGGAGATTCTATCAGAAGATTTGCTTCATCGCCAAAGAAAAATTTTATGCCTACCTGATCTTATTCTTAGTGAAAATCAATTGAAGAATTATGGCCTTCATGAAATTGAGAATATTTTAAACAAAAATGGGAAAAGCCTAAAAGATTTCTCGTCAATGCTACAATGATTCGAGAAAAGGATAATAGGCTCTTAAAAGAGGAACTTTCGTACGATGCAGATTCTTTGGCACGAGATCAGACTAAAATGTTCAATGCATTGAATGATGAACAATTGGATGTCTATAATCATGATGTACGATTCGTCAACGAAAGCAAAGGAGGCTTTTACTTTGTAAATGGGGCAGGTGGCACGGGTAAAACATTTTTGTACAAAAAAATTATTGTACGCTTGCGTTCAGAGGGAAAAGTGGTTCTCGCAGTTGCATCTTCAGGAATCGCATCATTGTTGCTACCTGTGGAAGAACTGCTCATTCAAGATTTAAGATTCCCATTGATATTCACGCCGATTCAACATGCGATATTCATCAACGGACTCATATTGCAGAGCTCATTAGGAAAACAAGCCTAATTGTTTGGGATGAGGCTCCTATGAACCACCGTCATTGTTTTGAAACTGTTGACAGAACATTAAGAGACATAATGCGATTCAATGACGAAAAATCTTTTGAAAAGCCTTTTGGCGGAATTATAATTCTTTTGGGAGGAGATTTTCGTCAAACCCTACCTGTTGTTCATAAGGGAAGCAGAGAAGAAATTGTAAATGCATCAATTGATGAATCAAATCTTTGGAGTTTATGCCATGTATTCAACCTATCGAAGAACATGCGGATACAAGATTCAACTTCATTTAGAGACTGGGTCCTAGCGCTAGGTGACGGTAAACTACACACAGAATCATTTAGAGATGACGAATATCCTTCATGGGTAAAAATCCCAAATTCCAACCTTATACTTAGGGGTGGAAGCGGTACGGGTTTTTACCGTACCGTACCGTTTGGGTCCGAAAAAAAATGGTTTTGGTTTCATAGATTAAAATATCAGAAACCGGTTTTACCGAAATCGAAATTACCGCAAAAAAGTTGGTTGGTTTTGGTTTTAATATTTAAAAAATCGATTTACCGAAATTATCGTACCCAATTTAACGAAACCAGAAAAAATCGTACCAAAATTACCGTACCGTACCGAATTTATCGAAACCAGGAAAAAGTTGGTTTGGGTTTTGGTTTTAATATTTAAAAAAGTTGGATGGTGTTGTTTTTGATTTTTTGGGGCTTTTAGTGTTGTTTACCGAAACCAGAAAAAACCAAAACTAGAAACCAGAAAAACCAAGAATTTACCGAAACAAAAAAAAAACAGAAGAAACCAGAAAAAAATAGAATTTACTGAAACCAGAAAAAATCGAAATTACCGAAAAAACCGAAATACCGACCGGTTTGGTTTTGGTATTGATTTTGGTGTACCGGGTGGTAAACTGGTACGCTTTGGTTTTACCATCCAGAGTTTGGTTTTGGTATTGGTATCTACTATTTATCGATCAAACCGTACCGCTTACACCCCTACTTATACCCCATTCCGATAACCAAAATGCTGATATTGTTTCAGTGCATACCCCAATTTAGTCAGCAAATACAGTGATCCAGATTACATCAAGGGTCGAGCTATTCTAACTCCGACAAACCATATGGCTAAATGTCATTCCCGGAGATGTGACAACTTATTTCAGCTCAGACTCAATATCTAAGGCTGCTGGGGACGTTTATGACCAAGATGTGCTTTTTCCTGTTGAATTTTTAAATAGATTGAACTTTGCTGGACTCCCAGGCCATATCTTGGAGCTAAAGATAGGTTCACCTATTATGCTAATGATAAACATAAACCAAAGTGCCGGTCTTTGCAATGGCACAAGATTTATCATTACATAATTATCTCCATTGGTCATAGAGGCTATAATTATCACATGATCTAATATAGGCGCAAAAGTATTCATTCCACGAATAATTATGTCTGCAACGGACTCCAAATGGCCGTTTATTCTGAGAAGACGCCAATTTCCAATTCGGCTTCCTTTCTCTATGACAATCAACAAAAGCCAAGGGCAAACTCTTGATCAAGTTTCAATATACTTACCAAAGCCTTTTTTCAGTCACAGACAACTATATGTCGCTATATCTAGAGTAACTTCAAGCAGCGGTCTAAAATTATTCATAAATAATGATTGCCAAATTGATAGACATTTGACAAAAAATGTTGTGTACGATGAGGTTCTATCATCTATATTTATAGGTATATTTGCATAATTCACAAAAATGTTAATATTGTTAATCCTTTTACTTATGATTCCACTCCCTTAATTAATTTCACCAATATGTGTTTTCTCATAAAACAATTCAGGACAATGAAAGAAGTGACAAGACTTGAAATTCTTTAACTAGGCAGGGATGATTGGACCATCTTTGTACGTGTCGTTTGAAAATGGGAATCCCAGACTCGAACTGGTAATAACCCAAAAATATCTCATGACTTTCTCTTAGTTGATGACCAGGTACATCGTTTAGACATTAAAGTTTTTATTATTGTTTTGTCGCTCAAAATATCATTATTTTCATTACTATTTATCGTTTCTTTATATATTTTTTTTTACTTACACATGGTGATTCGATACATGCAGTATTGCACAAATACTTATTTGCCAAATAAATCAATTCACTGGATGTTGGAAAAGTCCACACAATATACAATTTCAGAGTCATGGATACCAAGCATAGTTATAGGGTCTCCTCCCACAATCTAATAATTGAATTCGTTCCATCTTCAAGATTTATACATTCTGAAGGTGACAATTTCATTATTCCAAAATATCACTTCTAATTTATGGAATTTGATGAATTGAGATCTAAATTGGGCAATGACACATATCTCACATGTATTTTATATTCATTAATCATTATACAATTACCAATAATCGTTGAATTCTATTCATATATATCTATTCACTTTTTATCTCATTAGATGTGTTCGGCCTTTTGACTTCTATATCACCTGTTGAGGATCAACCGGCTAGGGGATCTATAGTAAAGAAAAGGGTTTTGAAGCTTGAAAATCAAAGGTCCTTCCTTCTTATTTTCCCATTATTCAATTCATTAATTTTCAATATATAATATTCATTTTCCCTTAACCACATACCCTATTATACAGTGGGGAAAGGATTTTCGTGACTCTATGGGCCGAAGAAACGACACTAATAATTGAAGAAATGTGCAAGAATTTCACTGACCATTTGATTGTAGTCGTTACGTCAACTACGGTGAAACAATTTAGAGGTAATTCTAATTTATTTTTAATAATATCATCTTTATATATATTCACGATTTCATACGATACATTTTAATATTCATACCACTTTTATTCCATAGGTGATTTCTCTTTGTCATCAACAAATGCATCCAGAGTCTATATAAATTCTGATGTTCAATGCATTCAAGACTTTATGACCAAGTAAGACTTTATTCATAATAATATATGTATTTTATCACTACCAGTTATGTTTTCATCTGTTAATATTTTTACATTCAGTCAGTAAACTTTTTCTCTCTGCTGCACTATGCCATACATAGGTTCACGTCATTTGTTATTCGTTGTTGTATGTGCCTCTCTACTAAGGTCAATTCCCCTCATGTCGAATTATTTCAACAAATAAAATAACTTTGCAATGTCACCAAATACACAGATATAACATGTACATCACATAATTTCACTACAAATTACAAAAAAAATCATGGATAACTTACGACATGGACCAATTGAAAAGCACCACAATACCGTTGGGACTTTATTTAAAATTATTTCATAGTGAGACTCAAATATAGCACTGTCAAACTTTCCAATCTTTTAAATGATAATAAGATGGCAACTTTGATCAAAGCCTCCTACTGATTTATGCCTTCTCGATTGAATATAGATTTTGTCTATCGGATTATATATATCTGGATTGCAACTATTTTAGGTACTATTGACTCAATATGGAGAGCCATAAATATATTATTTGAATCAAACTTCTCCTAAATTTATCTGAAGTTTCGTTTCAAAATTTATTTCTTGAACCTCCAGATGCGTCCTTTATTTAACAACCTCCAGAGTGTCTTTCGAGGCACGGGGCCGGGTTCATTGCTTTTAAAAAGTAATCTGATCTGGAATGAGAGATGGAGGTTAGGCGTTCAAGCGAGGTCGGGCGTGGGGTGGTGTTAGCAGGTGTGGGGATCGGGGAAGCATTGCAGGGGCGTCGGATGGGTTACCATATGAGGGGTGGGAAGCAGCGGCAGGGGCAAGGGTGCTCTGTGTAGCAGGTCGGGGTTTTAGGGGAGGGGGTAGCAGGTCTAGGGTGGTGGTGGGGGTGCAACCATCAATGAGAGAGAGAGAGAATAAAGAAAATTACCAAAATATCCTTTAAAATCTCACATGCACCACACATGCATAACTTTATCCGAGAGGGAGTATTTTCAGATAATTTGCTGTTCCAAAATGGCAAAGCTGATTGTCCAGATGTTGGAGTGGGGCTGGAGCTTTTTTTATCTTCAGCACGTAGCAGTGCTTATATATGCATTATCTTCATCATGATTTTCTTTTATTTTCATTCACTCTGGGTTCAACATCTCTTGGATCGTTTTCATCTTCATCCAATCGATCGACCATTTGATGATATCCCAGGTGACTCATAAGAATCAGAAATTATGGCCTTTTGAGATGGCCCTTTAGAATCAAAGTATCTGTTATTCTTATTAGTTTCTTCTCCCATACATTTTCTATTGTGCAATCTTGGTTCAACAGAATTCTGTTTGTTTAATTTTGATTCAACGTGGTCAAAGAGACCAATTGAGTATCACTTGCAATATTTGTTAGTTTGTTTATTCTTTTTTTATCTTCAGCACGTAGCAGTGCTTATATATACATTATCTGCATCATGATTTTCTTATATTTTCGTTCACTTTGGGTTCAACATCTCTTCGATCGCTTTCATCTTCATCCGATCGATCGACCATTTGATGATATCCCAGGTGACTCATCAGAACCTCAAATGAAGCTAAATGATGCACATGCATTTGGGTTATGTATACTTACGACATTATCTCTTGAGGCAAAGTAAAAAAAACCTTAATAATTTCAGCATAACAAAACTTTCTTTTAAAATTGAGGCAGCTATAAGGTAGTATTACAACTCTTTGCAATTGTTTATAATTAGAACATTTTTGAGTTTCAATATTTCACTTATGCTTTATGAATGTCTTGAGTTAAATGCTCCATAAACTACACTGGCTGAATATTGTGGATTCCAAAATTATGCTAATTACGACTTGAACATGATTTAATTTGTTAGTTTGTCTCACAAAAATGGAACCAGGGTATACTTTATTTCATCTTTAATAAAGTATAATATTTCCTACTCTGATTCTATATTAATACTAGGAAGCTACTTAATTCAGTATGAAGCATGTAATGTTACTTTGGGGCTGACTTCATCTCACATTGAAATATTCTCATTTTTAATGAAGTTTTTTTTTTTTACTTTTTGTTTCAAGTTTTTTGTTCTAACAATTATTTGCTTAATGATCTTTCATATTAACGTTTTACCCTGGATGGAACTTCGTATATACTCTTACAAAATTGTTTTTTCGTCTTTCATTTCAACTTACTTTAACCAACTTCTATTACATTCATACAGATTGCATAACGAAAATCGATCTTTCTTCCTTTCAACTAACACGACACCCAGCAGAAAACCATTTGGCCTGAAACTTTTTACAGATTGTAGCGTGATAGGAAATAGGATTATGCTTTCTGCAAACATGCACGACTGATTTTAAGGTGAAATTCCCTTGCATTGATGGTTTCCAATAGACTTTATCATTCTAAATGATTAACTGTTTTTCAGTTAGGTCTTTAACTCCTTTGATCCTCTTAATAACATTTGATCCTAAGCTCCCTGTGAGAATTTTTCTCTTCTATTTGTGCATCAAATAATTAGTCCAGAGGTTATTTTTAGAGGACATGTTCCATAAGCATTTTATGCTATTAGAAGTGATGGTATCTTCTATAGCTCTACAATTTAGGCCCTCTTCTTCATATGGGAAACACATCTTTTCCCAAGCAATTCAGTGATAGCTTTCCTTGCTTGCCCACGATAATACAGATGTTGAGTCTGATTCCATCCGTATTTTTTTTCAAACTTTTAGTCCAATGAAGTTATTTTATCTCTTTATCTGATTGCCATCTCTTACAGCAATCAGCAAACATGTAACCACTACAATCTCTAAATATGCACCCTATAGCAGCAGTCCCAGGTGTTACCGATTTTGGGTTTCCCCCATATGAGGACTGCCCATATTCAGTAATCATGTCCAAATATATTGACTGTCCATGGTCATTACTCATGTCCAACTATCTTCATTGTCTTGCTTTATCTTTATTGTTACTAACTAATTCAATATATATTTATTTTCTCTTTCTTCATACCATTGACTGCCCATGTTCATACCTTATGTCCCCACTGAGGTGGCAAATCATGACTTTTTTCAACACCTTATTTTACATCTGATTTATAATTCTGTTTACATTTTTTTATTGAAATTCGCATTGGCTTTGTTGACATCTGACATATTAGCGGTGTATCTTTATGATATATATCCAGACTTCATAACGAAAATCGTTCTTTCATCCTGACAACAGATCCAACCAGAGGCAACAATTCACATCTTCAGATTGAAGGAGAATCTAAATCCATTGAAGATATCGTATCCCTTCGTTCAGACTCTCCATATGAGGTATCCCCTTTAAAATATACATTTCCTTTCTCTCCTTTATTATCTACTTATAATATAAATATTATATATTTCACAGGTTATATATGTCACTTGCAACGCAAGAATCACAGGTGTAGAAGAACATGGTAGATGGTATTATGCAGAATGCAATCACTACAACAAGAAACTTAAACATTATATGACTTCTTTCTTCTGTGAAACATGCAACACAAACAAATATAATACCTTCTTCGAGGTATTATATTCTTACAAGTTATTTTCATTTACTGTTCTATCCATCAATTTTTACAAACACATACTTCTCCATAAATAGGTACAAACTTCAAATTTCTGTCAATGACCAAACAGCTACCACCACATTCGTACTGTTCAACAAAGACGCTGAATCTTTAATTTATGTCCAATGTTCTGAGCTTGCAAAAATTGATCATGACGTTTGCGTACGTTGTTCCTAATAATTTTTACTATTTTATCACTACATTCATTTTACGCATTCCTTATTCAAACATAATTTATTTACTATTTTCCACAGGTAACATAATATATTCACTTCCACTAGCAATCACAAGGATCACCGGCACCTCTCACAAATTCTGCCTCAAGCTCAATAACTACAACTTAATACGTGGCTATGAAAATTTCACTATGTTAACCATTTTTAAAGATTCTTTATACGAAAATACTTCAATGAGTAACCACACCATTCAAAAGATATTTTATAGAGACTCACTAATAAGTTTATATTCAAATTTCTTTTCTTACTCTAATCATATCTCATTTACATAAAAGGAAACAAATCCAGTCTCAACAACACAAGATCCAATCATTATCACAGATAATGACAGTTGCTCTCACGGAAATGATATCGAAATCAAAATTAACCCAAAAAGGAAGCTTCCTTCAAGGTATTTTCAATTTATTTTCCATTTAAATTCTATTCACCTTTATTATACAATACTTTCATAATGTTTTTTAACATATATTTTTATTTCTTTGTAGGAACATGGATGCAAGAAAAAAAAAAGGATGATTTAGCCTCATTTTCAGGATCTCATTCTTCATGAGCTTATTAAAACTTCTTCTACTTCATCCAATTTCTATTTTATCTCCTATCACAATGTAAAACATTAGCAATCTTTCAATACATTTCTACTTGGAGTTTACCGATCACTAATATTCATCAGTTTCACTGTATTTCAGTTCTTTTATTTCTAATTATAATTTCATAATTCGATGCCTTTATTATGCATTCATTTACGTCTTAACCACGCATCATGCGGGTTTCCACCTAGTCTTTATAATTTTGTAAACGCTCTACATCATTTATTTACACTGTTGAAGTAAGCCATCCACGTGGCAGTCCTTTTTGTTGAGCTTTTGGTTATCCGTTACCCATGCTTCTCTCTCTATCTTCAACTACCAAAAGATCAAACATTTCTTCTTCAGTCCTTGCAATTAAGTCTGCCTCTTCTTCTCCCTGAAATTCCAATAGTCAGCCTTCTATCCCATTGGTACTTTATAAATTGAACCCCACTCTGTTGACTAAAATTCTATCTCAGAGGTGACCCATAATATGAATCCATGTTACCTGACCCAGGGTTCTCAGACTGAGAATCCAAAGCTAATTGACGATGTGGCAAAAATACAGCACGGTGAGTGGTGTAGCTGACACTCGCGTCGTGTGCAGCACGATGGGTTGTGTTCGTCTCTCTTGAAAGTATTAGTGGAAGAAGAAGGCTTTGATTCCATCTTTGTTATCCTCATCACCACCTTGACCCTCTAAATGAAGATAAGTTTAACTTTATTCTCATAAAGTAGAAGGCTTCTTTTTAACAATTTATCCTTCCTTCATTTCCTTTTTTATCTTATTTTTCCACTTTTTTATCAACTCATATGGAAGTCATAATTGACACCATTTCATATGCTAGATTCCAGCAGAGACCAGGACCACTGTGTTGTTTATGTGCGAGTCAACTCAATTCGATGGAGACAATCCCCACACACGCCCCAATGAAAATTTCTCGCTTTCTAATTTGCAGAGCTAATGATTTTGATATACAATTTTATATTTTTTTTTGTGAACTGTTGTGCTGAAGAAAAAATTTATAAGAATGTGGTAATGATAATTTTTTTATGTATTCTCAGTTATTTTAATTTTATATTTTATGGGTTTATTCATATTTGTGCCTTTGATTTGTTAGTTTGCAGGTGATGGGATACTTTAAATAATAATAGTTTCTATGATTTATATATGCACATACACTCAATGTATAAAACAAATAATCAAACATTTGTTTTGAAATTGTAATTTTTAAAAGGTATTTTCTCAATTAATGAGATATTAGAATGCAATCAACGTAAAATTAGAGTCCTATATATGTGTATGAGTGTGACGTCGGGATTATCACAATTTTAACCGGACAAGATCACATAAGGGGTACCAGTATCGCTTAGCCCGCGCATTGCACGGGTTTACACCTAGTATAAGTTAATAACAAAAACCAAAATAATAAGTTTATTAATTATTGGACCTGAGGAACCCATAACCATTTGTTTCTTGAACTTCAATGGTGACTAAGTTCAATTTCTTTATCGTGAGTTTTCTTGATCCTTTTAGACTTTTTCTAGTCTTGTCATAGACGATCTTACTTTATCGACTCTTATTTTATCATCCTAGATCACTCGACTATTTTAGGTTGACTTGTCCTTATTTGGGATTATTTGATCATTATCTATTGCCTATTATAGGAAAATTTATCCCTCTTTGGTATTGTTTGATCATTGTTGATCAGTTCTTCATGTTCCAAACTAGTTTATCCCTTGTTGGGATTATATGATCATTCTAAATTCGTCCATTTATTGTACGCTTATTTATATTCATTTGCGATAACACGAGCACAATTAGTATTTGGATTATCTAATGTTTGACTCACACTAATTATATGCAATTGAATTTAATCCCTACAATTTTTATTTCTTGGAGTTTGGCCCCCAAAATGGCTTTTAGTGACAAAACATGTTTCACAAAAAAATTACCAAATATTTTTTGCGACCATTATTTCATGGCTAAAAGTAATTTGTCAGTAAAACCCTAAGAATTATAAATGTTGGGGACAAAGTCAATATCAAATAACTAATGGAAGCCAAACCCAAAATAACCCTTAATATATCCCATAAACCCATTCAGCACCCTAGGATGAAATACATAAACATACGCCATCGCTTTATTTGTGAGCAAGTTGAGGAGATCATTGTATCTTTGAGTTACATCCTCAACGATTCTCAGTTTTTTTATATTTTCACAAAAAATCATGATTTCTCTAAGTATGATGACCTTAGGAAATCTATAGGGGTGTGCACCATTGATTAAGTTCGGAGCATATATCTAGGTTAGGATTTTCATGTTTGTATCCATCCATTCTGCCTATGTGTACTGCATGTAAATTTTTTTATCTTTTAAGAAAAAACAAAGATACTTTTTATTTTTAAGAAATTTGCAAAAATGTTTTTTTTTTGTGATTTTGTGGACCATTAGCAAGGGAGGGTATAAGCCTGGGCTGTAGCCCAGTGCAAAAAAAAATTCGGTTAGGTCTTTAAAGTCCAAATCAGATATGAATGTAGCTCATCCCAACTTTCGAGTTTAACCCAACTCATTATGAACAACCCGACAGCCGTCCAGTCCAGTGTTAAAAAGAGAAAAGAAATCTGAAACGTGTAAGTGTTAATAACTTTTGGTTGTGTTGTTGCTTCCTTTTCACGTAACAAAACCACAAGTCCCAGCCCAGATGACTCAATCAACCACCTTGCTACAATCAAGATCAGCCCCTCGGCCAGTCGACTCCTCCTCCTCCCTCCTCTGGCACTCCGAAATTGACTCAATCCTCTTCCTTTTTATCTCTCGGGTTTGAATTCTTCTCCGCTTTTTTTTTCTTTCTTTCCATTCTTTTTTTATATATATACTAGCATACAGGCCATGCGATGCGTGCCAACATTTTTTAAATCCTTAGTTATTATATAAGATACCAACCCCACCCCTATGTATATATTGTGCTGGTCAATTTAATGCTTCTACCAGTATCACGCAATCTAAATTTCACTTTAACAATCACCATTACAACATTAAATAAAAAAAATCCAATTGTTCCAAAGTTCTGTAAATGATAACAGTATTTCAACTGTCCCTAACTCATCAACTGAAGACAAATTACAATTTCCTTGGTCTACCAAACAATATAAACAGTTACATCTTACTTTATCCTTTTTGATAACTAACAATATATAAACTTACCTTTAAATTGAGATCTCGAAATCTAGATTGAAACAAAAGTCTGAAAAATATATTTCTAGGGAACATAAATAAAGATGAAATTAATTAAACAAACGCTAACCTAAAAAAAGTAGATTATAAATAAAAAATAGTAGCTAATAGATTACATACCTTTGAACACAGTGAAATTGGAGCATAGGTTTCGAGATATCTTTCATGGTTTATATATAACCATTTGAGGAGGTTAGATGGGTACTGAAACGATGGAAATGTAAAATCATAACTTTTTCGTTCTTGAGCTTTATGGAATGCAGAGAAGTGTAACGATTCTTGATATGCAACATATGTATGCAAATTAGAACTTAGGGAAAATAATTCAAATAGACCTTTGCAATTACTTCAGTCGTGTCCTTGAAGTCGACACATCTAGAGACATTGGATATGGTAAGACACTCATCGATTAACCTAATTCCAATATTGTAACCCCTGCCATAAATGAAAGCCAAAAAGAGCAAATGTAGGCGTTGGCTAATACAAAACACAAAAACCTAAATCCTTTGGAAAGCAATCAATATATGATAGAGTAAATACATTTGATCAGTAAGCAATTAAACTTGGACCTCTACACAAAAGCAGGGAAAAAACATTGTCCCATGTAAATAGCCTTCATGGTTACATTTAAGACAATTATAGCTACTTTAGAGCATTTAAGGGATAATGCTAACATATAATTCAATCACACTAATTTTAAAACCATTGTTAAACTAAATCATAGTAAGCATGTTCAGCAAGAAGAAAGAAAAATAAATAAATCTTAGTTTGGATATTAAGCCAATTGCCAACCCCGTTTTCATTGGCGAGTAAATCCATAAAAAAAAGATTGAGAGGGATTTCATTTTTTACTATACCCATTTTCAATTTTTGTTCCTCTTTCAACCTCCTCCATAACATCACTGCGGCGCTCCATAAATCTTTCCCCTGTTACTCTTATTAGGTCTGAATCACTTTTGTTTCGTAGATCTCAATTGAAGATAATTGAAGACATTTAGAATCATGCAGACGGTTAGTATCCAATGATGACAATGCTTAATTAAGCCAATTCCCATGACTCAGTTCAAAACGATTTCAGGCTACTATTTTATATAAACTAGTTGTGCTCACGTGCGTAACACGTGTGGACGTTTCCAGATATTAATTTTCTACTGTAAATTTATGAAGGACAAAGTAATAAAAGTACTTGCAACATATTATGTAGAATCTGTTTTGTTTGAATATAACATAAAGTACCTATTATGGAGCATTAATCATTACCCCCAAAACCAAACCTCCATTCAACTGTAAACTATACAAGATATTCCTGTTCTTGCTTAGTCATTCATCAGTACTTACTCCTCTGTGCCAACCAACTGACAGGTATCTGTAAGCAACAGCAGGTAGCTGCCACTGTTGCCATCCTCTCATGCATGTGGACGATATCGACTGATGACTAAATCCTATTTAGGACTCGAATGCATTCGTGGTATGAGTAAATCCGCGTGTAGGACTTTGTCTTCAGATGCTTTTTCTGTTTGACCGTGGGTGTAGAGTGGTACTAAGGTTTATTCTGTAATTTCAGCCTTGCACATAGGGCATTGAGGCTGTTAGTGATCTTGGATTTCAACAGATACACTTGGGTAATGAATCCATTTATAAATACAGCGGCGACAATAGAAGTGGTTACGAGGTCTTGAACCTTGTCTAGGCAAATGTTACAGTCGAAACCACCGGCCGCATTATTTTCCGTTAAGTTGGTGGATTGTTTTCTAACGCTTTCGACTTGATATTGGTCTACTTTTCTACCGTACCAAAGAAATATGATTCTCATCATTGGCTTTATTAATTGTGTACCTAATCATTTGTCTCTTTTTCTTACTACCATAAAAAATTAATGTGACATATACCAAATAGTCCCTCGGACATTTTTTAATACCCATTTAGTCCAAACTTTTTTATTTTACCTCAAAAAGTCATTTGCCACATATTTTGGAGAGGGAGTGCCGCTGGCGCGGACCTCTAAAAATAAAAGGATATTGAGTGCTTGAGGGACTAAATGGGTTAAATTAAAAATATGTGTCCTTTTTAAAAAATATATATTTATAGTAGGAACTATTTAATAATTTATCCAAAATTAAAATGTTATTCACCATTTTTATAACTTACCAATCAGATGTATCCTACACTAATCACGTGGGAAAAAAATCTTCTCTCCGATGTAGGCAAAATACGACAGTGTTTTGCCAAGTGCTAAATTTTCAGGACTAAATAAATGGTACAATATGTGCCACCATCTTCATTATACTCAACAATTTAGGTCGCAACCTATAAAACCTATAAAACCAATGACAATCCCATTTTCGTTCTCTCTATATACATATATATCTAGTCTTCCATATATATGAATCCAACAATTATGAGATAATGAAAATAGTTTGAAAACTTTATGTTAAAAAAACATATATTAGGCTAATACTTTTTCATTTGTTATTTTTTTTCAATAAAGAATAATATTTTAAACTGTTTTTTAAAATATTTTTTTATTTTTTTAATTAAAAAATAATGTTTTTTTATCAAAATTGTTATGATAGTTTTAAAACCTTTTTTTATTTAAAAAACTATTATGATAGTTTAATTTTTTTTTAAGATAGATTTAAAACCTTTTTCTTTTTAAAAAAAAATATTTTTTACATAAAATTGGGAAAAAAATTAACAAATAAAAAATATTGTTCTTTATTTTCAAAACTGGTTTTTTATATTTTTTTAAGTAACACGATCACGATCCAAATAAAACGCAACGTGACATGGAGTCGTATTTTTTTTATACCAGTGGCGAGGACCATTATTTATTATTTCAAAAACAATCTTTTTACTATTTAAAAAATGGTTTGTGCCAGTGGTAAGCATATGCGATCCAACCAACTATACATACCACCGGCGATGACCATTTTTTTTGTATGTTAGTACGCGGCAACGATATGTATATGCGGTATTATAAAATATTTTAATTAAAATGTACAAAAAAATAGTTTTAAACAATTTTTTAAGTGCCTTAAGATTTTATTTAAAAAAATTATTTTATGTAAAATCCAAGCGTAGGAGTGTTTTAAGAAAATTGTTTCAAAAATTCTAATAGTTACAAAAATTCTTTTATAACAATTAAAAGCCAGTAGTTCCAAAACAGTAATTATTAGAATCATAATTTTTTTTAAATAAAATCTTTAGGCACTTAAAAAAATATTTAAAACTGTTTTTTTTTACATTTTATTTAAAATGTTTTATAATACACCACCCAAATAAAATTAACACGACACGGCGTGACACACCTCAAAATTTTTAATTTTATGTAAAATGAATATAACGCATATGAAAGTGACATGGCACGACACAAAATCTCTTATTTTACGAAATGCAAACATGATTCACTTGTCGTGTTGCATTTTAAGTGGGTTGTGTTAGTATTTGGTAAAAAATGAGATTTTGTGTTGTGTCATATTATCTTTATAGGTAAAAATAAGATTTTGAGGCGTGTCGTGTCATTTTTATTTTGATTGGGTTCGTGTTTGGTTAAAAAAAATAACATATATTGTGGCGTGACACTTTTACTTTGGTCGTGTTAGTGTTTTGTAAAAAAAAAAACATTTCATGTTGTGTCGTGTCACTTTTATTATAATCATGTTCATGTTTGGTTAAAAAAAAAATTGTCGTGTCATGTTGTGTCGCATTACTTTTATTTGAATCATGCTCGTTTATAAAAACAATTTTCAATTTAAAAAACAATTTTTTATTTGTTCATTTTTTTGCCAATTTTATGTAAAAAATTATTTTTTTTGAAAAAAAAAACAGTTTTTAAATCTATCTTAAAAAAAAAACTTCTATAAAAGTATCATAACAATTTATTAAATAAAAAAGGGTTTTTAAAACTATCATAAACATGAATAGAACAACAATAAAATTGAAAATATAAAATTTGAGCAAAAGAGAGACAACATTCATGAATGAGATAGATATAATTACAAAAATTATGTATTTGCTTTGAAATTAACAAATGCATACTTTTGATGGCAAAATATGAATCTGATGGGAAGATGAAGGAATTTGGGGAGTTGACTTTTGATTTTTAGGGTTTCCACATGAATGTATTTGAAAATTTTATTAGATGAATGTATTAGGAGAGAGAACGTATCAAGTTAAGATTCATAGAATGGTTTTAATTTAATGAATGTGTGAGACTAATATTAAGGGTATGATAGGAAATATTAATTTAATGAGGGTAGTTTAGTACTTTGAGATTTGAAGAAGAACTTCCCTCTTTTTAAGTAGTAGAGATTTAAGTAGTAGAGATACATAGATTTTAAGATTGGCTATGCTATCCATTTCTCTTAAATTAGAGGCACTGCCCTTTTTTTTTTAAGCGTCAGATTTATGCTTTTATTTTATTGATTTAGGTAGATATTTGTTTTCTTAAATATGATATATTTCGGTTTGAATTTTTTAGGTTTATTTGTATTTTTTATTTTGAATTTATTGTTTAGATTTAATTCTATATCAATTTATTGATGATTAAGTTAAGAAAAACTTTCTTAAATAAATTATTGAGTGTTTAATGTGGTGAGTGAATTTTTGAAACAAAATAAAAAAGTTTGGACTAAACACAAATTAAATAAAATTGACGGACGTTTTATTGAACGGCTCTTATAATTTTAGAGTTGGGATTATTTCTTTATCAAAGTATTTTTATAATTGTATTCATTTAATTCTGGTAAAAAAAAATTTATGATAACTTCCTATTGCATGTCTATCTTGAACGAGAACTTTGTTTGAGTATTGATTTAGATTCTATAATTGATGCATTTGAATCGTTGAAAACTCGTAGGGCACAATTTTGGTAGATTTTTTAAGTAATGAATTTTTTTGCAGTCTTTATATAGGGTTATTTACCAATTAGTCCCGTTTACTAAGTATGTTGTTCAATATGTCCTATCATCTTTTTTTTCTCCAACAGGTCCCAAGAAAAAAAAATGGTTCAATAATATCTATTTGTAAGCATACAATGAATATTCACTATATGTATAAATAGAGACCGTTGGGGCCTATTAGAAAATGTCTTGTGTAAATAGGACTTATTTGTCAAGCTCCCCTCTATATACTAGTTCGACATATTTTCGATATAATTTATTTTTGTGGATGAATTCGAATATTGAACTAAGTTTTGTTATGTATTTTCTTCTCCTTTTTAGTTTTATTTTTCATTATGAAATCATAGTTACGTGTTATCCCATCCCTTCCGGTGACCATTAGTATTGAGATGATTGAAAATTTGTGGAACAAATCATGCTATCTATTTCCTTTTTCTTGGATTAGAATTTTAGGAAACTAGTGTGAACTTATGTGTATTATAATAATATGTCGCAGCTGGGTAAAGCGACAGAGGATAATATTTTAATGAAAAAATCCGCATTGAGATGTAGTGGGTTAAATTAGTGAGTTGCGGTCAAGTGCCTCGGATGGAGATTTCGAGCGCGCGATGAGTCTCGGAATGATCGAGATAGTCAGAATTGAGTATCTGGGTGTCGAAATTGGGTTTCAGGAATTTTTGGATTAGTAGGGACTCGTAATTGAGTAAACGAGTCATTTTTGGGTTTATAAGGGACAAGCCCTTATTTCTTTCTTATAAGTCACGAGAGAGAGAGAGGAACAGAAAGAAAAGAAAGAGAGAGAGAAAGAAAGGAAGAGGAGAAAAGAAGAGAAAATGGGGGATTCTGGCCAAACTCCGTCGGATTCGACTCGAGGTCGTCGGATTTCATCCTCCAGGCAAGTGTATATTTGCTTTATTTCATTTTGTGCATTTATTTCATATTATGGTTGGTAAACTATATAATTTTGGGTTATAACCCTTAAAATAAATTTGGGAAATTTGAGTATGAGTTTACAAATTGATGTATTGTAAACTCTTAATGATTTCTGGTATTAAATCCATGATAATGGAATGTAAAAATGGTTAGAAATGGGAGAAATGATAAGTTGGGGCTTTAATGGTTTTAGAGTTTAAATCTAAGAGAAATGGTTTAATACCACAAATAAATTGATGTGTTAGTTATAAATCAGTGCTATGATGATTGTGGTGATGTTGGTTGAGATTAGAAACCATAAAAATGGAGGTTGGGTTGATATTTGGAATTTTGGAGATGATGATGAATAGTAAGGCAACGGACTTTCCGAATCGATTCGGCCCTGATGCGAATCGATTCGGATATTAGTCAAAACATTAAAATTGTAGATCTTTTTGATACGATCGCGTGGGCGCCGACCACGTATTTTTCTGATTTTTTTTGGACTTATAATGATTTTTCTACGGAAAGTTGTCCGAGATCGAAATCGTTAGTCATAAATTAAGGCTAGAATTATTTGGAGATAAATATTAGGGGTTCCCAAAGTGTTAGGACTTCTAAAGGACTTGAGGAGAAATGAAAACTTTGGGTTCGTATAAATAAATCCAAGTTATGATTTAAATGGAGAATGGATTGAGTTTTGGGTATTTGGAGATTGAAAAATCGCCCAAACAGTGCCCCTCGAACAGGCCGAATCGATTCGGGTCTAGGCCGAATCGATTCCCCTAAGGGTATCTGTAAGGCTGCCTTGGGCCGAATCGATTCGGATTTAGACCGAATCGATTCGCCATTAAGGACCTGCTTGCAGAACACTTTCCGAATCGATTCGAATTAGGGGCCGAATCGATTCGCCCACCCGAATCGATTCGCAATTAGGGCGAATCGATTCGATTTGGTCAGATTCGACAGTTTTCTTCCCTTAAGAGTATGGGAGTTAAATTACAATTTGGGTTTTTATAAGGGGGATACTAGTTATGATATCGGGACTCCTAAATGATGATTTTAAGGGTAAGTAAACCTTTAGATGAAAGAGAAGACCTTGGATTGGTGTAGGGCATAATCCAGGGAACGGACCTAGTAAACATTCGAGATGAACAACATTTGAGAGAGAGAGTTCTGCCACCATCGAGCATAGGTATTTATGTATTTGAATGTATGTGAGCTGAATACATCTGAGTAAATCCTAGGACGCGATTTCTAGGGATTTATATCTTTGGGATTAGATGTGCGTAAATCCTTAAACGCGAATAACGTACAAGTTAATTATCAAGTGAGGGAATACCTTTGGGTTTAGTATCGTGAGTGTGTGATTCCTTAAATGCTATTATTAGTATGAATTGGTACATTCGGGTTTATGTACAAGTCCTTAAATAGAGATTAAGGTGTGAGTAATATTTAAGAGAGAGAATACTTAAATATTATTATGTGATTGGCAATTATGGCCATTTATATATATTCGAAGAGCAATATATAGTATATATATACTATGTGATTAAAGTATATATATTATATGATACAAATACATATGTATCTGTGTGTGATTTGTATATATGTATTTTAGAGGCTGGTTTCCACGGCCTTTCCTTTGGTATAGGGTTGGAATAGCCAGAGTATATATTTTCTCTAGTGCGATCCAGGGAGGTTGTGCGATGTGGGTGAATCCCCTGTCTCAAGGAGCAGGGAGAGTATAGTCCCCAGGTCATTATCGTCCCGCGTTCGAGTGAGATGTGTGTAACTCCACTTGCAGGGGGAACATGACCGCCTCCACCATTGTGTATTTGTTTACCATGTCCATTGATGGAGGCTGGCTTGGTACCGTGATATAGTGAGTAAACTCAGATTTTGGATCGGCACTATGAGACCGCATCCTCAAGTTATAGCTCGTTGGGATGGTTATTGTACTTGTGTGATAGTACATTACTTGTGTATGGGAATAAGATATTACATCTCTATGAGATTAAAGAGATAAAATGAATGTGAAATAATAAAGAAATGAATTCTCATTTCGGGAGATATATCCGGAAGTGTAACATGATACGTATATAAAAGTGAGTATGAAAGTTAAAGATGAGCATGATAATGAATATAATTATATGTGTTTGTGTATATATGTATATCTTTCGTGTACTGAGGGTCTAATGGATCTCGATGTTCGACATTGCCAAGTAGTAGTGTATCGGGGGGGTTCCTTGTTTGGATTTCGCTTTGCGAGACACCCCACGCACGAATATGGCATAATGTTGAGACTAAGGAGAAGTTGAGCCCTTAGTACTTGGGCTGTTTAGGATTTCTAAAATTGGGGGTGATGGAGTACTTAGGCAGCATAGCTTGACTAGGATGTTTAGAGGGATGCGCTAGGTGTGCACTGTGAGAAGAGAGGTGAGGGGTATCTTATGGGAGTGCGATACCAACTTAAATATGAGATAAAACACATTTTAAAAATAAAGCATTTATGCACTTGCTAAATATTTTCACAACTCGGGCTCTGAACCGTTTCTATATTTTTCTTCTCTTGCTATATATTGTATATATATAGGTGTCCAGACACAGGGACGTCTGGATGATGATCCTTTCGAGTCAGACGTCTGCTACAGCAGTTGTGGAACTCTCGGGCCGAAAGCCCAATTGTTTTTATTTATTCTTTTACCGCCTTTTTGCGCGACATTCGATTTGGTTGTATTATATTTGAACCGAGTGTTCAGTTATTTTACCTCTTTCCAGTTTCATTTATATAAATTGTGTGAATGTTTATATTGTGTAGTTGTTTAAAAAAATTAGTTAAGTAAAATTTTGACGCCAGCCTAATAGGTTATTAGTAATTAAATTGGTTTTTCGATAGTGATGCTGAGAATGATCCATATGCGACTCATGTTTTAATTTGATATGGAGTGATCGCCCGGTATTTTATTAGGCGGGTTGTCACAGAATCTATGGTAAGAGTTATCGAGAGGGATGATAGAAGCATTGGTAAAAAAACTTATATGTATATGTTAATGAGAGAAAAATACGAATTATCAATGCAAATACGTACTCTCAAAGAATAAAAATAGAAAATCAAAAAGCACATTTTTAAGGGCGTGATAAGTTGAAGACCAATAGTCTTAAACATTTTATCAAGATTGTGATATCTTATTGCCTTATTGCAGTGTTAACTCGAGAGGTTAATTTTAAGTATTGATGTTGTTATTTCTTTTTTATTTTTTGGGCCTTTTGTGATCTGTTCCCTACTAATTTGTTTAGTTTGTCTGGCACCTATTAACAAAGGGTAAATTGAATATTTATAAAAAAAAAATAGCGGTCAAAGTTTTGACTGGACGGATTCCATTCAAAATATGAGCCAAATGAGCAATATAAAAATTATCGGGTGTTAAACCATATATGGACAGATTAGCAAATGTTAAGGATCCATAACCCAGTGAATATCACATGTTCTAACGTGTGGGCATATCTCATTAATTAGAGATAGGTGAATACCGAGACGTGAGGGTTGTGCAAGTTAAGTCCATTCGTAGATTAACTGATTGCTAGTTTAGTAGAGGCATCAAAGCAGAGCGCAAGGATTGGGACTTCATGGTGGTCGTAATATTGTATGCAAGTTGTGTAATCTCTCTGTAAGACCTTAAGCGATAGTAATAATTTTCGCGAGGGTTTCCTCTATATATATTTTATATCTTGTGTGTGATTGCTTTTTTATTTTTTGCATTGTTTATTGAATCACCCATATGCTAATTAGACAAGATTATTTTTTAAGTACAATTAAAATTTTGTTCAATTAAAAACATGATTTATTTTTATGGATCGTAACTAATTAAGTAATTAGTTAATTCGACTAAATCCTTTAATCACATACTAGATCATCGAAACTATCTTTATACTCTGTGACACCCTGCCTATTCTAACAATGGGTGGCCAATAATCTATTAAAACTAAATAGGAATATCAGTATGGTTCATTCTTAGCATCACTGTCGAATAATAATTAATTAGTAATTACTAGGTCTGTGTTTTTTTTCAAACTTTTAATTTTTTCAATTATCGATCTAATTTTTTTCGAATTTGGAATGACGTTGTAGTGACAATTACTGTTGGTGACAATTATTGTGCAACATAAATAAATATGAGAGAAGTAATGACCAAGAAAGAACAAATAAAACGCCAATCACACAACAACAGGTGTACGTGGTTCAGCAAAGATGTGCCTATGTCCACAGTGGTGCAGTCAGTATTATTTCTCTATATTCTGAAGAATAGGTACATAGAATACAACTTGTCCTTTGCCCCGGACCTAGGGTTTAATTTATATATGTGTATGCTAGTTAATGGAGATGATGGGTTCCTTCATATTAGCCATCTTCCTTATCCCTTCCCTTCATGGGATTGTGCTCCCCTATAACTTCTCTTCATGGGATCGTGGGGAGAGACCGGATCAATATGAAAGATAGAGGGCCTGGACTTTGGGCCGCCAGAACTGGGCTACTCGTCCAGGCCCATGGTTCTCAATTCTGGGTACCTACAATTTCCCCTAAATTTGTTGGGCCATGTTTATGGGTCCAATGAATTTAAATGATCAGCCATTATGGCTGATTTGTGATTCTTCGAAAACTGTGAAGTTGCTTTGGCGGCACCCGCTTCGCTATCCGTGCGCTATGATTAGAATTGAAGGCTTGTTGGGATAGCCACTTTTTTATTCGTCGTTTCAGCCTTTCCAATATTCTTCCTTCTTCTGAGAACTCTAGCGCCTCGTACCTTCCTCTCTGAATTCCCATTCCCATTACTTCTTAGTCGTCTTGAGCTCGTGCTTCTTCATCACTCGAACCGATCTTCTGTTTTGTAAGTTTCTTATGCCCTTTCTTTGCACTTTCTCTTTGGTTTGTAGGATTTGAGTTTTTCAATGGCGAAGATTGGAAATAGGTCAATCTCCGAGTTTAGGAAGTTCTACAATATTCCTGAGTGGGTAGATATTGAATGTTGTGCCTCCCCTCCTAGGAATGTTAGGGATATAGAGGATGCTCACTGGATCCATGTTTTGTTGCTCTCTCAGGGGGTGCTTACTTTTCCCCCTAATGATCTATTTCTGCATTTTTTTGGTTATTTTGATATTGTTCCCGCACAGTGCTCGCCCAATGTGTGGAAGATAGTAAATGGCGTCCATAGAATAAACCAGTTGTATGGTACTAGGTTAGGACTTGCTGAGATCTGTTTCTGCTATTCCTTCTCTCAAACTAGCTCAGGTGTTTTATACCTCAAAGCTAGGAGTCCTGATAGGGTATTGGTATTAAACCTACATGATTCCCATAAGGACTACTGGCAAGAGGGTTTCCTCATTAGGAATTGGCAGTTCCCTCCCCAGTTTGAAGGGTCGAGGTCTGAGAGGTTCACTGTCCCTTTTTATGGGGAAGAATATATAGGTAGATATTTGTACTGTTATTTCAACCTTTGCTGGCTTGTGATTTTTCTAACCTCTTTGCTTTTTCTTTCACAGCGAGGATAAAGAATTTAGAGCCTGCTCTCAACGAGGTTCGCATCTCGGAGTTGGTGAAAGCTTGGATATTAGGGAGCCTCTGGGTGACGGCGAGCATCCCAGGTCTGCTGCCTTTTTGCTCGAGTACAAGAACACAGGCTCCAGCTTCATAGCTCGACCTGTGGAAAGTGTGCCACAGTTTGATTTTTTGGGAGAGACTACTGCTGAGCCGATACCGTTGGACGAAGAGGAGAGCAGCTCTGAAAGTGAGCCTGCTGGTAATCTCGGTGAAGGGAGTTCTGATAGTAGCAGCTCTTCTGATTCCGAGGACAGTTCTGGTGAAGATATGCCTCCAAGGAAGAACCTGATCAGAGATGATGATGATGATGACCATGTGCTCCTTGCACAAAGGTCAAAGAAATAGAAGACTGTGTCTGGGGTTGTGGCTACAAGTTCTCGGCCTTCCTCTCAGGAGCAAGAGAGGAAGAGGAGAGAAGAAGAGAAGGTGAAAGAGAGGGAGAGAAAGAAGGAGGAGGAGAAGAAGAAGGTGGAAGAAAGGAAAAGGGTCGAGGAGAGGAGGAAGAGAGAGAGTGAGAGGAAGGAGGAGAAGAGGAGAGCTGAGGCAAGGACGAAGGCCGGGCAGACCTTAGTTCCAGTGTCTGCTTTGCCAGAGGGAGCTTCCGTGGAAATCTCCCCTCAGCTAGCTCCGGCCCTGCTTGAGAGAGCTGTCCTCCCTGCTGATCGCCAAAGGGAAATAGGTTCGGAGCATCTGTCCCTTCAGGCTAGTCCGAGGCTTGCTCTGGTAAGGTTTCTTTTCCTCTCGTGTTTTGCTGACGTCTGTTGCTTTCCTTTTCTTATATCTCTTTCTTTTTTGTAGTTCGTTACCGACTTTACTGTGCTGTATCGCTCACGCGACGAGCTGGTGAAGAAGAATAGTGAACTGGAGCAAGAAAACTCTGCCTTGAAACTGAAGGGTAAGGAGCTCGAGGCCAGTTTCAAGGTTGTTGATGCTGCTAGGATCTCGTCTGATTTGGCCCTTGCCACTTCTACTTGCGAGAGAGATGACGCGGTCAGGGAGCTGGGCGAGCTGAGGAAGGCTTATGATCTGGTATGTACGAGCAAGATGGACCTTGCAGAGAAGAGCAGAGTTATGTACGAACAACTGGAGGCAGAGAAAGCCCAAGCAGCCACCATGAAGGAGGACTCATACAACTCTGGGTGGGCTGCTGCTTATGATGATGCTGAGGCTCAGATTGGCTACATCAGCCGTCTGAATTTCAAGAAGGGCTGGAACAAAGCTCTTCTAGCTGCTGGTGTGGATGCTGAGTCTCCCTTGTTTGACGAGTACGACCCGGGTCCCAAGCCAACTGTGGACGAAGAAGCTCCTGCTCAAATTATCGAGGGTGCTGATCTTTCCTCGGATACAGTTTTTGCTGAGGGGGATACTTCTGCTGCAGCTGATAAGGGGAAGCAACCAGACACTACTCGGAAGTCTGAGGTTGCCAGCTAATCTGTTTTTAGGATTTTCTTTTGTACTTTTTGCTTGTAATCTCCAAGTTTTTTCTGCTCGATGTACTTGGCCTTTATTAATGAATGATAAGATTCTCCATTTTGTTTACGCTGATCCCTTTTTGTCTTCTATCTTTCTTTTATCTGTAGTTGGTTGATGTCGATGACTATATTCCTGTTACTTCCCAACTGGGTAGGACTCTTGGTCCTAATGCAAGCCCTGCAGTTCGCCAGGCCTTTGCTAGACTTTGCAGGTTTGCTAAATCAAGGAACCAAAAATATAAGGATCAGTCCGAGCTAGTGGCCAAGTTTAAGGATAGGCTCTAGGAGATGGGAGAGATCGGTGCTTCAGTGCAAGAAGAAGTCAGTGCACTGAGAGCAAGGTTGATGGAGGCCACCGAGATTAACTAGGTCGGGGAGTTCCTGCAGCAGGAGAATGAAGACTTGAGGAGGGAAGTCCTAAGGCTTAAGGAGCATTCGTCGAGCATCGCTTCGGCAGTCCTACAAGGTTCTTCTTCGTCGCGAGCTGCTCGGCCTTCCCTCCCGCGTGCTGGTAGGAGTGCCAGGGGTAGGAACAGGGAAGTCGAGGAACAGCGTGAGAGGGAGATGGAGGAGCTGCGCGGTGACGTTCGGCGAGCTTATGTGACTGCTGTTGGGCTCCATAGGGATGTCACCCGACTACGGCATTTGTTTAAGAACGGTCCTCAACAAGTGTGGTCCGATGGCTACGATCAAGGTTGGCTGGATGCTCCGACGAGACTATCAGAGTTCGAGGAGCTCTCCTTCATCAGAGGGTGGTTGAGCGCCCTCAAAGAGCTGCAGGTCCCGAGGAACTCGACGTTGTGGTATCGACACGAGATGTCCTCCTCCACTCTGATGCCCAATCCATTCAGGCAGGATGATCGATGGATCCCCATTGATGCCATTCCCCGGTAACTATTGGAATTGGACGCAAATGAGGTCGTGGAGGAGCTTGCCCCTGCTCCTGATGATGGAAGGAGAGCTAAAGTTGCTGATTATCTTGCTCGGAGGCTTCCACCTCCTTGAGATTTTGTTACTCTTCTTCTTTTTGATAATTGTAAATGCTTTGGGCGAGCTTCGCCGACTAAACATGTATTATCATTTTTTGTAAATATAAAAGATTAATTAAAAGTTCGAGTTTTGGGCAATTTTGCCGACTAAACGTGTTCATCCAATCCTTTTATATTTTGCTGCTTCACAATCCTTTTTATTTTGTCATTTGAGTGTCCTCCCAGTCCAGTACAAGAATACCATTGTGCCCTCACTTTACCTTTTAGTTTGTGTCGTCACACTCCCTTAGGCCTAAGTAGGGCAATTGGCGAGGACACACCTGGTATTGGATGTCATCATCCGATCAGGATTTTGTTCAACCAAAGTAGGTTTGATGCCTAAGAATACTCTGTAGGGCTTCATATATTGCCAGGGGCAATGCTAAGAGGTCTGTCGTGCTTTATGACGATGACCTGAGGAGGGGTGTTCCCCTGCTATGTCGACCATTGTGCCTGTGATTTGGAAAGGATGCGCAATAAAATATGACCATTACTAATCAGAGAGTGATTAACTGAGAGATTTTCATTAGTGAAATGAGAAATGAACTGTCCTTTCTCATAACGAATACAATAAAAGATTTAATAACAAAATTCCTAAAAATAGAACTTCTTGAGATTAGTTGCATTCCATGCTCGTGGTATCTCCCTTCCCTCCATTGTTTCCAAATGATAGGCACCCTGCAGGTCGTCTCTAATTATCTTATAAGGTCCTTCCCGGTTTGGGCCCAGTTTACCGTCTGATGGCTTCACTGTGTTTCCCAGGACCTTTCTTAGGACATAGTCCCCAACTCTGAATCTCCTCGGGTTGACCCTCTTGCTGTAGTGCTTTGCGAGCTGTTGCTGATAGCTCGCAAGTTTCACTAGGGCAAGTTCCCTGCGCTCGTCGGCTAGGTCGAGTTCAGCGAGCAAAGCTTCATCGTTCTGGCCTTGTTCGACAAGGTCGGATCTCATTGTTGGCAATCCCACCTCTAGTGGGATGATTGCCTCCATACCATATGTTAGTGAGAATAGCGTTTCTCCTGTTTCTCGCCTAGGAGTCGTTCTGTATGCCCATAGGATATGCGGTAGCTCGGTTGCCCATGCGCCTTTGGCTCGCTCTAACCGTTTCTTCAATCCAGCGATCACTGTTTTGTTGGAAGCTTCTGCTTGTCCGTTGCTTTGAGGGTAAGCTACCGAGCTGAAATGGTGCCTGATCCCGTGTTCGTTGCAGAAGTCTTGAAAAGTGCCACTCTCGAACTGTGTTCCATTGTCAGTGATGATGGTCCTGGGGATTCCGAATCGAGTGATTATATTCCTCCATACGAACCTCATCATGTCAGCATCTCGGATGTTTGCCAGTGGTTCTGCCTCGATCCACTTGGTTAAGTAGTCAGTTGCAACCAACAGATATTTGCGGTTGCCGGCAGCGATGGGCAGTGGTCCCACGATGTCCATCCCCCATTGGGCAAAAGGCCAGGGGCTTGTCAAGGATTTTAATTCGCTGGTGGGCTGGTGGACCATAGGAGCGTGAAGTTGGCATTTCAGGCATTTGCGGACATATACTGCGGAGTCCTTTTGCATGTATGGCCACCAATAGCCTTCCTTAATTGATCGGAAGGCTAGAGACCTTCCTCCAACATGACTTCCACAGATTCCTTCGTGAAGCTCGTGAAGCACTTCCTTGACATCGCCTGGGTGGACCCATCTAAGGTAGGGACCGGAGAAAGATCTTTTATACAAGTCGCCTCCTGTGGATAAGTGAAAGCGAGCAGCTTTGACTCTTATCTGGTGGGCAGTTCTCTTGTCCTCTGGAAGCGTTCCGTCCTTTAAATAGTCCTTCAAGGGATCTATCCAGCTGGGGGCTGATTCCAATTGGAGTATTGGTTTCGCGTTTGGAAGCTCGCAGTTGCTGTGAATGCTTGGGCCACTGAGGAAATCGATAGGGATAACCCTTTTAAGGATAGAATCAACTGCCGAACTCAGGGCTGCTAGCGCATCAGTGTGGCTGTTTTACCCCCTGGGAAATTGTTGGATGTTGATCTCTTCAAAGCTCGCCATTAAGTTTTTCACCAGGGAGAGGTAGGCTGCCATTCTTTCATCTTTTGGGTTATAGTCTCCACTTATCTGGTTGGAAACTAGTTGTGAATCGCCTAATACCTGCAAACGCTTTACTCCCAAAGTTTGCGCTTTTTGGAGACCTGCTATTAGGGCTTCGTATTCTGCTTCGTTGTTGGAGGCTGCAAATTCCAGCCTGATTCCTTGCTCAAGGACTGTATTTTCTGGAGTGATGAGAACAATTCCTACACCTGCCCCCTTTGAGTTGGAGGCTCTATCAACGAATAGTTTCCAGCTTTTCACTGTAGCTTGGTTGTTTTGTTCTGTTGGCTTAGGCTGGTCGAAGGGTTCTTCGCCAGCGAATTCAGCTATGAAATCAGCAAGGATTTGACCCTTGATAGCTGTCCTTGGTTGAAATTAGATGTCAAATCGGCCGAGCTCGACTGACCATTTAGACAGTCTGCCTGACAAATCCGCCTTCCTTAGGACAGCCTTGAGGGGGTGTGATGTAAGGATGATGATCGTATGATCTTCGAAGTAATGCTTCAGTTTTCTCGAGGCCATTACTAGGGCGAATGCAAGCTTTTCCAACGGTAGGTAGCGCTGCTCGGCATCTAATAAGGTTTTGCTCGCATAATAAACTGGATGTTGGATTCCTGTAACTTCACACATTAGCGCTGAGCTGACAGTATGACTGGATACAGAGAGGTAGAGGTATAAAGAGTCCGTTTGCTGTGGTATGGCAAGCAGTGGTGGAGAGCTTAGGTAGGACTTGAGCTCGTTTAATGCTCGCGAGCAATCTGGGGTCCATTCTACTGTTTTGCTGCCTTTTAAGAGTTGGAAGAAAGGCTTGCATCTCTCGGACGATTTAGAAATGAAACGATTTAGAGCAGCGAGCATTCCAGTGAGCTTCTGTACATCTCGGACTGTGCGAGGAGGTTTCACTCTGTTGATTGCATCAATCTGGTCCGGATTAGCCTCTATGCCTCGCTTGCTGACCAAATACCCAAGAAACTTTCCTGACTGGACACCGAAGGAACACTTGCTCGCATTGAGTTTCATTCGGTATTTCCTGAGGATTTCGAAGGTACTTGACAGGTTCGAGAGGTAATTCTTCTTCTCCTTGCTCTTGACGAGCATATCGTCGATGTAGACCTCCATTGTGTCTCCCATTTGATTCTTGAACATTTTAGTAACTAGCCACTGATAGGTTGCCCCTGCATTTTTGAGCCCAAAAGGCATGACCTTGTAACAGTATAAACCAACCGTCGTGATAAACGCCGTTTTGTCCTGATCTGGGGCATACAGGGGAATCTGGTGATATCATGAGTACGCGTCTAGGAAACTCATTCGTTCGTGAGCTGCGATGGCGTCTACTAGTTGGTTTATTTTCGGAAGAGGGAAGCTATCCTTGGGGCAGGCTTTGTTGAGGTCAGTGAAGTCTATGCAAACTCTCCACTTCCCGTTGCTTTTCGAAACTACCACTGGGTTGGATAACCATTTGGGGAATTGCACTTCCCGTATGGATCCTGCATCTAGCAGTTTCTCGACTTCTTTTTCTATTGCGCTGGCCTTCTCAGGAGCAGTTCGCCGTGCTTTCTGCGCTATTGGCTTGAATGTGGGATCGACGTGCAACTGATGGCAAACCATATTGGGATCGATTCCTGGCAGCTCATAGGGTTCCCAAGCGAAAACATCTATGTTGCTTCTGAGTAAGGTTGGCAAATCCTTTTGCTCTCGGTCTGTGAGTGATGCTCCGATCAGGAAGACTCTGCTGTTGTCGCCTTCTTTAGCTGTCACTTCTATCAGGTCCTCGACGACACGCTCGGAGGGGAGGAGCCTGGTCTCTTCCACTCCAGGCCTTCCATATTTTAATTGCTATTTAGAAGGAATTGCACCTTCCTCCACTTTCTCGCTGGGTTGAACGGCTTTTTTCTCTGGCTTTGGTCGGATGGCCGCTATGAAGCACTTCCTTGCCATCGCCTGGTCTCCATGTATCTCCATTACTCCCCGCTCAGTGACATATTTGAGTTTCTGGTGGTAGGTCAAGGAGACTGCTTTCATTGCATGAAGCCATCCCCTGCCGAGGATGGCCTGATATGGTGAATCGATGTCGACCACCAAGAATTCGATCATCTTGGAAACATTTCCAGCGCACACTGGCAGTACTATTTTGCCCAGAGGCATGGTCATTTTTCCAGCGAAGCCAACCAGAGGGATAGTGGTTCCCTTTAGGTCGACGATGTTCAACTTCAATTTCTGGAACAGGTCGATGTACATTACTTCGGATGAGCTTCCTTGATCGACGAGCAGCTTGTCGATGTCAAAGTTGGTTATCCTGAGTGTAATGACCAAGGCATCATGATGTGGGGTCCTTACTCCCACTAGATCTTCATCCGTGAAAATAATATGGTTGTTGTAGTCGACGTCCTCTACTCGTCGACGTTTTTCTGACTGTGATTTTGCAGAATCAATCTGAAAAGCTTGCATTACCGCTGTCAGCTTCTTTACCTCCATTCGAGCTGAGTTCCCTTGTATTTGCTTGACGTCAGATACTCCATGGATTACTGTGAATTCATGTCCGGCATCATCCTCCAACGCGTTGTCGGGTTTTGCCTCTCTGTGGGCAGCCACTTTCTCTACCTTCTTTTCCACAAAGTTATTCAAATGCCCAAACTGGGCCAACTCCTCGAGGTGGGACTTAAGAGCCTTGCAGTGCTCGGTCTTATGCCCTCCCTCTTTGTGGAAAGCGCATATTAATGCATTGTTTCTTTTCGTGGGGTCTCCTCCCATTTTCCGGGGCCATTTGATGAACGGCTCATCCTTGATCTTCGCGAGAATTTTGTAAATTGGCTCTTTGAAGACAGTGTTGACCGCCTAGAATGATTTTGTTACGTCAGGGTTCCCTCCTCTTTTGGAGCCATTCTTGCTCCCACTATTTCCTCCTTTCTTCTGGTTTTCAACTTTCTCACTTCCCTTGGTAGTGAGCTTGGCTCGACCGTTCTCTCCTACAATAAGGCGGGTGACGTCTTCCACCTTTGCGTATTTCTCAATTCGGGCCATCAGGTCGTCAATGGTCATAGCTTCCTTCTTCGTCAAGGACTGGTAAAGGAGGGAAGAGCTAGGTAATCCGATTTTGAAGGAGGCCACTGCCACCTCTTCTGCGCAATCCTCAATCTCGTTGAATAACTCCCAGTATCTCTTCGCATAGTCTCGGAGTGTTTCTTGAGGCATTTTCTTCATGGTTAACAGAGCATCCATCCTGTTGGGATGGGAGCTGCTGGTGATGAACCGGGCCGTAAAGAGCTCGGCCAGGGATTTGAAATTTTTGATGGATCGGTGAGGGAGTTTTTCAAACCATTTTTTAGCCACGTCATGGAGGCTCGAGGGGAAAATACGGCACATCAGTGCATCCCGGTGATTCCAGAGGGTCATGGCCTGCCGGTACTACCTGACATGATCAATGGGATCAGTCTTCCCTTCGTAAATCTTGAACCTTGGAATGGCAAATTTTTTGGGAGCCTCTTCCTCTTCAATTTCCTCCGTGAAGGGTGACTTCATCTGGGTTTTGAGAGCTCTCCTGGCGAGTTCTCTGGTCGACCTGGTACCGCGGTGAGCTGGATGCTGGTCCATTTCTCTGCGGACCAGGTTCCGTATGTTTTCGTCGCTGCGAGCAGGGCTCTAGTAGCGGCGAGCTTTTCTTAGTTGTTCGCGGAGGTTGTCATCTGAGTCGCCACCTTCTATCCCTTGATATTCCCGCCTAGGGCTCCTTCCTCGGCTGCGAGATTTTCTCGCCTGAGGGCTAGGAGTGCGATAGGGGTGTCTCCTGGTATCAGGACGTAGTTCCTTATCCAGTCTTTTCAGTCTCCTTTTCAAGCGAGCATTCTCAGCCTCGTATCTGCGAGAAGACTCCCTCTGCTCGTGGAGCCTTGCCTCATATGCATCAATCAATCTGGATATCTGCGTGGACCTGGTCGGTCCTTGACTTTCTTCTGAGGCTGGCCTTTCTAAACGAGCCCCATGATCTGAGCGTCGGACTTCAGACCTAATCCCGCGAGGAGCAGGTGGCTCTTGAATGTCTCCTGCTTGAGGAGCGTTGCTGCTGTGACCAGACATCTTAAATTCTTTTCTTGGCGTGGGCTCTTCTCAGGGAAAGATGAACGTTTCCCACAGACGGCGCCAATTGTAGTGACAATTACTGTTGGTGATAATTATTGTGCAACACAAATATATATGAGAGAAGTAATGACCAAGAAAGAACAAATAAAATGACAATCACACAACAACAGGTGTACGTGGTTCAGCAAAGATGTGCCTACGTCCATGGTGGTGCAGTCAGTATTATTTCTCTATATTCTGAAGAATAGGTACAGAGAATACAACTTGTCCTTTGCCCCAGACCTAGGGTTTAATTTGTATATGTGTATGCTAGTTAGTGGAGATGATGGGTTCCTTCATATTAGCCATCTTCCCTATCCCTTCCCTTCATGGGATTGTGCTCCCCTATAACTTCTCTTCATGGGATCGTGGGGAGAGACCGGATCAATATGAAAGATAGAGGGCCTGGACTTTGGGCCGCCAGAACTGGGCTACTCGTCCAGGCCCATGGTTCTCAATTCTGGGTACCTACAGACGTCTTAGTTTGCCGATTTTTGATTTTTCGATTTCCAATTTTTCCAAAATAAATCAGATCGAAAATTGAAAATAATTATGAATTTCCAATTTTTTCGATCCGATCTTTACAAAACTATGCCCATCCGATTTTTTCGAATTATTTTCTGATTTTTTATTTTTCCCATTTTTTGAAATTTTCCCAAATCTAACATCGGTTGGAAGAGGATGAACGCTCCAAAGTAGCGCTCTATAAAAGAAGATTATTCACCTAACTTCTACACAAATCCTCATGTATTTACATATTGGGTTAAACCCCTTTCATTGTTTCTTTAAAATGAGAATTTTGAGTAATTGAAAATCCTAAATTTATTTTTTTTGAAATTTCTAGATTTATAATATATTTTATGAATTTTTTATTTTTTTTTTATTTTTCTGAATTCGATTTTTTTTAATTTTTCAAAAAAAATCGGATCGAAAATTGGAATAATTATTTTATTTCCAAACAATTAAAAAAATTTCGAAGAGGCATTTTTCAAATCGATCCGGTCGAAAGACACGCCCACTAATAACCTATTAAGCCCGGTGTCAAATTTTAAAACTTATTACATGCTTGTTAAACCATTCACCCATATAAGATAAACATTCACAACAATAGAACATAATGAGTAATCATAGTATAATTAAATAAATAATCGAATAACTCCCAGTAAATCCCAAATATAATCATCCAACTGATAAATGAAATAATATAACAAAGTTTGATAATTAAAGATATCCAACTATGGGCGACATGCCTAAAAGAAGTACTGGAATAATCATCCTAACTAGATAGAATGGAAAGAGACGTTTAAGTAAATCATGCATGCATCCACAGCCAGTACAACATCATCTAACTGGAATGACAAGCTAACCCTGACGTTCTTATGGCTGAGCACCTAAAAGGTTTTGAATTTTTTTTTAATATGGGTGAGCGCCCAAAATATTTTATAAATATTTTCAAGTATTTAAATGCATTAATAAATATGCAAGAAGAATTATTCATGTTCATTTGGTGTCTCACTCACATGATATTATCCTCACCCCTCATCTATAGTGCACACTTAATGCATGTATTTTAATTACTTAATTATTCTACCCCACCTAACTAGTCTATCCATCCTTAACATACTCCAATATGTTAAACCTTTAGCCCAAATGTACTACACGTTTTTTACTTTACTTTATTTATTATGTAGCTATCACATAAGCTATAGTGTATTATTCCTCAATTATTTTCATACCGTTACATAGTCAACGTAACTACCCACTAATTATAATGTTCATACAATCATTTGAGCACACATATACATATAACACTCTTTTATACTTATATACATAGCATCTCTGAGCTGTCCTCCCAGATGAATTCTTAAGTATGCTATCATGCTCCAGGTACGTCACGTAGCACTCCTGGGCTAGCAGGTTAGAATTTCACTACCGATCCAAAATCGTAAACATATAAACTAGAGGCGGTCATAGACATACATACGTGGGTCATAGCATACCACATTACCCCAATCGGACTCTAAACTCACCTACAGTAGTCATGCAACAGTCCTATGACCTGGAGAAACGATCCAACACCTGCCGATCAATGCCAGGGTGGACCTCCCACTACGCGTAACGTCCAACGATAGAATAACTATAGTAGGTATGCTCACATAGCAATCACACACACACACACACACACACACAACGATAGAATAACTGTGTGTGTGTGTGTGTGTGTGTGTGTGTGTTTGTATGTGTGTGTGTGCTAGCTTTACTCTGTATGTATACATATATAAAATCGACTACCGTGCATAATGTCCCTTGTAGCACTAGCCCACAAATCCCAAGTATATCCCGACTCCCAGATTTTAACAAAGTATTCACTTACTTATGATTAATTCTCTAACTTCATATTTTTCTGGACAACATGTTTTTCTACCTAAGCACTTAACCTAATCATTCCTGAAATCCAACCCGATTTCACAATTATTACCTAAGTACATTCACCCTAGTACACCCGTAAACTTCTTACTCCAAATTGATCCCCGATTAACCTAAGGTACTTCCTAACCTTCCCTCTATATTTTCGAAAGTCAAATTCCCTCTCTGGGAATCCTCAATCCATGTCCAACCCCAAACGATCCATGAAAAATCACAAAAGGCAAGGGAGACCAGCTCGGCAAACCGAACCGATCCACTGGATGGACCAAATCGATTAGGTGAGAAAATCGGTTTGCTCCCCCGAGCAAACTGGTTCGGTTTTCTGGGCAACCATGATGAACTTTGGATGGGATTTTCCCTTTTCCCTTCAACCTTAAGAGTGTAAACCCCGAATATGATTACCGACCAATCGCAAACATAAATTAACATGTTTCTACGTATGGGTCATCCAGAAAAACGTCTAATTTATGAGATCACCAATTTACATCAAGATTCATGCATGGTTTAAAACCCTAATTCAAGATCCAACCTTTTATTTCTTAAATAATTCAATAAGTAATCTGTATCCTTCTAATCATATCACGTCTATTATGTTATCATTATAAGATTCCTCTTCGGTGATTTCTTTAATCAAAACCCCATTTTTCATAGTTCTCCCAACCCAAAAATTATGTTCTTCCGACACCAATTTTACATGAATATTTAAAACTACAAATAACATTAAAGAAAAATAAGTACTTTCCTTGAGAGTGATGAATTCTTTATATTATCTCCTTAAGTTCCTCTCGTAGCAATGTTCTTGAACCCGGATGAGCTTGATCTCCAACTTGGATCCGTTTTTCTTCACATTTCTCCCTTTTCAACTTATCTTTTCTCTCTTCTCTCAAAACCCTAGATTCTTGAATGCTTGGATAGTTGTCCTAACTATCCACCTTACATAAATATAAACCTAAGCCCTCCAAATCCCGAACGTAAGTTAGCCCTGGTATGTAAAACGACCCGAATACCCTTTTACAGCTCCCGTTTAGCCTAAAAAGACTCCGAGACCCAATTATTACCCCCGAGTAACTATTTTTTATTATTTCGATCCATTTCGGACAATTCACGCACTCGAAATCACCATCCTAGGTTTCAAACATTAATTTTCATCCCATGCCCGACACGACTCTATCTTTGTGTCCCGAATGCGATACCATTAAACCTATCGCTTTTACTCATGACGTAACATAATTTAACATGTTTTCATTTACTTATCACACAAGTAAATATAATTACACATAAATATTAATCCTTTTATTCACTACTTAAGTCAATTTATTTCATGATTTAATTAAATTACGTGCACATGTGTAATTTGAAATTCTTTAAAAAATACGGGGTGTTACATACTTTCCCCTTAACAACGGAATTTCGTCCCCAAAATTCGAATGTACCTAGTACCAAGAGCTCCAGACACTTTTTTCGCATGTCATCCTCACACTCTCTAAATTCACTTATGGAAACATTGTGGTGTCCCCACTATACACGCGCTAACAGTATTATCTTGACTGGAGTTTTATTCACTATGACCCAAAATGGTGACAAGTCTCTCCTCATAAAAATGTCCGACTACAAGCTAATCTCCTCTAATGTTATACGTCTATATACCTCGTCATACCTCGTCATTCTTGAGACATATCCTTGTTGAGGACACACAAAACGCATCGTGAACCCGGTGCAAATGCCCAAGTAAGATGAGCCTATTGACTCACTTAAAATATTGTATAGTGCAGGTGCACGCTAATCCCGAGTGTAGTATAAACCCGGTAATATCGGAGTCGATCTCCACAAGTAATTATATGAAGCAAGGTAGATAGGTAAAAGTCAATACACAAGAAGTATAAATAAAGGAAAAGATAATTTCGATTTTGAAAATAATAACGAACCAAGGCGAACTACAATTATGGGTACACTTAACTAAAGACTAATTGAAACAAGCGAGATTTATACCACGGATGATAAACTGATTTCTAACAAAAGGTTGAGGAGCATTCCCCCACCTCAAATGATCGCAGCCCAAACGATTCTTAGGATTGAATCACAATTAAATGGGAATAAAATGTTGTTCTCAACAATCCACATGAAAGGCATCATCCGAACAATATGAAATGAAGATTTCAACATATTATCGAACAAATTTGTTGATGTTGGAGTTAAGTCTTAAAAACAATTCTTACACGATAAGAGAAGCTAGAATCCTATAAAACTCCAATACCAACACATACACCCAATTATTAGATTCAAACATCAAACCAATTAAGAAATGAAACCATCCAAGGTAGGTTTATGATCCCAACCTAAGGAAATTAGTTACTCATAACAATAATAGTGCATTCACATAAACTGGGATTAATTAAGAGGGTAAAGCCGTTATAAAAGATAGAATTCAAAATAAAACAACTATATTAATTAACCAAAGAGTGTTAATAGCCAACAACACACAACAAAACTAATCTTGGGTAACTTACAAACAATGAAATGGAGAGAGAAAAGTAAGAAAATGTCACAAACCCTAAGAGAGAGAAGAGAGCACAAATGCAAAATATCTATCTTTCTAAATCGATTGAAAAACAAAGTCCCTTTACAAAAACACACCACTTGCTATGTATAGTAGGTGGAAACAAAACCACAAAAGAGGAAAGTAAAACAAAAACCAAAAAGGAAAACCAAAACTAACTAAAGATGTAATTGGAAAACTGAAGGGGCCGGTCGACCGTGGGTTTGGGACCGATCTACCGGGGGCCTGGAACTCTTCTTGATGCATTAATTCAAAGGAAAAATCCAAGATACCAGTCGACCTGGGGTCATACGTCGGTCGACCTGGGGTAAATTTCAAGTGGGTTGATATTTTTTTAATCTCACACAAAGGGACCTCATAGAAAAATAACCATAACTTGACCATTAGGGACTGGATTGATGAGTCTTCGGAGGCTATGCGAAGCGAACTCAAAGAGATATGATTTCATGAAGAGTTAAGGTATGAAGATAGAACACAAAAATGAATAAATTACCCCCGAAGTTGCATAATGGATCGTAACTTTCCCGAAAAGCACACATTTGCACCGTTTAGCATTCTTATACCTACAGAAACTCAAATAAACCATACAAAGCATATGTATAACTAGTTAAAGGTTATACAGTATAAGAGCTTTAAATGTGTAATAATGGTCACAATTATGCGTGCATGCATAAGTAATAGGAGATAATATATAATATTCGTGACTAATCACCTATACACATCTGGCCCTATCCCATGATGATAAGAAAGGGCCCACATACCTAGGCACTAACTACACTTCTTCACAAACCCCATCATTCCCTTTATGGGGGATATACACCATAACACCTTAACACTCACATCAAACTTCAAAAATCTTAATTTACTACCCTTTAAGTTCATAATATACATCCTCGACATATCCTCCAACATTTTAGTCACCCTTCTCGTATGTCCATCGGTCTTTAGGTGATATGCCTTGCTCATACGCAACTCCGTACCCATAGCCTCCTGGAAGCTCTACTAAAAGTGGGATACAAAGATCTAATCTTAATACAAAATAATGTTGGGCGACACCTTGTGCCGTCTCACTCTCTTTCTACACTGAAATGTTAGGCACACTGCCTGATCATGTAATTAACTTGAATTAGTAAGAACTGCTCCACCTCGATCAACCGAGAAGGTATCTTGACCACCCTACGACTTTGGTAAACTAAAATAAAATTCATCGGTATTCACTCTTATTCCCTCACTGGAATCTCCAATCATTGCAAAACTCTGGTTGATCACCTAGGATCAACCTTCTCCATCTAACGATTGGTGCAACTGGAAACAAATTTTGTTATGTCTCGCTTCACACCGACCCATGTGTACTCTACCCAATATCATCTGGTACATCTTATCATCTTCCCTAGATATACCAAAACCATTACCCACGTGTCTTCTCCATAATCGCAAACTTCATAGGTCCTCCTAGTCTAAGACAATCAACCTCCTATTTATGCGCAAGCCACCCTCAGAACTGATTGAGTACGACTCCGCTCTACCTTCCAAACTATTGGGTCCTCCTTTGGCAAGAAGGATCCCTTATTTATGTCTTCATAGTCCCCTTACCTATCTCGAGTGTGCTGATTCTTCCTGCTATAAATGCCCAGGCTATCTTCACCCCTAATCAAGTCTAGTCCACCTCACCATTCCAAATATACTGCTAATTGTCCTATAGGTATACGGCTCCACTCATTTAATTCCACGTTACCTTATCTCTGATGACATTGAATATCAAACTAACTAGGACGCCCATACACCTTATACCATGTGCATACACGCATAGATACCTCCAATGTAACCTACATACACCAAAATAGGGCCTCACATGCCTTGCATTACTATATACTAAAGGTAGACTCGATTACCCTAATAATTGCGATTTTATCTTTCTCAAATTACCCCACTTATATAATAGTGGTAGAAATGTTCCCGAGTGCTCTTATTACAATGCTACTTAGCCCCGCTGGCCTAAATTATATAATATCTCTCTGATCAAAATGTTATATCTATATATGTGTAATGACTAATCTACTAAATTAATGACCTAAAGCCCAAACATCTCCCCAATCCCGACACCTACTAAGTTTCATGAGTTGGATGTCTCGCAAGCGAAATCCAAACATGGAACCCTTCCGATACACTACTACCTAGCTTTATCAGTAATCGAGATCCGTAGGTCCAAGACACATTATCGAGACACTCAAAAATCCTGTCTCCGAAAGTCACTAAAATTTAATTATCATCTCCCACATATCTAAAGGAGTCTTACAATATGGTGATCACACTATCATTAAGTCCCATTGGCTAAGTCAATAGCAAAATCAATCTTTCATCTTAGCAGTAACCCCGATATCCACTAAAACACATTAATATAGTCCCCGAACACAGGGATCGAATATAACAAGACAACTATACTCTAAGACGTATCCTCCCCAATATAATATAAATGTGTACTCAACACTTACTCATGACGAGGCAATGGGAAAAGAAACACATCTTGCCCTTGAATAGCGAACACGATAGCCTTACTGTAACATTCCACCATCGCTCTACACATTGCTAACCAGTCCATACACAAGATAGCATCATCCTCATACATCTCTAATATGAGAAAATCAACTAGAACATGACCTCCCAATGTCCACACCCTCTCCCATGTAGATGGAGCGAAAGAGAGCCTCGTCTCCCAACAATAGAAATACACTCATAATAATAGATGGAGTTATATCCACTAAACCTGTCTCACGTGTGAATCTAGCACAAACAAAATAATGTGACGCTTATGTGTCCCCGAAAACCTTCCTTATGTACCCATGGATAAGAAAATATACTCCCAATCGCTAACGACTCTACTGTAAAATTGGTTAACAGACGTAATATAAACGCTAAAAATGCCCCTGGCCCTATGGAGGAGATAATGCTGGAACTTCCAATGGGGCTGGAAGTTACTGCAACTGTTTCCCCGACTAGGCGTCCTGCTCATGAACCCTAGCCCTACTCGAACATGCATGCCACATGTGGCCTTTATCACTACATAAAAAATACCTCCCTATGAAATTTGACTTCCTCTGGCCCTGCAGACCCTGACGAGGTTTCCCTTGTCTCTAGCTCTGTTGGACCCAATATCCACGGCCATGCCGACCTCCAGTATGGTTCTAGTAGATCTTATTCTAACTACCATTACCCTTCCTAAATCTCTTAGCCGATTCCTTCTATTAGGAATTCCTCTCACTCTTTCCCTGCTCCTATTGTGGCATTCTGCTAACACCGTTAGCCCCAATCTTTCCTTGTTGTCTAGACTCTTTGGCTCTCTTTTCTCCCCTCAGGTGGAAGTGATGATCTTAACAGTGGAGTAACGCGGCATTTACGACCTCAGTGTAGGTTTGTAACGTCAGATTTCCCAAAAAGTGCTGGCAACTCCTCTAAGTGAGACCATTAATGAACATAAGAACTCTCTTATCCTCTATATTTACCTCGTCTAACACAGAGTTTGCCAATCATGTGAATTCTTCATCATACTCGGCCACAATTCAGCCCTTCTGTTAAAGGTCAAGGAATCTCCGTTTGAACTGCTGACGAAAAGTACTTGCGATCAAATAACACCTAAAACTCCCCAATGGTCATGGTATCTCTCTCCTCAGATGTGGTGACTGACTCCCACCACTGCAATGCTACTCCCACAAGCTTAAAGGTAGCCAAAATCTACTTTTAAGTGTCACTGGACTCAACCATACGAAAATGTCTATGGATGTCTTTATTCCATTTGTCTATCCACAACAACATCTGCGCTCCCCCGGAACTCCGATGGATGGACCTTTTGGAAGGCCTCTCTAACCCTCTCCCACACCGATGGCATTAGGTGGACCTGTATGACTAGTGTCGTTGGCTATTGTAGTTGTACCTAGGGAAATTATTATGCCATGGCTGTCATCGCGGCATTGAACGCCTATGAAATAATTATGGAAACCTCTATAACTCTCACCTTCCCTTGTGCAACCTACGGCTCCTATTGAGCCTTTCCTCCTGTGGCCCTCTTAGTAGCTCGAGCTGGTCGTCCTCTTCTGTTGTTTGTCATCTAGACCAAACTGAATTCGTGTGAGATCTACTTCAACTATATATACTATAGCAGAGGAATGTAGCAGCGCAATACGAATAAATAGTCCTAAGAATAGGGATCTACATCAAAGAAGCGCAACATTGAAAATGTAGTAAGTGAGCACAGATCCTAAGGACACTAGAACCTGATGCTCTAATACCATATGTGATACCCCGCCTATTCTAGTAATGGGTGGCCAATCCTCTACTAAAATAAAATAGGTATCTCGATACGGTTCATTTTTAGCATTATTATCGAAAACTAATTAATTACTAATAACCTATTAAGGCATGTGTCAAATTTAAAACTTATTAACATGCTTGTTAAACCATTCACCCATATAAGATAAACATTCACATCAATATAACATAATGAATACTAATAGCATAATTAAATAAATAACCGAATAACCATCGATAAAGCCCAAGTATAATTATCCAATTAATAAATGAAATAATATAACAAACTCTTATAATAAAAGTTGTTCAACTATGGGCGACATGCCCAAAAGAAGTATTGGAATAATCATCCTAACTCGATAGAACGGAAAGAGGAGTCTAAGCAAATCCTGCATGCATCCATAGTTGCAGCAACATCATCTGAATGGAATGACAAGCTAACCATGGCCTCCCTGTGACTGACCACCTAAAAGGTTTTTGAAATATTTTTTGTACGTGTAAGCACCCAAAATATTTTTAAAACATTTGCAAGTATCTAAATGCATTAATAAATATGCATCAAGAATAATTCATGTTCATCTGGATTCACACTCACATTAGATTATCCTCACCCCTCATCTAGAGTACACATATAAAGTATATGTGTACTCAAAGGATTGTATGAACATTAAATTATAACTAGTGGGTACATATAACAAGTATGCTATCAGGCTCCAGGTACGTCACATACCACTCTTGGGCCACCGGATCAATATCTCACCACTGATCCTAAATATTAAGCATATAAACTGGAGGCAATCATAGACATATATTTATGGATCATAACCATACTACATTATCTTATCCGAACTCGAAACTCACCTACAATGGTCATGTAACAGTCCTATGTTATGGAGAAATGACCCAACACCTGTTGGTAAATGCCATGGTGGACTACCCACTACGCGCAACCTCTAACGATAGCATACCTAGAGTAGGTATGTTCACATAGCAATATATATATATATATATATATATATATATATATATATATATATATATATATATATAGATAGATAGATAGATAGAGAGAGAGAGAGAGAGAGAGAGAGTCTCCTCTAAGGACTCCTCATAGTGCAGACTCCAATATATACCATTTTTAAATAGTAAAAAATAATTTTTTTATGAAACTTAATGGATTTGATCTCCACAATGAGAAAATCATCTCTAATTGTTTTCATCTAAAAATTCAATCAAAAAGTGGGTGAGATGAGGTGATATGCAAAAAATGCATAAATATGAATTTTTGATCGTTGAAATTTTGGTGATCATCTTACCCACTTTTTGATTGATTTTTTTATGAAACTTCATGGATATGATCTTGACAGTTAGAAGATCGTATTTATGACATTTCATGAAAAAATTCAATCAAAAATTTGGTGAGATGATCGCTAAAATTTCAACGGCCGAAAATGCAGATTTATACATTTTTTTGCATATCACCTCATCTCTCCCACTTTTTGATTGAATTTTTTGATGAAAACATTTGGAGATGATCTTCTCACTGTGGAGATCAAATCCATGAAGTTTCATTAAAAAAATTATTTTTTTACTATTTTAAAAAAATGGTATGTACCAGAGTCTGAATCATAAGGTGTCCTTATAGGACACTCCTTGTATATATATATAATCTAACTCTCTCCTTCTCCCTCTCCCTAGACAATTTCAAAACCCTAGCTGCATGGCAACGCATGCAGCCTCCACCTTGGAGGCTTGCACGCTAAAAACATCCCATCAAGAACCTCTTGGAAAGGAGACCAAAATAAATAAATCGTTTGCTGAAGTGGTTGGCAAACCTGAGACTGATTCACGTATTGCCTTGAAGGAAGTGGAAACTTATAGAGGTGAAACAGCCATCTATTTCTCCATGGAAGATGTCACAAAACTATCTGAACCCTTTAAATATACAGTGGTTGGAAAGTTCTCTCATAGACGTCCTACCATAGATAATATCAGAAAGGTTTTTGCATCAATGGGGCTTAAAGATGCTATCAATATAGGAGTGATTGATTCAAAACACATTCTGATCTGATGCTTTCATGAAGAAGATTTCCTCATAATTTGGCTACGAGAAACTTGGTATATTCAAAGGTATCCAATGAGAGTTTTCAAATGGACGTTTGATTTCAATCCATAAAAAGAATCATCCATAACTCCGGTATGGATTAATCTTCCTCTCCTCCCTATACACTTATATAACAAATCTAGCATATTCTCAATCGCTAGCATTTTTGGAAACCCTCTTAAACTTGATAGCCCTACAGCTGCCCTAATAAGACCTAGCCTTGCAAGGATATGTATTGAGATTGACCTAACCAAAACTCTAATCAATAGAGTCTGGATAGGCTACGGTGAGGAAGGAATAGGCTTTTGGCAGAGATGTGAATATGAAGATATACCTTTCTTTTGTAACATATGTCACAAGAAAGGGCATGATGTTCATGGTTGCTTGTTAAAGAAGAATAAAGAGGAGACTAAGAAAGATGGTGATAGTGCTACCAGATATTATAATCAGGAAAAGCGTGTAGAACCTATTGATCAGATTCCTAAGAAACAAGAAAAGATGTCCACCAAAGAATGGATCCAGAAGAGTTTTGGGCAGGAAAGAAATCAAGAGAAAAAACTAGGAGATAAGAACAACATCGAAGATGGTCAAATAGTGGAAGTTATAGAAGAAGATCAGCAAAACCCAAATCGAGTTGCACATGAAGAGGCCATTGTTGATCAAGAAATGATAGAGAATGGTGTAACTTGTGTTAATGAAGAAGTGAATGAAACTCATGAGGAAGAGGAGGATATAGCTGTTATTGAGGATCTTGGTAATGAGAAATTAGAAGAGGAGGAAAATCCTGAGTTGAGGGCAAATGAACCCTATGATTCTCTTCATTTCTCCCCAAGGAAAATCCCAGGTGAAGAAGCAAGAAAGAAGTTGAATCCAAATGAAGAATGGACTAAAGTGTCAGGCAAAAAATAGAAGATCAAGAAGTAGTTAGTTCCTTGAGAGAATAGGTTGTTAAGGTCATCATCTAAGAATCAAACCTCTTATCAGTTTAAATGATGAAGCTATTAATATGGAATGTGAGGCGGTAGGGAAAAAAGGTGCAAGTAGAAGAATAAAAGCCTTAGTGAAGTTGAATAAGCTAGTCATGCTGGTTTGTCTAGAGCCTAAAGTGAACAGTAGAAGACTTGAAGAATTCAGAATAAGATTTGGCTTTCAATCTGCGATAGCCAATGAATCCAATTCTATTTGGTGTTTCTTTAATTTTGACATTACAGTGGAAGTGAAGTCTCAAATGTCTCAATGTCTGAGTTTGAAAATTTCTCATCCTTATGTTCCTACTGCAATTCAAGTTTCTTTAGTGTACGCTAAGTGCACTAGAAGAGAAAGAGATGAATTAAGGGAATATTGAGGTACCATTGGTACTTTGGAGCCTTGGTTTATAGGGGGGGATTTTAATACAGTGTCCACATCAGGGGATAAGGTTGGTGGCCTTCCTTTTGACATCAATGCTACTGAAGACTTCCTTTAATGTATGGAGACAAATGGGTTGATTGATTTGGGTTATTTGGGCACAAGATTCACATGGTGGAACAAACGCGATAAAAATGCTTCGATCTGGGAAAGAATTGATAAAGCCTTGATGAATGTTTCAGCTCAGAATCTTTTTTCAAAGGTTATCATAGAACACCTGAGCAAAGTATCTTCAGATCATGCTCCTTTACTTATGTCTTTATCTAATGATTATGAGCCTCACAGCTAAAGATTTGTGTTCCAAAATTTTTGAACCTCTCACCAAGATTATACAACTTTCATCTAAGAAAATTGGAAGCAACCCAATCAAGGCAATCCCATGTACAACCTGGCAGTGAGTTTGAAGAATCTTAGAGCAGCATTAAGAACTTGGAATAAGGTGCATTTTGGAAATTTATTCCAAAATACATCTAAATCCAAAGATGAAGCTTTGAGGAGTGAAGATCTTTTTGAAGAAAACCCATCCAATGAGAAAAGGGAGGAGATAAAAAAATGTGCAGCAAATCTGGCTCACCACTTGAAATTAGAGGAGGAATTCTGGAGACAAAAAGCAAATTGTAAATGGGCTAGAGAGGGTGATGCTAACTCTAAATTTTTTCACAAGACCGTGCAAGCTAGGAGGAAGAAAAATTATATTCACAAGATAAAAAATGCAAATGAAGATTGGATTGAGAACCAACAGGAAATTAAAGAAGAGGGGCAAATTTTCTTCAAATCTTTACTTGGAAGGGACATTATAAGATCTGAAGATGAAGACCTGCAGTCAGTTATTCCTCACTTAATTCAAGAGGAAGATAATGAGTTCCTGCATGCTATGCCAAACAAGGAGGAAATTAAAGCTGCAATTTGGGATCTCTGTGGAGATAGTACCCCATGTATGGATGGATTCACTAGCAATTTTTTCACTTCATCTTGGGATATTATTGGTCCAGATGTTTGCAAAGCTATTGAATGTTTCTACAATGGTATGATCATTCCAAAATTCTTCACAACTACTATCATCATTCTTATCCCCAAAAAAGACAATCCTCAATCTTTTGCTGAATTCAGACCTATTAGTCTTTGTACTTTCTTTAATAAAATTATTTCCAAAATCATTGCCACTAAACATGCTGTTATTCTTCCAAAGATTATCTCCCCAAACCAAAGTGGCTTTGTTAAAAATAGGAACATTGTAGACAATATTTTGCTGACTCAAGAAATGTTCTCAATGATTAATGTTAAGAATAAAGGAGGTAATGTTGCAATTAAACTTGATATGCATAAGGCATATGATAGAGTCAGTTGGCTTTTCCTGATTAAAGTTTTCAAAAAATTTGGCTTCAGCGAGTTGTGGATAGATATGATCTAGAGACTCATCTCAAATAACTTCTTTTCCATCATGATTAATGGGGAAATTTGTGGTTTTTTCCAATCATATAAAGGTTTGAGTCGAGGCTGCCCACTTTCTCCTATGCTTTTTATCATTGGAGCAGAAGTTTTTAGCAGGAATATTGAAAAAAGCTTTCAAAATTATAAGCTAAAGATATTTAAGACTCCTATTAGTTGTCCTTTTGTTTCTCATCTTGCATATACAGACGACATTATCATTTTCTCTTCTGGGAACACTCGAACAATCAAGAACATCAAGACAGTGCTGGAGAGATATGAAAGAACCTCAGGTCAAGAAGTAAACAAAAGTAAAAGCTCTATCTATTGTGCCAAGAAAATAGATAATCCTAAATCTAAAAGAATCTCAACCTTGCTGCAGATTCCTCTAAAAAAGCCTCCTTTTGTTTATCTTGGATGTCCGATATATACAGGTAGAGTGAGATGCAATCTGTTTCAACCTTTAATTGTCAAAATAAGGGCCAAACTGGAAGGGTGGAAAGCAAAATTACTATCTATAGGGGGGAAAATTACTCTCATCAAACATGTGTTACAATCCATTCTAATTTTTTCTTTAACATCCTTACAACCTCCAAAGAAAATTATAGCTATTATTGAAAAAATTATGGCTGATTTTCTATGGGGGTCACAAGAGGGACTCAAGAAGCATCATTGGATTGGCTGGAAGGAGTTGTGCAGACCAGTAGAAGAAGGTGGAATAGGCTTGAGAGCTCTTTCTAATTTGGTAGATGCTTTTGGTCTAAAATTATGGTGGACCTTCAGGAATAATAATTCTTTATGGTCTCAATTTTTAAAGGCCAAATATTGCAGGAAAAATCATCCAGTTGCAGTGTCTTCTTCTAAAGGATATCATGTTTGGCAAAGAATGCTTTTGTAGAGGAAGAATGCCGAAAATAACAGTATTTGGTTGATTGGAAAGGGAGAGATAAATGCTAAATGGGACAACTGGTATGGGAACATGTTGCAACAGTCAAATATGCCAGATATTTAGCTTTCGGAAGTGCTAGATGAGTCAGGTAGTTGAGATCATTCCAAAGTGAACACGTTGCTGCCATTTAATTCACTGTTTGTATGCTCTCAGGTGGAAGTTATGGGGAAATGTCAGAAAGATCAACTTATGTGAACTCCTAATTTAGAGGATGTATTCAGTATATCATCTGCTTGGCACATTGTGAGACAACATACAAGTTTTTGTTGGACCAATTCTTTCATCTGGCACAAAAAAATTCCTATTAAAATTTCCTTCTTTTTGTTAAGAATGTTAAAAGATTGTTTACCAGTAGATGAGGTTGTTAAGAGGATGGGTATTAGAGGACCCTCCAAATGTGGATGCTGCACAAATCCATTTAGTGAATCGGTAGAGAATCTCTTTGGGAATAGTTCCATAGCTTATGAAGTGTGGAGCCATTTTAATAGTATGTGTGAAATTCAAATGCTTAATTATTCTATTATAGGGAGACTCATCTCTTGGTGGTCATCTTCTAATAAAAGTCAGTTTGGCATTGAGCGAAAGGTGATTCCTGCCTTTGTTCTATGGGGGATTTGGAAGGCTAGAAATGCATGGAGATTCGATAATATCAAAATGAATTCGTCATGCATTATTTTTTATATTTACTCGCTGGTTAGGCTTCATATGGATATTGACTTTATGTCCATTGACAAACACATATGTTCTACAGATACTGATTCTAAATATGTTATACTGGTTCATTGGAGACCTCTGAATAATAGTTTTCTAAAACTCAATACTGATGGGAGTTGCAGAGGTAATCCAGGCGATATGGGAGGAGGTGGAGTTTTGAGAAATTCAAAAGGTAAACTCATTAAAGCTTTTGCTTCATTCTTTGGAAATGGTACAAATATACAAGCAGAAGCTATGGCTATTTGAACAGGTATTGACTTATGTACTCTTAAAGAATTATAAGGGCTTCAAGTAGAATCAAATTCATTAGTCATTATCAAAGTTCTTTTAAATCAATCCAAATTTCCATGGTGCATCAAGTCAATCATCTACGAGATTAAAGCCAAGATTAAGGATACAATGTCAAGTTTTGTCATGTTCTTAGAGAAGGAAATAAATGTGCAGATCTTCTTGCCAACTATGGTGCTTCATCTCAAATTCATCTTCAGTCAAGCTCTGTGAATGATTTTCCTAGAGAGTTAAAAGGTCTTCTAAACATGGATGCTTGGGGATTTCCAAATTTTAGATTTTACAAGTAGTCTCTTTTGCTTCTTTTGTAAAGGTGACTCCATTATAAAGTCATCCGATTTTTTGTTTGTTTGAAAGCTTTCAGTTATCAATAAATAGGGGCTAGTCCTCTTCCATAAAAAAACATAGATTTTATTTTTTTGCTTAAAAAAAATATATATATATATATATAGGTTTTAATCGGTATGTATACATATATAAAACCGGTAAAAGTGCACAATGTCCTTCGTAGCACTAGCCCACAAATCCCGAGTCTATCTCGACTCCCCGATTTTAGCCAAGTATTCACTTACTTATGATTAATTCTCTAACATCATTTTTTTATGGACAACATGTTGTTCTATCTAAGAACTTAACCTAATCCTTCCCTAAATCTAACCCGATTTCACAATTATTACCCGGGTACTTTCACCCCAGTACACCTGTCATTTCTTACCCAGAATTCATCCTTGGTTTACTTCATAACCTTCCTTCTATATTTCCAGAAGTCAAATTCCATCTCCCGAACTCCACAATCCATTTCGACAAAAGGCAAGGGAGACCAACACAATAAACCAAAACGATTAATTGGCTGGACTGAACCGGTTCTCCCCCCCCCCCCCCCCCCCCACACACACACACCCACACACACACACACACAAATAGGTTCAATTTGATGGGCGGACATAACGAACTTGGGAAAGGATTTTCCCATTTTCCTTCAAACTTAGGAGTTCTAACCTTCATGTAAACCCCAAATATGATTACCAAACCAATCCCAAATATAAATTAACGGGTTTCTACATACAGTTCATCCTTAAAAACATCTAATTCATGATATCACCAATTTAATCAAGATTTATGCATAGTTTAGGATCCAATCTTTTACTACTTAAATCATTAAAGAATTCACGTTTATCATTCTAATTATAGAAGATCTATTATATTATCATTATAAGATTCCTCTTCAACGATATATTTAATCAAAACCCCGTTTTACATAGTTCTCCCAGTCCAAAAATTGTCTTCTTCATACACTAATTTTACATTAATATTTAAGACTACAAATAAGATTGAGCAAGTTAAGTAATTTCCTTGAGAATGATGAATTTCTGAGACGATCTCCTTTAGTTCCTCTCTTAGCAATGTTCTTGAACCCGGGTGAGCTTAATCTCCAATCCGAATCCCTTTTCCTTCACTTTTCTCCCTTTTCTTCTTCTTTTTTCTCTCTTCCTTCAAAACCTTAGCCTCTTGAATGGTTGGAAAACTGCCCCTTTTATCCACCTTACATAAATATAAGCCTAAACACTCCAAATCCCAAAATTAAGTCAGCCCTTATATGTAAAAGTAATTGAATATCCTTTTACGACTCCTTCTTAGCTTAAAATGTCTCGATTCATTTCAAACCATTGGTACACTCGAAATCACCATCTGACTTATCTAAGATAATTTTCATCTCATGCCCGACACGACTCTATCCGCGTTTCCGGAATGAGATAGCATTAAACCCATCGCTTTTACCCACAACGTAACATAATTTAACATGTTTTCATTTACTTATCACACAATATTTATTTAAGTCACTTTATTTCTCAATTTAATTAAATTGCGTGCACACGTGTAATTTAAAATGCTTAAAAAAATACGAGGTGTTACATGCTCGTGTTAATTGACGCTTAGCACTTATAACATATTTGTTCATGTTAAGAAAAAAATGTGTACCTCACTTTACTCGGAGGGAAGAAAGTGACTTATTCCTCCCCCTCTTACACCCCTTGGACCGCTTGAGCCCTTGTCCCATGGAATATCATTTGTTTCAACTTGAATCTTTTATACCACGTGGATTCTCTTAAACAACTTGAACAAAATATGTGTCACCTTGATTCCTCTATAGCTATGTGACATTATGCGGTGCTAGCTAGGTTTTTATTATTTATATGTGAAATACGTGTCCTTCAGCTCCATGACACGTTATATGATATGCATCACCATCCCCTTATTGTAAGTGGCAGGCCACCTTCCACTATTTTCCTATCTATATACTCGTTTGGATGGATACATTTTGTGATCAAATTCAAAAATAACCCTAAGGTTCACTATGAGTTTCATAGATCCCTAACTTCTAGTTTGTGGAAAGTTAACCCCGGCTCACTATCGCTATAAGGAGTACCGAAAAAGGTGAACAAAATAAAAATATTTTTCACAAAAATTACGTAAATACTTTATTTCAAAATGAAAATGCTAATTTCAGTCACTTTTGTCGTAAAATCCACAAATCAACCCCATCCAGCACCATTATTGCCACAAAAAATGAATCACCTATAACCACCTCGTAACACCCCGCGCAATCTGACGGACGGGGTAGTCATCCGCTGCCGCCAAACCATGTCGGGTGTTAACTAAATAAGTAATCATTCATAGCATGTAAGAGATATGAGACATATAAATTTCATTCCATGTGATAATAATTTAAAACCGATCCAATAATAATAACCATCCACGCGATAAAGAAAATCCATCACTGATTAGGCATAAATTCTTCCCAATTTATCCCTTAATTTAGTTACTTTTAGCACCTCGAACAACGTAATTGATTTGACTTTATCTCATAATCTTGATGTTGACTTATCCTAACGAGTACACCGAGCTTCTAGTATTACGTATGCATTTTGCAGGTATTTAATGTCAATGACGAAAGAAAGAAACTGGAAGAATCGAGAAACGAAAAGAAGGAAAGTCAAAAGGCCAAAAGTGTAATTTTTACCCGGAATTCGGATGAGGCACCTAAAGAGAAGTTGAAGATATCAAATTTATAAGCACATAGGAAGAAACGGCACCTCAATCGGAGTCCCGAAGCAAAAGTTATGAGCAGTCAAAGTTGGAGAAAAAAGTCAAATAGGCAGACCGGTCCGTAGTAGCCCCGGACCGGTCCGCTGTGCCATACTCCAGAAGACCCCGGATCGAAAGCAAACCGAAGAGGGAAAAAAATAAAAAGAACCGGTCAGCCCCGGATCGGTCTGCCATAAAAATAAAAGAACCGATCCGCATGGAAGGCAGATCGATCCGCCTAAGACCCGGATCGGTCCGGCTGTCGAGATCTTGTAATCTTATCCTTATCCTATGAAGAGTCCTAGTGCAACTAAAACTCCTGAATTTTAGTAGGGTATATAAACCCAAGTTTTTATCAATTTTAGGACGGAGAATTAGTATAATTTTCCTTTCTTTCCATAAAACCCTAGTTTAAAATACAGTTTACAGTTTTAATTCCAATAGTGAAGATCATTCAGAAATTCTTTGATTACAAGTATTCTTAATTGTTGTTGTTACTGCTTTGGCAAGATTAGTGAGTTATTTCTTCAATCCAATTCCTTTCTACATCATTCTATGAATTTTCCTTAGTTCAATCATGATTTTCTGTAAATCAAAAATTATTTCCACTACTTTCAGCATGCTAGGCTAGATTTTCTAAGGTCGGGATACATGAACCCAGCCTGATGTGTTAGTTGCATGTATATGACATTAATCCTCTGAATTTAGTGATTGATTATGACCGTATTGCGTAGGGACATGACAATTGTAGATCTTTAGATCTCATTTGCTTCTGAGTAACCGGTATGCTTTAGAATACAATTTAAGTGTAACTATCGTGAAACCGATTTACTCGTCCTCAGATTAAGTATGATGCGGGCTTGAACCTCATATACGTAATGCTTGGGAGTACTAAATTCTGGGTCAAATTAATCAGTTAAATTTACGATTAGTATTATAACTGCAATACACTAGGGTTGGGGGATTGTATTCCTGTCCTATTTTTCTCATCATATAGTTTAAAGTTTTAAATCATTCTTCATCAGTATTTTAGGTAATTAAGTATAATTGCATCCTTTCATAATTTCATATTTGCATCTAGTACAGTCATTTTCAAAACCAAATCATTTTTTCCTTTCTTTTTAGAGTCATAGTTAGGATTCATTCATCTTTCCCGTCGTTACAACTTCATTGTCCTATTTCCCTATGGATACGATCCCGACTTACTAGGTTTATTACTAACGTGACAGGCTTGCACTTGAGCCTAGAGTGAACGCACATTAGAGACACTTTCTGAGTAGCGTCAAGTTTTTGGCGCCGTTGCCGGGGAATTAGGTAGACTTAGGATTAGATCGAGTAAATCTAAAACTTTGACTAAAAATTTCAAAAAAAAAATCAAAAACATAAAAAATTTCAAAAAGCACAAAAGGACTCATCACCATCTCTCATAAGATATTAATGCAAAATTATGAACTCACTCCCACACCGCATAATAGTCCAACCAGCATTCACGAAAATCCAATCGTTGAGTACGACCCCGATAGCCCTCACACTCCTAACGCCCCACAGTTCTGGATTCCACCTCCCACACTGTCACACTCAATCTCAAATAACATTCCATTTTCCTTCTTAGGACACACCTCCGAGCACACTTCGAGCACACCAAGTGAGGATACCGAGTCTTTAAGAGAGAGAGAGATGTCGCAACACGGTAGTGCAGCCGCCGGTGAGGAAGAGTCCCCATACCGCCCGCTGAGAGAAATCTTATATTCTGAGCGCACTGTCACTCCGGGATGCATTATACTCCCATATAATGCCGGGCAATTTCATTTCAAAAACGGGATGATCCAGATGCTACCCCATTACCATGGTATGAATTCTAAAAAACCATATCTCCATATCAGGGAATTTGAGGATGTGTGTGATACTCTCAATGATCAAACTTGCACACAAGAAGTAATCCGCCTCAAACTCTTCCCCTTCTTGCTAAAAGATAAAGCTAAGACTTGTTTATGGTATTTGCCTCCAAGCTCGATTCCATCTTGGAACGAGTTGCAATCTAGATTTCTCAAGAAATTCTTCCCACCACATCGAACAATCTCCATAAAGGCTCAAATTCAAGCGTTCAGACAATCAAAAAATGAGTCATTTCATCGATGTTACGAGCGGTTCAACGAGTTAGTTACTTAATGCCCCCATCATGGATTTGATACGGCGTAAATCATTTCTTTTCTCTATAATGGGTTGAACCTTACCTCCAAGCAACTCGTTGAAACCATGGGTAGTGGTCCGTTTATCGATTTAGATGCCCACGATGCTAAGCTTCACTTGAGGTATGTCGCCGAGACTACCCAATCCTGGGATACTTCTGATCCTAATGCTCAAAATCGAAATCGTCAAGTGACCACCACTCCATCGACGTGCGGCCTATTCCATGTAGAAAAGAATTTTATAGCGGACAGTCGACTCGATATGCTTGAGAAAGGACTGCGAGACATACGTGAGGTATTGGGAAGAGGACCAACTGGATCCATACCGAACCCTGTCGAGAAGGTGTGTGCGATTTGTGAGGCCGGACATTCAACTGAGGAATGCCCGACTATACCCGGCTATAAAGTGATGCTTCAAGAGCAAGATAGTGGTATAGGAGGATTTAAGGGTAATTTTGGTGCACCGCACGGGAATTCTTACAACCCTTCATGGAAAAACCATCATGGTTTTAGCTATGGGCAACAACATGTTGCGATGAACCCTACTTCACATGTTGCCCCTCCTCCACCATAACACTTTCAACAAGCTCCACACATGCAAGGACATGTGCAAGCACCACCACCTCCAGGAGCATATATCCCGCCACCGCGGAGAACTCTAGAGGATACTATGAATCAATTTATCACTAGCCAGACTGCAACGAATGCTAGATATGATCGCCTGATTAGCGACATAAATACAACTCTGTCAAAGATACAATCCTCGTTGAGTGTTCAAGAGAAGGGCAAGTTTCTTGCCCAAGGTCAAAGACCTCCCCAAGGTCAAACTAGTGTTAGCTCCACCTCTACTAAACATCAGGAGCAATGTCAAGCTGTAACCACTCTTTGTAGTGGGAGAGTCGTTGATTTATCACCTCCCCCACACGACACAACGAAAGACAAGGAGATTTCGTCCAGCACGAAAAAGGCCGAAGATGTTTCCTTAAATAAGAATGACAAAGAAGACACTAGTGAGCCCGGGGTAGTCGTGAAACCACCCTCCGCGGCACCGTTTCCTCAAAGGTTGATTCCTTCCCATAAAGGAAACCCACGTGATGACGTGCTAGAAGTGCTAAAGCAAGTAAAGCTGAACTTACCTTTCCTTGATGCCATTAAGCAAATTCCAGCTTATGCAAAAGTCATCAAAGACTTGTTGACGGTAAAGAGAAAGATGAAGGTAAAGAAAAATATATTTCTATCCCAGAACGTGAGCTCCATTCTACTGAACGATCTCCCGCCTAAGTTTAAAGATCCCGGTGCACCCACCATTTCCTGCATCACTGGAGAAAACAAAATCGAAAAAGCCTTACTTGATTTGGGAGCATGTGTCAATATCCTCCCTTATTCCATTTATAGGCAACTTGATTTGGGTGATCTCAAGCCCACAAAAGTCACTCTCCAATTAGCGGATCGAGCCGTGAAGATCCCAAGACGCATAGTTGAGGACATGATCGTCCAAGTTGACACTTTGTACTTCCCGGTAGACTTTGTCATTTGGGACACGGAGCCCTCCTTCACCTCGAGCAACATGTTCCCATCATCCTTGGGCGCCCGTTCTTAGCTACGGCTAACGCAATCATCAATACTCAGAATGGGAGAATGCAACTCACCTTTGGGAACATGACCTTAGAGACCGACATCATTCACATAGCCCCACATACGGGGGAAGAAGATGATCTTCACGCGGTGAGCTTCATAGATGAGATAATAGAGGAGTATTTCGAGGAGAATTATTGTGGCGACGCCTTAGGGTCCTGTTTAGTGTCGAGACACGAGAGTGAGGGGACGTACACCAACTACGAGAGTGAGGTTGGGGAGTTGAGAGAGTTACTCGATGAGAGAGCGCCGGACGAGGACGCGAGAGATGTAAATTGGGTTTCTAGATTAGAGGAAATACCACCGAGGGATACACGCATGGTTCCCTCCGACGAAAAGTTTCCAACCCTTGAATTGAAGAAACTCCCCTCCCATATTAAATATGCATACCTAGGAGAGGATGAGACATTTCTTGTTGTTGTCTCCTCTAGCCTAGACGAAGAGCAGGAGGGTAAATTGTTGAAAATTCTGAGAAAGCACCAAAGTGCTTTTGGTTGGTGCATTGTTGATTTGAAGGGGATAAGTTCTTTGATTTGCACTCACAATATCCATCTCGAAGAGGATGTCAAGCCCTCAAGAGAAATGCAAAGAAGGTTAAATCCCAATATGAAAGAAGTGGTGAGAACCGAAATTATCAAGTTGTTGGATGCCGGGATTATCTACCCAATCTCAGATAGCAAGTAGGTGAGCCCTATTCAAGTCTTCCCGAAGAAGTCGGGCATGAAAGTGATTGAGAATGCTAAGGGAGAGCTAGTTCCCCAACGTACCACCACCGGGTGGCGCGTTTGCATTGATTACTGAAAACTCAATGCGGGAACTAAGAAAGACCATTTCCCCTTACTATTTATCGATCAAATGCTTGAGAGAGTAGCGAGCCACCCTTACTATTTCTTCCTTGATGTTTATTCTGGATATAACCAGATTGAGGTAGATGTACTTGACTAAGAGAAAACGACCTTCACTTGCCCTTTTGGTACGTTTGCCTACAAACGTATGCCATTCGGCTTGTGTAATGCACCCGCGACCTTTCAAAGGTGCATGTTGAGCCTATTTAACGACATGGTCGAGAAAGGACTCGAAGTGTTCATGGCCAATTTCAGCGTTTTTGGCACCTCTTTCGACCGTTGTCTAGAAAAACTAGAAAAAGTACTTGTTGATACCAAAATTAGTATGCTGATATGGACGAATAATAAGAAGACACATGTCAATCTACGTGGCACAATAACAACGAGGAAGTTCATTTCCCCGACCAAGTCATGTTCGATCCGAGCAACAAGGATACTCCGAGGAACTCCAACGCTCCGAGGAACTCCTGAATAACGAGCAACTAAGGCGGTCCGAGCTGCATCTCGACCACAGCATTTATTTCCAGATAATCAACAGTTTAACTATTAATTGAATGCTTATCATCTTGACGCACATGCTTGAATAGCATTAAATGAATTACCCTTTCATATGTATATCATTTAATGTATCACCCTTTCATTTACAGCCTAAGGGCTATAAATACCTTGTATCACCCTCATTCAAGGGGACCGTAATTTCTTGATAGAACTTGTAATCGAGAATTCCCAAACACTCAGCAATAACATAACAGTGGACGTAGGCCATTCTTATAAGGCTGAACCACTTTAAAATTCTTTGTCTCATTTATTTATCTGTGATTGAATAATTAGAGTGATCTAATTTTTTACATCAACAGATTGGCGCCATCTGTGAGAAACGACTGTTGTTATCGTTTTTCACCAAAAATCATTCATCATCAATGGCAGATAATCCGGAATCTAGCAATCGAAATGCTGGAAATGCTGGAAATCCTCCAAATCCCTCTGCACCTCCAGATCTGGCTGGGATTATGATGAATCTGGCTCAAGGATAAACCGCCATGCAAGAAATAATGCGGCAACTCATACAGACCCTTCATGGCGGTGCACCTGCACGTTCGGGACAGTGAAGTGGTCAGAAGCAAACCTATTTACTTTCTTCACGATCCAGGCGTACTGAGTCATATCGTAATGAGGAATCTGATGATTTCTCTTATCAACCTGGGCGAACTTCCTCAATAAGGGCTACAGATACTGATCAACGTATCACTCTCTCTCCAGAAAGACCCAGTGCCTTGGAAAGACTGAGTAGGGTGTCTCCTTTCAGTCGATTAGGCCCTAGGAGGAATAGGAGTCCACCTAAGACCATGTCAAGGAGTTTTCGACAACCATCAGATCTAAGAGAAGGATCAGCACAATCACGACCAGTTGCTCGTCAAGATAGATCTCAGGAGGCCACTTCAGAGCAATAAATTGCTCGAACTAACAACCCCGAGGAGGGAAATGATGCGTGGAAAGGTTCCATTCAGCGGTTGGAGGATAGATTGGGAGAAATGGCTAAGGCGAAGAATCCCTTACAACGAACTTTTATTCAAGGGACACCTTTTGTCCAGGCCATTGTGGGTTTTCCTACCCCGTCAAAGTTTAAAGCACCTGTGGTGACCCCCAAATATGACGGAAAGACATATCTTGTTCTTCACATAGAGTAATATCAAGCTGCCGCCGACATCTATGCTGTCCCCGACGAGATGAGATGTAGATCATTCTCAGGAACTCTTACTGGATCTGCCTAGATATGGTACAACAATCTTCCTCGGGGTAAGATTTCAACTTTCTTTCAGTTGGCCGAGTTGTTCATCGGCAATTTCTATTTTGGAGCAAAGACAGTAAAAAGAGTATCACACTTGTTAAGTGTTAGACAAAAATCTGGTGAGAGTACTAGAGATTACATAACTCGTTTCAATAACGAGAAGCTGGAAGTCATAGATTATGAAGAAAAGACAGCAATCACCGCCTTGATGATTGGGTTATTGCCTAACAAGTTGTATTACACTTTGGCCAAAGATCCACCTACAACTATGTCAGAGTTGATGGCAAAAGCGGCCAAAATCATGAATGCCGAGGAGGCTATGGCTGCGAAGAAGAATATGGATAAAGAAACCAAGGTGGAAGACGACAAATCCAAGAAGAAAGAGCATAAGGGGAATGGCGGTGACAAGCATTCCAAGAATAATAAATCATCATGGGAAGTCCTGAAGAAATTCGATAATTATACTCCTTTGAAAATGGGTATTAATCATGTCTTGGAAGAAATCAAGAATAACGAGGAAGCAAAGTGGCCAAAGAAACTGAGGTCAGACCCTGACATGAGGAATAGGGAGAAATATTGCGAGTTCCATAAGGATCACGGCCATATGACCAAAAATTGCATAGCTCTTCAGAACGAGATTGAAACACTCATCTGAAGAGGGAAGCTAGCAAAGTATGTTAATCGGGGAGGCGAAAGAAGAAATAATGACCGAACTAGAGAAAGGTCTAGATCTCCTCGTCGAGCAGAGGAGAAAAAGAAGAGAAACCATGAAGACGATCCAGATGATGACCCCGATCTCCCTAAGAAACCAAGGCAGTCAGAACGAGAGGTATTTTCAATACGCTTTGGGTCATTTGATTGTAATGTCATTACAGGAGGAGATGCAGGAGGAGGAGACCTTACTGCAGAAAGAAAAGCTTACCTCAGTGAGGCTCAGGCTTGCTCATACATTCAACGGATAAATTTGGCTGAAGAGGATCTCCCGAGGAAGGTAAACAAAGAGAAGCTGGTCATCGGTTTTTCAAAAAACGACCTTGCAGGTGTTCTTTACCCTCACGACGACCCTTTGGTGATCAAAATGAGGATGAAAGGAGTAGTGATTTCAAGGGTTCTGGTAGATAATGGTAGTTCGGCAGACATCATGTTCTACTCATGCTTTGACAGTTTAAATTTAAAATTGTCTCAATTGGAGCCTTATCACAGACCTCTCCTGGGTTTTGCTGGCGAGAAGGTTTTTCCACTTGGGACGATCAAGTTGGATATATTTATTGGAACTTGGCCTGCTTGTCGAACAGAAAGAATACGCTTCTTTATGATGGATAAAAATGTACAATCAGCTTACAACATCATCATGGGAAGAGTTGGTTTGAAGAAGTTCGAAGCAGTTCCATCTACAGTACATCAGTGTTTGAAATTCCCTACAAATTTTGGAGTAGGAGTTGTGAAAGGTGATCAGAAAGTAGCTCGGGAATGCTATTATTCGTCTGCCGAGCAAGAGGAGCTTGAAGAGTCAAGGAAAAAGACTACTACCTACCAGGTGGAGGAAGGTACAGAAATTGAAACACTTGATCCCAGAGATGAATCCCAACTTGTAAAAGGACAGGTGGTGGAATCTACAGAAAATGTTATTCTGGACGACGAGCCCTGAACGAGTAACCCAGATAGGTTCATCGTTGGATGTTTCAATAAAACAGGAGTTGATAACTTTTTTGAGAAACAGAAAGAAAACTTTTGCATGGAGTTATGAAGACGTGCCAGGAATAGATCCAAACTTCTTATGCCATGAACTTAATGCGAATAAGGAGATCAAGCCTGTAAAGCATAGAAGAAGAGTGTTTAGTCCCGAGAAGAATCAAGCCATACAAGAGGAGGTCGAGAAGCTATAGAAAGCCCAATTCATTGAAGATGTGAAATATCCAGACTGGTTAGAAAATGTGGTGATGGTAAAGAAGAAAAACAATAAATGGAGAATGTGTGTTGATTTCACTGATCTCAACAAGGCCTGCCCAAAGGATCACTTTCCATTGCCTAGAATTGACCAACTAGTGGATGCTACCTCGGGACACGAGCTGCTCAGCTTCATGGACGCTTACTCTGGATACAACCAGATCAAAATGAAACCTGAAGACAGGGAAAGCACTTCTTTTATTACCCCTAGGGGAACTTATTGTTATAATGTTATGCCTTTTGGTTTGAAAAATACTGGAGCGACATACCAGCGGCTGATGAACAAGTTTTTTGCCGAACAAATCAGTTGCAATATGGAGGTCTATGTCGACGATATGCTGACAAAGAGCAAGAAAGCTGCTGATCATCTAGTTGACTTAGGTCATACTTTTGATCAACTGGATAAATACCAAATGAAGCTCAACCCGACGAAGTGTACCTTTGGAGTACGAGAAGGAATGTTCCTCGGGTACATCGTCAACGAGCGAGGCATTGAGGCAAATCCAGCAAAGATCAAAGCTTTTTTATGGTTGCGATCTCCAACGACGAAGAAAGAGGTGCAGAGTCTTACAGGACGAGTTGCAGCGCTCAACAGATTTGTATCCCGAGCAACTGATAGATGCCTCCCATTCTTCAAAACACTTCAAAAAACTTTAGAGTGGAATGATGAATGTGAAAAAGCCTTTCAAGACTTGAAGAAATATCTGGGAGCACCTCAACTGTTGTCCAGACCAGTAATGGGAGAAAAGTTGTACTTGTACCTGGCAGTATCAGAGAATGCAGTCAGCTCGGCATTGATCAGAATGGAGAATGGAGTCCAGAAGCCAATTTATTACACATGTAAGGCTTTTCGAGGTGCAGAGATCAGGTACCCAAAGCTGGAAAAATTGGCATTGACATTAATTGAAGCAAGTAGAAGAATGAGGCCTTATTTCCAGGACCATACCATTGTCGTGTATACCGACATGCCATTGAGACAAGCCCTTCATAAGCCAGAAAAATCAGGGAGACTGATGTATTGGGCAATAGATCTCAGTGAATATATTGTGTATGAACCCAAATCATCATTAAAAGGGCAGGCTGTAGCAGACTTTATAGCAGAATTTACATATCCTGATACCCTCGAGGAACAAAAGTTGCTCGCTGACCAACCTGTGGATGTTACAGGATCAACACACATAAGTCCAGATCAACTCCGGTTGGTAAAAGGGCTTGTAGATGTAGAAAGATCATCAAACTCAAACCCAGATCAACTCCGGTTGGTAAAAGGGTGAGAAGAGATGGTCGACGAAGAGCGAAAAATACCAGAGGAGGATGAAAGGAAACAACAGATATTTCACCGAGGAACTCTGTCAGATAAGAAATTTGAAGACGAGTTACCTACATGGAGATTATATGTAGATGGGTCATCTTGCACAACAGGTTGTGGGGCAGGGATTGTTTTGAAAACCCCAGACGAGATTGACATGGAATATGCCTTGCGATTCCAATTCAAAGCCTCCAATAATGAGGCTGAGTATGAAGCCTTGATGGCAGGTCTTAATTTAGCAAAGATTATGGAAGCGCAACAAGTGATGGTATTCAGTGATTCTCAATTAATTGTGAATCAGATGATGGGAACATATGCAGTTAAAGGAGAATTAATGGTCAAGTATCATGCAAAGGCGATGGAGTTGTTGGCAGAATTTGATGCCATTCAGTTGATCAGAATACCAAGAATGGAGAATGCACAAGCAGACGCACTGGCCCGACTAGCATCAGCTACTCGTACCGAGCTGCAAAGAACGATACCAATTGAGGTGTTAGAAAGTCGAAGCATAGATGAAGACCTGATGATGAATATTATTACCCTTGATTTAGGACCATCTTGGATGGATCCCATCAGGGCATATGTTGAGGAAGGAGAATTATCGGAGGATAAGATCGCTGCCAAGAAATTGAAGTTTAAAGCTGCTCGGTATGTACTAACTAATGGTGTTTTGTATAGACGAGGAATTATGGCAAGTTTGCAAAGATGTGTACATCCCTCCGAGGTGAAGGAATTGATTGAAGAGATCCATGAAGGGTCCTGTGGAGCCCATGTAGCAGGTTGGACACTTTTGCAAAGGGTGATGACGTAGGGATACTACTGGCCAACGATGAGGGCTGATTGTATAGCTTATGCTAAGAGATGTGATAAATCGAGTGGAAAACCCGAACGTCCGTATAATACGCTAGTCATTGTTATCGGCTTCCAACCTCAATACAAAAAAAAACCCTAAACTTTTAACTACACTTTTATGGAGTATAGTAGTAAGTCTGGGTATCGAATCCACAGGGAATGTTTTATAGAATTTAATTGATTTATTACTTCTAAAATAAAAATGAAAAAGATGATGATTGGGAAAATTTCTATTAAAAAATTACTTAAGAAAAACAAACTGAAAAGTGCAAAAGAAATTAGATCTGACAAATGGGAGAAAATAGGGTAGGGTACAATCCCTCAATCCTTAACAAATTATCCTTTAGAATACTAAAATTATAAATCAAAATTCTTGATTAAATCCAGTCCTTATCATCACTAAGCATTACATATATGAGGGTCAAGCCCGCATCATATGAAATCAAAGATCAATATAAGGAGGTGAATGACAAATTATACATACAAAGCATTCTTAAACATCCCAAGTACCTAGGGCAAGAGAGATTAAAAGATATGACAATGCATATATGATTTTCATTCACGATTCAACCAATATTTTCATTTATTTCCTAATTTTCCATACAAATAATTTGTATTAGGATTGAGTTCATGTACCCCAACCCTTGAGAAATTAGCTACTCATGATTGGATAAAAAAAACAAATTCATACACAAAATTATAGATCTACAAAACATGGTAAATAATTTGCAAGTAATAAAATAAGAGAATGGAAAGAGTTTACTTGAATTCAGCAACAAGGAATTGAGATTCAGAATACAAACTAGGGTTCATACAACTCTTGAAGGAATAGATAATTTGCTCTCAAAATCTAACCTTAAAATTCAATCTAGCACTTCTAACCTACTCCTAACCTAGCCTCTCTCTAGCAACTCCCCTTCAAATGATGTAGGTCATGGGCTTTTATAGCACAAAATCTCGAAATTGACAACCAATAGTGCTTGTGGAACAAGTTTTCCAAGAGTTGCACTGCATTAAATGCATAATTAATGACAGAAATCCGCACATCCAGACTCTTCATTATCCCGCAACTTCAAAACATCGTAACTTCTTCACCGTAGCTCGGATTGAGGTGCCATTTTTTTCTAGTATTCTTGTAATTTAGATCTCTTCAACTTTCTAGTTGGCCCCACCTTCGGACTAAGGCTGAAAAATTACAAAAATGCCCTTCAACCCTCCATTTCTAGGTTTCTTTCACTGTTTTGAGCTCTCCTTTCGCACTAACTTGCGTGAAATACCTGTAAAACACATGGTAAATACACAAAACACGAAATACTTGCCAAAAAAGGTTAGTAGCATACATTTGAGACAAATCCAAGCTACTTACACTGCACGGGATCATAAAAATACTGAAATTAAGGGGATAAATGTGAAGAATATGTGCCTAAACACACCCCCTAACTTAGAACTTTGCGCGTCCCGAGCAATGTATATGAATCCTAACCAATATTCTACTCTTGAAAATTCCTTTATTAAAATAAAATTCCACTTTCGCAGGCACGCGATTGCATTTAGCGTATGCAACAAGCCTTTAAACCTCTAGGTTATCCTAGTAGGACGAGTTTTGTCTCGTGAGGGTTTGCAGTGAATTTACCCACAAAATTCTTTATTGACTCAAATAAATATCAAAATACTTAAAAATTGTACAATTTAAACTTTTCGAAAAAATAATCACTATAAATTCATATTCAAATGTCTCAAACCATAGTGTGTGTGTGCAAAGCCAAAAATTAAACCTCAAATTTCCACCGATTGAGCATTACGTTACTTTCCGAAAATTCGTTTTGATTCAAATTCTTACGGATTGCACTCACAAACGAATCACTCAAATTGTGGCTATTTTCTCTCGGCATGCATGATATAAAGAATAAATATAATGGACACAAATTCATGCATACAAAATTGAAAAGAAGGAAATATATGGTGAAAATATCTCATCATCGGATTACAGTTATTAGGAAATGGGAACATCACCTCTAGTTCACACCATTTAATCTCTCATATTATCTTTTCATGTCTTAGCTCTCCATGCGGTAATTAATTTCGCAATTCGGACTCAGTTAGGACTTTTTGGGTTAAAAGGTGTAAAGGGTAAAAATGGGAATAAACGGAATGTTCGGAATTGGAAAATGTCCTTATGATGTCCATTTGTGCTTTTTCGGGCATTTGCTCATTTTTCTCTTTCTTTTTCAATTTTCATTTTTTTTTCACTATTTTTTTTTTAACATTTTTTTTCTTGCCCCTTTTTATTGCACAATTTGGACTTACTTGATGAATTTTCTCAATTTTCCCAATTCCGGGCTAATTGGGTTTTTCGGGTTATCAAACGAAAGGATAAATTTTTTATTAGGCTCAAATTGGGTTGCAAAGGGATAATTTTTCACAATTTTTTATGGCTAATATTTTTGGGTAACAAATGAGGGCCTACTTCATTGTCCAAATTGCTAATCACATTACCATATGCATCTCGAGATTAGTTAAGTTTAGAGATATATTTAGCACGAATTTCGAGACAACATCTCACACATTTCCCATAACCGATCAAAACAAAGGATTGAGATCATCAACGACTTATTAAAACGCTGAAAAGAACTTTGAGTTAATCATAAACTCGGATTGATTTAAAAACTCATAAAAATTTGAAAGGCTCGAAATCTCACCGGGTTTGATTAATCTCCACACTTATTCGTAAAGTCGTCAATTTTCTTTCAATTTCCATCTTTGGTCAATTTTGGCTTGGTGCAATTGAGATTTAACAATTTGAGACTTTAAATAGAATAAAGGTGACATTTTTGAAAAATTTAAATTCCAATTTTTATTTATTTTGAAGAAAAATATTTTTGGATTTTTTCAAATTTTTTCAAATTTTTTTTTCAAAAAACACTTGGAAAGAACATGTGATCGAATCAATGAATCTAAACAATAAATGGGAAGAATATCCCACACCCCCTAACTTAAATGTTGCATTGCCCTCAATGTGAATCAAGAACACAACATAAAGAGAGGAAAAGAAAGATATTACCCAAATTGAGCGATCCCTGATGAGTGCGAGTCCATTGAATCTACAAAACATGTTAGAACCAAGCATAGCAAAAATAATAACAAAAACCTTAACTAATGACACTACACTATTAAAAACGGAAATAAAAAGAAAAAGAAAAAAAACTAATTATGTACAACCTACAATTTGAACGGCTAATAAATCATACACTAGAAGTCGAAAAATTTGAGGGTCCACCCAAAATACAATTTGACTTTGAGGGATTAATGGTGTGCCCTCACTAGGATGCATGCCTCCCGAAAAGTAAGAATTCCGTTTGAAAAACGGAAGGCATGTGTGAGATGGAGAAAATGAACCATCACCAATTAAAAAATTTAACGGGATGATGGGGGGTTTGGGTGCTAGGTGGGACAAGTACAATTGAGATCCAAGAAAAATGTAATCACCTCCCAAAGATTTTTCAAGTAGTATGGGGAGAGGGGCACACAAAAAGGAACATTCCATATTAGAAAATAATTCTAGCAAAGTGTCTTTGTCGGTAAAAGGTGTAAACGTTTCAGAATTTTCAACCGACTCATAGGAATCTAGCGGTACTTCTAATGGTTCAATAACCGTGAACGAAAATGGTGATGAAATAAACTCAATCTCAAGTGATTCATCATCAATTGGAGATTGAATTTCAAGGGAGCAAGACTCACTTTCAATGAGATGTTCTTCAAAAATTTGAGGTGACACACAAGTCTCAACCTCCTCTTTGTTTTCCAAAATAGAACGCACATCATCGCAAAGTGTGACCATTTCCTTCACAAGACCATAATCGATATTCTTTGTGCTTTGGGTGGAAAGAAAATCCAGTACTCTTTTGGTTAGAAAAAGCGTGTATTCTTCCAAAGTAGGATCCCTTGGCTCTAGAACCTCGGATTCCCCTTTTGGTTGAAAACCTTTTATAGTTTCACAAATATTGGAGAAAAAATCTTCATTGGATTCCCCAAAATGATTTTTTTTTCGATATTCGTTTTCAAGCTTTTCATACGCAAGATTTAGAAAGGCCTCACCCATGGTAATAGGTCGAGGCACGAATTCTTGAGAATATTTAATATAAATTTCTCTCCTATATTCATTTGCAAACCTTTCACACTCCAGAGTTAGAACGGCCTCACCAACGGTAATAGGTCGAGCCGCGGATTCTTGAGAATAAAAAGTTTGAAAACGATTACCATATGAACCATTATAATTACCGAACTCATCATGAAAAGACATGATTACCGAATAATATGAAAATGGAAATTCGAGTACAAAGGTGTGCGGTTGAGGATTCTACGTTTCTTGGCGCTCAATTGTGCAAGGCTACAAAAAAGGTGAAAAAAAATACAAAAGAAATAAAAAAAAAATCTTTCGAAATAGTAAATCAATTATAATCTATAACAAAACAGTCCCCCGCAACGGCGCCATTTTGATCGAGTGGAAAAACCGAGCGTCCGTGTAATACGCTAGTCGTTGTTATCGGCTTCCAACCTCAATACAAAAAAAAACCTAAACTTTTAACTACACTTTTATGGAGTATAGTAGTAAGTCTGGGTATCGAATCCACAGGGAATGTTTTATAGAATTTAATTGATTTATTACTTCTAAAATAAAAATGAAAAAGATGATGATTGGGAAAATTTCTATTAAAAAATTACTTAAGAAAAACAAACTGAAAAGTGCAAAAGAAATTAGATCTGACAAATGGGAGAAAATAGGGTAGGGTACAATCCCTCAATCCTTAACAAATTATCCTTTAGAATACTAAAATTATAAATCAAAATTCTTGATTAAATCCAGTCCTTATCATCACTAAGCATTACATATATGAGGGTCAAGCCCGCATCATATGAAATCAAAGATCAATATAAGGAGGTGAACGACAAATTATACATACAAAGCATTCTTAAACATCCCAAGTACCTAGGGCAAGAGAGATTAAAAGATATGACAATGCATATATGATTTTCATTCACGATTCAACCAATATTTTCATTTATTTCCTAATTTTCCATACAAATAATTTGTATTAGGATTGAGTTCATGTACCCCAACCCTTGAGAAATTAGCTACTCATGATTGGATAAAAAAAACAAATTCATACACAAAATTATGGATCTACAAAACATGGTAAATAATTTGCAAGTAATAAAATAAGAGAATGGAAAGAGTTTACTTGAATTCAGCAACAAGGAATTGAGATTCAGAATACAAACTAGGGTTCATACAACTCTTGAAGGAATAGAAAATTTGCTCTCAAAATCTAACCCTAAAATTCAATCTAGCACTTCTAACCTACTCCTAACCTAGCCTCTCTCTAGCAACTCCCCTTCAAATGATGTAGGTCATGGGCTTTTATAGCACAAAATCTCGAAATTGACAACCAATAGTGCTTGTGGAACAAGTTTTCCAAGAGTTGCACTGCATTAAATGCATAATTAATGACAGAAATCCGCACATCCAGACTCTTCATTATCCCGCAACTTCAAAACATCGTAACTTCTTCACCGTAGCTCGGATTGAGGTGCCGTTTTTTCCAGTATTCTTGTAATTTAGAGCTTTTCAACTTTCTAGCTGGCCCCACCTTCGGAATAAGGCTAAAAAATTACGAAAATGCCCTTCAACCCTCCATTTCTAGGTTTCTTTCACTGTTTTGAGCTCTCCTTTCGCACTAACTTGCGTGAAATACCTGTAAAACACATGGGAAATACACAAAACACGAAATACTTGCCAAAAAAGGTTAGTAGCATACATTTGAGACAAATCCAAGCTACTTACACTGCACGGGATCATAAAAATACTAAAATTAAGGGGATAAATGTGAAGAATATGTTGCTAAACATAAATGCCAACGTTTTTCCTCCATCCGACGAACTCCACAAGCATTGTTGACACCCATAACTTCCCCTTGGCCTTTTGCCATGTGGGGAATGGATTTGGTTCGACCACTGCCAACGACCCGAGGAAGATTCAAGTACCTCGTCGTCGCAGTGGATTATTTTACTAAGTGGGTAGAAGCTGAGCCTCTGATTGATATGACATACGAGAAGGTATACCAGTTCGTTTGGAAGAACATAATCTGCCGATATGGTCTCCCTCATGCTTTCATCACAGACCATGGAACACAATTTGATAACGAGGAGTTTGCCGCCTATTGTCATCAGTCAAACATTTTGAAGGTTCATTCAGCACCAGGCCATCCTCAAAGCAATGGACAGACTGAAGTGACGAACAGAACAAAACTAAATGGTTTGAAGAAGAGGCTAAGTGAGGCTAAAGCTAATTGGATTAATGAGCTACAGTCAGTATTGTGGGCTTATCGAACAACTCCCCGAGCAATAACTGGATAATCACCATATATGCTGGCATTTGGAAGTGAGGCTGTAATACCTGCCGAGTTGGGTCTTCCAACACATAGAGTGCTGAATTTCAATTCCCCAGTCAGTGACTTGATGAGGAGATTAGATTTGGACATGCTCGAGGAAGTTAGAGAAGAGGCAGCCATTAGGAATGCTACTTATCAACAGCGAACAGCCCTGTTCTACAACAAGAGGGTGAAAAAATGCGACTTAAAAGAAGGAGATTACGTGCTAAAGAAGGTCATTCATAAGCACAATAAGTTGGAAGCAAACTGGCATGGACCTTACCGAGTTACTGCAGTTGTCCGACCAGGAACTTACCGAATAGCAACTCTAGAAGGAGAGGAATTTAAGAATGCATGGAATGCTGAACACCTACGCAAGTATTATCAGTGATGTAAAATGTAAAGCAGTTCCATCAATATTAATAAAAACGATGATATTTCACAATCTTCTCTCCTTTTATTAAAATTTTTTCGGGGAATACTAGTGTTTAACACTACGCTGCTCGGCACACAACGCTGCTCGGCAATAAAAAGAAGACGATAGTTCGAACCCAGACCAACTCCGGCTGGTAAAAGGGCGAGAACACCCCATACTCCTTTGGTTAGGAGGCGTACATTAGCTCAGACCAACTCCGGTTGGTAAAAGAGTTAGTGGACATGATAGTTCGAACTCAGACCAACTCCGGTTGGTAAAAGAGTAAGAACACGAGATGATCGACGAAAGGCCAATCTCGGTTGGTTAGGAAACATGATATGCTCTCAAATGCCAACTTATGTTGGTCGGGAAGTAAGTTTATTACATAAAAGTTCCTCGAAGAACAAATATTCCAAACTGAATCAAGTATGGTTGGTCAGAGATAAAAATCCACTAACTGTAGTTGGTCGACGAGAAGAAAATATTTTAAACAGTACCAAGTATAGCTGGTCGGGGATAAAAAACCATTAACTATAATTGGTCGACGAGCACAATTTAACAACCTTGGTTGGTTGGAAGAAATTTTAAACATTTTTATACTCATTACTTTATTATTAAGTGATCGAGCAACATTTCTGATACTTATAATTTTTTATTACTAGGTTGGTCGAGGAACCACACAATATTGTTATGCAAGCACAAATATAAAGTGTTTGACAAATACAAGAGCAATGCAAATTTGCAAACAAAAATGAAATTCTTTCATTAAATTCAAAATGAATTACACAAATTTGTTACATTGATATTAAATTGTGTACTAATTATTACATCAGAATTTCCTATTCTACTAGTCTTTTCCCTTTTGCTTTTGAAATAGGCTCCTCGCCAGCAGGAGGATCTTCTAGGCAAAGGGGAGAATTAATGAAGTTAATATCTTGGAGCATTCTGACGTTCATTATTGAAGGAGTGTCCAGTAGATGCTCAGGACGAGATACCTCGATCTGAGAATGAAGATTGTAGTCACCGAGGTATTTTGCAATTAAGTTTCGAGGGATGGCACGAGCTGGGATCCATTCCATGTCCAATTTATAAGGTGGCACAGGCAAGTCTAATACCCCAGGATCATAATAGTCCCACAGGTAGTGCCCTTGTTCGAGCTTCAGCACGCCCAAGGCATTCAGCCAACCTTGTTTGTAGCCCTTATTATTGGCATTCTGGATACGATCATCTAAATGGAATAAAGCTTCGTTGTATCCAGCCATCCAAAACTCCCTGGGCTGTTTATTAAATTGAAATGTCAACCTTGTAATCTTCTCGTTAAGACTCTGGATGAAAAGTTCATTAGTCTTCAAAACTGATTCCTTTGAGGAGAGTTGTTGTTCCAATTCTCTAACTTTCTTGGACAGCTCAGACAAGGCTTGGTTCTTAGCCATTAATTGGAATGCTTGATTTTCCAACGTTGATCGAGTATGAGCTTCTTCAACATTACGACTAAGAGATCTTGATCCTCCCCGAGCAGGTCGAGAACTTGGTTCCTCGACAACATTCTGAGCAGCTCTTCCTCATCCACGAGAACCTCTTCCTCGTTCCCGAGTAGCAGTAGAGGCACCCGACCTTCTCCAGGTATCCAACTCTTGCCTTAATTTGGCATTTTCAACCTCTAAAAATGAAAATCCCTCGTCAGTCACTGGGATTACAGCTGTTGAAGAAGAAGCTGCAGACTTATACTGTGCTAGCTCTTTCTGCAAATTGTTATTCTCTTGCTCCAGCAGCTCGGCAATCTGTCTACATGCTTCAACTTCACCCCTTAGGGTTCTCTCCCTGACATCGTACCCAGCAAGGATCTTTTTGTGGCCTGTCTCGGCAGAAAGCTGTTGATACCTCTTTTCATACCCCTCGTGCAAAAGGGCAGTTGATTCCTTATACTGAGTCTGAAGATCTTCTAAAGTATATTGAAGCTCCTCGATCATGTCATAGTAAGCCACGTTATTGGCCACAGCTCGATCAAGTAAGTCCTTCAGGTACTGATAAGCTTCGACTGCCTGCTCTGAAGCATCATGACCAAGGATGTTGGCAACTTCTGATGCACTTAGGTTTGTGTGAACAACCTTATAATATTCATGGCATTGCTGCATCAGTTTTGTATCATTGGCAGACAGCAATTCCATTATAGCCATAAACTAATAAAGAAGAGAAGGCAAGAGTTAATAAAAAAGCAAACAGAGCATCAACAATGTATAGGAACAAAAAAGGTAATTTTATTACATCATCAAAAGGAGTACAACGTTCAGAATACAGAGTACAAGAAAAAGAAAAACAGAAAGAGAATACCGAACAACTTCACACCTTTTCCTTGTCTCCCAAGACTTTCTCGGGAGGCTGGGATGAGGAGCTCGGTTGCTCGGTGGGAACAATAATTTGGTCCGCTGGAGTTGGAGCTTGTTCAGGAGGAGCACGCAAAGATGAAATCTCCTCGGTAACTGTCTGAATAGGTTGGGAAGCAAGGACTTGATCGCCCACTGTCATTGAAGACTCCTCGAATGCAGCTTCGTCTTCTTCTTCATCTTCAATTCTAGGAGGGGGGCCAGGAAGATGTTGTTGAAATAGCTCAGAGTCTTCGCTAACTTTCAATTCTTGCAGGGCAGCAACCCAACCATCTCGGAAGTATTTCAAACTCCCATACTTGACCTGGGTCATCATTACTGCTACCCCCTGTCCCATCCTTTATCCCAACCGGTGTGAAAAGATTTTTTCACAGCCACTTTTCTTTTCATTTTCTCCGAGGAGAGCTTCTCGGATAGAAGATCCTCGGAGGTTTTCAACTTGGCCTCCACCTCCTCCTTCTGGCGATTTATTTCTCGCAGAAGGGTTAGCTCTTCCTCAGCCGATTTCAACTTATTTTCAAGCTCCCCAAAGTTTGTGAGCTTCTCGGCATATTTTTTATTATCTCTCTCCAAGTCCTTCACTTTATTTCCCAACTGCACCTTCTCTGTCTCAGATGAAGCCAACTTCTTCTCCCATTCACCCCTATCCTGGTCATACTTTTGACGAGAATCCTTCAAAGATTGGGCCAAACCCAAAAAAGCATCCTCCACTCCAGACGAGGAGCCAGAAGCCTTGAGTGCTTCATCTTTCTTCACTATGGTGTTAAAGCAACTCACCAGCTGTAAAAAGAAGAAAATAATGATAAGTCATTGCAGAGACATATGTATTGATGGGAAGAAAGAAAAATTCAGGATAAGAGAAACTTACTGAAGCAATGTGACGAGCAGCTAGGGATGTCAGCATATCCCTAGACATGTTCTCCTCAATTCCTTGGACTTCAGGAATAGTCCAAGTCTTTACCGAGCTCATTGCAGAATTCGGGGGAATAATGGTTGGAACGCCAACTCCACTAACTTGGAGCTGGGGAATGGTTTCAGTCAAAGTGACCGAGGAAGATTTCTTCAGTCTCCTCGGTGGCAGTTCAACAGTCTCAACCAAAGAAGAGCTTTTGGTTGGGACCACTTCCACAGGAGCATTTTTCTTGCTCGGAGCCACTGGGGGCTTCTCGGCAGCCTTCTGAGGAGCAACAGAAGGGGCAGCATCTATTTTCTTTGTCCCCTTTGGGACGTCATTCTTGTTTCTTTTTCCATCTCCAACAGAGGAAGTCTCTTCGAAGATAGCAGGAATTCTTCTTTTTCCCATCTTCTGACTTAAAGGAATGTGAGATTCTAGAGAAGAGTCCTCAGGAGTTGATGCTGGTTCACTGGTACTGACCACAGGACGAGCAGTAAAGGATGTAGTATAACTCCTATACTGCAACAAATATGAAGCAGACCTGATGTGCTCGTCTGCAACTCTTCGATGTAAATTCTAGATATGTTTCAAATGTTTAATATTTACTTCTGATTCTTTTAGAGTTTTTCTCTTACTGTCAACTGCAAACAAATACATAGTGAAATATCAGTCATACATTTTGTCAAACACAAAGAAATCGTAATTTCAAAAATAAAATAAGTTGAAAATAACCTATCCCATTGCCATATGGGGGGCATCTGGGACCTTGATATGCTTCATCTCTAACCAAAGGGGTATGTTGCCAATTTTTGATAACTACCCCGTGTTCAAAATAATCCCTATTTGCATCAGGGAGGTTGACTACTAAGGCCCTATTCAAAAATCTAGTTTTTAAATAAAAAAACATTGTCTAAAACAGCCCATCTATAACAGTACATAATCTCAGGAATTCCTATACGAGTTCCATGAGTTTGATTTAACCTATACACCCCATTAACTATTCTCCATGTGTTGGGGGCTATTTTTGCAGGGACAACATCGAAATACTAACAGAACTCTAAACACAAAGGGTTTGGTGGAAAAGAAAATCCACATTCAGCAATAAATAGGCTAGGGAACCAATGTCCCTCAGCCAAATTAAAATAATTTGAAGGCTCAGAAAGATTCTCCAAAGTTACCCAAGAAGGAATAGAAAAGTCAGAACGGAATTTCTCAAGAGATTCGATAATATAAACCATGGTGAATAAAAAGAAATGATGAAGAAGGAAGAAAATCTTACAGGAAAAAGGAGATCTGTTGACAAACAAACGAAGAAAGGGATGAACGCACAAGAGAGAGAAAAGCTATAGAAAACTCGAAAGCAGAAATTGAAAAAGGTAGAAAACGATGGGATTGCCTCTGAAACTTAAATACTTTGCCTTGGGAAACGGCGAAAGAAATGATTACAAAAGGAAAACTATTACGCTACCGGCGGCTAAAAGGACAAAAAGTGCACGAAGATCGAAGCGCTTATAAAAATGCAAAAAGGCGGATTCTGCGAATTTGGAAGGAAATTCAAATACGAAGAAAATGCTCCTAAAACCCAGGAAGGTCATTTAATATTGCCATATACCGAGAAAGAATGTTCCATACTCCTCAAAGTTTTAAATATGAAACATTGGGGGCTTCTGTTGATACCAAAATTAGTATGCTGATATGGACGAATAATAAGAAGACACATGTCAATCTACGTGGCACAATAACAACGAGGAAGTTCATTTCCCCGACCAAGTCATGTTCGATCCGAGCAACAAGGATACTCCGAGGAACTCCAACGCTCCGAGGAACTCCTGAACGACGAGCAACTAAGGCGGTCCGAGTTGCATCTCGACCACAGCATTTATTGCCAGATAATTAACAGTTTAACTATTCATTGAATGCTTATCATCTTGACGCACACGCTTGAATAGCATTAAATGAATTACCCTTTCATATGTATATCATTTAATGTATCACCCTTTCATTTACAGCCTAAGGGCTATAAATACCTTGTATCACCCTCATTCAAGGGGACCGGAATTTCTTCATAGAACTTGTAATCGAGAATTCCCAAACACTCAGCAATAACATAACAGTGGACGTAGGCCATTCTTATAAGGCTGAACCACTTTAAAATTCTTTGTCTCATTTATTTATCTGTGATTGAATAATTAGAGTGATCTAATTTTTTACATCAACAGTACTTGCCCGGTATGTGGAAAAGAACTTAATGCTGAATTGGGAGAAATTCCATTTCATGGTCACCGAGGGAATAGTTCTTGGCCACATAGTATCATCCAAGGGAATAGAAGTTGATAGGGCAAAAATAGATGTCATAGCTGATCTTCCCCCACCAAAATTGCTCAAAGATGTGCGCTCTTTCTTGGGCCACGCGGGGTTTTATAGAAGGTTCATTAAGGACTTTAGCGTCATCGCTAGACCCTTAAGCAACCTGCTCATGAAGGACACCCCATTTGAGTGGACAGGAGCATGTCAAAGCTCTTTTGAAAAACTAAAAACCATGCTTGTGTCCGCTCCCATCATGCAAGTTTCGGATTGGTTTTTACAATTCAAACTTATGTGTGATGCTAGTGATTTTGCGATAGGGGCTATTTTGGGCCAAAGAAAAGATAAGCAGGCTCATGTCATCTATTACGCTAGTCGGACTCTTACCGGACCACAACTCAACTAGTCTACCACGGAGAAGGAGTTGCTAGTGGTAGTCTTTGCCCTTGATAAATTCCGATCATACCTTATCGGCTCTCCCATTACTTGCTTCACTAACCACATGGCTTTGAAATACCTACTTGCAAAGAAAGATGCGAAGCTGCGCCTCATAAGGTGGATCCTAATCCTACAAGAGTTAAATCTCTCCATTAAAGATAAGAAATGAGTAAAAAACGTCGTTGCCGACCACTTATCACGGCTTTCGTCCGACGTACCTAGTGATCCCATACCCATAGACGAATACTTTTCGGATGAGCAACTTTTTGCTACCTCTTCTTTGCCCTGGTTTACGGATATAATGAACTACCTTGTCACGGGATTCGTCCCTCCCGACTAGACACCGCAAGATAAGAAGAGGTTTGTAACTTGGTCGTGCATGTTTTTCTATAACGATCCCTTCCTTTTTAAATATTACGCCAACCAACTCATCCGACGATGCGTACCGGATGACGAGATCCCGAAAGTCATCCAGTTTTATCATTCGGAAGCTTGTGGATGCCACTTTTCAACAAAAAAGACGGCCGCTAAAATTCTGCAATGCGACCTCTATTGGCCCACAATATTCCGGGATGTGAACGTTGTTTGTAAATCTTGCAATAGGTGCCAACGGATGGGAGCCATTACCCGACGAGACATGGTGCCTCTTACCCCCATACTCATCATTGAGATCTTTGACTGTTGGAGTATTGACTTCATGGGTCCCTTCCCCTTGTCCTTTGGTTTCCTATACATCCTTGTTGCGGTAGACTACATTTCTAAATGGGTGTAAGCTATAGCTACCAAAACAAATGACAACAAAGTGGTGATAAAATTCCTGCAGGAACACATACTTTCCCGCTTCGGTGCTCCGAAAGCAATAATCAGCGATAATGGCACGCACTTTTGCAATAGGCCATTCGCGAAGCTCATGAGAAAGTATGGTGTCGTTCATAAGGTTGGAATGACTTATCACCCACAAACGAATGCGCAGGCCGAACTAGCAAATCGAAAAATCAAGAACATTCTTGAAAAGACCGTCAATCCTACCCGAAAAGATTGGTCACTTAGATTGAACGATTTGCTATGTGCCTATCGCACCGCATATAAAAATCAACTCGGCATGTCCCTTTTCCTCTTTGTGTATGGAAAACCTTGCCATCTTCCCATGGAATTAGAGCACAAGGCGTATTAGGCGATTAAGGAGTTAAACTATGCCATGGATAATGCTGGTGAAGCTCGCAAGCTTCAAATAAATGAGTTAGAAGAAATACGCAATGAGGCATATGAGAATGCTAAAATTTCCAAGGAAATGATGAAACTCGCTCACGATAGCATCATTCGATGCAAAGAGTTTCTTCCCCGGCAAAAAGTGCTTCTTTATAACTCTCGGCTTCACTTCTTTTCGAGCAAGTTGCGATCATGATGGTCTGGCCTGTTCGTTGTGAAGAACATTTTCCCTCATGGATCTGTTGAATTAGAAGATTTGAAAGGGGGAAATACATTCAAAGTAAATGGACAACGCCTAAAGCCATATCTAGGGGCGTGTGTGGAAGAAGTCGACACCGTTTGGTTGTCGGACCCCGTTTACGGGGTAGAGTGAGCTGTTACAGCGAGGTCGTCGCACCCCCGACGCATATGGGGTGAAAGTCGTGTGTGTAGTGAGAGTCGTGTGTAGTGAGCGTCGATAGGATTAGGGTGCATTCGGGAAATAGCATTCACATTTTCGGGAAATTGAGTTAAGTTGCGTTGGCCATCGGTATCGAGAGGTGTTTAGTCCAAAATTGATCGGGAGTATGTTGTGAAAGTGAAAATTTTTGGAGAAGAGAGATCGAAATTCAGTTAGGGGGAAATACAGCTCAAACACTAGAGCCGGACCGGTTCCTTTATTTTAGGGCTGGACCAGTTCCTTTAATTTTGAGTCTGACCGGCCCGGTAGTCAAATTTTCCTGCATAATAAAGGACCGGATCGGTCCGGTACCCAGGCGGACCGGTCCGCTTTCTACAGATATGTTTTTCCCTCTTCCCAAGGTTCACCCCCCTTCTCCCCAATCCTCTTCATTCCCTCCAATTCGTCTCCCCATCTCTCAAGCCTAACCTTTCTCTCCCAAATACACCTCCTTTTCCCTCCAAACCTTTTCCCTCCAAATCCAAACCCTACCCCCACCCTTTCACCTATAAATACCTACTTTCACCCTCCCTTTCCCTCCAAACCTTCAACCAAAATCCTCTCTTCGCCCTCCCTAATTTTCCAGCAAAAATCTCTCTCATTATCATGGCCCAACGCGCTGCCCCCACCAAGTACGACTCCACCGACGTCCTCCCCTCCGGCCATGGGGAATTCCGTTCCCGCCAAGAGGAACGTTGGTGCCATCGGTTCTTCGGTCCGGATCGCAAACTCCATATGGAGCGCGCTGTCCAATGGACCGGTCTGCCCCAATCTGTCGCTGCCCTTTTTATGGCTAGGGGTTGGTGTCGATTCCTCAACGAACCATATGAGGCGGCGTGGGCGGTCGAGGTGCGCTCCTTTTATGGCACCCTTGTTAGGACGGGCCAATTCGAGGCTCAATCTTACGTGGATGGGATCGTCGTCCCCTTTTCGTTGGCTCTTCTCACAGCCAAGTTGGCCGAATACGATGTTCCGGATGTCCAAGAATTCACTTATCCAAGGAACGTCGCCCCTGTAGCCAAAGAAGTGATCATGGCCCGCATTGCCCCCGATGTTGTGGATGGGGAAAACTGTCGTGGTGGGTCGCCTCAATGAGAAGGCACACCTCACCTTCCAAATCGTGTGTGCGAACATCTTGCAAACATCAAACGACTCAACGATGCGGCCCCGCCAGGCCACCTTGACCTACCACCTCTTTGACCCACACACTTCCATCAACTTGGCTCGCACCTTATACGGCGACATCATTGTTGCAGCCCTGGATGAGAATGGTTCCGCCCTACTTCCCTATGCCGGTTTGATCACTTCCATCGTCAAGGACGTTGGCATTACGGCGTCGCTCGATCGAATTCGTCTCCCCGGTCCTTTTGGGCAGGGGACCCGCACTAAGAGAGCCAAACAGCTAGTTGTCCTTCGGGCAAGGAGGGGAAGTGAAAGCGAAGAGGAGGTTACCTCAAGCGAGAGCGACGAAGAGGAAGAAGAGGCAGCTGGTGCGGATGTCAAAATGGGGGATGTCGGTCCGGATGAAGAGTTGGTGGACGAAGAGGACGATCTTGATTTTGAATGGGCGGGTAGTGACCTCACGACCGTATGGCGGCACTGGAGACGAGTTTCGACAACTTCTTGACCGATTACTGTCGCGTTACAAGCTTGATATTCCGTTTCCAAGCGAACATCTACCGACGCCAAGGGGATCCCAATGAGCCATTGCCCTCCTATTTCTATAATCCCTATGGCCCCGACGCGCCCGGTTCCTCCCAACCCCCGCCCCAGTGAAGCTTTAGGTGGTTATGGCAGTTTTATTTGTTTTTTCCTGTTCACAATGTTTGAATGTTTTTCCTTGTAATTATACCACGGTCTTGTTTTCTATAAAATCTGCATTTTCCCCATTTGTTTGTTTTATTTATCGCACTTATTATTTTGCCTTGTTTAGATTTTAGTCCTTTTTGCTTGAGGATAATGCAAAATTCTAAATTAGAGGGGGGTCACAAGTGCGTATTTCTAAAACTTCACAAATTTTCAAAAATGCCCAGAAATTTCCAAAAAAATCATAAAATTTTGAAAAACCCAAAAATATTATTGTTCAAAATAAATAAAAATTGAAATGCAAATTTTTCGAAAATATCATTAAAAGTCTGATTGAAGTCTCAATTTGTAAAATTCAACATACACAAAGCCGAAATTGCCCAAAGATCGAAATTGAATGAAAATTGACGACTTAACGAATCAGTGTGGAGATTAACAAACCCGGTGAGATTCGAGTCTATCACTTTTTGCGAGTTTTTAAATCAATCCGAATTAATTTTTAACTCAAAGTTCTTTTCAGCGTCTTAAAAAGTCGTCAAGCATCTCAATCCTTCATTTTGATCGGTTATAAAAAATGTGTGTGATATTGCTTTGAAAAACGTGCCAAAATTGATCTCTAAACTTAATTCATCTCGAAACGCATATGGTAACGCAATTGGTATTTTGGACAATGAAGTAGGCCCTCGTTTGTCACCCAAAAATATTGGCCAGAAAAAGATGTGAAAAATTATCCCTTTGATAACCCAATTGAGCCGAATAAAATTTATTCTTTCGTTTGGCAACCCGAAAAATTCAAGTAGCCCGAAATTGCGAAAATAGAATATTCAATAAAGTCCGAAAAGTGCATAAAAAGGGGCAAGAAAAAAAAATAGATACGCTCATCAAAAATAGCAAGAAAAGAAAAGAAGTGAAAAATTGAAAAATAGAGAAAAAGAAGAAAAAAATTGGCAATAGCCCAGAAAAAGCACAAATGGACATCATAAATGACTTTTCCAATTCCAACCTTCCCTACCATTTTCATTTTACCCAATATACCTTAAAACCCGAAAAAGTCATAACCGAGTCCAAATTGCGAAATTGATTACCGCGTGGAGAGCTAAACACCAAAAGATAATAAAAGAGATTGAATGCGCGAAAAAGAGGCAATGTTCCTGTTTTTAAAACCGTAATCCATTGATGAGATCCTATCACTATAAAATTTACGTCTTTCTTCTTGTATGCGTGACTTTGCGTCCATTACACTTACTCTTTATATCACGCATATCAAAAGAATAGCCATAATCCGAGAGATTCGTTTATGAGAGCATTCCGTGAGAATTAGAAATCAAAACGAATTTTCGAATAAGTAACGTAATAATCAATCGGTGGAAATTGGCAGTTATATTTCCATCTTTGCACACACGCATTATGATTTGAGACTTGTAAATATGACTTGATGATGACTATTTTTTGGGAAAGTTTGAATTGTAAAATTTTTGAATATTTTGAATCTTCTTTGAGTTGAATTTTATGGGTATATTCACTGCAAACCCTCACGAGACACAACTCATCCTACTAGGGTAACCTAGGGGTTTAAAGGCTTGTTACATACGTTAAATGCAATCGCTTGCCGGCGAAAAAGGTATTCTATCCCAATAAAATATTTTTCAAGAGTTGAGCCTTGCTAGGATTCTTTTACATTGCTCGGGACACGCAAAGTTCTAAGTTAGGGGGGTTTGATTAGGCATAAATTCTTCCCAATTTATCCCTTAATTTAGTTACTTTTAGCACCTCGAACAACGTAATCGATTTGACTTTATCTCATAATCTTGCTACTGACTTATCCTAACGAGTACACCGAGTTTCTGGTATTTCGTATGCATTTTGCAGGTATTTAATGTTAATGACGAAAGAAAGAAACCGGAAGAATCGAGAAACGAAAAGAAGGAAAGTCAAAAGGGCAAAAGTGTAATTTTTACCCAGAATTCGGATGAGGCACCTAAAGAGAAGTTGAAGATATCAAATTCATAAGCGCATAGGAAGAAACGGCACCTCAATCGGAGTCCCGGACCAAAAGTTATGAGCAGTCAAAGTTGGAGAAAAAAGTCGAATAGGCAGACCGGTCCGCAGTAGCCCCGGACCGGTCCGCTGTGCCATACTCCAGAAGACCCCGGATTGAAAACAAACCGAAGAGGGAAGAAAATAAAAAGAATCGGCCCGCCCCGGACCGATCCTCCAGAAAAATAAAAGTACTGATCCGTATGGAAGGCAGACCGATCCGCCTAAGATCCGGACCGATCCGGCTGTCGAGATTTTGTAATCTTATCCTTCTCCTATGAAGAGTCCTAGTGCAACTAAAACTCCTGAATTTTAGTAGGGTATATAAACCCGAGTTTTTATCATTTTTAGGACGGAGAATTAGTATAATTTTCCTTTCTTTCCATAAAACCCTAGTTTTAGATACAGTTTACAGTTTTAATTCCAATAGTGAAGATCATTCATAAATTCTTTAATTACAAGTATTCTTAATTGCTGCTGTTACTGCTTTGGCAAGATTAGTGAGTTATTTCTTCAATCCAATTCCTTTCTACATCATTCTACAAATTTTCCTTAGTTCAATCATGGTTTTCTGTAAATAAAAAATTGTTTCCACTACTTTCAGCATACTAGGCTAGATTTTCTAAGGTCGGGATACATGAACCCAGCCTGATGTGTTAGTTGCATGTATATAACATTAACCCTCTTTATTTAGTGATTGGTTACGATCGTATTGTGTAGGGACACGATAATTGTAGATCTTTAGATCTCGTTTGCTTCTGAGTAACCGGGATGCTTTAGAATACAATTTAAGTGTAACTATCGTGATACCGATTTACTCGTCCTCAGATTAAGTATGATGCGGGCTTGAAACTCATATACCTAATGCTTGGGAGTACTAAATTCTGGGTCAAATTAATCAATTAAATTTACGATTAGTATTATAACTGCAATACACTAGGGTTGGCGGATTGTATTCCCGTCCTGTTTTTCTCATCATATAGTTTAAAGTTTTAAATCATTCTTCATCGGTATTTTAGGCAATTTAGTATAATTGCATCCTTTCATAATTTCATATTTTCATCTAGTATAGTCATTTTCAAAACCAAATCATTTTTCCTTTCTTTTTAGATTCAGAGTTAGGATTCATTCATCTTTCCCGTCGTTACAACTTCGTTGTCCTATTTCCCTGTGGATACGATCCCGACTTACCGGGTTTATTACTAACGTGACAGGCTTGCACTTGAGCCTAGAGTGAACGCACATTAGAGACACTTTCTGAGTCGCGTCAATCACCATGCTAAACTCCATATAATCCAATCTCCAATAATATAAAACTGAATTAAATGATCTAATGGAAATAAAATATGAATAATCGTAAACAACCGTGGAACCGAATGGACACCAAATCCATAAGTAACGTCTCATAATAAAAATGCAGCGGAAAGGAAATAAATCTAAACTACTAAGCACCTAATAAATCAATTCCACTTGCATCTCCAAAATTGTCTCTAAATAAATCTTATGCAACTACTCCAGCGATAACATGAAATGTTAGTCAACGCAATGGGTCAGATCCCACCACGTGAATACCATCCACTCACCGCAATGGCTCAACACAATGGGCCAGAGCCCACCAACGCTTTAAAGCCGTGATAAATTATCTGAAGCGAGTTTTTTTTTTGCCCTATTTTTTAGCCTAGAGAGTTTTATGTTTTGAGAACTCTTTTAAACGACTCAAGACTTATATATACTCATATTAAGAGTCTTTTAAGGTAGATTTTTTAATTACTTTAATTAATTACTGGATAAAATTACGGGTTGTTACATACTTCCCCACTAGCACATGAATTTCTTCATTGAAATTCGACGAAGTGTAAACACACAAAATAAAATAAGACACACATATGCCTAACCATACATACTACAATTGGGCGCCCTACACGTAATCCGATGATCAAAATACAATATACATATCCTAACTATATATATACGTGTAATTATGAAAATAATAGTGTACCATGCTCTCATAGGAATCACAACTCGATTCTATCTCCAAAAGTCACCACGACACTTAAATCCTCAAATCAAATCACACCACTACATCAATAGTAGATATAGCCAAAATTTATACTAACGATCTGCCAAATAAATATCGTTTCCCAAATAAACTCTAACGATCCTCAGATCAAGATTACAACTTTTAACCTCAATGCCTATAGTGTACTTAACACAACTCCCTATCTCCAAAAAACACATCTAATACGTATGCCAGACCCAATATCTCTAGGAGTACGAATCAACAAAGGGGATCAAAGATCGGTAACGGGGAGCTAAACGAACTCACAGCCTACGAAACCTAAGACCTACTCTAATACCATCTGTAACACCCCACGCAATCCGACGGATGAGGTGGCCAGTCATCGCCGCAAAACCACGTCGGGTGTTAACTAAATAAGTAATCATTCTTAGCATGTGATAGATATGAGACATTTAAATTTCATTCCACAAGATAATAATTTAAAACTGATCCAATAATAATAACCATCCATGCGATAAAGAGAATCCATCACCATGCTAAACTCCAAATATATAACTGAATTAAATGATCCAATGGAAATAAATCTGAATAACCATAAACAACTGTGGAACCGATTGGCCCACCAAATCCATAAGTAACATCTCATAGTAAAAATGCAATGAAAATTAAATAAATCTAAACTACTAAGCAGCTAATAAATAAATTCCAGTAGAACCTCCAAAATAGTTTCTAAATAAATCTTGTGCAACTACTCCTCCCATAACCTGAAATTTTAGTCAATGCAATGGTGCAGAGCCCACCGCATGAATACTAGGCACTCACCCCAAGTATGGTCCGTGAACCCAAACAATAGCATCATATATAATAAATATCACAATAGAATATTTTAAATTAACACAATAATTATTAACGTGCGAGTAAAATAAATTACCGTCAATCCACATCTAAGTCAAACCTAAGGTCCAAGTCCAACTATTTGATTTTATCAAAAGCTATCCATCTAATTTAATTCAATTAACCTACTCAATTATATTCATAATTAATATCAGTTGCGGGACTCTCTCTTAAAGTTTCTTTGTTCAAATTGATTTATCACATTATGATTATTATGGTGTCATCATAACCAGCCGACCCTATTGTATGTCCTGCACTTATTCGGCCCGTCTCAAGTTTTATACCACACACATTCCCCCCATAATATCCAGTCAGTCCGTATTCTGTCAGCCCTGCACTTATTTTCAAGGTTCCACGCACGACATGTCATAATAGCTGGCCAGCCCATTTAACTGTCAGTACTACATTAATTACGTCGTCGCACACCCACACTTCGCAATAGCCAGCCAGTCCGTTTAACTGTCAATCCTTTACTTATTAACGACGCCAAGTAATTTTAATACCCATTTATTATCTTAGGCACTAATTTTCAATTTCTTATTTTCTCCTCATCTCAATTTCTCTTTATTTTATTTAAGCCCCACTCTATTATAGAGCATAAGCTTCAAACCTACCCCTAGTCCCATACCTAGAGGTCTCCAAAACACAATCATGTCCTATCCTATTTCGTAGGATGAATTTTTATAATTAATTTCTTCCTAATCTCGTACTTAGGATATCCAAAATAACGGAACAACACCAAAAATCAGTCTCACCCCAAAATATCCCATCCGTAGAAATCTACACTAACTAGTCTCATACCTAGAAAGTGTTAAACGTAAATAAGGCCTACCTACCAGTCCCATACCTAGAAAGTATTCCTAAAATTAAGGTGAGAGCATACAACCCGAAATTCCGTCATCCCCGCGATGATAAAACTGTCAACACAATAATTCACAAATTCCAGTTTATTAATAATCACACAAATTTTACATGCGGTCACAATCAATTTTAATATTAATTCGTTCAAGTCGTCGACATAGCTAACCCAATTTATTTTATTTGATAATACAATTTCAATCAACATGCGAGTATATGGCGAACCCAAACAATATTTTTTTTTTTTAAAGAAGACTTTATTAGAAAGAAAGTGAAGAAAAGCCCTTCACTGGTGGCTTACAAAGTAAGTGATAGAAAAGTCTGAAATGAAACCTAATAAATATCTAGATTTTACACCTTTGTAGGGTCTAGCTTTGAAAGCAATTCTCACATCTTCATGGACCAAGTCTATAATCTTTGAAGCTTTCATATCCTCACCTTCTTATTCTTTTAAATTCCGAGCACACCAAATCCTCCAACAAATGTAGCAAGGAAGAGTTATTGAAAGTAAAGATTTTATATTTTTCCTCTATAGTTTAACCACCAAGACATGAGAAATCTTTTGAGGTTGAGAAAATTTACTTTATATCCCATGAGACCCGCGAAATGTTTCCAAACGTCAAGAGCAAGTTGGCTAGAACCAAATAAGTGATCAAAATCTTCCTCAACTGGATTGGGGCAGCATCTGCATCTAGAGGCCAAAAAAATGTTGAGCTTTTTCAAACAAGGATCCAGAGGTAAAGCATGAAAAAGAAGACGCCACATGAAGAAGGAGACTTTAGGGAGAATTCTGGAGTTCCAAATCACTGAGAAAGAAAAAAGATTGCAATGTCTGTTACAAGCTAATTCTCAAGCTAATTTTATGGTGAACAAGCCATTCGAATTGGGTTTCCAGTTAATGGGTTATCACTTTCCACATTATCATGATATAAATACCACACTTTTTGCATTCTATACCAAGTTGGACTGGAAAAGGAAGGAGAACCGTGGAAGTCGTAAGCAGCTATAAATCTATATCTCTTTTGCATATAATTAGACCAAATGTTTCCACCTTTGTAGAAGGAAGTCCACAGTTTGCACGAATAAGTTTTTATAATATCAGATAAGTTTTTTAACCCCACACCACCTTCATCATAAGGAAGACACATTTGATTCCAGCTAACCCATTTGTACTTCAATTTATCTCCTTGAGCACCCCAAATGAATGTTGCAAAATTCCTTTCTATCCGTTGAATAACACTGATTGGCGGATCAAGAACACAAAAAATATGAAAAGACATGGACTGTAAGCCTGGCCTTAGCAGTGTAAGTCTCCCCGCATGAGATAACATTTTCCCGGTCCATTATGTGACCTTATTCGCCAGTGTTGATTCTAACGCTCCAAACAGTTGGGGAGACCTCCTACCCGTATATACAGGAACACCCAGGTATTTCAGTGGCAGATTCCTCTCAATAAAATTTGTGGTAGATTTAATTATGTTGCGCCTAACAGTTGGCGTATTAGTTGGGCAAGAAAAGGACGATTTGGTGTTGTTGACGAGCTGACCAGCTGTACGCTCATAATGCTGCAAAATGGATTTTAAATAGGACAAACCTACATAATTCTATGTGATTGCCCAAGCCTTGTTTTAATTTAAATATAATTTCTACGATTTCTACATGCCAACCTACACCCATTTTACCCAAAATCCGACCTCTACCCTAAGCACACAAGGGTTATAAGTATTAAATCAAATTAAGATTTTTAAGAAAAACAGTCCCGAATTAGCTTTCACTTTTCCTAATCAGGTTATTAATTTAATTTAAGAAAAGCACATGAATTAAGATTTAGGCGACATCTAAAACGCATGATACTAAAGGGAGAGAATAGAGATATTCATGCCTAAGATTAGTCGGTTAAGAAATCTAATTAGATGGTTGGAATCCTCTTGAAAAGTTAACAAAGATTGACTCTTACATCAACTTGAGAAAACACCAATTGACCCTTCAAATCTTAAGTTAAAACTTGATAACTTTGGCGTTAGGGTTTGTAAGAAGAAGATGAAATTTATAAGGGTCTGCTATTTTTAAAGGTTGTGAAAATATGTTTTAAAAGTCCTAACCCCGTATTAATTTAAGTGGAGAAAGATTAGAGAATTTAAGTGGCATTAGAATCCTATTAAAATTAAAACAGTTCGTCTGTTAGTCACGCTTCAGAAACTTGACAAACAATTAGTCACGCTTTAAAACCGTGACAAATTATCTGAAGTGGGATTTTATTTTGACCCTATTTTTTAGCCTATAGAGTTTGATGTTTTGAGGACTCTTCTAAATGATCCAAGACTTATATATATTCATATTAGGAGTCTTTTAAGGTAGCTTTCTGAATTCCGAACTAATTTAATTAATTACCGAATAAAATTACGTGTAGTTACACACTTCACCTTTGAAAATAGCCACCATCACAAACCACCTCAAAGAAATAATCAATATGTGAAGAAAAAACTCAAATATGTTTTATTTCATTTTTTTTTTTTGTGTATGCATATGAGAGTGAGGGTTTGAAATTTAAGGCTCAGAACGAGCAAACATGGCACAATTTTTAGGGTGGTAGCAGTTTGAAATCTTGGGCTTCTCCTTCAAAATCACAGATCGATGATGTTTTGGTTGAATTGCAAAGGAGGGAACGTAATTAAATAGAGAGAGGGGGAGAAGGGAAACATATTCATCTATTATCGCTATTAACGGGAATGAGAGGGGGAGGGGTGGAGAGAGAGATTCAAACGAGGCTTTTTTTATACTTCGCCTTTAAAATAATGTCGTATTTAGATATAGCTCCTTAGATGTTCAATAACTAGACCTACCCCCGATATGCATAAGATACAAGTGAGTCAATGCATAAAGTACAAGCAGGATCATGCACATGTAGGGGTTAAGTCCATTTTTTTAAGTAAGGGGGTTATGTCTAATTACAGCATTATCAAAAGACAGTCAAAACTAAAAGACTCGAAACAATTTAGGTAAAAAGTCTGCTATAATTACATGTTCAATTTTTAAGATGAATTATTTTATTTTCCCACTTGTCTCTTAAACGGGTACTTTGCCAAGTCAAATTCCCGTGACTAAGGGCGACGGCCGGCTGACATTGCCAATTTGGATTTGAACATTACACAAATTAGAATTCAGGGAGTAAAAACTAAATTCACTGAAAATTTGGGGTAAATTTGCAATGAACCCTACATTTCATCTCTTATATCATTTACCCCTAAGGGTCCGTTTGGTTCGTGGTGAAATATTTTTTACCGCGTTAAAATAAAATTCACCTAAGTAAAATATGTGTTTGGTTGGGCATTTAACACGGTGAAATAAAATGAATATGGTGAAAAGTGAGGTGAAACTTTAACCATTTTAAACCATGGGTAAAGTGAATAATTTAACAGGTGAAAACAATGAAATTTATCTTATTACCAAAGTAACCTTTCTTATTTCCACTTACAATTATCACACATTCATTTCTCCCTCTAAATTAATACGATCATCAAATATTCATTTCAAAAAAATATTTTTTTCTAAATTTCATTTTTTATTTTAAAAAATTAAAAAAAATTAAACAAAATTAAAAAAATAAATAAATAATTTAAATAATTAAAAATTAAAATAAAAAATAAAAAATAGAATAGCTATTCCTACACCCTCTATGTCTTTCCCCACACCCTTTTTAATATTTAAATACTAAAAGATCAAAAGACCCTCTATGCAAATATGATTTGAGCAAATATAATCTTTTGCCCAAAAATCTATTATTTAAAAAAAAAAGGTAATATTAAGAAAAAAATAAAACATAATATTTTGAAAATAAAAATCCTAATATTCTAGAAAATTAAAATTTTAATATTCTGAAAATATAAAAATTATAAAAGTTATTTTTTCATTTAAAAAATATTATGCTATTTATAAAAAAACATATTACTTTTTATTTAAATGGACGTTGATAAAAAAAACTATTTCGTTATTTATTTTAAAAAATGGACATTCTTTTTATCATTTCTAGTTAAAAAACTGTTTCTTTTATTTATTTAAAAAAATTGTTTCGTTATTTATTTTTTCAGTTAAAAACTATTTTTTTTCTATTTTAAAAATAATCTTTTTACTATACAAAAAAATGGTCCGCGTCAGCGGTATGTATAGGCAGTTCGACCACTTATACATACCGTTGGCGCGGACCAACATATTAGACAAAAATGCTCCGCGCCAGCGGTACGTATAGGTGGTCAGACCGCCTATACATATCGCTGCCGCAGATAATATTTTTTAAAAATAGTAAAAAGATTATTTTTAATATAGTAAAAAAAACAGTTTTTAACCAAAAATAAAATTTGTAAATAAAAAATAAAACACTTTTTAAGAAAAGAGTTTCTTAAGAAAAATAAATTTTACGTTTTATATACAGTTTTTTAATAAAACAAATAGATAAGATTTTACGTTTTATAAACAGTTTTTTTTATTATTTTACTTATAAAAAACAATTTTTTTTATTGAAAATATAATTTTTTTGTTTTTATCAAATGTAATTATTTTAGTTGGAGGTGAAAAAATTGGACATTTTGCTTTTATAAATTTAAGGGCGCAATTGTTATTTATTATTCAAAGGGTGTGGGGGAACATATAGAGGGTGTGAGAATATCTATTCCCATAAAAAAAATTAAAAAAATGAATATTTGTTTGGTGCATGGTAATGTGTTGGGAATTTAATTACTAATTGGGACGGTTTCATAGTTGAGAACTATTTTTTTTTTAATTCTTTTAATTGGAACACTTTTTTTTTATAGTTGGGACTTTTTTTTTTAATTGGGATTGTTTTTTTTTCAATGTTGAAAACTTTTCTTTTACTTGGGACTGTTTTTTCATTGTTGAGAACTTTTTTTTTTTATTATGGACTACTGTTTTTATAGTTGACTCTTTTTTTTCTAACTGTGATTTTTTTTTTTACAAATGACAGTTTTTTTTCATTGTTGGAATTTTTTTTTTTTTAAATTGGGACTGTTTTCTTTTTTAATAAGGACTTTATTTTTAATTGGTATTATTTTTTTACTTATTTGTCTTGCGTAGCGAAATATGACTAGTTGTGTGTGGAGGGGGGTGATTATGTCAAATTTTAGTTTGGGGTAAATGCATATTTTTTAATGGCCATTGACACTTGTGTGATGAAAATCAAAATAGTTATATGCATTTGAAGTATGTGGGTAATATGGTCATTTTATTTTATCACCATATTAATCTTAACCATCCAAACAACAAATGGTGAAAAAGTTAAAATTTTCACCTAGTGAAAACTCGACCATCCAAACGGAGATGGTGAAAACAAAATCACCGCACTAATAATTCACCTTTTACTTTTAACACGGTGAAAAGTATTTCACCACGAACCAAACGAACCCTAATAATGTGTGGAATTATTGAAATTGGTGAAAATGAAGGTTTCACCTCATTCCATCCTCTGAAACAACTGTTACAAATCCCGACATCATTACATTATCAATGCTGGCTTAATCTCCTGCAGAGACATCAACTCTCACAAGTATTCCGACATGCTCACGTCAAACTTACTCTCTACAAATCGGAACACAAACAGAGAGAGAAAAAACACATATAGACAGGTAAAATTGCACACAATATGCACCCAACCAGCTAAACGTGGCTTTATGAATTAAATTATAGAATAAACCCATGTTTTCTTTTCAACCTTGGGTTAGCAACCCCCTGTTGCATGGTCCCTACACCCCATTCCCATACCCTGGATTAATACCACTGTAACCTTCATTAACTCAAATATGCCAAATCCAAGACCAACAATACCATTCCTCAGCCATGTTTAAAAGTTCAAAACTTTCAGCGAAATTTAACTGAAGCATACGACTTGAAAAAAGCATGCCCTGCTGTATTGCAGAAGCATTTACGTATTAAATAGATTGTTCAAACACAGTAAATAAATAAAGTGGGGTTGAGGGGTAATTACAAGTCCCTCCCCAAAAGATGTAACAAAAAGTAAACCTTGTATTTATTTACGTCACAAAACGGTCCCGATGAATTATGCAAAGGAGATTCTGCAAGATACAACGACAACTATACCCCTTTAATAATCAGTTACAATTTAGTAACCACTCAAAAACAAAGCCGCAAGCAGCATACGGGAAATCCCCCCACAACATATCAGTTGCGTTTGATTGCCAGGAAAGGGAAGGAAGTAATTTTCCTGCATTTATTGTTGCGTTTGGTTAGCATAAAAGTTGTGAGACTCGTGCCCTTAAATTTTCATGCATGAAAATTTTTCCCACAAAGCACATCTTACAAAAAACACAATTTTGTGGAAGTTCTAGGAAACTTTTGTATATTACCTTGTAAATTATTCATTACTACACTACTACTACTATTATCATAAACACTCGTAACTATTCATAATAATACGCTTATTACTGATATTTTTACAAATATATTGTAGTTTCCAATACTTATTTCAGATGTTGTATTTTAAGTTATATGGATGTTTATTATATTAATTATACTTGTTCTGTAGTTTAAGTAGGAAATTTATAATATTTTTATTTATCCTAAAATTATCATTATATACGTGTATATTTTATTAAAAAAAATCCTGCAATTTTTCTTGGGAAGGTTTGGGTTTTATTGCCGACATCTGGGATGACGATTTGGGTTTTATTGCAATGGTTTGTGAAGGTTTTCAAGGGGTTCTTGGAGATACTCTGGGACCATAGTTTTCTTGATGTTCCAATACCTTATTAGATATTTGGGGACAAATGGATCATACTCGGGAGTTTTGCTCTAACTTGATAACGATTGTTGGATTTGGTGAAAATGATTTTAACAAGATGTTTTGGGCAGTTCATCTTAGTGGCCTAAGATTTTGTACGGGGTGATGGACGAGATTGGATTCGTTGCCTCAGGAACAGTGGACGAGTAGGGAAGCGTTGGCCTATGAAGCACGGACACTCTCCCGGAAGCCACGAGTCACGTGTCGTGTCGAAACACGTATTATGTGCACGCTCCAACACGTTACCGACACGTTGTGGACATGCTGGGAGATGTGATGGTAATTTTGCTTTATTTATAATTTTAATGTGAGTGTATTTGAATTTTGTTTCGTTTGGTCCATTTTCTTAGTTCATATTAAGAATGCTCCAATAATGTATTTTATAGAAAAAATATGTTTCATTTCATTAATGTATATATTCAAATATATTATATATTATACTTATCCTAGCGTGTCGTATCCTAGTTTTTGGAAGAATCACATGTCGCGTGTCAAAACGCGTATTAATGAGTCCGTTCTTCATAGGCGCTGGCTAATTATGGAAACGCTAGCAGTTTACAATTGTGAATATGAAGGAATATATGGTGAGACGATGGAGAAGATAGAAGGAGGTGATCCAGACATAGGGTGTGAATGAATGGCATGATAATCAAGGGCAACTTGAAAACGTCTGGTGTCAGCCCTGAGATGGTGGCGAGAGTGGTGAGGATAACGAGAGCTCAACGAATCGGAAGAAATAGATTTTAAAACTTAGTATCTATGAATGGTAGATACCCACCTTGGCTAGAGACGAAAAAAAGCAACGGAATTCTATTTTGGAGAGAGAATAAATGAAAGAATGGAAAATTGTGTTTCCTTTCTTTCGAGAGAGTATTTTTCTGTCGTTTGAGAGTTCAAAAGGAAATAATAGAAATGAATTTTTTTTTTTAAGCTCTCTTCCTTTCTTTCTTTCTGAATTGGAAAGAAATAGAGAGAGAATTTTATTTTTAATGAATGTGCCATCTTCTCTTTAAAAAATTATTTTTCTCTCAACTCCCAAACAACAAGAAAAAAAATTGTTTTCTCTTCTCTTCTTCTTTTATCTCTTATTACTTTTCCCTTCTTTTCTTCTCTCTCCCAATAAAACTTTCATTTCTTTTCTTTTCTCTCGAAAACTCCCAAACAAGCTGGAAAAGTGGTGGCCCCAAAACCAATCCTGCAACGAAGTGATATTGGATAACCGTGGAATGATCCTCAGATGAAACTTATCTGAAAAGAGGACATGAGCATCTTTTTTACTTGGGAGAGGTTGGGGACAACAGCATGCTTTAGACATAAAAACAAAAATTAACACACCACACATATATCATGTATATACGAAATTGATAGGGTATTAACTGAGTGTGCATTTACCCCTTCTATCTTCATTGGATTGTTTAATAAAAAAAACACATCTATGTACGAGGCGTTATCTAAGGAAATATTTAAATTGTGAAATGATACAATTTCAATTGCACAAAATCAATTAGGTTAATGTAAGAGCATATGCACGTTATTTTGAATTAGTGGTCTTACTGCACAAATTTCTTAAATACAGTAAATCACTGCTGTAACTTATAAAGCACGGACACAGATGCGGGTGTCATGCGCAACACAATATGGACACGCCGACACAACAAATCTCTAAAAATTAGAACACGACACGACGGAGACACGTCGACAAATAATATATATATATATATATATATATAATTTTATCGATTTTGCACTTCGAAAATAATAATTAGTGGTGAAACTAATATATGGTTATATATTTCTTAACAACACTTAACCCGTAAGTCAAAATATTAATTTATATCAAGCGAGAGACTAACTTCATTCTCTTATCTTTTCTTCTTGTTATTATTCAGGAAACCTAAAAGATTTAATTTACACGACACAAGAATTTCTTCAATGCTATTTAGTTTTTGGCGTCCCTCCTTGTCCACGGAGTGTCCATGCCATGTCCATTGAGCGTCCGGGCCGTGTCGTACGAGCGTCGGAGTGTCATAAGTGTCCGACATGGGTACATCACCTCCCGAGTAGTGTCCTAGACTGTAACCATGATATCAGGACCTCGCTGTGTTATAAATAGGAACTGATTATTTTTACTGAAAATATAGCAGCAATCTGAGAGTTCAGATAAAGAAATTTAGAGCCAAATCAAAACGGGACATAAAAAAATATAATGTTGTATAGATGGTCACTGATAATCTGCATATATATATATATATATATATATATATATATAAAAGCAGGCTCCTGTGCACACTAAGTTTGCACATTACCTTTTTAAAGTAGTAAAAAAAATATTTTTGAGTTGATTTTTTTTGTGTGATATTTAAACATTTCAAGGAACCCATATAAAAAAAATCAGCTCAAAAAAACTTTTTTTGCTAGTTTTAAAAAATCGGTCAAACTTTCTATGCTTTTAAGCCCTTTAAAAACTGCGAAAGTTTGACCGATTTTTTAAAAATAGCAAAAAAAGTTTTTTTGAGCTAATTTTTTTTATGTGAGTCCGTTGAAATGTTAAAATATCACATAAAAAAATTGGTGTGCGCCAGCACTCAAAAATATTTTTTTTACTACTTTAAAAACTTAATGTGCAAACTTAGTGTGCACAGGATCCTGCCTCTCTCTCTCTTTCTCTCTCTCTCTCTCTCTCTCTCTCTCTCTCTCTCTCTATATATATATATATATATATATATATGTGTGTGTGTGTGTGTGTGTGTGTGTGTGTGTCGTAACCACATGTCTAATGGCAACTCTAAAGCATTTACTCCAAAGCTCGTGTTCCCAAATGAGGAAGAGGAGGGGTCTATTTATAGGATAAGGAGGTCATCACTAAAGGATCGGTTACAACAAGTGTTCACCTAAAGCTCATCCTCTAAATAGACCAATACAATATTCAAATGAAATAAAACAAAATGCAACATAAGATGAAAATATGATTAACTAATATATGGAGTCAAAAATAAAAGAGGATATAACCAAAATACCCCTCGGATCACATCAATATAATTTGCGAATAGAGTAGAAGTATATATAAACCCAGGCAAATGATCAAACATAAATTACAAATAAGCAACAACGTGAGAGACTACTTCAGATCTAAGTGACCACTAACCAGTTTGCTAGGCAAGTGCGGGTGCTGGTATGGGTACGGGTGACAACAGTGTAAAAGAAAGACACCGTTAAAATATTTAGAACTGAGAGTAATGGCCAAAGCAAAATTTGTATGCCACAATGTGGGTGCGCTAATGATAACGCTATACAGGCACGTCGGGTTTATATAAAGTAAAATGGGATGTAGCAGGGGAAGAACACATGATCATAAACAACCTGCAAGGCCCAACATGAGAATTTTTCCGAGTAAGGAGACAATGAAGTAGAGACATATGGTCATCAAGGTTCAAAAGGTTTAGGTCATTCACGTCTGTCCAACAGACTGAAAATCAACCTAAAAATAAGTAGGAAACCTTACTCGATACTGCCACTACTAACTGGAACCCCTATGGTAAGACAAACGACAAAATTCAAGGATAGGACTCTCACGGACAACATCTGTCCAAACTTAAAAAAAAAAAAAATAACCCCGCAGATTGCTGAAGAAGAAAATTAGCTGCTACTTGCTTAAGTCTATGATCAAGTCTCACATGTGCTTCATTGTCTGGGATATCACCACTACTATTAGGTGCTACCCACTGACTCAGCAGGTAATTCGGAAATGGAATCTAGCAACACGAGGCTTCTGTTTGATTTTTATCCAGACAACTCAAGTTTGTGGGATGCATAAATTTAATTATACCTATTGTGAAACCATTCGCATATAAGAGTAACTTCATTGATTTATTGCATTATGGTATTGAGCCAAATTTGAATGCTCCAATAGGACTTGCATAAACACAAGAGTGGAAAAGATAAAGCAATATATCTCAAAAAACAGTATTTACTTTCATGTAATGACCTACAAAACGGGTAGCACTATATATACATTACACTAAACTACCAAAAAAACTTCTAAATACAATGGTAGGTTGATCTACATCATTCATTGATCAATAAAAAATAAAAATTACAACAAAAAGTGCCTTGCAACTCTAAGAAGCCATTACCTTGTCACTACCCACAGTAAGGAGTATCAGTTGACTATTCAAGAATTCGTCCAGACCCTCAAAAAATAAAACCCCTTTGATGTTTACTTCCTCTATATTTCGCGCTATTCCTTTCACTCATTCGGGGAGAGAGCTCTTCAACCTTGTTACTAAACTCCACATTCAAATCCAACTGTCCTAATTCCCTCGAAACTCTCCCCGACTGCCTTCTTGAATTAATACTGACAGCTTTCTTACTAGTCACAGCCACAACCATATTAGGCACCCCATACATTTTTGTATTACGAACCTGCACTGCAAATTCTCACAATTACCCCCCTTAACATTCTTGCCCCTATCCCCAAGCGATTGCTCAACACTGTTACTTGCTGAACCCTTTCTTTTGCCACTCCTCACTTTCTTCTTCGTCGTCCTAGAACTATCCCATTCATCATCAAAATCCTCACCTGGTCCCGAAAATTCCACCAAAATATCATCACCAATATAAACCCTAGAAGCTGAGCTCTTAGGAGCATTCAAGCACTTGGGTGACCTAGCCTCCACATTCTTAGGCACCCCAACATTCAAACTCTCCTCACCGCCAATCCCATTCACTGGCCCTCCAACATTCAAATTCTCCTCACCCCAATTCCCATTCTTTGGCTCTCCAACATTCAAATTCCCCTCACCCCCATTCTTTGGCCCTCCAACATTCACATTCTCCTCACCCCAATGCGCCTTCTCGGCCACTTCAGAATAGGTTAACATGGGCGCAAACAGTGTCCAATTTGACCCCCTTGTTTTCCTGCATACTCGAAACCCATCCAGGTAAAACACCTGACAGCAGAAATACCCTTCTTTCCTATCAATAGTTGGCGGGGCAACGATATTTTCACCGTCTCAGATACCCTCTCACAATTCTGGCACTAAGGAGTTCACTCCAAATAAACCCCACGATACTCATACATGTTATAACAGTATGGGCATGCAGTCCAAAAACACAAAACATTCATCACCAAGAGGATGATTATCATCGTTTATATTTTTAGTACTATTCTGAGGCCTTACCCTCACCGGAAGTTGTTTTTGTTGGGGCTGAGATTTTATCGGCTCGTGATGTTGTTGAACATGAGTAGACCCAACTGAGTTGTCGTAGAGAGATTTTCTGGAAGATTTAGAGAGGATAAATCAGGCATCGGAGATTAGCTTGAAGGCTAGATCGGCGAAGGGAAGATCGTTCCTTCGAGGGTTCAAGTGAAGACTCAGCATAGAGAGTTTCCAGTACCTAGCGGAGATAAGCTCTGAGTCATGAGTTGGAGACAGTGTACCAGTAATGCTGACCCTTGATCCGCTTAGCCAACAAAGAGCGTATCGGCAGCGGCATGGATAGCACACAGGTTTGAGGTTGGGGTAGGTCTCGGGTATGGACGGCAAACGTCTTGCTCCCCACAAGATCACGTGCTACAAGCTATGAAGCACGGACACTCTCCCGAAGACAGAGTATCATGTTCAACACGTGTTAGACACGCGACACACTCGGACACGTTAAGACACGCATGTCCTAGAGTGTCCAGTTTATTTTTCTAGCAGACACTGTTAGGACACGTTTGGGGACATGATACACTATGCCTTCGGGAGACGTTAGGACACGTTTGGGGACATGATACACTATGCCTTCGGGAGACGTTAGGACACGTTTGGGGACATGATACACTGCCTTCACGACACGTTAGGACACTCAGGGGGACACGTTAGGATACACTAGGACGCTTTTTTGGACACGCACTGGTAATTTTTTAGTCTTTCAAAAAATTATGATGGGTCAAATGTTTATTAACTTCAAACATTGATAGTAAAACATAAAAATGAAAGGAAGGGACCGTATTCGTTCACAAAAAGAGATGGACTTAAAAGTTTCAAACAAAACCAAATTTTTGCAAATCATATTCATTCTATTAGTGATTTTATTGAACTTTGTTCGTTTCTTGTTTAAATTTGTATTAATGTAGTGTTTGATTTTACTGAATTTCAAGCCAAGTATGCTGTAATAATGTATTCTGCTTTATTTCATCAAATATATATTTTAAAAAAATATATATATATATTATACGTATCCTAGCGTATCACATCCTACATTTTGGAAATATCATGTACTGAATATCCCGAGTCGTGTCAAGTCTGTGCTTCATAGCTTATGAGGAACTTCCCCATGATGCTGATCCATGGCTGGGCCTCTGCAAAGACAGCATGAGAGACAAAAGCGAGGGCAACAGAGATTGACCATTAACGAAGTGTTAATAGCGTATGGGTTCAATAGGGTAATTTTGAGAGATATAAAATAGAAACTTACTATTTTCCAAATGCTAGATTTGGAGTCCAAATCATGTTTAAATTTGGGTTCTATAGTATAACTGATATTAATTGAAGCATCAATGATTATGGGTGCCAATTGTTTATATTTGTCAACTCAATGTTACCTTCGGTGATGCACTATGTGAAGTAGGCTTGTCAATGGGTCGGTTCTTGACCCGGATCAGACTCGGATCCAGCATTTTAAAACAGGTACGAGCGATTTTTTGTAAGCAAATACCCATTTAATGACCGGTTCTGGTTTTAAATATACTCGGCCCGATTAGCTTTGCATATGTTCCCAAAATATTTATTCTTCCTCATCCATTGGATCACTTACCAACTAACGGTTCTCAACCTCACTTCTCTTTTACCCTAAGTTAAGTTATAACTCTCATTTCTCCCTTTCTCACTAACGGCAGCTCTCAGACTCTCCCTCTCCCTCAATCCTCCTCTCTCACACACTCTCACAATCAGGTTAGTCTCTCTCCCTCTCTCCCTATCTCTATCTTTCTCTCACACATACACACACGCACAACACACATTTCGACTCTCACTGAAAATGTTTCAACTATTTATTTTACTTTTTTACCTAAAACTGTATTTTTACCTTAAAACCTCCTCTCTCACGACTGCTCTTTTTGTTTTTACCTAAAATAATCCTAAATTAAAAATCTCTATTTCGTTCTAATGTTGATTTAAGAAATAATGACACAAATACTTTGTTTATCTTATTTTTTAAGATTTCAAGTCCATTGTTTCATTTTATTTTTTAGGGTTTTTAGTCCCCTAATATTTAGGGGGTTTAATGTGATTAGTGTGTTTGAACATTTAGGGCTTATAAGATTGTTTTTAAGGAATCTGTAGGCCTGTTTGTTGGTGTGTAGGTCCGTTGCTCTGTTTGTTGATGTGTATTTTGGGGTGTAAGTTTGCAAAGGCAGAGACGGACAACTTCTTCGGTATGGAATAATTGTCCTAAAATCAAGTCTCCTAAGGTGATAATATTGTCGAATGCAACCACTGTAACAAACATTTGCGTGGAGATAGTAGTAAGAGAACAAGTCATTTGAGAAGCACTTAAATTTAGCTTGTAAAGGAGGGCAACAAAGTTGGCACAAATCTTTGAAATTATAAATTTAATCAAGAGAAAAGTAGGAGAGATCTTGTAATTATGTGATAAAACACAAATATCCATTTAGCATGGTGGATTATTAGTGATATTTGTTCATAGTCTTAACCAACTTCAAACTTGTAATAGATGTGCACCCAAAGGTGAAGGAAAATATACTCTTTTAGATAACTCTCTTGTAGGATCACACTTACGATGAATTCGTGGACTAGCCCTATACATCAGTTTGGCCTGGACCATCTTGAATACTAAAAAAATATATCGACCGATTTGAGGCACCAAAAATAAAAATAGGATTTATTTAGTGAACGCGGTAAACAAAAATCCTCCTCCTGTCAAACACACAAAAACAAAAACACCGCCCCACCAAAAAAACAAACGACTTCCTATGTTTTTCCATTCCAGCTAGCCAAGGTTCAATTCAACCACATCCTAAAAACATACAATTAACCTGAAAAAGTCGTACCCAGTTCAACTTTTGTTTCATACTCTTATTAAAGAATTCACAACGGTAATGTCAATAAATTATTGGTTTTTGCACCACAATCAGTACGATAAGTCAATATTTTATGGTTCCGTACAATATCAAATAAATATAATTAATAACTCGCTATCGCAGAAATAAGTGCACCCAAATTGGTAAGCCAAACAGAAAAATTCCTGATAAGATAGGATTCTTATTGTCGGATCTCAAGCCACCATCTCACCTAAAACAAATTGATTTTAGGAAGGGTAAATTTTTAATCTTTTACGGGTTCACTCAACTTCGTTAACCTGAGATAACACATTTGTTATACTCTCATTCCAATACAATCCCCCCAAACAAATGGCACGGACAAGAGTCAAACTCGTGACCATTAGCTCTAATACCACTTGTCGGATCTCAAGTCACCATCTCACCTAAAACCATTTGGTGTTAGGGAGGGTAAACTTTTAATCTTTTACGAGTTCACTCAAATTTGCCGTCATGGGGCAAGGCCTGTGTTGTACTCTCATGGAGAACAGTTGTCGGAACCAAGAAAATTGTCACCCACAGACTTCAGTTGAGCAGGGAATTTGGAAATCGAATCTAGTAGCATGGGGATTCCATTTGAGTAACTTCATGACACATATGTTATAATACCTATTGTGAAATCATTCATTTTTAATAGAGTAACTTCGTTTATTTATTACTATGTGGTGAAATCATTCACATATAATACGGTAACTTTACTGATTTATTATTTTACGTTATGGAATTTGCCGTGGATGCTCCAACAAGACTTGCATAAATACGGAGTGGAGCAAATAAACAAATAGATCTTAAGCAATTAAGCAACAGCATTGCACAATCAATTATCTTTACTTTCACAAGAAGTAAAGAGATCATAGCAAAACTTCAAGAAATTACAAAACAGGTAAAAACTTGATGGCAATAAATATACATACATCAAACTATAAAGCAAAATCTGTAAAGACAATGTTAGACTGATCAACATTATTCATTTGAAGCAAAAGAATTCTATGTAGCCTTAACCTTGTCATCGCCAGGTGTAGTGAGTATTGGTAAACTACTCAAAAATTCATCAAGACCCTCAAAAAACCCAACCCCTTCAATGTTTTCCACTGCTCTATTTCCTGCTCCATTCCTTTCACTCATTCCAGGAGGAGGTTCTTCAACCTCATTACTAAACTCCACATTCAAATCCAATTTTCCCAAATCCCTCGCGACTCTACCCGATTGCCTCCTTGAAGTACTGCCAACAGCTTTCTTACTAGTCTCCGCCGCAGGCACATTAGGCACCCCAACATCCTCTTGCATTACAGACTTGCGTTGCAAATCCTCACCACTACCCCTTTTCAGATTCTTCGCCCTCTCCCCTTGCGATTGCTTTACCTTTTTACCGGCCAAACCCTTTCCCTTTGCCCTCCTCACTTTCTTCTTCCTCCTAGAACTACCCCCCCATTCATCATCATCAGAATCCTCCCCTGCTTCCGAAAATTCCACATAATCATCATCATCGTCAATATAAACCCTAGGAACCGAGCTCTTACGAACCCCCGAACTCTTGGCTACCCTAGCCTTCACATTCTTTGAAACTCCAACATTCAAACTCTCCTCAACCCCATCCCCATTCCCATTCATCGCCCCTCCAACATTCAAATCCCCCCCACCCCCATTACCACTCATTTCCCCTCCAACATTCACATTCCCCTTCTCCTTCTCCTCCGCTTCGGCATAATTAAACATAGGCGCAAACGGATTCCAATTGAAACTCCCCCCCTTCTTTTTCTCCAAACTCGTAACCCCAACAGGGAAAAACGCCCAGCAACAAAAATACCCATCTTTCCCATGAACAACCCGCGGTGGCGCCGATAGTTTCACGGCCTCAAACGCCCTCTCACAATTCTGACACCTGAGCGTACACTCCAAAAACATCCCAGGATACTCATACATATTATAACAATAAGGACATGAAGTCCAAAAATTCAATAATTCACCCCCACTTGAATGATTGATATTATCAGCATGATTCAACAAACCCTCATCATGTACTATATTATTATTTGTAGGAGTAGGAGTAGGAGTAGCAATAGGATTTTTTCTAGGCCTTCCCCTTTGTTTTTTTGGGGGGTGGGATATTATTGGTTCTGGTTGCTGTTGTTTGGAGCCAACTGAATTATCATAAAGTGATTTTCTTTGAGGGTTAGAAAGAACAGACCAAGCGTTAGAAATGAGTTTAAAAGCTAGATCGGCAAAAGGGAGTTCATTTCTTTGGGGGTTTAAGAGGAGAGAGAGTCTTTGGTACTGAGAGGCTATTAGTTGGGAGTCTTGAGTTGGGGTGGCGAGTTGGAGGACAGCGTACCAGTCGTGTTGGCCGTTGATCCGTTTGTCGTCGGCGAGGAGGGTGTCGGCGACGGCCAGGATTTGGTAGGCCGGTTGAAGATTGGGGTCGGATTCTCGGGCCCGGATGGCGAAGGTCTTGCTGCCCACGAGATCACGTGCTGTCAGGAGTTTTTCAGCTATGCCGATCCAACGTTGAGCCTCTGCTCCGCTTTCCATTTTGTCTCTCTCTGCTTTTTGCATGAAACCTCAAAGACTGTAGAATAGATAGCAGGGTCAGGGGGTGTGATTTTTGGTGGGCGGGGAAGAGAAGATGGTTGCCCAACTCTTGACACTTGACAAAGGCTGCCTTTCATACACTGAATTTTTAGGGGACAACAAGCTGTTCGGTTTGGATATACTTAGAACCAAACCGATTAATCGATTCATTCAATCCTATAATAAAACGATTTTTTTTATGTACAAGTCCTGTATTAATAGAGTCTTTTCTAACTTATTTTTATTGACTTTTTAATTATTAAATATGTTTTATTTTTAATTTTTTTTGTAATTTTATTCTTTTAAAAGTGATTGAACTTTTTTCATCTTATTTTTAATTTTTAAATAATCATAAATTTTGATTGACAAATTTGTTTTTTGCAAAATTAATATCAAATAAGATCCATAAAACCTATAAAATTTCAAAGAAAAAAAATTACACAGACAATAAACTATACTGTATGCACTAGAAAATGAAATAATTTTATATATGTGATATATTCACATACAATCACATTTATTGTGTTAAGATTACACAGACAATCAAATTTATATATATATATATATATATATATATACCGCTCAAACACCTATTTGTCTAATATTCTCTTACTTTTAGAGGTTCATGCCAGCAGCACCCCATGTCACCCCAACCCAGATCTCCGATGGATCCAAACCCCGTTTATCCAATATTCTTTTATTTTTAAAAAGTCGCGGCAGCGGCACCCCATGTCACCCTACCCATCCCAAAACAGAGCTCTGATGAAGGTCATTGGAGCTCCGACAACGGGGGTGGGGATTGGGTGTCGCTAGCACGGACCTTAAAAAATATGAGAATATTGAGTAAATGAGTGTTTAAGCCCACCGGAGCTCCGACAATGGGGTGAACGGGGGTGGAGGTTAGATGTCGCTAGCGTGGACCTTTAAAAATAAGAGAATATTGGACAAATGGGTGTTTGAGCGATATACACACACACACACACACACACAATAATTGACGCATTTATTTAGCCAATTTGTTTGTATTATTATTATTTAATACTAACAACTAATATGACAACTCAGTTAATATGCATTGTTGATACCAAAATTTACCATTCTACGTGGACCAATTGCAAGCTAGCACGTGTCATCCAATATGGCACAAGTCCAAGTCAGCATGATAGAAAAGCCTGACCAACCAGGAAGCCCGACCAACATGGAAGCCCGACCACAACCGAAAATCCAATTTGTACAGCCAACCAAACGCCAGCAGTCTTACAGCCTGTATTGCCAATGAAGTGACAACATCTATATATTTAACTCTTATTATGAATTGATGTAAATGTCTAACAAATGAAGGCATTCCATCCTATCACATGACAACTATCAAGACCCCTATTGGGCTATAAATACATTGTATCACCCTCATTGCAAGGGAGGGAAAAAAACAACTCAAGGCAATCAATACAGAAAAGTGGACGTAGGCTATTCCTTTGGGCCGAATCACTTTAAAATTTCTTGTGTCTTTTTTGTTTTACTTATTTTATCTTTGATCAATTAATTAGGCCTAGTCTAGTTTTTTGCATCAACAGATTGGCGCCGTCTGTGGGAACGTATTGCTAAACGTTTTCACTCATTTATCATCCATGCTGAAATTCTATAATTAAGTACCAGAAACGAGGGAATTCTGCCATGAAGATGCAGCCGTAAGGAATGCAACTTATCAACAAAGAACTGCACGTTTCTACAACAAGAGGGCATGCCGAGCAACTTAAAAGAGGGTGATTATGTTTTGAAGAAAGTGATTCAGAAGAGTAATAAGCTGGAAGCCAATTGACATGGGCCTTATCGTATTACTGCAGTTATCCGACCATGCACATATCGGATTGAGACTTTGGAAGGAGAAGAATTCAAGAACCCATGGAATGCAGAACACCTGAAGAAGAAGTATTTTCAGTAAATTTAGTTATGTTGTACTCAGTTCACTTTAAATTTTTATAAGAACATGACTTTCCCAAAATTGTTATTTTATTGTTTTCTTTTTGAAAGTACTAGTGTTATGCACTTGCAAGCACAACAAAAGCCACCAACAAAGTTGGTTGGAATCACCAAAGTCCATCAACAAAGTTGGTCAACATCAACAGACACCTGAAGGCCACCAACAAAGTTGGTCGGCATCCACTAACAAAGTTGGTCGACATCAATAAAACCACCAACAAAGTTGGTCGGCATCAATAAAGGAACCAACAAAGTTGGTTGTCAAATATATAAAACCACGCAAGGAAAAATCATAAGTCCCAAATGCTTGGTTAACAAAGACCCGGATGAATAAGTTTCATCTAAATTGGGCTAAAAGATGAACAAATGTTCCACTCATGCCTGGGAGCCAAGGTAACTCATGAAACCACCATAAAATTTAGGTACATTAGTAGAACCATGGTGAAACATTTGTAATTGGTATAAAACTTAGGATAATCCTAAGAATATCAATAGAACCGATGAAAAACTAGAGATTAACTAAAAGTTGATCTATTCATAAAATTTGTCATTAAATCAAATGATTACATATTGTTGTCAAAACAAAATACAAAAGATTAATCTACATGACGCTTTCCTTCAGCCTTAGAAACAGGATCCATGCCAGCAGGAGGATCATCCAAGGTAAAAGGAGAGTTGATGAACTTAAAATCCTGAAGCATTCTAGTATTGCTACTACTAGGACGATCAAGCAAATGAGGTAGTCGGACGATCTCGAGTTCATCATGCAGTTCGTAATCCCCCAAGTACTTGGAAATCAAGCATTGGGGAATACGGTGAACAGGTATCCAATTCACATCTAACTTGAATGGAGGATTGTCAAGCTGCAGTAATCCCGGATCATACCAATCCCATAAAGAGTCGTTCCCATCCACTTGATCACAGTTAAAGAGTTTATCTAACTCCATTTGTAGGATTCGTTTATATCGTCAAAATTTCCTAAATCTTCATTATACCCATCCATCCAAACTTATCTGGGTTGTTTATGAAATTGAAAAGTTAATTTATCAACTTGTGATTACAGCTTCTTCAGTACCCCATCCTTAACCTCTAATTGGGAAGATTGAGTGGATAGTTGTTTAGATAAGGTCTGTAGCTTTTGGGACATCTCAGCAATAGCTCGGTCTTTTGCTTTTAGCTGTGCAGCTTGATTGGCAAGGGCCTGTTGGGTCCTAATTTCCTCTGTGTTTCCACGTCCAGGCCTATTTTGAGCTCGGGAGGAAGACGCAGATTTAATGTTTTTCAAAGCCTCCAATTCATCTCTTAATGTTGCATTATCAGCTTCTAAAAAGGAATAACCTTCATCTGTAGTAGTAACAATAACTTCATAGGAAGACTTCTGTAGAAGGGTAGTGAAACCGGGGTCTATGAATATCTAAAAAGGGTGAGGCGTGACTCACTCCAATGGACACTGTCTGCAAGGTCTTCTGGTGCCACTTCTCAAGAAACCTTCTCCTTATGGTAACAATGGAACTCAAGCTTCAACTCACTCCCTGTAAGAAGATGAACTTTCACAGCAAAAATAGTAATTTTCTCAAAGGAAACACCTGAGAATGATGGCTGTCAGTGGGGAGTGAAAGAACAAGGCACTCAGCACTAAGAGAATGAGCAGGGAGAGAATACTAGGTAGGTCTGGTGTGATTTTGACAGAGTAACAGTGCAATTTCAATTATATTTCCCTATTGACCGTGCCCAGAGGTCTATTTATAATTGGGCATTAGGGCTGAGTTGGCACTTTTAGGCGCCAAAATTGAGAGGGTTGGTGAGGGATAATGTCTGAAGTGTACCATTTTTACTTACCTGCAAACAGCTCTGCCTATCCCCTCCTGCAGGTGCCACCTGGCGCCAACCAAAGTCAGAAAGCACATATGTCTCCCAATGAAGACAAGATATCTGATTTAGTAAATATCTTTTGAAACGATAACTTGTGGTGCAATCTTTGTAAATCTTGAGAGAGGAGGCCTTAAGGACCCCTCTCTTCTAAAATCATTATTTTTCTTGAGAGGGACCTCGAGGACCCCCTCTTCTGAAAAAGTCATTTTTTTGTAAAGGGTTTATTCCTTGTGAGCAGCCAGCTCTTTGGCTGCTCACTTCACTTGTGACCAGGTGCGAAGTGTGTGTAGTCTTGAGTGACTTTTGGGTTTTTCTACTAGTATTCTCGCAATCCTATAGTGTTAAGTGGTTAAGATTTCTCAACATACCTTGTCCCTCAGCCTCCAAGCCAAAACTCCCAAGAGATCCCAACTGGCCTACTTGAGCCCTGCTTGCTCAACTAGGCAACCTGTATAAGAAAATAAGTGTTAGTACTTTTGTTCTTTTTCATGATGAGGGGTTGCTTATGGTAGACACCCCATCATCCTAACTTGGTTTTTTAGGAGTGGGGGGGGGGGGGGAAGGACCTTGCGGGTCCCTCCTCCCGTGTAAGTTTCTGCTGTTGAGGAATCCTTGGGGCGTTCTTTCTCAAATGTCATTTCTATAGGGACCCTTGCGGTGGCCCTTCTCAACTTGAGTTTCTGCTGCCACCTTGGTGGGGTTCCTCTCATCGTGAGTTTCTGCGGAGACTTTGGGGAAGTCCCTCTTAATAATGGTTCCTTCTTAACTTGAGTTCCTGTAAGGACCCTGGAGGAGGGCCTCTCAGCTTGGGCTTCTGTAGGGACCCTTGCGGTGGCCCTTCTCAACTTGAGTTTCTACAGGGACCCTTACGACGACCCTTCTCAACTTGAGTTTTTGCAGGGACCCTTGCGGTGGCCCTTCTCAATTTGAGTTTCTGCAGGGACCCTTGCGGTGGCCCTTCTCAACTTGAGCTTCTGCTGCTACCTAAGTGGGTTCCCTCTCAACTTTGGTTTCCATAGTGACCCTTGCGGTGGCCCTTCTCAACTTGAGTTTCTGCAGGGACCCTTGCGGTGGTCCTTCTCAACTTGGGCTTCTGCTGCTACCTAAGTGGGTTCCCTCTCAACTTGGGTTTCTGTAGTGACCCTCACGGGGGGCCCTTCTCAACATAGGCTTCCGCTGCTACCTAGGTGGGTTCCCTCTCAACTTGAGCTTCTGCATGGATCCTTACGGTAGCCCTTCTTAACTTGAGTTTCTGCAGGGATCCTTACGGTGGCCCTTCTCAACTTGAGTTTTTATAAGTACCCTTGCGGTGTCCTTTCTCAACTTGGGCTTCTGCTGCTACCTAGGTGGGTTCCCTCTCGATACCTCAAAAAAAGTATTTTTTGGGGGAATACACCCTTCTACAACTTCAAAAGATTTACTTCATCCCTCAAATTATTATTCTCCTCTTCCAGGAGTTTGGCAACAGTCCTAGTTTCTTCAACTTCAAGCTTAAGTAAAGCTTCCTTTTTATTATAAGCATAGACAAAATTATCAAAACCCCGACCTACACTTAAAGCTTTGATATTTCTGCTCATAGCTCTGGTGCAATTGCGCAGTAGATTCTTTATACTGTTCTTAAAGTTCCTCTATTATTTCATAGTAGGCGACATTATTTGTTACCGCCCGATCAAGTAAGTACTTCAAGTACTTGTAAGATTCTTTAACATTCTCTGATGCATTATCACTGAGCAATTAAGTGATTTCTTCTTCGAATAAGTTCGTATGACCAGCTTTAAAAAAATCATTGCACTTCCTCAATAGCTCGGTATCATAGGAAGACTGATGTTCCATCTTCGTTATAAACTAGTAAGAAGAAATAACCACCAATTAATAATAAGGATAGAGAAAATGTATAATCAACAGGAGACAAAAAAAGAACAACAAAGGGTTCTTTTATTGATAAGAAAGAGTTTAAGTACAATCAATATAAAGAAAAAAGAAACAACAAAGGCAAAAGGAAAAATGTTGAACAACTTTACACCTTCTCCCTATCATTTTCAACCTTCTTATTCTGCTCAGAAGAAGGGACTATGGGCTAGAGTTGCTCGATTTGTTCAGTTGGAGGAAGAGAAGACTCAGGGATTTCAGGTTAAATGAAGACTCTTCAGAGATAGCCTCATCTTCAAACTCATCTTCTATAACTAAAGGAGGACCATGAACATACCTCTGAAAAATTTCAACATCTTCAGTTGTGTTCAACTCTTAAAGGGCAGCAACCCAACCATCTTTGAAACATTTTTGCTTCACATACTTAATCTGAGCAGAAGCAGCAGAAATGGCTTTGTTCCATCCCTTGTCCCAACCATCACTGAAGGAAGCCTTTAAAATAGACTTTCTCTTAGCTCTGACAGAGGATATAAGCTCTTCAGCAGCCTTTGCCTTGTGCTCAACTTCCTCTGCCCTGCGCTCAGCTTACTCTTTCTGGCGCTCAGCTTCCTCTTTCTTGCACTCAGCTTCCTCTTTCTGGAGCCCAGCTTCCTTTGCCCTACGCTCCGCTTCAAGGGCATTTGTATCAGACATTTAATGAGCAGTTTTAACTGTCTTCAGTTTCTCTGCCCAAGTGCTCTTCTCAGTCTCCAGGGTAAGGCATACTGAGATTCAAGTATAGACTTCTTCAAACTAGACAAGTCTTCCTCCACCTCATTTGAAGAAAAATAAGTCTTAATTGCATTATCCTTCTCCAGCATATTATTGAAGTGTACCAAGAACTATAAAAGATAAAGATCAAAATTAGTATATAAGAGATATAAAAGACAACTAAACTAAGAAAAGGAAAATTACTTACTAATGCAAGGTTCTGAGTAGCCAATTTAGAAACCCTCATTCTAGGGAGCATTGCATCCACCCCCCTTTGGTCTGGAAGAGTAACAGACTTGATCAACCTCTTCGCCAAACCAGGAGTAATAGCTGTTGGAGGACAGCATCAGAAGAGGGTAAATCAACCAAGGACAGTTGATCGGTCACCTGGTCGACTTGCTTCTCTGCAAGCCCTCTCCTAAGTCTCCTCAGAGGAACTTCAACCTCTTTGGGATCTACATCCTTAGGAGCCAGGACTTTAGGGGTTGGATCTTTAGGGACTGGACCCTTGGGGGCTGGGGGCTTCACAACATCCCCTATTTTATTCTTGGCTCCTTTAACAGATGATTGAGAGCCAGAAGCACTACCGTTGCAAAGGTCAGGAAACTTCCTCTTTTTCATAATTTCACACAGGGGAGTATCAGAATCATCAGCAACCTCTTAGTCAAGATCAATTACCAGAGCAGGAGAGGCAGCAAGTCTGGAAATAAAAGAAGAAATAGTATTTTTATACTGGAGCAGATAGGAGGCAGACCTAACGTGCTCTTCAGCAACTAACTTATGAAGACCCTAAATAAACTTCAACTTTCTCAAATTTACTTCAATCTCTTTGGGGAACTTTCTTTTTTGCTCAACTACAAATTAATTTATAAAACAAGAGTCAATATGACATTTTATCAAACATAAATAGGGCAAATTTACTAAAACATAAAATAACATATTCCATTGCCCAAGAGCGGACATCTAGGTCTTTAATATTTAGCGCCTCCAACTAAAGGGGCATGTTGCCAATTTTTTACAACTACCCCGTGATCAAAATAATCCCTATTAGAATCAGGGAGATTAACTACCAAAGCTTTACTAACAGTCCTAGTTTTCAAAGAAAATATGGTATCACTAGTTACCCATTTATAACAAAATATAATTTCTGAAATCCCTAGACGGGTTCCATAAATTTGATTTAACCTATAAACTCCATTTACAACTCTCCGTGTGTTGGGAGCCACTCTTGCAGGTACAATGTCAAAATATTGACAAAACTCCAAACACAAGGGATTGGGAGGAAACATGAAACCACATTCAGCAATAAATATGGAAGGGAACCAATGACCCTCAGCAATAGAGAAAAACTCAGAAGGAAAAGTGGGATGCTCCAGTACAACCCAATATGGAATATTAAAATCAATTCTGAATGCAACACCCCGAATAATTAAATACTGGGTAGCTACTCCTTTATTAAATAAATACAGAATATCCAGTTGGTTCAGTCTTAGCATCACTGTCGAAAACTTTTAATTAATTAATAGCCACCTAATATTTAAAAAGAGAGAGATGCCAAATTTTATTAATTAAGCCAACACTTAAACAAGAATTTATTTAATAAACCATCAATCGCATAACCAATCTCATATAAATGCTCAACGAGATGAAATCAAATAAGTCTGGAGTAAACACTCCGATAATAAAGATGCCAGAGTAAATAATGTCCCAATACAAGAGTCTGAATAAATAATAAACTAAAAACTAAAATAATGAAAGTCTGCAACTACAACCTTTAAGTAAGAATGGGCAACATGCCCTAACTGATACAATTGACTATGAAGGAATCAAGAATAAAATGAGAGCGTTTACTACCAAGATCCTGTAACTTCCACAGCAGCTACAGCACGTCATCAGAATGGAACTCCTATGCTTGGCGTCCCTGTGGCTGGGCACCTAAAAGGTTTTTACAAAATAAAAATAGATTTGGAGTAAAATGGGTCAGAGCCCGATGTGAAAACAGTTTAAAAGTTTAGCAAGTGACTTAAATTACAATTAAACATCACATATTATAAACACGTCAGTTGCGTACTCTCACATGAGTTTCTTACCTCTCAACTACTGTGCACGCCTAACGTATGCCTTTAACCCCTCCTAGTTATGCCACTATCTAACTAGTTTGTACCACTCCTGCCTTCGCGTTCTAACATAGAGTATCTACTCATAATACCCAAATAAGCCATGTTTATAACCCATGCTCACATTCATTAAATTACTTATCTCAAGTGTTAATTAAATTCTCATTCTTAACCCATTCAAATATCTTAGTTATTCACATCTACTAAGCAACAATGAACCATTCACAAGTACATAAGTATATCACTCTCAATACATAAATACATCTATGGCACCCCTAGGCTAAGCTGCGGTGCACGCATACTCTGCTATCGAATCCCGGTACATCACGTGCATAAGGACTACGAGTTCCGAATCTCTCAAGAACTATTTCAATAAGAAAAATCACACATATTGGAGGCGAACATAGTTCACATACCCATAGGTCACGCACATACCTACGCTCCCATGGTCAGCTGACTTATCAACTCACAAATAAGTCATTCACAGACCTATGTCCTTAAGGTACCAGTCTAAATCCCTCCAAAGGAACACAAGGATAAGAGGATCCTTTTTCAAAATAAAACTAACCTCCCGTGATAGCAAGTATGGTAGGTATGCCATGCACATAAGAAATCCATACACTAGTCATTCACACAACCTAAGTAATCATATATCAATATAGATATTCACACATTTCATCTAATTAGTCTCATACGTAGCAAGTTTACCCCCGAACATTTCACGTTATATATATTCCGTTTGATAACTCTCTCATCGTATCAAATTGAGTACTTAAACCTACCTCAAGCGGTTACTAGGTTTCTTATTAATTTCAAATGTTATCTCAGCACTTAAAGTCACTCCATTCCTTCCCATAACCTTACATCGTCATAAATTCCCATTATAGTTTCAATTTGAATGTTTTCTAATCGTACCTCACTCGGTAGACCCTCGTAAGTAATAACAATCAATCCCACAAGTTATAGCCTTTTCCGATAATAACTAAGGCCCTACTGACTTTATCTAAGTCCCACAAGATTATATTACTCACCCTAATAATCAACATTGGCTTTGGAATAATCCTTAAACCTTAAAGAGAAATAATTTCCAAAATTCAGCAGGGGTCGATCGATCGATGAAAAGGAGTCGATCGATCGATGGTTCGATCGATCGACATTCTTGAGTCGATCGATCGATCAAGCAGGTATCCGCCCAGAAATCCTTAACAGTTACGGGTTATCAACTTTTTACACCTCTAAATATTCATTCTAACGTCCAAAACTCACAAATAAATATACTAATCACCCTACTAACATGTTTACATTATTCCCCACGTTTTAGATTCAACAAATCAACCTATAACATCAATTACTTAAATCAAAATACCAAATTATCATATAAAAATCTAGTTTTCCTATTTCTTCAAGAACATCACATAATTCAATCAAATTTCATAATTCTCTACCCATAAATCATAAATTCATGGTTGTTATCATCTCCAACAATTACTACATGCAAGTCCTAGCCAGATTATGATTTTAAACCTTTCAAATCCATTCAATTTTCATTTTTCATGATAAATCTTCAAATCTATAAAAACATGTAAACTATATGCTTTGAATCTTTGCAAGATAAATCACTTGCCTGGAAAACGTTGCTTCTGATTCGTTGATGATGTTTAGGGCTGGTCCTCCTCCTTTCTCCGGCCACAATTCCGACAAAAATGGTGGTGGTGGGTGGTGGTTTTGGTTTGGAAACCCTATGGCAACTTCCCTCTAACTCACGTAGCCCACTCTCTTGTTTTTGGCTGATAATGGCCCTAATGGCTTTTCTAATAATATATAAATAAACTCTAAAATTCGCGGGTCTTAATTCCTTAATTTTTAAAAGTACCAAAATACCCTTCCGGGTTGCCGGTTAGGCCTAAAAGTGCCCCGGGACCCAAACTAAACTCTCGGCTAGTATTTTCTGACTATCTCGAACCCTTCGGACATGTTGACGCACTCAAAAATCTCATACAAATGACATAAAACTACTTTTAAATCCATTAAATTGTCCTGACACGACTGACACGCGCTGCCCAAATAAATTACCGAAACTGTCGTATTTTCAACTCACGACATTTTTAATAAATTCAATGATCACATATTACCATAATCACTCAGTAATATTCAACAACATAATAATAACCAAATACTAACTCTCGTCTCGCTAGCATTTAAATTCGAGTTAATTTTTCCAATTAATTATCCCAAATAAATTTTAATAAATCCCATAATTAAAAGCAATTCCATTTAATTAACCTCATAATTAAAAGCCATAAAAATACGGGGTATTACACTGAACTTATCAAGTGACTCGATAGAATAAACCATGATGAAGAAAACAAAGAAGAAGAGAAGAAAAATTCTTACAAAAGCTTAAGGATTCAGCAAGAACTGAAGACAGAAAATAAAATGATTGCACAAAAGTTCAAAGAACACAACAGCAGAATCAGAAGTAAGAGGTAAAAGATGATCAAAGTTTTTACCGCCCTTTTATAAGACGCATCGAAAACTGGGAAAGTAAATGATTAAAGGAAATGACTTTTGGGTTTACGGCGGATAACAAAGGAAAAGACGAAGATACCTCCTAAAAGTTCGCTAAAATTTGAAATATTTATAAAATTGCCATTCGCGCCCAAAATCATCAATCAAGTGGATAAATTTCACAAGTCTGAAAGGCCTGTAGCTAAACCAAATAGCCCAAACTACTGGTGAAGCATAATATTCCATACTTTTGCATCAACTCTAAGTATGAAACATTGGGGGCTTCTATTGATACCAAAATTTACCGTCCTACGTGGACTAATTACAAGCTCACACGTGTCCTCCAATGTGGCACGGGTCCAAGTTAGCATGATAGAAAAGCCCGACTAACCAGGAAGCTCGACCAACATGGTTACCCGACTAACTGGGAAGCCCGACTAACAGTCAAAAATCCAATCTGTACAGCCAACCAAACGCCAGCAATCTTACAGCTTATATTGCCAATGAAGCGACAATATCTATATATTTAATTTTCATTATGTATTGATGTAAATGCCTAAAAAATGAAGGCATTCCATTCTTTCACATGACAACTATCAAGACCCCTCTTGGTCCATAAATACATTGTATCACCCTCATTGCAAGGAAGGGGAAAAACAACTCAAGGCAATCAATATAGAATAGTGGACGTAGGCTATTCCTTTGGGCCGAACCACTTTAAAATTTCTTGTGTCTTGTTTATTTTACTTATTTTATATGTGATCAATTAATTAGGCCTAGTATAGTTTTTTTCATCAACAGACTGGCGCCGTCTGTGGGAGAATATTGCTAAATGTATTCACTCATTCATGATCTATGGCTGAAATTCCAGAATCAAGTACCAGAAATGAGGAAATTCTGCCTACTCCCTCTGTCCCTCTAAATAATAATGATTTAACAGGAATTTTGGCTAGTTTGGCTAAGGATCAAGAAGCCATGCAGGATACTATATGACAATTGGCTCAAACTCTATAAGATGGAGTTCCAATACAAGTTAATCAAAGGAATATGCAATCGCCGCCAATGAAGAGTGTTGGGCATAGCCGTTTCAGAATTTCTAGGGATCCTTCATACCTTCCTAGAGCAACTTCTTCTATTAGGATCACTAATTCCACTGATGGATAATCCTCCATCCCAAAAAGATTGAGTGCCTTAGAAAGGCTAAGCAGGGCCTCTCCTTTCGATCGTTTAGGACCCCAGGGAAATTCCCTACGGGTTGTGTCGAGAAATACTCGACGACCAAGCAACTTGAAGGAAGGTTCATCCAAATCCAGATTAAATACCTAACGAACTGATAGGTCCAGTCAGAGAGAAGGTTCGTAGGAAGAAACCTCATCACGATCAGTTAGTTGACATAGAAAAGCTGCCACCCCATAGATCTGGTGCTAGCAGTGATGCATGGAAAGGTTCCATTCAGCATTTGGACGACAAATTGGGTAAAATGGCCAAGGCTAAGAATCCCCTTCAAAGAAGTTTTATTAAGGGATCCCCCTTTGTGCAAACCGTCATAGATTTCCCTACACCGACCAAGTTTAAAGCTCCGGTAGTCACTCTTAAATATTATGGGAAGACTGATCCAATTCTTCATATATAACAATACCAAACAGCTGCTGATATCTATGATGTTACCGATGAGATGAGATGTAGGGCATTCTCAGGAATAATCACTGGATCTGCTCAGATCTAGTACAATAGCCTTCCTCGGGGGAAGATTTCTTATTTTCAACAACTCGTCGAGTTATTCATTGGTAATTTTTACTTCAGAGCAAAACTAGTGAAACGAGTAGCTCATTTGCTCAATGTAAAGACAAAAGAAAGGAGAAAGTACCAGGGATTACATCACTCGTTTTAACAACGAAAAACTAGAAGTCGTTGATTATGAAGAGAAGACCACAATCACTACCCTGATGAGTGGTTTGCTCCCTGATAAATTATATTATACTTTAGTAAACGATCCATCGAAGACGATGATAGAATTAATGGCCAAGGCAGCAACGATTATGAATGCTGAGGAAGCTATGGATGCTAAAAAGAATTCAGACGCAAAGGCGGAAGCAAAAACAGAAAGGAAGTCAGATAAGAAGGAGCACAAGAATCACAATGAGCGCAGGAGTTCGAAGGTAAAGGAAGGCCTAGATCGGCTCAGGAAATTCACTAATTACATTCCCTTAACGGTGGATATAGATCATGTATTGGAGGAAATTAAGCATAACAATGAGTTGAGTTGGCCTGAAAAGTTAAGGTCACCTGCTGATAAGAGGGATAAGTCCAAGTATTATGGGTTTCACAAAGATCATGGTCATACTACCAACCGTTGTATTGCCCTCCAGAATGAGATAAGAGTGCTCACTCGAAGAGGAAAATTGGACAGATTTGTTGATCGACAGAATGGTGGAAGAAATGGAGGTAAAGGTCGACAGAGATCTAAATCGTCACTTAAGCCTGGGAAAGAGAAGAAGAAGAACGACAACGATGATCCAGAAGATGATCCCGATCTTCCCAAGAAGCCTAGACAATCGGAACGTGAGGTATTCACACTTAGTTTTCAATCTTTTGATTGTTACATGATTACAGGTGGAGATGTCGGAGGAGGAGATCATATAGCTGAAAGGAAAGCTTACCTCAATGGGCTCAAGCTTGTTCCTATATCTAGCGGATCAACCGCGCCGAGGAAGACCGACCAAGAAAAGTTAACAAGGATAAGCTCGTAACTGGTTTTTTCAAAAATAATTTATCTGGAGTGTTGTATCCCCATGATGATCCTTTAGTGATCAGAGACAAGATGAAAGAAGTATTGGTAGCAAGAACATTAGTGGATAACAGAAGTTCGACAGACATCATGTTCTATCCCTATTTTGATAGATTGGGTTTAAAACTCAATCAACTGGAGCCTTATCACATGCCACTCATTGGATTCTCAGGTGAGAAAGTATTTCCATTGGGGACTATCAAGCTAAATGTGTCGATCGGGACATGCTCGAAGAGTAGGACAGAGAAGGTGAGATTCTTTGTAATGCACTACACCAAATCTGCCGAATTGTCAAGGTCATTGACCTTGACAAATCCAACTTGTCAAGGTCAATGACCGTGACATTTCGAGGCGAGACAAATTTTTTTGTCACGGTCGTGTCCTTGACACAAAACTCGCGTTTTGTGTCACGGTCGTGTCGCGGTCAATGACCGTGACACGATTGTCACGGTTTATAATCGTGACAAAGCCGTGACCCTTTTTAAAAAAATTATCACGGTCATTGACCGTGACAATTCTGGGCAGAATTTAAAAAAAATCTGCTGGGCAGTATGGCCACTGCCACTGCCCAGCAGTATATTTGTACCTGTTATAGCAACGTTGTACCTGTTCCAAACATCATATATCCAAACAAACTAAAGATAATGCAAATATATATTCAAAATAGAAACTATTTAAGAAGAAACAACATCACCATCAATTATCTCAAATCTACAAACTATTTGCATGGAAAAGAGATTTTGTACCGCGAGGCTCGGGGACACCTCCTTATCCTTCCCTTCTCGTCCGAATAGCCACATAAGTATAGAGCATATGTGGCCTACCCTTAGGGCCACTCCCTGTCCCCTAAATTGAAATAAAGTAAAATTAGTATCCGCCCCTCAAATATAGATAAATATAAATCGTAATTGAAATCGAAATCGAAATTGACATATAAATATAAATACATTACCTGTAGTGTCACTCAAACAGCTAACTTGAGCTCATATGGAACCTCCTTCCAACTAATGTACCCTGGGCAATCGTGTCAAATATAATTCTCTTCATATCTAAACACTAAAAAATACCATAATCCTATGGAGTTATGCGTTGCAAATTCCTTCCAACCGTTGTGTAGCCAAAAATCAGTAGTTGAAGTTGTCAATTCCACCTTTCAATGGTCTCCCATATTTTGCTAGAAGTTCCAAGTGGTGGGGTATGGAAAGTGGAATTGACAACTTCAACTGGTGATGTTTGTCTACATAACGGTTGGGAGGAATTTGCAGAGCATCGCTCCATAGGATTATGGCATTTCTTAGTGTTTGGATAGATGAAAAGATTCAGTCTCCTCTCCACAAATAGGACACCCCAAATAACTGTGTACTAATCACCTATTAAAGGTAAGAAGCGTATATTCATGGATTAGTATAAACAAAACTTAGATGTAGTTGGAATATTTATGTATCAATCTCCTCTCCACACACTCACACTACACAAGAGTGAAAATGATAAAGTGCAAATCAATTAAAAGCATTAAAAAGGGATGTTTCGGTACAAATTGAAATATTTATTACAAATTGAAAAATTATTTCAAATTCGGGTTATCATAAAAAATGGATTGATATTCGGTAGGAGCAGCCAAGTCATCCACACTACTATTTAGACGCCTTGGCGCGTGTTGGACAATTGACCACGGCTTGTTGTTGATATACTCCGAGTAAAACACTTGCTTAACCTTTTGAAATGCACAAACAAATGGCTCATCGCTCACGTGGTCGTAGCTCTTCAACTTGAACAAGTCAACCATGATCAAATTGGTGACAGGATCAACTTTACAAGGATTTTTATCCTCAATTTTTACCCATTCACAGTAAAATACAACCTCTTTGAAGCTTATATAATCCAATTCAAATATATTTTGGATTACACCATAGTAAGTCATTTCAGCTTCAACGAGGTTTTTATCTTTTGCGTTGCTCGAAAGAAAGTAAGAGCCTTGTATGAAATTCCCGAGTTCTGTACATTTGTACTTTCCTCGTACACTTTAGCGCCGACAATGTAACCGTTGAATCGATACTTTTTGTACTCTTGTGCCACGAACAAGGGTCCAGTGGCTAGACGACCAAGCCTTGATGTTGCATCACCCATCTTTAAGAGCTGAGAATATAGATAAATTAATTATATTAGTGGTAAAATTTGAGTGTAATGTAACGTTATATAACGACTGTTTTCATTATAATTACCTCTTGTGTCAACCATAGCCTAAATTCGTTGTCTGATTGTACCATTGTTTTTCGTCTTTTATTGTTCTCACAGGCTTCATATTTACTGCATATTACAAAATTAATCATGTATAAAATAATCTAAAATAATGTTAAACATTATAATATTCGAAACTTACTTTTTCCATTCTTCGACATCTTCATGTGTGTCAAATAGATAACGAGCTACTTGTTCATGTTGCAAACTCGTTAATTTCACTCGTTTTCCCATCACATTACCACCATCATCGAGGAATTCATCAGTGTCATCAACGCTGGTCGAGTCAGGCATATATTCCCGAGTATATATTGATGACTCAACAGTGAGGTATTCCTCTGCAATTGATCCTGCAATATATCGCATATTCTTGACGTAATCTTTAAAAACTTTCATCAATCTTTCAAACGGATACATCCACCGATATCTAACTGGACCACAAAGAAGTGCCTCATCACATAGGTGTACCAACAAGTGAACACTTATGTCAAAGAATGCTGGGGGAAAGTACTTCTTCAATACACAAATCGCTTCGTTCACAGCCAATTTTGCGGCCGCTATGTGTTCTCGATTCACTACCTTCTCACACAAGAGGGAGAAGGTAATACTAATTTGCATAATAGCCCTACGCAAATCCTTGTTCTTGGAGAAACAGTGCTTAAACAATAGAGGAACCAATTGCATGATCACATGCCAATCGAGGGACTTACACTTATGTAAATCATGAGTAGCATAATTCACAATCCTTTGCAAGTTGGACGAAAAGGTAGATGGGCCCTTTAAATTATATATTGTGTCTATAAGCACCTTCTTTTCCTCACTCGTCAAAGTAAACGCACCAGGGGGAATTATTGTCCTTCCCCTACTATCTTCTTTCAACCATAGTTGTGGCTTAAGTTTTAACGTTTTAAGGTCTTTTCGTGCATTTTCTCCATCCTTCGAATGACTCCCTCCAAGGCAAGTACCCACAATATGTTCAACGAAGTTCTTCTCTACATGCATCACATCCAATACATGGCGCACCGGGTTTTTCTTCCAATAAGGCAAGTCAAATAAAATTGACCTCCGAGACCATGCCTTTCTTATCTCAGTTTCATTCCCAGTTGGGGTCTTCTTATGCTTGACATTCTTAAATTTGGGATTCTTACCTGTCATATTTGGGCCACATTCAGAAGATTTACTTTTAATTTCTGAACCCGAAAGTTGTCTCGACGGTAGCCTATATTCAACTTGGCCCAATAAAAAATTGGAACCTTTCTCAAATCTGAAACTATGAGCTGGGGGTAAAAACCTCCTGTGGCAATGGTATACATTTTTTAAGCTAGAGGATAGACGAAGAGATCCAGTCTCCTCTCCACAAATAGGACACCCCAAATAACCATGTACTACACATCCGGATAATGTCCCATAAGCTGGAAAATCATGAATTGCCCACATCAACATAGCTTTCAGCGTAAACTCTTCTTTTCTAAAAGAGTCAAATGATTGCACACCCTCTTCCCACAACTCATTTAATTCTTCTACCAAAGGAGCCAGGTAGATATCAATGTCATCACTTGGTGCCTTTGGCCCAGGTATCAATAAAGCCATCATCGAAAATTCAGGTTTCATACACTGTGAAGGAGGGAGGTCGAGTGGGGCTAGGATCACTGGCCATACACTCTGATTGGTGCTTAGATTTCCAAATGGATTGAAACCATCTGTTGATATAGCCAAACGAATGTTGTGTTGTTCTCGAGCAAAATCGGGATACTCAAAATTCATCCTCCGCCAGGCAGTAGAATCAATAGGATGACGCATGATATTACCCCCTACTTCTGCCCTAGCATGCCAAGTCATTGCCTCTGCAATCCATGGTACTGTGAAAAATCGCTTTAATCTAGGCCCAACGGGAAAATATTTCAATACTTTTTGAGGCACTTTTGAGCTTGTGCCTTCCTTACTAGTAGATTGGACATATCTAGGTTCATCGCATACCGGACAACGATCGAGATTTTCATACTCCTTTCGGTATAGTATGCAGTCATACACACAAGTATGAATTGATTTATACTTCATTCCCAAACCTTTCAAACTGTTCTTCATAACAGGATAGCTATTTGGAAATGTATTCACCTTAGGTAATAAGCCCTTCACCCATTTCAGAATTCCCGTCACGCTATTGCCAGACAAACCGTACTGCGTCTTCAAACTGTGCAAACCAACTATGGCATGTAAAGTTGTTTGATCTTTCTCACAGCTAGAGTATAATGGTTGGGTCGCCTTAAATTTTAAACTTTGGTAGTCATCGTCAAGTTTTATCGTGTTATCTTCACGAGCACTTGAATCTTCTACATCATCAGTAACCTCATTCTCCTCAGCTTCATAAACTCCGTACGCATCATCAACTAAATCCTCTAACATATTATGATCTACGTCGTCCCCTTCTACATCTATTCTACTTGTTGAAGGTTGTTGTGAAGGTTGGTCGGGGACAAAAGGAACTTTCAATTCACCGTGAAAACTCCAAAATCGATAACTATCTTGCATACCCGATCTTAACAAATGTAGTTCAACTATTTTCCACTCAAACACCTTACCATTCTTACACCTAGCACACGGACACGGAAACTCTTCATCATTATGACATCTCTTTGCATATTTCACAAATTCGTTAGCACCTCTGCGAAACACATCCCCCATTCTATTAGTCTCACCCATCCACTCTTTATATTTCGGATATCCCATCACAGCTACCACAACTAAACACCTATTAAAGGTAAACAAAACTTAGATTTATAGTATGTTTTATCTAATTATCCCATCATTTAATTATCCTATTAAAGGTTAAGTGGTCCTCTCCCATTCAAGACTGCATTTTTCTGTAATATACTTAACAACTCATGAACATTGTTACGATTTGAAAAAAATTCGACAGCATATCCCCTTAGTTCTCCAAGTACACGACGTAGATTGGCAGGTGTGAGTGTTATTTCAATTGGTCAATTGAAATAACAGTCACACTTGTCATTCTAATATGTACCCAGAGAACATTAAGATACGACTGCAGAACTTCCTCCAAAAGTAACAACTTTAAGCCAATAAGAATATTATACAGAGATTATACAGTCTCAAACTGTCCAAACGGGACAATTCGAGAGATCTCATTACAGGGGTAATGACTCTCGAACGGGTCTAAGGGCGATTGAATGCATACGCATAAGAACTAGAAGGCTAGTATCTATGCGCACTATATTTAATTTCAAGTATGTTTCATATAATGGGTTAATTCAAATACAAAAATAAATTCATGGGTTAATTCAAATACAAAAATAAATTCATGGGTTAATTCAAATACAAAAATACAAATTCATGGGTTAATTCAAATATACACACACACACACACACACACACACACACACCTCCCTCCACACCCCCCACTCACCACATACACACACACACACACCTCCTTCCACACCCCCCACTCACCACATACACACACACCACCACCCCCACTCACCACATACACACACACACACACAGACACACACAGACACAGTAGTGACTGTCTATTTAAAATAATCTCAATGTTAATTTCATGTATTGAATTTCTACTATTGTTTTGTGCTTTTTATAAATCATATTCAATGTTAGATATGTGTTTTGTTAAGATATCTAAGCCGTTCTATAGAATTATTTTTTGTATCTTGAAGTTTAAGTTCTAAAATAATCAACTAAAGTTGTGGTTCATAAAGTATTATCACAAATATAAACTAAGAGTGATAAAATAACTTTGAGGCATATAAATTAATTGTGACAAAGAAAGATTATGCACCAGAACCTAAAATTTAAAAAAAGTGTTTTTATTTAAACCCCACTTTTCTTTCTATAACTCCTATTTTATTAAACTTTAAATATAATTAAGGGTGTATAGAAAGAAAAGTTAAATAGGAATAAAAACAACATTTTTAAAATATGAAGGGCTCATCAATTTGATCAAATTTTTCAACAACATAGACTAAATGATATTTTATTTTTCATGCTTTTAGCAATTTCGGATGCCATTTTAACCCTTATTGTAGTTTTTTGTTGTAATGTCATTTAAAAAAAATCATTTAGGTATGTAAATATATTGTAATAGATCTTGCCTTCCACAAAATGATATTTTATGGTAAAATTTTATTTGATGGATATAAAGTCATGTGATACCTATATGTGTTATTTTGCATCTAATAAAAACAAAAAACGCCATATATGGTTTTTTTCTCCATTAGTATAAGTATATAGCGATTATTTCACACTTAAATCACATATTAAGTCGGCCTTCTTTTTTTTATGAAATTTGTAGAAAATTACTTATTTATTTTGAATGAAAATAAATTGTTATCCAATATTTTTGGATATTATTTATAATTATGAAACTCATACACAAATTAATGTTGTATCAAAATAATATTACATCTTTAACCCCCTAACCCCACCCCTACCCCCACTCTGCCCCCACCCTACCCCCAAACTGCCCCACCCTGCCCCACCCCCTACCCCCGCACACACACACGCACATATATACACACATACACACATATATATACACACAAACATATATATAAATGGAAGAGAGAGAGAGAGAGAGCAACGTCGAGAGAGAGAGAGGGAGGGAACGGCGGCAGGGAAAAAGAAGGGAGAAAGGGTTTTGGCTGCAAACATTGTCACGGTCGTGTCAAGGTCATTGACCGTGAGAAGTCCGTGACAAGTAAATTTGTCACGGACTTGTCACGGTCATTGACCGTGACAATTATTTGTCACGGTCGTGTCAAGGTCAATGACCGTGACACAAAATGCGTGTTTTTTGTCACGGTCAATGACCTTGACAAGGGTGACCGGCTGAAAGGTGACAATTTTATCATTTTGGTGTAGTGATGGACAAAAATGTTCATTCTACTTATAATATGATTATAGGAAGAGTTGGTCTGGAGAAATTCAAAGCTGTACCCTCTACTGTTGATCAATGCTTGAAGTTCCCGACCAACTTTGGAGTTAGAGTAGTGAAAGGAGATTATAAAGTAGCTCGGGAGTGCTACTATTCTTCTATAGAGGAAGAAGAAATGTTGGAGACAAAGAGGAAAACAACCACTTATCAAGTGAATATATCTAAGTCGAACAACGAGTCTGAGGTTGAAACCTTAGATCCATGAGACGAATCTGAACTTGTAAAAGGCGAAGTGATGGAGGCAACAAAAAGAATTATTCTGGACGATGATAAATCAGAACCAACAACTTAAATAGGAGCGTCATTGGAACCAGTTCATAAACAGGAGTTGGTGGACTTCTTGAGACAAAGGAAACAAGTGTTCGCATGGAGTCATGAAGATATACCAGGCATAGGCCGAAATTTCCTATGCCATGAGCTTAATGTGAATAAGGAGGTTAAACCTGTGAAGCAGCGAAAAAGAGTTTTTAGCCAGGAAAAGAACCAGGCTATACAGGAAGAAGTAGAGAAGCTTAAAAAATCTTCCTTTATTGAAGATGTGAAGTACCCGAATTTGTTGGCCAACGTAGTTATGGTCAATAAGAAGAACAATACATGGAGGATGTGTGTAGATTTTACTGACTTGAACAAAGCGTGTTCGAAGGATCACTTTCCTTTTCCATAAATTGATCAATTAGTAGACGTTACTTCAGGGCATGAGCTGCTAAGTTCATGGATGCATATTTTGGTTATAACCAGATAAAAATGAATCCTGGAGATAGAGAAAGCACTTCTTTTATCACTCCTCAAGGAACTTATTTCTATAATGTTATGCCATTTAGTTTGAAAAATACAGGTGCTACTTATTAAAGACTCGTGAACAAAGTATTTGAGGAACAGATTGGCAAGAACATGGAAGTGTACGTTAATGATATGCTCACTAAGAGAAAAAAAAGCTGCTAATCATATTGCCGACCTCAGTCAGACATTTAATCAATTGGAGAAGCACCAGATGAAATTAAACACCACCAAATGCGTCTTTGGCGTGCAGTATGGAATGTTCCTCGGGTATAGTGTGAATAAAAGGGGATTGAAGCTAATCCAGATAAGATTAAAGCTCTCATTGAAATGCAATCTCCGACCTGTAAAAAGGATGTTCAAAGGCTAACTGGGCGCGTAGCAGCACTCAATATATTTGTGTCCAGAGCAATAGACAAGTGTTTGCCATTCTTCAAGGTACTTAAAAAAACCTTTGAATGGAACGCCGAATGTGAAAAAGTCTTCCTGAAGTTGAAGAAGTACCTGAGAACACCACCACTACTCTCCCGACCAGTGTTGGGAGAAAAGATGTATTTATATCTGGATGTATCTGAGTCAGAAGTTAGCTCTACCTTGACCAGGGAGGATAATGGAGTTCAAAAGCCAGTTTATTACACCAGCAAATCTTTTCGAGGAGCAGAAGTGAGATATCCAAGACTGGAAAAATTAGCACTGGCCTTAATTGAGGCTAATAGACGAATGAAGCCATATTTTTAAGCCCACACCATAGTGGTATACACTAACATGCCACTAAGGCAGGCTTTGCATAAGCCAGAGAAATCTGGAAGATTGATGTATTGGGCTATGGAGTTGGGGGAATATTACCTTGTATACGAACCAAGGACTTATTTAAAAGTTTAAGTTGTGGCTGATTTTATTACAGAATTCACTTACCTAGAGGTCCTCGATCAACAAGGGACTCTAGTCGAGCAATATACATGAGTCAGCAGACCTACTGGAGATACGCCCGACCAACTCCAAATAGGGGAAATTGTAGAAAAAGACCAACCAGAACCGTCCAGTGGAGTACAAGAGATGAAGAGGAAATATGAGGAGGTGAAGGATAAAATCTTTCATCAAGGGATTCTGACAAACCAAGCATTTGACAACGGTATCCCCATATGGAGTCTGTATGTTGACGGGTCATCTTGTGCAATTGGATGTGGATCTGGAATCATTCTCAACACTCTAGACGAGCTAGACATAGAGTACGCTTTATGATTCTAATTTCAAGCCTCTAATAATGAGGCAAAGTATGAAGCTGTGATTGTTGGTTTGAATCTAGCTAAATCACTAAACGCCGAGCAAGTTGTGGTGTACAGTGATTCGTAGTTAGTTGTAAATCAGGTGTTAAGCTTATATGCAGTGAAAGGAGAACTGATGATCAGATATTTGGCCCAAACTTTAGAAATAATTGCCACTTCGCTAGTTGTTCAGATGGTCAGGATTCCAAGATTGGAGAATGTCCGAGCAAATGCACTTGCTCGATTAGCTTCAGCAACCAGAGCAGATATACAGAGAACTATTCCTATTGAGCTACTTGCTAATGGAGCATTGATGAAGATCTGATGGTCAACTTTATTGCAATTGATATTGGTCCATCTTAAATGGACCCCATAAGAGCATATATTGAAGATGGGATTCTTCCCGCTGATCCACTTGAAGCTAAGAGGCTGAAATACAAAGCTTCAAGATATGTGCTAGATGGCGGTGTGTTGTGTAGAAGAAGATTCATTACATCATAATGGTTATTTAGTAACTAATAGATTTAATAACTATGTGTTAAAAGTTATATTACAGTTTGAAGCTGGTAGAGTTGAGCATCATTTGTGCTGTTAAGCACGAGTACACGGTGTATGGGCACCCTGGTTAATAATTTTTGTAAAAATAATTCGCGATTAAAAGTGGGAGAGATAGGTCTAACAATCTTAAGGGTAGGTGACTTGGGAGCTAGTCTAGGTTCGGAGTACTAGGCTTATCATAATTTCGAGGACGAAATTCCTTTGTAAGGGGGAAGTATGTAACACCCCGTAATTTCAAGGACACTGAATTAAATTATTTTTAGGAGAAATATAAATTATTTTAATTTGGAGAAATTTAAATTTACGATTTGGAAAAATTATTTAAATTTGAGGATTTATTTAATTTGACGAATTGAGGTTTAATTAATTCGAAACATTTATAAATTTTGCGCGTCACATTTTGAGGTCAAAATTGGAGACTGTTATAAAGTAATTCGAATGACAATTCTGAGTGCACAGTTAATTTTGAAGAGATTGAGTTGGTCAAAAAAGAGTATCCAGGGGTAGTAACTGGGCCTCGAGGCATTTTTAGGTATAACAGGGCTCACACGGGGGTGTTTAGGCCATTTTAACTTAGTCCACAAGCATAATTTCGGGATTAGTCCATTAAACCCTAAGTTTGAGAGTGTAGGGTGAACACAACTCTAATAGAAAAATATCATACAACCCAAATTAGAGGAATTGTGACAAACACAACTAAAAAAGAAAATCTAGTTCTTCAGAGAAGAAAAGAGGGATAACTTTGGGCGCTTTGGGGAGACAAATACACCATATTCATCAAAGGAATCAAACTCTACAAATCATATACAGAGTTCACAGAAAGAAATTATGGGAATAAAGTAGTCGAGAGTCAGCTATAGCGAACTAACTGAACCAGAGGAAGAAGAGAGAGATAAATTCCAGAAGGTCGCTCAAGCGACTAAGGCCTTCGTTCGAGCGAGATCACCTGTCATTCGAACGATATGGTGGGTCGTTCGAACTAATGTAGGTGGGCCATCCCCAATTTTGTTTATTTTCTGTTCTAGGCCGAAGGTAACAGTTTTCGGTGCATCAGAAGTTGTTCAGTAGGGTGTTTTATTTAGAGATGTAAAAGGAGAAGAGTGTGAATAATTGTGTAGAGCCAAAAGAGTAAAACCTAGAATTTTGAAATTTGGGGTGATAAATTCTAAAGATAAATTTCGGGCCGAGGGAATGTGTCCGGTTATTTTGGTTGAGTAACACCATATTGATAAAAATTAACTAATTAATTAATGGGCTAATTAATTAAGTTAGAGTTTGGAATTGACTCGGATATTTTAAGCTTGTGCTACGGGAATTCTGCACGGATTAGTCGGGTTTAATTAAATATATATATGCGGTAATTGTGTAGTACATATATATGTGTGGGTGATTTATAAATATTGGTGTGAATAATATTTATACGAAGACATACCCCTCTAGTGCTATCACAGGAGGTTGCGCGATGTGTGTGAATCCCCTGGCTAGTGGATGCCGGGTAAGTATAGTCCACAGGTCATAGTCATCCAGGATTTTTTTGTATGACTTATTTTTAGGGGTGAACCGCTTTGGGGTATGATTCGGTTTCACTTTCGGTGAAGGAACTATGGTCACCTCCGCTACGTTTATTTTTGTTTCACTGATTCGGGGAGCTAATCGAGTCAGGGGGCCTCGTGGATGAGTAAACCTGGGGTGATAGCATTTTAGATTACATCCGGTGAATGTCTACTAGGAAGGACGGTAATTTTTACGACATGTATGTGAATTTTGTAATATGATGATTCATATATAGGGTGTAGATATGAAGTGCAATTGTATTAAGAATATACATATATAAAAGTGTAGATATTTATATACGGGCAAATTACTTGGAGTAAAAAGATATTTCTTGTATATAACTAGTGAGACTGTTATATAGTGCATTTAAAAAAGGATTAATTAAGTTAACGTGATGAATAACTTAGGATATAGAAGTGCAAATTACTCGGGTTAGAGTAGAGTGTCAAAGAGTGTCAAAGGATATTTTTACTTACTCAACGTGCTCACCTTCTAGTTTGTGGGTAGTCACTTTAAGCCCCTTTCGACCTCCACAACACCTCTTACAGTTTAATATCAAGCTGTTTAAACCAGTAACAAACTACCACTTATGTAGGCAATATATTACAACTAGTGGCACTTACAACATATATGAAACTGTAAGAATCGACGACAAGAAATTACGACATGCCTAAACACAAAAACAAATGACACCACACAACATATTTACCACTAGTGTTAGATTAGGATAATACTAAAAGGGGGAGGAGACCACTAGATAAATAAATCCCACACAAAAATTAACATCACTTATTTTATAGCAATTTTATACGGTTTCGCTCCCTTAGCGAATGGTTCTAATGATATAATTTATTTATCAAAAAAATAAATAAATTATTTGGTTATTGTTTTACACAATGAACCTAAAAGTGAGCGGCGGAATTGAAGTGGCTAATAACAATGTTTATTTTGTTTATCTAGGGATATGACTGATTATTGAACATATTAGAGATTTTTTTATAAAAAATGGTGACGACAAAAACCATTTTAATCTTTGGTGGGAAAAAGTGTGACAATTAGATTTTATCAAACATCATATAATATTTAATTATTAATCACCCTGTTGACGTCTATAAAATGATAAACCATTCACCCTAAAATTGTTGCGGATGATTTCTAGGGTGGAATTCCCAAAAGAATAATGTTAGCACTAAACCAAATAGCTTCTAGTTCTTAAAATTATTCTCTTTTATCATAAATACAGAGTTTTATTAATACACTACACCAAAATGACAAAATTGTCACCTTTCAGCCGGTCACCCTTGTCAAGGTCATTGACCGTGACAAAAAACATGCGTTTTGTGTCACGGTCATTGACCTTGACACGACCGTGACAAATAATTATCACGGTCAATGACCTTGACACGACCGTGATAATGTTTGTAACAAAAACCCTTTCCCCCTTCTTTTTTCCCTCCCGCCGTTCCCTCCCTCTCTCTCTCTCGACGCTGCTCTCTCTCTCTCTCTACTTTCAGGTTTAATTCTCTCTCTCTCTCTCTTCCATTTATATATATGTTTGTGTGTATATATATGTGTGTATGTGTGTATATATGTGCGTGTGTGTGTGCGGGGGTAGGGGTGGGGCAGGGTGGGGGCAGGGTGGGGGTAGGGGGTGGGGTAGGGTGGGGTTAGGGGGTTAAAAATGTAATATTATTTTGATACAACATTAATTTGTGTATGAGTTTCATAATTATAAATAATATCCAAAAATATTGAATAACAATTTATTTTCATTCAAAATAAATAAGTAATTTTCTACAAATTTCATAAAAAAATGAAGGCCGGCTTAATATGTGATTTAAGTGTGAAATAATCACTATATACTTATACTAATGGAGAAAAAAACCATATATGGCGTTTTTTGTTTTTATTAGATGCAAAATAACACATATAGGTATCACATGACTTTATATCCATCAAATAAAATTTTACCATAAAATATCATTTTGTGAAAGGCAAGATCTATTACAATATATTTACATACCTAAATGATTTTTTTTAAATGACATTACAACAAAAAACTACAATAAGGGTTAAAATGGCATCCGAAATTGCTAAAAGCATGAAAAATAAAATATCATTTAGTCTATGTTGTTGAAAAATTTGATCAAATTGGTGAGCCCTTCATATTTTAAAAATGTTGTTTTTATTCCTATTTAACTTTTCTTTCTATACACCCTTAATTATATTTAAAGTTTAATAAAATAGGAGTTATAGAAAGAAAAGTGGGGTTTAAATAAAAACACTTTTTTTAAATTTTAGGTTCTGGTGCATAATCTTACTTTGTCACAATTAATTTATATGCCTCAAAGTTATTTTATCACTCTTAGTTTATATTTGTGATAATATTTTACGAACCACAACTTTAGGTTGATTATTTTAGAACTTAAACTTCAAGATAAAAAAAATAATTCTATAGAACAACTTAGATATCTTAACAAAACACATATCTAACATTTAATATGATTTATAAAAAGCACAAAACAATAGTAGAAATTCAATATATGAAATTAACATTGAGATTATTTTAAATAGACAGTCACTACTGTGTAACACCCCGCCTAATTAAATACCGGGTGGCCAGCCCCATACCAAATTAAAACAGAATATACAGTTGGCTCATTCTTAGCATCACTGTCGAAAAACATTTACAACTCACCCAATACCCAATTAAGCTAGTGTTAAAAACTTTCCAAATTTTAATTCTACAAAATTCATTTCTAGTTTAAGAATAACACAACATATTTTATTCTACAACACTGATAACCAAATAGATAACATAAAAGAATTTAAAAGAATTTGGAATAAACATTCCCACATAATATTAACCCATTACAGTAATCCCAACAATGTTAAATGTATTAAAAGACACGAATACAATAGTATTTGACCCCGATAGAAAAGAGATAACTGAATCCTTTGGACGACATGCCCTGACTAAGAATACTGTGAATCAAAAAGACGATAGGCGTTTAAGCAAAACTCCATAGATCCATAGCCTGTAATAATCCGCTAAGGTTGGCGTCCCTGTTGCTGGACACCTGATATAGAGATACAATAGAAAAGAAACTATGCAAGGAAACGGGTCAGAGCCCGAATGTGTAAATGATTTTTAAAATAGCAAGTATTTAACAAGTGCAATAAAGCATTTATTATGTATATGTTAGATCCAACTCTCACTTGCTATTCTCACCTCTCAACTAGAGTGCACACTTAACGTTTCCTATTAACCTCCTAGTTAATGATTCCTCTTTAACAATTTCATAATATAATTCCATTCCCATATCATAACCCCGTATGTCCCATACCATACGTTATATAATCATTCTTATACATTTTTCATTTATATGAATCGTTGCTCATTAACATTAATCATTTCTCATTAATATGAATTAAGCTTTTCAATTCTATAAGAATAAACATTCATTAACTTAATTCCATTCTTTTCTCAATTCGCCTTTATCTACAATTATCACACAGTAGATGACTTAACCACAATATAACCATTCAATCATTTAATTCATTATATATATATTCATATATAATACGGCACCCCGAGTCATAGCTGCGGTGCAATGCATTACTCTGCTATCATGTCCCATCATCGCTGGTCGCCGAATAGTGGACAAAAGGTTCGGTAAGGATTCCTCGAACCATAAACAACAACACAAACATTGGAGGCGAACATAGTTCTCGTATCCATGGGTCACGCACATACCTACGTACCCACAGTCAGCGGACTTATCAACTCCCCGATAAGTCTTTCATAGACCTATGTTCTCGAGCGACAAATCAAAGATCCCATGGATTCATCAGGATATGACTACCCTCACGCGCAAACCTCCCACCGATAGCAAGTAAGCTAGGTATGTCATACACATAAATCATCAATCAATCAAATAGGTATTATCATACCTATAGTATACTAACAACAAGGTACTCACATTAACCTTAGATTATTCCCTTACGTAGCATTATATCTCTTTAAATCCCACGTATTAAAATATCATATCTTTACTTCATAATTTAATTATCCTCGCATCCTATAACATCTCTCCACTCCCGACATCGTTAAGGTTCATGCGCGGAGCGTCTCGCAAAGCGAAATCCAAACAAGGAACCCCTCCAATACACTACTACTTAACTTGTCGATCGAGGAGGTCCGTCAACTTTAAATACGCGATAGGGATAACCTCATACCCTCTTTCAACCAAATGTGTTCTAAACTCCCATCTCTATCCAGGAGTCGTACCGCTAAGCACTTGTACTAAACTCAGTCCTTCATATTCAAATTGTAATACTAAGGATACACAGGTGTTACATTCAATCACCACTACTGGACCTATCCTTAATCCTCAAGCAAACCAATTATAATCCAACAAATGAATCTAGCAACCGAAATCTCTTTAACTTTAATTATCATAATTCTAATAAATTAAATCCCAATCAAATTAATTCAAATCTTAACTAGGGCTTACTGATCTTCTCTAAGTCCCATAATATCCAATTAATAATCACCGAAGATCTACAAAAGTTTTGGGATAAGAACCAACATTAAAAAGAAACAACATCATGAATTCTCATATTTTAAATACTCAGAAAAATCAAATCCAAAAATTATTCAAATCATCAATCCGACTTCAGATTTGGATTCTACACGAAAAATTGAGTAAGGTATGTGTTTTGAGTTTTTCTTAAATCTCATCCAAATGCACTCGAAAAGAAGATCTAAACATTCCAAATTGGCTCTTCTCATTCCACTCGTTTTTGCCTCCTTTTCCAGAAAATTATCAACATATTATCTTCAAGAACACTAAATTATTTTCAAAATTTCTTCCACAGATTGATGAATATTTATTGGATTACTAACTACCTACAACATGAGTTTAATTCCTATATATTTCATACTTCCAGAAATCCATTACTACTCCATTTTTATCTTCCAAACATGAAAAATCATCTCTTTTCATAATTATTCTAACATGGACAATATACGAACTTAAGTTGCAAATATCAAACACTTGCCTCTAATGAAGATCTGATCCTTTGGGGTTGAATAACATAGGTGGTTCTCCCTTTTTCCGGTCACTTTCGGTGGTGGTGACCTTTGGTCTTTAGTTCTCCTCCATTCCAAGCAAGCTTTTCTCTTCCCAAGCAACCTTTCACTCTCTCTAAGAAGATGACCTTTCAATTTTGTGTAGAAGAGATGAATGAACCCACATTCAACTAATCTCCAAATACTTATAATAAGACAAAACCCGAAATCACTATTCACCCCCCTTGTAAAAATAACTAAAATGCCCTTTTGGGTTGTCTTTTCATTTCCAAATGACCCGAGACCCAAATCCAACATCCAAATAGACTTTTCTGACTATTTCAAACCTTTTGGACGCAACGACGCATTCGAAATGACTATAAGGTCGATAGAAAATAAATTTCTTTTTTAATTTAATAAATTAGTCCCGACACGTCCCATACCGCGTCTGACTAAAAATTCAAATTACCGATTTTATATCACACCGTCATATCAATGACATCACATTCATATATTACCTAAATATCTTTAAGTAATATTTAGAATCATCCATTTTAATATCCACAGTTCGGTTAAAACCCAAATGAACTAATTAATAATAAAAATTCCAATTAATCCATTAATTTAAAATATAACCCATTTTAAAAGTCATAAAAATTACGGGGTATTACATATTGTGTGTGTGTGTGTGTGTGTGTGTGTGTGTGGTGGGTGGGGGGCTATTGTGTGTGTGTGTGTGTGTGTGTATGTGGTGAGTGGGGGTGGTGGTGTGTGTGTATGTGGTGAGTGGGGGGTGTGGAGGGAGGTGTGTGTGTGTGTGTGTGTATGTGTGTATATATTTGAATTAACCCATGAATTTGTATTTTTGTATTTGAATTAACCCATGAATTTATTTTTGTATTTTAATTAACCCATGAATTTATTTTTATATTTGAATTAACCCATTATATGAAACATACTTGAAATTAAATATAGTGCGCATAGATACTAGCCTTCTAGTTCTTATGCATACGCATTCAATATCCCTTAGACCCGTTCGAGAGTCATTACCCCTGTAATGAGATCTCTCGAATTGTCCCGTTTGGACAGTTTGAGATTGTATAATTTATGTATAATATTCTTATTGGCTTAAAGTTGTTACTTTGGGAGGAAGTTTTGCAATCGTATCTTAATGTTCTCTGGGTACATACTAGATTGACAAGTGTGACTGTTATTTCAATTGACGAATTGAAATAACACTCACACCTGCCAATCTACGTCGTGTACTTTGAGAACTAAGGGGATATGCTGTCGAATTTTTTTCAAATCGTAACAATGTGCATGAGCTGTTAAGTATATTACAGAAAAATGCAGTCTTGAATGGGATAGGACCACTTAACCTTTAATAGGATAATTAAATGATGGGATAATTAGATAAAACATACTATAAATCTAAGTTTTGTTTACCTTTAATAGGTGTTTAGTTGTGGTAGCTGTGATGGGATATCCGAAATATAAAGAGTGGATGGGTGAGACTAATAGAATGGGGGATGTGTTTCGCAGATGTGCTAACGAATTTGTGAAATATGCAAAGAGATGTCGTAATGATGAAGAGTTTCCGTGTCCGTGTGCTAGGTGTAAGAATGGTAAGGTGTTTGAGTGGAAAACAGTTGAACTACATTTGTTAAGATCGGGTATGCAAGATAGTTATCGATTTTGGAGTTTTCACGGTGAATTGAAAGTTCCTTTTGTCCCCGACCAACCTTCACAACAACCTTCAACAAGTAGAATAGATGTAGAAGGGGACGACGTAGATCATAATATGTTAGAGGATTTAGTTGATGATGCGTACGGAGTTTATGAAGCTGAGGAGAATGAGGTTACTGATGATGTAGAAGATTCAAGTGCTTGTGAAGATAACACGATAAAACTTGACGATGACTACCAAAGTTTAAAATTTAAGGCGACCCAACCATTATACTCTAGCTGTGAGAAAGATCAAACAAATTTACATGCCATGGTTGGTTTGCACAGTTTGAAGACGCAGTACGGTTTGTCTGGCAATAGCGTGACGGGAATTCTGAAATGGGTGAAGGGCTTATTACCCAAGGTGAATACACTTCCAAATAGCTATCCTGTTATGAAGAACAGTTTGAAAGGTTTGGGAATGAAGTATAAATTGATTCATGCTTGTGTGCACAGTACCATGGATTGCAGAGGAAATGACTTGGCATGCTAGGGCAGAAGTAGGGGGTAATATCATGCGTCATCCTATTGATTCTACTGCCTGGCGGAGGATGAATTTTGAGTATCCCGATTTTGCTCGAGAACAACGCAACATTCGTTTGGCTATATCAACAGATGGTTTTAATCCATTTGGAAATCTAAGCACCAATCAGAGTCTATGGCCAGTGATCCTAGCCCCACTCAACCTCCCTCCTTCACAGTGTATGAGACCTGAATTTTCGATGATGGCTTTATTGATAACTGGGCCAAAGGCACCAAGTGATGACATTGATATCTACCTGGCTCCTTTGGTAGAAGAATTAATTGAGTTGTGGGAAGAGGGTGTGCAATCATTTGACTCTTTTAGAAAAGAAGAGTTTACGCTGAAAGCTATGTTGATGTGGGCAATTCATGATTTTCCAGCTTATAGGACATTATCCGGATGTGTAGTACATGGTTATTTGGGGTGTCCTATTTGTGGAGAGGAGACTGAATCTCTTCGTCTATCCTCTAGCTTAAAAAATATATACCATTGCCACAGGAGGTTTTTACCCCCAGCTCATAGTTTCAGATTTGATAAAGGTTCTAATTTTTTATTGGGCGGAGTTGAACATAGGCTACCGCCGAGACAACTTTAGGGTTCATAAATTGAAAGTAAATCTTCTGAATGTGTCCCAAATATGCCAGGTAAGAATCCTAAATTTAAGAATGTCAAGCATAAGAAGACCCAGCTGGGAATGAAACTGAGATAAGAAAGGCATGGTCTCGGAGGTCAATTTTATTTGACTTGCCATACTAGAAGAAAAACCCGGTGCGCCATGTATTGGATGTGATGCATGCAGAGAAGAACTTCGTTGAACATATTGTGGGTACTTGCCTTGGGGGGAGTCATTCGAAGGATGGAGAAAATGCACGAAAAGACCTTAAAACGTTAAAACTTAAGCCACGACTATGGTTGAAAGAAGATAGTAGGGGAATTACAATAATTCCCCCTGGTGCGTTTACTTTGACGAGTGGGGAAAGGAAGGTGCTTCTAGACACAATATATAATTTGAAGGGCCCATCTACTTTTTCGTCCAACTTGCAAAGGATTGTGAATTATGCTACTCATGATTTACATAAGTGTAAGTCCCACGATTGGCATGTGATCATGCAATTGGTTCCTCTATTGTTTAAGCACTGTTTCTCCAAGCACAAGGATTTTCGTAGGGCTATTATGCAAATTAGTATTACCTTCTCCCTCTTGTGTGAGAAGGTAGTGAATCGAGAACACATAGCGGCCGCAAAATTGGCTGTGAACGAAGCGATTTGTGTATTGAAGAAGTACTTTCCCCCAGCATTCTTTGACATAAGTGTTCACTTGTTGGTACACCTATGTGATGAGGCACTTCTTTGTGGTCCAGTTAGATATCGGTGGATGTATCCGTTTGAAAGATTGATGAAAGTTTTTAAAGATTACGTCAAGAATATGCGATATATTGCAGGATCAATTGCAGAGGAATACCTCACTGTTGAGTCATCAATATATACTCGGGAATATATGCCTGACTCGACCAGCGTTGATGACACTGATGAATTCCTCGATGATGGTGGTAATGTGATGGGAAAACGAGTGAAATTAACGAGTTTGCAACATGAACAAGTAGCTCGTTATCTATTTGACACACATGAAGATGTCGAAGAATGGAAAAAGTAAGTTTCGAATATTATAATGTTTAACATTATTTTAGATTATTTTATACATGATTAATTTTGTAATATGCAGTAAATATGAAGCCTGTGAGAACAATAAATGACGAAAAACAATGGTACAATCAGACAACGAATTTAGGCTATGGTTGACACAAGAGGTAATTATAATGAAAACAGTCGTTATATAACGTTACATTACACTCAAATTTTACCACTAATATAATTAATTTATCTATATTCTCAGCTCCTAAAGATGGGTGATGCGACATCAAGGCTTGCTCGTCTAGCCACTGGACCCTTGTTCGTAGCACAAGAGTACAAAAAGTATCGATTGAACGGTTACATTTTCGGCGCTAAAGTGTACGAGGAAAGTACAAATGTACAGAACTTGGGAATTTCATACAAGGCTCTTACTTTCTTTCGAGCGAGCGCAAAAGATAAAAACCTCGTTGAAGCTGAAATGACTTACTATGGTGTAATCCAAAATATATTTGAATTGGATTATATAAGCTTCAAAGAGGTTGTATTTTACTGTGAATGGGTAAGAGTTGAGGATAAAAATGCTTGTAAAGTTGATCCTGCCACCAATTTGATCATGGTTGACTTGTCCAAGTTGAAGAGCAACGACCACGTGAGCGATGAGCCGTTTGTTTGTGCATTTCAAAAGGTTAAGCAAGTGTTTTACTAGGAGTATATCAACAACGAGCCGTGGTCAATTGTCCAACACGCGCCAAGGCGCCTAAATAGTAGTGTGGATGACTTGGCTGCTCCTATCGAATATCAATCCATTTTTTATGATAACCTGAATTTGAAACAATTTTTTAATTTGTAATAAATATTTCAATTTGTACCGAAACATCCATTTTTATTGCTTTTAATTGATCTGCACTTTATCATTTTCACTCTTGTGTAGTGTGCGTGTGTGGAGAGGAGATTAATACATAAATATTCCAACTACATCTAAGTTTTGTTTATACTAATCCATGAATATACGCTTCTTACCTTTAATAGGTGATTAGTACATAGTTATTTTGGGTGTCCTATTTATGGAGAGGAGACTGAATCTCTTCGTCTATCCGAACACTAAGAAATGCCATAATCCTATGGAGCGATGCTCTGCAAATTCCTCCCAACCGTTATGTAGCCAAACATCACCAGTTGAAGTTGTCAATTCCACTTTCCATACCCCACCACTTGGAACTTCTAGCAAAATATGGGAGACCATTGAAAGGTGGAATTGACAACTTCAACTGCTGATTTTTGGCTACACAACGGTTGTAAGGAATTTGCAACGCATAACTCCATAGGATTATGGTATTTCTTAGTGTTTAGATATGAAGAGAATTATATTTGACACGATTGCCCGGGGTACATTAGTTGGAAGGAGGTGCCATATGAGCTCAAGTTAGCTGTTTGAGTGACACTACAGGTAATGTATTTATATTTATATGTCAATTTCGATTTCAATTACGATTTATATTTATCTATATTTGAGGGGCGGATACTAATTTTACTTTATTTCAATTCAGGGGACAGGGAGTGGCCCTAAGGGTAGGCCACATATGCTCTATACTTATGTGGCTATTCGGACGAGAAGGGAAGGATAAGGAGGTGTCCCCGAGCGTCGCGGTACAAATTCTCTTTTCCATGCAAATAGTTTGTAGATTTGAGATAATTGATGGTGATGTTGTTTATTCTTAAATAGTTTCTATTTTGAATATATATTTGCATTATCTTTAGTTTGTTTGGATATATGATGTTTGGAACAGGTACAACGTTGCTATAACAGGTACAAATATACTGCTAGGCAGTGGCAGTGGCCATACTGCCCAACAGATTGTTTTTAAATTCTGCCCAGAATTGTCACGGTCATTGACCGTGACAATTTTTTAAAAAGGGTCACGGCTTTGTCACGGTTATAAACCGTGACAAACGTGTCACGGTCATTGACCGCGACACGACCGTGACACAAAACGCGAGTTTTGTGTCAAGGTCAATGACCGTGACACGATCGTGACAAAAAAAGTTGTCTCGCCTCGAAATGTCACGGTCATTGACCTTGACAAGTTGGATTTGTCAAGGTCAATGACCTTGACAATTCGGCAGATTTGGTGTAGTGATATAAAATTGAAAAGTTTAAAAAAAAATGAACCAGTTGTCCACAAGCTGGAATAAATGGCTTTGAGCAGACTTAACGTTGTTTATACTCATCACCAAGTTGACTATTATTTGATGATCACATCATTTCTTTGTAATAAAATTATAGAAAACTTTCTATAGGCAAAAACATAGAATCCCTAGCACCGACATAAAATGCTAATAATGGCGCAAATAAAATATATAAGGCTATTACATACGTACACACCACACGACAGATGTGTGTGTGAGTATGAGAAATTTTGCGGATATAAAGTCAATGAGATGAGTAACATGAGAAAAAAAGAATGTACACGGTAGAGACGTTTAAAATTTCCAGATAATTGGGAAGGAGAGAGTAATAGTCATATAGATAAGAATGCAGTTGCTCACTCTCGTTGTCAGCATCATCTTTTGTTGGATATTAAGAATGCAAATACAGAAATGGAACTCTTTATATATCACAATAATGTCAACTTCAATACAAAAATGTAACTTCTGAATAGATAGTAGAAAGCTTCAAGGCGTGATGTCACTTTCCAAAATACAGTATTTGCCCCACACGAATAATTTCGGTATACAAACGGGAATCCGCAAATCCGTACTCAAGATACAATGAAGCAACTTGCACTGCCTGCAACTTGTATATCTGAAGACAACCTTTGGATGCAGCAGTGAAGAACAGTCAATCAAGTTCTTATTCTATTTATGTGCACAAAACAGAATAAGATAATTTATATCTCCTGAAAATTGTAAGAGAGTAATAGCAAGGGTTGGAAATTTCGAAACTTGGTAATATCTGTTATATGTGCAAATTCATTTTAGGCAGCCTTTATTTATAGATAATGAAAGGCTTTGTCTTCAAGAGTCATGGCTGTTGGATTAACAGTCTTAATCAATTCCGAAATGGTATGACTGTTAATTACCAACAGTCTTAAGTCATTTCCGAACAGGTACAATTAATACCGAATCGATTTTGCACGGGTCAACCAAAAAGTGACCGCGCCCAAGACAGACGAATCCCGACAACCCGCTACCACTACGGACATGCGGCATGCGAAGTGAAAAGTGCTCCACTAGCGCCTCTACAGCCCACTGCACAGCACCCGCAAGCGCTCGCGTGTGCGTGTGCGTGTGCGTACGGTGCTTCGCACCGTATTGAGGTCTCTAGAATAGCCTCTTAAATGCTAGATGAATTAACTCTTCATCTTCCATTTGTACTTATTAAGTGTACAAATTCTTAATATTTTTCCAATGTGGGACTCAAAGATTGCCCACTCCTTTTATAGCTTAGTGGTAACACTTAGCTTTGTACATTTTCCAATGTGGAACACTATCCCTTTTTATATTTGGGTTAGCTTCCCACCTCTTCCTCACACTTCTAATGTGGGACAAGATCTTAAAGCTCTTACACCCAAAAAACTTTTACTCACTTATTTTAAAAATCACCAACATTACTCCACCATTTTCAAAATAAGTTTTGTAAATCTTTGATTGTCTGTAAGACTGTGTATAAGCATTGGTGTCTCACAACTTGAACCAATACCCTATGAAGGTTCGTCAAAGTTAATCATGAAAGTATAGAAGACTTGTCTTTCAACTATCAATCTATATTGATTATCCGGATTTGTCTTCACACACAAATCTTTTAGTCACTGATTATCCATATAAGCCGACACATGTATTAGGCCTTGTATCTGTACCTTGATTTCATGAGTGCTTTAGAGTCAAACCCAATTCTCATAGGAAGCGGCACCACTTCCACACTCATATAGGTAGATTATCATAGGTGTCCATGTAACTTAAACACCATCAATCTATTAAGGTTAAACTCATCCTCTTTCATTATTCATTACATGTTCTAAGCACTTATCCTCGGGATGTTAAATTTTATAGTGCTTACAATCACGTCGTATGATGTACTTTAATCATTGAACTTGAGACTTGAATATATCAAGTTTCAAGTTGAGTTTCCATCAAGAGTGATTATTATTAATGGGCTTTAGTCCCATCCCTATTGATGTCTTAGACAACATTCCTCTTGCAAGACATTTTGTAAAAGGATCTACTAAATTTTGACTTGATTTTACATAATCCACTGTTATTACACTATCTGTAATCATTTGTCTGACATAACTATGTCTCAGGCCAAAATGTCTAGATATTTCATTGTACACTTCACTATAAGCTCTGGAAAGTGTATACTCACTATCATAATGTATAGATATTGGAGGAATTGGTTTTGGCCAAACTGGAACTTCGATTAATGAATTCCTTAACCATGCTGCCTCTTTACTAGTTGCAACTAATGCTACAAACTCAGCTGCCATAGTAGAATCAACTATACAAGTTTGTTTCTTTGATCCCCAAGAAACAGCTCCTCCACCAAGAGTGAAAATCCATCCACTTGTTGAGGAATGATCCTCCCGCTCAGTTATCCAACTGGCATCAGAAAACCCTTCTAATACTGAAGGATATCCACTATAGTATATACCATAGTCCATTGTTCCTTTCAAATATTTTAATATTCTATTGACAGCATGCCAATGCAATAAACTTGGATTACTAGTATATCTACTTAATTTACCAACAGCATAAGCAATATCAGGTCGAGTACATATCATGGCATACATTAAACTACCAATTACTCGTGCATATTCCAATTGTGAAATAGCTCTACCATTATTAGGGCTCATCTTTAGCTGTGGTTCAAAAGGTGTACTAACAGGTGTGCAATCAAATTGATTAAATTTCTTTAAAATTTTCTCAACATAATGAGATTGAGTGAGAATTATATTTTTATCTTTCCTTATTATTCTCATTCCTTATATGACATCAGCTACACCCATATCTTTCATATCAAATTTAGAAGACAAAAAACTCATTGTATTATTAATGCTTTCTAAATCAGTACCAAGAATTAACATGTCATCTACATATAAACAAATGATCACACCTTTACCATTAGAAAATTTACTATAAACACACTTATCAGATTCATGAATTTTAAAACAATAAGAAATAATGACTTTATTAAATTTGTCATGCCATTGTTTAGGTGCTTGTTTTAGGCCATATAAGGACTTAATAAGTTTACATACTTTATTTTCTTGTCCAGGCATAACAAACCCTTCAGGTTGTTCCATGTAAATTTCTTCTTCTAAGTCACCATTTAAAAAGGCAGTTTTCACATCCATTTTATGAATCTCAAAATTATATATAGATGCTAATGCAATTAAAATTCTAATAATGGCGGTTCTAGCAACAGGTGCATAGGTATCAAAATAATCAATTCCTTCTTTTTGTGTAAAACCTTTAGCAACCAATCTAGCCTTGAATTTATCAATTGTTCCATCTATTTTCATTTTCTTTTTAAAAATCCATCTACACTTAATGGGTTTAGACCCAGGAGGTAAATCTACTAACTTCCAAATTTTATTTCCCAAGATTGAATCCATTTCATCATTTATAGCTTCTTTCCGAAATGCTGAATCTACAGACTTAATTGCCTCACTATAAGTTTGTGGGTCTGTTTCAACGCTAAGAGTCAAAGCATATTGATTTCAAGATGTGTCTCTAGTTCCTTCAACAAGATAGACTACAAAGTCAGGACCAAAGCTTTTTTCTTTCCTAGGTCTTTTACTTTTTCTAATCACTTCTTGTTCTACTGGTGGAGTTTCAGGTAACTGTGAAGGAGTGCTTACTTCTTTTTCATTATTAAATCTAAGAGTAGAAGAAAACCTTTGTTCATAAAAAATTTCATCTCTCGATTCAATTATTGTATTTACCTCAACAGAATCATTAGGTTCACTAACCAAAAATCTATAGGCTTTACTATGTTGTGCATAACCTATGAAAATACACTCAACACCTTTGCTTCCTAATTTCTTTATCTTAGTTTTAGGTAGTCTTACAATAGCTCTACAACCCCAAACTTTAAGATAACCTAAATTAGGTTTTCTATTCTTACATAATTCGTAAGGATTTTTTTTATTATCTTTAACAGGTATTCTATTCAGAATATGACATGCTGTTAAAAGTGCTTCTCCCCAAAACCCTTTACTTAAACCAGAATAAGAAAGCATAGCGTTAACCATTTCAGTTAGTGTTCTATTTTTTCTTTCTGCTACTCCATTTTGTTGTGGTGTATAAGGTGCAGTAACTTCATGTATAATTCCCATATCTTCACAAAATTGAGGAAAGTGATATTCACCACCTCTATCAGACCTAAGACATTTTATTGTAGAATCACATTAATTTTCAACTTCATTTTTGTATGTCTTAAATCTATTAAGCACATCACCCTTGGAGTTTAAAAGATATACGTAACAATATTTTGAAAAGTCACCGATAAATGTAGCAAAATATTTACTACCACCTCTAATAGGTGTTCCATGCAAATCAGAAACATTACTATGTACTATTTGCAACAAAGATGTAGTTTTTTCTATTTTTGGAAAAGGCAATCTTGTTATTTTTGTTTGCATGCATATTTTACACTTTTCATTCATATCATTCTCATATTTAGGAATTAAATTTAAATTAACCATGAAATGCATTTTCTTTGTATTAACATGTCCTAAACGACTATGCCATAATGAAAGACAATCAACGATATAAGCAGAAGAATCTTTTTCATTGATATTGAGCTTAAACATGCCCTCATACAAATAACCTTTGCCTACAAAGGTACCATTCTTAGTCAGAATAAATTTGTTTGACTCAAATACAAGCTTAAAGCCAAATTTGTTAAGAAGACTTCCAGAAACTAAATTTTTCCTAACATCAGGAACATGAAAAAACATTGGTGAGGCTAAGGATTTTCCCGGAAGTGAATTCGAGATCCACTGTCCCTTTGCTTTTAACCATAACAGTAGATGAATTTCCCATGTATAGAACATCTCCTTCCACTGTTTCATAGGCAGAGAACAAGTTCTTGTCCTTACAAACATGCCTTGTGGCACCAGAATCAACCCACCAAGAGTTGTCTTCTCCAAGCATATTAGCCTCGGATATCATAGCAGAAATTTTTTGCTTTATGTCTGATGTCCCTCCTTTTTCCTTTAGTTTCTTGAACTCACGACAATCCTTCTTGAAGTGAAATGGTTTGTTGTAATGAAAACAATTTCCTTTCGTCTTTTTGTTTGCTTTAGAATTATTTGAAAAATTGTTCCGCTTGTTATTTTTTCCATGATTGCCATATTTTTGCTCCTTTCCTTCCTCCACCACATGAACCTTAGAAACAGAATTTTCTTGTTCCTCTTTACCATCTAGAATTCGAGACTCTTGTTCAATTCTTAAATAAGTCTCTAATTCTTCAAGTGAAAGATCCTCCTTTTTGTGTTTGAGTTCTTTATTATAATCTTTCTAAGAAGGAGGAAGTTTTTCAATTATGGCAGCAACAATTACATTATCATCCATATTTAATTTTTTCAGTTTGCAATGATTTATGATGCGTTGGATGTCATGAAATTGTTCTAGCACAGGCCTATTATCATGCAATTTAAAGCTTAAAAACTGACCTATTAGGAACTTCTTACTTGTAGCGTCTTCCGTAAGATATTTGGTCTCCAATGTTTCCCACAAAGTTTTTGCAGTCCCAACATTTTGGTACAAGTCGAACAAATTGTCAGCAAGTGCATTGAGAATGTGACCACGACACAAGTAATCATCGGTCTCCCATTTTGTGCGTTGCCTAGTCTGTTCCACGTTTTCATCTTCATCTTCATTTGGTTTCGGTTGTGACAAGACATATACAATCTTCAATGTTGTTAGAAGAAAATGAACCTTTTTCTGCCAACGCAGAAAATTACCACCATCAAAACGGTCCAACTTGATAAAGCTTTCTGTTATTTATCGAAGTGATTTGGAAGAGTCGGCCATTTCGGATAATACTGTATTTAGATTGTTGGATATTATGAATGCAAATACAGAAATGGAACTCTTTATATATCACAATAATGTCAACTTCAATACAAAAATGTAACTTCTGAATAGATAGTAGAAAGCTTCAAGGCGTGATATCACTTTCCTAAATACAGTATTTTCCCCACACGAATAATTTCGGTACACAAACGGGAATTCGCAAATCCGTACTCAAGATACAATGAAGCAACTTGCACTGCCTCCAACTTGTATATTTAAAGACAGCCTTTGAATGCAGCAGTGAAGAACAGTCAATCAAGTTCTTATTCTGTTTATGTGCACAAAACAGAATAAGATAATTTATATCTCCTGAAAATTGTAAGAGAGTAATAACAAGGGTTGGAAATTTCGGAACTGGGTAATATCTGTTATATGTGCAAATTCGTTGTAGGCAGCCTTTATTTATAGATAATGAAAGGCTTTGTCTTCAAGAGTCATGACTGTTGGATTAACAGTCTTAATCAATTCCGAAATGGTATGACTGTTAATTACCAACAGTCTTAAATCATTTCTGAATAGGTACAATTAATACCGAATCGGTTTTGCACGGGTCAACCAAAAAGTGACCGCGCCCGAGCCGGACGAATCCCGGCAACCAGCTACCACTGCGGACACGCGGCATGCGAAGTGCAAAGTGCGCCACTAGCGCCTCTATAACCCACTGCACCGCACCCGCAAGCGCGCGCGTGTGCGTGTACGTACGGTGCTTCGCACCGTATTAAGGTCTCTTGAATTGCCTCTCAAATGCTAGATGAATTAACTCTTCATCTTCCATTTGTACTTATTAATTGTACAAATTCTTAATATTTTTCCAATGTGGGACTCAAAGGTTGCCCACTCCTTTTATAGCTTAGTGGTAACACTTAGCTTTGTACATTTTCCAATGTGGGACACTATCCCTATTTATATTTGAGTTAGCTTCCCACCTCTTCCTCACACTTCCAATGCGGGACAGGCTCTTAAAGCTCTTACACCCAAAAAACTCTTACTCACTTATTTTAAAAATCACCAACATTCCTCCACCATTTTCAAAATAAGTTAAATCTTTGATTGTCTGTAAGACTGTGTATAAGCATTGGTGTCTCACGACTTGAACTAATACCCTGTGAAGGTTCGTCAAAGTTAACCATGAAAGTATAGTAGAGTTGTCTTTGAACTATCAATCTATATTGATTATCCAGATTTGTCTTCACACACAAATCTTTTAGTCACTGATTATCCATATAAGCCGACACATGTATTAGGCCTTGTGTCTGTACCTTGATTTCATGAGTGCTTTAGAGTCAAGCCCAATTCTCATAGGAAGCGGCACCACTTCCACACTCATATAGGTAGATTATCATAGGTGTCCATGTAAATTAAAACACCATAAATCTATTAAGGTTAAACTCATCATCTTTCATTATTCATTACATGTTCTAAGCACTTATCCTCGGGATGTTAAATTTAATAGTGCTTACAATCACGTCGTATGATGTACTTTAATCATTGAACTTGAGACTTGAATATATCAAGTTTCAAGTTGAGTTTCCATCAAGAGTGATTATTATTAATGGGCTTTAGTCCCATCCCTATTGATGTCTTAGACACCAGTCCTCTTGCAAGACCTTTTGTAAAAGGATCTGCTAAATTTTGACTTGATTTTACATAATCCACTGTGATTACACTATCTGTAATCATTTGTCTGACATAACTATATCTCAGGCCAATATGTCTATATTTTCCATTGTACACTTTACTATAAGCTCTGAAAAGTGTAGACTCACTATCACAATGTATAGATATTGGAGGCATTGGTTTTGGCCAAACTGGAATTTCGATTAATGAATTCCTTAACCATTCTGCCTCTTTACTAATTGCAGCTAATGCTACAGACTCAGCTGCCATAGTAGAATCAGCTATACAAGTTTGTTTCTTTGATCCTCAAGAAACAGCTCCTCCACCAAGAGTGAAAATCCATCCACTTGTTGAGGAATGATCCTCCCGCTCAGTTATCCAACTGGCATAAAAAAAACCTTCTAATATTGAAGGATATCAACTATAGTATATACCATAGTCCATAGTTCCTTTCAAATATTTTAATATTCTATTGACAGCATGCCAATGCAATAAACTTGGATTACTAGTATATCTACTTAATTTACCAACAACAAAAGCAATATCAGGTCGAGTACATGTCATGGCATACATTAAACAACCAATTACTCGTGCATATTCCAATTGTGAAATAGCTCTACCATTATTAGGGATCATCTTTAACTGTGGTTCAAAAGGTGTACTAACAAATGTGCAATCAAACTGATTAAATTTCTTTAAAATTTTCTCAACATAATGAGATTGAGTGAGAATTATATTTTTATCTTTCCTTATTATTCTCATTCCTTATATGACATCAGCTACACCCATATCTTTCATATCAAATTTAGAAGACAAAAAACTCATTGTATTATTAATGCTTTCTAAATCAGTACCAAGAATTAACATGTCATCTACATATAAACAAATGATCACACCTTTACCATTAGAAAATTTACTATAAACACACTTATCAGATTCATGAATTTTAAAACCATAAGAAATAATGACTTTATCAAATTTTTCATGCCATTGTTTAGGTGCTTGTTTTAGGCCATATAAGGACTTGATAAGTTTACGTAATTTATTTTCTTGTCCAGGCATAACAAACCCTTCAGGTTATTCCATGTAAATTTCTTCTTCTAAGTCACCATTTAAAAAGGCAGTTTTCACATCCATTTGATGAATCTCAAAATTATATATAGATGCTAATGCAATTAAAATTCTAATAGTGGCGGTTCCAGCAACAGGTGCATAGGTATCAAAATAATCAATTCCTTCTTTTTGTGTAAAACCTTTAGCAACCAATCTAGCCTTGAATTTATCAATTGTTCCATCTATTTTCATTTTCTTTTTAAAAATCCATCTACACTTAATGGGTTTTGACCCAGGAGGTAAATCTACTAACTTCCAAGTTTTATTTCCCAAGATTGAATCCATTTCATCATTTATAGCTTCTTTCCAAAACGCTAAATCTACAGACATAATTGCCTCACTATAAGTTTGTGGGTCTGTTTCAACGCTAAGAGTCCAAGCATATTGATTACAAGATGTGTCTCTAGTTCCTTCAACAAGATAGACTACAAATTCGGGACCAAAGATTTTTTCTTTCCTAGGTCTTTTACTTTTTCTAATCACTTCTTGTTCTACTGGTGGAGTTTCAGGTAACTGTGAAGGAGTGCTTACTTCTTTTTCATTATTAAATCTAGGAATAAAAGAAAACCTTTGTTCATAAAAAATTTCATCTCTCGATTCAATTATTGTATTTACCTCAACAGAATCATTAGGTTCACTAACCAAAAATCTATAGGCTTTACTATGTTGTGCATAACCTATGAAAATACACTCAACACCTTTGCTTCCTAATTTCTTTATCTTAGTTTTAGGTAGTCCTACAATATCTCTACGACCCCAAACTTTAAGATAACCTAAATTAGGTTTTCTATTCTTACATAATTCATAAGGAGTTTTTTTATTATCTTTAACAGGTATTCTATTCAGAATATGACATGCTGTTAAAAGTGCTTCTCCCCAAAACCCTTTACTTAAACCAGAATAAGAAAGCATAGCGTTAACCATTTCAGTTAGTGTTCTATTTTTTCTTTCTGCTACTCCATTTTGTTGTGGTGTATAAGGTGCAGTAACTTCATGTATAATTCCCATATTTTCACAAAATTGAGGAAAGTGATATTCACCACTTCTATCAGATCTAAGGCATTTTATTTTAGAATCACATTGATTTTCAACTTCATTTTTGTATGTCTTAAATCTATTAAGCACATCATCCTTGGAGTTTAAAAGATATACGTAACAATATTTTGAAAAGTCATCGATAAATGTAGCAAAATATTTACTACCACCTCTAATAGGTGTTCCATGCAAATCACAAACATCACTATGTACTAATTGCAACAAAGATGTAGTTTTTTCTATTTTTGGAAAAGGCAATCTTGTTATTTTTGTTTGCATGCATATTTTACACTTTTCATTCATATCATTCTCATATTTAGGAATTAAATTTAAATTAACCATGAAATGCATTTTCTTTGTATTAACATGTCCTAAACGACTATGCCATAATGAAAGACAATCAACGATATAAGCAGAAGAATCTTTTTCATTGATATTGAGCTTAAACATGCCCTCGTACAAATATCCTTTGCCTACAAAGCTACCATTCTTAGTGAGAATAAATTTGTCTGACTCAAATACAAGCTTAAAGCCAAATTTGTTAAGAAGACTTCCAGAAACAAAATTTTTCCTAACCTCAGGAACATGAAAAACATTGGTGAGGCTAAGAATTTTCCCAGAAGTGAATTCGAGATCCACTGTCCCTTTGCCTTTAACCGCAGCAGTAGATGAATTTCCCATGTAGAGAACATCTCCTTCCACTGTTTCATAGGCAGAGAACATGTTCTTGTCCTTACAAACATGCCTTGTGGCACCAGAATCAACCCACAAAGAGTTGTCTTCCCCAAGCATATTAGCCTCGGATATCATAGCAGAAATTTTTTGCTTTATGTTTGATGTCTCTCCTTTTTCCTTTAGTTTCTTGAACTCACGACAATCCTTCTTGAAGTGACCTGGTTTGTTGCAATGAAAACAATTTCCTTTCTTCTTTTTGTTTGCTTTAGAATTATTTGAAAAATTGTTTCGCTTGTTATTTTTTCCATGATTGCCATATTTTTGCTCCTTTCCTTCCTCCACCACATGGACCTCAGAAACAGAATTTTCTTGTTCCTCTTTACCATCTAGAATTCGAGACTCTTGTTCAATTATTAAATGAGTCTCTAATTCTTCAAGTGAAAGATCCTCCTTTTTGTGTTTGAGTTCTTTCTTATAATCTTTCCAAGAAGGAGGAAGTTTTTCAATTATGGCAGCAACAAGTACATTATCATCCATATTTAATTTTTTCAGTTTGCAATGATTTATGATGCGTTGGATGTCATGAAATTGTTCTAGCACAGACCTATTATCATGCATTTTAAAGCTTAAAAACTGACCGATTAGGAACTTCTTACTTGTAGCGTCTTCCGTAAGATATTTGGTCTCCAATGTTTCCCACAAAGTTTTTGCAGTCTCAACATTTTGGTACAAGTCGAACAAATTGTCAGCAAGTGCATTGAGAATGTGACCACAACACAAGTAATCATCGGTCTCCCATTTTGTGCGTTGCCTAGTCTGTTCCACGGTTTCATCTTCATCTTCATTTGGTTTCGGTTGTGACAAGACATATACAATCTTCAATGTTGTTAGAAGAAAATGAACCTTTTTCTACCAACGCAGAAAATTACCACCATCAAAATGGTCCAACTTGACAAAGCTTTCTGTTATTTGTCGAAGTGATTCGGAAGAGTCGGCCAATTCTGATAATACTGTATTTAAATTCTTGGATATTATGAATGCAAATACAGAAATGGAACTCTTTATATATCACAATAATGTCAACTTCAATACAAAAATGTAACTTCTGAATAGATAGTAGAAAGCTTCAAGGCGTGATGTCACTTTCCTAAATACAGTATTTGCCCCACACGAATAATTTTGGTATACAAACCGGAATCCGCAAATTCGTACTCAAGATAAAATGAAGCAACTTGCACTGCCTGCAACTTGTATATTTGAAGACAACCTTTGGATGCAATAGCGAAGAACAGTCAATCAAGTTCTTATTCTGTTTATGTGCACAAAACAGAATAAGATAATTTATATCTCCTGAAAATTGTAAGAGAGTAATAGCAAGGGTTGAAAATTTCGGAACTGGGTAATATCTGTTATATGTGCAAATTCGTTGTAGGCAGCCTTTATTTATAGATAATGAAAGGCTTTATCTTCAAGAGTCATGACTGTTGGATTAACAGTCTTAATCAATTCCGAAATGGTATGACTGTTAATTACCAACAGTCTTAAATCATTTCTGAATAGGTACAATTAATACCGAATCGGTTTTGCACGGGTCAACCAAAAAGTGATCGTGCCCGAGCCGGACGAATCCCGGTAACCCGCTACCACTGCGGACACGCGGCATGCGAAGTGCAAAGTGCGCCACTAGCGCCTCTACAACCCATTGCACCGCACCCGCAAGCGCGCGCGTGTGCGTGTACGTACGATGCTTCGCAGCGTATTGAGGTCTCTTGAATTGCCTCATAAATGCTAGATGAATTAACTCTTCATCTTCCATTTGTACTTATTAAGTGTACAAATTCTTAATATTTTTCCAATGTGGGACTCAAAGGTTGCCCACTCCTTTTATAGCTTAGTGGTAACACTTAGCTTTGTACATTTTCCAATGTGGGACACTATCCCTATTTATATTTAAGTTAGCTTCCCACCTCTTCCTCACACTTCCAATGTGGGACAAGCTCTTAAAGCTCTTATACCCAAAAAACTCTTACTCACTTATTTTAAAAATCACCAACATTCCTCCACCATTTTCAAAATAAGTTAAATCTTTGATTGTCTGTAAGACTGTGTATAAGCATTGGTGTCTCACGACTTGAACCAATACCCTGTGAAGGTTCGTCAAAGTTAACCATGAAAGTATAGTAGACTTGTCTTTGAAATATCAATCTATATTGATTATCCGGATTTGTCTTCAAACACAAATCTTTTAGTCACTGATTATCCATATAAGCTGACACATGTATTAGGCCTTGTGTCTGTACCTTGATTTCATGAGTGCTTTAGAGTCAAACCCAATTCTCATAGGAAGCGGCACCACTTCCACACTCATATAGGTAGATTATCATAGGTGTCCATGTAACTTAAAACACCATAAATCTATTAAGGTTAAACTCATCCTCTTTCATTATTCATTACATGTTCTAAGCACTTATCCTCGGGATGTTAAATTTTATAGTGCTTACAATCACGTCGTATGATGTACTTTAATCATTGAACTTGAGACTTGAATATATCAAGTTTCAAGTTGAGTTTCCATCAAGAGTGATTATTATTAATGGGCTTTAGTCCCATCCCTATTGATGTCTTAGACACCAGTCCTCTTGCAAGACCTTTTGTAAAAGGATCTGCTAAATTTTGACTTGATTTTACATAATCCACTGTGATTACACTATCTGTAATCATTTGTCTGACATAACTATGTCTCAGGCCAATATGTCTAGATTTTCCATTGTACACTTTACTATAAGCTCTGAAAAGTGTAGACTCACTATCACAATGTATAGATATTGGAGGCATTGGTTTTGGCCAAACTGGAATTTCGATTAATGAATTCCTTAACCATTCTGCCTCTTTACTAGTTGCATCTAATGCTACAGACTCAGCTGCCATAGTAGAATCAACTATACAAGTTTGTTTCTTTGATCCCCAAGAAACAGCTCCTCCACTAAGAGTGAAAATCCATCCACTTATTGAGGAATGATCCTCCCGCTCAGTTATCCAACTGGCATCAAAAAACCCTTCTAATATTGAAGGATATCAACTATAGTATATACCATAGTCCATAGTTCCTTTCAAATATTTTAATATTCTATTGACAACATGCCAATGCAATAAACTTGGATTACTAGTATATCTACTTAATTTACCAACATCAAAAGCAATATCAGGTCGAGTACATGTCATGGCATACATTAAACTACCAATTACTCATGCATATTCCAATTGTGAAATAGCTCTACCATTATTAGGGATCATCTTTAACTGTGGTTCAAAAGGTGTACTAACAGATGTGCAATCAAACTGATTAAATTTCTTTAAAATTTTCTCAACATAATGAGATTGAGTGAGAATTATATTTTTATCTTTCCTTATTATTCTCATTCTTTATATGACATCAGCTACACCCATATCTTTCATATCAAATTTAGAAGATAGAAAACTCTTTGTATTATTAATGCTTTCTAAATCAATACCAAGAATTAACATGTCATCTACATATAAACAAATGATCACACCTTTACCATTAGCAAATTTACTATAAACACACTTATCAGATTCATGAATTTTAAAACCATAAGAAATAATGACTTTATCAAATTTTTCATGCCATTGTTTAGGTGCTTGTTTTAGGCAATATAAGGACTTGATAAGTTTACGTAATTTATTTTCTTGTCCAGACATAACAAACCCTTCAGGTTGTTCCATGTAAATTTCTTCTTCTAAGTCACCATTTAAAAAGGAAGTTTTCACATCCATTTGATGAATCTCAAAATTATATATAGATGCTAATGCAATTAAAATTCTAATAGTGGCGGTTATAACAACAGGTGCATAGGTATCAAAATAATCAATTCCTTCTTTTTGTGTAAAACCTTTAGCAACCAATCTAGCCTTGAATTTATCAATTGTTCCATCTATTTTCATTTTCTTTTTAAAAATCCATCTACACTTAATGGGTTTAGACCCAGGAGGTAAATCTACTAACTTCCAAGTTTTATTTCCCAAGATTGAATCCATTTCATCATTTATAGCTTCTTTCCAAAACGCTAAATCTACAGACTTAATTGCCTCACTATAAGTTTGTGGGTCTGTTTCAACGCTAAGAGTCCAAGCATATTGATTACAAGATGTGTCTCTTGTTCCTTCAACAAGATAGACTACAAATTCGGGACCAAAGCTTTTTTCTTTCCTAGGTCTTTTACTTTTTCTAATCTCTTCTTGTTCTACTGGTGGAGTTTCAGGTAACTGTGAAGGAGTGCTTACTTCTTTTTCATTATTAAATCTTGGAATAGAAGAAAACCTTTGTTCATAAAAAATTGCATCTCTCGATTCAATTATTGTATTTACCTCAACAGAATCATTAGGTTCACTAACCAAAAATCTATAGGCTTTACTATGTTGTGCATAACCTATGAAAATACACTCAACACCTTTGCTTCCTAATTTCTTTCTCTAAGTTTCAAGTAGTCTTTCAATAGCTCTACAACCCCAAACTTTAAGATAACCTAAATTAGGTTTTCTATTCTTCCATAATTCGTAAGGAGTTTTCTTATTATCTTTAACAGGTATTCTATTCAGAATATGACATGCTGTTAAAAGTGATTCTCCCCAAAACCCTTTACTTAAACCAGAATAAGAAAGCATAGCGTTAACCATTTCAGTTAGTGTTCTATTTTCTCTTTCTGCTACTCCATTTTGTTATGGTGTATAAGGTGCAATAACTTCATGTATAATTCCCATATCTTCACAAAATTGAGGAAAGTGATATTCATCACCTCTATCAGATCTAAGACATTTTATTTTAGAATCACATTGATTTTCAACTTCATTTTTGTATGTATTAAATCTAATAAGCACATCATCCTCGGAGTTTAAAAGATATACGTAACAATATTTTGAAAAGTCATCGATAAATGTAGTAAAATATTTACTACCACCTCTAGTAGGTGTTCCATGCAAATCACAAACATCACTATGTACTAATTGCAACAAAGATGTAGTTTTTTCTATTTTTGAAAAAGGCAATCTTGTTATTTTTGTTTGCATGCATATTTTACACTTTTCATTCATATCATTCTCATATTTAGGAATTAAATTAAAATTAACCATGAAATGCATTTTCTTTGTATTAACATGTCCTAAACGACTATGCCATAATGAAAGACAATCAACGATATAAGTAGAAGAATTTTTTTCATTGATATTGAGCTTAAACATGCCCTCGTACAAATATCCTTTGCCTACAAAGCTACCATTCTTAGTGAGAATAAATTTGTCTGACTCAAATACAAGCTTAAAGCCAAATTTGTTAAGAAGACTTCCAGAAACAAAATTTTTCCTAACCTCAGGAACATGAAAAACATTGGTGAGGCTAAGAACAGTCAATCAAGTTCTTATTCTGTTTATGTGCACAAAACAGAATAAGATAATTTATATCTCCTGAAAATTGTAAGAGAGTAATAGCAAGGGTTGAAAATTTCGGAACTGGGTAATATCTGTTATATGTGCAAATTCGTTGTAGGCAGCCTTTATTTATAGATAATGAAAGGCTTTATCTTCAAGAGTCATGACTGTTGGATTAACAGTCTTAATCAATTCCGAAATGGTATGACTGTTAATTACCAACAGTCTTAAATCATTTCTGAATAGGTACAATTAATACCGAATCGGTTTTGCACGGGTCAACCAAAAAGTGATCGTGCCCGAGCCGGACGAATCCCGGTAACCCGCTACCACTGCGGACACGCGGCATGCGAAGTGCAAAGTGCGCCACTAGCGCCTCTACAACCCATTGCACCGCACCCGCAAGCGCGCGCGTGTGCGTGTACGTACGATGCTTCGCAGCGTATTGAGGTCTCTTGAATTGCCTCATAAATGCTAGATGAATTAACTCTTCATCTTCCATTTATACTTATTAAGTGTACAAATTCTTAATATTTTTCCAATGTGGGAATCAAAGGTTGCCCACTCCTTTTATAGCTTAGTGGTAACACTTAGCTTTGTACATTTTCCAATGTGGGACACTATCCCTATTTATATTTGAGTTAGCTTCCCACCTCTTCCTCACACTTCCAATGTGGGACAAGCTCTTAAAGCTCTTACACCCAAAAAACTCTTTCTCACTTATTTTAAAAATCACCAACATGTTTCATCTCCATTCGATAAATTGGGACAACGACAAGGTATTGGTGTTGAGATGTAGAATATATATAAAAGAATATCACATCACCTAAATACTGAATGAGCCCAAACACAACGTCTGGTTTCTTAAACCTAGCGTTCACCTCATGCAACGGTTAGTGCGATCTTAAAATCCTGTTAGGGTCATATTTGTACGCCACAAGCCCCCCAGGCGTCTGCAAAATGACAAGCCTACCCCCACATTTAGCAGTGGAATAATCACCATAAAATGGAAGAGTCACAAAATATCTAAATTCAACAATGGATGCATTCAACGATGGTAGACAAGCCTATTTTGATGGGTAGACCAAGCTTCTGAAATTAGCCATCACTTCCAACGATGGTTACTTTCCACCTAACATATCGATAAGATTGATACGACAAAGATGCTACTGGAATTGTAGGTATGCATACCCCACTTTCTCCATGATTTCTTTTTTTCTTCTTTTTTTTTTCAAAATCGAACTCCTTAAACCAAAGTAATTATGAGATATACTCCATGAACTCTACCTACTTTAGGAACATCGAAAAGAAAGATACAAAAACTATAAATATACTTATTTTATAGTTACAATTCATTAAAAGACTACCAAGGGAATGTAACCCATTATACAAGATGTATACACAAAAAGGGGAAAATGCTATCGAGTGTTATAAATAGTAAGGTCTAATAGATAATATATTGCAAAATGATTAACATAAGGAGCGAAAACTTGAAAGAAGAAAGTGACATGTGGAGAGTGGGCATCTCCTTCAAGCTGCGTGCTGCACATATGAAAATGAACCGCAATTGGTATCATACCTTAAAATCCAGATTTGCGTATTGCTTTTCTTTTAATTATGTTTATGCATCAAAATGTTTTCCCAATTATTTTCATATCAATACATTATTTCTTAAACTAATCAATCCAAAAATTTAAGAATAACATCGTGAACAAACCCTGATATAAATTTCACAAAATAAAGTTTGGGTTTGTCAAAGAATAAAAAGAAAAATTGGAGGAGGGAGAGGAAGATGAAGAGGAAGAATATATGAGAGATATGAACCTATGTTTTTTTAGGTTATAATCACCATTAATTCCATCGATAATGACACCGAAAAAAATTTGTCCTTGTGAAACATCTATTGTTCCCTAATTAACATACGTATACAAATTTGTTATAAAGAGATAGATATAGGCATGAAAATGTGTGCGCATGTGTGTGTGTGTCTCTCTCTCTCTAAGAGATAGAGAGATAGAGGAAGCATTCACCCACTACTATAACACACTGCAGTTACTCTACACTGACAACCGTGGTCTTAACACCAATTTTGATTTTAAGCAATCATTTATAAATACAAATACATATTGAACAAAAATTGTAATTTCAATCTATCATTTATACATGAAACATAAAGGATTCTTCAATCAATTTAAAAATGATAATTCACCTGTTCATAGCAAAACCAAACTTATTAATGGATACCTAGGTTATCGAATTATATACATTGATTATAAGATCCAATTCACGACATCCATCTCATTGTGCAAATACATCACAAAGATAATTAATAAGCAATAAAGATTATGGGTTGACCAAATTCAATAATCACGATCTTCCACTCTCGAAAACAACTTGGGCATTTTCAAATTACACCCAAAACCTTGAAAATTTGCCGAACAACGTAGAAATGAAAAATCAAACCTTAATACCATTAAATTAGACTGGAATGTAAAGGGAGAAACAAAATATTACCTCAATATTTCAATGTTATGCCGAATAAAGTTCATCTAAAAGTATTTTAGTAAGTTAAAGACATGAACATTATTTTGTCAATGTGAGCTTAGATAGATTTACTTATCAGAAAAAGATTAAATTATTCTAAACCCTAAAAGCCTAATTTGAAACAAACATACTAAGTAGTTAAAAATATTTAAAAATAATAAAGTAAATAGATACCTACTATAATCTATAAAAATAGCACAAACCATTATGCTGAATCGAGTTGAAGCATATATAACTGGAAGTGGAGGAATACAATGGGGGTATAAGGCCATGTTTGAGTTTGGGTAGCTGAGGAAGATGATCGGGATTGGGGGCATAAGGCTGTGTTTAGGTTTGGCTTAACGAGGAAGAGAGGGATAAAGGATTAGGTTTAGACATTTTTTTTTGGAATTTTGTAACTTTTGAGTTTTTGTTTTCTTTAATGAAATGGGCCCACATTTGGCTCAATTTTAAACCTTGTTAGATTTTGGCACAATTTTAAATCGTCTCAAATGGGGAGTAAACCATGCCAGATTCTCTTGCTGTAAGGGTGCTAGATTAGCAGTTTTGGTGTAGTGACTTTAAATCGGGGTTCGTCTGCACTCTATTATAAGGTCCATCCTAAAGGGTTATGAGGTTATTACTACCCAACTTCCCCCAAATGCCTATAGAACAATTCTTGGGGCGATGATGTTTTGGCAGTCACGTACCAATTTTGATCTTATGGGGGATATTTTTAGATTTGCACATGGCATAAAGGACAATTCTAAAGCTCATGGGTACTACTACTTTGATCCCATAGGTCACATTTGAGAATGGTGAAACTTGTTCAAACGAGAAATCACAGTTAGAAAGATTAATTTGTGTTCTTGAAGGGTGAATAGGAGTTCCGAGCACACGAGAAAGGTCGACCCTGTGGTATTCCCTATGAGTGGTTTGGAACGAATAATATTGGTAACCACTTTTCATTTATTTTTTTCTGATTGCCTTTTGATTGATATTGTGATAATACGCTTTGTCCAACCTTTTCACTGAAGAAATCTCACTTGTGTCCTTCTGCACTGCAAAACTTGATCGAAAGCTTTTGCGTTCCTGGCCTTCCAAAATTCGAATATCTCTTCTCCGTATCCAAGTTCATAAACCTTGGATATCATACTCTTTTAGGTGATGTTCCTCCTGAGGAGACATTGATTCCACTGGTAGCAAAAGGGCATGTTGAAGCCGGTCAGATGTTGAGGCTGAAGTTCTAGCGGGTAAGAAGATTTTGTTGTATCATACGATCTTCTATTACGCACTGTAATATGAGTAATTATCAAACTATTTTGCAACTTCTACTCCCACTGCCTCAAGTTTTATCATTGAATCTTCTTGAGAGATGGCACCTCGGCCAGTCGGTCGTACTTTATAGATGTTGATCACCATAAAAAAACTTTAGCTGGAGGCAAAGAGGAAAGTCAATGCTGATGCTAAGGTTAAAAAGAGGCCTGACGCTCAAAATAAGGATGAAGTCGAGGACATAAAGAAAATCAAGATTAATGCTCGGAGGAAGGCCGAAGCTGATGCCACTGTTAGAGCTACGTCTAAATGGAAAGCGTTCATGCCTTATGATCCTCCAACTTCTAGTGACAAAAGGCCTCTCGAGGACACCACTATATAAAGTGATCCTAAACTCCTAGGTTGAGTGAGATAAGGCTAATATAGTTTGTTGTAAAGAGGGTGAATATCGGAGGGCGCCCTTCCTATCAACTTATTCTTGGAGCGGGGTCATCCTCTCACTATGGAGAGGTCGAGGATTTTAAGCATGATCTAAACAATCGTGTCACTTCCAAATATCTGAAGAAGGATGTAGACTCTGTCTTCTAATTTCTGAAAAATACTATGGACTTTCTCGGCGACCACGGGCATAGTCCAAACTTCGAATTTTTCAAGGGGTTTTGATCCTGATGCTCTATGGAGATTGGTGTTGAAAAATTGGACTTAATAGTTGGAATTAAAAGCTGTCTAGATTTTTTGGACAGAATTTTGAGCAACTTTGAGCTCAAATTTAGGTGGGACCCACACCACGATAATTGTGGGACCATATACGAGCGCGTTCTCCTTCACAAGGAGATAAACATAGTATATTCACTTGTCCAATTTCAATAAGTAATTAATGATAAATATGTCCCCAAAGTGACTCACAAAGCAATAAAAATTAATGAATTGGGTATATTTGAACTCTTGTCCCACATTGGAAGAGTAGTGGAAAATGATGAGTTAATAAACCTCAAATGATGGACTAAGGCTTGGATGCCTTGGGGTATCCCAACTCTTTGAAGGAGAGATGGTCTACACTATGCATGTGTTGGGCTTGGCCCAAAATACCACATGCGCGCGTGTGCGTCGTCCGTCCGTTTGGGTTCGATTTGGGCTTGGGCTTATATAAATCTCTTTCTTTTTGGACCGAATTTAATTAATTTTTTGTGCTTTAATTAATTAATTAGTTGTCTATTTATTGCCAACAGTCAACAGTTACGAAAATAACTGTTTGACAGTTTTTTCCAAAGGTCACTTACTTTTGCTATAAATAAGAACACTCCCTCCAGATTTTGGTTAATGACAAAAATTATCCCTATGTTTTATGTCCTACCCTAAATACTGTTCCAGTTTCAGAAAATTATTTTCTACATTCTGCATTCATTTTCATTACCATTTGTAATACTGTTTGGTTAAGTAAACACACAGAATTGTGTTCGATGGGACTATACATTGTGGTGCTACTTGTTTAATCCAAAAATCCGTTCTATCTTGAGAGACGATTATTTATTAGCGTTAAGCACTTGGAGGGAATAAATTTGTCTTAAGAGCACTATGGTATAACACATGGCTCAGATTTCTATTATGTTTATTAATTATTTATTTCTGCAATATCAAGTAAGTAAATTCTTATTTTCTGTAATTTCAATTTTATTTCTGTATTTATTATTATTCTAATAATTCTCTACTTTTGTATTGATTAAACAGTAGACATAACAATCTTAAGACAAATTTATTTTTTTCTACTATTTATATGAGTACACAATTTTCTTTAATTACAGAAATTTTATTAGTATAAAATGTTTTACAGAAATTAGACTTAAATTATTGTTTTATTACAGAAATTTCATAAAACAGTGTAGTTTATTTTATTGTTACAGAAATTTTAAACTTGTGTCAGTTTATATTTATAATTTTTTTAAATATATGTTTTGTATAGATTTTGTAAACTCTTAGTTTTGTTTAAAATCTGTTTATATAAGTTTTTTTATATTATTTTTTTTGTATTTAGTTTTGTATGAATTTTTTAATAATATTAGAAACAGTTTGACACAGATTTTTCTTAATTAGACTAGTAATAACTAGTGTTAAATATTTTAGATTAATTTTGTGTCATATCATTAAGAATATTATTTAAAATTCTTGTTAGAATTCATTTACTCTTAATTATATTTGGAGGAAATTGGTGTACAGAATTTTGTATTCTGGTTTGATAATTTCATTTCAAATGAGTACTATCATTGATAAAAATTCTATTTTTATAACAGAAATGAAATCAGAAAATGCAATCACAGTTCCACCACCTACCGTGAACATTCGACCTACCGTGAATGTGACACATAAACCTGTTGTTGCCCCCATAACCATGCCATATGGGGAGAAGCCAAAAAAATTTATCGGGGCTGATTTCAAACGTTGGCAAGGACATATGTAGTTTTACCTCACAACTTTTCGATTGGAAAGGTTCGTGTATGATGATTGTCCACCTTTGAAAGAAGGAGATGAGACTGCAAAAGTTGCTGCTGTTGAAGCATGGAAATATTTTGATTATCTGTGCCGTAACTACATCCTGACATACTTGGATAAGACGTTGTATCATGTGTACATCACTATGAAAACTGCAAAAGAATTATGAAATTCTTTAGAGAAGAAGTACAAAACTGAAGACGTTGGTATGAAGAAATTCATCGTGGGTCATTTTCTAGACTTCAAAATGGCTGACTCCAAGTCGATTATTGCACAAGTTCAAGAACTTCAGGTTATTATTCATGACATACATGCTGAAGGAATGTTAGTCAGTGACACTTTTCAAGTGGCAGCGATAATTGAAAAATTGCCTCCATCTTGGAATTTGTTAAAAAACTATCTCGACCACAAATGCACGGAGATGAATGTTGAAGAATTGGTAGTTCGACTGCGGATTGAAGAAGACAGTCATGAATCTCAAAAGAAAAGTGGGAAGAACATCATGGAGTCCAAGGCTTATGTGGTTGAAGGTCCTAAATCTAAACGTAAGCATGACGGCGAAGGAACATCTAAGCAAAGAAAGAAGTTAAAAGGCAAATGCTACAATAGCGGCAAGCTAGGACACCACTCAAGCGAGTGTTGCAAACCAAAGAACGCGAAAAAGAAGAATGCTCAAGCAAATGTGACGGAGGGTGAGAACATTTTCGATGGTATCGTAGTTATGACTCTTTCTGCTATTGTCTCTGAATGCAATTTGGTAGGAAATACCAAGGAATGGTGGGTGGATACTGGGGCTACACGCCACATTTGTGCGAACAAATGGATGTTCACTAATTATAAGGCCTTGAAAAATGAGGATACTCTCTTTATGGAAAACTCTTCAAGTTCTAAGGTCGTGGGACAAGGAAAGATTATTCTGAAGATGACTTCGGGAAAGGAGCTTACTCTTAACAATGTGTTGCACGTGCCTGACATTCACAAGAATCTGATTTATGGATCGCTTCTAAACAAGACTGGGTTTAAACTTGTGTTTGTTTCTAATAATTTTATGTTGTCTAAAAATGATATGTATGTGGGAAAGAAATACCTGTCTGAGGGGATCTTTAAAATGAATGTAATGACATTGATGCCTAAGGCATCCCCTATGAATGAAATTTCTAGTTATACTTATATGATTGAGTCATCTAATATTTGGCATGCTATATTAGGACATGATAATTTTGATGCCTTGCGTAGATTAATTAACTTGAAATTTTTGCCAAAATTTAATATTGATAAAAATCATAAATGTAATATTTGCGTGGAATCAAAATTAACGAGATTACTTTTTCATTCCATTGAAAGGATAACCGAACCACTAGATTTAATTCACACGGATATTTGTGATTTAAAATTGTACAAAGTAGAGGTGGGAAAAAATATTTTATTACTTTTATTGACGATTGCACAAAATATTGCTATTTATATCTATTACATAGTAAAGATGAGGCTATTAATGCATTTAAACAATATGAGAATGAAGTTGAGAATCAATTAAGCAAAAATCAATGAAGTTGAGGAATTTTGTTCCGAAAATGGAATTATTCATCAAACCACCGCTCCTTATTCTCCTCAATCGAATGGCATTGCTGAATGCAAAAATCGTACATTGAAGAATGATGAATTCTATGTTAATAAGTTCAGGAGCTCCACAGAACTTGTGCGGGAAAGCTTTATTATCTGCTAATTATATTCTTAACAAAGTACCATACAAGAAAACTCATAAAACGCCTTATGAGTTATGGAAAGGTTGAAGACCTTGCCATAAATATTTAGGAGTGTGGGGGTGCTTAGCCAAGATAATAGTTCCTAAAACTAAGAAGGTAAAAATAGGGCCAAAGACCGTTGAATGCGTATTCATCGGTTATGCTACTAATAGCAGTGTATATCATTTCTTAGTTTATAAATCTAAATTTTGGATATTCATGTAAATACGGTTATTGAATCGAGGGACACTTCATTTTTTGAAAATGAATTCCCGTATAACATGACCCGAGAATCTGGTCCTTCTAAAAGGACAAATCAAGATACTACAAGTGGCACTCATCAACCTATTGAACCAATAGAGGATGAACCAAGACGTAGTAAAAGAGAAAGAACCTCGACTTCTTTCGATCCGAATTTTCTAACAGATCTGCTAGAAAATGAACCTTAATCGTACAAAGAAGCCATATCCTTACCCGATGCTTCTAATTGGAAAGAAGCAATTAATAATGAAATTGAATCCATATTACAAAATCATACATGGGAACTAGTGGATCTTCCACCAGGTTCAAAACCGTTAGGTTATAAATGGATCTTCAAAAAGAAGTTGAAGGCCGATGGATCAATTGATAAATATAAAGCTAGACTTGTAGCTAAAGGCTATAGGTAAAAGGAAGGGCTGGATTGCTTCGACACATATTCATCGGTAATAAGAATTACATTTATTCGGATGTTAATAGCAATAGCTGCTATTAATGAACTTGAAATACATCAAATGGATGTAAAAACCGCATTTTTAAATGATGAACTTGATGAGGAAGTTTATATGGAGCAACCTGAAGGGTTCAAGGCTCCTGGACAAGAAGGAAAAGTATGTAAGCTTGTTAAATCACTCTACGAATTAAATCAAGCACCTAAGCAATGGCATGAATAATTTGATAATGAAATGTTATCAAATGGCTTTAAAATTAAGGAAATCGACAAATGTGTTTACTTTAAATACATTAAAAATGGATACGTCATTGCATGCCTCGATGTTGGTGATATGCTTATCATGGGTACTAACCTGGAAATTGTCAAAACTACAAAACAAATGTTGAGTAGTCGATTTGACATGAACAATATGGGTATCGTCGATGTTATATTAGGAATTAAAATTTCTAAAACATCGGATGGACTTATATTATCTCAATCTCATTACATAGAGAAAGTACTTGAAAAATTCAAGAAGTATAACGAAAAATCATGACAATTTCGATGCAAATTGGATATCCGATACAAAAGACTCGAAGTCTACGAGTGGGTATGTGTTTAAACTTGAAAGTGAAACCATATCTTGGAAATCCCCAAAATAAACGTGCATTAATAGATCGACAATGGAATCCAAATTCATTGCACTAGACAAAGCTGGAGAAGAAGCTGAATGGCTTCAAAATTTCTTAGAGGATGTTCCAAATTGGTCGAAACCTGTGCCCGCAATATGTATACATTGCGATAGTCAATCGACGATTGGAAGGGCACAAAATCACATATATAACGAAAAGTCATGACATATTCGTCGTCGACACAATACCGTTAGACAACTTCTCTCAAACGGAATTATCTAAATTGACTATGTTAAGTCAAAAAATAATATAGCGGATCCACTAGCGAAAGGTTTAAATTAAGAGCAAGTTGAAAGATCATAAAGAAGAATGGGTCTAAAGCCTATAAATAAATAAGAATCAATATAGTGGCAACTCAACCTAGCTGACCTGAGATCCCAAGATCTAGGTTCAATGGGCAAACTAAACTACATTATATTCAGTAATCACTAGAGGATATTTTATCCTATCCATTCCAAAGATGAGACAACGCGCACATCTGTCGCGAAATTATGACAAGTTATGCTTTTAATGACATCCATATCTTAGTATGTCTAAGTGGGGTATTGCAGGATACTCTTTATGGAAGTCACCTACGTGAGTAAGAAGGGAGCCACTTCTATGAGAATAATGAAAGGCATATTCTCTAAAATACTCACGGAACCAAATGGTGTTCATGGCCAAAATGAATGAAAACGTGAGAACCAATTGTATTGAAGAATTTTTATGTGAATACTGTTGTCTAGGTTTACAGAAATGGTTAATGGTTCAAGGACGTGAAGTCTAGTGATTAACCAAGTAAATTCGATAGTATATCACTATGGAAATTTCAAGGCCACTAGGCTACTTATCCCAATGCAAATCTTCTATTTTACTCAACCTGTATCTGTATCAACATCTGTTTTGTTTCTATTTATAGCGTTATATCATTAATGTGGGGGATTGCTGGAAAATTGGACTTAATAGTTGGAATTAAAAGATGTCCAGATTTTTTGGACAGAATTTTGAGCAATTTTGAGCTCAAATTTAGGTGGGACCCACACTACGATAATTGTGGGACCATATACGAGCGCGTTCTTCTTCGTAAGGAGATTAACGTAGTATATTCACTTGTTCAATTTCAATAAGTAATGAATGATAAATATGTCTCCAAAGTGACTCACAAAGCAATGAAAATTAATGAATTGGGTATGTTTTAACTCTTGTCCCACATTGGAAAAGTAGTGATAAAATGATGTGTAAATAAAATCCAAATGATGGACTAAGTCTTGGATGCCTTGGGGTATCCCAACTCTTTAAAGGAGACTTTGCCTACACTATGCATGTATTGGGCTTGGCCCAAAATCCCACACCCATGCGCCGTCCATTCGTCTGGCCGGCTCCGCTCGGTTCGATTCGGGCTTGGGCTTATATAAATCTCGTTTCTTTTGGGCCGAATTTAATTAATTTTCTGGGCTTTAATTAATTAATTACGAAATCAATTACTTAATTAGTGTCTGTTTATTGCCAACAACCATCAGTTACGAAAATAAATAAGAACACTCCCTCCAGATTTTGGTTAATGACAAAAATTCTCCTGACATTTAATGTCCTACTCGAAATACTGTTCTAGTTTCAGAAAATTATTTTCTGCAGTCTGCATTCATTTCATTACCATTTGTAATACTGTTTGGTTGAGTAAACACACATAATTGTGTTCGATGGGATTATATATTGTGGTGCTACTTGTTTAATCCGAAAATCCATTCTATCTTGGGAGATAATTATTCATTAGCTTTAAGCACTTGGAGGGAATAAATTTGTCTTAAGGACACTATGGTATAACACGGGGCTCAGATTTTTATTATGTTTATTGATTGTTTATTTCTACAATATCAAGTAAGTAAATTCTTAATTTTTGTAATTTCAATTTTATTTTTGTATTTATTATTATTCTAATAAATCTGTACTTAATTAAACAGTAGATATAACAATTGGTTCAACATCGTCTATTAGTGGTAAGTTCTCTAAATTTGAGCTCGTCTTCCTCTGCCAAATACTTTATTACTCATTGATCCCTTTAACTTTTCTTTCATAGACCTAGAGTCCGCAAAGGTTCTCTAGTTCCAACTGCTAACTAGGAATAAGCAATTCAACTCCCAGTTACAGTTTTTCTAGGCCCATTCACCCCTTATGTCCAACCATCTTATTGCCCTCACATGAGTCACATGCACAAATCTTATTCTCTATTATCATTGAAGACTAATTATATGGAAATGAAAAAAAAATACATGGTCTTTTTGTCTTTTGAACTGTAATTTTCTCTTCATCACTGGTAATACTTCCTTAGGTGCTCTACATTCCATAGATTCTTGATCTGTTCACCTTCTAAGGTTTCGATCCGATAAGTCTCAGGTCGTACAATTGTAGAAATTATGTAAGTTCTATGCCAATTTGGTTACAACTTATTCCATTTTAGGGTAACCTTCTTGAGCACATAGTCCCCTTCCTTCAAGGTGCACAGTTTTACCCTTTTATCATAGAACCAAGCAGTTCACAGTTGGTAGGATACCACCTGAAGTGCTGCGTGTTCTCTAACTTTCTCTATAGATTCTAGATCGAGTCTTCTCATTAGGGAAATCTTTGGTGACTTGAAGTTGAGTATTCAGTGAATGGACAATCTAATCTTCGTGGGAACTATCGCCTTCTGTGGCCATCCCCGATCCCCGCGGCGAAGGGAGGAAGGATCCTTCGGGTCCCGCGCATCCCCTCTCGGGAGAGCGCTTCGGCCGACGTCGATTTGTGAGGTAAAAAATGTAGAGAGATTCAGAGTCGCCAGTCTATTTTACTCAAAACAGACAAAAGAAAAAGGGGAAGCCACCCCGAAGGATGGCTTCCAAAGACATACTGGTGCATACGAAACCAAATGATTCGAAAAGGGTTCGGAGGCTTACTTACGAAATATGAAGGTGTTAGGCACCCATTCCGCCCTTTCGGTCTCTCATGAATATTTGCTATTTTCCTTTTTGTTTTCCCCCGTGAGATGTGTGCATGTGTATATATATAGAATGGAGGTAGAAATCCTCGACTTGTATCATGGAAAAGATAAAGCGAGTCATCCGTAGGAAGATATAAAAGTAATATTAGAAAAATAAGATTTACCCGGCTACCCCTACGTTGATCGTTATAAGGGAATGATAACGCACATGGAGTAATACGTCACTAAGAATAATAATGTAAGAAAAATGGATTTAGAGAAAATAGAAAATGAGAGAAAAAGTGAGAGAAAGGACTCGAGTCTCGGGTTTTACCCAAGACGCCTACGTAGCCTATAAAGGCATCAAAGTCCACGTAGTTCGCATACAAAGCAAAGGGGTGGGGTTTATCCCATAAATCCAAATGTGGGATCTCTTATTTGTAAGTGTGTGTGTGTGTAGAAAAAGTGTTTTTAGTTGTGAGAAAAGCGTGAAAAAGTGTGAGAATCCCTTATTTGGAATTTACGAGCAAACCCTCTTTTTCTTGTTTTTTGGGTTTTTATTTATATGAAAATAAGATATGTGCAATAATACTAAATAAAGAAGTATATTAGGATGTGTGAGATGAGATAATAAAAGTGCTAAGTGAAAACAAGTTATTGGGAATTCAAGAGAATTTAAGAAAGAGTTTGAGAAAGTTGGACCTTCTTGAAGATCTTGAGCTTGATCTTGAATGTTGGAGAGCAACCCTTGAGCTTGGATGATGATGAAGAGTGGTTAATTCACCAAGTTTAATGAAAAGGATGATGAAAAGTGGAGGTAAAAGAGGGATTTGGAAGTTGAAATCACGCTGCCTTCGAGAGAGGTTTCTGGGATTCGTTGAGAGAGATTTCTATCAGATCTGGGATCCTCTTGCAAATGAGGCCAAGGCTTCCTTTTATAGGCCCAGGGGTCTGCCGATCAGCATTGCCATGGCACTACCTATCGGCAGGTGCCGATAGGCAGGGTCTGGGACCTACCATTTGGCAGTGTGCCTCAGGCTTTTTCAGAAAATTAGCCGCTGAGGGCAAACCATTGGTCAGAATCGCGCACAGGGCATACCATTGGAAAGGTAATTCAGAGACATTCAAAAGTCCTTGGACCGCTCCCGAGTTCGGGAGTTGACTTTGGGTCAAATATGGCTTGGAAGCGTTTGTCGGTCCATTGGACGGGGAATCGTGCGGACGCAAACGGATCGTTCGTCCGTATGGTAAGTCCGAATCGCGCACGGGGCATACCGTTGGAAAGGTTAGAGATGTACTTTGACATTCCAAAGAGTTTGACCCGATTTGGAAAGTTGGCTTTGGTCAATCGGGCCCGGGAAGCGCTCGGTGGCTTCCCGAAGTCAAACGGATCGTTCATCCTCATGGAAAGTCAGAATTGCGCATGGGATGGACCGTTGGAAAGGGTATTCAATGCCCTTCGAAGATTCATTCAAGCTCGGTCGAGATGAAGGGTTGACTTGGGTCAACAGAGCCCGAGAGCGCCCGGTGGCCTCTAGGTCAGGTTTCGAATGCAAACGGATCGTTCGTCCTCATGGTAAGTCAGAATCACGCACGAGGCGGACCGTTGGAAAGGGTATTCAGTGCCCTTCGAATATTCATTGAGTCTTGGTCGAGATGAGGAGTTTGAATTTTGGGTCAAACTGAGCCGGGGGGTGCCCGATGGCTTCCAGGTCAGTACTCGGGAAGTGACCTGGGTTTGCGATGATGAGTTGAGGTACTAGGGACCTAAAGAGAGTTAGGGGGTAACAAAGTGAGGTGTCTACACCTTCATGACAAACACTAACCTAAATGGGGCTGTCACCAGTCGCTGTTCTTGGAGTGGTTCGATAAACCAAAAGTAAGTTGGGCAGATCATTAATCCAGTTCCCTTTGGCATCATCAGGTCTCTTCTTCATTCCATACAAAAGGGTCTTGTTAGTGACCTTTGTATGCCCGTTGCATTATGGGTGAGCAGGTGCAACATGTAGTTTCTTGATCTTTGAACGAATAAAATAATCATCAAAATTGTCATTGTTGAACTGCCTATCATATACAACATACCATATTATCACATTATGTTTTTCCATATGAAATGGAAAACCTTTTCATACGACATCTCTACCAGCGGTTCTACCTCCATCCACTGAGTAAAATAATCTACCACGATGACCAGATACCTGAATCTGCCCCTGGCCTTCGGTAGTAGGCTAGACAAATCTATTCCCCACATGGAAAAAGTCTAAGGAGATGTGATCGGTTCCAGTGCATCTCTCGATCTCTTATGTATCACGGTATACCTCTGTCACTTGTCACACATCTTTGCATAGTTAGCACAATTTTCTTTCATTATTGGCCAATAATTTCCTTGTGCGGTGACTCGCTTCACTAATGACTTACCTGCTGAATGGGATCTACGTGAACCATTATGGACTTCTTTGATCAGATCATGGGCTTTAGTTGGATAAACACATCTAAGCAATGAGATGATAATTCCCGGACTTAATAGTTTTCCTCCTTTGAGCACGTACCTTGCCACTTTGTAGAGGATTCTCCTTATATCATTTTGGATATTCTGGTACTGCGTTAGTCTACAAGCATGCTCGAATGGGATCTATCCAATGTGTCCCCATGTCTAACTCCATTACCATCACACACTCAACTAGTAATGTTCTCTGAAGTGCAGTTCGAGCAGCTGACGCTAAATGAATAAGTGCATCTGCTCAGTGATTCGCAGCTCTTGGGATTCTGACCAGTTTCCACATGGGAGTTTATTTTTAAAATTTCTCTCAACTAAACATCCATTTTTGAACAACTTTTTTATCTGCCCCAAGTCATTATCCCTTTCTTCTTATTGAGACGATGACTTTGGTTTGTCACTGATCTGGTCAGCTGACTTTGTTGTTAAGTACTCTTCTATAGAACTCTGCTCGATTGGTGTTACTACTGAGATATTTTTTGTAGAAATATGCTCTATTTTCCTTATTGTTGAGCTCTCTTCCATCGAAGTTTTCTTGAAAATCTTCTCCTCGTAGTTAAATTTTGCTATTAATTCGGCATGGTTTTTAATTAATGCTATGGGATCATACACTATGTTATACTCTCCTAATTCTATAGCCGAAGCCATCAGTCTGCCTGATTTTTCAAGTTTGTAAATATCTTGTCATAGAGGAAGGTCTGTATAAACGAAAATTATATATGCCTGAAAACACAATTTTATTCTACGAGAAGCTCCAATCAAATATAATACTAACTTCTTCAGCCTAGGGTACCAAATTTCACCTCCACGGTGCTCCTTTCTAGTACAATAGACAAGATTTTATACTCCATCTTCTTATCGGATCAACATTGAACTGATTGTTGACTCTAATACCGCTAAGTATAAGTAAAGGTTTTCCCCTATGATTGATCTTGATAGTAAAGGCGCAGATCCTAAGTACTTCTTTAATTCCAGAGGGGTTCTTCACACTCGTTCCACTCAAAGGTATTTTTGAGCACCTTTAAGAATGGAAGACATCTATAAGTGGATCTTGAAATAAAATGGTTCAACGCAGCTACTCATCCCGTCAATCTCTAGATATCTTTCTTTCTCTTGGGAGGATGTATGTTGACCAATGTGTGGCTATTGTCAGGATTAGCATATATGCTCCTCTGATCAATGATGAATCCTAAGAAATTTACTTCATGAACTCTAAAAACACATTTTGCTGGATTCAACTTCATTCCGTACTTCTCAAATTGGTCAAACGTTTCTCCAAGATCGCTGGCGTGATCACCTGTCTTCATCAACATATAATTAATACATACTTTCATGGTCTTTTCAATCTTCTCTTCAAAGACTTCTTTCACCAACCTCTAATACATTACTTCAGCATTTTAAGCCTGAAGGTCATAACATTGTAGCAGTATGTACCTCGGTTAGTAATAAATGAGGTCTTCTCTTTGTATTCAGGTTTCATCCTGATCTCCTTATATCACGAGGTGGCATCTATAAAACTGAGCATCTCATGACCAGCAGTGGCCTAAACCAGTTGATCAATCCGAGGCAAAGGACATTGGTCCTTGGGGCAGGCTTTATTAAGGTCAATAAAGTCAACGCACATGTTCCACTTATCATTTTCTTCGTAAGCATAACAATGTTTGCAAGCCATTCTGGATACTTAACATCCTCTATGAAATCTAAATTTTTTAGCTTATTAACCTTGAAGTGGGCAAGGACCCCCAATTTTAAATATTCTTTTAAAATTAAATATAATTTCCTTAAGATGCGGAATAGGATGGTTCAAACACAACACAACTTACAAATTTTAATTTCTTACAAATCAAAATTAAACCAAACTAAAAGTAACATCAAAATAATCAACTAACAAATATTCACTTAAAACAAATTAACTCAATTCAAGTCCTAAAATTTGCCTACACAAATTAATTCATTTTTGCAAATTAGGCCAAACCAAAATTTACCAAATTAAATTATCTTGACTTGAATTAAATTAATCCAAACATCACTCAAATTAATTTTTGCACCAAATTAAACAATAGTGTGAATTAAATCATATTTTATCTTTTAATCCTAAGCATGCTATCTAGGTAATTTGCAAGATAAAATAAATTCACAACACACTATGTCGCGATGTACGAGAAAAATCCAAATCGGGAAAAACCTCAGACGGCCCAAGCCCTAAGTCCAATAAGAACGAAATTTTAAAAATACAAGACAGATGACTTACACAACTCGACTCGACTCCCTTCAAGCCCCTGAATGCGTCTTCTTGTACCAACCTCTGCTTAGTCAATAATCACGGACTCCACCGGAACCTTGGAATCCACCAATGAAGCTTTTTGGGAACCCGTCAACCACACACGGTGCCTTTCACCGCATGAGAACGCCGCAAAAAAATATGACTTCTTTTTTTATGGGAAATAAAAGTAAACCCAAACTTCTCCTTCTTGTGTTAGAGATGAACCAATGGTGCCAAACAAAACTCCAAGTGACAAAATATATATAAATGCAGAACTTGGAATCTTAAACAAACTAAATGGGTGTATATTTTTTGTGTTTTGAAAGAGTTTAAGCCATCTAAATTAAACACACAAAAGGGACTTTTCTAAAACATGAATTTCTCTCTCAAAAGCTCTCTAGAATAATGTGAAAAGTCTTAGAAAAAATCTGGTCCCAAAATGGTTAAAATCTGTCAAAAAGTAGTGAGACAAAATAGTGGGAAAATGCCAAAAACTGTTCCCGCCTGAAATCTCGTTCGATCAACATTTCGTTCGAACGACTCATCTAATGAAAAGTTAGTGTAGAAAAGGGAAACTCGTTCAAACGAGAATCTCATTCGAACGATAATCTCGTTCGAACGACATTTTCGAACAAAAAAATAGAACATGAATTTTTCATTTTAAGCTCATAAAATTTTATATAAAATAAAATTACACCCATTACAAATTTATTCCAAGTCTCTACAAATATATATATATAGCATTCATACATTATTGGAGACTTGAAATATGATGAATTATTGAGGACGCAAAAAGTCACTTGAAACTCGGCAAGAACAATGTCTTCATGTTGAACTAGGTCGATATGTCTTCAACTCAAACTTGTCATAGGCTTGAAGGATACACATGAACACTATCCTATGACTCAAATGTTTTTATCCGGAATTGAGACAACACTACATTAAGGCTTAATTGAAAATTTATCCTTAAAAATCTCCCCCTTTGGCTATTCCGGTACAAAAACCAAACAAAATCCTATAGGGTCATCAAGCTCTACTAGACTAAGAAACTTCCCACCCAAAAATAAAAATATACAAGCTTGACTCAAAACCCAGGGATGACTATCTTTTACCATGAAAGATGCGTCTAGAATAATTCCTGCACACTTAAGCAAAACATTAAAAGCATAGGTAATATCAAAATATTAAATGCTATTAAGGAAAATACTACCCCTATATTATTTCTCCCCTTTTCGAAAATATGATCAGCCTAAGAAGATAACATTCTCCCCCTAAGACAGATCTCCTAAACTAAGATACGATTACAATAGGATTAGATACCACTTCTCGCCTATCATTCTCCCCCTTTTTATTCAGGAATAGACAAAGGATAAAAGAACTAATAAATTACTCATTTCCTCCCCCAATTTAACAAAGTACCATTTCTCCCCTTAAAAACTGCATAAGGGATATAAGAATGGGGAAACCAGTAAACAAGATGATGCATAAAGTGATAAGAACATGAAAGTATATGGGGAACAATAACATAACTAATCCATACAAATATTAATGGATACCAACTATGATGTGAAAACAAATGATACCAATTTGACAAATAATACAATAAGCATGTGATATCAAACACTATACGCAACAAGATAGATACCAATTATGAATTAGAAGCATAGATGGACTAGCAAGCAAGGGAAAGAGTAAAAAAAATAAAAAAATAAAAATACCATATATATGTATACATAATGAATATCACTAACGCACATGCACATATACATATGTATAAACACCACACATGACACAAAATACATTAAGCTTTTTACACTCGTATGGCAAAAATGTGTCCAAATATATGTGGTAAACGAAAGTGTAGGGGTGTGAATTAGTAATAATTAAATTTTGACCCAATCACTTAAAAGAATGTACACGGATTTCTCAATTGATTGCAAAACTTTATCACATTTAGATATATCCTCATGTGACAATATAAATTGAACTCAATGAACAAACATATATAATGCACACAAGCCTAGAATTTTGGTGATTCTATAAACCAATAGAGTCATGACAATAAATTCACAACTAAGATAAACGGACATTGTGAAAAACCGTTGATATACCATCCAAACTCCCTCAAAATATGCATATAATTATGGAATGACTATATCAACTAAACAAAATAGGCCTTGGCAAATTATTTTTCTTTTAATGCCATATTTTCTTTTTAGGCCTTTGGACCACGTATTTCTTTTAGGTTCATTATAAACGGTGGCTTACTCGCAAAGGATAAATTTCCTTTCGAAGCCCTTCCCCGTGCACACTCATATAACAATTTTTTTATATCACACAAATCTCACGTGCAACGGATTTAACATGCACAAGTCGTCATAGGTCATAAAATATGTAGATGACTAGATTGGTAGGAGAACACTTCACAAAGCTCAAGTATACATGTGAAGTTAAAATTTCAAGTGAGCTCATGCATGTTGAAAAGAGACATATAGAAATAGAATCCATTAAGCAACACAAAATCCAACTACTCCGTGTAAACATGGTAAATAATATTTTAAGGATTGACAATCTTAACCAAAAGTTCCAGCCATATGGAAGCGAATAGGAAATGATTCAAACAAAAGGGTATGCCACATAAAGTGTGTCAAACAAAAATACACACACAAAAAAATATTTTTGAGTTTTTAAAAATTTTAACCAACCAAACAAAAATATTTACTCGAAAGATAAACAAAATCATTTGTATTTTTCATTAAGCCTAAATTACTAAAAAGGTAAAACACAAATGATAGCCAAAAATCCTTTTGTATTTTTCAATTAATGCAAGCTAAAAAAAATAATACAAAAGATATACACAAATCATAATTCTAGCATGAGATTAAGCATGGAGAATATACTAGAACATGCTAAACATGCATACAACTAGCAAGGATATATGATATAAAACATAAAAAGCTAGAGTGTGCAAACAACTATCACATTCAACGTTTAGATTTAGCAAGGGAGGTATCGTGTGAAAGTAAATGAGAATAAAAAATTATATCTTGTAAAGCTACCAAGTCGGATCTCCTAACCCAAACTAAGGAAGAATGACAATCTCGGTATTTAGGAATGTTGACTACCTCGGTTGCCTTACTTTTAAATTTCCTAAGACCTCGTTTAAGATCAAAGAAAAACTTCATAAGATGACATTTTCGACCACAATGTGAGCAAGTAAAGACTAGTCGAAAAGTAGTACCTAAGAATTGACCTCTATAAGCTTTCCTAGGAGATTCTCTCAAAATATTGGTTTTGGCTTTATTAGTTAAATCATGACAAGTATCGAAGCCTAAACCATAAGTGTTATTTTTAATTTGGACCGTTCCTAATATTTTATCTAATTTTTTCGAACGACACTCCAAATCAAATTTGACTTTACTAGAGTTTTTTAATTTATTCTCTAAATCTAAAATGTGAGACTCTAATAAAACATTGCTCTCTTCAAACACGAGAAACTCCTTTTTCAAGTATTCCATTAAGTCCGTAAGGCTATCTCTCTCGCCTTCTACATACTCAAGCTTTTCTCGAAAAGCTCTCTCTCGTGTCCTAAGGTCATCAACTAACGCACTCTCAATGACAACCTTGGCACTCTCCTTTAAACTCACTTCTAACTTCAAATTTTCCCTTTTTTTAATAGATTCGTCATATAATTCTTGAAATGAAAATTGAAGTTCACTCACATTAACCTCATTTTCACTTTCATTCTCTCTCTCTTATCCACTCTCACTACCATAATCTTTTAGAGCTTCACAAACAAAGGCCTTGGAAGCATCATGCTTTAATGTGTCATTGTCGGACACTATCTCACATTCACTAAAATAACTAGCCATGGACGCGGTAAAGTTTCGCTCAATGGGGGAACCGGGTCCCTCTTCCTTATCACTATCAGGAAGGGTGGCATTATATGAAATAGGTTGTTTACCCTCTCTCCTTAATTTAGTGGGCATTCAAAAGTCCTATAGCCATACCCTTCACAACTAAAACATCAATTTGACTCATCCCTATTTAGATCTTCATTGAGTCTTTTAGGGGATTTTTCGGCTTTGTCATGCTTAGAATTTTCAAATTTTTTAAAATCTTTTTTAAACTTATCTTTGTTAAATTTAAGAAATTTTTGAAATTTCCCATCAAACATAGCCATGTCCTCCGAGTTACTATCACTCTCATCAACAACAACTTATTTTTCCTCCTTTCGGGCTTTCAAACCAATGTCCTTATCTATTTTCTTTTCATTTTTGGAGGGAAACATATCTAGCTCATAGGTTTGCAAATCACCTACTAATTCCTCAAGTTTGCTAGAGTGCAAGGTGGGTACATAATTTAAAACGACCACTTTAGGGATAAATCTCTCGGGTAGGGACCTTAAAATTTTCTTTACAACTCGATCGTCGGGTATTTTCTCTCCCAAATTAAATGATGAATTTACTATATCGGAAAGTCTAGCATAAAATTCCTCAAAAGATTTTTTTTCATTCATTTTGATGGTTGCAAATTGAGTGGTGAGGTTTTTGAGTTTAGAAGCCTTAACGACACTAGTACCCTCATGAGTGAGTTGTAATATATCCCATGCTTCCTTAGCGGTTGCATATGTCATGATACGTCAGAATTCATCTGGTGTGATCGCGCTGAACAAGGCATTTAAACCTCGGGAATTAAAATTAGCAAGTTTAAATTCATTCTCACTCCATCTATCTACGGATTTTGGGACACGTTCATTTTCTATCAAACATGTGGGTGGGGACCACCCGTTAACAACTGACAAGTAAACCCTCTCGTCGATAGAATTTAGTGCCGATTTCATAGACGCTTTCCAATACGCGTAATTGGAACCATCTAAAACAGAAAATTTTGAAAATAGGGAAAATTCAATTTTTAACCAAAACTATTTAAAAGGACCTTAACGCAATAAATTAGTGCTCCGACTCTGATACCAATTTGATGAGGGCAAGGACCCCCAATTTTTAATATTCTTTTAAAATTAAATATAATTTCCTTAAGGTTCGGAATAGGATGGTTCAAACACAACATAACTTACTAATTTTAATTTCTTACAAATCAAAATTAAACCAAACTAAAAGTGACATCAAAATAATCAACTAACAAATATTCACTTAAAACAAATTAACTCAATTCAAGTCCTAAAATTTGGCTACACAAATTAATTCATTTTTACAAATAAGGCCAAACCAAATTTTACCAAATTAAATTATTTTGACTTGAATTAAATTTATCCAAACATCACCCAAATTAATTTTTACACCAAATTAAACAATAGTGTGAATTAAACCATATTTTATCTTTTAATCCTAAGCATGCATTCTAGAAAATTTGCAAGATAAACTAAATTCACAACACACTATGTCGCGATGTACGAGGAAAACTCAAATCGGGAAAAACCTCGGGCGGCCCTAGACTTAAGTCCACTAAGTAGGAAATTTTACAAATACATGACATATGGCTTACACAACTCGACTCGACTCCCTTCAATCCCTTGAACGTGTCTTCTTGTACCAACCTCTGCTTAGTCGATAATCCCGAACTCCACCGGAACCTTGGAATCTACCAATGAAGCTTTTTAGGAACCCATCAACCACTCACGGTGCCTTTCACCGCATGAGGACGCCGTAGAAAAAACATGACTTCTTCTTTTATGGGAAATAGAAGTAAACCCAAACTTCCCTTTCTTGTGGTAGAGATGAACCAATGTTGCCAAACAAAACTCCAAGTGACAAAATATATATAAATGCAGAACTTGGAATGTTAAACAAACTAAATGGGTGTATATCTTTTGTGTTTTGAAAGAGTTTAAGCCATCTAAATTAAACACACAAAAGGGACTTTTCTAAAACATGAATTTCTCTCTCAAAATCTCTCTAGAATAGTGTGAAAAGTCTTCGAAAAAATCTGGTCCTGAAATGGTTAAAATCTGTCAAAAAGTAGTGGGACAAAATAGTGGGAAAATGCCAAAAACTGTTCCCGCCTGAAATCTCGTTCGAACGACTCATCTAATGAAAAGTTAGTTTAGAAAAGTAAAACTCGTTCGAACGACATTTTCGAACGAAAAAACAGAACATGAAATTTTCATTTTAAGCTCATAAAATTTTATATAAAATAAAATTACACCCATTACAAATTTATTCCAAATCTCTACAATATATATATATATATATATATATATATATATATATAGCATTCATACCTTATTGGAGACTTAAAATATGATGAATTGTTGAGGACGCAAAAAGGCACTTGAAACTCAACAAGAATATTCTCTTCATATTGCACTAGGTCGATACGTCTTCAACTCAAACTTGTCATAGGCTTGAAGGATACACATGAATACTATCCTATGACTCAAATATTTTTGTCCGGAATTGAGCCAACACTACATTAAGACTCAATTGGAAATTTATGTCCTTACAAACGTCCTATTGGATGGACGTGTTCTTCTCCAAGATGAATAATCGGCGCTTTTGTTTATCAGGCTTCACGTCTTCACTGTACTGAGTTCGTGGAAAATAAACGTTGGATTCATCCTCGACATATCTTTATAACTCTACACAAAATACTCTTCCTAAGAAAATAAGCCAATTCCTTTTTGAGGGTAGGATCCAACGATGAGCCAATGTGAACCATTCTCTCAGGGTGCTTATCATCTAGAATCACCGATTCAACCTTCTCCATAACCTTGTCTATGACCAGTTTACCTTCATCTCGAGGATCTAAAGTCTCAATCTGATAAGTAATGGTCCGCTTCTTCTGCTATTACTTCTCTACCGAGGTATAATAAAATTCATGTGATTATACTTGGTTATCCTTCCCCACATTAACTCCATATTGTGTAGGGAATTTCAGCCATAGATGGACAATGGAGGGTACAACTTTAAACTTCTCTCTACACCAAATCTGTCGGATTGTCACGGTCATTGACCTTGACAAGTTGGAGTTATCAAGGTCAATGACCGTGACAACTCTGGGGGTGAGAACTTTTGTTGTAACAGACTTATCATGGTCATTGACTGTGACAAGTTCATTAGACTTGTCACGGTATTTGACTTGACAAGCTTTGTAACGGTAAACGACCGTGACAAACCCGTGACAACCTTTAAAAATTTGTCACGGTCAATGATCGTGACAAATCTGGGCAGAATTTAAAAAAAAATTACTGGGTAATTTAGCCAATGCCACTGCCCAACAGTATATTTGTACCTGTTATAGCAAAATTCCACCTGTTTAGACATCATATATCCAAATAAAATAGAAAGAGTGCACCAAATCATTACATATATAATTCCATATCCAAATCAAAATGTAACAAATCAAAACAATAGAAATATAAACCAAGTGTCCAGATAAAATAGATACAATATTGTAGGTTTGAGGAGGAAGTAAGGTCGCACGACAAATGCATTAAGATATCCCTGAATATTCATCACACCGCATTTTTTGCATAACCACTATGGGGCATTCTCCTTCCCGGTTATCACATACATGAAGAGCACCATGGTCTCGATATGTTGAAGCGCACGTACATGAACCAACATATCCTCAATGGTGTTCGAGTCCCTCAACCCCCTCCCTATCCGCGTGCCATTAAATACGTCGAGTATAAACATGCTCGGCTAACCAATTGTTGACATAGGTCGCTCAACGGGAGCCAAGTAGGGGATTGTATCATCAATCGATGAGTTCGCACGCGTCGGCGATGAAGCAGCGAAGTCCACATCCTCGTCCTCCTTCACCTCGTCCTCCACCACCTTCTCCTTCCCCTTCCCCTTTCTTCCCAGCGAACACTTCATGAATGGGAACATATCTTGGACCGTCGCCTCCAATATTGATAGCTTTGCATCATGCGAGTCCACCTGACGAGCCAACCCGGTGTTGCTCGTCTCCAATCCGATGATCCTAGATTTGGCCACCCGCGAGCTCACCACCTTGTCCTCCCCTTACGATCAACGCCAAAAACTTGGCTGAGTGCGTCCATGGACAAATATGCCTTATCGGCATCGGACTGTAACTCATGCACTTACTTAAGCTTTGCCTGAAATGATAAAAAGCATACGATTAGTTAAATAAGTAAATAAAAAAATTATAACGTAATTAACAAAAAGTAAACTGTCGAATTACTTATAATCGTAGCCGCGATGCTCGGGGCCACCTCCTTATCCTTCCCCTTCTTCATTCAAATTGCCACATAGGCATCGAGCCTATGTAGCCTACCCCTAGGGCCACTCCCCGTCCCCTGAAATAAAATAATGCATAATTAGTACTGGGCCCGCAAAGTCAAATAATCCAGAATAACATATTTCTGTAATTATAGAAAAATAAAAACTTACTTTCATCCTATGCTCCACCTCGGCGTAAGACGTCCGACCGGAGTAGTGCACGTCCGTATTTTTTGCCTGATTTTCCCTCTCCGATTGGTGAGCTGCCAATTGTCACTCATCGATCTCATTGTCAATGAACTTTTTCCATTGTGACAATGAGATCGGCTTCTTCGACCGGACGGACTCATGCATTCTAATCATGGAGTCTCGGGTCTTCCTAAAGTATCAGCCCCGTAAATTTTTCTTCCATGTCTAGTGTTGCTCCCTCAACTGCTCCAAGACAGAATCGCGGAGTTCTAGGGCCAGGTTGAATTGTTCCTGTCAATACAATGTTAGTTGCGAATACATTGAAATATAAATATAAATATAAATATAAATATAAATATAAATATAAATATAAATACATTACTGGTAGTGCCGCCCAAATAGCTAACTTGAACTCATTTGGAACCTCCCTCCAACTAGTGTAACCCTAGCCGATAATCGTCTTTACCATCTCGAGGGATCTAGCTAATATCCCCATCTTGTTCTCGACGACCATTCCCAATTTTCTCCATTTAGGGAGCGTAGGGGCCGAGGAGCCCTCGTTGCCTTCGCTACCGCTGGGCCAGAAGACATCATCATTATCATCCTCGCCTTAATCCTTGAAGGAGACATTTTCTGTAAAAGATATTATTATTAGTACAAATTCAAAATGAATTAGAAGAAGACATGCAAACATTAAGTCTAAATAGTACATGCGCGAATGTAATCAAGTACAAATGAATAAAAAACATTAAATCGATGTTTGGAATACTTTAAAGAGAGAAAGATAAAAAGAGTGAAAATGATCAAGTACAAATGAATTAAAAGCATTAAACCGATGTCCGATAATAATAAAACACTAGTACATGCACATCTCCTCTAAAGGGTAAGTGGTCCTATCCCATTCAAGATCGTATATTTCTGTAATATACTTAACAACTCATGCACATTGTTACGATTTGAGAAACATTCGGAAGCATATCCCCATAGTTCTCCAAGTGCACGACGTAGATTGGCAAGTGTGAGTGTTATTTCAATTGATCAATTGAAATAACACTCACACTTGCCAATCTAGTATGTACTCAGAGAACATTAGGATACGACTGCAGATTTCCTCCAAAAGTAAAAAAAATAATCCACTAAGAATATTATTATACAGAATTTATGCAATCCCAAACTGTCCAAACGGGACAATTCGAAAGATCTCATTACAGGGGTAATGACTCTCGAACGGGTCTAAGGGATATTGAATGCGTATGCATAAGAACTAGAAGTCTAGTATCTATGATCATTATGTGTAATTGTAGGTATGTTTCATTTAATTATGATAAGTCCATGTTCGTGCCACTCTCGAACGGGTCGTTATAGAAAGTGATTTTAGAAAAAATCGAAAACTCCCCCTCCCCCCATTTTGACAATAATCCAGTGGTCGTGTCACTTCCAAAATTAACCAACTCAACAATTTAAGGCAATATAATTATTTACGAATTTATTTGTGTGAATTAAATTAAGCATTTTAAAAAAATTTAACAACCAACTTCCATATCCAACCACCTCCGTCCAATATAATCCAACAACAACAACAAACCAACAAATGTGTATCCCATACTCCATCTAATTCATCTACTCAATTAATTCAACAATAACAATTTCAAACCTAAATAAAAATAAAGAAATAATATTTATACTGTCCAATCAACATTAACAATTAATTTCAAGTCCTAAACTAAACATTTATTTCAAATCCTAAATCAACATTAACAATTAATTTTAAGTATTAAACTAAACACCAATTAATCTCAACACACACACGCATACACACCGCACACCCTCTCCCCCCCACACCATCCCTGCCCCACACTCCCTGTCCTACCACACACACACCTGCACCCTCCCAAAATTCCCCCTGCCCTACCACCATAACCCTTGCACCCTCTGCCCCCTCCCGCCCACCACATATACACGCACTCACATACACACGTGCACACACACCCATGTACATGCACACATACACATATACACACACACGAACACATATACACACATATACACATATATATACAAATGAAAGAGAAAGAGAGAAGAAAAAACACCTGTTAGAGAGAGAGAGAGAGAGCTCAGTTTCTTAGAGAGAGAGAGAAATAGAGGGAATAGAAAACGGTGGGAAAAAAGAAGAGGGAGGGTTTTTTACTGACAAAGTTGTCACGGACCTATCACGATCATTGACCGTGAAAAGACCGTGACAAGTATAGTTATCATGGTCTTGTCATGGGCTTATCACGAATAATGACCGTGACAAAAAAAACGTGTTTTTTTATCACGATCATTGGCCGTGACAAGGGTGACCGGCTCAAAAGTGACATTGTTTTCTTTTTGGTGTAGTGCTTTCACGATGGCTCTGTCGAATATAGTATTGTAGGCCAAGTAAACATTCTCATCGAGGATGAAGAAATGTATTATCTTCGTTCAGAAGGTAGGCCATGTTTCGATGATAAACTGAAGCTCAATTATTCATAAGGGGAATACTTTCTCTCCCAAAAAACTAATAAAAGGTCTGTGGTATGATTCAACTTCCTATCCTTCAAACTTAATTTCTTAAAATAACTATAGTGATGATAGGCGGTCTAAATTTTATGGCCATCAGATAACCCACATTAGCTATTATGAACGATGATCCTTGAATGAAACCCCATTATATAAAGGGTTCTTGGTCTATATAATCTCTCCCAAATGGTTTTCTAGGCTTTGAATGGACCCTTTATAGGGTTGTTCCTCATTCTTGGCCGTAACCATTTTTTCTCGGCTTCGTCTTTCAACTGGGCTCTCTTCTTAAGAAGTTTTATCAGCTTTTGTCAATACTCATATGCTGGATTTTGAATTGGCTGAGCCTTCAACCCTCCTGGTCTCAATTCTTCAAGTAATCCTTTAGATCTTCATAATGGTGGGCCCTCCCAGCTCTAGGGACCAACCTATCAAAGGCAGACAAAATACTAAGAATTTCTACCACGCTTAGGCATTTCAGGGAGTAATAATAATACCCTGTGTAATTTAATATTTAGGTTGATGAATTCTAAATATAAAATCACACGGGATAAAAAAAACAAAATAATATCATTCTTATCATGAAGAGATTAAATGAAAAATGGGTAATAATTTTGAACCGATGCGAAGATCCTCAAGTATAACTCATAATGTCCAATAACCAAATCTATAAACAATGTCGCCTCAACATTTATATAAATATAATCTCCAAAAAGTCTATAAATATCACAAGCCATCTAGATCTCAGCATAAAACTAGACATCTCAATATAAGCTAGACTAAAGAGATAAATGATAACATGAGGAGGTAGAGAACTCCAATATCTCTAGAGCTAAAACCCTGAGAGTTGTATATCACGCGGTGACTGAATTGAAAGGCATCTAAGTGTGAGGTCTAGCCCTAGCACCTGGTTTCCACATTAAGGGGTTAAAACCCTAGCAAGTAACTTAGCTACGCAACTCAAAACAGTTATATGCATAGATGATAAAGTCACAGTTTAATTAATTTATGAATGACCCAACCCATAAACGTAATCTCACAATATATTAGAATTATCTCATTTCATACCATTAATTAATCCTTCTCATTAACTAATCAATCAGTATCCGATATGCTCAATAGTTCATTAACACGTAACTGACATGCTCAATAATTCATTAACACATAACCAACAGGATCAATAATTCATTAACACGTAACTGACATGCTCAATAATTCATTAACACATAACCAATATGGCTCATTAATTAATTACCATGTAATCAACATGAGCCCCTTCATCTCTTCCATCTTATAAACATGCGGTACACTAAATTTAAATAATCACATTTATTAATCTCAATCACTTTCATTAGTCAAATTCGCTCATTAATTAACTATCACGTAATCGACATTCTCCCCTTCATCTCGACCATCTCATAAACATGAGACACGCCATATTCAAATAATCACATTTCACGCCCTGATGCCACCTGGTATTCGCATGGCTGGGAAATCACATAACACAATATTCATAACCATAAAAAATCACGCCCTGACACCACCTGGTATTCGCATGACAGGGAATAGCATATCATACTAAACCATAAACATCATGTTTTATGCCCTGACGCCACCTGGTATTCGCATGGCTGGAAATTTACACATCATAATATTAGGGTGTCCCTCCACAGTACCTACCCATTCATTTCCATCTCAGCAAGTTCAATTAATGTTGGCATTTTAACACATAATTATTTACTCCAAGAAAACTGCTCATATCTCAATTATCCTCAGTTACCCCGACTCAACTCTACTATTTAGGATTCATTATCTATATGTTTAACAATTTCATAGAGAGCCAAAGGGACAAACCTTATGCGAGTGATTCTTCGTTACACAAAGTGTAAATTTTATAATTTTTGTTTATGTTTAAACCGTCACGACAACCCGTTTCTAAACTCTGTGCGTGGAATGTCTCACTGAAGTGAAATCCAAACAAGAAACCCTCCTGACACACTAACGTTTAGATAGAGTAGTAACTAAGACAGTTATTTAAGGTTTATTATGCGAGAGCATGTCATTTAAGCCATCACGACAACCTATCTCTAAACTCCGTGCTTTGGACGTCTCACCGACGTGAAATCCAAACGAGGAACCCTCCCGATACACTAATGTTTAGATAGAGTAGTTGCTAAGACAATTCATTTAAGATTTATTATGCAAGAGTAGGGCACGAATTTAAATGTCTACATGTGAAATCTCCGAATTAATCTACACTACTATTCAATCAACCAAACCAATCATCATAATTCACTACACCAAATCCTGCAAATGGTCACGCCTAGGTGGTCACTGCCCAAGTCCGCGACCAGCTGGTCCCGAACTTGGTCCGTGACCATCTTAATTTTTGGCATGACCATATTTATTACCACAATGAGTCATGGATGCTCTGAAAGTGGTCACAGACCAAATCCATGACCACTGGGGGTCACAACCCAAGTCCGTGACGAACTTGGCGCCAAATTCGAGCCACGGACTTGGACCTTGACCATAGGCATGATGAAGCACAAATCATACACAAATTGGGTAACGGATGGCAGCCATGACCATTTCTTGGTATGGGTCACGGCTATGGGCCGTGACCATCCTTCATTCCAGCAATGGTTTTGACGGAGAAATGGTCGCGCATGATGTGCCACGACCTAGAGCCGTGGCCAGGTTCATTCCAGCAAGGTTACCCCCTCATTTATTGGTCGCGCATGGTGGGTCATGGATCTAGGCCGTGACCAGGTTTAGAACTTAAAAAAAAGACCCGCTGAGAATCTTTCTGTCGAATGAATTCTCTCTCAAGGCTTGAGCGATTTCGTTTCGATTTGTGCGGTTTCACAACATCAGGTGTGATTTCATTTCGATTTCATCTCATTTCGATCTAAAGCCCTAATTTTTGTGCATGTGTGTATATGTGTGTGTGTGTATAGATTTATGTTTGTATGTGTGTGTGTGTATAGATTTATGTTTATATGTATGCATATATTAATGTGTATATGTGTGTTTAACTATGAACGAATAAATTATTTTTATGTCAATAAACCCAAGATTTTATGTATATGTATGAATAGATTGTATGTGTGTGTATGTATAGATTTATGTCAAAAAAATATTAGGGTTTAAGTAAACCCTAGATTGTATGTGTGTGTATGTATAGATTATGTCAATAAACCATAGATTGTATGTATGTGTATTTTTTTGAGAAAATATTATTCAAAACTCTAGACATAATATTTTTTTTGACAAAATATAATTAAATGGATTTTTAGTAAACCCTAGATTGTATGTGTGTGTATGTATAGATTATGTCAATAAACCCTGTATTGTATGCGTGCATATTTTTTTTGACAAAATATTATTCAAAACTCTAAACACTACATTTTTTGTGATAAAATATAATTAAATGTATTTTTAATAAGTAAAAAAAATTACATCTGCCTTGTAGGTTATATGTATGTATAGATTTATGTAATAAAATATTAGGGTATGACTACTCAAGTAGATGAAGCCTTTTATTTGTGCCTTTCAGAACGTAAAGAAGGTATTCTACTCGAAGTGCATAAATGATGGCGATTGGCCTATTATTGTGCATGCACCAAAGGGAATGACTACTCAAGTAGACGCATTAAAGGCTCCAAAAGAGTTCCAGTCAGCTCTTGATGACAACCCTATTTTGAGGGATCTTTTAGTTGATTTAGAGGAAGATTGAGTGTCAAAATATTATTTTATCCTTGTCAATCTTATTTGTATCCTATTATGATATTGACATTGTATTAGCACTTTACTTTGGTGTATGAATGTTTAGTTACTTTCACGAATGTTTATCCTTGTCAATCTTATATGTATCCTACTAGATACTCTTTACTTTAACTAAAGTAGTTATATAATTGTCAATCTTATTTGTACGTGTTTCTGCAGATGTTAGTAAAATTGTTATAGGCAGTAGGTTGCTCATGTTTTTTTTGAATTGCGGTGTTAAAATGGGGGAATAAATCTGAGACATATGTAAATCTACGACATATTATAGGCAACTAATAATTCTTTAGGGGTTTTGTGAGGTACTTTCTTTAATTTTACATACCAGTTCTTCTTACACATTATTTACATATTGCTGATCTAACTAATTGCATACCAGTTCTTCATTACATACCAGGTGTAATACCCCGTAAATTTTAAATAAATGGATTAATTAGATTTTATTATAAATTAATTCATTTGGGTTTGATCCGATTTGTGGATATTAAAATGAATGATTCTGTATATTACTTAAAGATACTTGGGTAATATATGAATGTGATGTTATTGATATTGCGGTGTGATATTAATTCAGTAATTTGAATTTTTAGCCGGACGCGGTATGGGACGTGTAGGGACTAGTTTGTTAAATTAAAAAGGAAACTTATTTTTACATCAACCTTATAGTCATTTTGAGTGCATCGTTGCATCCAGAAGGGTTGAAATAGTCAGAAAAGTCTATTTGGATGTTGGTTTTGCGTCTCGGGTCATTTGGAAATGAAAAAACAACCAAAAAGGGCATTTTAGTCATTTTTAAAGGGGGGATGAATAGTGATTTCAGATTTTGTCCTATTATAAATATTTGGAGATTAGTTATACGTGGGTTCATTCATCTCTTCTACACAAAATTGAAAGGTCATCTTTTTAGAGAGAGTGAAAGGGTGCTTGGGAGAAGAGAAGCTTGTTTGGAAAGGAGGAGAACCAAAGACCAAAGGTCACCACCACCCACCACCACCGGAAGTTGATCGGAGAGGGGATAACCACCTGTGATATACAACCCCAAAGGATCAGAACTTCATTAGAGGCAAGTTATTTGATGATTGAAATCTAGTTTGTATATTGTCCATGTTAGGATAGTTATTGAAAAGATGAGATTTCACATGTTTGGAAGATAAATATAGAGTTGTTGATTGATTTCTGGAAAATGAAACTATATAGAAATCAAACTCATATTGTAGGTAGATAGTAATCCACAAAATAATCATCACATTGTTGAAGAAATTATGAGAATCATTGGTGTGTTCTTGAAGATATCATGTTTATAATTTTCTGGAAAAACATGTTAAATATATGTTTTTAATTCAAACTCTTGAAGATTCTAAGATGTTTAGATCATTAGAAATCATTTACATATGTTGCTATATCATGTAGTAAGGATTATAAGTAATTTGGGTTGTTAATATGAAGGTTTGAATGATCAAAAGTGATGAAACCTGTAGTAAAAGAAATGCAAAAAACTTGGCTGATATCTGGGAGATCGATCGATCGACCCCCTACCTTCGATCGATCGACCTCCCCAGAATATATGAAGTTGTTTTGTTTTTAATGTTTGTTCTTATCCCAAATCTTTTGTAAACCTTTGGTGATTATTATTTGGATATAATGGGACTTAGGAAAGATCATTAAGCCCTAGATAGGAATCAAATTAATGTGATTGGGATTTAATTGATTAGAATTATGATAATTAAATTGAAAGAAATTTCGGTTGCTAGATTCATGTGTTGGATTCTAATTTGTATGCATGAGGATTTAAGATAGGTCCAGTAGGGGAAATTTAATAAATTACCTGGGTAGCCTTAGGGTTACAAGAGGATTTAATCATAGCTGATAAAAAATGTGCTTATAAGAGATTAGAAACTATCAGTTATAACCCTAATTAAAGGGGAGTTTAATTCGGGAGATAAGATGATATGGACCAATAGGATATTAGTGATTTCCTACTGAATAAATATATTGAGGAAAACCTATTTAAACATTGAGTAATGATTGAGACTCTGGAATCATTAAATTAAGGAAGTAAGGTCATAATATTTTAATACGTAGGATTTTAAGAGATATAATGCTACGTATGGGAATTATCTTAGGGTAATGTGAGTACCTTGTTGATATTATATTATAGGTAGATGATAATTCCTATTTGATTGATTGATAATTGATGTGTATGAAATACTTAGCTTACTTGCTATCGATGGGAGGTTTGCGCGTGAGGGAAGTCATATCCTGATGAATCCATGGGATTTTTGATTTGTCGCTCGAGAACATAGGTCTATGAAAGACTTATCGGGGAGTTGATAAATCCGCTGACTATGGGAACGTAGGTATGTGTGTGACCCGTGGGTATGATAACTATGTTCGCCTCCAAATTTTTGTGTTGTTGTTTGTGGTTCGATGAATCCTTACCGAACCTTTAGTCCCCTATTCGGAGACCAACGATACTGGGACGTGATAGCAGAGTAATGCAATGCACCACAACTGTGACTCGGGGTGCCGCATTATATATTTATATAATTAATTGTATGAATGTATATATAGTCGTTAGATCAATCTACTGTGTGATAATTGTAGATGACGGTAAATGGAGAAAGAGAATTGAATTAAGTTAATGAATATTTATTCTTAAAGATTTGGAAAAGCTTAATTCAGATTAATGAGAAACGTATATGAATGATTATACTACGTATGGTATGGGACATACGGGGTTATAATATGGGATAGAATCATATTATGGAAACGAGTTGAGAGGAACCATTAACTAAGAGGTTAATAGGAAACGTTATGCGTGCACTCTAGATGAGAGGTGAGAATATCAAGTGAGAGTTTGGATACTAACATGTACATAATAAATGATTTATTGCACTTGTTAAATACTTGCTATTTTCAAAATTATTTTCACATCGGGCTCTGACTCGTTTCTTTGCATATTCTCTTTTCTATTGTATCTTCTATATCAGGTGTCCAGCAGCAGGGACGCCAACCTTAGGGGATTATGATGAGCTATGGAGCTATGGAGTATTGCTTAGACGCCTACCTTCATTTGATTCACAGTATTCTTTTATATAGGGCTTGTCGCCCAAAGGAATTCAATTATCTCTTTTCTATCTGAGTCATATAGTCTTGTACTCGTGTCATTTTAATAATTTTGTTATTGTTGGGATTACCGTATTGGATTATTATTTGGGAATGTTTATTCCAATTGCATTTAAATTCTTTTGTGTTATCTATTCTGTTATTAGTGTTGTAGAATAAAATGTGTAGTGTTATTCGTAAACTAAAAAGGAATTTTGTTAAAATTAAAATTTGGAAAGTTTTTTAACACCAGCTTAATTGGGTATTAGGTGACTTGTAAATGTTTTCGACAGTGATGCCAAGAATGAGCCAACTGTATATTCTGTTTTAATTTGGTATGGGACTGTCCACCCGGCATTTAATTAGGCGGGGTGTTACAGGTGGTATCAGAGCATCAGGTTCTAGTGTCCTTTAGGATCTGTACGGCTTACTGTGTTTTCAGCTTAGCATTCTTTGATGTAGAGACCTATGAGTAGGATTATTGCTGTTCTATTTACGCCGCGCAAGGGCAAGTGTTTCCTACTGCATGGGAACGAGCGAGGGATACCTTTCAGAAGGCACACCCACCTGAGTTTCAGGAAGGATTAGATGTCGTGACTGCTAGCCAATGGAAGAGAGATATCCAAAGGCACTTGAGAATGCTCGAATGTATTGAGGTTCAACGTCAAATACTAGCCACATTCAAGCTAATAGGGGCAACTTTGCAATGGTGGGAGGCTACGATCACTATCGAAGAGAGAAACGCAATGACTATCCAAGACTTTTAGATACGGTTTGATCGGAAGTACTTTCCTTTCGCCATCCAAACAGAGATGAGGTGGAAATTACTTGATTTGAAACAGGGAGAGAAAACAGTGGCAGAATACGAGGAAGAATTTATGCGACTAACTAATTTGGTACCAGTAGAGGTACCCACTGAGGAGAGGAGAATTCTAATGTTCACTGATGGGTTGAACTATAAGATTCGCCATTATTTATTGGGAAATCTTTCACTACGTACTTATGCAGATGTTCTTAATGCTGCAATGCTTCACTTCCAGGATAACCGCTTACATACTCATGGTGTCAAGCGGGGGTTTGGGTCAAACCTGCAAGGCAAGACTAATGGGGGCATTTCTAGTGGGACTCAGCCAGGACAGAGTCATCAGCATCAGGGTGATCCTGGTTCCTAGATAGGGGATTATGCTAAGCGTTTACGATCTAGAGATTCTCGATTTGAGGATAGAGGTAATGGGCAAGGACAGCAGGGCCATCAGGGCCAAAGGCAGGCTCATTAGGGCTAAGGGAAAAAAGGTAATGGCCAGCAGGGTCGGGGTCAACAGGGAAAAAATGGTGGAAAATTTACGGGAAAATGTTTCGTGTGCGACAAGTATGGCCATAAACGACAAGATTGTCCTGATAAAGACAAATTCCCTCAGCAACAAAATGCTCGATAGGAGCCACAGATACCAGTGTTTCCACCAGCTGCTCTTCCTGTTCCAGCTTCGGTACTAGCATTACCTCCCATTCCAGCAGCACCCATGCAACAGGGTCAGTATGGGCGTGTATATAACGTCCATCAGACAGCGATTCAATAACCACCACCCGCGAATGAGGGTATGTTTTCTATCTAAGGAGTTATGAGGCGCATACTAATTTTTATAGTAATTAATATTATATGGGCAAAAGGGTTACTATAGCCTATAGTACTGTTATTTACGTAGACTCACTGAGGGGTTGTGGGACACCTATATTTTTCATGTCATCATGTGGGTCTGATTTTTATCACGGAATTACTTACTTTAGGCATGTCCGACCATGATGTGACTAGTGGCGTGGATTTACTTGAGGTATATGAGAGCGTATGTACTACTACTAGCCAACATCTTGTCTTTAACAAGAGAGTAGATGAGTAGACTTTTATTTGAAAGCGATAAGACCCGTAGAGAAGTTATATACTATTGACTAAGGACCTGAGGAGTTTCGATGACCGACTACTTTAGGTAGTAGTGTATCAGAGGGTTCCTTGTTTGGATTTCGCTTGCGAGACCCCACACATGAAACAAACAAACGTTGGGAGTCAAAATAAGTTAGGTCTTTAGGATATGAGTTTATAACCTTTGCGATAAATAAGAGTATTATGCGGGTAACTATATCCATTTTATAATGAAAGATACACGATAGGGTGTATGGGCGCCCTGGATGGTTGGATTGTAGTATTTTTTTTCAAAATTGTGAAACAGTAAGTAGTTGTGACTTTAAGATTTATTTACTTAATGATTAAGGATCATTTTTCCAAACTTTGTCACGAGGATGGTACAGGGAAGATTGCGTAAAGTTTAAATTCGATTCAGTTGAAACTATATGGTGAGGCTTGGCGTATAACATCAATGGGGATTTTCGATAATGTACTGTATGGGCGGTACGACATAAATTACTTGGGATGTGAGATTTATACTCAGAGTTGACCTTACCAGTATGATTAATCTTTCCTAATTTCGAGACGAAATTCTGTTATAAGGGGGGAAGTATGTAATACCCCGTAATTTTAATGACTTTTAAAATGGGTTATATTTTAAATAAATGGATTATTTGGATTTTATTATAAATTAATTCATTTGGGTTTTATCCTATTTGTGGATACTAAAATGAATGATTCTGTATATTACTTAAAGATACTTAGGTATGAATGTGATGTTATTGATATTGCTGTGTGATATTAATTCAGTAATTTGAATTTTTAGTCGGACACGGTATGGGACGTGTCGGGACTAATCTGTTAAATTAAAAAGGAAAATTATTTTTACATCAATCTTATAGTCATTTTGAGTGCGTCGTTGCATCCATAAGGGTTGAAATAGTCAGAAAAGTCTATTTGGATGTTGGTTTTGGGTCTCGGGTCATTTGGAAATGAAAAGACAACCAAAAAGGGCATTTTAGTCATTTTTAAAGGGGGGATGAATAGTGATTTCAGATTTTGTCCTATTATAAATATTTGGAGATTAGTTGTACGTGGATTCATTCATCTCTTCTACACGAAATTGAAGGTCATCTTTTTAGAGAGAGTGAAAGGGTGCTTGGGAGAAGAGAAGCTTGCTTGGAAAGGAGGAGAACCAAAGACCAAAGGTCACCACCACCCACCACCACCGGAAGTTGACCGGAGAGGGGAGAACCACCTGTCATATACAACCCCAAAGGATCATACCTTCATTAGAGGCAAGTTATTTGATGATTGCAATCTAGTTTGTATATTGTCCATGTTAGGATAGTTATTGAAAAGATGAGATTTCACATGTTTGGATGACAAAGATAGAGTTGTTGATTGATTTATGGAAAATGGGGTTGTATATCACTTAATACTACTGAAATTACACTTAGGAGGATAGGAATCCGCGAGTGTTACTTAATAAGTTGGAATAATCCCACAAATTTGAATAAGAGGCAAACCGTTATACGTGATAAATAATTAACGAGTAATAAGGATAAATATCATAATTATGGGTCGTGAGAGTGTACCTAAATTTGATATGGTAATAGTAGAATATATATATGGATGTGTTTTTGCATATACTATATATGTGTAAAAATCATGTCCACACTACTTGCTATCCCTGAGGTTACCGCGCTGGGACAGTCTTATCTCGATGGGACCTTTATGCGGGATATTGACTCGTACCCTAGAAGATAGAAATCCTTGGTACAGGCTATCGGATCGATAGTCAGACGGTCCTAAGAGACGTGAGGGTATGTGCTATCCTCTTAGTGACTTAGAACTATGCTTCGCCTCATTTTGTATGTGTTTTGTGTTAATACAGTTCGAGAGTGATTCCGAACTAGTATTTCCCTTAGTATGAGTGATACGGGGACTGGATAACAGAGTATGCCCACACCATAGATTTTATGTGGGGTGCTGTTAGAATATATATATATATATATATATATATATATATTATGAGTATTTAATATATATATATTTAAATTTGGAAATTGGGAACTACCTGCTGTGATTAAGGTATTTAAGAAATGAATAATTAATTTAACTTGGGTATAATTGTTTGAAAAGCATGATATATTACTGAGAAACTTTATTATTAAATAAGGTTTATTTGAGAACTTTGCTTTTAAAATAAACTTAACCTCTTAAGTATTTGTATTTATCGGTTTGAAACCTCACGAGTAACTTAAGATAAGATAAGTTAAACTGTTGGGAAGAATTAGTGCGATAGGTGTGCACATTAGAAGAGAGGTGAGAATTTCTCAAGGGAGTGTCGCACTAATATGTTAATTGCATTAGCTGGTAGCACTTTAAATACTTGCTAAACTAATTTTAAACTGTTTTTACAATCGGGATCTGACTCGTTTCCTATTTTCTCTTCTCTCTTGTATATATATGTATATATCACAGGTGCCCAGCCACAGGGGCGTCTTGCATAGGATCCTCTGTAGGGAACGCGCTGCAGCTTAGGTGGGAGTTGCAGGCCTCTTGCTTAGACGACCTCATTGTTGATTCCACTTCTAGTTATACTTTATCTAGTTGGGCATGTGTCTCCCTTTTCATTATTCAGTTGGTTTTTGTGATGGATTGTAATTTATTTACTTTCAGTAGTTTTACTTTGGGATTTATTACTGTCAGAATGTTTTTCTTCGGTGGTTTGAAGTTGGGATTTGTTATTTGATGGTTAAATTCTTGAATGATCATTTACATTCTTACACTTAATGTGTGACTCTTAAACTGTTAATGGTCAAAGGTTTTATAATTGGAGTTAATAAAAATGGAAAAAGGGTTTTAAATGGTTTTGACACTTAGCTTAATTATTTAGGGTGTTTAAATTTGGAAATTTTAATTTGCGGCAGTGATGCTAAGAATGAACCAACTGTTCACCTTGATTTTAATTTAATAAAGGATTGATCGCCCGGTATTTAATTAGGCGGGGTGTCACACTATACTTACCAAAAACCTAAAATAACCCCCGAACGGCCCCGTGAGAGGCACCAACAACTCGTACGGGACCAATGTAACTCATAGGAACTGACCACGTGATCACGGGACTCCCGGTTTGCAAATAGGAGGATAATTTGCAAATGTCTAGACTTATTCTTGAAAACATGGCGTTAGATGGTGAAAACCCAAAACAACCACCGAACGACCCCGTGAGAGGCACCAAGACCTCGTACGGGACCAATGTAACTCGTAGGAACTAACCACACAATCACGGGACTCCCTGTTTGTGAATACGAGGACAATTTTCAAATATTTAGGCTTACGCTTGAAAACATGGCGTTAAAGGGTGAAAACCCGAAGCAACCCCCGAACGGCCCCGTGAGAGGCACCAACACCTCGCACGGGACCAATGTAACTCATAGAAACTGACCACACAATCACGGGACTCTCAATTTATGAATATGAGGATAATTTATAAATACCTAGACTTATGCTTGAAAACATGGCTTTAGAGGGTAAAAACTCGAAACAACCCTCGTATGGTCCCGTGAGAGGCACTAACACATCGTACGGGACCAATGTAACTCGTAGGAATTGATCGCGCGATCACGGAACTCCCAATTTGCGAATATGGGGAGAATGTGCAAATATCTAGACTTACGCTTGAAAACATGGCATTAGAGGGTGAAAACCCAAAATAGCCCCCGTACGATCCCGTGAGAGGCACTAACACCTCGCATGGGGCCAATGTAACTCGTTGGAACTAACCGCGCGATCACAGAACACCCGGTTTGATAATACAACTATAATTTGAAACTATGACGACTTAGTCTTGAAAATATGGTGTTAGAGGGTGAAAATCCAAAACAACCCCCTTGCGGCCCCGTGAGAGGCACCGACACCTTGCACGGGACCAATATAACTCGTAGAAACTAAACGCGTGATCATGGGACTCCCAGTTTGAGAATATGAGGATAATTTGCATATATTGAGATTTAGGCTTAAAAACATGGCGTTTGAGGGCGACACCCCGAAACAGCCCCCAAACGGCCCCGTGAGAGGCACCGACACCTCGCACTGGACAAATGTAACTCGTAGGAATTGAGCGCGTGGTCACCCGAATCCAGATTTGATACTACGTTGATAATTTAAAAGTATCTAGATTTGGGCTTAAAAACACGACGTTAGAGGGCGACACCCCGAAACAGCCCCCAAATGGTCCCGTGAGAGGCATCGACACCTCGCACGGGACAAATGTAACTCGTAAAAATTGACTGCGTGGTCACCGGACTCTCGGTTTAAGAATACGATGATAATTTGAAAATATCTAGAATTAGGCCTAAAAACACGATGTTAGAGGGCAACACCCCGAAACAGTCCTCAAATGGCCCCGTGAGAGGCACCGACACCTCGTACTGGACAATATAAGTCGTAGGAACCGACCGAGTATCACTAGGCACCCGGTTTGATAATAATATACTCATAATGTATATCAAATTGCGCAAATTTTCATCTTTTTTGTAACTTTGAAGTCACTTGGATTTTGTGAAAATAAAAAATCCACACAAAACAAAATCTACATCGGCTGCAACAACTATATATCAGCTATATATATCAGCTATATATGGCTATATAACTGCTATATATAGAAACTATATATGGCTATATATAGCATCTATATATGGCTATATATGGCTATATAGTAGCTATATATAACACCTATATATGGCCATATATAGCAGCTATATATGGCTATATCTCAACTATATATAGTAGCTATATATGGCTATATATACCATCTATATATGGCTATATAGAAGCTATATATGGCTATATATACCTTGATCACTTTGATCAAGAGGAACTAAGTTATACCTTCATCATTTTGATCATAGAATAATTTAAAAAGAAGGATGTGAGTTGTTTGAGGCTTCTAAGAATATTTTATTGACTGTTTAAGCTCCAAATCTAACATACGAATCCACATAAACAACAAATAGGTACACTTAGAAAGAAAACTATGAATCTACTTCCACTAAAAATAAAAAATCCAGGTTTTCAGGACTTAGGCTTAAAAACATGGTGTCAGAGGGCAAAAACTTGAAATAGCATGGGACCAATGTAACTCGTAGGAACTGACCGTATGATTACGGGACTCCCGGTTTGAGAATACGAGGATAATTTCCATATATTAAGATTTAGGCTTAAAAACATGGCGTTAGAGGGTGAAAACCCGAAATAGCTCCCGAACGGCCCCTTGAGAGGCACCAACACCTCGCACGGGACCAATGTAACTCATAGGAACTGATCGTGCGATCACGGGACTCCCGATTTGATAATACGAGGATAATTTTAAAACATTAGGACTTAGGCATAAAAACATGACGTTAGACGATGAAAACCTGAAACTTCCCCTGAACGGCCCCATGAGAGGCACCAACACCTCGTAGGGGACTAATGTAACTCGTAGAAACTGACCACGCTATCACGGGACTCCAAGTTTGAGAATATGAAGATAATTTGCATATGTCAGGACTTAGGCTTAAAAACATGGCATTAGAGGGTGAAAACTTGAAATAGCCCCCAAACGGACCAGTGAGAGGCACCGACACCTCACACGGGACAAATGTAACTCGTAGGAATTGACCGCGTGATCACCAGACTCCTGGTTTTAGAATACGACAAAAATTTGAAAATGTCTAAGCTTAGGCTTAAAAACATGGCGTTAGAGGGCGAAAACTCGAAACAACCCCCGATCAGCCCCGTGAGAGGCACCAACACCTCGCACAGGACCAATGTAATGGAATGACAAGTCTAACTTTTTACCTGCCAATCATGAGAATAGAAAGGAACTTGCTCGGCTTTTTAGTTATGAAATTGAGAAGAAGGAAAAGGTTTCGAGTTTGGGGAATAAGTTTGAAGTCAAACACCCTCAATTTTCATGCCAAAAGCATAAAGCTAGGGAGGATCCAAAATATCCTAGTAAAATGAAGGCGTCGTCCAGATGGTCAATCTTATTTGACTTGTCATATAGGAAAGAACACCATATAAGGCATATAATTTATGTGATGCATACGAAGAAGACTTTTGCGAAACATATATTAGGAACATGTTAGGGTGATTCTCATTTGTAAGATGGAGAGAAGGCATTCTGAGATCTAATGGACATGAAAATTAAAAAAAATATGGTTAACAACTGATCCTACAAGATGAAGAGATTTTATTACTACTGGTGCTTTCACTTTGACTACTAGTGATAAAAAGATCCTCCTAGACACTTTGTTAAACTTGAAGACTCCGCCTAGTTATTCTGGTAATTTATGTAGGCTTGTAAGATGCCAAACAAATGACCTGAAATAGTGCAAGTCTCATGACTGGCACGTCATCATTCAACTAGTCCCTCTGTTGTTTAGGCCTTGCTTTTCTAAGCACAAAGATCTTCATAGGAAAATTATGTAGATTAGTTTGTGCTTCACCTTACTATGCGATAAAGTGTAAAAAGAAATCACATTAAGGGTATGAAAGCGTCTTTATCTGAGGCGACTTGTGTCATATAGAAAATTTTCCTCCGTCGTTCTTTGATATCAACGTCCACCTCCTTGTGCATATATGCGATGAGGCTTTATTGTGTGGACTCGTTAGGTATCGTTGGATGTATACTTTCGAGAACTTGATGAAAACCTTCAAAGATTAAGTTAAGAATACACTGTATATTATAGGTTCAATTGCGAAAAAATACATAATAGAAGAATCATCATTATATGCTCAGGAAGATATATTGAAACAAGGGATTATGAGATTCAATCCTCATGGAGAATGAGTGATCGAGGAACCTGACGAGTTTGAGAATGAATTTACTTTTGGGAACTCTAAAGAGGTGAGACTCACCAATTTGAAATATGAGAAAGCAGCTCACTATGCCTTCGAATTGCAAGGTTAAGGTGAAGATTGAAGAGGGTAAGTAGCTACATATATAACTTAGTTTGTTTAACTACTTGTATTCTATATATTACCATCAAAACTCTATAATTTCATGAACATGTGTTGGCAGTATGAGAGAGAAATTTCTAGAAGTCAGAAGAAAACTTGCACGATGAATGATTTTAGGGCATGGGTATTAAAAAAAGTAATTGCCACATCTTATGTGGCAATTATTCATGTATGTGTTTTAAAACATGCCCTAATACAAATCCATTAATAAATATAACTTTTAAAAAGAGGCGTTGTATCTTTCAGGCTTGCACGCCTACTAAAACGTACCAATTTCCATGTGAAGGAGTTTAAAATTTTTTGCATCAATGGTTTTGATTTCATTTCATACCCATGTGAGAAAAAACTATTAATGCAAAACAACACAATTTCAATTTTTGCCTTGACTCATTATGTGGCTAGAAAAAGCGATAACAATCTGAAGGATACAGTGAAGTTGTCTTATATTATGACTAGGTGAAGATGGAGGACACTACGAATGGTTGTAAAGTTGATCCTGCCTCAAAACTTGTCATGGTAGATTTATCTAAGATGAAGAGTAAATATCGTACGATCAACGAGACTTTTATTTATGCCTTTCAAAATGCGAAGAATGTATTATACTCAAAGTGCATAAACGACAACAACCGGTTTGTTATTATGCATTCACCAAAGGGTTTGACTACTCAAGTAGACGCATTGCAGGCCCCTACAGAGTTTCAGTTTATTCTTGATGATAACCCTAATTTGAAGGATATTTTAGTTGATTTAGGTGAAGATTGAGTTTTGAAACATTTTTTTTTTATTATTTAGTTAACCCTTTTTATGATAACCCTATTTGTATCATATTTATTTTGGAACAACCCTTGTATTTATTTACGTTTGTTCATCTTTTACTCATGTATTTAGTTTTCCTCCACTTGATTGCTCATCGCTCACTTTTTGTAATATTTTGATAGATCTTATTAAGCATTGAATACGACGCTGGTAATAAATTGTCAATCTGAGGTAATTACATGAATGGTCACGATTTCTGTTGGTGTTCACTATTTGTGTGGTTGATCGATTGGTGGTTTGGGTTATGTGATGTTCACTAAGACACAAGACATCAAAGTCTCTTATTGGTAATATTAATTCCATTTTATAATATCCACTTGTATCTTGTTTATAATACTTTTATCACTAATCATACTCTATTTATTATTATATGTACATTTAAATTTATTTTCATAAATCAAAAATCCAAAAAAATGGTCTTATACCACAATTCTTAATTTAGAGTGTTCACTCAATTTAGACCCAACCTTGTTCATTGTACGAACTATGTGGACTTTGATGCCATTTTTGGCTACGTAGGCGTCTCGAAATCATTTTCAGATTGAAAGGATTTCTTACCGTTTGAAATATTTGTAGGCATAGTTGGAGAGGGATCACTTTGAACATTTTTGCATGTCTCGTGGAAAGAAAACATTCAAGATTAAAATATTTATTTGTGGAAATGTATACATCTTGTGTTGTATAATTATTTATGAAAATGTATACCGATTGTGTTGTATTATTATATGTGTTGAACAATTTGATGGCTTAATAGTTCGTTAATTTGTATTGTATTATTATTTTTTATTTATGGATTAGTTAGTGGATTAATAGTTCATTAATTTGCATTGAACAATGTGATGTCTTAATATTTATTTGGGGAGATGTATACAGGTTTAAAAATATGTATAGGTTTTTTTGGGAGGTGGAAAATTAAAATTTGTTTCTTTAATTAATATTTACAATGGTCATGGTTCTGAACCGTGACCAAAATTGTGAGAATTTAAATTGCATTAATATATTTCACGGTCTAAAATCATTACCATATATTAATGCTATTTAAGCTATCACAGTTTTGGTCATGGCTCCGAACCCTGACTAATTGGGTCACAACTTAGAATCACGGTTTGAAATCATGACAAACATCGAACTTCCACCATTTATGGTCATGGTTGGGGACCATGACCATCAAAACAACAAGGTTTGGGATCACGGGTAAGGCCACTATTCTGAGCTGTGACCATGTGGTCATGGTCCTCAACCGTGACCAAGGCCTAATGTTGATATCACCCAAAAATTATGATCGCATATTATAGTCACGGTTTTGGATCGTGACTCCCGATATGGTCACCCTAAAAATGGTCATGCATTAAAATCATGACCCTAAGCCTTTGTCACGATCCAAAATCGTGACCATTATCGGTATATGGCATAGTGATGGTTGAGTCTCTTGTAGTGATCAATTACTTGAAATAAATATAATTTTCTATTTTTGTATTTTCCCTTGTCCAGGCGAGTCGTAAAATGGTATATTTCCTTCATTTTCTTAAAAAAATCCTTTTATGTTTTATCTCGAAATTCTACAAAGGGGGAGAATTTAAGAGTATAGTATACTCAATATGCTCCATAGAATAGATTGTCTAGATTCTTTGCCAAAACATTTTCAGCCTTTGTCGAAGAAGTCAACAGAAAACTTCATCAACATCACAGATTCACTTAGTGTCAAACCACAAGTAAACTACTTATGAAAGGTATAAGACTTAGCAAACTTAGATTTACAACTCGATTAAATTGTTTTTATAATTGAAAAATCCCGTTAATTAGCCTTGGTTTTGTAAAATTTTCAAATACACAATGTGTAGAGGGGGCTTGAAGGTAATTTTGAGATTAGAGATAAATCTCCATTAGCAATAGTGTTTGGGGATTAAGGCACCGAGGCTGCTCAAGCAAGGTAGTTTAGCATGGCAGCTCGGGCGTGGCAACTCATAGCTTGCTGTGTTAGTTATTTATATTGTATTTTTTATTTATATTGACTATGAGCTATAACGGTTGTAATGATGTAACGAGAATAATAATGAGTTTTAGTGTGAGGTCAAACGGTACTCGCGAGAGACCAGGCTTGGCAGGGCCTGGGAGAGCTTTCATGCTCTATCGAATGACCTTGCCATGGGAACTCTAGAGGGACTTGGTTTGGAGGATTGAGAAGTGAGGCACCGTTGGGTCTTGTCCTGACCATCTTAGATACACCTGGTAAAACACCGAAGGACCCTTATCGTGGAACCTCGGGTAGAGAAGCTTGGAGTTCCATCGGGCATTGAGTTATGAGCCAAACAACCCTCTACTTAATGTCACATCCACTTTATCTGATGTGACTAACCAGCTAGGCAATGTCAGACCTGCACTTGAGTAAACCACCGTGGTATTTGGGGCTATTAGACAGTTGGTGAGCCACCTCTATGACAACAGCCCCCTGACACACAGTGGTTAGGCAAAAGGCATGTCTTGGCATTTAATGTTTATGATGTGGAGAGAACTAGTGCATCAGGTATTTAATGTTTGTGACATAAAGTATGAGGGATGTCTTTCACAGGCATTAATGGCAGAGTTGCCTCGGGGATGGTGTGGGAGGCTATTTAAGGACCCCAACCACCTCTGGGGAGAGGATGATCTTTTTTAGAGTTCAGAAGTGAATACTAGAGAGTTATTACAAACCAGAGAGTTTATTCACCCACCATTGTCATTTATTACGAAGCTTTTAATACTTGACAGGGATTATTGATGGTGGTTGGTGTGTTTGGCTGACTACCAAGGTGTATCTAGGGTGCTTACTTCTCTCTCCCTCTAGCTAAGTTACTTCTAAGTTCATTGCTACCTTCTGAGTTATACACGAGAGATATGTGAGTTCAAACTGAGTTTATATTCATTGAGTAGTTTTTGTATGTCTTGTGGTTAATTAATAGTGTCGCTATTTAACTTATCATTACTATACTCAAAAAGGGGTTACGCCTCCATCTTATCTAAACTACCCTCTTACATTTGACAACTTTACTGTGGAGGCATTCTTCTAAGTGAAGAGTATGGCGCAAGATAATGTTAATCGAAGGCTCAAGTTTGATGACATTCAACACAATGAAGAACAGACGGTGAGAGAACTGGAGGCTCTAAGGGATGGGGCTCCTCGAATAGAGGTACCTCCAGTTCAGATGACGACAGGAGGTCCAGGGGTGACACAAGTTTCCACGAGTGCAGGGTTGGGGCCCACTCAGGTGGAACTCCTCATGAGTAAGTTTTATGAGTTTTGGCAAACTATGGTAGCTTCGACGGTATTGGGAGGATTTGAAGCCAACTCATTCGTAACACCCGGGGCAGCCCCAATGGCCCCACCAAGTGCAGGCGTAACGGGAACAGTCCCAGCAAGTGTACCCTCTATTATGAATCCATCAATGGAAACATGAGGAGTATCAATGGCCCCAACTGTGACGATTTCTCCAACTGCAGTGGGCACTCAGCCTATGGTCCTGTTGGATGTTGCTCCAATGGCATCACCCATGGAGGAAATAAGGAAGGAGATGCAGAAAGAGATGTTGAAGTTCATGCAGGCCTCATCGCAATCTGCTGGCGAGGTAGTTTCTGTTTATGATGACTTTCGAACACCTTACCCTAGGAATACAATGATGAGCCCTATCCAAAAGAGTATATTCCTCCTATTTTTGAAAAATACATAAGGAAAGGTGGAAACCCGAAGGAGCATATTAAGCGCTTCGTTGAACACTTGGGAGTGCATTGTAATAATAAGAAGCTTAGGTTGAGAGAGTTTTCTAAATCCTTAACCGATAAAGCATATACCTGGTATTCTCATTTGGCTCCTAAGAGCGTTTCTACATGGGAAGAGATGCATGTTTTGTTTATCCAAAAGTTCTTTCTGGCAAAAGATGAGTTTACTTTGACCCAACTGGGGAGGGAGAAGCAATGCCCCGAGGAAGAAGTGGTGGAGTACGTTCGAAGGTTCAGGGAAAGGTCCCTCGATGTGAGGGAGGAGGCCAAAGAATCCAAGTTATTGCAGATCTGTGCGGAGGGGCTGCTTCCTGAGTACATATGTCATCTCATTAATGAAACGCGCGAGGGGACTTTTTTGGCATTCTTAAAAGAAGCAAGAAATATCTCCTTGGTGGGGCGACCAAATCCAGTGGTGGTGCCCATGATGTTTAGGCATCCTATACAACCTGTGGGAGGGAGGTCTCATCCCCCACGGGTAGGGTACACCGAAGGAGCAGATGTGGGCAAGGCGCCGAGGAAGGATAATAAGCGAAAGTTCAGAAGAGACAGGGAGGACCCACCACCATTGCCTTGTACAGTGGAGGAGGCTGTCAGCTGTTATAATGAAATGGTCCAAGGAGGAATGGTCTACGAACCAAAGGGCATTCCCGTAGGGGAACCCGATGCAGCAATGAGGGCGAATCCCAAATATTGCCAGATTCATCGAAAGATACAGGATCCAACAGAGAGCTGCTTCACGCTCAGGAGAATCATCGATAAGTATGTGAAGGCAGGGACGTTGCAAATCCCTCCACAGAACGTTAACAATAACCCACTCCTAGCACATGGGGACAATTTGGTGGTAGCCTATGACGAGGAAGAAGAGAGGGAAGAAATAAATCGAACTACGAAGCGTGGAGAGTTCAAAGAAGCTTTAGAAGATTGTACAAAGGTAATGGCTAATTTAGTACCAGCTTACGATGAGGCAAGCGCTAAAAACGTGGAGGATGTATACAGTGTTGAAGGTGAGGAAGCAGACCCAGTCCTAGAATACTGTGCAATTTCAAAATCCCCAAAGTTCACCTGGTTCTTCGACCAAGTGGGGATGCCGAGGGAGAATAGGTTGAAGATAACCCAGACAATACTTGACATTACGAGGAAGAATGCAGTCCCCTCACTGAGATGGAGGGGACCCGTGGACAGGTTGGTAAGAAGGTTTTTATTAGAAGTAACTTTCAGTGATGCAGATAAGGCTGTAAGATTCCCTCATAACATGCCATTATATGTGACCGCCAGCGTCAACGAAATTAGTTTCACAAGGATTCTTATGGATGGGGGAGCTTCCATCAATATTATGACAATCAACTCTTTTCACGCAGCTAATATTTCGGAGGAAAGGTTGTTCCCATGCCTTTGGTGATTTTGGGATACGATAACCAGTCTTCCCAGTCTATTGGGTATGTGAATGTTGGGATTATGATGGGAAATTTGAGTTCCCATATCAAGTTCCACGTAATAGAGAGTGCAACTTCCTACCATCTGCTAATAGGAAGAGTGTCGATGAGCAACCATGGGCTAGTTCCCTCGACGTACCACCAATGCGCTAAGGCAAATATTAAGGGAACATAGGTGACCATTAGGGCTACGAAGAGGCCCTTCGTTATTGAGGAAGCTCACTTGGTAGATGCGACATTTTACACAGAGTTAGAGGAGGATGTCCGGGTCCTAACGAGAAGAATGGAGGGAGCATGGGTTCCCTCGATAAGAGAAAGGATGGGGCCCTTGAACAAACAAAATAAAGAGGTTGCAAGCAGCGCAAGAATGATGATCGAAGAATCTCACCCGATGGCCCCTCGGCCCCAAAACATATTAAAGAAGCTCAAAGACAGGATGAGGCCCAGGGTGGATCCGATGGAACATGAGGTCCAACGACACAGCGTACTGAGCCGGTTCTCCGAAAAAAGAGCGGCCGAGGCTTCTAGAGAGATGAAGAGGAAGGCAGCTGCAGCTACCAACAGATAGTGCAAGAAGGTCGTCATCGAAGAAGGGAAGGTGATTTATCGATTATAATGGTGTGAACGGATGGCTGAAGAAGCTGACAATGAGGCTGACCCGATATATGAGTGTTTTTTAGTGGATCAGCGAGGACAATGTATGGTGATAGACAACTATAACATACAAGAATTTATGGAGGAAGTCATCGAGGAACCAGAATACATGGTGGATCAACCGAAACTGCAGGTGCAAGAACTAGAGCAGTTGAACCTGACGAAAGAAGAGGAGGACCCAAGGCCTATTTTTATCGCAAAAGATATCGGCAAGGAGAAATGAGAGGCTTTGGTTATGTTGATTCGAGAGTTTATAGATGTTTTTAAGTGGAAATACACAGAGATGGAAGGGCTGGATGAGGGAGTCAGCTGTCACAAATTGAACGTAATGCCTTCAGCCATTCCGGTGAAATAAGTAACAAGAACGTACAAGCCCGAGCTAGACTTAAAGATAAAGGAAGAGGTCCACCGCTTATTGGCGGCAGGGTTCATCAAACTGATAAAGCATTCGCTTTGGCTGTCTAGCATTATCCCGATGGCAAAGAAAGATAAAAACCAAATAAGGATCTGTGTGGACTTTAGAGATTTGAATAGAGCTTGCCCCAAGGATGAGTTCCCTCTACCCTCCATTGATAGCTTGATAGATGAAATGGCTGGTCATGAGATGTATAGCTTCATGGATGTGTATGTAGGATACAACCAGATCAAGATGGACCCCTCAGATGCAGAGAAAATGACATTTAGAACCTCGTTGAGGAACTTCATGTACAGAGTAATGTCGTTTGGGCTCAAGAACGTTGAGGCTACTTGTCAGAGAACAATAATGGCCATTTTCCATGAATTCTTCAATAAATTTGTGGAATTCTATGTGGATGATTTAGTCATCAAGTCGAGAAAGGAGGAATCCCATTTGAGTGATTTGAGGAGGGTGTTTTCCCGATGTAAGAAATATAAATTAAAGATGAACCCACTTAAGTGCATATTTGGAGCAACAAGTGTGAAATTTCTAGGCTTCGTGGTTGATCGGCAAGGGGTGCAGATGGATCAGGACAAGCAGCGAGCGATCTTGGAGATGCTAAGTCTAAGAATGGCAAAGGAGCTGAAGAGTTTCCTCGGTAAATTCTCCTATCTTAGGAGATTTTTTCCTGGATTAGCCAAAATGACACACCCATTGATGCAGCTGTTGCGAAAGAACACGAAATTCAAGTGGGAGGGGATTCACCAGGAGTCTCTCGCTGGGCTGAAGAAGCTTCTCGTTTCACCACAGATCATGGTTTCCCCATAGGCAGGAATACCGTTGAACCTATACCTCACATCCACCATGAGGTCCGTGGGAGATTTGTTGGCACATACAATTGATGGGAAAGAACGACCAGTCTACTAACTCAGTAGGATCATCCACGGGCCAAAAGTCAGATATAGTAGCTTGGAAAGGCATTGTTTAGCCTTAGTCTTTGTAGCACAAAAACATAGACATTATATGCTATCTTTTACAATTCATATTGTAACTAGATGTGATCCTATTAAGTATTTGCTGGCAAGAACTATATTGATTGGTAGGGAAGCTAGGTGGTTCCTTATCCTCTTAGAATATGACTTGAAATGTGTGGTTCATCGCGTAATCAAAAGCCAAGCATACGCCGATCTGTTGGAAATATTCCCCTTAGGAACGTTTGAGCCACCTAAAGAAAGTATTCTGGGAGACAATTTGCAGGCCAATCACCTAGATGCAGCAGATGAGGAATGGACAATGCAGTTCGATGGATCTTTGGCAAAAAAGAAAGGAGGAGCAGTGGTTATTATTTCAAAAGGAATGGAGGAGATTTTCCTTTCCTACAAATTAGATATCCCTTGTTCTAACAATGGGGCTGAATATGAAGCATTGGTGCTGGGGTTGCTAGAGGATCCGCGAAGAGGAATTCGTACACTTTGCATCAAAGGTGATTCGAACTTGGTAATTCAGCAGGTGAACGGAGAATATGTGTTGAAGCACATGAGCTTGGCACCATACATGATAATCATTTAGAGGCTTCTCTGCTAGTTCCACTGGACAAAGATCAAAAGACATCCCACAACAATGAACCGCCATCTAGATGCCTATGCCACCATTGCCCAGAAAATGGTCATGAGGAACGATGCAACTACCGTCATAATCCAACGGAGAATAGCTCCTTCAGTAGTATAGTTAATTTTACCGATGGAGGAGGACGTGGACTGGAGGGGAGAGATTAGAAAGCAACTAGAGTCTGGCAAAGGAATGATGGGACTAAGAGAATTAACTCAATTCTTCACAAACCAAGGGAACCTTTACTTTAGAAATGCAGAGGGGTGGCTGTCGAGGTGTGTCGGCCCAGAAGAGGCAGAACGAAGATTGAAGAAACACATGAAGAGAACTGTGAGACAACTGAGATACCCTTCTACTGAAGGATTCAAAGAGAGGGGTATTTTTAGCCTAGAATGAAACAAGACACGATAGAGCTACAATAGAAGTGCGATAAATGCCAGTTATTCTTTGAAGCAGCTGAATATTATTTCATGGAAACTCAACCTGATTAGAGACGACCCTACATTGACTTTATTAGAGATGGAGTCGTCCCAATAGTAAAGATCAACGTGATGGGACTCAAGTGAAGGGCCCCAAGATTCTACTTTCAGGAGGGATAACTTTATCGAAGGGGATACTTCAACAGGCCGTTGCATTATATCATGAAGGAAGAAGCAACTGAGGTCCTTACATAAGCGCACAAACCAACTCACATAGGAGGGGCCAAGTTGTATGATCACTTGATGACGCCGGGGTATTATTGGCCAACTATGGATAAAAACTCTGCTAAGTTCGTTCAAAAATGCAAGGCTTTCCAACTTCATAGAAATATGATCCATGCCCCATTGGTGGACCTATACTCCCTGGAAATGCCCTATCCTTTTCACACTTGGGCGTTCGACCTGGTAGGGGCAATACACCCTTCTTCGAGGGGGAAGATATGGATCCTGGTGGCAACGAAGGGCTTCACAAAGTGGGCTGAAGCGATACCACTGAGAAGGGCAACAGCGGGGGTGGTGAGCAACTTCATCAGAGAGTACATCATTTGCCATTTTGGGATCCCAAAGGTTATCCTTTTAGATAATGGAACCCCCTTCGTCAATTCATAAGTAACGATGCTCACAGACAAGCACTCCATTATTCATCATACTTCGACATTGGCATATCCAAAGGGAAACGGTCAGGCTGAAGCGGCTAACAAAACTTTGGTTAATATCTTGGCTAAAATGATGGAGGATTTCCCAGGAGCATGGGATGATAAGATACCATCTGTATTATGGGCCTATCGAATAAATAAGAGAAAGTTCACAGGGTATACTCCATTCTCCCTCGTTTATGGGGCTGAGGCAATCCTTCCGGTGGAGTTAGAAGTTTCCTTGCTCGATATGCCTTGCGAAGTAGCATTCTCCCTCAGAGTAGACATGTGCAGCTAGAGGTGTTGGATGAGCACAGAGATAATGCGATGCAACACTTTCAAATGTATACATAACATCTCTCCAGGGCATATGATAACTTAGGGAGACTAAGGAAGTTCGTGGAGGGAGACCTCGTTTTAAAAGCAACAGTGAAGCACATCAGAGGGCTTCCCCTACCTAAGTTTGCAGCAAATTGGGAGGGACCTTTCATTGTAAAAGAAGCTCATAATTTAGGTTATTGCTTAATTTCTAGGATGGAAGAAGACAAGCCATTCAAGATTAATAATAAATGGTTGAAAGTCTATCATGTGTAAGCAATTAAGTTTAGACCATTATTGTATCTAGCGTTGTTATGATGAATATACAAGTTTTTGTTTATAACTCGAACGAAGATGAAAGAATTGTAGAACTTCATAATATATGCAAGCAGTTATAACACAAATAAAGGACATGGAAAAACATACATCTCTTTCATTCATTCATAAACTTTGGAGGCATTACAAAATTAGGAACTACTGCCCAAGAATTACACAAGAAGAAAAAGAAAATTTTTATAACAAATCATTGACCCAAGAGGAACCAAAGATCTGGAGTAGAGAAGAAATCTCCGGGAAGGCCCGAAGAAGATGTCAGGCAAGATTGTTGGGCATTTATAGAACCTTTTAGTCTCGTTTATGCTTGTGTACGCTCGATGAGGAGCTTCTCTCGCTTCGACTTTGCCAAACGCAGAGCTTCTTCGAAGTCCCCCACCTCTTTGTCAACGGCTTCAAGAAGGGTGATAACTCAGCCAACTTATCTTTCTTAGCCCGTTGATCCTCACGATGCTTCCGGAGCAGTTCCATTTGGCTATCCAGTAGTTGGCTCTTCAAAGTTTTCAAATGCATAATAAGCCAATCAAGATGAAAGCCATCACGACCCAACTCCTTCAAGTGACCCAGGAATTGGTTGAGGAGGGCCCTAGTAACAGTTGAGGTTGGTGTACTGGCAATCTCAGCCACAACGGTAGCCATGACCTGAAGCCTGTAACTCATCATAGAGATGTTAGAACGCAGGTAATCCACGGTGAACATTTCAGGATGGTGGTTTGCAAGCATCTCAACTAACAAGCGATGGTTGGCAAGCATCTGAGGATAATGTTGAAGCACCATCAGGTAGAAGGCATGAGGATCCAAGTCAGGCAGAGGAATCTCACAGCCAGATTCGCTTTCAGCAGTAGCCTTGGTCGTGGAACCTTGATCGTTGTGACTCGAGCCTTCTGAAATAACGAGTTCTCGACGGGGTGATGAGGTAGGCGAAAGAACTGGTGGAGAATCCTCCCGAGTAACCTGAGGACAGTTAGAGGAAATAATGATTATAAAAAAATCTTAACAAGTGTTTTCGTTGTTAAGTCACCGATATAGGTGGGGTTTACGAAAAATCTTAACAAGTGTTTTCGTTGTTAAGTCACCATTATAGGTGGAGTTTATGAAAAAATCTTAACAAGTGTTTTCGTTGTTAAGTCACCGATATAGGTGGAGTTTACGAAAAATCTTAACAAGTGTTTTCATTGTTAAGTCACTGTTATAGGTGGAGTTTATGAAAAATCTTAACAAGTGTTTTCATTGTTAAGTCACCATTATAGGTGGAATTTATGAAAAATCTTAACAAGTGTTTTAGTTGTTAAGTCACTGTTATAGGTGGAGTTTATGAAAAATCTTAACAAGTATTTTCATTGTTAAGTCACCGTTATGGGTGGAGTTTATGGAAAACCTTAACAAATGTTCCCAGTATTAAAACCACCATTATAGGTGAAATTTGAAAGGTTGAGAAAAAAAAGTTGACAAAAAAGAAAAAAACTGGCAAAGTACCTCAGAAGTAGCAGGAGCGAGAATGGGAGTCACAATAGGGACCATAACGGTAGAAACCGTTGGGGGTAGACTTATTCCCTCAGGAACATCAACGGCACCCTCAACCGAAGAATCCTCAACGGTCGGTAAACATTCCTCGCTGCTAAAAGGTACTAAGGTCAACATGGGCATTTCATCGGGAGAAGATATTGGAACCTCAAGAGATGCCCCAACGCCGATGGGTACAGAAGAACTAACACGATGAGCAGCAGCATCAACCATGGCCTTAGAAATGTACATACCACCAAGAGAAAAGGGTGGGGAGAAACTTGGAGAAAGCTGCAGCAACAAAGAGAAATGTTAGAAATGACGAATAAGTACTGAAAACGAGAGAAATACCTATCAACGTTACTTACCTCAGTTATAGCACTAAAAAGGGGAATTGCAGTCAGGGGTCTCATCAGCACAGTAGGAAGAAGAATGTTAGCTATCAGAGACGCCACTTCCACCTAAAACATCCCAACATATCAGAAATGATAAACAAAGCAATGGGACAAGGAAAAGATGTGAGACTTGACAAGAAATTTTTATTTTTCACCTCAGGGGCACTCTCCTCAACCACAACGATGGGAAAAGGGACCTCTTGCTCAGACGGTAATTCAGAAAGGGCTGGAGGAGTTTTATTAATAATATTAATAATAATAATAATAATAATAATAACAACGAGAAAATACATCACTCCTGTACCCTCTGCAATCATAGGCAGCCCTGGATGTATATCTGTAGACCCAATCGCAATGCCATATAGTTATATCTATTCCAACAAAAATATGGATCACAGGAAGCAACTCAGTGTATGGGGGAAAAAGGAAAGAAAATCGCATAAATACAATCCAATATTCAACCAACAAAAAGTGACACTTCCTCACTGGATTCAACTTCAACAGACTCAGCTTCGCCACTACCACCCATGTCACCTACACTGCCTTCACCAGAGCTACTCTCCTCCTCGTACAACTGAATTGGCTCAACAACGACCTCTTCTAGGATATCGAGGTGAGGAATGCTATCAACAGGTTGTGCAATGAAGACGGTTCCTGTGTTTTTGTACTCTAAAAGGAAAGCAACTGATCTCGGATGCTCACCGTCAGCCAGAGATTCCCTTATCTTCCAAGCTTTTATCAGCTTAGCAGCTCGAATTTCATGGGGAGAAGGTTCCTAGTTCTTCACCTTCGCTACAAAAAGAAAAAAAAGACATGAGAGAAAGAACACACTAACAGGAAATCAATAAGCAATACAAGAAAAATATCTACCTATGTTCTCCTCCCCGAAGAAAGGAATCATAGGTCCCCTGTACCTAGTCCCCTCGGTTTGGAGAGGGAAATGCTAGTTTCTGACAATAAAGCCTTTGTGCAAATAATCCTTATGGGAATTAGGTAGATTGACTACCAACGCCCTATCAGGACTCCTAGCTTTCAGGTAAACGAGACCCGAGCTCGTTCGAGAAAAGGTATAACAATAGCGGATTTCAGCAAGACCTAAATTGGTTCCATAGAGTTGGTTGATCCTATGTACACCCTTAACAATTTTCTAGATGTTTGGAGAACATTGGGCAGGGACTATGTAGAAATACCTAAAGAAGGGTAAAAATAGGTGATTTGGGGGAAAAGTTAGACCCCTGAGACAACAAGAGAGCGTGAATCCAATGACTGTCCTTAATGTCTCGAACATTGCGAGGAACAGGGGCACATTTAATGTCCACCCGGTTGGGGATGTTATAGTACTCCCTAAACTCGTCCACAGATCTATTACCTATTTTGGCCATAAATAAACCCTAATAGCAACAAAAAAGAAAGAAAAAGAAGTTTGGAGACTTACGAAGTAAGATTCTGCCTGGGATGATGCAAAGCCACAGGCAGGGAGAGACGAAGAGTTAAAAATGACTCGAAGACGATGAAAGGCAGAGCCTGGGAGCAAGAGGGGACACTAGAGTGCAAAGAGCGTTTTGAGAATTGGAGATTAAGTTGCAATATCAAATATCGATTCAACGCAATAATTTAAACCTTTCTAATGATGGTTCACACTCACCGAAGAAGATTTGCGGCCTAAATCCTTAATGAGAAGACACCTCGCTCCCCAAACCTCACACAATTCACAACAGTGCCATTCAGTCACAATAAGAGCCATTATTTAAAATTCTTGAGCCCAAATTGTGGCCCAAAATTTTTAGGGGCAATTGTGGGTACCACTTCCCTCTTTGCAGGCCCAAAGGAGTAGCCAGACTAAGCCCTACTAAAAATAAGGAGCGCCCGACCCAAACTTAGAAAGCCAAGATGCTTAACAAGAGATGACCCGATCTATCCCTAAAACCTAGAAGGAGATATTCAAGGGATAGAGGGTTAGCGTGTTGGTATCCAACACCCCCACTCTCTTAATTTTCATATATATATATTGTACCCCTGGCCCGAGGCAAAGGGATGTGAATAAAAGTGAAATATAACGAGTAAACCCCATTGTGGATGTAGGCACATTGTCGAACCACTTATATCTTATCGTAGGAACTGATCGCGTGACCACAGGACTCCCAGTTTGAGAATACGAGGATAATTTTCATATATTAAGACTTAGGTTTAAAAACATGGCGTTAGAGGGCGAAAACCTGAAACAACCCCGAACGGCCCCGTGAGAGGCACCGACATCTAGCACAGGACCAATGTAACTCGTAGGAACTGACCTCGCTATCACGGGACTTTTGGTTTGAGAATATGAGGATAATTTTAATATATTAGGACTTAGGCTTAAAAACAAGGCGTTAAAGGGAGAAAACCCAAAACAGCCCCCCAACGGCCACATGAGAGGCACCAATACCTCACACGAGACCAATGTAACTCGTAGGAATTGACCACGCACTCACCGGACTCCCGGTTTGAGGATACGATGACAATTTGAAAACATCTAGACTTTAGCCTAAAAACATGGTGTTAGAGGGAGAAAACCCGAAACAACCCTCGAACGGCCCCGTGATAGGCACGAACACCTCGCACTGGACTAGTCCAACTCATAGGAACTAACCGCGTGATCATCGGACTCCTGGGTTGAGAATACGAGGATAATTCTAATATATCAGAACTTAGGCTTTAAAACATGATGTTAGAGGATGAAAACCCGAAATAGCCCCCGAACAGCCACATAAGAGGCACCAACACCTCGCACGGGACAAATGTGACTCGTAGGAACTGATCGCGCGCACATCAGATTCTCGATTTAAGAATATGATGATAATTTGAAAATATCTAGATTTGGGCTTAAAAACACGGCGTTTGAGGGCGACACCCCAAAACATCCCACAAATAGCCCCGTGAGAGGCACCGAGACCACGCACGGGAATAATGTAACTCGTAGGAACTCACCGCGCTATCAAGGGACTGCCATTTTGAGAATACGATGATAATTTGCATATATCAGGACTTAGGCTTAAAAACTTGGCGTTAGAGGATGAAAACTCGAAACAATCCCCAAATCGCCCCGTGAGAGGCACCGACTTATCGTACGGGACCAATGTAACTCGTAGGAACTGACCGTGCCATCATGGGATTCCTTATTTGAGAATATGAGGATAATTTTAAAATATCAGGATTTAGGCTTTAAAAAAAGGCATTAAACGATGAAAACCCGAAACAGCCCCCGAATGACCCTATAGGAGGCACCAACACCTCGTACGGGACCAATGTAACTCGTAGGAACTAATCAAATGATCACGGAACTCCTGGTTTGAGAATATGAGGATAATTTAAAAATATCAGGACTTAGGATTAAAAACGTGGCGTTAGACGATGAAAACCCAAAACAGCCCCCGAACGGCCCCATGAGAGGCACCAACATCTCGTACGGGACTAAAGTAACTCATAAGAACTGGTCGAATGATCATGGGACTCCTGGTTTGAGAATAAGAGGATAATTTGAAAATATCAGGACTTAGGCTTAAAAACATGGTGTTAGAGGGGAAAAACTCGAAACAACCCTTACACTGCCCCGTGAGACGAACCAACACCTCGTACGGGAATAATGTAACTCATAGGAACTGACTGCGTGACCATGGTACCTTTGATTTGAATATACAAGGATAATTTTCATATATATGAACTTAGGCTTAAAAATATGACGTTAGAGGGCAAAAACCTGAAACATCCCCCGAACAGCCCCATGAGAGGTACCGTCAACTCGCACTGGACCAGTGTAACTCGTAGGAACTGAACGCATGATCACGGGACTCCCAGCTCAAGAATATGAGGCTAATTTCAGTATATCAGGACTTAGGCTTAAAAATATGGCATTAGAGGGCGAAACCCTGAAACAGCCTTTGAACGGCCCTGTGAGAGGCACCGATACCTCACATGGGACCAATGTAGCTCATATGAACATACCGCATGATTACGGGACTCCCGATTTGATAATACGAGGATAATTTTCATATATCAAGATTTAGGCTTAAAAATGGCGTTAGAGGGCAAAAACCTAAAATAGCCCCCGAACAGCCCAATGAGAGGCACCAACGCCTCACACGGGACCAATGTTACTCGTAGGAACTAACCGCGCGATCACGGGACTCCCAATTTGAGAATATGAGGATAATTTGCATATATCAGGACTTAGGCTTAAAAACATGGCGTTATAGGGCGAAAACCCGAAACAACCCCCGATCGGCCCCGTGAGAGGCACTAACACCTTGCACGAGACCAATGTAACTCTTAGGAACTGAACGCATGATCGCAGGACCCCCAGTTTGAGAATACGAGGATAATTTTCATATATCAAGACTTAGGCTTAAAAATATGGCGTTAGAGGGCGAAAATGTGAAATAACCCCGAACGGCCCCGTGAGAGGCACCGACACCTCGCACAGGACCAATGCAACTCGTAGGAACTGACCTCGCTATCACGGGAATTTCGATTTGAGAATATGAGGATAATTTTAATATATCAGGATTAGGCTTAAAAACATGGCGTTAGAGGGTAAAAACCCAAAACAGCCTCCAAACGGACACATGAGAGGCACCAACACCTCGCACGAGACCAATGTAACTCATAGGAACTAACCACGCGCTCACCGAACTCCCGATTTGAGAATGCAATGACAATTTCAAAACATCTAGACTTTGGCTTAAAAACATGACGTTAGAGGGCGAAAACTCAAAATATCCCTCGAACGGCCCTGTGAGAGGCACCAACACCTCGCACTGGACCAGTGTAACTCGTTAGAACTGACCACGTGATCACGAGACTCCTGGTTTGAAAATATGAGGATAATTTTAATATATCGGGACTTAGGCTTCAAAACATGCTGTTATAGGATGAAAACACGAAACAACCCTCGAACAGCCACATAAGAGGCACCAACACCTCATACGGGACCAATGTGACTCATAGGAAATGATCGCGCGCACATCGAACTCCCGGTTTGAGAATATTATGATAATTTGAAAATATCTAGATTTGGGCTTAAAAATACGGTGTTAGAGGGTGACACCTCGAAACAGCCCCGTGAAAGGTACCGACACTACGCACGGGACTAATGTAACTCGTAGGAACTCATCGTGCTATCACGGGACTCCCAGTTTGGGAATACAACGATAATTTGCATATATTAGGACTTGGGTTTAAAAACATGGCATTAGAGGACTAAAACTCGAAACAACCCCCAAATCGCCACGTGAGAGGCACCGACTTGTCGTACGGGACCAATGTAACTCGTAGGAACTGACTATGCCATCACGGGATTCCTAGTTTAGAATACGAGGATAATTTTAAAATATCAGGATTTAAGCTTAAAAATATGCCGTTAAACGACGAAAACCTGAAATAGCCCCCGAACGACCCCATGAGAGGCACCAACACCTCGTACGAGACCAATGTAATTCGTAGGAACTGACCGAACGATAACGGGACTCTCAGTTTGAGAATATGAGGGTAATTTGAAAATATTAGGACTTAGGTTTAAAAACATGGCCTTAGACGATGAAAACTCGAAACAGCCCCCGAACGGCCCCATAAGAGGCACCAACACCTCATACGGGACCAAAGTAACTCGTAGGAACTGATCGAGAGATCACGGGACTCTCGGTTTGAGAATACGAGGATAATTTGAAAATATTAGGAATTGGGCTTAAAAACATGGCGTTGGAGGGTAAAAAATCGAAACAACCATTGAACTGCCTTGTAAGAGGCACCAACACCTCGCACGAGACTAATGTAACTCGTAGGAACTGATCGCATGACCACGGGACTCTCGATTTGAGAATACGAGGATGCTTTAAAAATAACAGGACTTAGGCTTAAAAATATAGAGTTAGAGGGCAAAAAATCGAAACATCCTCCAAACGTCCCAATGAGAGGGACCAACACCTCGCACGAAACCAGTGTAACTCGTAGGAACAGACCACGTGACCACGGGACTCCCAGTTTGAGAATAAGAGAATAATTTGCATATATCTGTACTAAGGCTTAAAAACATGGTGTTAGAGGGTAAAAATCTGAAATAGCAGCCCAAAAGCCCTGTGAGAGGTATCACAACTCGCAGGGGACCAATGTAACTCGTAGGAACTGACTGCATGATCACAGGACTCCCAGTTCGAGAATATGAGGATAATTTTAATATATTAGGACTTAGGCTTAAAAACATGGCGTTAGAGGGCGAAACCCCGAAACATCCCCTGAACGGCCCCGTGAGAGGCACCGATATCTCGCACGGGACCAATGTAGCTCGTATGAACAGACCGCGTGACTATGGGACTCTCGGTTTGATAATACAAGGATAATTTGCATATATCGTGATTTAGGCTTAAAAATGGCATTAGAGGGCGAAAACCCGAAATAGCCCCTGAACAACCCAGTGAGAGGCACCAACGCCTCGCACGGGACCACTGTTACTCGTAGGAACTAACTCGGCAATCAAGGGACTCCCAGTTTAATAATACGAGGATAATTTTCATATATTAGGACTTAGGCTTAAAAACATGGCGTCAGAGGGCGAAAACTCAAAACAGCCCTCGAACGGCCACATGAGAGGCACCAACACCTCGTAAGGGACCAATGTAACTAGTAGAAACTTATCGCATGACCACGGGACTCCCAGTTTGAGAATACGAGAATAATTTGCATATATCAGGAATTAAGCTTAAAAATATGGTGTTAGAGGGCAAAAATCTGAAATAGCCCCCTAAAAACCCTATGAGAGGTATCGACAACTCGCAGAGGACCAATGTAACTCGTAGAAACTGACTGCATGATCACATGACTCCCAATTCGAGAATATGAGGATAATTTTAATATATTAGGACTTAGGCTTAAAAATATGGCGTTAGAGGGCGAAACCCCGAAACAGCCCCTGAACGGCCCCGTGAGAGGCACCGATATCTCGCATGGGACTAATGTAGCTCGTATAAACAGACCATGTGATTATGGTACTCTCGGTTTGATAATACGAGGATAATTTGCATATATCATGATTTAGGCTTAAAAAATGGCATTAGAGGGCGAAAACCCGAAATATCCCCCGAACAGCCCAGTGAGAGGCACCAACGCCTCGCACGGGACCACTATTACTCGTAGGAACTAACCGAGCGATCAAGGGACTCCCAGTTTGAGAATACAAGGATAATTTGCATATATTAGGTCTTAGGCTTAAAAACATGGCGTCAGAGGGCGAAAACTCGAAACAGCCCTCGAACGGCCACATGAGAGGCACCAACACCTTGTACGGGACCAATGTAACTCGTAGGAACTTATCGTACTACCACGGGACTCCCAGTTTGAGAATACGAGAATAATTTGCATGTATCAGGACTTAGGCTTAAAAACATGGCGTTAGAGGGCAAAATCTGAAACAACCCCCGGACGGCCCCGTAAGAGGCATCGACACCTCGCACAACACCAATGTAACTCGTAGGGAAATGATTGCATGATCACGGGACTACTTGTTTGATAATACGAGGATAATTTTAATATATCACGACTTAGGCTTAAAAATATGGCATTAGAGGGTGAAAATTAGAAATAGCCCCCAAACGGCCACGTGAAAGGAACCAACACCTTGCACGGTGTTGGACCAATGTAACTTGTAGGAACTGACCGCGCGCTCATCGGACTCTCAATTTTAGAATACGACCATAATTTGAAAATAACTAGATTTGGGCATAAAAACTTGGCGTTAGAGGGTGAAAATCCAAAACAGCCCTCGAACGGCCCCATGAGAGGCACCAACACCTCGCACGGGACTAATGTAACTCGTAGGAACTGACCACATGATCACGGGAATCATGATTTGAGAATACGATAATAGTTTGTAAATATCAAGGCTTAGGCTTAAAAACATGGTGTTTGACGGCGAAAACTCAAAACAGGCCCCGAACGACCTCATGAGAGGCTCTAATACGTCGCATAGGACCAATGTAACTCGTAGGAACCGACCGCGTGGCCACCGTACTCCCAGTTTGAGAATACAAGGATAATTTGCATATATCAAGATTTATGCCGAAAAACACAACATTAGAGGGCAAAAACTCGAAACAGCCCCCGAATGGCCCCGTGAGAGAAACCAACACCTCGTACGGGACCAATGTAAATCGTAGGAACTGACCGTGTGGGACTCCTAGTTTGAGAATATGAGGATAATTTGCATATATAAATATTTACGCTTAAAAACATGGCGTTAGAGGGTGAAAATCCAAAGCAGCCCCCGAACGACCCCGTAAGAGGCACCAACACCTCGCACGAGACCAATGTAACTCATAGGAACTGACCGTTCGATCATGGGACTCCCGATTTGAGAATACAAGGATAATTTTAAAATATCAGGACTTAGGCTTAAAAACATGGCGTTAGACGACGAAAACCCAAAACAGCCCCCGAACGGCCCCATGAGAGGCACAAACCCCCCGTACGGGACCAATTTAACTCGTAGAAATGACCGTGCGATCACGAGACTCTGGTTTGAGTATACGAGGATAATTTCAAAATATCAAGACTTAGACTTCGAAACATGGCGTTAGAGGGAGAAAACTTGAAATAGCCCCCGAACGGACCCGTGAGAGGCACCAACACCTCGCACGGGACCAATGTAACTCGTAGGAACTGATATGTTGATAATTATAACTCGTATATGCAATTTTTTTGCTTGAATATGATTTTTTTAAAATTACTTGATTGCTGATATCATTATTTTTGTATCCTATAATTGCAGGATAACATTGTATCGTTTACTTTTTTGCATGTGGAACACATGAAGAAGACAATGGTTTACAAGATGGAGATTTTTATATAATGTTGCTGACATTCAGGATTATATTTTTTATATGTTTCGGCCGTGCGTAATTTTATAGTTTTATTGTTTAGTTTTATGGCCGTGCTTGCTTTTATAATTTGATTGTTAAATTTTATGTCCGTGCAGGCTTTATAATAAATAGTTTTTATATTTACAGTTTTTGGAATGTCCAGAAAATAGGGAAAACTCTGACCAATTTTTTTTGGTCTGTGAATTATTAATACTTATAATATTTTTAAGTTTGTACATATATTAGTTTATTAACAACGTTCCAGATTAGCAATTTGTGATTTTTTTTATTGTTTTGCCAATAATAAATATTTGTAACACCTAGTGCGCGTCCAAAGTTACACATAGCAACCGACCGCGCAGTCATGGGACCCCTAATTTTAGGATTGGACCTAAAATATATATATATTTTTATTATAGTTAAATATGGTCATGGACTTTGTCCATGAATTTTTTTATTTTTTCCATTGCGCTTAAAAATGGTCGTGACTAAAGTCCATGACCCCCAATCGTGACAAAAAATGTTTTTCCATTGCGGTATGGGTCACGGACTTTGGCTGCGACCATTTTTCGTCACGATTGGGGGTCACAGACTTTGTCCGCGACCATTTTTTTTCATCGCGGTGTGGGTCATGGACTTTGGCCGCCACCATTTTTCATCACGGTTGGGGGTCACGGATTTTGGCCGCGACCATTTTTTTTCTTTTTTTTTATCACGATGTGGGTCACGGACTTTGGCCGCGACCATTTTTTCCCATCGCGGTGTGGCTCACGGCCGAAGTTTGCAACCCCTTGGGGCCGTGACCCCAGATTGGTCACGGACTTGTGCCGTGACCCACAAAATTGGTCGCGCCTAAAATGGTCACAGCCGAAGTCCGCAACCCACAGTCTTGGTTAGGGATTTTGGTCGTGACCATTCGCCAGTTTTGGTGTAGTGATTTCCCGTACTCCTTCTAATGTCTACATAATAGAATGTGCATCAACAATCGCATGGTTTCGAACATGGGTTCATATTTAGTTCTCACATAAAAGGTAAATATAATTACTTTTACGTGAGTATGGTACATCATAAGGGGTCCATTAAAGCGTATCAATTATCCCAAGTTATTTACAATATTCTCATATCGGTTATTATAACATGAATAAGAATCTCTCAACAATTCTCATCGATTTGGAGCATACATATCAAAAGTAGTACTCCTAAAGCATAAGGTACAACCCAACTGAGCAATTGAACTTTCAGAATATCTTACTTCTAAATAGATTTCACATCGTTTATTCTCGTATCGCAGATTATCAAATTCTACCTATAGGGTTCAATTTTAAAATTGTCATTTCATGCGTTGGGGTCAACAATTAATTTTGTCAAACTAATATGCTCGACATGAAATTTAGGTATATACAACCATTCAGATTCATCTAATATCACATAAATTCGAATTGCACACTTTTCTAAAGGTCACTAGGTCAATAATTAATATTTGCAAATTAATAGGCTTGACATGAATTTTTAGGTCCATAGCACTACTTCAATTCACCTAACATCACATAAATTAGAATTGCACATTTTTATAAGGGTCACTAATAAATTTTATCACAAAAATTTAGTTTAGGTGAAATCAACAATTACACACACAAAAGGAGCGGAGTAGAAAATTACTTGCTTGGTAAAACGTCTAGAAATTTCTTTCCTAGCTGGTGGAAAAAATTAAAGGGCCCAAAAGAATTAAAGGGCTTGTAATTTAAATATCTAATTTTTCCTTTCTTATTTTATTTGGCAAATAACTGAATGGACCCAATTCATATTTGTCCACTTACGTTAATTCAAATAATTTAAATCAATTGATAATTTTAAATAGGATTTTGATTTTAATCTTTCAAATTAAACCAACATAACTATCATCATTAAATTCAATAATTTACCCCCTTTAATTCTTGTTTACTTACTAACACGCAAGTTATAAAAAAATTCACAATTCTTACTAAGCATTTTATTAATTATTTAATTAACTCTTGATTGAATACATTCTTCGAAAAAGGGGTATTATAGTAATTATTTTCGTCGTCATATCCACCTGATCAGATAGTGGATGTTGCTCCCTAGCGATAAAATCTGTCATCACATTCTAATCCAAGTATTTAGACCTGTTACCTTCACGTTTCGAACCCAAATCCAATCGCCTAGGTTTACTAACTAACTGTGACACTGGGGCCGAGCAGATTAACTAGGTCGTCCATGCTGATAACTTAGAAAATCCCATAATTACAAGTAAAAAATCCAGGTTTCCTCTTCTGATTGGTCCACGTTCCATACCATATTTATGGTATAACCGTTGTGGTAGATTTGACCATGTTGAAGACTTGAGATCATATTAACAACAAGACTTTTGTTTGTTTATTTTTAGAATTTAAAGAAAGTGCATCATGAAAAATTCCATAACAATAATACACTGTCTATCATGTTATATTCCTCCAATCATTTGAATACTTCGACAGATGACTCTGAAGAACCTACCGAGTTTCAAAATGCCCTAAATGATAACCCCAAACCGAAGAAACTTTTAGTCTCTTTAGAGAATTAAACCTTTAATTACTATATGTTTATATTCCACATTGTTTTCTTATTTGGATGTGTAATTGATGTTTACATAATGTTTGATGGGTAGCAAATGTTTACATAATGTTTGAAGTGTAATTGATGTTTGAATAATGTTTTGAATACCATATTGTGTTTAATAAGCTTTTACATTTGAATACCATAATGGAAAATTGATGTTTACATAATGATTGATGTGAAGACTAATGTTTTGAATATCGTTTCTTTAATATTTTATATAAATGTAAACTCATGCATATTATTCTTAAATATAGCAAATGGAAAATTAGTAGGCATTTGGGAGTCAAAATTCAACATCCACTCAAGCTGGTTCTAGCCCTAACACACTTTTAGCCGTGAATCCTCGGATAGAGGTTACTTTTAATCCTCATGGTATGATTGAAGATGGCAAAACTCCTTTCAGGAAGCGATGCTTAATACTGTTGAAATCCAAGATCGACATTGCTTATGACAAATGGGATGAAGTGGAGCCCACAAAAAAGGATGATATATATGGGATGCTTTTGAAAGAATTAAGTAATTTCAGTTGATAGGAAGACTTAGGTAATGAGCAATATGGGAGCCCAATTGAAGACGTGGAGAAAGAATATACGTACAAGTATTTTAAAGGAATGGATAACATTGGGATAAAAGCCTAAAAAGATAAGGATCCAACAAAAGACAAAATGCCTCTTAGTGAGTGGAAAAATTTATCATGTGAGAAGGTTCTACAGTTCTCAGTCAAGGATGGTCACAAATAAAAAGTCTATTTTTATATTTTTCAGTTTTAAAGAACAAAACCTTAAACAAATTAAACACAATAAAACTTGTTCACCAAATTGAACCGTTTGTTGTGAAAAATTGATTTATCCAATTTTATCTTTTTAACCTAAAACATGAATATAGGTGATAAAGAAGATAAAATAATAATTCATCCACAACACGCCGATGTACAAGGAAAACCACAAAGGGAAAAACCTCGGACGGATCAGCCAAACAGATCACTATGATAAGGTTTTACAAAGACTAGACAATAGGCTTACTCAATGACTAATCTCCCTCGTAAGCCTTGATGCTTTTCTGTCTTCAACCTCTCCTCCATAGTACAACGTAGGAGTCCACCCACACAAGCTGAAATAACGCACGAATCCATACAGGCCTTGGTATCCACCAACGAGGCTCAACAACACTGCTTCATCACCATAACAGTGCACTGTAAATAGTAAGTATGAAGCTCACTGCAATAAATAAGTCCTCTCAAGATGAAGACAAACATTGGTGCACAACACAAAGATCTTAAAGCATATGAATATTTAAACTTGGATCTTTAACCTCAAAGGGTGAAAGTAGAGTTTTTGAACTTTGGTAAACAGGTAAGGAATTGATTTTAGCTAAAAGTTCTTAAAAAATTTGAGTTCAACACGCTTTAAATAGAGAAAACACAAATTTTGAGGCGACAAACTCATTTGAATAAAAATTCTTAGTTCGTTTGAATGAAAGGCCCATTTCATTATGACGAATCTTATGTTTGTTCGAACAAAGAGGCTTTCTCATTCAAACGGACTTCCAATGAGCTTCCTTTTGTTGATTAAAAATGCTCATTTAATGTTTATTAGATGCATGTTCGAGCGAGGTACTGAAGTTCATTTAAATGAGGTATAACCTTCATTCTAACGAGATATGTTTCTCGTTCTAATGAGATCCAGACTTCGTTATAACAAAGTTCCAACTTCGTTTTAACGAGCTTCAGATAAATAAAAATTCATTAGAAATAATTTCAAAAATAGTTCCAAACATTTTTTTCTTAAAAAAAAAACCCATAAATATATCAAAGGATCATTTTCAAAATGCATCCATGCCTTACGAGATCCTTTAGAAACTCGAAGATAAAATTGGCACGAAAAATACGGCATGATGTATATCCAACTTTGAAGCTTGGCCGCTATGTCTTCATAAACATGTCATAGGCTTACAAGATCAATAATACAAAACTTATCCTATGAATAAAATGTTTTGACCGAAATTAAACCGATTACAAATAAATTCAATCGATTGGAAATTTATCCTTACATCATGAGCGAATCATGAGAAGCCTTAATGAATCAAATTAAACAAGCCGAATCAACATACCTAAAAAATGAATGTTCATTATCTCGGTCGATTGTCATATGCTGAGAAATAGGTGGATTTGGTATGTACGTAAGAATTTTATATATAGCAATGTATATGTGACATGGTTAGACTATTAATTTATTTTTTTGTCGAATAAACTTAAATGAGGGGTTGACCGGTCTGATGTTTTCATCGAATCAAGGAAGCAAAAAGGTGGGGGTTTTCACCCTGCAATAGCTGAAGACATGGTGAGTTTATTACTTTAATTGAAATTTTAGACATCTCTCAAGAATAATGTTTTCAAAAAAGTTGATTTGATGTTTTTAATAATGTTATAGAAAAAATTGGTTGAGCTAAGAAGCATTCACATTTCTAACAGTGAAACTACTCTAGAGATACATGCATTATTCAAGCTGAAAGGGAAAGACAACAGAGGGAGGACCCATAGTGTCGGCCATGTGTTTAAAAGTAAATTAAAATCCATAGGTCCATTAGTCTCAGATAGTAGTGACAAAATGGACCCCAAATAATAAATTATCCCATACATTCAAATATGGGGACCGTATTTAAAACTTATGAGTCATATATAAAGCCCATTAATAAAAAAATCTAGATAAAATATATAGTACATATTTAAAAGTTATGAGTAAAATATGTTTTTTTATATTTACTTGGAATTGTAACACTTACTTGGATAGAAATAAATAGGTTGACCCAATCCACATTTGGTCCGCCCATATTTGGCCCAACCCATATTTAGCCCGCCCATATTTGACCCGACCCATAATTTTGCCATTACTAGTCTCAGAGCTCAAGAGAGAGAAGATGCAGGATGAAAAATAAGAGAAGGATATGGAATTCATCAAATCATCCCTTTGTTTTTATATTCACGAATTTGAAATGAGTGGACACCAATTCCTACCGATTCTTCAAGTCTCGAATTCTGTGCAATTTCCAACCCACCAGTGTCATCACAATAATATCCGACCAATATTAGTTCTTCATCACAAAAAACCGACTCGACCGACTCCTCCCAGTATCCTTCTAACATTTTGACTCCAACATTATCATCATCGTGACCGAGTTGTGAGATATATAATTTGGAGAACAAAACTAATATTGCACCATGAGAGAGATTATTGGTGAAAAAAAACCCAGAGATGTTAATTTACATGCATAAATGGAATATGAACACAAAGTTTACGTTGCTAATGTCATTCCTGGAGAAGAGCATCATGGCTTGTATCTTCACAACCAAGGGGGAGCCATAACAATTAAGGAAGTGGATGGTGGTTGGGTAGTTTGGCCTATGATTTTACTTTGGACAATCCATTCGAAATAATTATTTCAGAAAATGTGTAGTAATTTTGCTTGAATAATATGTTATAATTTCAATTTAAGAATTTGTAATATTCTCATTTGAATGATTGTAGAAATTTTGGTTAAACAATGTTAATTTTGTTTGAATGTTTGAGGAATATGTAGTAAGTTCGTTTAATAGTCGTTATTTTTATATGCTTTTTGTTAATTTCCTCATTGATAATACTTTTCCATATTTGAAATGAAGATTTGAGTTATATTTTTTTTTGTGTGTGTCTGCGCGCGAGCGCACGAGGGAGTGGGGGGATTGTTTGAACAAATTCATAGTTCACTGAACAGATACAAATGTCATTGAACACTCCATCCATATCTGTTATGTCTACTATTTAATTAGTAAATAGTATATAATTATTAATGAAATAATTATTACAGAATTAAAACGAAATTACAAAAAAAGAGAATTACTTACTTGGTAGAACAGAAGTATATTACAGAGGAATAAGAAATGGAATTCGAGTCCTGTTTGATACCACAGTTTCCTTAAGAAAATTTTATTCCCTTCCAAGTGCTGTAGATTAACGGATAATTATCTCCCAAGATAGTACGGATTTCGAATTAATTCACGTAGCACAACAATGAATGAATCCCATTGAACACAAATCTGAGTATTTACCCAACCTGACGAAGAGTAATCAAATGAAATGAATGCAGGAACCCATAATTTATAAATAACTTTTTTTTTAGTTGGAAGAAAATAGGAGAGGGAAATTTTCCATTATTTTAAAAGTGGAGGGAAGCATTTGTATTTATAGTAAAGCAAGTGACAGCTCAAAATAATTGTCAAAATAGTTAAACGAATTTAACTGTTGACTCTTGGCAATAACAACCAACAGTTTATTAATTAATTAATTAATTTTGTAATTAATTAATAACTAAAGCCCACAAAGTTAATTTAAATTGGACCAAAAATTTAAGAGATCATAAGCCCAAGCCCGAACCGAGATGACCGACCCGACGGACGGTATACGCACGCACGTGTGGGCTTTTGGGCCAAGCCCAACACATGCAAAGTGTAGGCCATCTCCCCTTCAAAGAGTTGGGATATCCCAAGGCATCCAAGCCTTAGTCCATACTTGGGGTGTTATTAACTCACTAATTTTCCACTACTCTTTCAATGTGGGACAAGAGTTAAAACATACCCAATTCATTAACTTTCATTATTTTTTGAGTCACTTTGGGGACACGCATATCATTCATAACTTAATGGAATTGGACATGTGAATATACTACCTTAATCTCCTTATGGAGGAGAACGCATTCGTATATGGTCCCATAATTATCGTGGTGTGGGTCCCACCTAAATTTGAGCTCAAAGTTGCTTAAAATTCTATCTCGGAAATTTTGGGCAGCTTTTAAGTATTCACATTAAGTCCCATTTTTCCAACAATCCCCCACATCAATGATATATTACTATAAATAAAACGGAATAGATGCAGACACAGGTTGAGTAAAACTGAAGATTTATTGCATCGGGGAAGTAGCCTAGTGGCCTTGAACTTCCTAGGTGATATACCATCGGATTTACTTGGTTAATCAGTATACTTCATGTCTTTGAACCGTCAACCATTTTTATAAACCTAGACAACAGTATTCACACAATAATTCTTCAACACAGTTGGTTCTCACGTTTGTGTTCATTTTGTCCATGAACACCACTTGGTTCCGTGAGTATTTTAGAGAATTTGCCTTTCATTATTCTCATAAAAGTAACCCCCTTCTTACTCACGTAGGTGACTTCCATAAACAGCATCCGATAATACCCCACTTAGACATACTAAGAAATGGATGTCATTAAAAGCATAACTTATCCTAATTTCGTAATAGATGTGCATTATCTCATATTTGGAATGGATAGGATTAAATATTCTCCAGTGCTTACTGAATACAATATAGTTCGGTTTTCCCATTGAACCTAGATCTTGGGATCTCCAATCAGCTAGGTTGGGTTGCCAATATATTGATTCTTATTTATTTATAGGATTTAGATCCATTCCTCTCGATGATCTTTCAATTTGCTCTCGATTTAGAACTTTCGTTAGTGAATCCGCTATATTATCTTTTTTACTTTACTTAGTCAATTGAGATAATTGTCTGATGGTATTATGTCTACGACGATTATTTCGTGACTTCTCGTTATACATGTGATTTTGTGCCCTTCCAATCGCCGATTGAATATCGTAATGTATACATATTGCGGGCACAGGTTTTGACCAATTTGGAACATCCTCTATGAAATTTCGAAGCTATTCAGATTCTTCTCCAGCTTTGTCTAGTGCAAGGAATTCGGATTCCATTGTCGATCTAGCAATGCACGTTTGTTTCAAGGATTTCCAAGATACGGCTGCACCTCAATGGGTAAACACATATCCCCTCATAGACTTGGAGTCTTCATCTCAATGTCCTTCAAGAGCAGCTGGATATCTTGAGTAGTGTAGTCCATAGTTTTGAGTATCTTTAAAATAACCCAAAACTCTCAATATTGCCTTCCAGTGATCTCTTCCTGGATTACTCCTAAATCGACTTAGCTTACTTATTGAGTATGCTATGTCCGATCGTGTACAATTCATGATATACATTAAACTTTCGCTAATACGAGAGTACTGTAGTTGAGATATGCTTTCACCATTATTTCTTGCTAGATGTAAATTTACATCTACCGGTGTCTTAGTAGGACTGATATCATACTTCTTGAATTTTTTAAGTACTTTCTATATATAATGAGATTGAGATAATATAAGTCCATCCGATGTTTTAGAAATTTTAATTCCTAATATAACATCGACAATACCCAAATCTTTCATGTCAAATTGACTACTCAACATTTGTTTTGTAGTTTTGACAATTTCCAGGTCATTACCCATGATAAGCATATCATCAACATAGAGGCACACAATGACAAATCCATTTTGGATGTATTTAAAATAAACACATTTATCGCATTCATTAATTTTGAAGCCATTTGATAACAATGCATTATCAATTTTTTCATGCCATTGCTTAGGTGCTTGTTTCAATCCGTAGAGTGATTTAACAAGCTTACATACTTTTCCTTCTTGTCCGGGATCCTTGAACCCTTTAGGTTGCTCCATATAAATTTCCTCATCAAGTTCACCTTTTAAGAGCGCGATTTTTACATCCATTTGATGCATTTCAAGTTCTTTAATAGCAGCTATTGCTATTAACATCCGAATGGACGTAATTCTTGTTGCCAGTGAATATGTGTCGAAGTAATCCAACCCTTCCTTTTTCCTATAACCTTTAGCTACAAGTCTAGCTTTATATTTATCGATTGATCCATCATCCTTCAACTTTTTTTTAAAGATCCATTTATAACCTAACGGTTTTGAACCTGGTGGAAGATCCACTAGTTTCCATGTGTGATTTTTTAATATGGATTCAATTTCACTATTAATTACTTCTTTCCACTTATAAGCATCGGGTACGGATATAACTTCTTTGTACTATTGAGGTTCATTTTCTAAAAGATATGTTAGAAAATTCGAACAGAAAGAAGTCGAGGTTGTTGCTCTTTTACTACATCTTGGTTCATTCTCTATTATTTCAATAAGTTGAGGATTATGACTTGTAGTAGCTTGATTTGTCCTATTAGAAGGACTAGATTGTTGGGTCATGTTATACGGGAATTCATTTTCAAAAAATGAAGCATCCCTCGATTCAATAACCGTATTTACACGAATATCCAAAATCTCAAATTTACAAACTAAGAAACGATATGCACTTCTATTAGTAGCATAACCTATGAATACATAGTCAACGGTTTTTGGTCCTATTTTTACCTTTTTAGGTTTTGGAACCATCACTTTGGCTAAGCACACCCACACTCGTAAATATTTATAGCAAGGTCTTCGACCTTTCCATAACTCATAAGGCGTTTTATGAGTTTTCTTGTGTGGTACTATGTCAAGAATATAATTAGAAGATAATAAGGCTCCCCCCCACAAGTTCTGTGGAGCTTCTGAACTTATTAACATAAAGTTCATCATTTCCTTCAATGTAAGGTTTTTGCGTTCAGCAATGCCATCCGATTGAGGAGAATAAGGAGCGGTGGTTTGATGAATAATTCCATTTTCGGAACAAAATTCCTCAAATGGATATTCAAATTCACCTCCTCTATCACTCCTAATAGCCTTTATCTTTTGTCTTCATTGGTTCTCAACTTCATTCATATATTGTTTGAATGCATTAATAGCCTCATCTTTACTATTTAATAAATATACATAGCAATATTTTGTGCAATCGCCAATCGTCTATAAAAGTAATAAAGTACTTTTTCCCACCCCTAGTTTGTACAAATTTTCAACCACAAATATCCGTGTTAATTGCGTAGTAAAGAACTGACTTGGAGTCAATCATTTTTAAGTCTAGAAAACAGCCCACGATGAATTAGACTAAATTATTAAACACTATTTTATATTAGTCTAAGTTAAACAAGAAAAAATATGTGTCACACTGTTTTTAATATTAAAAAAAAAATTCCGTACGAAACATAATTATAATTTTAACATTAAAACTCTCATATAAAAAGATTTAACAAAATTTACAAATAAATTTTGTATTTTCTATAACAGAATATATAAAAAGTGTATAAATCAATTTTCTGTAACACTGACTGTTTTATTAAATTTCTGTAATAAAATAATGTTTTAATATAAATTTTCTCTAAAACAGATTTATTTTATACAAATAAAATTCTGTAATTAAAAAAAATTTATGTACACTACAAACACTAGAACAAAAATCAAATTGTCTTAAGATTTTTATGTCTACTATTTAATTCGTAAATAACACATAATTATTAATGAAATAATTATTACAAAATTAAAACGAAATTATAGAAAATGAGAATTACTTACTTGGTACAACAGAAGTATATTACAGAAGAATAAGAAATTGAATCCGAGCCCCGTGTGATACCATAGTTTCCATAAGACAATTTTATTTCCTCCCAAGTGTTCTAGGTTAACGAATAAATGTCTCCCAAGATAGAACGAATTTCAAATTAATTCATGTAGCACAGTAATGAATCAATCCCATCGAACAAAAATCAATGTATTTACTCAACCAAATAGTATGACTAACAGTAATAAAATGAAATGAATGCAGGAGCCCAGAATTTATGAATAACAGTTTTTCTGGTAGGAAGAAAATAGGAGAGGGGAATTTTTCATTAGTTTAAAAATGGAGGGAAGCATTTGTAATTATAATAAAGCAAGTATCTGTTCAAAATAACTCTCAAAACAGTTAAAAACTGCCAACAGTTTGTTAATTAATTAATTAATTTTGTAATTAATTAATAATTAAAGCACAGAAATTTAATTTAAATCGGACAAAAAATTTAAGAGATTACAAGCCCAAGCCCAAGACCGAACCGAACCGAGCCGACCGGACGGACGGACGGCGTGCGCGCGTGTGTGGGATGTTGGGCCAATCCCAACACATACATAGTGTCGGCCATCACCCCTTCAAAGAGTTGGGATACCCCAAGGCATCTAATCCTTAGTCCATACTTGAGGTGTTTTTAACTCACAAATTTTCCACTACTCTTCCAATGTGGGACAAGAGTTAAAACATACCCAATTCATTAACTTCAATTATTTTTTGAGTCACTTTGGAGACATATATATCATTCATAACTTAATGAAATTGTACATGTGAATATACTAGATTAATCTCCTTGCAGAGGAGAACGCGTTCATATATGGTCCCACAATTATCGTGGTGTGGGTCCCACCTAAATTTGAGCTCAAATTTGCTCAAAATTCTGTCCAGGAAATTCTGGGCAGCTTTTCAGTATTCACATTAAGTCCCATTTTTCCAACAATCCTCCACATGAATTATATATTACTATAAATAAAACAGAACATATGCTAATGCAGATGCACACACACGTTAAGTAAAACTAAATATTTATTGTATCGGAGAAGTAGCCTAGTGACCTTGAACTTTCCTTAGTGATGTACCATCGGATTTACATGGTTAATCAATAGACTTCATGTCTTTGAACCGTCAACCTTTTTTTGTAAACCTAGACAACAGTATTCACACGATAATTCTTCTACACAGTTGGTTCTCACGTTTGTGTTCATTTTGGACATGAACACCACTTGGTTCCGTGAGTATTTTAGAGATTTTCCTTTGATTATTATCATCGAAGTGCCCCCCTTCTTACTCACGTACGTGACTTCTGTAAAGAGTATCTTGCAATACCCCACTTAGACATACTAAGATATGGATGACATTAAAAGCATAACTTATCCTAGTTTCGCGACAGATGTGCACTGTCTCATCTTTGGAATGGATAAGAATAAATATCCTCCAGTGCTTACTGAATACAATGTAGTTCGGTTTGCCCATTGATCCTAGATCTCGGGATCTCCAGTCGGCTAGGTTGGGTTGCCACTATATTGATTCTTATTTATTTATAGGCTTTAGACCCATTCCTATCGACGATCTTTCAACTTGCTCTCGGTTTAAACCTTTCATTAGTGGATCCGCTATATTATCTTTTGACTTTACATAGTCAATTGAGATAATTCCGTTTGAGAGAAGTTATCTACCGGTATTATGTCTACGGCGAATATGTCATGACTTTTCGTTATACATGTGATTCGGTTCCCTACCAATCGTCGATTGACTATCACAATGTATACATATTGCGGGCACAAGTTTCTACCAATTTGGAACATCCTCTAAAAAATTTCAAAGCCATTCAGATTCTTCTACAACTTTGTCTAGTGCAATGAATTCGGATTCCATTGTCGATCTAGCAATGCACGTTTATTTTCAGGATTTCCAAGATACGGCTACACCTCCAAGGGTAAACACATACCCACTCGTAGACTTGGAGTCTTTTGTATTAGATATCCAATTTGTATCGTAATATCCTTTAAGAACATCTGGATATGTTGCATAGTGCAATCCATAGTTTTGAGTATATTTCAAATAACCCAAAACTCTCAATATTACCTTCTAGTGACCTCTCCTTGGATTACTCGTAAATCGACTTAGCTTACTTATTGAGTATGCTATGTCCGATCGTGTACATTTCATGATATACATTAAACTTTCGATAATATGAGAGTACTCTAGTTGAGATATGCTTTCACCATTATTTCTTGCTAGATGTAAATTTACATCTACCGGTGTCTTGGTAGGACGGATATCATACTTCTTGAATTTTTCAAGTACTTTCTCTATATAATGAGATTGAGATAATATAAGTCCATCCAATGTTTTAGAAATTTTAATTCCTAAAATAACATCGGCAATACACAAATCTTTCATGTCAAATCGACTACTCAACATTAGTTTTGTAGTTTTGACAATTTCCAGGCTACTACCCATGATAAGCATATCATCAACATAGAGGCACACAATGACATATCCATTTTGAAAGTATTTAAAATAAACACATTTATCGCATTAATTACTTTTTAAGCCATTTTATAAAATTGCAATATCAAATTTTTCATGCCGTTGATTAGGTGTTTGTTTCAATCTGTAGAGTGATTTAACAAGTTACACACTTTTCCCTCTTGTTCGGGAGCCTTGAACTCTTCAGGTTGCTCCATATAGATTTCCTCATCAAGTTCACCGTTTAAGAATGCGGTTTTTACATCCATTTGATGTATTTGAAGTCCATTAATAATAACTATTGCTATTAACATCCGAATGGACGTAATTCTTGTTACCGGTGAATATGTGTCGAAGTAATCCAACTCTTCATTTTTCCTATAGCCATTAGCTACAAGTCCAACTTTATATTTATCAAATGATCCATCGGCCTTCAACTTCTTTTTGAAGATCCATTTATAACCTAATGGTTTTGAACCTGGTGGAAGATCCACTAGTTCCCATGTGTGATTTTGTAATATGGATTCAATTTCACTATTAATTGCTTCTTTCCAATTAGAAGCATCGGGTAAGGATATTGCTTCTTTGTACGATTGAGGTTCATTTTGTAGCAGATATGTTAGAAAATTCGAACCAAAAGTAGTCGAGGTTCTTACTCTTTTACTACATCTTGGTTCATCCTTTATTGTTCCAATATGTTGATGATTAGCACTTGTAGTAGTTTGATTTGTCCTTTTAGAAGGACCAGATTCCCGGGTCATGTTGTACGGGAATTCATTTTCAAAAAATGAAGTGTCCCTCAATTCAATAATCGTATTTACATGAATATCCAAAATCTCAAATTTACAAACTAAGAAACGATATGCACTACTATTAGTAACATAACCTATGAATACATAGTCAACGGGTTTTTGGTCCTTTTTTTGTCTTTTTAGGTTTAGGAACCATCACTTTGGCTAAGCACCCCCACACTTGCAAATATTTATAGCAAGGTTTTCGACCTTTCCATAACTCATAAGGCGTTTTATGAGTTTTCTTGTGTGGTACTTTGTTAAGAATATGGTAATAAGGCTACCCCCACAAGTTCTGTGGAGCTCCTGAACTTATTAACATAAAGTTCATCATTTCCTTCAATGTACGATTTTTGCGTTCAGCAATGCCATTCGATTGAGGAGAATAAGGATCGGTGGTTTGATGAATAATTCCATTTTCGGAACAAAATTCCTCAAATGGATATTCAAATTCACCTCCTCTATCACTCCTAATAGCCTTTATCTTTTGTCTTAATTGATTCTCAACTTCATTCATATATTGTTTAAATGCATTAATAGCCTCATCTTTACTATTTAATAAATATACATAGCAATATTTTGTGCAATCGCCAATCGTCTATAAAAGTTATAAAGTACTTTTCCCACCCCTAGTTTGTACAAATTTTCAATCATAAATATCGGTGTTAATTGCGTAGTAAAGAACTGACTTGGAGTCAATCATTTTTAAGTCTAGAAAACGGCCCACGATGAATTTCTTCATACCAACGTGTTCAGTTTTATACTTATTCTCTAAAGAAATCCATAATTCTTTTGCTTTTTCATAGTGTTGTAAACGTGATACAATGTCTTGTCCAAGTACGTCAGGATGTAGTTACGGCACAGATAACCATAATGTTTTCATGCTTCAACAGCAGCAACCTTTTCAGTCTCATCGCCTTCTTTCAAAAGTGAACAATCCTCATACACGAACCTTTCCAATTGGAAAGTCATGAGGTAAAAGTACATCTGTCCTTGGCAACGTTTGAAATCAGCCCAGGTAAATTTTTTTGATTTCTCCCCATGTGGCATGGTTACTGGGGAAATAAAAGGAGCATGTGTCACATTCACCATAAGTGGAATGTTCACAGTAGGTGGTGGAACGGTAATTGCATTTTCTGAATCCATTTCTGTTACAAAAACATAATTTTTATCAATGATATTGTGACACCCCGACTAATTAAATACCGGGTAGCTACTCCTTTATTAGATTAATTCAAAATGCCAAGTTGGTTCAGTTAATAGCATCACTGTCGAAAACATTTTAATAATTACTAACCACCTAGTATTTAAAAAGTAAGTGCCAAATTTTAAGTTAAGTCTGATTAACATGCAGTAAAAGATTTAAAGCAAGAATAATACCACCATTCACCATAACGAAATACTAGAATAACCATCACAAGATATAAATAACTCTGGAAGAAAACTCCTCACAACAAATCCCACAACTGAAGTAAGTAACGAAAATACTGAATACTGAACTAATACATGCCAAAGTATGAAAAGCTAAAATGGAAATGTCTCTAATAGAATTTGGGTAACATGCCCTACAACTGAGGAATACTGAATATGGAATCCAAATCATAGAAGCGTCTAAGAGCAAATCCCTGTAGCTTCCACAAACAGCTACAGCTCGTCACCTGAATGAGTATCCTATGCATGGTGTCCTTGTGGCTGGGCACCTAAAATGGTTTTACAAAAAAAATAGATTTGAAAGCAAACGGGTCAGAGCCCGAATGTGGAGATATTTTAAAAACCTGCAAGTGCTTTAAAAACATTTAAAACATTAAATGCAAAGTACATGTTAGGACGTGCACTCACATGAAATTCTCACCTCTCGTCTAACTGTGCACTCCTAACGTAAGTACCCACCTAAAATGACACAAACTACTAGCTAAGTGACATCATATCTAGCTAGACTGTCATAGGTTCTACCCTTATTAATCGGTTCCCATTAACATTATAACGACCACATTTAAATAGGGGCTTAACGTAAATTCAGTTTCCCATAAAAGTAACACAACTCATTATAGATTATCCCTTTTATATTTTCCCAATTTATTCACACAATACCATATGAAAGTTCCCATAATAAAGTGTATATTTTCCACAACATAAATATACAATATAACGAGAACTAACTGCGGTGCACGCATACTCTGCTATCCATCCCGGTACATCACGTACATAAGGATCACATATTCCGAATCTCTCAGGAATAGTTCACAGATAACAACATCACAAATAATGGAGGCGAACACAGTCACATCACATGGGTCACGCACATACCTACGCTCCCAAGATCAGCGGACTTATTAACATCCCAATAAGTCTTTCTCTGACCTATGTTCATCAAGGTAACCAGTCTAAATCCGGGCAACACAAGGATTAGAGGGCCCTAAGCGAGCGCAAACCTCCCGTGATAGCAAGTATGGTAGGTATGTCATACACACAAATCATATACCAATACTAAGTAAACACGCATCTTAGTAATCACCGTAGTTTAATTATAGTACATTTCTCATTCTTGTACCAACATATAGTATTACCCAATTTATATGTTCCCGGTTAATATAATATATTAGGCCGTCAATAGCTCACATCGTATTAGACACTCACGTCCTACTTCATAGTCTCTTTTAGGTTCAAACTACACTACTAGGTTTGACTCCTCATTATATCCCAAACATCCCAAATATACCAATTAATCATCAAGGGAAGGTTATCTCTATGTATACACGAGGTTACGGGACACTCGGGATCAAAACAGGCTAAAAGGCCTAAACTGCCAGCTCGTTAGAAGTCTCGTTCGAACGAGGCTGTTCGAACGAGAGTTCGTTCGAACGAACTGGGCTATCTAATGAGATCTCGTTCGAACGAGATTATCGAACGAAACTGCCCCTCGTTAGAAGCGACTGGTCAACTCGTTAGAAGCTCGTTCGAACGACCTGGGGAGGTCTTCTAACGAACGACCAGTTTCGAGCCCAGATTTCCCTAGTTTCGTTTTTCACCATTTGTATCTCTTCAAACTCATCTAAACATCAAGCCAATGATTGTTTAAGGTCTCTAATCATCCCTAAACGTACCTAGGTCACATACTAACATATTTTAAGAAATCAATTCCTCCTAAACATCATTAAATCCTCAAGTCTCTACACTTTTCCCCAAATTTTCAAGAATATAAACCCTAGAATTTATAATCATGAATTTACCCAATTAAATCCGTTTTAATTTCATCCAATATCTAATATCATCAGAATAATCATCTACCTACCATTCTAGATGCAATTTCTCTTCAAGATTTCAAGTTCTAAGGGTTTTCATAACACTCCAAGAACAATTCAATCTTTATTAAATTCCTACGCATGGAAAAGCATTCTCTGAAATTAAACAAAATTAAATCACTTGCCTTGAGTTTATCTCTGATTTTGATGTTGATTTGATGAAGTTATCTCTCTCTCTCTGCAAAATTTCCTCTCTACAAGCTTTCTTCTCCAAAGGTGGCTATGGTGGCTAGGGTTTTCTTAGGGAAAGTTTTGGAAACCTAATCTAATAACCCCCGTAGCTTACTGGGTCATTAAGGGTTGGTTAGTGGGTTTAGTGGGTCTATTCCCAATCAGATAAAGACTCCTAATTTTCGTCATTATTAATTTCCAAAAATACAATATTACCAAACTACCCTTATAAGATGCCGGTATGGCCTAAAAATACCCCGGGACCCAAACTAAACCCCCGGCTAGTGTTTTCTAACTATCTCGACCCTTCCGGACGCGTTGGCGCACTCAAAACGACCATATGGTTAATAGAATTTAAATTCACTTTTATAAATAAAATAATTATATCCTGACGCGACTGTCACACGCGTCCCAATAAAATGACCAAATTGTCGTATATCAATCTCACGACAAATTTCATAATTCAATATTCATATAACATCATATATACTCAATATAGTCAAATACTAACTCACATCTCGCTAGTATTTTACCCGGATTAATTCCCAATTAATTCTCATTTAATTAATTAATCCCAAAATAAATATTGCCAAAAATACGGGGTATTACATACTTCCCCCCTAATAACTGAATTTCGTCCCGAAATTCGGAACTAGAAAGTACCTGCTAAAAACAACTCTGGATAACGTTCGCACATCTCATCCTCGCGCTCCCATGTGGACTCCTCGACATTGTGATGTCGCCACTGAACACGCACTAACGGAACTATCTTTGACCACAGTTTCTTCTCACTTCGGTCCAAAATAGCAATCGGCCCCTCCTCGTAGGAGCTATCAGGATGTAGATCAATCTCCTCCAAAGCGATGTGAGAATGAGCCAAATCGTCTCTGAGATATTTCCTTAGCGAGGAAATATGAAACTTATCGTGAATCCGGTGTAAATGCTCTGGTAACCCGAGTCTATACGCAACTGGTCCAATCCTCTCAATAATAGGGAACGACCCCACATACCTCGGTGCCAACTTCCCCTTCTTCCTGAAACGCATAATCCCCTTCATAGGAGATACTCTGAGCAAAACCTGGTCCCCCACTTGGAACTCCCTGAAAAACCTCTTCGCATCAGCATAACTCTTCTGCCGGTCTTGAGCTACCCGAATGCGACTCCGAATCAACTCAATCCTTGTCGAAGTATCCTGAATCACTTCCGGCCCAAGTAGTTTGTTGTCCCCCACCTCTAACCAACATGCTGGGGAACGACAAGGCCTACCGTACAATGCCTCAAACGGAGCCATGCCAATAGTGAACTGATAGGAGTTGTTGTAAGCAAACTCCACCAGTGGAAGGTACTGCTCCCATCCACCCCCAAAGTCAATAATGCACATGCGCAGCATGTCCTCCAACATCTGATTTGTGCACTGTGTCTGCCCATCGGTCTGCGGATGATAAGCCATACTCAACCGCAATTCCGTGCTCATGGCCTCCTGGAAACTCTCCCAAAACCGCGAAACAAATATCTTATCTCTGTCAGACACGATATTTAGGGGCACACCGTGAAGTCTCACAACCTCTGAAATGAAGAGCTGGGCATACTGTCCCGTAGTGTAGTCAGTCCTTACGGGTAAAAAGTGAGCGACTTTGGACAACCTGTCCATAATTACCCAAACGGAGTCGTGACCCCTCTGCGACGTAGGCAACCCCGCGTGTAAAGTCCATGGATATGCTCTCCCACATCCACACCGGGACCTCCAACGGCTGTAGAAGTCCTGTCGGTCTCTGATGATCCACTTTTACTAGCTGGCAAGTGGCGCATTTCGAAACAAACTCAGCAATATCTCTCTTCATACCGATCCACCAATACTGTCGTCTCATGTCTTGGTACATTTTGTCCCCACCGGGATGTACCGCGAACCGTGAGCCATGCGACTCGGCCATCACCTCGTGCCGTAATTCCTCCCCTTCCGGAACCACCAATCTCCCATTGAAGCGTAATCCACCGTCTGAGCTAACGGTATAGGACTCGGCTCCCTCTACTAGTAATCGAACTATCTGCTCCTGACAGAACGAGTCATTAGCCTGTGCCCGTACTACCTTCGTGACAATCTGCGGTGTAACGGTCATCACAGACATGAAAGATCGGGCCACTGCATCCTGGTGTCCCAACTCCTTGCACTTGGCCTTCCACACCTCTGCCACTTCATCTGCTGGCCTACGGCTCAACGCATCTGCTACCACGTTAGCCTTCCCCGGGTGATACTGGATATCGAACTGGTAGTCCTTCACAAACTCAAGCCACCTTCGCTGCCGCATATTCAACTCCTTCTGCGTGAATAGGTACTGTAGGGACTTGTGGTCTGTGAACAACTGAAAATTCTCCCCCAAAAGATAATGTCTCCATATCCGAAGGGCTAAAACAACTGCCGCCAACTCCAAGTCATGAGTGGGGTAATTCTTCTCATGAGGCTTTAGCTTACGGGAAGCATAAGCTATGGCCTGACTCTCCTGCTGCAATACTCCTCCAAGTCCTTGTAAGGACGCATCGGTGTATACTAGATACTCAACTCCCGGTCTCGGCAATGCTAACACAGGTGCTGAGGTCAACTTATCCTTCAATTCATCGAATGCCAACTGACAGGCATCACTCCAGATGAATGGCACACCCTTACGAGTCAGATGTGTCAAAGGACCCGCTATCTTCGAAAATCCCCGAATGAACCTCCTGTAGTATCCTGCTAGGCCCAAGAAACTACGAATCTCAGTCGGTGTCGTCGGCTCTCCCCACTCCCTCACCGCGGATACCTTCCCCGGATCAACAGATATTCCCTGGTTGGAAATAATATGTCCCAAAAACTGGACTTCCTTCAGCCAAAACCCGCATTTCTCATACTTTGCATACAACTCGTTCTAACGAAGTGTCTGCAAAACTTGCCTCAAATGTTCGGCGTGCTCCTCCTCTGTCTGGGAGTAAACCAGAATGTCATCGATGAAGACAATGACAAACTGATCTAGGAAATCCCTGAACACTCTGTTCATCAAGTCCATAAACACTGCTGGAGCGTTGGTCAAATCAAAAGGCATAACTCGAAACTCGTAAGAACCATATCTCAACAAGAATGCAGTCTTCGAGACATCCTCCTCCCTGATACGCAACTGATGGTATCCCGATCTCAAATCAATCTTCGAGAAGAAAGAAGCTCCTCTCAACTGGTCGAATAAGTCATCGATTCGAGGTAACGGATACTTATTCCGTATCGTGACCTTATTCAACTCCCGGTAGTCCACACACAATCTCAGTGAACCGTCCCTCTTCTTCACAAACAAAACTGGAGCGCCCCAAGGTGAGGTACTCCTGCGAATAAAGCCCTGACCTAACAGCTGCTCTATCTGATCTCGTAGCTCTCGCATCTCTGCCGGAGCCATACGGTACGGTGCACGTGCTATAGGCCTCGTATCTGGCAATAGGTCTATAACAAAGTCTATCTCTCGACTGGGGGTAGGCCTGGTATCTCCTGAAACACATCCGAATACTCTCTGACAACTGGGATCGAATCTAAAGGAATCACAACCTCCTTAGAGGTATCCTCCTCTATATAATACAAATGAGCGGTCGAACCTCCCTCTGGGCGAGGCATCGCCACTACAAACATCTCTTGCCCTGGAATGGCAAAAATAATGATCCCGCTGAAGCAATCAATCATGGCCCTATAAGCTACGAGCCAATCCATATCGATAATCACATCGTGCACATGCATATCTAATACCAACATGTCTGCAGGTAATACCAGACTACCAATCTCTACCCCCACTACCCGGCATATAAAGAAAATAAGTGACCCACTCCCCAATGGTGAGTCTACACACGTCACTGTGCTCTCTGCCGTAGCTAACAATCCTAAGGCTTTCACGAAATGTGTAGCTATAAAACAATGTGTAGCCCCCGTATCAAATAATACCCGACCCATAGTGCCATGAATAGGAAACGTACCCTCAATTGCGGGCGGTGCCTGTGGAACTGCTGCCTGGTGGACGTTGTAGACACGTCCATACTGTAGCTGCCCCTGCTGAACTGGGACTGCTGGAATGGGTGGCAATGCTGCCATCTGTGGCGGTGCGGGGAGAGCGGCGGGAAACATAGGCCTCTGCGGCTCCTGGCGAGCACCCTGCTGCTGCTGCTGTGGGGCCCTGCCCCTATCAGGACAATCCTGTCGTTTATGGCCAGTCTTTCCACAAAACACTTCCCTGGGAAGTTCCCTCCTCTCTGCCCCTGTGGTCCCCGGCCTTGGTGGCCGTTACCGTTCCTCCCTTGGCCCTGCTGAAACTGCTGCCCATTCTGCCCCTGTTGGCCGTTTGGACCCTGATGGCCCTGACGGAAACCTCCCTGTCCGTGCCTGTAATTCCCTGATCTGAACCTCTTCTGATCCCCCTGCTGGGAACCCTGCTCACCCTGTCTCTGCCCCTGAACAGATTGTGCCCCACCGGCACCATGTCCTCCTATCCTGCCCTGATGGCTAGACTCTCCCGACCTCTTGCCCTCAGCCATATGAAAGCGGTGATCCTGGCAGTGTAACAAAGCAGCGTTAACCACATCAGAATAAGTGGCCAATGAAAGGTTCCCTAACAGATGCTGACGGATCCTCCATGTCAACCCGTCGGTGAATTTATCAATCATCTTCTTCTCTGTTGGTATCTCATCCGGAACGATATTCAACAGATTTGTGAACTCGGCCTCATACTCGGCCACGGTCTTACCCTCTTGCTTCAGATTCATCATTTTCCTCCTCATTTCCGTATGAACAGCTGACGGAAAGTACTTGCGGTCGAACCGCACCCAAAAGTCCTGAATAGTGAGAGTATCCCTCTCCTCCACGGTGGTAATAGACTCCCACCACTGCAGTGCAGATCCAACTAGCTTGAAAGAAGCTAGAACCTACTTTTGAATGTCCGTGCACTCATATATCCTCAAGTGCCTCTGCATATCTTTCCTCCACTGGCTCGAGACTACCACATATGAGCTACCTGCAAACTCTGGCGGATGCGCTTTCTGAAAAGCGTCACGTACACGTTCCCAAGCAGACGGGAATGAATTTTCCTGTACTGGCGCGGTAACCGGCGCCTGAGGTGGTGCCTGCTGAACTACGGCAATTGCGGCATTTACCGCTTGGGCTACAATGGCTGCAACCTCAGCGGCGTTCATCATGCCCTGAACTGGAGCGGGCTGGGGTTCGGGCGTTGCATCCCCGGGAACTCGTCGTGCACGTCGTGGAGGCATCTGAAATAAGAATGAAGTTTATAATCTCGCAGTTATAAACTTAACATAGCTGAAGAACGTAGCATACACAAAAAGAGTACAACAGTCCTAAAATATAGGGCTCTATATCAAAGAAAACTTAGCGGAAACATAATTGCCGTACAGATCCTAAAGGACACTAGAACCTGATGCTCTGATACCACCTGTGACACCCCGACTAATTAAATACCAGGTAGCTACTCCTTTATTAGATTAATTCAAAATGCCAAGTTAGTTCAGTTAATAGCATCACTGTCGAAAAAATTTTAATAATTACTAACCACCTAGTATTTAAAAAGTAAGTGCCAAATTTTAAGTTAAGTCTGATTAACATGCAGTAAAAGATTTAAAGCAAGAATAATAACACCATTCACCATAACGAAATACTAGAATAACCATCACAAGATATAAATAACTCCGGAGGAAAACTCCTCACAACAAATACCACAACTGAAGTAAGTAACGAAAATACTGAATACTGAACTAATACATGCCAAAGTCTGAAAAGCTAAAATGGAAATGTCTCTAATAGAATTTGGGCAACATGCCCTACAACTGAGGAATACTGAATATGGAATCCAAATCATAGAAGCGTCTAAGAGAAAATCCCTGTAGCTTCCACAAACAGCTGCAGCTCGTCACCTGAATGAGTATCCTATGCATGGTGTCCTTGTGGCTGGGCACCTAAAATGGTTTTACAAAAAAATAGATTTGAAAGCAAACGGGTCAGAGCCCGAATGTGGAGATATTTTAAAAACCTGCAAGTGCTTTAAAAACATTTAAAACATTAAATGCAAAGTACATGTTAGGACGTGCACTCACATGAAATTCTCACCTCTCGTCTAACTGTGCACTCCTAACGTAAGTACCCACCTAAAATGACACAAACTACTAGCTAAGTGACATCATATCTAGCTAGACTGTCATAGGTTCTACCCTTATTACTCGGTTCCCATTAACATTATAACGATCACATTTAAATAGGGGCTTAACGTAAATTCAGTTTCCCATAAAAGTAACACAACTCATTATAGATTATCCCTTGTATATTTTCCAAATTTATTCACACAATACCATATGAAAGTTCCCATAATAAAGTGTATATTTTCCACAACATAAATATACAATATAACGAGAACTAGCTGCGGTGCACGCATACTTTGCTATCCATCCCGGTACATCACGTACATAAGGATCACATATTCCGAATCTCTCAGGAATAGTTCACAGATAACAACATCACAAATAATGGAGGCGAACACAGTCACATCACATGGGTCATGCACATACCTACGCTCCCAAGATCAGCGGACTTATTAACATCCCAATAAGTCTTTCTCTGACCTATGTTCATCAAGGTAACCAGTCTAAATCCGGGCAACACAAGGATTAGAGGGCCCTAAGCGAGCGCAAACCTCCCGTGATAGCAAGTATGGTAGGTATGTCATACACACAAATCATATACCAATACTAAGTAAACACGCATCTTAGTAATCACCCTAGTTTAATTATAGTACATTTCTCATTCTTGTACCAACATATAGTATTACCCAATTTATATGTTCCCGGTTAATATAATATATTAGGCCGTCAATAGCTCACATCGTATTAGACACTCACGTCCTACTTCATAGTCTCTTTCAGGTTCAAACTACACTACTAGGTTTGACTCCTCATTATATCCCAAACATCCCAAATATACCAATTAATCATCAAGGGAAGGTTATCTCTATGTATACACGAGGTTACAGGACACTCGGGATCAAAACAGGCTAAAAGGCCTAAACTGCCAGCTCGTTAGAAGTCTCGTTCGAACGAGGCTGTTCGAACGAGAGTTCGTTCGAACGAACTGGGCTATCTAACGAGATCTCGTTCGAACGAGATTATCAAATGAAACTGCCCCTCGTTAGAAGCGACTGGTCAACTCGTTAGAAGCTCGTTCGAACGACCTGGGGAGGTCTTCTAACGAACGACCAGTTTCGAGCCCAGATTTCCCTAGTTTCGTTTTTCACCATTTGTATCTCTTCAAAACTCATCTAAACATCAAGACAACGATTGTTTAAGGTCCCTAATCATCCCTAAACGTACCTAGGTCACATACTAACATATTTTAAGAAATCAATTCCTCCTAAACATCATTAAATCCTCAAGTCTCTACACTTTTCCCCAAATTCTCAAGAATATAAACCCTAGAATTTATAATCATGAATTTACCCAATTAAATCCGTTTTACTTTCATCCAATATCTAATATCATCAGAATAATCATCTACCTACCATTCTACATGCAATTTCTCTTCAAGATTTCAAGTTCTAAGTTCCAAAATACATGGGTTTTCATAACACTCCAAGAACAATTCAATCTTTATTAAATTCCTACGCATGGAAAAGCATTCTCTGAAATTAAACGAAATTAAATCACTTGCCTTGAGTTTATCTCTGATTTTGGTGTTGATTTGCTGAAGTTATCTCTCTCTCTCTGCAGAATTTCCTCTCTACAAGCTTTCTTCTCCAAAGGTGGCTATGGTGGCTAGGGTTTTCTTAGGGAAAGTTTTGGAAACCTAATCTAATAACCCCCGTAGCTTACTGGGTCATTAAGGGTTGGTTAGTGGGTTTAGTGGGTCTATTCCCAATCAGATAAAGACTCCTAATTTTTGTCATTATTAATTCCCAAAAATACAATATTACCAAACTACCCTTATAAGATGCCGGTATGGCCTAAAAATACCCCGGGACCCAAACTAAACCCCCGGCTAGTGTTTTCTGACTATCTCGACCCTTCCGGACGCGTTGGCGCACTCATAATGACCATACGGTTAATAGAATTTAAATTCACTTTTATAAATAAAATAATTATATCCTGACGCGACTGTCACACGCGTCCCAATAAAATGACCAAATTGCCGTATATAAATCTCACGACAAATTTCATAATTCAATATTCATATAACATCATATATACTCAATATAGTCAAATACCAACTCACATCTCGCTAGTATTTTACCCGGATTAATTCCCAATTAATTCTCATTTAATTAATTAATCCCAAAATAAATATTGCCAAAAATACGGGGTATTACAGATATTATTCATATGTAATGAAATTATCAAAACAGAAAACAAAATTTTGTACTCCAATTTCCTCCAAATATAATTAAGATTAACTGAATTCTAAATAATTTTGAAATTATATAATAGAGAATAAAGAAAAATTTCTTCACAATATTCAAATTTCTATGTCACACAATTAGACTAAATTATTAAAATTAGTTTATATTAGTCTAAGTTAAACAAGAAAAAAATCCGTGTCACAATGTTTTTAATATTAAAAAAAAATTCCGTAGAAAAAAAATTATAATTTTAAGATTAAAACTCTTATATAAACTGATTTAACAAAATTTACAATAAATTTTTTATTTTCTAAAACAGAATATATAAAAAGTGTAGAAATTAATTTTCTGTAACACTAACTGTTTCATTAAATTTCTGTAATAAAACAATATTTTAATACAAATTTTTTGTAGAACAAATTTATTTTATACAAATAAAATTCTGTAATTAAAAAACATTTTAGTACATTATAAATAGTAGAGCAAAAATAAAATTGTCTTAAGATTGTTATGTCTACTATTTAATTACTATATAGTACAGAATTATTAATGAAATAGTTATTACAAAAACTAAACGAAATTACAGAAAATAAGAATTACTTACATGGTACAACAGAAGTATATTACAGAAGAATAAGAAATTGAATTCGAGCCCTGTGTGATACCATAGTTTCCTTAAGACAATTTTATTTCCTCCCAAGTGCTTTAGGTTAACGAATAATTGTCTCCTAAGATAGAACGGATTTTGAATTAATTCATGTAGCACAACAATGAATCAATCCCATCAAACACAAATCAATGTATTTACTCAACCAAACAGTATGACTAATAGTAATAAAATGAAATGAATGCAGGAACCCAGAATTTATGAATAATCATTTTTCTGGTGGGAAGAAAATAGGAGAGGGAAATTTTCCATTAGTTTAAACGTAGGGAAGCATTTGTATTTATAGTAAAGTAAGTGACTGCTCAAAATAACTGTCAAAACAGTTAAAAACTGCCAATAGTTTATTAATTAATTAATTAATATCGTAATTAATTAATAATTAAAGCCCATAAAGTTAATTTAAATCGGAAGAAATTTTTTAGAGATTATAAGCCCAAAAGGGAACCGAATCGAACCGAGTTGAGCCGAGTCGGCCGGTCGGGCGGCGCGCGGGCGTATGTGTGGGATTTTGGACCAAGCCCAATACATGCATAGTGTACGCCATCTCCCCTTCAAAGAGTTAGGATGCCCCAAGGCATCCAAGCCTTAGTCAATACTTGGGGTGTTATTAACTCACCAATTTTCCACTACTCTTCCAATGTGGGACAAGAGTTAAAACATACCCACTTCATTAACTTTCATAGTTGTTTGAGTCACTTTGGGGACATATATATCATTCATAACTTAATGAAATTGGACATGTGAATATACTACGTTAATCTTCTTGCGGTGGAGAACGCGTTCGTATATGGTCCCACAATTATCGTGGTGTGGGTGCCACCTAAATTTGAGCTCACATTTGCTCAAAATTCTGTCCAGGAAATCCTGGATAGCTTTTAAGTATTCACATTAATTCCCATTTTTCCAACAATCCCCCACATGAATGATATATTACTATAAATAAAACAGAACAGATGCTAATGCAGATGCAAACACAGGTTGAGTAAAACTAAAGATTTATTGCATCGGGAGAAGTAGCGTAGTAGCCTTGAACTTTCCTTAGTGATATACCATCAGATTTACTTGGTTAATCAGTAGACTTCATGATTTTGAACCATCAACCGTTTTTGTAAACCTAGACAATAGTATTCACACAATAATTCTTCAACACAGTTGGTTCTCACGTTTGTGTTCATCTGGCCATGAACACCACTTGGTTCCGTGAGTATTTTAGAGAATTTGCCTTTTATTATTCTCGTAGAAGTGGCCCCCTTCTTACTCACGTAGGTGACTTACATAAAGAGTATCCTGCAATACCCCACTTAGACGTACTAAGATATGGATGTCATTAAAAGCATAACTTATCCTAATTTCGTGGCAGATGTGCATTGTCTCATCCTTAGAAGGGATAGGATTAAATATCCTCCAGTGCTTACTGAATATAATGTAGTTCGATTTTCCCATTAAACCTAGATCTTGGGGTCTCGAGTCAGCTAGGTTGGGTTGTGACCATATTGATTCTTATTTATTTATAGGCTTTAGACCCATTCCTCTCGATGATCTTTCTACTTGCTCTCGGTTTAAACCTTTCGTTAGTGGATCCGCTATATTATCTTTTGACTTTACATAGTCAATTGAGATAATTTTGTTTGACAGAAGTTGTCTAACGGTATTATGTCTACGATGAATATGTCATGAATTTCTGTTATACATGTGATTCTGTGCCCTTCCAATCGCCGATTGACTATTGCAATGCATACATATTGGGGGAACAGGTTTCGACCAATTTGGAAATCATCTAAGAAATTTCGAAGCCATTCAGCTTCTTCTACATCTTTGTCCAGTAGAATGAATTCGGATTCCATTGTCGATCAAGCAATGCACATTTGTTTTGAGGATTTCCAAGATACGGCTGCACCTCCAAGGGTAAACACATACTCACTCGTAGACTTGGAGTATTTTGTATCAGATATTCAATTTGCATCTCAATTTCCTTCAAGAACAGCTGGATATCTTGAGTAGTGCAGTCCATAATTTTGATTATATTTCAAATAACCCAAAACTCTCAATATTGCCTTCCTGTGATCAAGCCCCAGCCCCAGCCCGTACCGAGTCGATCTGACCGGATGGACATCGCTCCCGCGCGCGTGTGGAATTTTGGGCCAAGCCCAATACATGCATAGTGTAGGTCATCTCCCCTTCAAAGAGTTGGGATAACCCAAGGCATCCAAGCCTTAGTCCATACTTAGGGTGTTATTAACTCACCAATTTTCCACTACTCTTCCAATGTGGGACAAGAGTTAAAACATACCCAATTCATTAAATTTCATTATTTTTGAGTCACTTTGGGGAAATATATGTCATTCATAACTTAATGGAATTGGACATATGAATATACTACGTTAATCTACTTGCGGAGGAGAACGCATTCGTATATGGTCCCATAATTATCGGGGTGTGGGTCCCACCTAAATTTGAGCTCAAAGTTGCTCAAAATTCTGTCCATGAAATTATGGATAGCTTTTAAGTATTCACATTAAGTCCCATTTTTCCAACAATCACGCTAGAAAAGTTTATGCATTAATCTTCCCACTGGTACTCCCCTCCTCCCCCTTCTCCTTATCTCCCTCTCTCTGACTTCCATAGGGGTTTTGAGATATGGGGGTTTGTTTTTTTATATTTAGTTTAGGGTTTTGAAGGGGGTGTTGTTTGAACAAATTCAAAGTTCACTGAATAGATACAAATTTAATTGAACACTCCAGCCATATCTTGCTAAGAAAAGTTTATGCATTAATCTTCCAACTGGTACTCCCCTCGCCCCTTCTCTCTCTCTCTCTCTCTCTCTCTCTCTCTCTCTCTCTCTCTCTCTCTCTCTCTGACTTCCATCGGGGTTTTGAGATATGGGGGTTAGTTTATTTATATTTTTGGTTTAGGTTTTTGAATTGATATTTTTATATTTGGGCTTGGGGTTTTGAAATGATAAAAGTATGTTTTGATTTTTGAGATTTACTCTACGTTATCTTAGTATGATATAATACTTTGGGTATTTTATGTTTGTACCTCGAGTACTATTATGGTTCTTTAATATTTTTCTCATTTTACTTTGTCTCAACAAACGGTATATACATATTTGATATCCGTACAGTTTGATGGAAAATTCGAGATAGGAAAAGCTAAGGTATGTCATTGGGTTGTTCCAGATTATGCGTTTGGCATGTAAACCTTTTAGTTTTCTGTAGTTAGGTTAATACTTCATTACTATAACTGATTTTATGCTTCCATTGTAATTTTATGTAGGAATGGGCATCAAAATAGGTGATGGAGCCTCATAATGCAAAAATCTTTCCATAATAATGCGTACTTATAACTCCACTATAAACAATGATGCTTGTAACCTTTTTGTTCTATTAGAACATTTATATATACTCGATTGAATTCATTCAGATTATTTTTATTCCTTTCTTCACTTTATTTAACCACCCATTTGTTTTTTCCTTTGTGTTTCAAGATAAAAATACTTAAAATTGGTGCATAAGAATTTTTCTTACTTATTGAGGTATTGCCTTTTCGCCTTGATTTTTTTGTCTTAATGTTGTTTGAGGATATTCATTCAAGTCAGTTTAATGTATATTTAAGATGTCTATCTACATTTTACTCTTTGAGTTTAGATTTTCGTATATTGCATTTGGGTTTAATTTAGTGATGTGAACTGCTGGACGAGAACTTATTCTTCAGAATCTAATGTTTTGTATCACTTATACCTTGTTTATGAAAGTTATCTTCATGCGTTACAAATTGATCCGATAATTTTAGTAAAAGTTCACTGAACAAAATGTTGAGTTTTTTTTACGTTACTGTTTGGCTAAAATCTAACACCTAACATAATTGTTAATAATTTTTTATGAAGATCTCCATCTTTTATGTGGACTATTATGATGATAAATTTTCTTTTATTTTAAATACTAAATTTGGGTTTAAGACAATATCCCTAGTTGAAGAGATTCAAAATGGAATTCATTACAAGTCTATAACATTTCTAAACATCCCCCCCCCCAGTTAGTGTGAACTCAAATTTAATAGTGGTGGTCGGTTGTGACAAGTTTGTGATTTGGTAATAGGTTTGGATTTAGGGTTTAATTTTATATTTTTTCTTTGTTGCACGATTGTTTTCCCTTTTAAAAATTGGCTCATCGGGTACTTTATGACTTTCTCATATATTTTTTTCCTCTTGCCATCAATAATTTTCTCATGTAAGTTTCTTCCTTTTGCCATCAATAATTTTGGTTGACAAATTTTTGTCATCTGGTTTATATTGATCTTTACATGGAAATGTAATAATAAAATATTTTTGAACAATTACCTTTGCGATTATTTTTGTGAAGATAAAACATATACACATTTACGTAAGGTTCAAGACTGAGATATGGATTTTACTCACCACACGTCTCAAGATTTATATACTAATCTAGTTGTTGAATATAAAAATAAGTCCCTTTAGCCACAGACATTTGAATCTCAGTCATTTAAGTAATTCCTCATTCAAAAACTCATATATTTTATATTAGTTAGAAGAATCATAATCATCTATTTTTGTATGGTATTGTTTTTATAATTTGATGAAATTTATTTTAAATAGGCATTATTTATTGTGTAAGTTACAAGGATTTGAATTTATACATGACTTAGTAAAAAAAATTATTCAATATATTTAATTATTTTACACTCACCTACGTATCTAAATGCTTATTGATCAAAGCTCACAGGTTGGGAGTGTCAATGACATTGCTATAATTAAACTCCCAAATCACCTCTCAATTTGATATTTTTTTTATTTTTAATTTGATTGTGTTTTTCCTTATTTCAATCTCCTTAAATGGATATAATTTCCCTATATGAAGTTGCATTCTCTAATTATATGTCAATGAAAAAATACGTCGATTCTCTTTACTAGTTTCTTTGTCTAGTTATGTAGTTGTTTTACCAAATTTATGCATGCCTTTATTTGACTTTAGCATCTATTTTTCTATTGTTGGAGTTTACTTCCTGGTTCACTAGGATCTAATTAATATTAGAAATAATCTATGGGGTTGAATTTGTTGCTGATAGACTTGCGTATAATTTTGTGTAAATTATGTTGGTAATAACATTATGTTGTGAATACAAGTTGCTTTATGTAGCTATTCTTTATCCTTGTATCAATTCTCATAGATTATGTATGTAGTGAATGAGTATGTGAAAGTTAGTGATTAGGAATTTAATATGTTGTAGAGATTGTACCAATAGTTGTGCCGCTGTGTGTTTGGTGTTAATGGGTCTTGTATATGGTTACAATTCGTGTTTATGGTCATTTTTGCGATTTTCATACTATGATAAGACAAGAAACATTTAGATACTGACTCATAGTGGCACGGAAATAGGGTTTTTAGTTGACACAACCACCACCCATTTTAAACAATGCACGCAATGACCAAGACAATAATTAATTTTCACACCCAATTAAATACAATTTTTTAAGAAATCACAAGTAAAAACACAAACATGGACTATAATAAACAAGATTTACACGAATAACAAAAAGGGGTAATGAACCTTCCTTGGCCACCGTAAATCGTGACAATCATCATATTTTTCACGGTTATGAGCCATGAAAAATAAACCAAGCTTTGACTTGTCACCTTCGAAATGTCATGACTATATACCATGACAAAGTCTATGTGTCATGGACAATTTGACATTTTTGGTGTGGTGTTCATTCTTACCATCATAAGGGTTGATATTTAGAACTGAGAACTTCATTGGAGGAACTGGCAACTTAATCTCTTGGATGCACTACAAGAAAAAGCCAAATTCGTGACATGTTTCAGCGACATTAGTATTTTCGTGTTGCCAAAGGGCATACTTTTCGCGAGAGAAAAATATATGTGTCGCGAAAAGGCCTTATTTGATGGAATCCTCACTAAAATTTTCCTCGCCAATATCATTTACATTGGGTGACATCCAATTGATGTCGCGAACTTGATGCTCTACTTTCGCCAGCAGGATTTTGATGTCGCGAAATTATATATACTTCTAGCTTCATCAAAAGCATGTCGCAATGTGTATTTAGTTTAATTTTAAAAAGAAAATAGAGTATATCCCCCTCTTTTTTCATCCAAAATTCATATACCCTCCTAAAACTCCCGCTCTTAAGAAAAGAAAATCCTTCCCTTCCTCTCAGCCAAGCCACTCCCGCCAACTGCTCCCAAAAAATACCCCCATCCTGTCGACCAAAAAGACCCTCCCTCCCACCGACATCGATTGATGTAAGATACCTAGTCACTGGCCACCGACCAACTTTCTTATTTCTGTCGTCGATCTCAGCACCGGACGACGGTGGAATAAAGGTATTCTTCTACATCAAAAAATCATCCCTCTCGTCGATTTAATCTCCCGAATAAAGGTATTCTGCTATTTCTGTTGTCGATCGATGAAGCTCATATTTTGATTTCATTAATTCTTAGAAATGTTCAGATCTGAGAATGTTTGTTTCATTTTCATTAATTCATAGAAATGTTCTAACCAAATATCACAAATGAATTCCTGATTCAATTTCATCAATTCTTACTATTAATCAAATTTATCTTTTTTTTTTATTAAAATATGTATTTTCTCTGGTGCGTTTTCTTGTCTTTGATGCTCTATCTTTTTTTATTAAAATATGTATCCCCAGTTCATGGAGTGCCTTGATGATGGAACAAATTAAGTGATGGCTAATGTTATAATTCAAGGTATCATGAAAAATAAGACTTACATTTCTACTACAGACAAGGTATGCCTCTCGTCACTTGCTTATCTGTTCTCTGAACTTTGGTTTATAATGACATGGATTTATTGATCTATGTAGGTTGATGCATTGTTTTAATTGATAAAATGGTTAATTAAATATTTGGAAGAGAATCTTGTGATGAGATGATTTCAAACTGTTTTGTGGTTACTCCCCATGTTGCTAAATGAATGCACCTTTCTTTTGTTTTCTGGTTATTACTTTGATTTTCATGTTAAGGCTTTCCATATTTTTCCATAACTGATTACCTCACATTGTTACTATCATTTTCCCAGTTTTTAAGAATTAGTTTTTATTAATTAATTTATTTTTGCACACATGGTGTTTTCTTAGATGATTGTTTTCATACTTCTTAAATGTACTTCTCTATTTTCAGTTTGATGAGGAGGACTTCAACGATGAACACAATTTTGTTAAAGGAAATACTTGTTTTTTTTCTATTTAAATGGGTGCATAAACTATTGTTATTTTTAATTCTATAGATACTTTGTCTATACAAACATTTGATAATGATTTTGTAGCACATAGAATAGGATTGCGACTTTATTGTGGACAAATTTCCCCAATTTATTTCTTGAGGATAAGGGATTAGATAATATTACTTCCAAATTCAATATAACATGAGATTAATATCGTTGTTTAAAAATGCACTTGAAAGTAATCGGGCAACTAGAGCCCTTCTAGCGCCTATGCGACTACACGGGAGTAATCGTCTACTAGGCTATGCAGTTTTATTTTCCAAATCTACAGAGATAACTAGAATATTATATTACTGAGATAACATGAATGTTATACATTCCAGTTAGTATAACTGGAATGTTATACTAACTGTTCAAGGTCTCAAAGTCTGGTGGCTATCAAAATGCAAATGATATCTGGTTAGTCTCAAAGTCTCAAATTCTCTTTAAAAATTATAGCATCAAATAGAAAAATGGCCCGAAATAGCGGCAAAAAGTAGTCAAACGTAAAATATCTTAGTTTACGAGCTTATTCAGTTAAATTACTGAAAGGGATCTGCTGGTGGTTTGGTTGTGGAAATTGCTATTGTTGTTGAGTTTAGTTTAAATGTTAAAACCAATTGGATTTAATGAATAAACAAACGAAACTTTATCGAAATTTTCTAAAATTAATAAATGTTCTAAATTGATTAAAACACGCCGTTAGAGGGTGAAAATCCAAAATAGCCCTCAAACAGTCCCGTAAGAGACACGAACACCTCATACGAGTCCAATGTAACTCATAGGAACTAATCGCGTAGACACGGGACTCCAAGTTTGAGAATACGAAGATAATTTGCAAAACTCTAAACTTGCTCTTAAAAACATGCCTTTAATGGGAGAACATAGGATTGTAGATCTTTTCGTTAGGGTCGCGTGGTCATCGAACTCGTATTTTTCTGATTTTTTTTGGATTTATAATGAATTTTCTACAAAAGGGTGCCTGAGACTGACATCTTTAGGAAGAAATAAATTTTGGTTATTTGGAGATATCCGTAGATGAGTGAAGGACTTTGGAAAAATATTAAGATACAGGCCAAGTGAGCGAGTACGGGTATATTGGTTGAGCGACACCAAGGGAATAAATTAATTAATGTATAAATTAATTAAATTAGAATCGGACCATAGACTAAGGAAGGTAATAAATTAACTAATGGCCAAATTAATTAAATTAGAGTCGGACCATAGACTTGAGAATATACAGGATAGTGTTACGAATTTTAGTACACGATAAAACTGGGATTTAGATTATATATATACGGTGTGTGATAGTATATATATATATAAATATATATATTGTCTACTTATAAATATCAGTGGCTATATATTTAATTAAATTTTGTACTCTAGTGCTATCAAGGGAGGTTGTACGATGTGGGTGAATCCCCTAGCTTGAGGAGTAGGGATAGTATATTCCCAGGTCATAGCGCCCGTTATATTGATGAGGAGCTTATCTCACTTTCAAGAAGGAAATATGACCGCCTCCAATGTTTATGTTGTTGGCTACGTTCGTGAGAGATTCCGACTTGGGGTAACTAGGTTATGTGAGCACACGTGGTATGATACCACTTTAGAGGAAATAATCCAGCGAGGGTATACTCGGAAGGATGGATATACATATGACATATGTGTGGATGTTTTAGTAAAGACACGTATATAATAGTATTAAATATTATATGCGGGTAATAATACTGAGTGTAATGTATTAACTTATATAACTTTTGTCACGGTTATATGATATTATTTTAAGGGAATTAATTAAGTTAATGTGAGAGATAACGTATAACCCATGAATAATAATACTTGGTTTAGAGTAGTATGGCAAGGGGAGCTTACACCAGGACTAGTTGGACGGGGTAGTACAACTAGGTGGGGTTGAGGTAACCGTTAGGTGTGCACATTAGTGGAGGGGTGAGCATGTCCTTAAGAGAGTGTGACACTAACTTAAATATGAAGCGCATTCATGCACTTTAATTACTGCAGTTAATTCACTTGATAAATATTTTCAAAATGTTTTGGGTTCTAACCCTTGCTATAAAACTATTTTCAAAACCTTTTAGGTGTCCAGCCATAGGGATGTCAGGCTTGATATTCTATTCCAGGGACGCGTATTTGCGGCACATGTGGATGCTATCAAGAGCTTGGATTAGACGCATCATTCATTCTTTCCTAGAGTAGGAAATATCTATCAGTTTCAGTTTTACTTAGGGCTTGTCGCCTCAGACTTTTAAGTGTAGTTTTCAGATTCATTTATTCAGTTGTTGGACGATTGTTATTGGACTATTTACTTTTGTGGTCGATGGTTTGTTCGACAAGTAGTTTATTTATTTATTCATAGGATTTGATTCAGTTGTTGTGAATGGCTCATAATATATTTCTGCATGTTATTGTTTTTATTTAAATAAAAAGATAAAATTTGGCACCTGCTTTTTGGAATACTTGGTGGTTAGTAAGTTTTAAAAATGTTTCGACAGTGATGCTAAGAATGAACCAACTGGGATTCCTATTTTAATTTGATATCACACTGATCACCTGGTATTTTATTAGGCGGGGTGTCACAGATAGTATAAGAGCATCAAGTTCTAGTGTCCTTAAGATATGTTAGGCTTTTCACATTTCGGCTTAGCTTTCTTTGATATAGAGGCCTATCATATGTTTGTTGTATTCTTATACGTATGCGTATTTATGTTTTTCTGCCAATTACTTTATACTTTATGGTGAACTCATACGATTCAATTCTCATTTCAGATGTCGCCTAGAAGAGAGAGAGCAGCTAGGGCAACAGGGGGAGATGAGACTAGAGATGCTCATCAGAAACTAGAGTTACCGCAACAACGGCCAGAGATGATTTCGGCTGCACAGATGATTGAAATAGTGGGACAGGAAGTTAACGCAATGATGATCGCAATGGCGAAATACTTTCCACGAAATCAGCCACAGCCGTTAGTGGCACCAGATGTTCAGGCCCACCCGGGGCCGTCAGAGTGGCAGCGAGTACAAGAGGCCTTTCAGAAGGGCCACCCACTAGAGTTTCAGGGGATCTCAGAGGTGATTGCAGCATGCCAGTGGAAGAAATATATTCAGCATCACCTACACATGGTAGATTGCAGTGAGGTGCAGAAGCAAATACTAGCCACTTTTAGGTTATTGGGGGCAGCGCTACAGTGGTGGGAGTCGATCACCACCATTGAGGAAAGGGACACATTGACTATTGCCGAGTTTTGGGTGCGGTTCGACTGCGAGTATTTTCCACCAGCAGTTGAGGCCGAGATGAGGAGGAAATTCAGTGAGGTGATTCATGTGGATCGTTCAGTGGACGAGTACGAGTAAGAGTTCACTCGTTTGGCAAATTTTATACCGGATGAGGTAAGAAATGAAGAAAGAAATAAAACAAGGTTCGTGGATGGATTAGCTTGGAGAATCAGGAAACATTTGATCGGTAATCCCGCATTGGCAGCATATACATACGTCGTCAATGCATCACTCCTACACTGCCATGAGCATCACTTCCACCTGAAAGGAAGCAAGAGGGGAGGTGAACCCAGTCAACCGGGTAAGGCAGGAGGGGACAGTGCCAGTGGGGTATCCCAGCAGCAGATAGGGGGACATCAGGGGCAGGATTCACGATAGGTGAATCAGGCCAAGCGATCTAGATCTGGGGGCTATCGACAAGATGACCAGGACTTTCGACAAGGCCAACAAGGAAGGGATCAGTGGTAGGGTGAATTTATTAGGAAGTGTTTCATTTGTGGGGAAGCGGGACACATGAAGAGAGATTTCCCTAAGCGAGGCAGGGGACAACTACAGGATGAGGTTATGGATGTATAACCATTACAGTAGTTTCTGGGCCAGTTCAGACGAGAAAATTTTAACCAGGAACCCGAGGATCAGCCATTGCAGCTAGAGTATGGAGGTAATTATCTTTTTATCCTATGGGGATGGGGTATGTTTTGAGTGACAGTGAGAGTGTCACATTATAAAATTTGTTTTCACTAGAGTTCGCGGGTAAGTCAAATTTAATGGGTGCACTGGCTGTAGCAGTCATATTACGTATATAAATTTCCATGGGGTAGCGGAGTTCTTTGATGTTAACCACGAGAGAGTGGGGGTGTCATAGGTGTAAAATATAATTAATTTACATACATGTACACAAAGAAAAGGTTTAAATTGGATGAGGGGTCACTACTTTCTAGAATTATGGGAGTAGGGTAGATGATTTTCTAAGTATCGACTGGATATCGATGGATTTGAACTATTGTGGTTAGTGATAGTAAGTTTCGATGTTCGTGGCACCAGGGTATGAGTGACCGCTACTAAGTGTCACCTGAGAGGGGGTCTAACATATATATGTGTGTGTGTACATTGTATTGTGTGGTATGATTTACACATAAGATTGTCTTGTGTTATTATATTTTTATCTCGATAAGTAGGGATGTCTACCAAAGTGAGTCTGGGTGGTTAGATTTATTTTCGAGCGGGGAGAGATAGCTCGGGGTCTATTTTGCGCAAGAACTAGTGATAATAAAGGAGAGGTATTTTATGTCGTATTTTTTATCATAAGAGTGGGCGTGTATACTTTTGTGTGAAGAGACAGGTATTTGGGGGTGCGTGCTGTGGACTGAGGGCTTAACGGATCTCAACGACTGACAATGTTATGTAGTAGTGTATCGGGGGGGGGGGGGGGTTCCTTGTTTGGATTTCGCTTTGCGAGACATCCCACTCATGAAACTTAGCGCATCGTTGGGAGTGGGAAGATGTTTGGTCGTCAGTACATGGGTTGGGTACCCCGGTTATTATTCATGTATATGATATGACTACGGGTTGGAAGTTATATTACGGTTCACGGCTAGTATAGTCAGGTGACTTTCGTGCGGTTAAGCATGGGGACATGGTGTATGGGAGCCCTGGTTAATTAAAATGCATATTTGTGTAACTCATAATTAGAAGGGGGAGAGATAGATGTAACGATCTTAGAGGCACAGGACTAGAGAGTGATATTGAAAGCTTGGAGTACTAGGCTTATCTTAATTTCGAGGATGAAATTCCTTTGTTGGGGGGGGGGGGGGGGGGGAGTATGTAACACCCCGTAATTTTTAGGATTTAGTATTTAATTATTTTTGGGGGAAATAAAACTATTTAAATTGGAGAAACTTAAATTTATGAATTGGAGAATTTATTTGAGTGGAAATAATTATTTATATTTGGGGACATTAGGTTTAATTATTCGAATTATTGTTGTGTCACATTTTGAGGTCGAAATTAGAGAATGTTATAAAGTATTTCAGATGACAATTCTGAGTATACGGTTAAGTCTGGATGGGTCGAGATAGTCCGAAAAGTGTACTCGGGGGTGGTAAATGGGTCTCAGGAAATTTTTGGGCATAGTCGGGCCCACATAGGGGGATTTGGGCCATTTTAATTAGGCCCATGTAACTAAAAATGTGATTAACGATTATAAACCTAATTGAAAGAGTGTTGAATGGCAGTTAACACAATTCCAAAACCTAGGGCTTTGAGAGAGAAATAGAGGAAGTAAATTAAGAGAAAATTGGAGATCTTTTGGAGACTAATCTAGAGAGAGATTTAGGTGTTCTTCATCAAACCATCCTCTACACCAACAGATCAGACTCTAAGAACTTTCAAGGAAAGTGGTTAACTGATGTGATTCTTAAATATGTGATAATCAATTCATATTATAGCATGTGTATTGAAAATGTCTATTTTTGGGGTGGGTATTGTTGAGAAATTGGGCTTTTGGTTAAATTGTCAATTGAATGAAATTAAAGGTGTTATGGTTTGTGATATATGATTCTAGAACATAGGAATCGGTATTGGAGGTTGAACGCAGTAGAAAGTGATGACGAATTTAGATATTAGTGTAGAAACTTAGATCGAATGAAGAAAACTCGAAAAATACCCAAATTGGGAAAGTTTAAATTACGAAAATCAATTAAGAATTTAAGGTCTCGAGGATGTTTAGAAACTTTTCCTATGTGATAATATTGTTGGTTGTGATGGAATAACATTGGGAGATAGAATTAAAAAGGTTGAGGTTTAAAAAATGGTGGAAACAGAATCGAGGAAGAAGATGGATATTTGGTTGATCGATCGGTCGACCCCTTCAGTTATTGTAAAACATGGGATTGTAAATATTTTCGTCATGGTCGCGTGTAGGCACCGACGTCGCATTTTTTTTTTATTTTTTTTGGATTTATAATGATTTTTCTACGAAAGGGTGCGCGGGACCGACATCTTTAGGAAGAAATAAGTTTGGGTTATTTGGAGATGTCCGTAGATGAGTGAAGGACTTTGGAAAAATATTAAGATACGGGCCAAGTGAGCGAGTACGGGTATATTGGTTGAGTGACACCAATGTAATAAATTAATTAATGGATAAATTAATTAAATTAGAGTCGGACCATAGACTAAGGAAGGTAATAAATTAATTAATGGGCAAATTAATTAAATTAGAGTCGGACCATAGACTCGAAAATATACAGGCTAGTGTTCAGATTTCAGTACATGGTAAAGTCAGGATTTATATTATATATATATATTGTGCTTATAAATATCAGTGGCTAGATATTTAATTAAATTTTGTACTCTAGTGCTATCAAGGGAGGTTGCGCGATGTGTGTGAATCCCCTAGCTTGAGGAGTAGGGAGAGTATATCCCCAGGTCATAACGTCCGTTATAAGGGTGAGGGTCTTATCTCACTTTCAGGATGGAAATATGACCGCCTCCAACGTTTATGTTCTTGGCCAACTTCGTGAGAGATTTCGACTTGGGGCAACTAGGTTAAGTGAGCACACCTCGTATGATAGCACTTTAGAGGAAATCATTTGGCGAGGGTATACTCGGAAGGATGGATATACATATGATATATGTGTGGATGTTGTAGTAAAGATACGTATATAATAGTATTAAATATTATATGCAGGTAATAATACCGAGTGTAATGTATTTACTTATATAACTTGTGTCACGGTTATATGATATTATTTTAAAGGAATTAATTAAGTTAATGTGAGAGATAACTTATAACCCATGAATTATAATACTCGGTTTAGAGTTGTATGGCAAGGGGAGTTTATTCCAGGACTAGTTGGACAGGGTAGTATAAATAGGTGGGGTTAAGGTAACCGTTAGGTGGGTACATTAGTGGAGGGGTGAGCATGTCCTCAAGAGAGTGAGACACTAAATTAAATATGAAGCGCATTCATGTATTTTAATTACTGTAGTTAATTCACTTGCTCAATATTTTCAAAATGTTTTGGGTTCTAACACTTGTTATAAAACTATTTTCAAAACCTTTTAGGTATCCAGCCATAGGGACGCCAGACTTGATATTCTATTCCAGGGACACGTAGCTGCGGCACATGTGGATGTTTGCAGGAGCTTGGATTTGACGTATTGTTCATTCTTTCCTAGAGTAGGAATAATTTATCGGTTTCAGTTTTACTTAGGGTTTATCCCCTAGACTTTTTAGTGTAGTTTTCAGATCATTTATTTAGTTGTTGGATGATTGTTATTGTACAATTTACTTTTGTGACCGATGGTTTATTCGACAAGTAGTTTATTATTTATTCAGAGGAGTTGATTCAGTTGTTGTGAATGTCTCTTAGTATATTTTCGCATGTTATTGTTTTTGTTTAAATAAAAAGATAAAATTTTGGCACCGAGTTTTTGGAATACTAGGTGGTTAGTAAGTTTTAAAAAGGTTTTCGACAGTGATGCTAAGAATGAACCAACTGGGATTCCTGTTTTAATTTGATATAGGACTGATCACTCGGTATTTTATTAGGCGGGGTGTCATAGCCGTTTGAGGGAGAAAACTCAAGACAGCCTCCAAACGGACCCGTAAGAGGCACGAACACCTCACACGGGATCGATGTGACGCGTAGGAATTGATCGGGTAGTCACAACACTCCCAGTTTGAGAATTTGATGACAGTGTGAAAAAATCTAGATTTTGGCTTAAAAACATGTCTTTAAAGGGAGAAAATCCAAAAAACCCTGTAAGATACACGAACACCTCGTATGGGATGAATTTAACATATAGGAACTGACCGTGCCATCATGGGACTCATCAAAGAGAATACAACGATAATTTGTAAAAATTTAGACTTAAGTTTAAAACATGTTGTTAGAGGGTGAAAACCAAAAATAACCCGCAAACAATCCCATAAGTGGAACAAACACCTTGAACGGGGCCGATTAAACTCATAGGGACTGACCGCATAGTCACGAGACTCCTAGTTTGAGAATACAATGATAATTTGCAAAAATCTAGTCTTAAGCTTTAAACATGCTGTAAGAGGGACAAACCCCAAAATAACATCCAAATGGCCCCGTAAGAGGCACGAACACCTCGTATAAGACCAATGTAACTCCTGGGAACAGGACCAAAGTCACGGGACTCCCGATTTCAAAATACGACGATAATTTGCAAAAATCTAGGCTTGGGCTTAAAAGCATGCCGTTAGAGGGTGAAACCCAAAAATGACCCCGAAACGGCCCCGTAAGAGGCACAAACACCTCGCACGGGACCAATGTAACTCGTAGGAATTCACGCGTAGTCATAGAATTCCTAGTGTGAGAATACGACGATAATTTGTAAAAACCTAGACTTAGGAAAAAAAAGGCCTTTAGAGGGAGAAAACCCAAAACAACCCCTAACATCCCCATAAGAGGTACAAACACCTCGCACGGGATCAATATAACATGTAGGAACTGATCGGGTAGCCACGGCACTCCCGGTTTGAGAATATGATGACAATGTGTAAAAATCTTGACTTTCGCTTAAAAAATCCCTTTAAAGGGAGAAAAAAAACTCCAAATGACCACAACAACTCCAAACGGTCCCGTAACAGTCACGAACACTTCACACGAGACCAATGTAACACGTAGGAACTTACCGCGTAGTCACGGGACTCCTAATTTGAGAATGTGATGATAATTTGTAAAAATCTAGACTCAGGCTTAAAAATATGCCGTTAGTGGATGAAAGCCCCAAACAACCCCTAAATGGCCTTATAGGAGGCACATACACCTCCCACGGGACAAACGTAACACGTAGGGATTTACCACATAGTCACGGGACATTCGGTTTGAGAATACGATGATAATTTCCAAAAAACTAGACTTAGGCTAAAAATATGCCGTTAGAGGGTCAGAATTCAAAACAATACCTAAACGGCCCCGTAAGAGGCACGGACACCTCACACGAGACCAATGCAACATGTAGGAACTTATCGCGTAGTCACAAAACTCTCAGTTTGATAATACGATGATGATTTGCAAAAATTTAGACTTAGGCTTTAAAAATGCCTTTAGAGGGCGAAAATCCAAAACAACGCCCAAACGACCCCGTAAGAAACATGAACACCTGGCACGCGACCAATGTAACACGTAGGAACTTACAACGTAGTCACAGGACTCCCAGTTTGATAATGAGACAATAATTTGCATAAATATAGACTTAGGCTTAAAACATGTCATTAGTGGGTGGAAACCCAAAACAACGCCCAAACGGCCCCGAAACAGGCACGAACACTTAACACGAGACCAATGTAACACGTAAGAAGTTATCGCGTAGTCTCGGGGCTCCCAATTTGAGAATGCAATGAAAGTTTGCAAAAATCTAAACTTAGGCTTAAAAGTATTCCGTTAGTAGGTGAAAACCCAAAATAACCCCTAAACGATCCCTGCAGGAGGCACAGACACCTCCCACTGGACAAACGTAACACGTAGCGACTTACCACCTAGTCACAGAACTTTTGGTTTGAGAATGGGACGATAATTTGCATAAATCTATACTTAATCTTAAAACATGTCGTTAGTGGGTGAAAACCCAACACAACGCCCAAACGGCCCCGTAACAGGCATGAACACTTCATACAAGACAATGAAATACGTAGGAACTTATCGCGTAGTCACAGGGCTCCCAGTTTGAGAATGCAACGATAATTTGATAAAATCTAGACTTAGGCTTAAAAATATGCCGTTAGCGGATGAAAACCAAAACTGCCCCTAAACTGCTCCGTAGGAGACACGAACACCTATCACGGGACAATTGTAACATGTAGGGACTTACCATGTAGTCACGGGACTTTCAATTTGAGAATCCAATGATAATTTTCAAAAATCTAGACTTAAGCTTAAAATATGCCGTTAGAGGGTCAAAATAAAAAAAACAATACCCAAACGGCCCCGTAAGATGCACGAACACCTCACACGAGATCAATGTAACACGTAGGAACTTACCGCGTAGTCACAAAGCTCTCGATTTGAGAATATGATGATAATTTGTAAAAAGTTAGACATAGGCTTAAAACATGCTGTTAGAGGATGAAAATCCAAAATGTCAAAACGGCCCCATAACAGGACTTCACACTTCACACGAGACGAATGTAACATGTAGGAACTTACCACATAGTCACGGGGCTCCCAATTTGAGATTGCGACGATAATTTGCAAAAATTTAGACTTAGGCTTAATATACGTCGTTAGCGGATGAAAACCAAAACAACCCCTAAACTTCCCCATAGGAGGCAGGTACTCCTCCCATGGGACAAACGTAACACGTAAGGACTCACCCCATAATCACAGGACTTTCGATTTGAGAATTCAATGATAATGTCCAAATATCTAGACTTCAGCTTAAAATATGCCGTTAGAGGATCAAAATCCAAAACAATACCCAAACGGCCCGGTAAGAGGCACGAACACCTCACACAAGATCAATGTAACACGTAGGAACTTATCGCATAGTCACAAAACTCTCGGCTTGAGAATACGATGATAATTTGAAAAAATTTAGACTTAGGCTTAAAACATTTCGTTCGAGGGTGAAAATCCAAAATGTCAAAATGGCCCCGTAACAGGCACGAACACTTCACACAAGACGAATGTAACACGTAGGAACTTACCGCATAGTCACGGGGTACCCATTTGGAGAATGGGACGATAGTTTGCAAAAATCTAGACATAAGCTTAAAACATGTCGTTAGTGGGTTAAAACCCAAAACAACGACCAAATATCCCCATAACAAGCACGAACACTTCACACAAGATGAATGTAACATTTAGGAACCTACCATGTATTCACGGGGCTCCCAATTTGAGAATACGATGATAATTTGCAAAAATCTAGACTTAGGCTTAAAAATATGCCGTTAGTGAATGAAAATGCAAAACAACCCCTAAACGGCCACGTAGGAGGCACGGGCATTCCACATGGGACAAAATTAAAACGAAGGGACTTACCTCGTAGTCACGGGACTTCCGTTTTGAGAATATGATGATAATATCAAAAAATCTAGACTTAGGATTAAATCATGCCGTTAGAGGATCAAAATTCAAAATAATACCCAAACGGCCCCATAAGAGGCACAAAAACCTCACACGAGACCAATGTAACACGTAGAAACTTACCACATAGTCACGAAGCTCTCGGTTTAAAAATACGATGATAGTTTGCAAAAATTTAGACTTAGGCTTAAAACATGCCTTTAGAGGGTGAAAATCCAAAATAATGCCCAAACGACCCAGTAAGAGGCACGAACACTTCACACGAGACCAATGTAACAGATAGGAACTTATAATGTAGTCACAGGACTTTCGATTAGAGAATGAGAGGATAATTTGCATAAATTTAGACCAAAGCTTAAAACATGTCGTTAGTGGGTGAAAACCTAAAACAACGCCCAAACGGCCACGAATACTTCACACGAGACCAATGTAACACCTAGGAAGTCATCGCGTAGTCCCGGGGCTACCAATTTGAGAATGCGATGATAATTTGCAAAAATCTAGACTTAGGCTTAAAAATATGCTGTTAGCGGGTGAAAATCCAAAACAGCCCCTAAAAGGCCCCGTAGGAGGCAAGGACACCTCCCACGGGACAAACCTAACATTTAGGGACTTACCACGTAGTCACGGGACTTCCAGTTTTAGAATGGGATGATATTTTGTATAAATCTAGACTTAAGCTTAAAACATGTCGTTAGTGGGTGAAAACCCAAAAAAGTGACCAAACGGCCGCCCCATAACAAGCACGAACACTTCACACGAAACCAATGAAACATGTAGGAACTTACCACGTAGTCACGGTTCTCCGAATTTGAGAATGCAACGATAATTTGTAAAAATCTAGACTTTGGCTTAAAAATATGCCATTACTGGATGAAAATCAAAACAACCCCTAACGTGCCTCGTAGGAGGCATGGACACCTCCCACGGGACAAACATAACACGTAAGGACTTACCGCGTAGTCACGAGACTCTTGATTTGAGAATACGATGATAATTTTTAAAAATTTAGACTTAGGCTTAAAACACGCTGTTAGATGGTGAAAATCCAAAATGTCAAAACCGCCCCAAAAGATGCACGAGCACCTCGCACGGGACCAATGTAACATGTAGGAACTAACCGCGTAATCACGGGACTCCCAATTTGAGAATGGGACAATAATTAGCAAAAATCTAGACTTAATATTAAAACATGTCGTTAGTGGGTGAAAACCCAAAATAACGCCCAAACGACCCCGTAACAGGCACAAATACTTCACACGAGACCAATGCAACAAGTAGGAACTTACCGCGTAGTCACGGGGCTCCCAATTTGAGAATGCGATGATAATTTGCAAAAATCTAGACTTAGGCTTAAAAATATGTCGTTAGCGGATGAAAACCAAAACAACCCCTAAACAGCCTCGTAGGAAGCACGGACACCTCCCACCGGACAAACGTAACACGTAAGGACTTACCCCATAGTCACGAGACTTTTGGTTTGAGAATTCGATGATAATGTCCAAAAATCGGGACTTAGGCTTAAAACATGTTGTTAGAGGGGCCAAATCCAAAACAAAACCCAAACGGCCCCGTAAGATGCATGAACACCTCACACGAGATTAATGTAACACGTAGGAACTTATCGCGTAGTCACGAAACTCTCGATTTTAGAATACGACGATAATTTGTAAAACTTTAGACTTAGGCTTAAAACATGCTGTTAGAGGGTGAAAATCCAAATTATCAAAACGACCCCGTAACAGGCACGAACACTTCACACAAGATGAATGTAACACGTAGGAACTTATCGCGTAGTCACGGGGCTCCCGATTAGAGAATGCGATGATAATTTGCAAAAATCTAGACTTAGGCTTAAAAATATGCCGTTAGAGGATGAAAACCCAAAATAACCCCTAAATGGCCACATAGGAGGCACGGACACCCCCCACGGGACAAACGTAACACTTAGGGACTTACCAAGTCGTCACGGGACTTTCGGTTTGAGAATACGACGATAATTTCCAATAATCTAGACTTAGGGTTAAAATATGCCGTTAAAGGGTCAAAATCCAAAACAGTACCAAAACGTCCCCGTAAGAGGCACGAACACCTCATACGAGATCAATGTAACACGTTGGAACATACCGCATAGTCACAAAACTCTCGGTTTTAGAATACGACGATAAGTTGTAAAAATTTAGACTTAGGCTTAAATTATGTTGTTAGAGGGTGAAAATCCAAAATGTCAAAACAGCCCCGTAAAAAGCACGAGCACCTCGCACGGGAGAACGTAACACGTAGGAACTGACCGCATAGTCACGAGACTCCTGGTTTGAGAATGGAATGATAATTTATAAAAATCTAGACTTAAGCTTAAAACATGTCGTTAGTGGGTGAAAGTCCAAAATAATGCCCAAACAGCCCCGTAATAGGCACTGACACTTCACACGAGACGAATGTAACATGTAGGAACTTACCACGTAGTCAGCAGGCTCCCAATTTTAGAAAGCGACGATAATTTGCAAAAACTTAGAGTTAGGCTTAAAAATATGCCGTTAGCGAATGAAAACCCAAAACAACCCCTAAATGGCCATGTAGGAGGCACGAACACCTCCCATGGAACAAACGTAACACGTAAGGACTTACCACGTAATCATATGATTTTCAGTTTTAGAATTCGACGATAATGTCCAAAATTCTACACTTAGGCTTAAAATACAATACCCAAGCGACCCGATACAAGGTGCGAATGCCTCACACGAGATCAATGTATCATGTTGGAACTTACTGCGTAGTCACAAGACTCTCGATTTGAGAATATGACGATAATTTGTAAAAATTTAGACTTAGGATTAAAACATGCTATTAGAGGGTGAAAATCCAAAATATCAAAATGACCCCGTAAGATTCATGAGCACCTCGCATGGGACCAACGTAACACGTAAGAAGTGGCCGTGTAGTTATGGGACTCCCGGTTTGAGAATTGGACGATAATTTACAAAAATCTAGACTTGAGCTTAAAACATGTCGTTAGTGGGTGAAAACCCAAAACAATGCCCAAAACAACCCCGTAACAGGCACAAACACTTCACACGAGACTAACGTAACACGTAGGAAGCCACGTAATCACGGGGATCCTAATTTTAGAATGCAACAATAATTTGCAAAATTCTAGACTCAGGCTTAAAAATATGCGGTTAGCGGATGAAAACCAAAAAATCCCTTAAACTGCGTCGTAGGAGGCACAGACACCTCCCACGGGACACATGTAACACGTAAGGACTTACCCCATTGTCACGGGACTTTTAGTTTGAGAATCCGATGATAATGTCCAAAAATCTAGACTTAGGCTTAAAACATGTTGTTAGAGGGTCAAAATCCAAAACAATAACAAAATGGCCCCGTAAGTGGCACGAACACCTCTCACGGGATCAATGTAACACGTAAGAATTTACCTCCTAGTCACGAACCTCTCGATTTGAGAATACTGCGATAATTTGTAAAAAATTAGACTTAGACTTAAAACATGCTGTTAGAGGGTGAAAATCCAAAATGTCCAAACGGCCCCTAACAGGCACGAACACTTAACACGAGACGAATGTAGCACGTAGGAACTTACCGCATAGTCACGGGGCTCCAAATTTGAGAATGCGATGATAATTTGCAAAAATCTAGACTTATGCTTAAAAATATGCCGTTAGCGGATGAAAATAGCAAATAACCCCTAAACGGCCACGTAGGAGGCAGGGACACCCCCCAAGGGACAAACATAACAATTAGGGACTTACCACGTAGTCACGGGACTTTCGGTTCGAGAATACGATGATAATTTCCAAAAATCTAGACTTAGGCTTAAAACATGCTGTTAGAAGGTCAAAATTGAAAACAATACCCAAACGGCCCCGTAAGAGGCACGAACACCTCACACGAGACCAATGTAACACGTAGAAACTTATCGCATAGTCACGAAACTCTCGGTTTGAGAATACAACGATAGTTGGCAAAAATTTAGACTTAGGCTTAAACCATGCCTTTAGAGGTTGAAAATCCAAAATAATGCCCAAATGACCCCGTAAGAGGTACGAACACCTTATACGAGACCAATGTAACACGTAGGAACTTCAATGTAGTCACAGGATTCCCGATTTGAGAATGGGACGATAATTTTTATAAATCAAGACTTAAGCTTAAAACATATTGTTATGGGTGAAAACCCAAAACAACGCCCAAACGGCCCCGACACACGCACACGCACTTCACACGAGACCAATGTAACATGTAGGAAGTTATCGCATAGTCCCGGGCTCCCAATTTGAGAATGCGATGATAATTTGTAAAAATCTAGACTTAGGCCTAAAAATATGCCGTTAGCGGGTGAAAACCCAAAACAACCCCTAAACAACCCCGTAGTAGGCACAGACACCTCCCACGGGAAAAACGTAACATGTAGGGACTTACCACATAGTCACGGGACTTCCGATTTGAGACTGGGACGATAATTTGCATAAATCTAGACTAAAGCTTTAAACATGTTGTTAGTGGGTGAAAACCCAAAAAAGCCCAAACAGCCCCGTAACAGGCCTGAACACTTCACAAGAGACCAATGAAACATGTAGGAACTTACTGCATAGTCACGGGGCTACCAACTTGAGAATGCGACGATAATTTGTAAAAATATAGACTTAGGCTTAAAAATATGCCGTTAGCTGATGAAAACCAAAACAACCCCTAAACTGCCCAGTAGGAGGCACGAAAAACTCCCACGGGACAAACGTAATACATAAGGACTTACCCCGTAGTCACGGGAATTTTGGTTTGAGAATCCGATGATAATGTTCGAAAATCTAGACTCAGGCTTAAAACATGCCGTTAGAGGATCAAAATCCAAAACAATACCCAAACAGCCCCGTAAGAAGCACGAACACCTCACGCGAGATCAATGTAAAATGTAGGAACCTACCACGTAGTCACGAGAATCTCGATTTGAGAATACGATGATAATTTGTAAAAATTTAGACTGAGGCTTAAAACATGCTGTTAGAAGGTGAAAATCCAAAATGTCAAAACGATCACGTAAGATGCACGAGCACCTCGCACTGGACCAACATAACACGTAGGAACTGACCGCAAAGTCGCGGGGCTCCTGGTTTGAGAATGGGACGATAATTTGTAAAAATCTAGGCTTAGGCTTAAAACATGTTGTTAGTGGGTGAAAACCTAAAACAACACCCAAACGGCCCCGACACAGGCACAAACACTTCACACGAGACCAATGTAACATGTAGGAAGTTATCGCGTAGCCCCGGGCTCCCAATTTGAGAATTCAATGATAATTTGTAAAAATCTAGACTTAGGCTTAAAAATATGCCGTTAGCAGATGGAAACCCAAAACAACCCCTAAACGGCCCTGTAGGAGGCACGAACACCTCCCACGGGATAAACATAACAAGTAGGGACTTACCACGAATATGACTATAATTTCCAAAAATCTAGAATTTGGCTTAAAACATGCCGTTAGAGGGTCAAAATTCAAAACAATACCCAAACGACCCCGTAAGAGGCACGAACACCTCACACGAGACTAATGTAACACATAGGAACTTCCCGCGTAGTCACGAAACTCTCGATTTGAGAATACGATGATAGTTTGCAAATGTTTAGACTTAGACTTAAAACATGCCTTTAAAGGGTGAAAATCCAAAACAACGCGCAAACGACCCCGTAAGAGGAACGGACACTTCGTACGAGACTAATGTAACACGTAGGAACTTACAACGTAGTCACGGGACTCCCAGTTTGAGAAGGAGATGATAATTTTCATAAATCTAGACTTAAGATTAAAACATGTCGTTAGTGGGTGAAAACCCAAAACAACGCCCAAATGGCCCCGAAACAGGCACGGACACTTCACACGAGACCAATGTAACACATAGGAAGTTATCGCGTAGTTTCGGGATCTTAATTTGAGAATGCGATGATAATTTGTAAAAATCTAGACGTAGGATTAAAAATATGCCGTTAGCGGGTGAAAACCTAAAATAGCCCCTAAACGACCCCGTAGGAGGAACGAACACCTCCCACGGGACAAACGTAACACGTAGGGACTTACTACGTAGTCACGGGACTTCCGATTTAAGAATGGGATGATAATTTGCATAAACTTAGATATAAGATTAAAACATGTCGTTAGTGGGGGGAAAACCCCCAAAAATGCCCAAACGTCCCCGTAACAGGCATGAACACTTCACACGAGACCAATGAAATACGTAGGAACTTATCATGTAGTCACGGGGCTACCAATTTGACAATGCAACAATAATTTGAAAAAAATTAGTCTTAGGCTTAAAAATATGCCGTTAGCGGATGAAAATCCAAAACAACCCCTAAACGGCCCCGTAGGAGGCACGAACACCTCCCACGGGACAAACGTAACACGTAGGGACTTACCACGAACACGACTATACTTTCCAAAAATCTAGACTTTGGCTTAAAACATGCCGTTATAGGGTCAAAGTTCAAAACAATACCCAAACGGCCCCGTATGAGGTCGGAACACCTCACACGAGATCAATGTAACATGTTGGAACTTACCGTGTTGTCATAAGATTCTCGATTTGAGAATACAACGATAATTTGTAAAAATTTAGACAGGCTTAAAATATGCTGTTAGAGGGTGAAAACCCAAAATGTCAAAAAGGCTCCGTAAGATACACGAGCACTTCGCATGGGACCAACGTAACACGTATGAACTAGCCTCTTAGTTACGGGACTACCGATTTGAGAAAGGGACAATAATTTACAAAAATCTAGACTTGAGCTTAAAACATGTCGTTAGTGGGTGAAACCCCAAAACAACCCCCAAACAACCCCGTAACAGACACAAACACTTCACACGAGACCAATGTAACACGTAGGAAGTTACCGCGTAGTGACAAGGTTCCTAATTTGAGAATGCGACGATAATTCGCAAATATCTAGACTTAGGCTTAAAAATATGCGGTTAGCGAATGAAAACCAAAACAGCCGCTAAACTGCATCGTAGGTGGCACAGACACCACCCACGGGACAAACGTAACACGTAAGGACTTACCCTGTAGTCACAGGACTTTCGGTTTGAAAATCCGATGATAATGTCCAAAAGTCTAGACTTAGGCTTAAAACATGTCGTTAGAGGGTCAAAATCCAAAACAATACCCAAATGGCCCCGTAAGAGGCACGAGCACCTCACACGAGATCAATGTAACACGTAGGAACTTACTGCGTATCCACGAGACTCTTGATTCGAGAATACGATGATAATTTGTAAAAATTTAGATTGAGGCTTAAAACACGCTGTTAAAGGGTGAAAATCCAAAACAACATAGAAACGACCCCGTAAGTGGCACGAACACCTCGCACGAGACCAATGTAACACGTAGGAACTTACAACGTAGTCATAGAACTCCCGATTTGAGAATGTGACGATAATTTGCATAAATCTAGACTTAAGCTTAAAACATGTCGTTACTGGGTGAAAACCCAAAACAATGCCTAAACGGCCCCAAAACAGGCACAAACACTTCACATGAGACCAATGTAACATATAGGAAGTTATCGCATAGTCCCGGGCTCCCAATTTGAGAATGCGATGATAATTTGCAAAAATCTAGACTTAGGCTTAAAAATATGCCGTTAACGGGTGAAAACCCAAAATATCCCCTAAACGTCCCCGTTGGAGGCACGGACACCTCCCACGGGAGAAACGTAACACGTAGGGACTTACCACATAGTCACGAGACTTTCGGTTTGAGAATTGGATGATAATTTGTATAAATCTAGACTTAAGCTTTAAACATGTCGTTCGTGGGTGAAAACCCAAGATAATGCCCAAACGTCCCCGTAACAGGCACAAACACTTCACACGAGACGAATGAAACATATAGGAACTTACCGCATAGTCACGGGGCTCCCAATTATAGAATGCAATGATAATTTGCAAAAATCTAGACTTAGGCTTCAAAACATGCCATTAGAGGATGAAAACCCAAAACAACTCCTAAATGGCCCCATAGGAGGCACGAACACCTCCCATGGGACAAAGGTAACACGTAGGGACTTACCATGTAGTCACGGGACTTTGGTTTGAAAATAAGATGATAATTTCCAAAAATATAGACTTAGGCTTAAAATAGGCCGTTAGAGGGTCAAAATTCAAAACAATACCCAAACGGCCCCGTAAGAGGCAGAACACCTGACACGAGACCAATGTAACACGTAGGAACTTACCGCGAAGTCACAAAACACTCGATTTAAGAATACGACGATAATTTGCAAAAAATTAGACTTAGGCCTAAAACATGCCTTTAGAGGGTGAAAATCCAAAATATTGCCCAAACAACCCCGTAAGATGCACGAACACCTCGCATGAGACCAATGTAACACGTAGGAACTTATAAGGTAGTCACGAGACACTCGGTTTCAGAATGAGATGATAATTTGTATAAATTAAGACATAAGCTTAAAACATGTCGTTAGGGGGTAAAAACCCAAAATAACGCCCAAATGATCCTGAAACAAGGAGGAACACTTCACACGAGATCAATGTAACACGTAGGAAGTTATCACGTAGTCCCGGGGATCCCAATTTGAGAATGAGATGATAATTTGTAAAAATCTAGACGTAGGCTTAAAAATATGTCGTTAGCGGGTGAAAATCCAAAATAGCGCCTAAATGGCCCCGTAAGAGGCACAGACACCTCCCACGGGACAAACGTAACACGTAAGGACTTACCACGCAGTCACGGGACTTTGGATTTGAGAATACGATGATAATTTCCAAAAATCCAAACTTAGGCTTAAAGCATGCCGTTAGAGGGTCAAAATTCAAAATAATACCCAAACGGCCCCGTAAGAGGCACAAACACTGCACACGACAGCAATGTAACACATAAGAACTTATCGCGCCATCACGAGACTCTCGGTATAAGAATACGACTATTATTTGCAAAAATTTAGACTTAGGTTTAAAACATGCTATTAGAGGGTAAAAATAAAAAAATGTCTAAATAACCCTATAAGATGCACGAGCACCTCGCACGGGACGAACGTAACACGTAGGAACTAACAGCGTAGTCACGTGACTCCCAATTTGAGAATACGACGATAATTTCCAAAAATCTAGAATTTGGCTTAAAACATGCCGTTAGAGGGTCAAAATTGAAAACAATACCCAAACGGCCCCGTAAGGGGCACGGTCACCTCACACGAGACTAATGTAACACGTAGGAACTTACTGCATAATCTCGAAACTCTCAGTTTGAGAATACTATGATAATTTGCAAAAATTTAGACTTAGGCTTACAACATGCCTTTAGAGGGTCAAAATCCTAAACAACGCCTAAACGACCCCGTAAGAGGCATGAACACCTCGCACGAGACCAATGTAACATGTAGGAGCTTACAACGTATTCACGGGACACTCGGTTTGAGAATGAGATGATAATTTGTATAAATCTAGAATTAATCTTAAAACATGTCGTTAGTGGGTGAAAACCCAAAACAACGCCTAAACAACCCCGTAATAGGCACAAACACTTCACACAAGACCAATGTAGCACGCAGGAAGTTATCGCGTAGTCACGGGGCTCCTAATTTTAGAATGCGACGATAATTTGCAAAAATCTAGACTTAGGCTTAGCGGATGAAAACCCAAAACAACCCCTAAACGACCCTGTAGGATGCACGAACACCTCTCACGGGAGAAACGTAACACATACGGCACTTTCGGTTTAAGAATACGATGATAATTTCTAAAAATCTAGACTTAGGCTTAAAATATGTCGTTAGAGGGTCAAAATTCAAAACAATACCCAAACGGCCCCGTAAGAGGCATGAACACCTCACACGAGACCAATGTAACACGTAGGAACTTACCGCATAGTCACGAGACTCTTGATTTGGGAATACGATGATAATTTATAAAAATTTAGATAGGATTAAAACATGTTGTTAGAGGGTGAAAATCCAAAATGTCCAAACGACCCCATAAGATACAAGAGCACCTCGCACGAGACCAAAGTAACACGTAGGAACTGACTGTGTAGTCATGGGACTCTCGGTTTGAGAATGGGAAGATAATTTGCAAAAATCTAGACTTAAGCTTAAAACATGTCGTTACTAGGGGAAAACTCAACACAATGCCGAAACGTCCCCGTAACAGGTACATACACTTCACACGAGAGCAATGTAACACTTAGGAACTTACTGCATAGTTACGAGACTCTCAATTTGAGAATGCGATGATAATTTGCAAAAATCTAGACTTAGGCTTAAAAATATGCCGTTAGCAGGAGAAAACCGCAAACAACAACTAAATGGCCTCCTAAGAGGCACAGACACCACCCACGAGACAAACATAACACGTAGGGACTTACCACGTAGTCACGGGACTTTCGATTTGAGAATATGACGATAATTTTCAAAAATCTAGACTTAGGCTAAAAACATGCCGTTAGAGGTTCAAAATTCAAAACAATACCTAAACGACCCCGTAAGAAGTACAAACACCTCACACGAGACCAATGTAACATGTAGGAACTTATCGCATAGTCACGAGACTCTCGGTTTGAGAATACGACGATAATTTGCAAGGCTAAGGCTTAACTATATGTCGTTAGAGGGTGAAAACTCAAAACGGCTCCGTAAGAGGCACATACACCTCCCACAGGACAAACGTAACACTCAGGGACTTACCCCATAGTTACGGGACTACCTGTTTAAGAATACGATGATAATTTTCAAAAATCTACACTTAGGCTTAAAACATGCCGTTAGAGGGTCCAAATTTAAAATAATACCAAAATGGCCCCGTAAAAGGCACGAACACCTCACACGAGACCAATGTAACATGTAGAAACTTACCGTGTAGTCATGAGACTCTCGGTTTGAGAATACGGCGATAGTTTGTAAAAAAATAGACTTAGGCTTAAAACATGCCTTTAGAGGGTGAAAATCCAAAACAACGCCCAAACGACCCCGTAAGAGGCACGAACACCTCGCACGAAACCAATGTAACATGTAGGAACTTACAATGTAGTCACGAAACACCCGATTTTAGAATGAGATGATAATTTGCATAAATCTAGACTTAAGCTTAAAATATGTCGTTAGTGGGTGAAAACCCAAAACAACGCCCAAACGACCCCGTAACAGGCACAAACACCTCACACGAGACCAATGTAGCACGTAGGAAGTTATCGCGTAGTCACGGGGCTCCTAATTTTAGAATGCGATGATAATTTGCAAAAATCTAGACTTAGGCTTAAAAATATGCTGTTAGCGGATGAAAACCCCAAACAACCCCTAAACGACCCTATAGGATGCACGGACACCTCCCATGGGACAAACGTAACACGTAGGGACTTACCATGTAGTCACGGGACTTCCGATTTAAGAATACGCTGATAATTTCTAAAAATCTAGACTTAGGCTTAAAACATGTCGTTAGAGGGTTAAAATTCAAAACAATACCCAAACGGCCCCGTAAGAGGCACGAACACCTCACACGAGACCAATGTAACATGTAGGAACTTACCGTGTAGTCACGAGACTATTGGTTTGAGAATACGACGATAATTTACAAAAAAATAGACTTAGGCTTAAAACAAGCTGTTAGACGGTGAAAATCCAAAATGTCCAAACGGCCTCGTAAGATGCACGAGCAACTTGCACGGGACTAGCGTAACACGTAGGAACTGACCACATAGTCACGTGACTACCGATTTGAGAATACGATGATAATTTGTAAAACTCTAGACTTACGCTTAAAAACATGCCATTAGAGGGTGGAAATACAAAACAGGTCCAAACGTCCCCGTAAGATGTACGAACACTTCCCACGGTACCAACGTAACACGTAGGAACTTACCTTATAGCCACTGGACTCTCAGGTTGAAAATATGAGGATAATTTGCAAAATATAGACTTATTCTTAAAACATGCCTTTAGAGGGTGAAAACCCAAAACAATACCTAAACGACCCCGTAAGAGGCAAGAACACCTCGCACGATCCCAATGTGATGCATAGGAACTTATACTGTAGTCACGGGACTCCCGGTTTGCGAATGGGACAATAATTTGCAAAAATCTAGACTTAGGCTTAAAACATGTCCTTAGTGGGTGAAAACCAAAAATAGCTTCCAACGGGTGAACCTTTATATTAATTGAGTTATTTATGAGCTTATTTATGTTAAATCGTTGGAAGGAATTTATTGAATATTTGTTTATGGATTTTGTTGATGTCATTGAGTTTATTTAAATGTTAAAACATGTTGAATTTCTTGAAAAAAAAGGAAACTCTGTCAATTTTTTTTGAAATTATTGACTGTTTTAAATTGATTAACTCAAACATAAGTTTAGGAAACATGAGAGAACTGGGGGTGGAGCGTGTAAAATCACATATGATACTAAATTAAGACCATTTATGGGCCATGCGAGACCCGTGAGACTATTTTTTTAACTAGGGACAATAGTCCGGTGAACCTTTATATCGATCAAGTTATTTATGAGTTTAGGTTAAATAGTTGGAAGGGATTTATAGATTATTTATTTATGGCTTTTGTTGATGTCTCTGTGTTAATTTTAAATGTTAAAATAGGTTGGATTTTATGAATAAACAATGGAAACTCTGTCAAAATTTTCTAAAATTATGAAGCGTTCTAAATTGATTAACTCAAACATACCCGAATTTGAAAATTGAGCGTCGAGGAGCGAAAACGTAAAACGATTATCAAAAATTGCAAAAAAAGGCACACTTATGATAAAAGTATATTTTTTCCATATTATGTAATCCAATTATGGTTAACACATGTTTATTTGTTTCTTGTCACAGATTGATGATGGATTTCGTTGGATATCGTTGGGCTAGTTGATTGGATGACTCAAAGTTTCTCGCGAAATGTGTTTTATTTTTGTAGTTGTTGTTATTTTGAACATTTGTTGTAATCATACATTCATTTGAATGGAATGAATTGTCTTTTAAAGAAGAATTGTAGAATTGAATATGGTGTCATTTTACGTGATAGTTTGGATGCTAAATTGCTATGGATGCACATTTATACAGGTTATATCATGGAAAAAATTTATATATATCCCTCTTGCAATCATCTTTAGGAATTATTTAATAAAAAAAAATCTTTTTTAGCACACTTATTAATTTAATACCTTACTAACACACTTATTAATTTAATACCTTCCCGAGTCTATCACCCGACTCTAATTAAATTAACTAAACACATATTAATTTAATACCTCCCCGAGTCTATCGTCTGACTCTAATTAAATTAATTAACACACATATTAATTTAATACCTCCCGAGTCTATCGTCTGACTCTAATTAAATTAATTAACACATATATTAATTTAATACCGATCCGAGTCTGTGGTTCGACTCCCAGTTAATTGATTTACACATTAATTAATTTACACCAATCCGAGTCTGTGGCCCGACTCTAATAGAATTAATTAACACACTTATTAATTTAATACCTTCCCGAGTCTACAATTCGACTCTAATTAAATTAATTATCACACCTATTAATTTAATCCTACCTCAGTCTACAATAAGACTCTAATTAAATTAATTATCACACTTATTAATTTAATAACTTGGTGTCACCCACCATTATCCCCGGACTCGCTCACTTGGCCCATACCTTAATATTTTCTGAGTCTATATTCCGACTCCAAATTAATTACTCTCTCTTAATAATTATTTAAATACTTTGGTGTCACTTAACCAACATACCCGGACTCGCTCACTTGGTCCATTTTACCTCTCATAATTTCATTCCCACATTTTCGCGCACAATGTATCGCACATTCATCTCCATAATTTTTCAATTATATTTACCTATAATTACCAACATACCTAGACTCGCCCACTTGGTCCATGATTTAATATTTCACCTTAATACCTTTAATAATGTAGCATCACACAACTACAATACCTGAATTTTATTCCTCGGTTCGATATTAACACAAATTTTTACTTTCTCAAAATACATCCATTTGTGACATACAATTATCACCCTCCTAAATCCAACTTTAAATCTCTCAAAAGTGACTAGAAGGTATCCCTTGTATTTATTTGACTCTAAATAAATAAACCTCAAAAGGAAAAGAAATAATTGGCTCCATACGAGAAAAGGAGCGAACTGCCAGAAACCCCTGACCGTCGATCGATCGACCATTTTCCCTCGATCGATCGATCGATCGATCAGGTCATCTTCTCCTTCGCCTTTGTTTTCCACCATTGACGAAAATCCAAGGTTTTTAAACCTTAAATCAAACCTCTAGTCACATTACTCCACCACATCAATATGGTTAATTTTCTCCTTACGTATCATAGGCCCTTAAGATGATAAATTTATCCACTTATCTCCTAATTCCCTAAATGGGTTTTCTCCATTAAAATTTAATTAACTGTTCTACAAACCAAATTCCAAATCCAAATACCACCAGTTTATATTCCGGATTCTCATTTAAAACAATTATCCATACTCAGAGATATACAACACAACAATTTTTACTTTGAATCTCATTCAATAGTTCAATGAACAAAACCCCATTTTTGTACCCATTTATCCCCAAAACGAATTTTGGTTTACACATCACTATGATATGAATTCATTATCATCAATTTAGAAATCACAACAGTTAACCACTTTCCTAGAATTGTTCGTAGTGTCTGATCCGTTGGTGTAGTCCCTTAATTTGGCTCCAAAACCACCAATTTGGCTCTTGATTTGCTTTCCCCCAATTTCCTCTCAAACCCTAGGTTTAGAGTTGAGTGGAATGTCGTTCCCTAATCTCTCAATTAGGTTAAAAACATCCAATCCCGTTTTTGGCCATGTGGGTCTAATTAAAAAGACCCAACTCACCCCGTGTGGGCCCGGCTATGCCCAAAAATACCCCGAGACCCAATTACTACCTGATTAGGCATAAATTCTTCCCAATTTATCCCCTAATTTCGGTACTTTAATCACCTCGAACAACGTAATTGGATTGACTTTATCTCATAATCTTGCTATTGACGTATCCTAACAAGTACACCGAGTTTCTGGTATTTCGTTATGATTTTACAGGTATCTAATGTCAAGAAATGGAAGAAGGAAACCGGAAGAATAGAAAAGTCAACAAGAAAATTCAAAAGGGAAAAAGAGTCATTTCTACCCAGAATCCGGATGAGGTACCTAAAGAGAAGTTGAAGGTATCATCTTCACAAGCACCTCGGAAGAAACGGCACCTCAATCGGATACCCGGAGCAAAAGATATGGACAGTCAAAGTTGAGAGAAAAGTCAAATAGGCAGACCGGTCCGCCCTCAACCCGGACCGGTCCGCTGTGCAAACTCCAGAGGACTGCGAACCGAAGGAGAACCGAAGAGCCAAAAAAATAAAAGAACCGGTCCGCCTGGAAAATAAAAGAACCGATCCGCTTTAGAAGCGGACCGATCCGCCTAAGGGCCGGACCGGTCCGCCCATCGAGATTTGTTTTCTGATTCTCCTCTAAAGACTCCGACTTATACTCAACTTCTTGGAATTTCATGTAGGGTATAAAAACCCGAATTATTTTCGTTGTAAGGGAGGCTAGAACGTGGGGAGTTAATTCTAATTTCTCATTTTCTTCCACAAACCCTCGCTGTAGATACAATTTCAAGTTTTATTCAAAGATTGAAGGTTATTCAAAGTTTAAGTGATTATCAAGTTTATTCATTGCTGCAATTGTTCTTTGGGTAATTTCAGTAAGTTGTTTCTATAGTATTCCATCATTTATTCTATAGTATTCCATCAATTGTCTCTAGATTAATCATGAACACTTGCATGTTAAACATTGTTTTCATCATTCTCGGTATGTCCGGCTAGATTTCCAAGGTCGGGTTACATGAACCCAACCTGATGTGGTCATTGCACGTATATAGTTAATCCTCTGAATTTAGTAATTAATTTTGACCGTATTGCGTAGGGACACAACAATTGTAGGTCTAAATATCTCGTTTGCCCCTGGGTAACCGGGATGATTGAGAATACAATTCGAATGTCGTTATCGTGATACTGATTTACTCGTCCTTTGATTAAGTATGACGCGGGCTTGAACTTCGTATACGTAATGCTTGGGAGTACTAAATTCCGGGTCATATTAATTAGATAAATTTACGATTAATATTATACTGCAATACACTAGGGTTGGGGGATTGTATTCCCGTCCTATTTTTCCATCATCTCATTTAAAAGTTCAATTCAATCTTTCATTCTTAATTTAGGTCATTTAGTTAGCTGTAATTTTCACCAGACTTTCATAATTGCTTTTAGCGTAATCGATTCCAAAAACCAAATCAATCATCTTATTTTTCTTCTCTTTTTAGAGTCATCGTTAGGATTCCTCCATCTTATTCCGTCGTCACAACTCTCGTTGTCCTTTTTCCCTGAGGATCGATACCCGACTTGTCGGATTATTACTTGAATGACAGGCTTGCACTTGAGCCTAGAGAGTACACACTTTAGAAACACATTCTGAGTCGTGCCAAGTTTTTGGCGCCGTTGCCGGGGAACTAGGTAGACTTAGGATTAGATCGAGTTAATCCAAAGCTTTGACCAAAAATTCAAAAATTCAAAAAAAAAAAATCAAAAAATAATAAAAAGCACAAAAAGATTCACCACCATCTCTCACAAACTTAATGCAAAATTCTGAAACCACTCCCACACCCCATAATACTCCAACCAGCATTCACGAAAATCCACTTGTTGAGTATAATCCCGATAGTCCCCACACTCCGAACGCCCCACAGTTCTGGATCCCACCTCCCACACCGTCGCACTCAATCTCTAGCAACACTCCCTTCTCCTTCGTAGGACACACTTCGAGCACACCCAGTGAGATCGCCGAATCGTCAAGTGAGAGAGAGATGTCGCAACACAGTAATGCATCTACCGGTGAGGAAGAGCCTCCGTACCGCCCGTTGAGAGAATTCTTATATCCCGAGCGCACAGTCACTCCGGGATGCATTATACTCCCGTATAATGCCGGGCAGTTCCGTTTCAAGAATGGGATGATCCAGACGCTACCACATTACCACGGTATGGATTCTGAAAAGCCATACCTCCACATAAGGGAATTTGAGGACGTGTGTGATACTCTCAATGATCAAACCTGCACACAAGAGGTAATCCGCCTCAAACTCTTCCCCTTCTCGCTTAAAGATAAAGCCAAAGCTTGGCTATGGTCTTTACCTCCAAGCTCGATTCCATCCTGGAATGAGCTACAGTCTAAATTTCTCAAGAAATTCTTCCCAACACATCGAACAATCTCTATCAAGGCTCAAATTCAAGCGTTTAGACAACATGAAAATGAGCCATTCCATCGATGTTATGAACGTTTCAACGAGTTAGTGGCTTCATGCCCCCATCATGGATTTGATCCGTCGCAAATCATCTCCTTTATCTATAATGGGTTAAATCTTAATTCCAAACAACTTGTTGAAACTATGGGAAGTGGTCCGTTTGTCGATCTAGATGCCCATGATGCTGATCTTCACATGAGGTATGTCGCCGAGACTACCCAATCTTGGGATACCTCTGACCCGAACGCTCAAAATCGAAATCGACAACCCACCACTGCTCCATCGGCGTCCGGCCTATTCCACGTAGATAAGAATTCTATGATGGACAGTCGATTGGACACCATGGAGAAAGTATTGCGAGACTTATGTGAGATAGTTGGATCTATCCAAAACCCTGTCGTGAAGGTGTGTGCGATTTGTGAGGCGGGACATTTAACTGAGGAATGTCCGACGATACCCGCCTACAAAGTAATGTTGCAGGAGCAAGTTAGTGGTATAGGAGGTTTAAAGGGTAATTTCGATGCCCCGCACGGGAATTCATACAACCCTTCGTGGAAAAATCATCCCGGTTTTAGCTACGGGCAACAACATGCCGCAATGAACCCTCCTTCGCATGTTGCCCCTCCTCCACCACAACAATTTCAAAAAGCTCCACACATGCAAGGACATGTGCAAGCACCACCACCTCAAGGAAATTATATCCCGCCCCAGCGGAGAACTCTCGAGGATACCATGAATCAATTCATTGCAAGTCAGACTGCAAACAATGCCAAATATGATCGTCTGATCGGCGACATAAATGCAAATCTATCAAAAATACAATCCTCGTTGAGTGTTCAAGAGAAGGGCAAGTTTCCTTCCCAGGGCCAAAGACCTCTCCAAGGTCAAACTAGTGTTAGCTCGATACCCCATGACCATCCTGAGCAATGTAGTGCAATTACCACTCTACGTAGTGGGAGAGTAGTTGACTTGTCACCTCTCCCACGAGACGTACTTAAAGACAAGGAGATTTTGCCCGGCACGAAAGAGGCCTAAGATGTCCCCTTGAACAAAAGTGACAAAGAAGACACTAGTGAGCCCGAGGTAGTAGTGAAACCACCCTCCGCGGCACCGTTTCCTCAAAGGTTGATTCCTTCCCAGAAAGGATACCCACGTGATGACGTGCTAGAAATACTAAAGCAGGTGAAGCTGAATTTACCATTCCTCGATGCCATCAAACAAATTCCAGCTTATGCAAAAGTCATCAAAGATTTGTTGACGGTAAAAAGGAAGATGAAAGTAAAGAAGAATGTCTTCCTAGAACAGAACGTGAGCTCTATCCTACTCAATGAGATCCCTCCTAAATTCAAAGATCCCGGTGCACCCACCATTTCCTGCATTATTGGAGAGAACAAGATTGAAAAAGCCTTACTAGACTTGGGAGAAAGTGTCAACATCCTCCCTTACTCCATCTATAGGCAACTTGATTTGGGCGACCTCAAGCCCACAAGAATCACTCTCCAACTAGCGGATCGAACTGTGAAGGTCCCACGAGGTGTAGTAGAGGACGTGATCGTTCAAGTTGACACTTTCTACTTCCCGGTAGACTTTGTCATTTGGGACACGGAGCCTTCCTTAATCTCGACCAATCATGTTCCCATCATTCTCGGGCGCCCATTTTTAGCGACAGCTAACGCTATTATTAACACAGGGAATGGGCGAATGCAGCTCACTTTTGGGAATATGACATTGGAGACCAACATCTTCAACATAGCCCAACATACGGGAGAGGAAGATGATATTCACGCGGTGAGTCTCATAGATGAGATAGTAGAGGAGTACATTGAGGAGAATTGTTGTGGCGATGCCTTAGGATCCTGTCTGGTTTCGAGCAATGAGAGTGAAGGGACGTATACTGAGTACGAGAGGGAGATTGGGGAATTAATAGAGTTACTCGATGAGAGAGCGTCGGACGAGGACGCGAGAGATGTGAATTGGGTTTCTAGATTCGAGGAGTTACCACCACGGGATACACGCGTTGTTCCCTCCGACGAGAAGTTTCCAACTCTTGAATTAAAGAAACTCCCCTCCCATATCAAATATGCATACTTAGGAGAGGATGAGACATTTCCTGTTGTTATCTCCTCTAGCCTAGATGATGAACAGGAGGGTAAGTTGTTAAAAATTCTGAGGAAGCACCTAAGTGCTTTTGGTTGGTGTATAGCTGATTTGAAGGGGATAAGTCCTCTGATTTGCACCCACAAGATTCACCTCGAAGAGGATGTTAAGCCCTCTAGAGAAATGCAAAGAAGACTGAACCCCAACATGAAAGAAGTTGTGAGAACCGAGATCATTAAACTATTAGATGCCGGGATTATCTACCCAATCTCGGATAGCAAATGGGTGAGTCCTATTCAAGTTGTCCCGAAGAAGTCGGGTATGACTGTGATTGAGAATGCTAAGGGAGAGCTTGTTCCCCAACGCACCACCACCGGTTGGCGTGTTTGCATTGATTACCGGAAACTCAATGCGGGGACAAGAAAAGATCATTTCCCCTTGCCATTCATTGATCAAATGCTTGAGAGAGTTGCAGGCCACCCATATTATTGCTTCCTTGATGGTTATTCCGAATATAACCAGATTGAGGTAGATGTACTTGACCAAGAGAAGACGACGTTCACTTGTCCTTTTGGTACGTTTGCCTACAAACGTATGCCATTCGGCTTGTGTAATGCACCCGCGACTTTTCAACGGTGCATGTTGAGCTTATTCAGTGACATGGTCGAAAGAGGGCTCGAGGTATTCATGGACGATTTCAGCGTTTTTGGCACCTCTTTCGATCTTTGTCTAGAAAAATTGGAGCAAGTACTTGCTAGGTGTGTGGAGAAGAACTTAGTGCTGAATTGGGAGAAGTGCCATTTCATGGTCACTGAAGGAATAGTTCTTGGCCACATAGTATCATCTAAAGGCATAGAGGTTGATAGGGCTAAGATAGATGTCATAGCTGACCTTCCCCCACCGAGATCGCTTAAAGACGTGCGCTCATTCTTGGGTCACGCCGGGTTTTATCGCAGGTTCATTAAAGACTTTAGCGCTATCGCTAGACCCTTAAGCAACCTTCTCATGAAGGATAACCCGTTTAAGTGGACCGAGGCATGCCAAAGCTCCTTTGACAAATTAAAGAACATGCTCGTGTCCGCTCCCATCATGCAAGTTCCGGATTGGTCTTTACCATTCGAACTCATGTGTGATGCAAGCAATTACGCGATTGGGGCCGTTTTGGGCCAACGTCAAGATAAACAAGCTCATGTCATCTACTACGCTAGCCGGACCCTTACCGGACCTCAACTCAACTACTCTACCACGGGGAAGGAGTTGCTAGCAGTAGTCTTTGCCCTTGATAAGTTCAGATCGTACCTCATTGGTTCTCCTATAATTGCCTTCACCGACCACGCGGCTTTAAAGTATCTACTTGCGAAGAAAGACGCCAAGCCGCGTCTCATAAGGTGGATCCTACTCCTACAAGAGTTCAATCTCTCTATCAAGGATAAGAAAGGAGTAGAAAACGTCGTCGCCGACCATTTGTCTCGGCTTTCGTCCGACGTACCTAGTGATCCCATACCCATAGACGAGTATTTTCCGGATGAGCAACTCTTTGCTACTTCTTCATATCCCTGGTTTGCGGACATAGTGAACTATCTTGTCACGGGAGCCGTCCCTCCCGATTGGACACCGCAAGATAAGAAGAGGTTTCTTAATTGGTCGCGCATGTTATTCTACGATGATCCCTTACTCTTTAAATACTGCGCCGACCAAATCATCCGAAGATGTGTACCGGATGACGAGATTCCAAAGGTCATCCAGTTTTGTCATTCGGAAGCATGTGGAGGCCACTTCTCAGGGAAAAAGACGGCCGCTAAAATTCTGCAATGCGGCCTCTATTGGCCCACAATCTTCCGGGATGCAAATGATGCTTGCAAGTCATGCAACAGGTGCCAACGGATGGGAGCCATCTCTCGCCGCGACATGATGCCCCTTACCCCCATACTCATCATTGAGATATTCGATTGTTGGGGTATTGACTTCATGGGTCCCTTCCCTCCTTCCTTTGGTTTCCTATACATCCTAGTCGCGGTAGACTACGTTTCTAAATGGGTAGAAGCTATAGCTACTAAGACTAATGACAGTAAGGTGGTGATAAAGTTCCTACAGGAACACATACTTTCTCGCTTCGACGCACTGAAGGCGATAATTAGCGATAATGGCACGCATTTTCGCAATAGGCCATTTGAGAAGCTCATGAGAAAGTATAGCGTCGTCCACAAGGTTGGAACGACGTATCACCCACAAACAAATGGGCAGGCCGAACTAGCGAATCGTGAGATCAAGAATATTCTCGAGAAGACCGTCAATCCTAACCGGAAAGATTGGTCAATTAGACTGAACGATTCGCTATGGGCCTATCGCACCGCATACAAAAATCAGCTTGGCATGTCCCCTTTCCGCTTCGTATATGGCAAGCCTTGCCATCTCCCCGTGGAGTTAGAACACAAAGCGTATTGGGCAATTAAGGAGCTCAATTATGCCATGGATAAAGCCGGTGAAGCTCGCAAGCTTCAAATAAATGAGTTAGAGGAGATACGCAATGACGCGTATGAGAATGCCAAAATTGCTAAAGAAAGGATGAAACTCGCTCACGATAGCATCATTCGACGGAAAGAGTTTCTTCCCGGGAAAAAAGTTCTTCTCTATAACTCTCGGCTTCATCTCTTTCCAGGCAAGTTGCGGTCGCGATGGTCTGGCCCGTTTGTTGTCAAGAATGTTTTCCCCCACAGAGCTGTCGAAGTGGAAGATTTAAAAGGGGGAAACACATTCAAAGTGAATGGACAACGCCTAAAGCCATATCTTGAGGCATGCGAAGAAGAAGTCGACACCGTTTGGTTGTCGGACCCCGTTTACGGGGTAGAGTGAACTGTTTCCGTTAGGTCGTCGCACCCCCGACACGTATGGGGTGAGAGTCGTGTGAGTCGTGTGCGTTAGTGAGTGTCGTTAGGATTTTGGTACATTCAGGGTTAGTATGTACAGGTTCGAGATTTTAGGCAAGTCGGGTGACCGGTGTTTTTGAGAGGTCCTTAGTCTAGATTTGGTGAGGAGAGCGTGTTAAAAGTGCGATATCTCGAGCACGAGAGGTTGAATTCCAGTTTCGGGGAGATTCCAGCCAAAACTCCCCAAGCCGGACCGGTTCCTTTAATTTAAGGCCGGACCGGTCCACCCCGGACCGGTTCCTTTAATTTTAGGCCGGACCGATCCGCCTGTCGAATTTCTGAAAAATAAAAAGACCGGACCGGTCCGCCTTCTGCAGATTCGTTGAATCTCTTCTTCCCATGCACCCCCCTTCTCCCCAATAGCCACCCTTCCCCCCATTTCGGTTTCCCACACCCCCATACATCCATTTCCCCCCAACTCCCCTCCCCTCCACTATAAATACAACCCTACCCCTCCTCTTCTCTTCACACCTCAAACACAACTCCTATCCTCTCCCTCTCCAGATTTTTGTGAGTTTTATCCTCTCTGTCTCCATGGCCCCCCGTGCTCCTCCCACCAAATACGTATCCACCGACATCCTACACTCCGGGAGCAACGAGTTCCGCTCCCGCCAAGAGGAGCGATGGTGCACCGCCTTCTTCGGCACCAACCGCAAACTCCATATGGAGCGCGCGGTTCAATGGAACGCGCTGCCCAATTCTGTCACAGCACTATTCATGGCCCGGGGGTGGTGCCGTTTCCTCAACGAACCCCATGACGCCGTGTGGGCTTCCGAGGTCCGATTATTTTATGGCACTCTCGTAAGGACGGACCAATTTGAGGCCCAAGCGTACGTTGATGGGATGGTCGTTCCCTTCTCCTTAGCCCTCCTCACGGCCAAATTGGCCACCTTTGGCGTTCCGGACCCCCAAGACTACACCTATCCACGGAACGTTCCTCTGGTCGCGAAGAACATCATCATGGAGCGCATTGCTCCAAACGTGGCTTGGACGGGCCAAACCGTCGCGGTTGGACGCCTCAATGAAACGGCGCGCCTCACTTTCCAAATCGTATGAGCCAACATCCTTCAAACGTCCAACGATTCCGCCATGAGGCCTCGGCAGGCCACCTTAACCTACCATCTCTTCGACCCTCAAACCACCATCCATTTGGCCCTCACATTGTACGCCTACATCATCGCCGCTTCTTTGGATAAGAAGGGCACCGCTCCTTTGCCCTATGCCCGGTTGATCACGTCTATCCTCCTAGACGTCGGCATTGAGGCCCCTGCCGACCGCACCCGGATTCCCGGTCCCTTTGGACAAGGCACTCGCACTAAGAGTGCCAAACAGCTCGCCATAATCCGGGCACGGCGAGGTCATGATAGCGAGGAAGAGGCTTCCTCGGAAGAGAGCGAGGAGGAGGAGGCCGCCGAAGCGGACGTAGAAATGGGTGACGTCGCCGCCGCCGACGAGTTGGCGGACGAAGAGGACGACCCGTATTTTGAGTGGGCAGGTACGGATATTTCGACCCGGTTGTCCAACCTTGAGACCCGATTCGGGCACTTTGAGAACAAGTTCGACACCTTTGTGATCGACTACCAACGAGATCAGAATCGGGCGGCTCGAAGGCAAGCGGATATCTACCGACGCCTAGGGGATCCTTATGAGCCACTCCCATCGCATTTTCAAGACCCCTATGGCCCCGATGCGCCCAGCTCCTCCCATTTCCCTCCCCCGTGATATTTTGGTTGCTTAGGACTATTTTGATGTATTTATTCTCACATCCTACATATGCTGTATTCCTGTTTGTACCACAGTCCTATGATATATAAAGTTGCATTTTTCTATATTTGTTTGTTTTAATTATTGCACTTATTATTTTGCCTTATTTAGATTTTAGTCCTTTTTGCTTGAGGACAATGCAAAAGTCTAAGTTAGGGGGGGGGGGGGGGTCACCAGTGCATATTTCTAAAACTTCACAAATTTTCAAAAATGGCCAAAAATTTCCAAAAAAAAAAAAAAAAAATCATAAAATTTTGAAAAATCCAAAAATATTTTTGTTCAAAATAAATAAAAATTGGAATTCAAATTTTTCAAAAATATCATTAAAAGTCAAATTGGAGTCTCAAAGTGTAAAAAGTCAACATACACAAAGCCGAAATTGACCAAAGATGGAAATTGTGCGAAAATTGACGACTTAACGAATAAATGTGGAGATTAACAAACCCGGTGAGATTCGAGCCTATCACTTGTTGCGAGTTTTTAAATCAATCCGAGTTAAATGTTAACTCAAAGTTCTTTTCAGCATTTAAAATAAGTTGTCAAGGATCTCAATCCTTTCATTTTGACCGGTTTTGAAAAATGTGTGCAATATTGCCTTGAAAACGTGCCAAATTAGTCTCTAAACTTAAATTCATCTCGAAACGCATATGGTAACGCAATTGACATTTTGGACAATGAAGTAGGCCGTCGTTTGTCATCCCAAAAATATTGGCCAGAAAAAGATGCGAAAAATCACCCCTTTTGCAACCCAAATTGAGCCGAATAAATTTTTCCTTTCGTCTGACAACCCGAAAAACCCAAAATAGCCGGAAGTGTGAAAAATGAAAAAATTCAGAATTTAAGTCCGAAAAGTGCAACAAAAAGGGGCAAGAAAAAAAAATATAGAAAAAGAAAAACAAATTGAGCAATAGCCCGGAAAAAGCACAAAGGGACATCACGAATGGTTTTTCCAATTCCAACTTTCCCTACCATTTTCATATTACCCAATGCAACCTTTAACCCGAAAAAGTCCTAACCGAGTCCAAATTGGGAAATTGATTACCGCGTAGAGAGTCAATACACCAAAAGATAATAAAGGAGATTAAGTGCGCAAAAAAAGAGGCAATGTTCCTGTTTTTTAAAAAAAACCGTAATCCGTTGATGAGATCCTTTCACCATGAAATTTCCGTCTTTCTAATTGTATGCGTGATTTTGCATCCATTATATTTACTCTTATTATCACGCATACCGAGCGAAAAAGCCATATTCCGAGTAGTTCATTTGAGAGAGCTTCCCGTGAGAATTTGAAATCAAAACGAATGTTCGGATAAGTAACGTAATGATTAATCAGTGGAAATTGGCGGTTATATTTCTGGCTTCGCACACACGCACTACAGTTTGAGACTTGTAGACATGACTTAATGATGACTATTTTCTGGAAAAGTTTGAATTATACAATTTTTGGTTATTTTGAAATTCTTTGAGTCGAATTTTGTGGGTATATTCTCTGCAAACCCTCACGAGACACAACTCGTCCCACTAGGGTAACCTAGGGGTTTAAAGGCTTGTTGCATACGCTAAATGCAATCGCGTGTCCGCGAAAGAGGTGTTTTATCCCAATAAAATGTTTTTCAAAAGTTGAGCCTTGCTTGAATTCTTTTACATTGCTCGGGACGCGCAAAGTTCTAAGTTAGGGGGGTTTGATTAGGCATAAATTCTTCCCAATTTATCCCCTGATTTCGGTACTTTAATCACCTCGAACAACGTAATTGGATTGACTTTATCTCATAATCTTGCTATTGACGTATCCTAACAAGTACACCGAGTTTCTGGTATTTCGTTATGATTTTACAGGTATCTAATGTCAAGAAATGGAAGAAGGAAACCGGAAGAATAGAAAAGTCAACAAGAAAAGTCAAAAGGGCAAAAGAGTCATTTCTACCCAGAATCCGGATGAGGTACCTAAAGAGAAGTTGAAGGTATCATCTTCACAAGCACCTCGGAAGAAACGGCACCTCAATCGGATACCCGGAGCAAAAGATATGGACAGTCAAAGTTGAGAGAAAAGTCAAATAGGCAGACCGGTCCGCCCTCAACCCGGACCGGTCCGCTGTGCAAACTCCAGAGGACTGTGAACCGAAGGAGAACCGAAGAGCCAAAAAAATAAAAGAACCGGTCCGCACCGGACCGGTCCGCCTGGAAAATAAAAGAACCGATCCGCTTTAGAAGCGGACCGATCCGCCTAAGGGCCGGACCGGTCCGCCCATCGAGATTTGTTTTCTGATTCTCCTCTAAAGACTCCGACTTATACTCAACTTCTTGGAATTTCATGTAGGGTATAAAAACCCGAATTATTTTCGTTGTAAGGGAGGCTAGAACGTGGGGAGTTAATTCTAATTTCTCATTTTCTTCCACAAACCCTAGCTGTAGATACAATTTCAAGTTTTATTCAAAGATTGAAGGTTATTCAAAGTTTAAGTGATTATCAAGTTTATTCATTACTGCAATTGTTCTTTGGGTAATTTCAGTAAGTTGTTTCTTCTTTGTGATTTTATTCTATAGTATTCCATCAATTGTCTCTAGATTAATCATGAACACTTGCATGTTAAACATTGTTTTCATCATTCTCGGTATGTCCGGCTAGATTTCTAAGGTCGGGTTACATGAACCCAACCTGATGTGGTCATTGCACGTATAAAGTTAATCCTCTGAATTTAGTAATTAATTTTGACCGTATTGCGTAGGGACACAACAATTGTAGGTCTAAATATCTCATTTGCCCCTGGGTAACCGGGATGATTGAGAATACAATTCGAATGTCGTTATCGTGATACTGATTTACTCGTCCTTTGATTAAGTATGACGCGGGATTGAACCTCGTATACGTAATGCTTGGGAGTACTAAATTCCGGGTCATATTAATTAGATAAATTTACGATTAATATTATACTGCAATACACTAGGGTTGGGGGATTGTATTCCCATCCTATTTTTCCAGTATCTCATTTAAAAGTTCAATTCAATCTTTCATTCTTAATTTAGGTCATTTAGTTAGCTGCAATTTTCACCATACTTTCATAATTGCTTTTAGCGTAATCGATTCCAAAAACCAAATCAATCATCTTATTTTTCTTCTCTTTTTAGAGTCATCGTTAGGATTCCTCCATCTTATTCCGTCGTCACAACTCTCGTTGTCCTTTTTCCCTGAGGATCGATACCCGACTTGTCGGATTATTACTTGTCAAAAGGACAACGAGAGTTGTGACGACGGAATAAGATGGAGGAATCCTAACGATGACTCTAAAAAGAGAAGAAAAATAAGATGATTGATTTGGTTTTTGGAATCGATTACGCTAAAAGCAATTATGAAAGTATGGTGAAAATTGCAGCTAACTAAATGACCTAAATTAAGAATGAAAGATTGAATTGAACTTTTAAATGAGATACTGGAAAAATAGGACGGGAATACAATCCCCCAACCCTAGTGTATTGCAGTATAATATTAATCGTAAATTTATCTAATTAATATGACCCGGAATTTAGTACTCCCAAGCATTACGTATACGAGATTCAAGCCCGCGTCATACTTAATCAAAGGACGAGTAAATCAGTATCACGATAACGACATTCGAATTGTATTCTCAATCATCCCGGTTACCCAGGGGCAAACGAGATATTTAGACCTACAATTGTTGTGTCCCTACGCAATACGGTCAAAATTAATTACTAAATTCAGAGGATTAACTTTATACGTGCAATGACCACATCAGGTTGGGTTCATGTAACCCGACCTTGGAAATCTAGCCGGACATACCGAGAATGATGAAAACAATGTTTAACATGCAAGTGTTCATGATTAATCTAGAGACAATTGATGGAATACTATAGAATAAATGATGGAATACTATAGAAACAACTTACTGAAATTACCCAAAGAACAATTGCAGCAATGAATAAACTTGATAATCACTTAAACTTTGAATAACCTTCAATCTTTGAATAAAACTTGAAATTGTATCTACAGCGAGGGTTTGTGGAAGAAAATGAGAAATTAGAATTAACTCCCCACGTTCTAGCCTCCCTTACAACGAAAATAATTCGGGTTTTTATACCCTACATGAAATTCCAAGAAGTTGAGTATAAGTCGGAGTCTTTAGAGGAGAATCAGAAAACAAATCTCGATGGGCGGACCGGTCCGGCCCTTAGGCGGATCGGTCCGCTTCTAAAGCGGATCGGTTCTTTTATTTTCCAGGCGGACCGGTTCTTTTATTTTTTTGGCTCTTCGGTTCTCCTTCGGTTCGCAGTCCTCTGGAGTTTGCACAGCGGACCGGTCCGGGTTGAGGGCGGACCGGTCTGCCTATTTGACTTTTCTCTCAACTTTGACTGTCCATATCTTTTGCTCCGGGTATCCGATTGAGGTGCCGTTTCTTCCGAGGTGCTTGTGAAGATGATACCTTCAACTTCTCTTTAGGTACCTCATCCGGATTCTGGGTAGAAATGACTCTTTTGCCCTTTTGACTTTTCTTGTTGACTTTTCTATTCTTCCGGTTTCCTTCTTCCATTTCTTGACATTAGATACCTGTAAAATCATAACAAAATACCAGAAACTCGGTGTACTTGTTAGGATACGTCAATAGCAAGATTATGAGATAAAGTCAATCCAATTACGTTGTTCGAGGTGATTAAAGTACCGAAATTAGGGGATAAATTGGGAAGAATTTATGCCTAATCAGGTAGTAATTGGGTCTCGGGGTATTTTTGGGCATAGCCGGGCCCACACGGGGTGAGTTGGGTCTTTTTAATTAGACCCACATGGCCAAAAACGGGATTGGATGTTTTTAACCTAATTGAGAGATTAGGGAACGACATTCCACTCAACTCTAAACCTAGGGTTTGAGAGGAAATTGGGGGAAAGCAAATCAAGAGCCAAATTGGTGGTTTTGGAGCCAAATTAAGGGACTACACCAACGGATCAGACACTACGAACAATTCTAGGAAAGTGGTTAACTGTTGTGATTTCTAAATTGATGATAATGAATTCATATCATAGTGATGTGTAAACCAAAATTCGTTTTGGGGATAAATGGGTACAAAAATGGGGTTTTGTTCATTGAACTATTGAATGAGATTCAAAGTAAAAATTGTTGTGTTGTATATCTCTGAGTATGGATAATTGTTTTAAATGAGAATCCGGAATATAAACTGGTGGTATTTGGATTTGGAATTTGGTTTGTAGAACAGTTAATTAAATTTTAATGGAGAAAACCCATTTAGGGAATTAGGAGATAAGTGGATAAATTTATCATCTTAAGGGCCTATGATACGTAAGGAGAAAATTAACCATATTGATGTGGTGGAGTAATGTGACTAGAGGTTTGATTTAAGGTTTAAAAACCTTGGATTTTCGTCAATGGTGGAAAACAAAGGCGAAGGAGAAGATGACCTGATCGATCGATCGATCGATCGAGGGAAAATGGTCGATCGATCGACGGTCAGGGGTTTCTGGCAGTTCGCTCCTTTTCTCGTATGGAGCCAATTATTTCTTTTCCTTTTGAGGTTTATTTATTTAGAGTCAAATAAATACAAGGGATACCTTCTAGTCACTTTTGAGAGATTTAAAGTTGGATTTAGGAGGGTGATAATTGTATGTCACAAATGGATGTATTTTGAGAAAGTAAAAATTTGTGTTAATATCGAACCGAGGAATAAAATTCAGGTATTGTAGTTGTGTGATGCTACATTATTAAAAGTATTAAGGTGAAATATTAAATCATGGACCAAGTGGGCGAGTCTAGGTATGTTGGTAATTATAGGTAAATATAATTGGAAAATTATGGAGATGAATGTGCGATACATTGTGCGCGAAAATGTGGGAATGAAATTATGAGAGGTAAAATGGACCAAGTGAGCGAGTCCGGGTATGTTGGTTAAGTGACACCAAAGTATTTAAATAATTATTAAGAGAGAGTAATTAATTTGGAGTCGGAATATAGACTCAGATAATATTAAGCTATGGGCCAAGTGAGCGAGTCCGGGGATAATGGTGGGTGACACCAAGTTATTAAATTAATAAGTGTGATAATTAATTTAATTAGAGTCGTATTGTAGACTCGGGTAGGATTAAATTAATAGGTGTGATAATTAATTTAATTAGAGTCGAATTGTAGACTCGGGAAGGTATTAAATTAATAAGTGTGTTAATTAATTCTATTAGAGTCGGGCCACAGACTCGGATTGGTGTAAATTAATTAATGTGTAAATCAATTAACTGGGAGTCGAACCACAGACTCAGATCGGTATTAAATTAATATATGTGTTAATTAATTTAATTAGAGTCAGACGATAGACTCGGGAGGTATTAAATTAACATGTGTGTTAATTAATTTAATTAGAGTCAGACGATAGACTCGGGGAGGTATTAAATTAATAGGTGTGTTAGTTAATTTAATTAGAGTCGGGTGATAGACTCGGGAAGGTATTAAATTAATAAGTGTGTTAATTAATTTAATTAGAGTCAGACCATAGACTCGGGGAAAGTATTATATAAATTGAGGTGTGAATTAAATATATTAGAGTCGGACCATAGACTCGGGAAGATGACAAATTATTAAGTGAGAAAATTAATTACGTTGAGTTGGGCCACAAACTCAGGAAATTACAGGCAGTGTAGGGGATTTTGAGTACATGGTAAAGCCGGGGTTTATATTATATATATACTGGGTAGTGATAGTATATATATACGTGTATATATTGTGTGTGATATTAAATATCAGTGACTAGATATTTATTCAATTTATATACTCTAATGCTATCAAGGGAGGTTGCGCGATGTGGGTGAATCCCCTAGCTTGAGGAGTAGGGCGAGTATATCCCCAGGTCATAGTGTCCGGTATATATGGGTGAGGGATTTATCTCACTTTCAGGGAAGTAATATGACCGCCTCCACTACGTTTATATTTTGGGCCAAGTTGGTGAGCGATTCCAACTTGGGGAAACTAGTTTTTGTGAGCACACCTAGTGAGATAGCATTTTAGAGGGAATCATCCGGCGAGGGTATACTCGAAGGGATGGATATACATATATTATATGTGTGGATGTTGTGGTAAAGGTACATATATAATGGTAGAAAATATTATATGAGGGTAATAATACAGTGTGTGATGTATTTACTTTATATAACTCGTGACACGGTTATATGCTACTATTTAAGAGGAATTAATTAAGTTAATTGTGATATAACTTATAATTCAAGAATCATTATATGGCAAGGGAAGGTTGTACCAGGACTAGTTGGACGAGGTAGTACAACTAGGTGGGGTTAAGGTAACCGGTAAGTGTGCACAATAGTGGAGGGGTGAGAATGTCCACAAGGGAGTGCGACACTAACTTAAATATGAAGCGCATTCATGCATTATAAATTACTGGAGTTAATTCACTTGCTAAATATTTTCAAAATGTTTTGGGTTCTAACCCTTGCTATAAAACTATTTTCAAAACCTTTTAGGTGTCCAGCCACAGGGACGCCAGGATTGGCATTCTATTCCAGGGACACGGAGCTGCGGCATATGTAGATGCTAGCCGGAGTTTGGATTAGACGCATCATTCATTCATTCCTAGAATAGGAATCTTATATCAGTTTCAGTTTTATTTAGGGCATGTCGCCCAGACTTTCAGTTCAGTTTCAAATTTGTTTTATTCTTGTGTTGGATAATTGTTTTGGATTATTTCACTTTGGTGGCCGATGTTTTATTCGGCAAATTGTTTAATTAATTATTCAGTTGAGTTTTATTTGGTTGTGTGAATGGTTTATATTTAATTCCGCGTGTACTGTTTTGTTTAATCAAAAAGTTAAAATTGACACCAGCTTTTGGAATACTAGGTGGTTAGTAAGTTTTAAAAAGTTTTCGATAGTGATGCTAAAGATGATCCAACTGAGATTCCTTTTTTTAATTTGGTATAGGACTGATCACCCGGTATTTTATTAGGCGAGGTGTCACAGTAATATTTTCTCATCAGGACATACACATGCACAGTGTAACTAACACTCTCTCATTGGCTCACTGATCTCAAGAACATAGGCTACGTTCTAGGGGGTGACACTGCGCACTCCTATGGCTATAAAAGGATGATTCATCATCTTTACAAGGGATCGTAATTAAAAAACCCTACTGTTACTCGGTTGAAACATCTTTATAGAGAGAGAAAGCTTTTAAACCTCATTAATGGCTTGCAACCACCATTTATAGTGGAATTACTACCTGCTTGCACAGTGGACATAGGCTAAGGCTGAACCACTTGAACATTTGTCTCTCCTTTTGTCTCTCATCTCTTCTCTTAGATATATATTCCTGACATTATTGCTCTTATTCCACCATTGTTATACAGTTCTATAAGCTTGAGTTTCATATTAACTTGAGGTGGTGATATCTCTGGTACCATCATTTCTAGCATCGTCTGTGGAAAGAGATTCCCTTTTTCCATTACTTCTTAGCTTAAACACTTCCTCTTTGCCTTTGGTGGTGATCTAGATCCACCGCTGCTGGACTAGGATCACCATTGAAAGAGATAGGGTGGTGTTTGTCAAGATTTACCCAAATTAGATCATTTCTAGTATGTTATTCCATCTCTTCTCTCTTTATTATTGGATTAAACCCTCCTGAAATGCAAATGCCGACCGTAGAACTATGAAGATGGCTCCAGCCAAACGCCTCCTCAATCAGAAATGGCTAATGTGGCAGAAACATTGAGATCTTTGGTGGCCGGCCAATAATAAATGCAACTGAAGTTTATGGCCTTCAGTCAAAGCGTGATGGGTGGTATTCATGAGGATCCAATAACGAATACCATAACGCATGTGGCCAGAGAGGTGGTGGACATGGCGGTGGGTAGACTACCCCCGACCCCAGTCAAGGAAGCACATCACTACCACCGATAGAGGGACATTACTGATCCACGACGTCTCCGCCTTGGACAGAAAGTTCAAGGGTGCCCAGATGATAAAGACTGTGATGAGGAAGATTACTGGGAGATGTATGAGATTTTTGGTGACACCTGCCACCTTAGATCATCACTAGCATAAACTTACCAAGGTAATATCATTCTATATGCTTCTAGGAGCCAACATATAGGATTAGAGTTTGATAGGTTGAGAAGAGGATCAGCCTTTGATCATCTCGGTTGAGGATCGACCTTTGATCGTCTCAGCCCTAAAGATGAATTAGGACAAGACAGACATTCCTGCTCTTGTAGCATTAGTGGCATGAGTGTAAATAGTCATCATAAAGAAAAAAGGATGAGACGAGATTGTGAAAGGGAAGACCAGAGAGAAGTCAACAGTTGGCATAGAACCGTCGATCAAGACCCTATACGTGAGGCAATTAAGATAAAAAGGGGTGAAGACAATGTAGTGGCATAAGAGAAGCAATGGAATAGTTCTATTCAAAGGTAGGAGGACAAAATTAATAGTTTTATTAAAAGTTGAGACCCTAGCCACCGAGGTTACATGGAGGGGTCACCATTTGTACAGAAAAGGATTGTCAGCTATCTTACCCAACTAAGTTCAAACCGTCGAGTGTAACATCGAGGTATGGCTAGAGCACCCATATTGTGCATCACATCGAGATGTATTAGTTAATAGTCAATATTTATTCAATGCCTAAAGAGATGGGATGATTCGCCTTACTAAGAACTCTTAGAGGCGAAACACATGTTTAGTACACCGACCTATCCAGAGGCTCTATAGAGAATTTTAAGTTATTAGAACATAAATTCATCCACAACTTCTTCTTTGTCATGAAGCCATAGAAGAGTACGACTCACCTCTTTCACATCAAATAGGGGAAGAATGAACCTCTAAGAGAGTACATCTCTCATTTTAACAAAGATAAGTTGGAGGTGTAAGATTACGATGATAACATTGCAATGACAACCCTCATCAGTGGGCTACAACCACAAAAAAATTTATGAACCGTCTTTGAGGATCCTCTAAAGACCATGATGGAACTCTTGGCCATGGCTGGGAGGATCGTGAACGCAGAGGAGGACATGGAGGCTAAGAGAGGGGACACAAAGGAGACTGGTAATGGAAAGTCCGATCAGAATTTGGATAAGGAGGAGAAGAAAATATCGAATGACGATAAATTTTCAAGGTATACTCCACCGACTGTAAGCCTAAATTTGATCCTGAATGAGATTAAAGATGATAGAGAACTCAAATGGCCTGAAAAGCTTAAGTACCCTCCTCATAAGAGAGATAAAAATAAGTGGTGCGAGTTCGACCAAGACCACCACCATACGACTAACAAGTGCTTCTCCTTCAATAACGGTATAGAAAAACTGTTGAAGTAGGGGAAGCTCAAAAATTATGTGGATAAGAGTGGTGGTAGAGAAGAGGGAAGACATATGTTTAATGGAAGAAAGGACAACAAGTCGAAAAAGAAGTGCAGGCACACAAGAATGAAGAAGGGTTTGATGATAGTGGGGATGATGATCCTTAACTTCTAGTAAAAATCTTAAAAGTTAAGGGGCTTTGCACATTATTTCCTTTGACATCAAAATGATATGTGGTGGCCTAACAGATGGAGGCACCGAGCCGACATATAGAAAGGCCCACATGGTTGAAGCAAAGATAACACCAAAGAGGATATGAGTAAACTTTACAGAGATCGAGGCAAAGTCGAGTAAGTTGAAAAAGGTAGACACGTACAACCATGTGGTAGGATTTTTAAGGTTGAATTTTAAGATAATATTGGCTCCGTATAATGACCCTTTGGTTATCAGTACGAGAGTTCACGGCTTTGACATGTCTTGTATTCTGATTTGGGGGGATTTCGGTCAATGTTATGTTCCGGGAGAGCTTCAAAGCCCTAAAATTAAGCAACAAAAGATTAGTTTCATATCAATAACCCTTAATGGGCTTCAGTGGAGAGAAATTTCACCCATTAAGAGTATATGAGATGGATATATGTATGGGTACCTAGCTGAGATGCCAATCTACGAAAGTTACCTTTTTTATCATGGACGAGCACGTTTTATCTTAGGTAGAGTGGCTCTAAAAGAGTTTAAGGTCATCCCATCCATCGTTCACCAGATAATGAAATTCTTGACTCACTATGAAGTAGGTTAAGTACAAGGGGACTAAGTGGAAGCTCGAGAGTATTATTTTACCTCAGTCGAGGAGAGAGAGACTCATAATGGAAAAAATACTTCCTACAATATTGACATTCTGGACCCAAGGGATAGAAGAAAACTTAAAAAGGGAGAACCCACCGAGGAGGTAGAATCCATCATCCTCAACTCAGACGAGTCAAAAAAACCTTCCAAATTGGTTCTTCCCTAAAATCATAAGTGAACACTACACCAAAATGGACAAAATAGCACCCTTCACTCGGCCACCCTTCTCACAGTCAAAGACTGTGAGAAAAAAACACATTTTTTGTCACAGTCTTTGACCATGACAAGTTCGTGACAATAATTATCACGGACGTGTCAAAGTCAACGACCGTGATAAGTAGAGTTGTCACGAACATGTCACGGTCAAAGACCGTTACAACCTTATAAAATTATCACGGTCTTTGACTATGACACGTCCGTGACAACTCTTATATAACTTGAAGCCCTAGCCACTCTTTTTTATTTTCTTTCGTATTAGTTCCCTCATTTATCTCCCTCTCTCTCTCTCTCTCTCTCTCTCTCTCTCTCTCTCTCTCTCTCTAATCATATACCTCTCTCTTTCCCTCTCAAAAGATGCCTTTATCTCTCTCTCCTTTGTATATGTATGTGTGTGTGTGTCAGTGCGTGTGTTGGGGGGTTAGGGTGTGTGTGTGTATTTGGGGTTTCGTGTGTGTATGTGTGTATTTTGAGGTCAGTTTTATAACACCCCAACTAATTAAATACCGGGTAGCTACTCCTTTATGAAATTAATAAAAAATGCCAAGTTGGTTCAGTTCATAGCATCACTGTCGAAAAATATTTTAACAATTACTAGCCACGTAATATTTAAAAAGCAAGTTGCCAAATTTAATTAAATCCGATTAACATACAATAAGTGAAATATGAAAAGCTAACATAACCACCACAACATAGTCACAATAGAATAACCATAAAATAATAATGAGTCTGGAGGAGTAATCCTCACAACAATCCGAATACTGAATTAAATAAATACCAAGTCGCTGCATCACTAAATTAATTAAAACCCAAAGTCTGAAATAACTGAATGTAAGATGTCTCTAAAAGGAATGGGGTGACATGCCCAACAAAATAAGAAAATATGATAATGGAGTCAAGATCGAAAATGGAGGCATCTACTGTCAAGGTCCTATAACTTCCACAGCAGCTACAACACGTCACCTGAATAGAACTCCTATGCATGGTGTCCTTGTGGCTGGGCACCTAAAAGGTTTTACAAAAATAGATTTGAAAGCAAACGGGTCAGAGCCCGATTGTGAAAATAGTTTAAAAATTTGCAAGTGTTTAATATCATTAAACAGTGAATATAAAGTACATGATAGTGTGTGCACTCACATGAGTTCCTCACCTCTCAACTAATTGTGCACTCCTATCGTACTCGTACCCATTCTAGTTATTCCCATATCTAACTAGTCCGATACAAAATCTAACATTACTATAGGATATCCAATTAAATTCCCAACAACTTCTATTTAACAGAGTGATATAACTTGCTACACAGTTTCCCATGTTAGTACTACTAATTACTAGAGATATTCCATTTTCACTTTACAAACTGTTGCTATTATTTATACTCACAATTATTCATGACAATTCATTTCAATTAACAGTATATTATTATCATAATAAATATACAATACTAGCACCCCGAGACTAAGCTGCGGTGCACACATACTCTGCTATCCAATCCCGGTACATCACGTACATAAGGACCACGTATTCCGAATCTCTCAGGAATTGTTTCATTAAACAACAATCACAAACAATGGAGGCGAACATAGTTCACATCACATGGGTCACGCACATACCTATGCTCCCATGATCAGCAGACTTATTAACTTCTCAATAAGTCCTTCTCTGACCTATGTCCTCGAGGTACCAATCTAAATCCCCCCGTAGGCACATAAAGATTAGATGGCCCTGATCGAACGCCGACCTCCCATGATAGCAAGTACGGTAGGTATGTTATACACAGATAACTACATATACTAAGCATTCACACATCTTAGATATCACAATATTTTATTAGTGGTATACTTCTCGTTCTTATACAAACACTTAGTGTTATTCAACTCACAAGTCCCCGGTTTATATGTATTTAAGTTATCAACTCTTCTCACGTCGTGATTAGTTACTCGCTTCCCAATCCACAAATGTCATCCGGTTTACTACACAATTCTAAGTTTTACTCCTCAATGTACCCCAATCTCCCAACTATACCCACTAGTTAATAAGGGAAGGTTATCTCACCATTTAAATAAGTCTACGGGATACTAGAAATAAATTCAGGCCAAAAAGGCCATTCTGTCAACTCGTTAGAAGTCTCGTTCGAACGAGGTCGTTTGAACGAGTGTCGTTCGAACGAAAGTCTTCGAATGAACTACCAACTCGTTAGAAGGTATACTGTCATCTCGTTAGAAGTTCGTTCGAACGAGGTCGTTCGAACGACCTGGGCAGGTCTTCTAACGAGATGGCAGTTTCAGCCCAGAAATTCCCAAGTCCATTTTTCTTCATTCTTCACTTCTCTAAATCCACCCTAAGACCATCCAATTTATGTTTTAACGTAAATAAACCATTTCTAATCACCCTATATCATCCCTTAACATATTTTAGGGGTCAAATTCTACAAATCATCGTGGAATTAATATAAATCTCCAAATATTTCCCCAAACCCTATGAACATGAACCCATAATTTTATTATTCCCAATTACTCATCATAAATCCGTTTTTAAATCACCATATATAACTCTTCGAATACTAAATTAGTCCATCATCATTCTACATGCAAATCCTAACCCAATTTAAAGTTTCTCCAACAATTTCATGGGTTTTCTTCAAAAATTTCAATATAAGATAATTCCTACACTAAACATGGAAGACATATTCAATGCACTAAAAATATCAAATCACTTGCCTTAGATTGTTCTTCAGAATTGATGTTGGTGAATGAAGGTTGATTTCTCCCCTTTCTCTACAGATTTTCTCCCAAGGTTAAAGATGGTGGTTGGAGGTTTCTTTTGGAACCTCTTCAAACTCTCCTATAACTCCCGTAGCCCTCTAACTCACCTAATGCTGATAATGGGATTAGTGGGTTCATAAATAATATAAAATAAACCTCTAAAATTCGTGGGTTTTAATTCCCATATTTTTAAAATTACCAAAATACCCTTTTAAGTTGCCGATTTGGCCTAAAAATGCCCCGGGACCCAAACTAAACCTCCGGCTAGTGTTTTCTGACTATTTCGACCCTTCCGGACTCGTTGGCGCTCTCAAAATGACCATTCGGTTGATAAAAATAAAATTCACTTCTAAATTCAAATAATTTCATTCTTGACGCGACTGACACGCCCGTCCCAACTAAATTTCCAAATTATCGTATTTATGTCTCGTGACAATTTAAATATTCAATACTCATGAAGTTTTCAATTTCAATATCATAATCAAATACCAACTCACACCTCACTAGTATTTATATCCGGATTAATTCCCAATTAATTCTCATTTAATTTAATTAATCCCATAATTAAAAATCAATAAATATACGTGGTATTACATACTCCCCCCCCCAATAACAGAATTTCGTCCCGAAATTCGGAACTAAAGAGTACCTGGTAAAAATAGCTCTGGATAACGTTCGCGCATCTCATTCTCGCACTCCCATGTGGACTCCTCGGCATTATGATGCCGCCACTCAACACGTACTAACAGTACTATCTTTGACCTCAGTTTTCACTCGCTGTGGTCCAGAATAGCAATCGACCCCTCCTCGTAGGAACTATCGGGCTAAAGATCGATGTCCTCCAAAGCAATGTGAGTATGGTCCAAATTATCCCTAAGATATTTCCTTAGCGAGGAAATATGGAACATATCATGAATCCTATTCAAGTGCTCCGATAACCCAAGTCTATACGCAACTGGCCCAATCCGCTCGATGATAGGAAATGGCCCCACATATCTCGGTGCCAGTTTCCCCTTCTTCCCAAAATGCATAATCCCCTTCATAGGAGATACTCTGAGTAAAACCTAGTCCCCCACTTTGAATTCTCTGAAGAACCTCTTGGCATCGGCATAGCTCTTCTGCCGGTCCTGAGCTACCCGAATGTGACTCCGTATCATCTTTATCCTTGCCGAAGTATCCTGAATCACTTCCGGCCTAAGGAGTTTCTTGTCCCCCACTTCTAACCAACATGCTGGGGAACGACAAGGTCTACCATACAACGCCTCAAATGGAGCCATACCATTGGTGAATTGATAGGAGTTGTTATAAGCAAACTCAACTAGTGGAAGGTACTACTCCCATCCACCCCCAAAGTCTCGGTTGCACATACGCAATATGTCCTCCAACATCTGATTTGTTTGCTCGGTCTGCCCATCGGTCTGCGGGTGATAAGCCGTACTCAACCACAATTCAGCTCCCATGGCCTCCTGGAAACTCTCCCAAAACCGTGAAACAAATATCTTGTCTCGGTCAGACACGATATTTAAAGGCACACTGTGAAGTCTCACTATTTTCGAAATGAAAATCTGGGCATACTGTCCCGTCGTGTAGTCTGTCCTTACGGGTAGAAAATGAGCCACTTTGGTCAACCGGTCCACAATTACCCATATGGAGTCGTGACCCCTCTGTGACGTAGGTAACCCCGTGATAAAGTCCATGGATATGCTCTCCCATATCCACGTCGGAACCTCTAATGGCTGTAGAAGTCCTGTTGGCCTCTGATGGTCCACCTTTAGTAGCTGACAAGTGGCACATTTTGAAACAAACACGGCAATATCTCTCTTCATCCTGCTCCACCAATACTGACGTCTCATGTCTTGGTACATTTTGTCCCCACCAGGGTGTACCGTGAACCGTGAGCCGTGCGACTTTGCCATCACCTCGTGTCGTAAGTCTTCTCCTTCCGGAACGACTAGTCTCCTATTGAAGAGTAATCCCCCGTCTGAGCTAACGGTATAGGACTCGGCTCCCTCTGCTAGTAATCGAACTATCTGCTCCTGACAAAACGAGTCATTTTCCTGGGCCTATATCACTCTCGTAATAATCTGAGGTGTAATAGTCATCACAGACATGAGCGATCGGGCCACTGCATCCTGGTGTCCCAACTCCTTCTACTTAGCTTTCCGCACCTCGACCACTTCATCTACTGGCCTAAGGCTCAACGCGTTTGCTACCAAGTTAGCCTTCCCCGGGTGATATTAGATATCAAACTGATAATCCTTCACAAATTCAAGCCACCGTCCTTGACACATATTCAACTCCTTCTGCGTGAAGAGGTACTATAAAGACTTGTGGTCCGTGAACAATGGAAACTTCTCCCCCAGGAGATAATGTCTCCAAATCCGAAGGGCAAATACAATTGCCTCTAACTCCAAGTCATGGGTGGGGTAATTATTCTCGTGAGGCTTAAGCTTACGGGAAGCATAAGATATGGCCTGACTCTCTTGCTGTAATACACCTCCAAGTCCTTGTAAGGACGTATCGGTGTAGACTATATACTCAACTCCCGATCTCGGCAACGCTAATACAGGTGCTGAGGTCAACTTGTCCTTCAAATCATCGAATGCCAACTGACAGGCGTCGCTACAGATGAATAACACACCCTTACGAGTCAGATGTGTCAAAGGACCCGCTATATTTGAGAAACCCCGAATAAACCTCCTGTAGTATCCTGCTAGGCCCAAGAAACTACGGATTTCAGTCGGTGTCGTGGGTTGTCCCCACTCCCTCACCGCGGATACCTTCCCCGGATCAACAGATATCCCCCGGTCTGAAATGATATGACCTAAAAATTGAACCTCCTTCAGCCAAAACCCACACTTCTCATACTTTGCATAAAGCTCGTTCTGACGTAGCATCTGCAAAACCTTCCTCAAATGCTCGGCGTGCTCCTCTTCTGTCTGGGAGTAAACCAGGGTGTCATCAATAAAGACGACGATGAACTGGTCTAGGAACTCTCTGAACACCCTATTCATCAAGTCCATAAACACGGCTGGAGCATTGGTCAAGCCAAAAGGCATAACTCGAAACTCGTAGGAACCATATCTCGTCAAGAAAGCAGTCTTTAAGACGTCCTGCTCCCTGATACGCAACTGATGGTATCCCGATCACAAATCAATCTTTGAGAAGAAGGAAGCTCCTCTCAACTGGTCAAATAAGTCATCGATTCTGGGCAACGAATACTTATTCCGTATCGTGACTTTATTCAACTCCCGGTAATCTACGCACAATCTCAATGATCCATCCCTCTTATTTACGAACAACACAGGGGTACCCCACGGCGAAGTACTCCTCTGGATAAACCCCTGACCCAACAACTATTCTATCTGATCCCGTAGCTCTCTCATCTCTGTTGGAGCCATACGGTAAGGTGCACGGGCAATAATCCGGGTGCCTGGCATCAAATTGATCACAAAATCTATCTCTCTACTCGGAGGTAGTCCAGGTATATCCTGAAATACATCATCGAACTCACTAACAACGGGTATCGAATCAAGTGGTATCACCGCTTCCTTAGAGGTCTCCTCCTCTATATAGTACAAATGAGTGGACGATCCTCCCTCAGGGCGAGGCATCGCCACTAAAAACATCTCCTTCCCGGGAATGGCAAAGATAATACTCCTACTAAAATAGTCAATCATGGCTTGGTACGCAACTAGCCAATCCATACCAACAATCGCATCATACTCAGTCATCTCTAACACTAATATATCAGCGGGTAAAGTAAACCTCCCGATCTCTATGCCCACACCTCTACAAATAAGGGAAATCACGGAACCCCTACTCAACGGTGAATCTACACAAGTAATCGTGCTCTCGACGGTGTCTAATAACCCAATAGTGCATGCAAATCTCATGCCAATGAAACAATGTGTGGCCCCCGTATCAAATAAAATACGTCCCATAGTCCCCTGAATAGAGAACATACCCTCAATGGCTGGTGGATCCTGTGGGGCTGCGGCATGCTGGAGCTGATACACTCTCCCATACTGAAGCTGTCCTTGCTGAACTGGGATTGCTGGAATGGGTGGTAATGCTGCCATCTGTGGTGGTGCTGGGAGGGCGGCGATAAACATAGGCCTCTGTGGATCGTATCGGGCACCCTGATGCTACTGCTGTGGGGCCCTTCCCCTATCAGGACAATCCTGGAATTTGTGGCCATTCTTGCCACAAGTGAATCACTTCCCCGGGAAATTTCCCCCTCGTTGTCCATGCTGCCCTCGACCCTGATGGTCGTTACCACTCCTGCCTTGGCCATGCTGTCCCTGCTGAAACTGCTGTTGTTGACCATTCTGACCCTGCTGGCCGTGTCTGAAACCTCCCTGACAACTCCTAAAACCTCCAGATCTGAATCTCTTAGAATCCCCCTGTTGGGAACCCTGATCACTCTGCCTATTCTGACCCTGAGCAGATTGTGCCCCTGGCACCATTTCCCCCTGTCCTGACCTGATGGATGGACTCTCCTGATCTCTTACTCTTAGTCATGTGAAAGCGGTGATCCTGGCAGTGAAGTAGTGCCGCATTAAACACATCAGAATAAGTGGCCAACGAGATATTACGCAACAACTGCAGACGGATCCTTCAAGTCAATCCATCCATAAACTTCTGAATCTTCTTTGCCTCAGTCGGAATCTCATCGGGAACAATGTTCAAGAGATTAGTGAATTCGACCTCATACTCGGCCACGGTCCTCCCCTCCTGCTTGAGGTTCATTAATTTCCTCCTCATTTTGAGTGTGAACCGCTGACGGAAAATATTTGCGGTCAAACCGCACCCAGAACTCCTGAATAGTGAGGGCGTCTTTCTCCTCTGCGGTGGTAATAGACTCCCACCACTGCAATGCATATCCTACTAGCTTGAAAGTAGCCAGTATCTTCTTCTGAACATCTGTGCACTCGTACATCCTTAAGTGCCTCTGAATGTCCTTCCTCCACTGACTGGATACCACAACATCGGAGCTACCTGCAAACTCCGTAGGGTGTGCTTTATGAAAAGCATCACGGACGCGTTCCCAAGCAGACGGGAATGCATGAGCCTGAAATGGTGCAACTACCGGCGCCTGAGGTGGTGCCTACTGTACAATGGCTAGGGCGGCATTTACCGCTTGGGCTACAATAGCTGCAACCTCTGCGGCATTCATAGTGCCCTGAACTGGTGCAGGCTGTGGCTCTGGCTGTGTATCCCTATAACTCGCTGCGCACATCGTGGAGGCATCTAAAATGAGAGTAAAGTCTATAAGTTAGCAGTTATTATCTCAAAATAGCTGAAGAGCAAAACATACACAAAAGAATACAACAGTCTTAAAATATAGGGCTCTACATCAAAGAAAGCTCAGCGGAAACATAACAAGCCGTACAGATCCTAAGGACACTAGAACCTGATGCTCTGATACCACCTGTGACACCTCGACTAATTAAATACCGGGTAGCTATTCCTTTATTAAATTAATACAAAATGCCAAGTTGGTTCAGTTTATAGCATCACTGTGGAAAAACGTTTTAACAATTACTAGCCACGTAATATTTAAAAAGTATGTTGCCAATTTTAATTAAATCCGATTAACATACAATAAGTGAAATATGAAAAGCTAACATAACCACCACAACATAGTCACAATAGAATAACCATCAAATAATAATGAGTCTGGAGGAGTACTCCTCACAACAATTCGAATACTGAATTAAATAAATACCAAGTCTGCATCACTAAATTAATTAAAACCCAAAGTCTGAAATAACTAAAATGTAAGATGTCTCTAAAAGGAATGGGGTGACATGCCCAACAAAATAAGAAAATCTGATAATGGAGTCAAGATCGAAAATGGAGGCGTCTACTGTCAAGGTCCTGTAACTTCCACAGTAGCTACAGCACGTCACCTGAATAGAACTCCTATGCATGGTAACCTTGTGGCTGGGCACCAAAAAGGTTTTACAAAAATAGATTTGAAAGCAAACGGGTCAGAGCCCGATTGTGAAAATAGTTTAAAAATTTGCAAGTGTTTAATATCATTAAACAGTGAATATAAAGTACATGATAATGTGTGCACTCACATGAGTTCCTCATCTCTCAACTAATTGTGCACTCCTATCGTACCCGTGCCCATTCTAGTTATTCCCATATCTAACTAGTCCGATACAAAATGTAACATTACTATAGGATATCCAATTAAATTCTCAATAACTTCTATTTAATAGAGTGTTATAACTTGCTACACAGTTTCCCATGTTAGTACTACTAATTACTAGATATATTCCATTTTCACTTTACAAACTGTTGCTATTATTTATACTCACAATTATTCATGACAATTCATTTCAATTAACAGTATATTATTCTCATCATAAATATATAATACTAGCACACCGAGACTAAGCTGCGGTGCACACATACTCTGCTATACAATCCCGGTACATCACGTACATAAGGACCACGTATTCCGAATCTCTCAGGAATCGTTTCATTAAACATCAATCACAAACAATGGAGGTGAACATAGTTCACATCACATGGGTCATGCACATACCTACACTCCCATGATCAACAGACTTATTAACTTCTCAATAAGTCCTTCTCTGACCTTTGTCCTCGAGGTACCAATCTAAATCCCCCCATAGGAACACAAAGATTGGATGGCCCTGATCGAACGCCGATCTCCCATGATAGCAAGTATGGTAGGTATGTTATACACAGATAACTACATATACTAAGGATTCACACATCTTAGATATCACATTATTTTATTAGTGGTATACTTCTAGTTCTTATACCAACACTTAGTGTTATTCAACTCACAAGTCCCCGGTTTATATGTATTTAAGTTATCAACTCTTCTCACGTCGTGATTAGTTACTCGCTTCCCAATCCGTAAATGTCATCCGGTTTACTACACGATTCTAAGTTTTACTCCTCAATGTACCTCAATCTCCCAACTATACCCACTAGTTAATAAGGGACGGTTATCTCACCATTTAAATAAGTCTACGGGATACTAGAAATAAATTCAGGCCAAAAAGTCCATTCTGTCAACTCGTTAGAAGTCTCATTCGAACGAAAGGCTTCGAATGAACTACCAACTCGTTAGAAGGGATACTGTCATCTCATGAGAAGTTCGTTCGAACGAGGTCGTTCGAACGACCTGGGCAGGTCTTTTAACGAGATGGCAATTTCAACCCAGAAATTCCCAAGTCCATTTTTCTTCATTCTTCACTTCTCTAAATCCACCCTAAGACCATCCAATTTATGTTTTAACGTAAATTAACAAAATTGTAATCACCTAGATCATCCCTTAACATATTTTAGGGGTCAAATTCTACAAATCATCATGGAATTAATATAAATCTCCAAATATTTCCCCAAACCTTATGAACATGAACCCATAATTTTATTATGCCCAATTACTCATCATAAATCCGTTTTTAAATCACCATATATAACTCTTCGAATACTAAATTAGTCCATCATCATTCTACATGCAAATCCTAACCCAATTTAAAGTTTCTCCAACAATTTCATGGGTTTTCTTCAAAAATTTCAATATAAGATAATTCCTACACTAAACATGGAAGACATATTCAATGCACTAAAAGTACCAAATCACTTGCCTTAGATTGTTCTTCAGAATTGATGTTGGTGAATGAAGGTTGATTTCTCCCCTTTCTCTACAGATTTTCTCCTAAGGTTGAAGATGGTGGTTGGAGGTTTCTTTTGGAACCTCTTCAAACTCTCCTATAACTCCCGTAGCCCTCTAACTCACCTAATGTTGATAATGGGATTAGTGGGTTCATAAATAATATAAAATAAACCTCTAAAATTCGTGGGTTTTAATTCCCATATTTTTAAAATTACCAAAATACCCTTTTAAGTTGCCGGTTTGGCCTAAAAATGCCCCGGGACCCAAACTAAACCCCCGGCTAATGTTTTTCGACTATTTCGACCCTTCCGGACTCGTTGGCGCACTCAAAATGACCATTAGGTTGATAAAAATGAAATTTACTTTTCAATTAAAATAATTTCATTCCTGACGCGACTGACACGCGCGTCCCAACTAAATTTCCAAATTATCGTATTTCTATCTCGTGACAATTTAAATATTCAATACTCATGAAGTTTTCAATTTCAATATCATAATCAAATACCAACTCACATCTCTCTAGTATTTATATCTGGATTAATTCCCAATTAATTCTCATTTAATTTAATTAATCCCATAATTAAAAATCAGTAAATATACGGGGTATTACAAGTTTATGTGTATGTGGGTCAATATTTTCGCACGTGTGTGTATGGGTTAGTGTGTGTGTGTGTGTTTGTGTGTGTGTGTTAACATGTGCTTCAACGTGTGGGTTAGTATAAATTGAAATTAAAATTAAAATTGGTATTTGAAATTAATATTGAAATTTTGGTATTATAAATTGAAATTAAAATTGGTATTTGGTATTTGATATTTCGTTTCTCTTTGTAATAGCAGTAGCGGCGACCTTGTCTTCTTCCTCACATATTTCGGTGGCTAACTCTCTCTCTTTCTCTCTACACACATTATGGTACATCTCTCTCTTTATCTCCATACACACACAAAAAAAAATGCACACATTGAGATTGTTGAATTATTTAGGAATCTTGAATTGTTGTTGACTGGTGGATTTGAACATTTAGGTGGCCATTGAGTTGGTTGGCCCTTAGACCATACTATAAATTTTAAAACATACTTACCACGATAAATTATAACTACTTTGAATTACATATAGTGTGCATAGATATTAGCCTTCTAGTTCTTATGCGTACGCATTCAATAGCTTTTGGTCCCGTTCGAGAGTCATTACTCCTCTAATGAGATCTCTCGAATTATCCCATTTGGATAGTTTAGGACGACATAGTTTTTGTATAATAATATTTTTAGTGGTTTAAACTTGTTACTTTTGGGGGAAGTTCTGGTGTCGTCTCTTAATGTTCTCTGGGTACATGCTAGATGATGCAGTGTTAAGTGTTATTTCAATTGACAAATATACTGCTGAATTTTTCTCGAAGGGAAACAATGTACATGACCTGCTAAGTAGATTAAACAAATATGAGATCTTAAATGGGATATGGGATAGGACCACTCACCCTTTATTTATATATATAAATAACACCCTTTATATGTTCATGCTCATAAATTGTTATAGAATACATTAACTTCTCATGTGAATGCATGGCATTATGGTATTGTAACATGATATAATGTTTTTTATATTCTCATGTTCACTTCATAAGTTTTTTAATGGTGGATTTGAATATTTAGATAGCCATTGAGTTGGTTGGCCCTACGCTTTTCTAATATTTTTCATTATTTTTTTAGTTGTTGTTTTGGGTTCTTGAATTGTTGTTAACTGGTGGATTTGAACATTTAGATGGCCATTGAGTTTATTGGCCCTAGGCATTTATGATATTTCACATTGTTATTTGAATTGTTGTTTGGTATTCCTGAATTGTTGTTGACTGGTGGATTTGAACATTTAGATGGTCATTGAGTTGGTTCGCCCTAGGAATTTTCGTAACACCCCGCGTAATTCTGGCGTCGGCTGCCACCAAAACTATGCCAGGTGTCACTAAATTCAATATCATTCTTAACATGAGACAGATATGAGACATATATAATTTATTCCATAAGATAATAATTAAATCAATCCCAACAAATAATCAATAATGCGATATAAAATCCATCACCATACTAATCTCCAATAATATTCAACTCGGAATAAATATAATCTCCAATAAACTGAATCCATAATGAAAAATCTGGATAAAAATCTCTACAACAGTAGAACCGAATGGCCCACAAAATCTATAAACTGAGTCTTAATATACATGCAAAGTAAAGGAAACTAGACTAAACTACTCAGCATAAAATAAATAAACTCTAGCTGTACCTCCAAGCTATATCTCTAAATACTCCTAAGCATCTACTCTACCACTAATGCCTAAAAAATATTAGTCAACAAACAGGGTCAGAGCCCCGAGCAAGAATACACACTACTCCCCTCAATTAGGGTCTGTGAACCTAGAAAATGGCATTATACATGATAAATATCATAGTAGAATATTTTAAATTTACGAGATAATTAGTAACGATGCGAGTAAATAAACAACATATGCTAAAGCATGAAACTACTATCCAAAGTCCAAGTTTAATTATTTAATCTCCATTAACATCATTTAATCAAATTACTCAACTTTTCTATGTTTTTCTCCTTTTATTATCATCAGTTGCGGTGCTCCCGCATATAAATCTTACACCATTGTAGTAGTGGGACACTCACCAATTCTCATCGTTCTAGTGCGGGACTCCCACATGTTGTAAACTACACACATCCCCTCATAATAGCTAGTTAGTTTGTATGCTGTCAACCTTGCACTTATGAACAAGGTTCCACGCATGACACATCATAATAATCAGCCAACCCATTTAATTGTCAACCCTGCACTTATTACTCTATCACTCACCCACACGTCGTAAAAGCCATCAAACCTATTTAACTGTCACTCTTGCACTTATTAACGACGCCAATATATTTTAATACCTATTTTATTATCTTAGGTAATAATTCTCAATTTCTCGTGCTTCTCTTTATTTCATATTTATTCACTCCACCCTTATTGTCGATGTGACGTCATCAAAACACCCTTAGTCCCATACCTAAGGTTCCCCAACACATAAGCATGTCCTACCTCAACTATATGATGACTTTCTATTAATAAATCGTCCTCGTCTTATACCTAGACTAGAGAATCAACGACATAAAAATCAGCCCCACCCCAGAATCACCCATTTGTAAAAATCTACACTGACTAGTCCCATACCTAGAAAGCGTAAATCGCCACAAAGCCCAACCTACTAGTACCATACCTAGCAAGCACCCTAACATATAGGTGGGAGCTTAATACTAAAATATCGTCATACTCGCGATGATAAACATCAATATCAATCAGTCACATAATCTAACAACACATATAAACAATATCACAAATTTATTAGTGATGGCACAATTTAATTTAATTTAATTAATATTACCGTCGTCGTTCTTAACACAATAGTTTCCATTTAATAATTTTAGATTATTCAACATTAAAGTTTATACAACATATCATCATTGTCCAATTTTTTTAACAACATAATTTTCATGTGTGTGTACATGCCCCAATCCCCATAAAATTCTACATGCCATCGTACACCCATAATAATCAAAACCCACTAATCTCTCCTATGCACCGAAGGGTTTAAAGACATATTCCACATTAAAATTTCTCATTCAAATAGTACCAAATTTAATTATCACTTTCTCTAATTAAGTTACTAATTTATTTTAAGAAAAACATGTGATTAAAGGTTTAGGCGACACTTAAAACGCATAATACTAAAGGAAGAGAACTGAGTATCCATGCTTGATAAAAGTTGAATGAAAAATTTGCTGGGATGATTATGATCCTCGCAAAAAATTAACAAAGTTGTGTTCCTGCACGATCTTGAGAGACACGAATTTAGCCTTCAAAATTTGGGTTGAACACTTGATTAAATTTGGGACTAGTGTCTGTTTGTGAAAGGGAAGTATTTTGGAGAAGCCTTCTGGTGAAAGGTTTTTGAAAAAGAGGTATTAAAAGTCCTAATCCCCGAGTTGGTTTTAATATATAAGGATTAAGAGTTCAAGTGTTGATATAACTTTAATTAACCCCAAGCCTTCCGCCGCTTCTTATCAAAACCGAATGGATTCGTCTAATTGCCGAATCGATTCACCCCTGTTGAGTTGCCCAATTCTCATAGTTTTATATATAAGTAAATAAATCCCATTTTGAATTCCAATTTAACTTAGATTTTAATTTCGATTAAAATTCTACTTTTCAATATTAAAACTCAACATTTTAAATTACTAAAATTTAATAAACTCCAAAATATTATTTTTCCCAAATTTTTGAATTAATTTAAATTATACCAAATTAAATTTACGGGGTGTTACATTCTTCTCCACTAGCAAAGGAATTTTATCCTCGAAATTCAACGAAGCGTAAACGTGTAAAATAAAAATAAGTCCCACATATGCCTACCCGTCGAATATCCCAATTAGGCGCCCATACACCATATCCTACCCGCACGCATCCCCCGATAAAATACAATATATATATATATATATATATATATATATATATATATATATATATATATATATATATATATATATATATATATATATATATATATATATATGCATAACTATTAAAATAACAGTGTACCACACGCTCTCGCGAATCACCACTTGATTTCATCTCCAAAAGTCATCAAAATGCTAAAGTCCTCAAATCAATTTACATCACCAAAATCGATACTTATGATACCTAACATCTGCACTAACAATCTCCGAGATATATCTGGTCTCCCAATAATAACGTCTAAGTATCCTCGCATCAAAACTACTAGTTCTAACTTCAATTCCTATAATGTCCTTTTCACAAGACTCTTATATTCAAGAAACGCAGCTAACACATATGCTAGACCCAATACCCTAAGGAGTACGAATCGACAAAGGGGATCAAACATCGATAACGCAAAAGCCAAATGGACTCACAACCTACGAGACCTAAGACCATGCCCTCATACCATCTGTAACACCCCGCGTAATTCTGGCATCGACCGCGACCAAAATTGTGCCGGACGTCACAAAATTAAATATCATTCTTAACATGTGATAGATATGAGACATATAAAATATATTCCACAAGATAATAATTAAATCAATCCCAATAAATAATCAATAATGCGATATAAAATCCATTACCATGATAATATCCAATAATATTCAACTCGGATTAAATATAATCTCCAATAAACTGAATTCCATAATGAAATATCTGGATAAAAACTACTACAACTGTTGAACCGAATGGCCCACCAAATCCATAAACTGAGTCTAAATATACATGCAAAGGAAAGGAAACTAAGCTAAACTACTAAGCATAAATTAAATAAACTCTAAATGCACCTCCAAGATATATCTCTAAATACTCCTAGATATCTACTCCAGCACTAATACCTGAAAAATGTTAGTCAACGCACATGCTCAGAGCCCCGAGCATGAATACACACTACTCCCCTCAATTAGGGTCCATGAACCCAGACAATAACATTATACATGATAAATATCACAATATAATGTTATAAATTTACGAGATAAATAATAAGGATGCGAGTAAATAAATGACAAATGCTAAAGCATGAAACTAGTACCCAAAGTTCAAGTTTAATTATTTAATTTCAATTAATATTATTTAATCAAATTAGTCAACGTTGTTATTTTTTTCTCCTTTTATTATCATCAATTGCGGTGCTCCTGCATATAAATCTTACACCATTTTAGTAATGGGACTCCCACCAATTCTTATCATTCTAGTGTAGGACTCCCTCTTAAAGTCTTTTATTGCGTGGTTGTGGGACTCCCACATATTTTACACCACACACATCTCCTAATAATATCTAGCCAGTCCATATTCTGTCAACCCTGCACTTATTAGTGAGGTTCCACACAAGACACGTCATAATATCCAACCAACCCATTTAATTGTCAGCCTTGCACTCATTACACCATCACTCACCCACACGTCGCAATAGCCAGCTAACCCGTTTAACTGTAAGTCCTTCACTTATTAACGGCGATAATATATTTTAAAACTTATTTTTATTATCGTACGTATTATATCTCAATTTCTCATGTTTCTCTCTGTTTCATATTTATTCACCCACCCTTATTGTCAATGAGAGATCCCCAGAAACACCCCTAGTCCCATACCTAAGGGTCCCCAACACATAAGTACGTCATACCTTAACTATAGGATGACTTTCTATTAATAAATCTTCCTAGTCTTATACCTAGACTAGTGAATCGATGACACGACATAAAAATCAACCCCACCCCGGAATCACCCATCCGTAAAAATCTACACTCACTAGTGCCATACCTAGAAAGCGTAAATCGCCACTAAGGCCTACCTACTAGTCCCATACCTTGCAAGCATCGTAAAATATAGGTGAGAGCATACTACCAAAATTCCATCGTACCCGCGATGATAAATATCAATATAAATATCAATATCAATATCAATATCAATCAATCAATCACATAATCCAACAACATAGTTAAACAATATCACAAATTTATTCGTGATGACACAATTTAATTTAATTTAGTTAATATTAACGTCGTCGTTCTTAACACACTAATTTCCATCTAATAATTTTAGATTATTCAACCTGAAAGTTTATGAAACATATCATCATTTTCCACTTTTATTAACAACATAATTTTCATGCGTGTATACACGCCCCGATTTTTATTTAATAACCCCTATAAAATTCTACATGCGATCCTACACCAATAATAACCAAAACCCACAACTCTCTCCCTCACACCCAAGGGTTTCAAGTCTTATTCCATATTAGAATTTCTTATCAAAACAATGCCAAATTTAATTGTCACTTCCTCTAATTAAATTACTAATTTATTTTGAGAAAAACATGTGATTAAAGGTTAAACGATAATTAAAACGCATAATACTAAAGGAGGAGAATAGAGTATCCATGATTAAAACACGTTGGATGAAAATTTTACTCGGATGATTATGTTCCTCATGAAAAATTAATAAAGTTGTGTTCTTGCACGATCTTGAGAAAACACCAATTTAGCCTTCAAAATTTGGGTTGAACACTTAATTAAAATTGGGGCCAGTGTCTATTTATGAAAGGGGGATATTGTGGAGAAGCCTTATGTTGAAAAATTTGTGAATAAGTGTATTAAAAGTCCTAAACCCCAAGTTGGTTTTAATATATAAGGATTAAGAGTTACAGTGTTAATATAACTCTACTTAACCCCCAACCCTTCCACAGCCTCTGATCAAAACCAAATCGATTCGGCTAATAGCCGAATCGATTCGCCCCTGCTGAGTTGCCCAACATAAGTAAATAAATCCCAATTTAACTCCAATTTTAATTTCTATTAATTTTATATTTTTCAATATTAAAACTCAATATTTTAAATTATTTGAAATTAATAAACTCCAAAATTTATTTTCCCTAAATTTTTGAATTAATTTAAATTATACCAAATTAAATTTGCGGGATGTTACAATTTCTAACATTTAGGGTTATGATTCTTTTGAATATAAATAAGACATAAATGAAACATACTATAAATTTTAAAATATTATTATTAAACAATTAATAATGCAGAATGTAATATAACTATGTATAAATCATCACTATAAACATTACTACCGAATAAATGAATATACGCTTTTGTTTATACTAATCCATGAATATACGCTTCTTACCCATAATAGGTGATTATTTGTAGTATCTATGATGGGATATCCTAAATAAAAAGAGTGTATGGGTGAAACAAATAGATTATGGGATGTGTTTCACAGAGGTGCTAATGAATTTGTGAAATATGCAAAGTGATGTCGTAATGATGTCGAGTTCCCGTGTTCGTGTGATATGAGGAATGGTAAGGTGTTTGAGTGGAAAATAGTCGAACTACATTTGTTAAGATGGGGTATGAAAGATAGTTATCAATTTTGGATTTTTCACAAGAAATCCAAAGTTCCTTTTATCCCCAAGCAACTTTCACAACAACCTTCAACAAGTAGGGTAGACGTATAAGGGAAGGAGGACAATGTATATCACAATATGCTAGAGAATTTATTTTATGACGCGAATGGAGTTTAAGAAGTGGAAGAAAATGAGGTCATTGAAGATGTAAAGGTTCATGTGCTCATGAAGATATCGAGATAAACCTTGACGATGACTACTAAAGTTTATAATTTATGGCGACCCAACCGTTGTACTCTGGATGTGACAAAGATCAAACAACTTTACATGCCATGGTTGGTTTGCATAGTTTGAAGACCCAATATGTTTTGTCTGTCAATAGTGTGAAAGGAATTTTGAATTAGGTGAAGTGCTTGATACCCAAGTAGAATACACTTATAAATATTTATCCTACTATGAAGATCAGTTTGAGAGGTTTAGGTATAAAGTATAAATCAATTCATGATTGTGTGTATGATTGCATACTATACCGAAAGGAGTATGAAAATCTCGATCGCTGTCCGGTATGCGATGACCCTAGATATGTGCAATCTACTGGCAAGGAAGGCACAAGCTCAAAAGTGCCTCAAAAAATGTCAACATATTTTTTATTGGGCCTATATTAAAGCAGTTTTTCATAGTTCCATGGATAGTGGAGGCTATGACTTGGAATGCTAAGGCAGAAGTAGGGGATAATCTTATTTGTCATCCTATTGATTATACAACTTAATATATGATGAATTATGAGTATCTCGATTTTTCTCAAGAACAGCGTAACATTCAGTTGACCATATCAACAAATGGTTTCAATCCGTTTGGAAATCTAATCACTAATGAGAGTGTATGGCCAGAGATCCTAGCACTACTAAACCCCCCTCCTTCATAATGTATGTGACCTGAATTTTCGATGTTGTCTTTGTTAATACCTAGGCCAAAGTCACCAAGTGAGGACATCGATGTCTACTTGGCTCCTTTAGTAGAAGAATTAAATGAGTTATATGAAGAGGGTGTGCAAGCATTTGACTCTTTTAAAAAAGAATAGTTTATGCTGAAAGCTATGTTGATGTGGGCAATTCATGATTTTCTCGCTTATGGGACATTATCCGGTTGTGTAGTAGTACATAGTTATTTGGGGTGTTCTATTTGTGAAGAGGAGATTGAATCTCTACGTCAGCGAAAAAAATATATACCATGTCCATAGGATGTTTTCACCCCCCCTCGATCATAGTTTTAGATTTTTCGAAATGTTCCAATTTTTTACCGGGCGGGGTTAGCACCCCGTATTTCTGACCATTTAATATTTAATTAATCCAATTTGTTTTAAATTACTTATCTGTCGTAATTTATTTGAATTAATTATGGTAATATTTATTTAAATATTAATCAGAAAGTAATGGTTAATATTTGGGCAAATTTAATTACTAAGTGAATAGTAATAATTTAATTACATCATAACGTGTATTAGTGACGTGATATTTATTTATCTCAGTCGGGGGTCGGTATAAACTAATTTGAGTGTGAGATAAGAATTTTTATAAATTAATTCGAATATCGATTCTGAGTGCACGGTTGAGTCCGAATGGGCCGAGATAGTTAGAAAAGTGTACCCGGGGTAGTAAATGGGTAACGAGGCGTTTTTAGGCATAATCGGGCCCACACTGGAGTATTCGGGTCATTTGGGCTTGGCCCATTAGGCTAAAAACGGGATTTGGTAAAATGAAACTAAGTCTTAGAGTATTGAACGACATAAATCATACTCAAAACCTAGGTCTTTGACAGATAAATAGAGGAAGTGAATTGAGAGCAATTTGGGGAGCTTTTGACAACAAATAAAGAAAGGGATTTGGGTGTTCTTCATCAAACCATCCTCAACCTCAATGGATCATACTCTACGAATAATTAGAGGCAAGTGGTTAACTTGCTATGATTTTAAATTTGTGATAACCAATTCATATTTTTGTGAGTGAATCTAAAATCCGTTTTTGGGTGGGTATTCATGTCAAATTGGGTTTTTGGTGATTGATACACTTTGATGAAATTAAAAGTGGAATTGATTGTGTTCTGTGGTTCTAGAATGAGAGATCTGAATCATATGTTAAATCCAGTAGGAATTTGGGGACTAATTTTTGACATTGGAGTGGTAATTAAAACTGATCGATTTAAACCCGAAAAAATACCCGAATATGTGAACTTGAGATTTAAGCATATTGATTTATGCTTTGAGGTCTCTAGTGTATTTAGTACCTAATATCATAAGGGATTAATGTTAATAATATTTGACGAATTGTTGGAAAAAAGGGAGAAAAGCTTAAGGTTCTTTAATGGCTGAAAACATAATCGGAGAAGAAAGTGACTCGATCCAGGGCAGTCGATCGATCGAGGGTCCCAGATTTTTGGCAGTTCACCCAGTTTTATATATAAAGGGGAAATAAATTTTAAGGTTAATTTCTATGTTTTATTTAGTGATAAATAAATCTGAGACACACATTCCTAACAATTATGGGCGAAAGTAATTGCGATTTGGGAGGATTTATGTGGGGCACTTTATGGATAAATTTGAGGAACTCGATTCCAAAATAATTTGATCGGGATTCAAGTGAGCGGGTCCGGATATTGGTTGAGCGACTCCAAGGCAGTGAATTAATTATGGAGAGAAATTAATTAATTTGGAGTGAGGATATAGACTAGGGTAATATTTAATTTCGGGCCAAGTGTGCGAGCCCGGGTGTATGGGTTGGGTGACACCAAGGTAATAAATTAATTAATGTGTGAATTAATTAAATCAGAGTCCGACTATAGACTCGAGAAAGTATTATATTAATTAATGTATAAATTAATTAAATTAGAGTCGGATCATAGACTCGGGGAAAAATTATAGGCTAGTGCTACGGCTTTTTATGCACGGTAATGTCGGGAACTAATTGTTATATATATATATATATATATATATATATATATATATATATATATATATATATATTGTGTGTGTGTGCTATTAAATATCAGTGACTAGATATTTATTTAATTTATATGCTCTATTACTATCAAGGGAGGTTGAGCGAAGTGGGTGAATCCCCTAGCTTGAGGAGTAGGGCAAGTATATCCCCAGGTTATAGCGTCCGTTATAGGGGTGAGGGGTTCATCTCACTTTCAGGGAAGGAATATGACCGCCTCCACTACGTTTATATTTTGGGCCAAGTTGGTGAGCGATTCCGACTTGGGTTAACTAGGTTATGTGAGCACACCTAGTGTGATATCACTTTAGAGAATACATCCGGTGAGTTATTACTCGGGAGGATGGGATATATATATATATGTTAAACATATGTGTGAATGTTTTAATATGGTTCTACATGTATAATGGGATAAATAATTATATACGGGAAATTTAATACATGGAGGAAACGGTATTACTTATATAACTAGTGAATGTTATACGGCTTTCAAGGAAAGATGATTAATTAAGTTAAGGTGATAAATAACGTATATATCATGCATTAAAAATACTAGGGATTGAGTAGGGAGGTTGAGAAGAGTTATATCAAGTATCTAGTTTCGAGATAGAGGACTAGGTGGGAGATAAAGAAAATACTAGGTGTGCACATTAGTTGAGGGGATAGTATGTCCTCAAGAGAGTGCGACACTAACTTAAATATGAAGCGCATTCATGCATTCTTAATTGTTGTTATGTTAATCACTTGTGAAATATTTTCAAAACGTTTTGGATTCTAACCCTTACTATCAAATATTTTTAAAACCTTTTTGGTGTCCAACAACATGGACGCCATACTTGATTTCATTCCAGGGACTCACTGCTGCAACATATGTGGATGTTGCAGGATTTGGATAGACACTTCTCTCATTCTATTTCTAGTATAGGAGTAAGATTCCAGTCTATCTCGAGCATGTCACTCACAGTTTATTCAGTTACTTCATTTCAGATTGTGTGGGATTTATTATTCTGTTAGTTTGGTTTATCTTGGTTTTCGCCGATGGTTTATTCGGAAAGATTTTTATTAATCTATGTGATTAATGATTCCTTCAGCATTGGATGTATTATTTTTATTTCCTCACTTATTTTGTTTGGATTAATAAAGATAAAATTTGGCACCAGCTTTTTGAATACTAGGTGGTTAGTAAGTTTTAAAAAGTTTTCGACAGTGATGCTTTTAATGAACCAAATGAAACTCTTGTTTTAATTTGATATAGGACTGATCGCCTAGTATTTTATCAGGCGGGTTGTCATAGATGGTATCAGAGCATCAGGTTCTAGTGTCCTTTGGATCTCTGCGATTTTCACGTTTCAGCTTTGCGTTCTTTGATGTAGAGACTTATGGTAGGATTATTGTATTCCTCTATGTATGCGACTTACGTTATCCTTCTATCAAGTATAGTGATGTGATTCATACACGAGTTCGGTTGGGCTTTGTACACTGAACATTCTTTGGGACGACCAACGAGGGACATAGGAAGGTTGCAGGAGGAGAGGCTCAACAGAAGATATGAGGTATTCTGGAAATGGTGATCTCGATAGGAATCACTTTGATTGTTGTTCAGGACAGTGGTGATAGAATAATCACTCGGGAGCGATAGTCTCCCAAAGCACCGTTGTAGATAAAGGTGGTACAATTTCATCCTCACCCATCATAGTCAGCAAGGGGTGGGTAAAGTGTGTAAGGACCCTTTTGGAAGGGACATCTATAAGGATTCGAGTAGCATAGTAGCGTGATAAGTCAATGGGAGGTGATAACCCAAAGACAATTGTGTCGGGTGGTGTGCGACAGCACCCAGGAATAAATTTTGAATGAAACTTTGGCCCAGTGGGACGGTGTTGTAATGGTAGGAGTCAGTCCCCAAATGGAAAAATACCATGAATAATAAGGAATATAGGGTGTGGTTTGATCGCAAATCTCCGCATCGGCCGTTTAAATCGGTAGGCAAAGGAGATTTCAGAACTAACTTTAGAAGGGCCGGACAGTGGTTGGACATAAGGGAAAGTTGAATTATGCAACAAACTTAGTACCCAACGAGGTGGATGCGGAGGTCAAGAAGGGGTCCATGAGTTAATAATGGACTCGTGGATAATACACAAGCGTGGATGGAAAACTCCGTCTAGGGTGACAGGTGCTATAATCATCAAGGTAGTATGTTTTAGATTTGGTATCAATACTTCTGTGAGAAGGAAGCCAGGAGAGGTGGAGCATCTGAATAAAAGGCAAGATCGTATTTAGCAGTGCTAGTGAGGCATGAAAAGGGGATTACCAGTAAAGGAACCCATTTATATGATATATATCCGTTAAATTCCTACCGATTGACGGTGGATTTAATTCGGGTCGTCGAGGCCAGTAACGAGTCCCATAGGGCTAGAGAAGCCAAAGGGACAACGAGGGTAGCAATTAGGGTCAAGACTACCAAGTAAGGGAAAAGGACAACCCCAACATGGCCAATGGGGCCAGAGGCAATGGATTAACACAGAGAGGTGTCTTATGTGTGGAAAGTGGGACCAAAAGAATTGATTATGTATACAATGAGTCAGGGGATAGGAGTAGTAGCCCCACAAGGATAATAATTATGAAGTTTTGGTTCGGTTGGATGAGAATATTATGTCTAGGAACCATTTGGTCCACCGGTGTATAGGCGAGTGGAAGTATGAGTTTTATCCTCAGATAGATGGTGTGAACTTTGTGACACGAGTGGTCATAGTATTCGTTTTAACACTATATTCGCGCGGGTGACGAGTTTAGTGGGTGCATCATAATGTTACTATTAAGTATATATTTACCACGGGGTAACGGGGCTCTTTTTTGTTTTACCTGCAGGGGAGTAGGTGTGAACACTGAGAGGGTATATTTGACAAGGTTAACTCATTTTGAGAAGTGTTATGAGAGAAAGCTTTTTTTTCTGGGTATGGACAGGTTAACGATGGGTAAGTGATGGTGGGCGATTACAACAAGACTATCGTGTTCGCAGTTCCAAGGCAGGATGCTTGTCCTTATGCGATGAGTCATCTGAAAGAGGGTAGAGCTCGCGGTTATATTAATTCATGAGGTATATTTCAAAGGTTATAATTTTTTACTTATATTAAATCCCAGTGCGTAGGGACTGTTACTGATGTGATTCGGGGCATGACGGATTGACCATGGGGTGGAGATATTTAGCTTGTTAGGGACTTAGTGCTAAGGATTCAGTGATAGTGCGCGCGCTACATTATATAACTACTTTAAAGACGCGGGAGTCGATAATCAAACCTGTGAGTATAAGGACAGAGTTTTGAATGTTCCAGTTAGATACTTGGGTCAACGAAAATCAATGAACGACAATGCTACTATTTAATGCATTGGGGAAAGTTCTTTTGGGCTCTCTTGTGAAATCTTATGCTCATAAGTCCTAATAAATGTCAGTAGTGGAAAGACGTTATTGGATGCTAGGACACCAGTTTAAAGGGTGATTTTTGAACGTGTGGAGTTACACTTTGAGGTGAAAGCTATTATGCTATAAGGCCAATATAGTCGGGTTTTGCTGCGAAAGAAGCACTGAGAAAACTTTTGCACCGTAAGTTAATGGGCGGGTCAACATCGAGAAGATTAAATAAAGGGCTGTGTGAATAAACATATTGAATGTATGCCTGTAGGACAGTCAGAAAATAAGTGGTAAAGTGTAGCGAACTGAAATCCGATTGAGAAAGAAAATGGTCTGACTAGATGTATATCTAGGAGAACTACCTCCACCGTAAGGAGTGGAAAGGTGAGGGAGGACTATGTAATAAGATATCAATAGGCAAGGGAGAAACCCACATTTTTCTGGGAAAATTGAAAACAGTATCACTTAGTCACATGCCTATAATGGTTTTATGCATTGACGTGGTGTAGATTCCTACCTGACGAAAACTGCACAAGGAATAGAGTTCTTGAGCATGGGAATTGGTGTTGAATGAGACATAGTGGTTGATTTGAGGGTATCAACCAGGATTTTTTTTGAAATTTTATGGTTCCAGTGATGGAATTAATGCTCAGGTTGGTAAAATCGTAGAGGGGTCAAGGTTTCCATCGGGTTGCTGAATCGATTGACTTGAACACGAATTGTTATCTTGGAATGGGTTATACTATCGAGTAGTATACCCAACTTTACTATTGACGGGAAGGAGTGAAACAGAACAAAGTGTCGTCATATATTATTGGGAAATCGAGTGAGACATTTCAGTCCCACCTATGGTAAAAAGTGTCAGGAGGTGATAGGGAGATAGTTACATAATGGGTTGGACGTGTTGCCATAAGTCGATGGGTAGACGGGAAGCGAAGATTGTACATTCTAGATTTTTGAGTAATTCGCGGATAGTAATTACCACAGGTAGAGTTACGTGTGATGCCTCATAACGGTTTAGTCTGCATGACACCTTGGGAGACCTTATGGGAAAATTTTCATTATCCACCTTTGGTAGATAAGATTTGGGGAAATAACAAGCTGCTAGGACCCGAAATGGGTTATGGTCCATCAGCGAAAATTGAGTAAGTTATATCCTTTCGTATAGTTTCGGGACATAAGTAGGGGTAAGTCACCTTGAGTTAAAGGTTGAAGTCTGACATGCTTAGTCAGGGATGATGTGGGTGATTACCCGAAAGATAGTCATGCATTTGGCAACAAAGAAATAGACACCCATATAGGAGGGGAATTTCCTAACATAAAGATTGTAGAGCCAGTGGAGTATAGGGTCATCGTTTGAGGCACTATATGGTCGGGGACCATCGAGTTAGAGATTGGTGACCATCGGCCTTCCTAGCACGGGCCACTCGAGGAGATTGATTTGCAGCCAAACATCTCATAGGAGGAGAGATCTAAGACTATGTTGGGTCGCAGTGAGCGAAAGCTGCGATCTAAGGTAGTGCCACTAGTCAGAGTTTGATGGGGGCACAACGTTATTGACGAATCTACGTGAGAGAGGGAGGAGGATATGTGAGAACAGTATCCAGACTTATTCGCCGCAGTTATGACCAAATTTCGGGGACAAAATTCCTTTGTAGGGGGGGTACGTAACACCCTGTATTTTTGAGAAGTTAATATTTAATTAATTCGGAAAATTTTTAAATTACTTATGTGTCGTAATTTAATTGACTTAATTATGGTAATATTTATTTAAATATTAATCGGAGAGTAATGGTTAATATTTGGAAAAATTTAATTACTAAGTGAATAGTAATAATTTAATTACGTCATAACGTGTATTAATGACGTGACATTTATCTATCTCAGTCGGGAGTCGGTATAAACTAATTTGGGTGTGAGAAAAGAGTTTTTATAAATTAATTTGGATGTCAATTATGAGAGCGCGATAGAGTCCGGATGGGCCGAGATTATCAGAAAAGTGTACCCGGGGGTAGTAAATGGGTCACGGGGCAATTTTAGGCATAACCAGGCCCACACTAGAGTGTTCGTGTCATTTAGGCTTGGCCCATTTGTCTAAAAAGGGATTTGGTATAATGAAACTAGGTCTTAGAGTATTGAACGTCAGAAATCATACTCCAAACCTAGGGTTTTGACAGAGAAATAGAGGAAGCAAATTGAGAGCAATTTGGGGAGCTTTTGAAGACAAATCAAGAAAGGGATTTGGGTGTTATTCATCAAACCTTCCTCTATCTCAACGGATCAAACTCTATAAATAATTAGAGGAAAGTGGTTAAATTTCCGTGATTTTAAATTTGTGATAACCAATTCATATTTTTGTGAGTGAATCTAAAATCCGTTTTTGGGTGGGTATTCATGTCAAATTGGGTTTTCGGTGATTGATACACTTTGATGAAATTAAAATTGGAATTGATTGTGTTATGTGGTTCTAGAATGAGAGATCTGAATCATATGTTAAATTCAGTAGGTATTCGGTGACTAATTTCTGACATTGGAGTGGTAATTAATACTGACCGATTTAAACCCGAAAAAATACCCAAATATGTGAACTTGAGATTTAGGCAAATTGATTTACGATTTGAGGTCTCTAGTGTATTTAGTACCTAATATCATATGGGGTTGATGTCAATAATGTTCGACGAATTGCTGGAAAAAAGGGAGAAAAACTTAAGGTTCTTTAAAGGCTGAAAACAGAATCGGAGAAGAAAGTGACCTGTTCGATCGATCGAGGGTCCTAGATTTTTGGTAGTTCTACCAATTTTATATATAAAGGGGAAATAAATTTTAAGGTTAATTTCTATGGTTTATTTAGTGATACATAAATATGAGGCACACATTCCTAACAATTATGGGGGAAAGTAATTGGGATTAGGGAGGATTTATGTGGGGCACTTGATGGATAAATTTGAGGAACTCGATTCCAAAATAATTCAATATGGATTCAAGTGAGCAGTGAATTAATTATGGAGAGAAATTAATTATTTGGAGTCGGGATATAGACTTGGGTAATATTCAATTTCGGGCCAAGTGAGCGAGCCCGGGTGTATGGGTTGGGTGACAACAAGGTAATAAATTAATTAATGTGTGAATTAATTAAATTAGAGTTGGATTATAGAATCGGGAAATTTATATATTAAGTAATGTGTAAATTAATTAAATTAGAGTCGTACCATAGACTCGGGGAAAAATTATAGGCTAGTGCTACGGATTTTTGTGCACGATAATGTCGGGAACTAATTGTAATATATACAATGTAGTGATAGTATATATATATATATATATATATATATATATATATATATATATTGTGTGTGTACTATTAAATATCAGTGACCAGATATTTATTTAATTTATATGCTCTAGTACTATCAAGGGAGGTTGTGTGAAGTCGGTAAATCCCCTAGCTTGAGGAGTAGGGCGAGTATATCCCCAGGTCATAGCGTCCTTTATATGGGTGAGGGGATCATATCACTTCGGGGAAGGAATATGACCGCCTCCACTACGTTTATATTTTTGTCCAAGTTGGTGAGCGAATCCAACTTGGGGTAACTAGGTTATGTGAGCAAACCTGTGTGATTGCAGTTTAGAGAATACATCTGGTGAGTTATTTCTCAGGAGGATGGGCTATATATATATATATCTTCAACATATATGTGAATATTTTAATGTGGTTCTACGTGTATAATGGGATAAATAAATATATATGGGAAATTTAATACATGGAGGAAACAGTATTACTTATATAACTAGTGAATGTTATATGGCTTTCAAGGAAAGATGATTAATTAAGTTAAGGAGATAAATAACTTATATATCACGCATTACAAATACTCGGGATTGAGTAGGGCGGCTTACAAGAGCTAAATCAAGTATCTAGTTTGGGGGTAAAGGACTAGGTGGTAGAGATAAAGAAAACGTTAGGTGTGCACATTAGTTGAGGGATGAGTATGTCCTCAAGAGAGTGCGACATTAACCTAAATATGAAGAACATTCATGCATTCTTAATTGTTGTTATGTTAATCACTTACTAAATATTTTCAAAACATTTTGGGTTCTAACTCTTGCTATCAAATATTTTCAAAACCTATTAGGTGTCGAGCCACAAGGTCACCAGACTTGATTTCACTCCAGGGATTCACTGGTGCAACATATGTGGATGTAGCAGATTTTGGATAGATTCTTCTCTCATTCTATTTCTAGTATAGGAGTATGATTCCAGTCTATCTCAAGCATGTCGCTCACAGTTTATTCAGTTACTTCATTTCAGATTGTGTGGGATTTATTATTCTGTCAATTTAGTTTATGTTGGTTTTCGCCGATGGTTTATTCAGCAAGGTTTTTATTAATCTATGTGATTATTGATTCTCTCAGCATTGGATGTATTATTTTTATTTCCGAACTTATTTTATTTGGATTAATAAAGAAAAAATTTGGCACCAACTTTTTGAATACTAGGTGGTTAGTAAGTTTTAAAAAGTTTTCGACAGTGATGCTAAGAATGAACCAAATAAGACTCCTATTTTAATTTTATATAGGATCGATCACCTGGTATTTTATTAGGTGGGGTGTCATAGATGGTATCAGAGCATCAGGTTCTAGTGTCCTTTGGATCTCTGCATTTTTTCACGTTTGATCTTAGCGTTCTTTGATGTAGAGACTTGTGATATGATTGTTGTATTCCTCTATGTATGCGATTTACGTTATCCTTGTATCAAGTATAGTTATGTGATTCATACACGATTTCGATTGGACTTTTACACCAAACATTCTTTGGGATGAGCAACGAGGGCCATAGGAAGATTGTAGGAGGAAAGGCTCAATAGAAGACATTGGGTATTCTGGAAATGGTGATTGTGATAGGAATCACTTTGATTGTTATTCAGGACGGTGGTGATAGAATAATCACCCGGGAGCGATAGTCTCCCAAAGCACTGTTTTAGATAATGGTGGTATAATTTCATCCTCACCCAGTGTAGTCAACAGGGGGTGGGGAAAGTGTGGAAGGACCCTTTTGGAAGGGCCATCTATAAGGATTCGAGTAGCAGAGTAGTGTGATAAGTCAATGGGAGGTGATAACCCAAAGACAATTGTGTAGGGTGGTGTGCAGCAGCACCCATGACTAAATTTTGAATAAAACTTTGGCCCAGTGGAGAAGTGTTATAGTTGTAGGAGTCAGTCGCCACAACCCTGGAAAAATACCATGAATAATAAGGAATTTAGGGTGAGGTTTGACCGCAAATCTTCGCATCAACTGTTTAAATCGGTAGGTAAAGGATATTCCAGTACTTACTTCAGAAGGGCCGGACAGTGGCCGGACATACAGGAAAGTTGAATTATGCAGCAAACTTAGTACCCAACGAGGTGGATGCGGAGGTCAAGAAGGGGTCCATGAGTTAATAATGGAATCGTGGGTAATACACAAGCGTGGATGGAAAACTTTGGCTAGGGTGACTGGTGCTATAGTCATCAAGGTAGTATGCTTTCAATTTGGTATCAATACTTCTGTGAGAAGGAAGTTGAGAGGTGGAGCATCTGAATAAAAGGTAATATCGTATTTAGCAGTACTAGTGAGGCACCATAAGGGGATAACCAGTAAAGGAACCCATTTATATGATTTATATCAGTTAACTTCCTACCGATTGGCGATGGATTTAATCCGGGTTGTCGAGGCCTGCAACGAGTCCCATAGGGCTAGAGAAGCCAAAGGGACAACGGGTGTAACAATTAGGGTCAAGACTACCAAGTATGGGAGAAGGACAACCCCGACATGGCCATTGGGGCCAGAGGCAAGGGATTGAGACAGAGATGTGTCTTATGTACGGAAAGTGGGACCACAACAATTGATTATGTCCACAGTGAGTCAGGGGATAGGAGTATTATGCCGCACAGGGATAATAATTATGAAGTTTTGGTTCGGTTGGATGAGAATATTATTTCTAGGAACCATTTGGTCCACTGGTGTATAGGCAAGTGCAAGTATGAGTTTTATCCTCAGATAGATAGGGTGAAATTTGTGACACGAGTGGTCACAGTATTCTTTTTAACACTATATTCATGCGGGAGACGAGTTTAGTGGGTGGATCGTAGTGTTACTATTAAGTATATGTTTACCACGGGGTAACGGGGCTCTCTTTTGTTTTATCTGTCGGGGAGCAGGTGTAAACACTGAGAGGGTATATTTTATAAGGTTAACTCATCTTGAGATGTTTTATGGGAGCATGATTTTTTTTTGGGTATGAACTGGTTAACGATGGGTAAGCGATAGTGGGCAGTTACAACAAGACTATCGTGTTCGCAGTTCCAAGGTATGATGTGTGTCCTTGTGCGATGACTCATCTGAAAGGGGGTCGAGCTCGTGGTTATATTATTTCATGCGGTAGATTTCAAAGGGTACAATTGTCTACTTATATTAAATCCCGGTGCGTAGGGACTTTTACTGATGTGATTCAGGGCATGGAGGATTGACCATAGGGAGGAGAGATTTAGCTTGTTAGGGACTTAGCGCTAAAGATTCAGTGATAGTGCGAGTGCGACATTATATAACTCCTTTAAAGACGCGGGAGTCGATAATCAAACCTATGAGTATAAGGATAGATTTTTGAATGTTTCGGTTAGATACTTGGGTCAACGAAAATCAATGAACGACAATGCTACTATTTAATGCATTGGGGAATGTTATTTTGGGCTCTGCTATGAAATGTTATGCGCATAAGCCCTAATAAATGTCGGTAGTGGAAAGACGTTATTGGATGCTAGGACACCAGTTTAAAGGGTGATTTTTGAACGTGTGGAGTTACACTTTGAGGTGAAAGCTATTATGCTATAAGGCCAATATAGCCGGATTTTGCTGCGAAAGAAGCACTGAGAAAACTTTTTCACCGTAAGTTAATGGGCGGGTCAACATCGAGAAGATTAAATTGCAATTTGGGTAAATATCGAATGTAATAATATGATATTGTGTGTTCTGTGGGATAACCTTGAAAGAAAAAAAATATTACATATGTGACGTCTGTGCTGTTGTGCAAATATGCACGAGATATAGGGTGTATGGGCGCCCAGGTTATTGTGATTTTAAAGTAGTCTTAAATAAAGGGATGTGTGAGTAAACATATTGAATGTATGCCTGCGGGACAGTCAGAAAATAAGTGGTAAAGTGTAGCGAACTGAAATACATTTGAGAGAGAAAACGTTCTGACTAGATGTATATCTAGGAGAACTACCTCCACCGTAGGGATTGGAAAGGTGAGGGAGGCCTATGTAATAAGATATCAATACGCAAGCGAGAAACCCACATTTTTCTGGGAAAATTGAAAAGAGCATCACTTAGTCACATACCTATAGTGGTTTTATGCATTGACGTGGTGTAGATTCCTACCTGACGAAAACTGTATAAGGAATAGAGTTCTTGAGCATGGGAATTGGTGTTGAATGAGACATAGTGGTTGATTTGAGGGTATCAACCAGGATTTTTTTTGAAATTTTATGGTTCCAGTGATGGAATTAATGCTCAGGTTGGTAAAATCGTAGAGGGGTCAAGGTTTCCATCGGGTTGCTGAATCGATTGACTTGAACACGAATTGTTATCTTGGAATGGGTTATACTATCGAGTAGTATACCCAACTTTACTATTGACGGGAAGGAGTGAAACAGAACAAGGTGTCATCCAATATTATTGGGAAATCGAGTGAGACATTTCACTCCCACCTCTGGTAAAAAGTGGCTAGATGTGGTAGGGATAGAGTTACATATTGGGTTGAATGTGTCACCATAATTCGATGGGTAGACGGCAAGCGAGGATTGTTCATTCTAGATTTTTGGCAATTCGGGAGTAGTAATTACCATAAGTAGAGTTACGTGTGATGCCTCATAACGATTTAGTCTGCGTGACACCTTGGGAGACCTTATGGGAAAAGTTTCATTATCCACCTTTGGTAGATAAGATTTGGGGAAATAACAAGCTTCTAGGACCCGAAATGGGTTTTGGTCCATCAGCGAGAATTGAGTAAGTTGTATCCTTTCATATAGTTTAGGGACGTAAGGAGGGGTACGTCACCGTGAGTTAAAGTTTGAAGTTTGACATGCTTAGTCAGGGATGATGCGGGTGATTACTCGAAAGATAGTCACGCATTTGGCAATAAGGAAATTGACGCCCATACAGGAGATGCATTTCCAAACATAAAGATAGTAGAGCCGATGGAGTATAGGGTCATCGTTTGAGGCACTATATGGTCGGGGACCATCGAGTTAGAGATTGGTGACCATCGAGAGGGCTTCCTAGCACGGGCCACTCGAGGATATTGATTTACAGCCAGACATCTCATAGGAGGAGAGATCCAAGACTATTTTGGGTTGCAGTGAGCGAAAGCTACGATCTAAGATTGTGCCACTAGTCAGAGTTTGATGGGTCATAACAGTATTGACGAGTCTACGTGGGAGCGGGAGGAGGATATATCAGAGCAGAGTTATTCGCCATAGTTGTGACCAAATTTTGGGGACAAAATTTCTTTGTAAGGGGGGCGGGGAGTATGTAACACCCCGTATTTCTGTGAAATTAATATTTAATTAATTCGGATTTTTTTAAATTACATATGTGTCGTAATTTAATTGAATTAATTATGGTAATGTTTATTTAAATATTAATCGGAGAGTAATGGTTAATATTTGGGGAAATTTAATTACAAAGTGAACAGTAATAATTAAATTACGTCATAACGTGTATTAATGACGTGACATTTATCTATCTCAGTCGGGAGTCGGTATAAACTAATTTGGGTGTGAGAAAAGAGTTTTTATAAATTTATTCGGATGTCGATTCTGAGTGCACAGTTGAGTCCGTATGGGCCGAGATAGTCAGAAAAGTGTACCTGAGGGTGGTAAATGGGTCACGGGGAATTTTTAGGCATAACCAGGCCCACACTGGAGTGTTCAGGTCATTTAGGCTTGACCCATTAAGCTAAAAAAGGGATTTAGTATAATGAAACTAGGTCTTAGAGTATTGAACGACATAAATCATACTCCAAACCCAAGGCTTTGAGAGAGAAATAGAGGAAGTAAATTAAGAGCAATTCAGGGAGCTTTTGAAGACAAATCAAGAAAGGGATTTGGGTGTTATTCATCAAACCTTCCTCTACCTCAACGGATCAGACTCTACTAATAATTAGAGGCAAGTGGTTAACTTGATGTGATTTTAAATTTGTGATAACCAATTCATATTTTTGTGAGTGAATCTAAAATCCGTTTTTGGGTGGGTATTCATGTGAAATTGGGTTTTCGGCGATTGATACACATTGATAAAATTAAAAGTGCAATTGATTGTTTTATGTCGTTCTAGAATAAGAGATCCGAATCATATGTTAAATCCAGTAGGGATTTGGTGACTAATTTCAAACATTGGAGTGTTAATTAAAACTGACCGATTTAAACCCAAAAAAATATCCGAATATATGAACTTAAGATTTAGTCATATTGATTTACGATTTGAGGTCTCTAGTGTATTTAGTACCTAATATCATAAGGGGTTGATGCCAATAATGTTCGACGAATTGCTAGAAAAAGGGGAGAAAAACTTATGGTTCTTTAATGGTTGAAAACATAATCGAAAAAGAAAGTGACTTGCTCGATCGATCGATCGACCCTGGGGAGTCGATCGATTGAGGGTCCTAGATTTTTGGCAGTTCTCCCAGTTTTATATATAAAGGGGAAATAAATTTTAAGGTTAATTTCTATGTTTTATTTAGTGATAAATAAATCTGAGGCACACATTCCTAACAATTATGGGGGAAAGTAATTGGGATTAAGGAGGATTAATGTGGGGCACTTTATGGATAAATTTGAGGAACTCGATTCCAAAATAATTTGATACGTGTAAGAGGGTACTTTAGATAGTAGATGGAGGCATAACCCCTTTTAAGTATGGTAATGATAAGTTAATTAGCCCAAAACTTTGGATTAGTAATAGAATATGCCAACACAAGCCTAATGAAGATGAAGCTCGATTTAAGCTCACAAATCTCTCTTGTATAACTCAGAAAAGTAGTAATGGAATTTTAGAAGTGATTCAGCTAGAGGGAGAGGGAAGTAAGCATCCTAGATACACCTTGGTAGGCAGGTAAAAACGCACCCAAAACACCCTTTTTCTCTCTGTCAAGTATTAAAAGCTTCGTGATTAATAATAATGGTGAGTGGGTGAAACTCTTTAGTTTGTAATAACTCTCTCTAGTAATCCTTGATTCTCAAAAGAACACACCCTCCTCAAAGGTGGTTGGGGTCCTTAAATAGCCCCCCACACCATCCCCAAGGCAACTCAGTCATTTAAGACTATAAAAGACATCCCTCACACTTTATGTCACAACATTAAATACCTGATGCACTAGTTGTCTCCACATCATAAACATTAAATTCCAAGACATGCCTAACCCCAAATACCACGGTGGTTTACTCAAGTGCAGGGCTGACATTGTTTAGCTGGCTAGTGACATCACCTGTAGTAGATGTGATATTAAGTAGAGGGTTGTTTGGTTCATGACCCAACACCTGATGGAACTCCAAGCTGCTCCGCCTGAGGTTCCACAGGGTCCTTCGGTGTTTTACCTGGTGTATCTAAGATGATCAGGAAAGCCCCAACGGTGCCTTACTTCTCAATCCTTCAAACCAAGACCCTCTAAAGTTCCCACAGTGAGGTCGTTCGATAGAGCATGAAAGATCTCCCAGGCCCTGCCAAGCCTGGTCTCTCGTGAGTACCGTTCGACCTCACACAGGTTCATTATTCTCGTTACATCATTACAATCGTTATGGCTCATAGCCAATACAAACAAAAGATACAATATGACTAAGTAATCAGCAAGCTAACGTATGAGTTGCCACGCCAAGCTGCCTCGCTTGAGCTGCCATGCTGTCTTAATCCAAAATACTGTTGCCAATGGGTAGATTATCCCTACTCTCAGGATTATCTCCAAGCCCCCTTTATTTTTGCCCCTTTGTGGAGGTATTTGTTGTGGGAACAAGAAATACCTGCACGAAGACTTCTCAATCCGATGAACCTTCTCTGCGTGAAAAAAATTCTGGCTTTCTTTTCCCCGTTAGAACCACAGCGATATAGCCTCCTGAAAAAATTAAAATTCTCCCCGATGTATCTAAGCCGAAGCGCCATTCTTATTAGGGCTGGGGTGAAGCGACATCGCCGCTTTTTCCTCGTGCCGATCCTCAACCTTTCTAGCTTAAATATTTGAAATTATTTTGAAAGGCCTAGTAAGCTTCTCAAATACTCGTTTGGACTCCTGGTAAATGAAATTTTCCCCCGTGGTGCTTCGCTATGTTCGAAAAACGTTTGGGCATGTGGGATCTTCTTCGTTAGAAGTTTATTGGATATGCCTGAAAAAATCTTCTAGCGCCAAAACTTAAACTTGTTTAGGAAGGCAATCCCCCTGTGTCACTTAATTGGTGATGTGGCGATGTCTTTTCAACTGACAAAGTACTTCCCGAAGTGCCACGTGTTCATTTGAAATGATTATAGGTGGCCGCACACGTGCGATTGTGGGAAAATCTAAACGCCAAACTCAAAAAATTTCAAACGGCCATATCCCAACACTTAACCCTTCTTTTCTCTTACTTTGCCTTTCTCTTCCTCAAGCTTCCATTTTACTTTAGAGAGAGAAAGTCTGTGAGAACTCCATTGCTATTTCTCTTATATATTTTCTTTCTTCTGTTACCTTCTATTCCACCACTTGTGATCGTGTTTCTCCATTCTCGTTCTTAAGCCCTTGTTGCTTAAAGCTTTCCTGTTACTGTATAATTAGTTGCCATGGCATCCTCAAGCAACCCCACCATATCTTCCGCCAGTGCTTCGCCTGCTGCCTCTACCATTGCCACCACCCTGGATGCCGCCCGCCAGGAACAACTAAGGTTTTACCATAGATCACCTATTTTTGGGCAAGGTGATGATTTTACTGGTGCGTGTAAGAGGGTCCATTTCTCTTCTAAGTTTGACCCTCTATTATTGGGTGATGAAGATGAATCTTCTACTGAGTGGGGCTTTCTTCCTCCCAAGGGGACTCTCCGATTTCGTTTGGAGCGAGGGGACTTCCCGTGGTCCCACATTGAGTTTGAAGCACTCGGGGTTTCTCCTGCTCAATTTGCTGCGTGGAACTCCCACATGCAGAGCTTCTATGCTGAAATGCTCACAAAGATCGGGTTGCAACGGGCTAAGTGGTTTGGTGAGTTCACTCTCTCCAAGAATAATGTTGCCCTTCCAGTTCTGGTGTCTCGCTGGAACGTTACTACCCATACATTCATCGTTGTGTGGGGTGAGTTCACGGTGACGTTAGAAGATGTGTGTGAGCTCCTGGGTCTTGAAGCAATAGTCCACGAGCCTTATACTGATGGGGCTCTGGATGCCCAACAACTGCTGATCGTTTGGAGATGTACCGAATATGCCGAAGCTGCACCGGTTCATCGAATAAGGCCACTTTCTCACCACTTATCAATTATTTCTTCAAGGATTCTGCTGAGGGTAGTTCTTCTGGAGGTTCCCCTAGTCAAGGTACATCGTTGGAGCTTCCCTCTTATATCCTTGTCATTCTTTCCCATTTCCTTCTACCAGGAAAACCCAACGATCAGCCCCAAAGGGACCTTATCAATATATCCCTTCGCTTGTCCCGTGGTACCAAGCTTCCCTTAGCTGCAATCGCCTTGGGATCTCTCTATACATGGCTCGATAGGACTTTCTTTGATATAGAACGATCTCTTGGTCGTTATAACTTGGCTAATTTTGCCAACTGTGTCCTTCTGATGAGCTTCCTCTATGTTCATTTTCCTGCCGTAGCATCCAAGATCAATCGCCTCCCTTCTGGGGAAAGAATTCTTCCCCCACACTCCTATCTTTATCATAAGAAACTGAGTTGAAAGGAGTTGATCTCTGTGATTAATCGTTTTGAGGACTGCGTTATGAGGCCCTACGAGGAGGATGTGTTTGTTCACAACTGTGACTTTTTTCAGCATGAAGCCATGTTAGTGGAGGTAGGCATAGACATTGAAGATCCTTCGCTGGTCGTGGTTGTTCTGTTCTCCCCCGGGTATCTGCCTTTCTATACCGAGTGGGGATATACCAGTGAGCACTACAACCCCAATCGATGCAGCCGCCAATTTGGTTTTGATCAGGGGGCTCCTCGCCCAGTTTTTCAATCATCAAACCCCAAGGTTTCCTTTAGCGAGGCTTGCTCCCTGTTTTCTTCTACTGCTGCATGGAGAATAATTTCTGCCATGGCTGGGCGAGTCACCATTCCCAGCAACAAAAGGCAAGGGAATGTGTCCTCTCTGTTCGCTACACTATACTAGCCGAAATAATTGGCTGGTATTACAGAGTTCATCGAGGGGGATCCAGTGTATCCTCCAGTTCTTTACTTTTCTGCATTGGAGCTGGGTTTAAAGGGAAACTACGTCCTTGGGATTGAGTTCCCTCTGAGTAAAATCCCCAATGTATGTCCGACCGAGCTTCCTCCCCTTTTTTCCATGATCCCTACTGAAAAACGCAAATTGTCCCAATTAAAATAAAAATTTCCTTTTTACTTAAAACACAATAGATTCGGAAGCGTTGTAAAACAGGTGATCGTTCAACTTCCAAAAATTAACAACAACAAGTTTTAATTAACTCAAGTCCTAGAATTTGCCTAAGTCATAATTTTCAATTAATCAAAGTTAGGCGAAACCAATTTTAACAAATGACTTGAATAAACCAAATTTATCCAATATTTAATTTAAGTCCCAAATTAAATGAGTGTGATAATTAAACCAAATTTTATCTTGAAATTATCCTAAGCATGCGTTCTAAATTATGATGCAAGATAAAATAAACAATGTCACACTACGCCGAGATGTACGAGGAAAAACCCAAGACGGGAAACAACCTCGGACGGCCCTAGCCACAAGTCCACTAGATATGGAATTACAATTATAAGACAGGTAGACTTACAACGACTGACTCGATCCCTCTCAAGCCTCGACGCTCCTTCTCGTAGAAACCTCTTCCTAGCGAACAACCTCGGAACACCACCGCGGTCTCGGAATCCACCGATGGGACTTTATATGGTCACCGTCACCCAAGCATGGAGCCTTTCTCCGTGTGGGTAGAATCTCAACAAAAGTCTTCTTTGTGATGGGGTGTAGAAGCAAACCCGAAACGTCTCTTGAATTCGGTAGAGAAAACCGGTGCCAAAAACTCCAAGTAATTGATATAAATATAGAAACTTGGATAAACACAATTGGGTGTAAACTAGAGTGTGTATGAATTTTTCTTTGAAAGAATAACACTCAAAACATGATCTTTTTCCTTAAACAAATTTTGTCTCAAAATACTCTCTAGGAGTTTGTATGGTATGAAAAAAGATGCACCTTAAAAAATGATTCCCGTCCTTGATAAAGCCTTAAAAAATCAGTTAAGAAACAAGTGGGATAATGGGGTGAAAACTGCTAAAAAACTGCTCAAAACCGTTCCCGCCTGGCGTCTCGTTCGAATGAACTTGACTCTCGTTCGAACGAGACTTCTAACGAGTGACCAGCCTGGGCTCGTTAGATGCCTCGTTAGAACGAAAAACTCGTTCGAACGACATATCGAACGACTGACCAGTTTAGGGTCATTGGAAAACTCGTTCGAACGAAACTGGTTCGAACGACAAAACTCGTTCGAACGAAATCTGGTTCGAACGAAAAAAATCGTTCGAACGACATTTCTAACGAACGACCAGAAAGTTTGTAAAATTCGATTTTGGCCCAGAAACTTTTATATACTTATTTTAAAGTTCTATTTGATTCTTTCTGAAAATAAAATGCAGTTTTTATTACACCTAACACCCAATACATATTGTTCCAAGCTCCTATATTAATATAATTACATTCATACCTTGGGAGCATGGAACCTTAGTTGATGACGTAGAAACGAGGCACGCAAACCGGCATTTTGATGAAGCTTTAAATTCTTTGCCGCTACGTCTTCAACATACACTTCATAGGCTTGAGAATATTACAATTAAATACTATCCTATGAATAAATGTTTTTGTCCGGAATTGAGCCAAAACTATATATGGACTCAATTGGAAATTTGTGTCCTTACACCTACCGCTATGCCCAAACCCAAGAGTGTCGTAGTCTCTAAGAAAGTTGCCCCTTCGACCAAAGTTGCTAGCGATGAACCTTCAGGATAGAAGGAAAAGAGCGGGACTTCTTCCAAGTCTAAGTCCTAGACTAAACCCCAAGCTCTTAAGGAGACATTCCCTATTGCCTCCGTTCCTCCTCCCATGCCTGTAGAGATAGCTGAGGAGTTGAGAAGGAAAATTCAAGCTAAGGTGGCACGCACAAACGCTGAGTTCCAACGGCGTGTTCTAGTTGTTACTCTATCAGGAACCTTCCCCAAAATCTTAGTTGATCCCACCGAACCCACGGAGAAGAGGAGAAAGAATTAAAAGGTTCTTCGAGGTACTGGCACTGGTGCATCAGGAACGAGAAAGAAAACTCTGGGTACCAAATCCCAGAGGAGACAAACTCTTGAGGTGCAATTATCTCCTGCCCCCTCGCTTGTCAGATCTGAGGTATGGATACTTATTCTATTATCATTTCCCATTTGCCGAAGGAAAAAATTACATTTGCTTATGCATTTTGGTAAATTTGGTGCAGGAGGTTGAAGAAGAAAGTGCCCATCCCCCTAGCCTCCCGTGAGCCTTTCGTGGGGGGACGTTTCGGTGTTTCTCCACCCGGTGTGACTCCTCTTCGTTCGCCCATGACTGGGATTACCTATTCCCGTTGTTCAGCCTCTCAACGTGCAAGGAATGTTGCCGTGGGGGGGGGGGGATGCTGTTGACTCTCTGGGCGTCTCTTCGCAACCAGAGACAACTCTCCCCACCCTTTCTGGTTTATCTTATTCACCCGATCTTCTTTTGCCCATCGTTCTGGCTGAAGAAAATGAGCCCGAGGTATCATTTCCTCTATAATTTGTTTGGTATAATGTCCTTTCAGTCCCACCCCTTTATTTATTATGCTAAGTCTTGAAATTTTGGGGTGCTCTAGGTTGAAGTGTCCTCATTGCTAGCCAACATCCGTCTTCCCATGGTGCTAATGAGACCCTTGACCACAATTCCCCTTTTCCGTACCATAACTGAGGTACGAGACATTTAGAGGTACTTCTCCATTTTTTTGTGTGTTTATTCCTCATTTTTTTTAACACTGAACTTCATGTTGCAACTTTCTCCCAATCTTGCTCCGCCTTCTCTTGATAGTCTGTATGCGTATAGGGCCAAGGTTGGTGCCTCTGCCCCCATGTTGGGGCCTCGTTTGGGAGTCCATCGTCTTCTCCCACTGAATCACCTGTGATGGCTTTGGTGCCCTATGTTGGTGGGGGAGCTTTTCCCATCGTTGAGGCTACTACAACCAGGGGGCCCGTTGAGGCTTCTGATGTAATAATCCCACCTCCAACGGTTTTTGTCCCCACGGCCGCCCCAGTGATTCTCGTTTCTAGCTCCTTCCATGATTGAGGTATTTTCACCAACTCCCCTTTATAGTAGTGACTTAACAACGGAAACGCTTGTTACAATTTTTCATAAACTCCATCTATAACGGTGACTTAACAATGAAAACACTTGTTAAGGTTTTTTTCACAAACTCCATCTATAACGGTGACTTAACAACGCAAACACTTGTTAAGATTTTTTCATAAACTCCACGTATAACGGTGGCTTAACAATGAAAACACTTCTTAAGTTTTTTTTTCCACAAACTCCACCTATAACGGTGACTTAACAACGCAAACACTTGTTAAGATTTTTTCGCAAACTCCACTTATAACGGTGACTTAACAACGAAAACACTTGTTAAGATTTTTTCGCAAACTGCATCTATAACGGTGACTTAACAACGAAAACACTTGTTAAGATTTTTTCACAAACTCCACCTATAATGGTGACTTAATAATGCAAGCACTTGTTAAGATCAACTCATTACTTTTCTTATCTCAATTTGCACGAGAGACTTCTCCACCCGTTCTTTCGCCTATTGGCTCACCTCATCGGGAACCTACCGTCTCGAAAGATTCTGGCTATGCTGACTAAGGTTTCACGATCGGTGCTACATCGGAGAGTGAATTCGGGTACGAGCTTCCTCTGCCTGATTTGGCTCCTCATTCATTCTGCTTAATGGTGCTTCAACATTCTCCCCAAATGACTGCCACTCATCGACTAGTGATCGAGCAACTTGCGAATCACCATCCTGAAACCTTCTCGGTGGATTGCTTACGTTCCAACTTTTCTGTCATGAGTTATAGGCTGCAAGGCATGGCTACCGTTGTTGCAAAAATTTCTAGCACTCCCACTGCGACCGTTACCAGACCACTCCTTAACCAATTTCTTGGTTATTTTAAGGAGTTGGGTCGTGATGGTTTTCGTTTTAACTGGCTTATATCGTATTTAAAAAATTTGAAGAGCCAACAACTGATTAGGCAGAGGGAATTATTGCAGAAGCATCAGCAGGACCAACGGCCTGAGGAAGCCAGGTTGGCCGAAATAGCACCCCTTATAGAAGCGGTTGATAAGGAGGTAGATGATGCCAAAGAAGCTTTGCGTCTGGACAAGCTGAAATAAGAAATACTCCTCATCAAACATGCACAAGTATAAACGAGGTTGGAGGTTTCCATCAATGACCAATAATCTTGCACTACAGCTTCTTCGGGCCTTCCTGGGGATTTTTTCTCATTTTCAGACCTATGGTTCCTCTTAGTCTAATCAAATCTTGTATATATCTTCCTCTTGCTTTTTCCTATGTAATTCTTGGGCAGTAGTTCCTAATTTTGTAATGCTCTATCATTTACAAATGAATGAAAATCGTATATTTTCCCATTCGTCTGTATGTTACAACCGCTTTATAAATTTCTATATTTCTGTAACTCTTTCATTCTGTTCAAGTCATAACTAAAACTTGTATATTCATAACAACAACTATTTACAATCATGGTTCAAACTTAATTTTCTACACATGATAAACCTTCAGCCATTTATTGTTAATTTTAAATGGCTTGTCTTCCTCCATTCTAGAAATTAAGCAATATCCTGAGTCATGGGCTTCTTTTATAACAAAAGGTCCCTCCCAATTGGCTGCAAACTTCAGTAGAGGAATCTCCCTGATGTGCTTCACTGTTGCTTTCAAAACGAGGTCTCCTCCACGAACTTCTTGGGCCTTACCAGGTTATCATATGCCCTGGAGAATTGTTTCGTGTACATTTGAAAGTGTTGCATCGCATTATCTCTGTGTTCGTCTAACCCTTCCAACTGCACGTGTCTATTATGAGGGAGCATGCTGCTTGTAAGGTGTATCGGGCAGAGGGAACTTATAGCTCCACTGGAAGGATTGCCTCCGCCCCATAAACAAGAGAGAACGAAGTGTACCCCGTGGGTTTCCTCTTGGTTGTTCGATAGGAACATAACACAGCTGGTATCTTGTCGTCCCACGATCCTGGGAAGTCCTCCATTACCTTGGCCAAAATATTAACCAACGTTTTGTTAGTCTCTTCGGCTTGACCGTTTCCCTTTGGTTATGCCACCGTTGAAGTATGGTGAACAATGGAGTACTTGTCCGTGAGCATCGTTACTTCTGAGTTGACGAAGGGCGACCCATTATCTGAGAGAATAACCTTTGGGATCCCAAAATAACAAATAATGTATTCTCTAATGAAGTTGCTCACCACCCCAGCCGTTGCCCTTCTGTGCGGTATTACCCCGGCCCACTTTGTAAAGAACTCTGTTGTAACTAGTATCCATATCTTCCCCCTCGAAGGAGGATGTATTGCCCCCACCAGGTTGAACGCCCAGGTGTAAAAAGGGTAAGGCGTTGCCAGAGAGTGTAAGTCCACCGATTGGGCATGGATCATGTTTCCATGTAGTTGACAAGCTTTACATTTTCGAAAGAACTCACCAGAATCTTTCTCCATCGTTGGCCAATAATACCCCAACATCATCAACTGATCATACAACTTGGCCCCTCCTATATGAGCTGGATCGTGCGCCTGTTTAAGGACCTTGCCTGCTTTTTCTTTCGTGATGCAACACAATGGTTTGTTGAAGTATCCCCTTCGGTAGAGCTGCCCCTCCTGGATATAAAACCTTTGGGCCCTTCGCTTTAGTCCCATCGCATCATATTTTTCTGTTGGGATAACTCCATCTTGAATGAAGTCGATATAGGGTTGCCTCCAGTCGACCTGAGTTTCAATGAAATGATATTCAGCTACTTCGAAGAAAAGTTGACACTTATTGCACCTCCGTTGTAGCTCTGCCGCGTCCTGCTTCATTCTAGGCCAGAAATATCCCTCTCTTTGAATTCTCCTATAAAGAGGTACCTCAGTTGTTTTGTAGTGCTCCTCATGTGTTTTTTTCAACCTTCGCTCTGCTTCTTCTGGGCCAATACACCTTGATAACCATCCCCCTGCGTTTCTGAAGTAGAGATTTCCCTGGTTTGTAAAATATTAGGCCAACTCTCTTAGCCCCATTGCTCCTTCGCCAAACTCCAGCTTCTTCCTAATCTCTCCCCTCCAGTTCGCGTCCTCCCCTATTGGTAGCATTGATTGAACCACCGAAGGAGCTGTTCTTCGTTGGATCGTGACGATAGTTGTATCACTCCTCATGACCATTTTCTGGGCGATAGTTGTATACGCATCTGGATGGCAATTCATTTTTCTGGGATGTCTCTTGATATTAGTTTGATGGAACTGGCTGAGGAGTCTCTGAATGATCGTTCTGTATGGTGCCAGGTTCATGTGTTTCAACGCATATTCTCCGTTTACTTATTGGATCACTAAGTTAGAATCTCCCTTAATGCAGAGTGAACGAATTCACCTTCGAAGAGCCTCCAGCAACCCTAGTACCAATGCCTCGTACTTTGCTTCGTTATTGGAATAAGGGAAATCTAACTTGTAGGAAAGGCAAATCTCTTCCATTCCTTTTGAAAGAATAACCCCTACCCCTCATTTTTTTTCTGTCGAAGATCCATCGAACTGCATCGTCCACTCCTCCTCAGTTGCGTCCACATAATTGGCTTGTAGGTCATCTCCTGGAATGTCTTCTTTAGGTGGTTCAAACGTTCCTGATGGAAAAATTGCCAATAGATCGGCATACGCCTGGATCTTAATCGCGCGAGGAACTACACACTTTAAGTCGTATTCCGAGAGGATGAGGAACCACCTAGCTTCCCTTCCAATCAATATAGTTCGTGCTAACAAATACTTAATAGGATCGCATTTAGTTACAATATGAATTGTAAAAGACAGCATATAATGCCTAAGTTTTTATGCTACAAAGACTAAGGCTAAACAATGCCTTTCTAAGCTGTTATATCTAATCTCTGGCCCATGTATGATTCTATTGAGGTAGTAGACTGGTCATTCTTGCCCATCAATTTCCTGTGCTAGCAAAGATCCGACGGACCTCGTGGTTGATGTGAGATATAACTGCAACGGTGTCCCTACCCGTGGGGGAACCATGGTCTGTGGTGAAACCAGCAGCTTCTTCAGCTCAGCGAAAAACTCCTGGTGAACCTCCTCCCACCTGAACTTTGTGCTCTTTTGCAACAGCTGCATCAGCGGGTGTGTTACTTCGGCCAATCCAGGCACAAATCTCCTGAGGTAGGAGACTTTACCGAGGAAGCTCTTCAACTCCCTCGTCGTTCTAGGGCTTGGCATTTCCAAGATCGCCCGGTGTTTATCCTGGTGCATTTGCACCCCTTGTCGATCAACCACAAAGCATAAGAATTTCCCACTCGTTACTCCGAAAACACACTTCAACGGGTTCATCCTTAACTTATACCTTCTATAACGAGAAAACACCTTCCTCAAATCACTCAGGTGGGAACCCTCCTCATTTGATTTGATGACCAAGTCATCCACCTAGAATTCTACAAATATATGGAATAAGTCATAAAAGATGGCCATCATCGTTCTCTAGCAAGTCACCCCAGTTTTCTTGAGGACGAACGACATCACCCTGTATATGAAGTTACCCAACGGCATTCTGAATGTCATTTTCTCTGCGTCCGAGGGGTCCATCTTGATCTGATTATACCCCACATACCCATCCATGAAGCTATACATATCATGACCAGCCGTCGCGTCTATCAGGCTATCGATGGAGGGTAGAGGGAACTCATCTTTAGGACAAGCTCTATTTAAATCTCTGAAGTCCATACAGATCCTTATCTGGTTTTTGTTCTTCTTTCACACTAGGACAATACTGGATAGCCAGAGTGGGTGTTGTATTAGTACGATGAACCATGCCGTTAGCAGGCACTGGACCTATTCTTTAATCTTTAGATCTAGCTCGGGCTTGTACGTTCTTGTTGCCTATTTCACTGGAATGGTTCAAGGCATTACGTTCAACCTGTGCAACTTACTTCCTCATCCAGCCCTTCCATTTTCATGTATTTCCACGCGAAGACATCTATAAACTCCAGAATCAATTAGATCAAGGCCTCTCATTTCTGATTGCTGAGATCCTTCTAAATGAAGATGCGTCTTGGATCCTCTCCTTCTTTTGCCAGGTTCAATTGCTCCAACTCTTATGCCTAGAGTTTTGGTTGATTTGCCATGTAATCTGGTTCCTCGGCAACTTCTTCCATGAATTCCTGTATGCTAGAATTATTTATCACCATGAACTGCCCCCGTTGATCTACCAAAAAATATTCATATGTCGGGTCAACCTCATCCTCAGTTTTTTCGGCCGCCCACTCACACCGTTACAATCGATATACCACCTTTCCTTCCTTAGTAACGACTTTCTTGCATTACCTGCTGGTAGTGGTGATCGCCTTCCTCTTTTTCTCTCGAGAAGCTTCAGCCACTTTTTCTCCTGAAAATCGACTCAGCACGCTCTGTCGTTGGACCTCATGCTCTATCGAGTCCACTCTGGGCCTCATTATATCTTTAAGCTGCTTCGAGATGCCTTGGGGATGAGGGGCCACCTGGTGAGCTTCTTCAGTCGTTTCCCTTATACCGCTTGTAACCTCCTTCCTCTGCTCGCCTAAGGCCCCCATCCTTTCTCTGATTGAGGGAACCCATGCTCCCTTCATTCTTCTTGTCAAAACCCGAGAATCTTCCTCTAACTCTGTGTAAAATGATGCGTCCGCCAAGTGAGATTCTTCAACAGCGAAAGGCCTCTTTATAGCCCTAATGGTCACCTCTGTGCCCTTGACATTCGCTTTAGCACATTGGTGATATGTAGAAGGAACTAGGCCTTGGTTGTGCATCCACACCCTTCCTATTAGTAGGTGATAGGAAGTTGCACTCTCTATTACGTGGAACTTGATATGGGAACTCAGATTTCCCATTACAATCCCAATGTTAACGTACCCAATGGACTTGGAAGATTGATTATCGTACCCCGAAATCACCAAAGGCATGGGGACCAGCCTTTCTTCTGGGATATTGGTTGCGTGGAAGGAGTTGATTGGCATGATATTGATGGAAGCTCCCCCATCCATAAGAGCCCTTATGAAGTTAACTCCGTTAATCCTGGCGGTCACATACAATGGCATGTTGTGAGGGAACCTTACAGCCCTATCCGCATCTCTGAAGGTTACCTCCGACAGGAACCTTCTTACCAACCTAGCCATGGGTCCCTTCCATCTTAGCGAAAGGATCGCGTTCTTTTTTAAAATATCAAGTATCACTTGGGTTATCTCTAACCTGCTCTCCTTTGGAATCCCTACTTGTTAGAAGAACCAAGTGAACTTCAGGGATTTTGAAACTACCCGATGTTCTAAGGTCAGGTCTACCTCTTCGCCTTCGACCTCATATACATCCTCCATATCCTTGGCGCTTGCTTCACCGTAAACTAACACGATATTATCCATTCCCCTAGTGCAAATCTCCAAAGCCTCCTCGTACTCCTCTCCTTCATCATAGGCCACCACTAGATTAGCCCCATGCACTGGTAGTGGGTTGTTGTTAACGTTTTGTGGGGGGATCTACAACGTTCTCGCCTTCATGTACTTGTCAATGATTCTTCTTAGTGTGAAACAACTCTCTGTTGGGGGTTGGATCTTTCGATGGATCTGACAATATTTAGGATCCGCCTTCGTTGCAGCATCGGGTTCTTCCATCGGAATGCCTTTTAGTTCATAAACTGTTCCCCCTTGGACCATCACGTTATAATAACTCATAGCCTCTTCTACCGTGTAAGGAAATGGTGGCGGGTCTTCTCTGTCTCTTCCAAACTTCCTCTTGTTGTCCCTCTTCGGTGCCTTGCCCCTATCTTCCCCCTCGGATTACCCTACCTGTGGGGGCTGAGACCTCCCCCCCGCGGGTTGTATCGGCTGCCTGAACATCATGGGAGCTACCACCGGATTGGGTTGCACCACCAAAGAGATGTTTCTCGCTGCTTTCAAGAATGCAGCAAAAGTCCCCTCGCGTGTCTCATTGATAAGATGTCAGATGTATTCAGGAAGTAGTCCCTCAGCACAAATCTGTAATAGATTATACTCTTTAGCCACCTCCCTTACATCAAGGGACCTTTCCCTGAACCTTCGAACATAGTCCACCACCTCCTCCCCAGGTCTTTTCATCTCCCTACCAAGTTGGGTCAAGGTGAACTCATCTTCTGCCAGAAAGAACTTTTGGACAAATAATACATGCATTTCCTCCCACGTAAAACGTTGTTGGGAGTCAAATGGGAGTACCAGGTGTATGCCTTATCGGTTAGGGATTTTGAAAACTCCCTAAATCTAAGCTTCTTATCTTTGCAATGTGCTCCCAAGTGTTCAACAAAACTCTTAATGTGCTCCTTCGAGTTCCCACCTTTCCCTATATATTTTTCAAAGATAGGGGGAATATAGTCCTTTGGGTAAGGCTCATCATTGTATTTCTGAGGATAAGGTGTTCAAAATTCGTCATAAACTAAAGCCACCTCGCCAGAAGATTGTGAGGAAGCTTGCATGAACTTCAACATCTCTTTCTACATCTCTTTTCTCATTTCCTCCATGGGCGATGCTACTGGGGTAGCCAGCAGCGGGGCCAGGGGCTAAGTGCCCGTTGCAACTAAAACGAATGTTATCGGTGGTGCCGTTAAAACTCCTGAGGTTCCCACTGCTGAATTCACAACATAGGGTACGCTTGTTGGGATTGTTCCCGCAACACCCGCACCTGGTGGGGCCGTTGGAGCTACCCGTCGTGTTACGAAAGCATTGGCCTCCAATCCTCCTAGCATAGTTGAAGCTACCGTAGTTTGCAAAAACTCATAAAACTTGATCATGAGGAGCGCAATCTGGGTGGGTCCCAACCCCGTGCTAGTGGAAGGTTGTGTCGACCCTGGAACACCTGACGTCGTCGGAACCATAGGTACCTCTACTCGAGGAGCCCCATCCCTTAGGGCCTCTTGCTCCCTCGCAGCCTGTTCTTCATTATGTTGGATATTATCAAAGTTGAGTCTTCGGGTAGCATTATCTTACGCCATACTCCTTACCTAGGAGAATGCCTCCCCCGGCTGAGTCGCCAAATGTAAGAGGGTACTTTAGATCGTCGATGGAGGCGTAACCCCTTTTAAGTATGGTAATGATAAGTTAATTAGCCCAAAACTTTGGATTAGTAATAAAATATGCCAACACAAGCCTAATGAAGATGAAGCTCGATTTAAGCTCACAAATCTCTCGTGTATAACTCAGAAAAGTAGTAATGGAATTTTAGAAGTGACTCAGCTAGAGGGAGAGGGAAGTAAGCATCCTAGATACACCTTGGTAGGCAGGTAGAAACGCACCCAAAACACCCTTTTTCTCTCTGTCAAGTATTAAAAGCTTCGTGATTAATAATAATGGTGAGTAGGTGAAACTCTCTGGTTTGTAATAACTCTCTCTAGCAATAACTCCTTGATTCTCAAAAGAACACACCCTCCTTAAAGGTGGTTGGGGTCCTTAAATAGCCCCCCACACCATCCCCAAGGCAACTCAGTCATTTAAGACTATGAAAGACATCCTTCACACTTTATGTCACAACATTAAATGCCTGATGCACTAGTTGTCTCCACGTCATAAACATTAAATGCCAAGATATGCCTTTTGCCTAACCACTGTGTGTCTGGGGTTGTTGTTGCAGAGGTGGCTCACCAATTGCCTGACAGTCCCAAATACCACAGTGGTTTACTCAACTGCAGGGCTGACATTGTTTAGCTGGCTAGTGACATCGCCTTTAGTAGATGTGACATTAAGTAAAGGGTTGTTTGGATCATGACCCAACGCCCGATGGAACTCCAAGCTTCTCTGCCTGGGGTTCCACGGTCAGGGTCCTTCGGTGTTTTACCAGGTGTTTCTAAGATGATCAGGACAAGACCCAACGGTGCCTTACTTCTCAATCCTCCAAACCAAGTCCCTCTAAAGTTCCCACAGTGAGGTCATTCGATAGAGCATGAAAGCTCTCCCAGGCCCTGCCATGCCTGGTCTCTCGCGAGTACCGTTCGACCTCACACAGGTTCATTATTCTCGTTACATCATTACAATCGTTATGGTTTATAGCCAATACAAACAAATGATACAATATGACTAAGTAATCAGCAAGCTAACGTATGAGTTGCCACGCCAAGCTGCCTCGCTTGATCTGCCATGCTTGAGTGTTAGGGATAATCCACCCATTGGCAACAGTGTTTGGGATTAAGACAGCGTTGCGGCTCAAGCGAGGCAGCTTGGCGTGGCAACTCATACGTTAGCTTACTGATTACTTAGTCATATTGTATCTTTTGTTTGTATTGGCTATGAGCCATAATGATTGTAATGATGTAACGAGAATAATGAACATGTGTGAGGTCGAACGGTACTCGCAAGAGACTAGGCTTGGCAGGGCTGGGAGAGCTTTCATGCTCTATCGAACGACCTCACCGTGGGAACTTTAGAGGGACATGGTTTGGAGGATTGAGAAGTAAGTCACCGTTGGGGCTTGTCCTGATCATCTTAGAAACACCTGGTAAAACACTGAAGTACCCTGTGGAACCTCAAGCGGAGCAGCTTGGAGTTCCATCGGGCGTTGGGTCACGATCCAAACAACCCTCTACTTAATGTCACATCTACTAAAGGTGGTGTCACTAGCCAGCTAAACAATGTCAGCCCTGCACTTGAGTAAACCACCGTGGTATTTGGGGCTGTCAGGAAATTGGTGAGCCACCTCTGCAACAACAGCCCCTGACACACAATGGTTAGGCAAAAGGCATGTCTTGGCATTTAATGTTTATAACGTGGATACAACTAGTGCATCGGGCATTTAATATTGTGACATAAAGTGTGAGGGATGTCTTTCATAGTCTTAAATTACTGAGTTGCCTTGGGGCTGGTGTGGGGGGCTATTTAAGGACCCCAACCACCTTTGAGGAGGGTGTGTTATTTTGAGAATCAAGGAGTTATTGCTAGAGAGAGTTATTACAAACCAGAGAGTTTCACTCACTCACCATTATTATTAATCACGATGCTTTTAATACTTGACAGAGAGAAAAAGGATGTTTTGGGTGCATTTCTACCTGCCTACCAAGGTGTATCTAGGATGCTTACTTCCCTCTCCCTCTAGCTGAGTAACTTCTAAAATTCCATTACTATATTTCTGAGTTATACACGAGAGATTTGTGAGCTTAAATCGATCTTCATCTTCATTAGGCTTGTGTTGGCATATTCTATTACTAATCCAAAGTTTTGGGCTAATTAACTTATCATTACCATACTTAAAAGGGGTTACGCCTCCATCTATGATCTAAAGTACCCTCTTACAGTATATATATATATATATATACTATGTGCACTATTAAATATCAGTGACCAGATATTTATTTAATTTATATGCTCTATTACTATCAAGGGAGGTTGCGCGAAGTGGGTGAATCTCCTAGCTTGAGGAGTAGGGAGAGTATATCCCCAGGTCATAGCATCCGTTATATGGGTGAGGGGCTCATCTCACTTTCAGGGAAGGAATATGATCGCCTCCACTACGTTTATATTTTGGGCCAAGTTGGTGGGTGATTCCGACTTGGGGTAACTAGGTTATGTGAGCACACCTAGTGTGATAGAACTTTAGAGAATACATCCGATGAGTTATTACTCGGGAGTATGGGCTATATATATCACTTCAACATATATGTGAATATTGTAATGTGGTTCTATGTGTGTATAATGGGATAAATAATTATATATGGGAAATTTAATACATGGACGAAATGATATTACTTATATAACTAGTGAATGTTATATGGCTTTTAAGTAAAGATGATTAATTAAGTTAAGGTCATAAATAACTTATATATCATGCATTAAAAATACTCGGGATTGAGTAGGCGGTTGACAAGAGTTATATCAAGTATCTAGTTTCGGGGTAGAGGACTAGGTGGAAGATAAAGAAAACGTTAGGTGTGCACATTAGTTGAGGGATGAGTATGTCCTCAAGAGAGTGAGACATTAACTTAAATATGAAGCTCATTCATTTATTTTTTATTGTTGTTATGTTAATCACTTGCTAAATATTTTCAAAACGTTTTGGGTTCTAACCCTTGCTATCAAATATTTTCAAAACCTTTTAGGTGTCAAGCCACAGGGACGCCAAACTTGATTTCATTCAAGGGATTCTCTGTTGCAACATATGTGGATGTTGTAGGTTTTGGATAGATGCTTCTCTCATTCTATTTCTAGTATAGGAGTATGATTCCAGTCTATATCGAGCATGTCTGTCACAGTTTATTCAGTTACTTTATTTCAGATTGTGTTGGATTTATTATTCTGTTAGTTTGGTTTATCTTGGTTTTCGCCGATGGTTTATTCGGCAAGATTTTTATTAATTTATGTGATTATTGATTTTTTCAGCATTGGATGTATTATTTTTATTTCTGCACTTATTTTGTTTGGATTAATAAAGATAAAATTTGGCATCAGCTTTTTTAAGACTACGTGGGTAGTAAGTTTTAATTTTTTTTTGATAGTGATGCTAAGAATGAGCCAAATGAGACTCCTGATTTAATTTGATATAGGACTGATCACCAGGTATTTTATTAGGCGGGGTGTCATAACATAAACTGCCTCTGAGAAAACTTTCAAGTTCAGAATTTGAAAGTAAATATTCTAATTATGGCCCTAATATGCCAGGTAAGAATCCTAAATTCAATAATGTTAAGCATATGAAGACCCCAACTCGGAATGAAACTGAGAGAAGAAATGCATGGTCTAGGAGGTCAATTTTATTTGACTTGCCATATTGGAAGAATAACCCGTTGCGTCATATATTGGATGTGTTTCATGTGGAGAATAACATCTCTAAACATATTGTGGGAACCTGCCTTGGGGGAGTCATTCCAAGGATGGAGAAAATGCATGAAAAGATCTTAAATCGTTGAAACTTAAGAGATAACTATGGTTGAAAGAAGATAGTAGGGGAAAGACAATAATTCTCCCTGGTGCATTTACTTTGACGAGTGAGGAATTAAATGTGTTTTTAGACAAACTATATAATATTATGGTTCCATTTGAGTTTTCATCCAACTTGCAAAGGGTTGTGAAATATGCTACCTATGATTTATATACGTGAAAGTATCATGATTGGCATGTGATCATGAAATTGGTTACTTTATTGTTTAAGCATTGTTTCTCCAAGCACAAGGATTTGCGGAGGGCTATTATGCAAATTAGCATATGCTTCTCACTTCTATGCGAGAACGTAGTCAATCGAGATCATATAGTGGACGCAACAGTATCGATGATCAAATAAATTTGTGTGTTGGAGAAGTACTTTCCCCATATTTTTTTATATAAGTGTTAACTTGTTGGTAAACCTATGCGACGAGGCACTTCTTTACGGCCTAGTAAGATGTCAATGGATGTACCCGTTTGAAAGATTGCTGAAAGTTTTCAGAAATTACGTCAAGAATACACGATATATTAAAGGATCAATTTTAGAGGAATACTTCACCTTGGAGTCATAAATTTACACTCGGGAATATATGTCTAACCTAAGCATCATGGATAACAGTGATGAGTTCATCGATGAGGGTGGTCGGGTGATGGGCCAGTGATTGAAATTAACGAGGTTACAACATGAACAAGTAGCTCGTTATCAATGTGACACACATGAAGATGTCGAAGAATGGAAAAAGTAAGTCTATGTTATTTTAACTTTTACATTATTTTAATTTTCATACATGATCAATTTCGTAATACTTTCGTCACGATCAATGTAGAAAATATGATGCGTGTTGGAATAATAAAAGAAGAAGAACGGTGGCACAATCAGACAACAAATTTAGGCAGTCGGTGTCATGTGAGGTAATTATAATGAAAATGTCTCCTATTAAATTTCATATTATAAGAAAGCATTAAAACTAGCTTATTTAATTTATTTATAGTCTCGGCTCTTAAAGTCGGGTGATGCAGCATCGAGACTTGCTCTTGTAGCCACTGAACCCTTCTTCATGACACACGAGTACAAAAAGTATCAATTGAACAATTATGTATTTGGTGCAAGTGTGTATGAGGAAAATACAAATGTACAGAACTCGGACATTTCATACGTGGCTCTTACTTATTTTCGAGAAAGCACGAAAGATAAAAATATCATTGAAGCTGAAATCACTTATTATGGTGTCATTCAAAATATATTTGAATTGGAATATATAAGATTCAAAGAGTTTGTGCTTTAATCTTATTGGGTAAGAGTTGACGATAAAAATGTTTGTAAAGTTGATCCTAACACCAATTTGATCATGGTTGACTTGTCCAAGTTGAAGAGCAATGACCACGTGAGCGATGAGCAGTTTGTTTGTGCTGTTTAAAAGTTAAAGAGTTTTACTCAGAGTATATCAATAACAAGCCATGGTCAATCATATTACATACGCCAAGGAATTTATCCAGTAGTGTGGATGACTTGGCTTCTTTTAGATAATATCAATCCATTTTAGATGATAACCTGAATTTTAAAAAAAAATTGTGATGAGTATTCCAATTATTTGAAACAATGCTTAGTTTGGTCTATGATATGGATTTGTATTCTTATAATGTCGTTAACTTGTATTCTTCTAGTACTTTATTAATATCGAACAACAGTTTAATGCTTTTATTCTTTTGGATTTGATTAGTTTCAATGGATTTGAATCAAATTTGGATGGTTGGTTATTGAATATGTTAATTTGGATCTTACTCAGCTTAACCATGAATTCTTAGTCTGTGACATGACCCGAATTTTAAACAATTTTTAGATTTGTAATAAGTATTCCATTTATTTGAAACAATGTTTAGTTTGATGGACGATAGGGATTAGTATTCTTATAATGTCGTTAACTTGTATTCTTCTAGTGCTTTATTAATATCAGACGACAGTTTAATGCTTTTATTCATTTGGATTTGATCACTTCCGATGGATTTGAATCAAATTTGGTGGGTTGGTTATTGAATATGTTAATTTGGATCTTACTCAGTTCAACCATTAATTCTTAGTCCGTGACATGACCCGAATTTGAATCAATTTTTAGATTTCTAATAAGTGTTCTATTTATTTGAAACAATACTTAGTTTAGTTGATGGTATGGGTTAGTATTATTATAATGTGGTCAACTTGTATTCGTCTAATGCCTTAATTCATTTGAATTTAAGTCAATTTAATGCTTTTATTCATTTGAATTTGATCATTTTCTCATATACATGTTCATACTAATAAGAACAATTTTTTCAAGAAATGGCTTCATTAGGGCATCACGATAGAGGAGGCGAGAAAGGCTCATCTGCCACTAGGTCACCGAAATAGGGAAAATTGGGTACGTCATCGAGAACATGACGACCTTACTGGATAGAGTCCTGGAGTTTCTCAAGTCGATCGTCAACCCAGGGTACACGAATTGGAGGAAGGTGCCAGGAGAGCTCAAGATGGCCATCTGGGGGGACACTACAGGTAGTTACTCACTTTATTTTTATTTTGTATTTATATTTATGTTTATGTTTATATTTATACTTATATTTTATTACTTAAATACGACAAACACTTACATTCTTTTTGGTTTGTATTTGTTTGACAGGAACAATTCGTCCAGACCCCACATGTTTGCGACTCAACCTTAGAACAATTGAGAGATCAATAAAAAACGGGGAAGAAAAACATTTGGGCGTGGTACTTTGGGCAGGATCGGGAGTCCATATTGAGGGTCCATGACACCGTACCATGAATGAACCGATCTCATTGGCACAGTGGCACAAGTTTGTCGACAATGAGATCGAGAAGCGACAGTTGACATCTCGTCAATTGGGGAGGGACAATAGGGAGAAAAAGGTGGACGTGCACTAATCCGGGCGGACGTCTTATGCTGAGGTGGAGCACATGATGGTAAGTTTTTATTTTTCTTTAATTTTAGTTTTATGTTATTCTAATTTAGCATTACTTTGCGTTACTTACTAATTACGCATTATTTTATTGTAGGAGACAGGGAGCGGTCCTGGAGGTAGGCCACATAGGCTCAATGCTTATGTGGCAATTCGGATAAAAAAGGGAAAGGATGGGGAGGTTTCCCCGAGCTTAGAAACCACGATTGTAAGTTATACACAATATCTTACAATTATTTTATTTTTTTAATTACGTTATAATTTTTTTATTAACTTAACTAATCATGTACCTTTTGTCGTTTCAGGCAAAGCTTACGGAAGTGCATGATAAGTAGTATGATGCAAAGAAGGCATCTTTGGCTACAGACGCACTAAGCCAAGTGCTCGGGCGGATCACCATTCGAGGACTAGGGGTGAGCTCTCGATTGGGTAAGTCGAAGATCACCGGGATTGAGACAAGCAGCACCGGGTTGGATGTAAGGTGGACACCCATGGCAATAAGTTATAAAGGTATGAGGTGATGGTCCTCGATATGTTTGATTTCATGAAACGTCAGTTGGGGTCCACCTCATGCAAGGGGAAAGAGAAAGGGAATGAGGTAGATTAGGATGCCACTGCTGCATCTCTCCAGCCTCATCGCCAATACTCACCCACTCGTCGATTGTATATGATCCATTTCCCATCTTGACCCTTGTCGAACGGCCTATGTTTACAATGGGTTGGCCGAGCGTGTATTTAATTAACATCTTTGGTGGCACGCCAATATCTAGGGGTTAAGGGACCCAAACAGACACCCGGGTAGTGTGGTTCATGGACGGGTCATGTAAGAGATAGGGCAAAGGTTCTCGTCACCCATATTGTGCCCAAAAGATAGAATGCACCTTTGTGGTTGGAACAATAATGCGACGTTCGACGAATTGATGGATGTGTCATTTCGTATGTATTTTGGCCTTCCTTCCTCCTCTGACTTGCTCAAGACCCTAGTCTGTGACATTATTTGTATTTATTTGATTTGGATATTGAATATTGGATATTATTTGTATTTTTTTATTTGGTTGTGGATATTTATTAGTTGGTTATGGTTATGTATATTTGTATTTATTTGATTTGGTTATTGAATATTGAATGTTGCTTGATATATATGCTGTGTGGACATGTTTTATATGTTGTATTAGCTACAAATATACTGCTGGGTAGTTGGGTAGTGGCAATGGCCATACTGCCCAATAGTTTTTTTCCAATTCTGCCCTGATTTGTCACGAATTTTGACCATGAAAGTTTTCCTTTGTCACGATCAAAGTCCATGACAAGTTCAATTCTTATCACGAACTTTGACCATGACAACAGTACACCAAAACGTGGTGTTAGTAACGGTATTTTAGCATTACTTAAAATATTAGTAATGGAATTTTTCTATTAGAAAAAAGGCGTGGGGCACAAAATTAGTAACGTAATTTTACCGTTACTAATAATAACAGTAAAATTTTGTTACCAATTTTGAGTTTGCTAACAATATTTTACCATTACTATTTTGATTTTGTAACAGACTTTTGTATTACTATTTAAACCTTATTACACCTTTTTATAACACTTTTGTTTGATTTTGTAACGGTAAAGGTCCGTTAGTAATATTAATACCTATTTCAAAAAAATCAAGATGTCCTGAATTTTAAAAAATTCAATTATTCTTACCACACTATTCAAATCCTAAGAGCAAATACAAAACTAGTCCACATGAACAAGGGCATTATATTCAACATTTACATTTTATATAAGCTTCCACTCTTTATTTACAGAAGAAACTTAAACAAAACAAATGAAACATCGTAATACAATCTCCCAAAAGTTACATTATTTTCAGAAATGCATCCAATATAACATCCTAATACAATCGTCCCGAAATGAAATGTTTTTATATTATAACCAAGAAAATGAATTATAAAAAAGAAGTTCGTAGTTGTTGACTATTAACTTTCGTTATTTTACCATCGCCATTAATGCCGCAACCCGCAACGCTGGAAACTTGATGAGGATCCAAAAATGAAATTCTGTTAAACAAAATAAAATTATCATATTAGTTATAATATCAACATTTAGTCATAAAAAATTATTTAGTGCAAAAAATTATCTACCGGCAAAATTAATTGCACAAACGCTGTAAAACAAATTGTACAACACTTTGTAAAAAAAAGGGTGAAGTAAGATCGCAAAAAATTTCTAATTCTCGACATGCCCATGGTTTTGATGATGAGTTCTATGGATAATTATCCACTAAACATTCATCATAAATGTAATAAGGCTAGATGTCAACTATTTCAAATAGTTATGATGCCATGGCAAATGAATCCTAACAAACATGCTAAGGTGATTGGAAAATTTAAAAAAAAAACTTAGTTCGCATACACAGTTACTTATTTGAACAACTAATACAAATAAAATGAATCCAATGAATAATACATATATAATGAATCAAATAATGTTGATCTAAGAACAATAACTTACCTGTTCATATCCACTAAATAAGGCAGCATTACTTGCTCTTCAGAATCACAAATTACCTACCACAAACGAAAAATTCAGCAAACCCACACCATGTAATAAATTAAGTAATTCAGCAAACTACTTAGTTTCACCCTTGCCCCACCTGAGACGGCCAATGGTAGAAAATGAATAAATGGCTAAGCGTAAATTCGAAGGTTCTGTGTAATCTCAAATTATGCCTAAAAACACGGTGCAAATTTAAGATTTGCCAAAAGGATTGCAACCAAACAGTACAAATAGCAGTGGTGCTGGGCTTGTGAAGTTAGGACGTTTACAATCGCAAATGCACACGCTTATAGATTCTCTCACCACGCGTTGGGACCTCCGAGTGTGGAGCTTAATTTTCACCAACTTACCTGCCATCAGTTCATGCCATTAAAGAGAAAAATATTGAGTTTTTCTATTTGCGTATTGGCCACAAAAAATAAAGTATTAGGACACTAAACTGATAAACACCACACGCCAAGATAAATATTTGTAAAACATAAAACAAATTACTTCCCTCAATGTTTAACCATCTGATCTTCTTCATTCACTATTTCTCGCATCATATCGAAAACAAAAAAAATTATCACCAGCATTCAACGAAATAAAATAAAAGAGAACTCATAATTGACTTGAAATTGCAAAGATGTTGCAGTCTGCAATAAACTGTGATTACCATGCAACAAACAGTTCATGCACCAGTGAATAATATAAGTAACTTTCAACCAAACGACGACTCACACGACGCTATACAAAAAATGGGAGAGAAAACAAAAGATTTACCCACCTCACTGATGACTTCTTTAACCAACTATTTTATAGCCTCAATATAATTTTTTTTTTAAGTATCACACATATACACATCATATCATATCAATCTAATCAATCTAAGATCATCCAAGTATATCAAATTGTAAGTTATTTTTTTAATCAAATGAATTGATTATATATACACACACATATTAAAAAGAGAACATTTTAAGAGTACCATTGGCTAGTAATGCATTATGAGATCATTATAATGCCCCTTTTGTTTTCACCAAGAGGTTCGTGTCCTCTTTAAATCATTTTGTTTCACATTTCTTTGCATTATTTAAGAAGAATCTCAGAATAAACTTGAAATTTCATTGTATATCGTCAAACCCCTACTTCATTTTATGTAAAGATTATTGGTAATCATGTTAACATTTATAACACTGTATAAGAAAAGTGAAAAGGCATTGATTCAACGACTTAAATTCTCATTTGAATAGGGTAAGCTCAATACTAAAACTCCATATATTAAGGGGAATGTACCAATGTTTGAGAACATATTGCAGAAACAAATGAGGGATAATCGTAGACCTCCAGAAAATACTCTCAGAATTAATAAAAACCCTCAAAATTGCCAACAAATGGCAATCCCAATAGCTCTCGGGGGAGGATCAATTTATGGGCAGCAAATAATTACACCCTTACTGGCAAATATACCAGAGTCTGAGTCATTGGTTACTGAGAATCTTCGTGTGACTCCTGAGCATAGTCAACCTCAACTAGTTATCGAGTAGGAGCTCATTTCTAATTTAAGTCATGAACAGACTCGAGACTTTCTGGATAGGGCATTTATCTTTACTAAGCCTCAATTGACTATTCAACCACATGCTAATATTGAGCAGGCCACTAACTCAGCTACTATTTTTCCACTGAGCAGCCCCCTGACTGCTTACATTTATTACACATGTTCTGCTCAAATTTATTGCACATAGGGTCCGTTTGATAGAAAATTCGAAAAATGCAAATGATTCCTGGGCATTGGATTCTAGTGCAAACAATTCTAAGGCAAATGAATATTTTCCAACATGTGTCCATTTGATAGAAGTTAGAAAATCATCATTTTTCCACATTTACTATCAAACACTAAAGCTGGAAAATAGATATAAATGTGAAAAATTTATTTACGAAATATATATATATATATATATATATATATATATAAAGGAGCAATGGTGTGTTCACTATTCATAAGATGGGAAAACACTTTGTGGTTCAGATTAAAGCCACCTAGGCGCGAAATGAAGGGTTGAGATTAATTTGCACTTAACACATACCCCCAAACCCTACCTCATCCGCCTCCCTTTCTCATTCACCCGGTCACAAAATCCTACCCCCGTCTCCCTCTCATTCATTTCTTCTCTCTCCCTATTTCAAGATAAGCCCTCCCAACACTAACCCTATTCTTCGCCACCTTATGCCTCCACCGCCGTCCTACCCCTCGTTTCAAACCCATTGTGTCTTTTGAAATGCGATTAGTAATTTACGGTTGTAATTTAGGGCTTTTATTAATTTTGGGTTTCGATTTTGGGTTCTTAGTTGCATATATATTTTTGTGTTTCATTTTTATGTTTTAGTTTTGTGCTCGATCTATACATTATGTGTAAGATATTTGAATTAGTTCTATACATTTTTTGTTAGATCAATATTTTTTGTTATCTTAGATCTATACAGTTTATTTTGTGTCTTTTTATGTTTGTTGTATTACACTCTCATGAATATCCACATTTGACACATGATTGTGCAGGTAAAATTAGGTCATTATTGTATAAAAATTTCATTCAGAACATCGCTTGGAAGCACATTGCGAGGATTCAAATTTAATGAGGCAATTATCTCAATACACATTATAGGGGATCAAATTTGGTTTTTTTCATGCATAATTTATATTCTAATTTGTTGTATTCTTTCATTTTACAGGTATATCAACGTATGGATATTGTTACATATTGCTTGTCAATTTGATTGGAGCTCATATGATTCTGATGTTTTATTTTCCAGTTTCTTTAATTTTGTGGGTTGCATGCGTGGTCAGATTAAGGTACAATTTATCGGTTCTTTCATTTTTATTTCTTTTATAAGCAATATATAGTTTTCATAACTAGTGTGTTAGAATTTCAAATTTATAGGTTCATTTTTCTTCCATCTCTGTTTTGGAAAATATGTCCCTATGTTCGTGTTTTATTTTAAACCAGTATAGTAAATTACTGTTTGAGATTTTTCAGTTGAAGAAGATGAATATATTGGGGCTTTGACTTAAGTTTTATAAAATTAAGGTTTGACTGATATATTGGGGGTTTAGATGAAGTTTCAAATGTCCACTCCATAACTACGTGTATAAGTCACTTTTTATATGTGTGTGTCAGTGTAATTAGTTTTAGCTATGATGCATATTACTGAAGCATATTTTGAGCTACTGACGCATAACTTGATTTTAATCTCCCAATGAAGGATTTCAATATCTATTGTTAATTCATGAGCTTAGCATCGATGGTACAATCCTGAAAGAAAATTTCTATTAGTTAGGTTAAAGATCTCCTACCATAACCGTTTGTCATGTTGTAACATCATTGAAGGAAAATTTGTAACTTTTATGCTTCGGGTTCAGATTTTAGATTTTGGATTTTCAGTTAGTTTTGTTGTTGGAAAGTTTTAACGTATTTTTTAGTTACAGAAAGTTTGGAGGAGCTAATTTGGGGTTTTGATTATATACGCATTTTTAATTTTTTGAAATTACTATTTAACTCTCTACTTTTCTTGGCGTGTATATATATTCTCATATATTATTTACGATTTTTATTTTTTTATTGTTGTCTCATCAAATGATATGGTATTTTATTGTAACTGTTATTAGTTTTATACAATTTTCAGGAGTATGGTCATATGTTTGAGTTTCTATGCAGTTTGAAGGAATATATACAATGAAGAATGATTCAAATGTAATACACAGTTGATGGAAATATTCAGGAGTATGGTTAATAATATGGTATTTTATTGTAACTGTTCTTTGAGTGAGTTTTTGAATAATGAAGGATCATGATATCTACCACGGTTTGTTTTAGTTCTAATATTGAGTGTTATCATGCATTTTGAGGGTAGAATTCAATGTTGAATATTTGACTCTGATTCTCCAAGCTTTAGAATTTATTATTTTTTCTTTATATTTCTAGATATCATAACACATTAATATTTGTCTTTCAAATACTCAGGTATTCTATTCCAACCAATTCTTTATATGCTAATATGCTTCTTTTGGTCTATTTTTCGTTTAAAGTATTAAAGACTATTAGTACTCACGACTCTGTTGTCAGGTTTCTATTTTCTTCGAGTTTCCTTACGTTACTGAATCACACCCAAAACATGATAAATGATATATTTAATAAAGTTGTATATAAATAATAGGGTTGGAGTAGCGTTTTTCATTTGAAGGATCGTAGGTGACGGTTTGAAGGCAAACGGTTCCCAATATAATCACGACATGAACTGAGTTCATGCATAGATTATCGAAAGAACTCTGAAGCTACATCTCCTTAAGGATAAACAATGATGATGTATGGAAAGATATCAAGGTGTAATCCATTCATTTGTCTTAAATCATTTAGCGTAATTTCCTAAAGTAGCAAACACTCAAAGAATCATTGAAATGATAAAACAACAAACTTTCATTTGTCACGATTTTTAACAAACCCGTATAGATACATTCATCCAAGAAAAAATCATGAGAAATCCAAGTACAATTTTATCCTCTCCTTTTTTCCCGTTGAAGAGGCGATTCCATGATACTCAACTCAACAAAGACATTTCCAATTGGGATGTTTGATTGATATGTGTATATTGATTATACATGTTTCAAGTATCACCGACTCTGTGTTTCAATGAGTTTTGCAAGTCTTATTTACATTGATTCAGTTGAGTTTTTTATGCTTATGTTTTAAGAATCTATTTTAAATCATACTTCTAAATGAGAATTTGTTAGGGGTCCCTCCCTATATGCTACAAAATAGTGTGCGGGCTACAATTTTGGATAATTTGTCATGGGTGTTCTTTTGTAGATTATTTTGTATTATTGTTGGTTTTCCATTGACAATTGCTTAGGTTAAGGTGTCTTGAGGAGGTCTGATGGATCGAGCAGGCCTGATGAGCAGGTCTGATGCATCTGATGAGCAGGTCTGATACTCTTTTATTGATATTTTATGATCAAGTAGTAGGGGTTTAACACTAATTTGTATTTTAGTGTTTCTGTTCTAAATTTAAAACTCAATCATTTCAAAATAGTACAATTTTATCCTTTCTTTTTCTAATATATCACTTTTTTTTTGGTTCTGCTAAAACAGGTGGTGAAATTCCTCCTTTATACCTAACTTTACTTAGCCACCTTACCTTTCCCCTATTTAATGCTATAAGTACAGATTGTTTTCTTTCCAACACATCCTTATATTCCTCCAAAATCAATAAACCAAGAAGAGGATGAAGAGAGAAAAAAAATGGTACATTTTGAGGACTTAGCAACCTAGCAAAAATGGTACATTTTGAGGGCAGCTATATCGGGTGATTGGATGATTTCAAGGAAAACACCAACATGAATGGTGGTTGAAGTAACAGGTAGAGGTATATGTATAGGTGGATGCACATTGAATCAGTGCATGTGTTCACCCACAAGGCATCCTCGGTCGTTTCGCTACAGGAACCATCAGGCTTAGTACGTATGGGGTGGTCGCAATACACATTGCAACTAATAATAATAATAGTTACATGTTCAAACTTACAATAAGAAAATGATAAGGATACGACACTTTTTTTAATCTCTAACTATTTCTTTCCAAATATTAACTACCAAATGGATCATAAGGAATGTGACCTTTTGTTAAATGTTTATTTCAAGTGCTTGATACATACTTTCCCATCTGCTCAATTTTTTAACCACTTCGACCTTATACTTCTTTTGTTATAGGTATTGTATTGGTGGTATGAGGTGTTGGTATCTAAGGAAATGGAAGAATGTACATGACACATAAGGAAATGGCAGAATGTATAGAACACATTTTGTGGACGATTTTATTTTGTGGATGGTTTTAGTTGTAAATAGAGCACATAAGTAACATTTGTTTACTCTGCATAATGTACTCAACACATTTGTTTTTTCACTTATTATTTTATGTACTAATTGTTAATTCATGTGTTTTAAGAACAGGGGAATGAAAAAGAATTATAAGAGTGATGGTCTTAAGGGGTTAAACATAGGTGATAATGCTCGGGCTTGGCGTGGTTGCTAAGAATAAACTAACATCTATAGAGGAAATTGTATAGTGGTTGCCGAGAAAAAAGATCGGGCTTGGCATGCCTCAAAAGGAAACATTCCATACTTTGAGACGTCTGCTAAGGAGGATTTCAATGTTGACGAAGCTTTTCAATGCATAGCGAAAAATTCCCTTAAATGTGGGGAAGAGGAATAAATATACTTACCTGACACCATTGATGTTGGAAGCTAGCAGTCAGCAGATGTCCACTGGATGCGAGTGCTAAACACAATTTGTGGTTACGGAGAGGAAATCAAGTCATCAACGTTCATCCCTTTTAACATTTTCTTAGATGTTTTACAAAACTTTTTTTTTCTAGCAAAAGTGTTCAAAAAGTGAAAATGTATCCTAAAATGAAAATATTGAAAACATTGTACCCCAAGCTGTATTAAGAATCCTGGAACCCATAACCCTATTTTTTGTTAACAAATTGATTGAGTGATGCTTTCAAGTATAGCTAATGTTATCTTTATCTGGATTTATAGTCCATTTCAACATATTTGTTAGTGACCTTATCCCTCAGGTTACATATGCCACATTGTTTGCTTACTTTTTTGTGTATCATGTTTGCTGAGATGCGAGGGTTATGTGGGACCAAAAGACAAGTTGTTCAAGAGGGTTTGGATTCGTTTCTTTTCAGAGTCAACTTGATGTTGAAAGTTCAGTACATGATTTTAATGGGAAGTGGCTTAGCAGTCGACAAATTCGTTGTAATTGGGCAGCAAAGGGTGCTTAAGCGGATGACAAGACAAATCCAGATGGCATTATGGAACTAACCAATGGAACATCATAATATGGTCAAGAAAAGATCAATAATGACGATCCAGAGAATAATCCTCAGTATAGTCCTGTTTATGTAGAAAATCTTTTTCCAGAGGTTACATCGGTTGATCTCAATCGCCAATTCCATGGGCTTGGTGTTCGAATTACAGTTGCATTGTGGTGTGTTATGTTCTCTCTAAAGCACAATACCAAAAAATTACCATTTTCTTTACTTTTTAGACTTGGAGAGAACAGTACCAAATATTTTGTTGAAATTTATAACATAACAATTATAAGCTACTATCCAAATATTTTATTATTTGTGCTATTACTTGTTAACAATTGGACTCTCTATTTTGGTACGTTTTATTGTTCTTTTCTATTATGTTATTTTTGGTTTTGCATTTTTTTAATTTCAATATTTTGGCACTTTATTTGAATGTATATTTTGATGTCTAATTTTGAAAAATATTTGGATTTGAAGTTTTTATAGGTTTAGTCACAACCCTTTAGATTTAAAGTTTATATAGGTTTAGTCAAAACCCTTTGGACAAAATACTATTCTTTTTTGTTCTGTTCCATCATTATTTATTATAGTTTCCCACTAATTTAAATTTTTGCAGACAAAATACATCATATATATGCCATGCTATCATAGGGGGAAGACACACTGTTAATCTTTTTGTGTTCCATATATTTCCATGAAGATATAAACTCTACTATAAACTGTTATTTATTAGTATTCACTTCCATATAATTGTGAAATCAGTTTATGTCCGTCCAACTATGATCATAATAAGGAACTTGACTATCGTTGATTCAAAAAATTCATTATGTTCTTGACTACTTAATCATAATAAGGAATTTGACTGCTATTGATTGAACCAATTCATTATGTCCGTGAAACTATAATCATAATAAGGAACTTGAAGAATCCTATATTGAAATTGAGAAGACAACAGATGGAAAAAACAGCGATGAAGATCTTTCTATAACTTAAATGAAATGAGGTTGGGAGAGGACTCATTGATCACTCATATTGGTAAGTTGGAAATACACTAGTAGATTGGTGTGTACATGTATGGTTTACTTTAAATCTTGATCACTCAGATTTTGTAAATCCTTAGTGGGTAAGGTCCCACATAACGACCGATCATAAACTATGTATTTTTCTACAAAGTCTCACTTTTGGGAACTCTCTAACTTCATGTTAGTGACGCACTGTATTTGCTATGTAATTAAAAATTAGCATGGTTTATATAATATGTGACTAGCTATTTCAATTGATTAACAATTTTTTGTGTTTTTGTATCAGGTTGCATTTTGAAAAGTACGGACAATCTTACAATGGAACACGTGGAATAACCTCAATTGATATATATATATATATATATATATATATATATATATATATATATATATATATATATATATATATATATATGTGTGTGTGTGTGTGTGTGTGTGTGTGTGTGTGTAATTTTTTTAAAGAAGTTTGTTTCGTTGAAGTATTTCTTTGATAAATTTGGACTTTTTGAATATTGTACGATTATTTGTTACCCCTCAAGTAGGGTGGATAGTCCAATAAACAAAGGAGACTATGTCCATTTTTTTATAAAATTAATATTTTTGTTAATTTGAGGCATAATGTGAATTCGATTGATGAATATTGTATATTTAATGTTATATGTAAGTTTATTTGATGAATTTAGACTATTTGAACATTGTTGGACTAATTGTTATTTGTTAAGCAGGGTGGATAGTCTTATAAATAAAGGAATTTATGGCTATTTATTTTAAATAACATTTTTTTTTGGGAACGAAACTATTGCCTTTTTGCAATGACGTACTTTGAAAATTTTCGCCGTTTTGCGATTATCCGCGTGCCTTCAGGAACGGGCATACCCTAGTATGTATATATAAATGTATGAAATATATATTAAATATACGAATATATATACTGAATATATTTATATTATAATATATATTTAGTATATATATATATATACTAAATATTTTATAGATATACGGAATATATAAATGTATGAAATATAAGGAATATTTACATATGCGAAATATATACATATGTGAAATATATTCAATATATAAATGTGACACCCCGCCTAATTAAACATCGGGTGATCAGGCCTTTATTAAATTAAAACATGTTTCTCGAATGGTTCATTCTTAGCATCACTGTCGAAATTTTTTTAATTACTAATCCCCTAAGTAAAATTAGACCGGTGCCAAATTTTATCTTTCTTAAAACAGATAAATCAACCATGTGAAACAAAGTACAAACAATCATGTACTATAATTCAAACCACAAAGTAAAAGTACAACAGAACAAAAGTATTACCGAATAAACCATCGGCTAAAAATCCCAAACAACAATAGAATAACCACTAGTCTGAAACTAACATCTGAGACTAATACCGGACCACAAGTCCATGCATAGAAGAGTGTGAGATCCTGTACTAGATCTGAATGAGAGATATCGTCTAGTCAAAATCCTGTAAGCATCCACTGTGCTACAGCTCCGAGTCTCTGGAATGGAATCATCATACATGGCATCCCTGTGGCTGGACACCTAAAAGGTTTTGAAAATATTTTATAGCAAGAGTTAGTACTCAAAACATTTTTAAAATATTTAGCAAGCGTTTATCACAATATAAAATGCGGTTATTGATTACACATGTTAGGTTCTCGTACACTCTCTTGAGTTACTCACCCCTCATCTTTTGTGCACACCTAACGTTCTACACTTAGTTTATCTAGCCATACCTCCTAAGCTAACTAAAACCAAAGTAGTCAACTGAACTTATCTGTACCCAAGTTCCAGTACCGCCCATACAGTACAACCGTTTCCATCTCTCACAGGGTGGAATTTTAGGATTTCATCCTGATTCACAATCATGTAGAGCGGCACCGTGCACTCTCCCTTTTCAACTACATACTAATCCATCCCGGTCACCCCATTTCGCTACCCCCAACGAAATGTTGGCTTAATTATGATGTTCACAACCCATCAATAATTTATAAGTCTGTCTCTTCATTCCATCATTGGAAATGTGGGTTCACTACCACATTCTGGTTGTTCATTTCGAGTCTATCTTGTCTATTAACTAGAGGTGTATCTGGAGACAATCTCACTATGTCTCTCCTCAACATCGCTTCCCACTTACGTCATCTTTCCTCAAGTGGTACTCTATTCCCCTTTCTCTCCGGGTTTATTATACTTTACAATATGTGCACTCTTTGCAATTGGCGCACTTTTTGGGTTGGTTACTTTATAAGAATCAACATTTTAGTAACACGTAAGTCACTCACAACACTCAGTCAAGTAGCACCTTGCGCTACTTCTTCACCACAGTTAGGTCTCCCATATCAAGAGATAACCTTTGAACGGTTTCCCATCGACTTTCATCCCATAGGGTGTGCTGGATCTCTCAGCACATATAATCTTGGATCATCGTCTATCTCCCATAACGTTCAACCCATTTCATCGATACGACTTGTCTTCTAATTTCCCCACCGGTGTACAAAATAATTTTCCGCATCCCTCTATCTCGGATGTCTAAGGAATCCTATTGATTAGGGCGCCCATACACCCTTTTCTTCGGGTACATTTGCAAAAACATTGCAAATGTTGCACCCGTAACATGCTTTTCTTCAATTCTAGCCTAGTCTACACGACGTGACCACAATCTTGTGGGTATTCTCAATACCCTATAGACCAAAAATCAAATCCTTGCCCACAAAGTCCCACTTATCCCTTCGTGGTGAGGTAAGCCTTTTAGTGTTTCTCCACAACACTACCGGCTCCACTGATGCCCTAACATCTAACAATGTCTCTTCTCCTGACGTGCATAAAAATTCAGTCGTATTCCCTTTCACAACCGAACTTAAACAAGGGATTTCTCCCCGTGTATTCTTACCGAGCATTATCGGAGCAACACATGGTCGATATGCTCAAATTTGATTCCTCGACAATATGTGCAACCATACTCCAATATTTCTAAAGGATTCAAGTGGCACCGCACTTACACTATCAATAAGTCTTTAGCACTAATTACAACGACGAGCTCGATCTCTCCGCTCAGCGGTCATACTAAATACCTTGACTCACATCTTTTAGGTTCCCACACACCGAAATCAATTACTATGAGATGTTCATAATCTCTGAAGTCTCTCACATATTGATGAATAATGACAACTCGACCCTTTTTCAGGTGAGGAATCGTCATATACTCCATTCACTCGAGGCTAAAACCCCTATACTTCCTTATCCATTGTTCTGGTGGTTCAGATGGTTTCCGGACATAACACGCTTGCCCTCTCCGGAATGCAAAACTTATTGGAGTTATTATTTCTTCAAATAACTTCAAGCTTAAATGAAACGCGTGGCCCTACAAACCACACTAGACATCTTTACAAAAATCCCCTTACTCCAGGCCACACTGACCGGTTTGGGTACCCTTCCTCTCGGACTGGGTAGTCTCAATCCTGAACACTATCATCCTGGTTCCCTTAGTTCTGCTGACCAAGAGGAACGCACTATGAGACTTAACAACCCCAACTTAGAATATAATCATTAAATCCCCTAGTGAGTTTTCACCCATGGCTTGCACCACCCCTTTACATTCAGTCTTACTCTTTGACTAAATCCTTAAACTCCCTTAGCTCCGCCCACGTAGGAGCATTTACTTCAACGTTGTCGGAAGTACCATATTGTCTTCATAAACATAAGTCATCCAAGAAGAGTTTTACCAAAATTGCGAATTATAACTCGAGAGTCCATTCTCTCAAGGGCTCTTTTTCCTTTATACCTATCTCATCGGTACTAGTTCACTTATAAGGATAAATTTATCTCTCACGATTGGCCTCTACCAGGCTTTCATGTGAGGGGTTCAGATATTCCCATTCACTTCGCTTCTGAATCATCATTGGAGAACTTTGCGGTTAAACTATTTGTAAGGTTCCTCTATTTGTATACGGACCCTCGGTCCGAATGTAGTGACTGGTATCTCCGCCACGTTGCCTCTAAAAATTTACTCAAATTTTCACTTCTTAGTATTTCTACTCTATCCTAAACACCAAAACCACTGGACATACTACTTCCATTGGTTAACATGTACAGTCGCCGTTTTATCACATTTTTACGGCTCGTTCTCATCAAATTTTTCTTCAGACCTACTCCCACTATCACTGCATTGGGCGGTCTAGACTAGCATCCCTCTTGCCGTCGCGACACTTGAAAAATGTCTGCTATGCCTCAACAAACCTTGCAGCATTTACTTCCATTACACGCTAGGAGTGACCTCGACAACGGTCATCTCTCCTATGATTACCATATTTGAACACTCCAGGCTTCAATGTGAGCTCCTCCCTCCTGCAGTCCTTCCAACGCCAATGATGGTTCTACCGCCATGTTTGACGTATTATGCCCAATCGAACTCGTATATATAACACTACATTTACTAAATAGCAGGAGAACGTAAACTACGTACGCAGAGGAGTACAATAATCCTAAGGTAGGGCTCTATATCAATCAAACGATACACTGAAAACGTAGCAAGCCGTACAAATCCTATGGACACTAGAACCTGATGCTCTGATACCATCTGTGACACCCCGCCTAATTAAACATCGGGTGATCAGGCCTTTATTAAATTAAAACAGGTTTCTCGAATGGTTCATTCTTAGCATCACTGTCGAAAACTTTTTAATTACTAATCCCCTAAGTAAAATTAGACCGGTGCCAAATTTTATCTTTCTTAAAACAGATAAATCAACCATGTGGAACAAAGTACAAACAATCATGTACTATAATTCAAACCACAAAGTAAAAGTACAACAGAACAAAAGTATTACCGAATAAACCATCGGCTAAAAATCCCAAACAACAATAGAATAACCACTAGTCTGAAACTAACATCTGAGACTAATACCGGACCACAAGTCCATGCATAGAAGAGTGTGAGATCCTGTACTAGATCTGAATGAGAGATATCGTCTAGTCAAAATCCTGTAAGCATCCACTGTGCTACAGCTCCGAGTCTCTGGAATGGAATCATCATACATGGCATCCCTGTGGCTGGACACCTAAAAGGTTTTGAAAATATTTTATAGCAAGAGTTAGTACTCAAAACATTTTGAAAATATTTAGCAAGCGTTTATCACAATATAAAATGCGGTTATTGATTACACATGTTAGGTTCTCGTACACTCTCTTGAGTTACTCACCTCTCATCTTTTGTGAACACCTAACGTTCTACACTTAGTTTATCTACCCATACCTCCCAAGCTAACTAAAACCAAAGTAGTCAACTGAACTTATCTGTACCCAAGTTCCAGTACCGCCCATACAGTACAACCGTTTCACTAACATCTCACGTATGTTAATTAATTCTCAAGTAACATTTCATCTATGTTATTTTTCAAGACTTCCCATTTAGTTTCACTACTAAAATTACTACAATTCTCACAATTGTTGACTTCCCACTTATGTAATTAAGTTTCACTACTTGAATTACTAAATAGATTCTCTCTATCCAAAGGTGCATTTCGTAATTAAGTTTCACTACTTAACTTACCAATTCAGTATGTATCTTTAAATACATAATATGTATCAATCTACTAACACACGGAAGTAGGATATCATCAAGTATATATATTTCACACACAATATATACTAAATATCAGTCATTGCTATTTTGCCCTTTTTATACACGCAAAGGACTCTTGGTTCGGAATGATTCATCGACCCCAAGTGAGAATTGGTTCGGAATGATACATCGACCCCAATTATTTATATACACAAATAAAGATCTCTTGGTTCGGAATGATTCATCGACCCCAAGTGAGAGTTGGTTTGGAATTATCCATCGACCCCAACTATTTTTAAAAATATATATATATACACATATTCTGGTTCGGGACTCTCTCATCGCGACACCAGTTCAAAGTTTGGTTCGGCATTTCTCATCGACCCCAAACATATAATAACTTTATGTTAGTTCGGAATGTCTCATCGACCCTAACATAATTAATTCAGGTATAATCTCTCTACCTAAAAGATCACATAATTTAGTAGGTACACGCCCGACCTATTAATCATATACGTACGTAATATTTTAATCTCATATATCTACCGTACAATATTCGCTTTACGATTTATCTCATTAATCGTATTTATTTGAGTATTCACACAACTCTAAGGGTCCTAGTTACCCCTTACATATAATTTCAGTAGTTATTTCTTACCCTACTGGTCTATTACTTAAATTGAATTTACTTCGCCCCGTAACTCAATTTTCAAAATCCCCGATACTCTACTAAATCGAATTATTCTCCTTGGTCCGTAATCCAAGCCCTACACCCAATGGACTTATCGGACCTCAACAATATACCTACTGGTCTTATTCTCACTCCCATATAAGTATAATGTAAATCCTAGAATACTCATTCATTCCCGAACTCAACGAAGAATTAAACACAAAATTTTCGGGAAACAGCTTGCGTCGATCGATCGACGGCTGGGTTCGATCGATCGACATAGTCGATTGATCGATAGTTCGAGATCGATCGATCGATCGAACAGGGGCAGACGCAGTTGTCTTCTTCGTTAAGATTTTTCCTCCATTAACAAACCTTCAAACTCCATTATAGTCCACCAAACTTTGACCCAATGATACTAACATATTTCCACATATACTAGGACAGTTTCTAACGTGTCAAATACATCAAAACTCCAATTATTTTAAAGAAATAATGAATTAAAATCCAGAATTTCTTGAAACCCTAGTTATGGTGTTCTTCCCATATTATCATTCAAAATCCAGATTTTAATCCGAAAAATCATCAAGTCTAATTTGAATCTTAAACCTCTACATAAGGTAAATCATTCTACATGCGATTCCTATCCCAACATGTATAAATATCATCTTTCTCCAATCAAAATAATGATTTAAACAACATTATTCATAAACCTTACACATGGGTATTATAACTTTATAATTTTTGCAATAAACAACTTGCCTTATGATGAGTAGGGTCTGATTTCGTGGTTGTTGTTGATGATTGATGATCTTCATCCTTCAATCCTTCTTCCCCAACAAGTTGATGGTAAAAATCCCTTTGAATCCTTCCCAATTCTTCCTTTTGCCTTAGAAAGTTGAGCCTCTATTCTCTCTAATGGTATTGGTGTTGTCATGGGTGTTCTAACCCTAATTCCTCTATCATACGGCTGATATAAAACTCTCAATTTCGTAGGTCTCCATACCCTATTATGTTAAAAGACCAAAATGCCCCCGAACGGTCTCGGTTTAGTCCAAAATTACCCCGGGACTCAACTAGTACCCCCGGATATACTATTTTGACTAATTTGACCCTTCCGGACTCATCGGTGACCTCTAAATTATCATTTGAGTCACTTAAAAAATATTACTCATTCTCACCCCAACACGGTCTACACGCGTTAAGTAACTATTTACCACTCGCACTAAGTAAATAAAATTAGGCAATATAAACCGGTATCTATCTCTCGATTAATATTCCATAATTACAATTTTTTAAATAAAACTCTTTAAATTACTACTCTTACGTAATTTAAATTAAGCCGAAATTTTCTCATTTAATTCTCCAATCTAATTAAATAGAATTATTTGGAATATTCAGAAATACGGGGTATTACATACTTCCCCCCTTGTAAAGGAAATTCGTCCTCGAAATTAGGATAAGGCTGGTATTATGGCTAAGGACCTTAAGTATAATTGCATCCTCTAATACCCAATACTAAATCATAACATCCTAACGGTCGCCCCAAGTACATGCCTTGCTTCATTATAAATTCTTAGCGCACGTTACCCATGCCGCATATATCATAATTAAGTCTCACTACTTAATTTCTCATAGATTTTTCCAATCCAACGTTAATTCTTGAAATTAAGTTTCTCCCTACTTAATTTACCCATTTGATGTATATCTCTATATAACATCTAAGTGTCTACTATCACTCATAAGTAGAATATTATAAGGTATATATTTCACATACAATATATACTTTAAGGAAAATTGGTCCGGCAAAAATCATCGGCCCCAATAATCCTATCATTTACATTGGTCCGGGAATCCATCGACCCCAAGGTAAATGTAATGCACATGTCGGTTCAGACCTTCCGTCGATACCAATATTTATCATCGATTTGGTTCGGAAAAATCATCGACCCCAAATCGATCCCTCATGTATTGGTCCGGAACATCATCGACCCCAATACAGAGATTAAGCACACTTACTAACGCACATAAGTAGAAAAATCAATAGGTATATATATATATTGTACACATAACATATACTATCAACACTTATTTTATAATCACCCCCCTTCTATAACACTTTTGGGGTCATTGGCTTGGAATTCCACCTCGATCACCAATAGTTATTAATTACTTGTCTCGGGATCACATCTCGAGCACCAATATATGTATATATATCTCATCGCACATGAGTAGACAATTTGTGAGCCATATATTTCACATTTCATGTACCTTAAAATGCCACACTCCAATAGAATGTCCTCATATCACGCGTTAAGGACTAAAAGTTTGAAATGTCTCCTCGAACCACACCTCAAAGTGCATGTATTGTTCGTAATCGGTACCCACGAACCTAATCCTCATGTACAGTCCATATAGGCACTCACTCTACCTATAAATATGCTCTTATAGGCATACATTCAACCTATGAATTGATCAATTGGCTTCTCCAAAATTCCACTATCATAAGGGTGTATCATCATTCTTTCTCACTAACATTGAGTCGTAGGTAATACAACGTACTCAAAATAAAACTTTATCTCTATTCCTTACTGACCATCTCTCACAGGGTGGAATTTTAGGATTTCATCCTGATTCACAATCATGTAGAGCGGCACCGTGCACTCTCCCTTTTCAACTACATACTAATCCATCCCGGTCACCCCATTTCGCTACCCCCAACGAAATGTTGGCTTAATTATGATGTTCACAACCCATCAATAATTTATAAGTCTGTCTCTTCATTCCATCATTGGAAATGTGGGTTCACTACCACATTCTGGTTGTTCATTTCGAGTCTATCTTGTCTATTAACTAGAGGTGTATCTGGAGACAATCTCACTATGTCTCTCCTCAACATCGCTTCCCACATACGTCATCTTTCCTCAAGTGGTACTCTATTCCCCTTTCTCTCCGGGTTTATTATACTTTACAATATGTGCACTCTTTGCAATTGGCGCACTTTTTGGGTTGGTTACTTTATAAGAATCAACATTTTAGTAACACGTAAGTCACTCACAACACTCAGTCAAGTAGCACCTTGCGCTACTTCTTCACCACAGTTAAGTCTCCCATATCAAGAGATAACCTTTGAACGGTTTCCCACCGACTTTCATCCCATAGGGTGTGCTGGATCTCTCAGCACATATAATCTTGGATCATCGTCTATCTCCCATAACGTTCAACCCATTTCATCGATACGACTTGTCTTCTAATTTCCCCACCGGTGTACAAAATAATTTTCCGCATCCCTCTATCTCGGATGTCTAAGGAATCCTATTGATTAGGGCGCCCATACACCCTTTTCTTCGGGTACATTTGCAAAAACATTGCAAATGTTGCACCCGTAACATGCTTTTCTTCAATTCTAGCCTAGTCTACACGACGTGACCACAATCTTGTGGGTATTCTCAATACCCTATAGACCAAAAATCAAATCCTTGCCCACAAAGTCCCACTTATACCTTCGTGGTGAGGTAAGCCTTTTAGTGTTTCTCCACAACACTACCGGCTCCATTGATGCCCTAACATCTAACAATGTCTCTTCTCCTGACGTGCATAAAAATTCAGTCGTATTCCCTTTCACAACCGAACTTAAACAAGGGATTTCTCCCCGTGTATTCTTACCGAGCATTATCGGAGCAACACATGGTCGATATGCTCAAATTAGATTCCTCGACAATATGTGCAACCATACTCCAATATTTCTAAAGGATTCAAGTGGCACCGCGCTTACACTATCAATAAGTCTTTAGCACTAATTACAACGACGAGCTCGATCTCTCCGCTCAGCGGTCATACTAAATACCTTGACTCACATCTTTTAGGTTCCCACACACCGAAATCAATTACTATGAGATGTTCATAATCTCTGAAGTCTCTCACATATTGATGAATAATGACAACTCGACCCTTTTTCAGGTGAGGAATCGTCATATACTCCATTCACTCGAGGCTAAAACCCCTATACTTCCTTATCCATTGTTCTGGTGGTTCAGATGGTTTCCGGACATAACACGCTTGCCCTCTCCGGAATGCAAAACTTATTGGAGTTATTATTTCTTCAAATAACTTCAAGCTTAAATGAAACGCGTGGCCCTACAAACCACACTAGACATCTTTACAAAAAATCCCCTTACTCCAGGCCACACTGACCGGTTTGGGTACCCTTCCTCTCGGACTGGGTAGTCTCAATCCTGAACACTATCATCCTGGTTCCCTTAGTTCTGCTGACCAAGAGGAACGCACTATGAGACTTAACAACCCCAACTTAGAATATAATCATTAAATCCCCTAGTGAGTTTTCACCCATGGCTTGCACCACCCCTTTACATTCAGTCTTACTCTTTGACTAAATCCTTAAACTCCCTTAGCTCCGCCCACGTAGGAGCATTTACTTCAACGTTGTCGGAAGTACCATATTGTCTTCATAAACATAAGTCATCCAAGAAGAGTTTTACCAAAATTGCGAATTATAACTCGAGAGTCCATTCTCTCAAGGGCTCTTTTTCCTTTATACCTATCTCATCGGTACTAGTTCACTTATAAGGATAAATTTATCTCTCACGATTGGCCTCTACCAGGCTTTCATGTGAGGGGTTCAGATATTCCCATTCACTTCGCTTCTGAATCATCATTGGAGAACTTTGCGGTTAAACTATTTGTAAGGTTCCTCTATTTGTATACGGACCCTCGGTCCGAATGTAGTGACTGGTATCTCCGCCACGTTGCCTCTAAAAATTTACTCAAATTTTCACTTCTTAGTATTTCTACTCTATCCTAAACACCAAAACCACTGGACATACTACTTCCATTGGTTAACATGTACAGTCGCCGTTTTATCACATTTTTACGGCTCGTTCTCATCAAATTTTTCTTCAGACCTACTCCCACTATCACTGCATTGGGCGGTCTAGACTAGCATCCCTCTTGCCGTCGCGACACTTGAAAAATGTCTGCTATGCCTCAACAAACCTTGCAGCATTTACTTCCATTACACGCTAGGAGTGACCTCGACAACGGTCATCTCTCCTATGATTACCATATTTGAACACTCCAGGCTTCAATGTGAGCTCCTCCCTCCTGCAGTCCTTCCAACGCCAATGATGGTTCTACCGCCATGTTTGACGTATTATGCCCAATCGAACTCGTATATATAACACTACATTTACTAAATAGCAGGAGAACGTAAACTACGTACGCAGAGGAGTACAATAATCCTAAGGTAGGGCTCTATATCAATCAAACGATACACTGAAAACGTAGCAAGCCGTACAAATCCTATGGACACTAGAACCTGATGCTCTGATACCATCTGTGACACCCCGCCTAATTAAACATCGGGTGATCAGGCCTTTATTAAATTAAAACAAGTTTCTCGAATGGTTCATTCTTAGCATCACTGTCGAAAACTTTTTAATTACTAATCCCCTAAGTAAAATTAGACCGGTGCCAAATTTTATCTTTCTTAAAACAGATAAATCAACCATGTGGAACAAAGTACAAACAATCATGTACTATAATTCAAACCACAAAGTAAAAGTACAACAGAACAAAAGTATTACCGAATAAACCATCGGCTAAAAATCCCAAACAACAATAGAATAACCACTAGTCTGAAACTAACATCTGAGACTAATACCGGACCACAAGTCCATGCATAGAAGAGTGTGAGATCCTGTACTAGATCTGAATGAGAGATATCGTCTAGTCAAAATCCTGTAAGCATCCACTGTGCTACAGCTCCGAGTCTCTGGAATGGAATCATCATACATGGCATCCCTGTGGCTGGACACCTAAAAGGTTTTGAAAATATTTTATAGCAAGAGTTAGTACTCAAAACATTTTGAAAATATTTAGCAAGCGTTTATCACAATATAAAATGCGGTTATTGATTACACATGTTAGGTTCTCGTACACTCTCTTGAGTTACTCACCCCTCATCTTTTGTGAACACCTAACGTTCTACACTTAGTTTATCTACCCATACCTCCCAAGCTAACTAAAACCAAAGTAGTCAACTGAACTTATCTGTACCCAAGTTCCAGTACCGCCCATACAGTACAACCGTTTCACTAACATCTCACGTATGTTAATTAATTCTCAAGTAACATTTCATCTATGTTATTTTTCAAGACTTCCCATTTAGTTTCACTACTAAAATTACTACAATTCTCACAATTGTTGACTTCCCACTTATGTAATTAAGTTTCACTACTTGAATTACTAAATAGATTCTCTCTATCCAAAGGTGCATTTCGTAATTAAGTTTCACTACTTAACTTACCAATTCAGTATGTATCTTTAAATACATAATATGTATCAATCTACTAACACACGGAAGTAGGATATCATCAAGTATATATATTTCACACACAATATATACTAAATATCAGTCATTGCTATTTTGCCCTTTTTATACACGCAAAGGACTCTTGGTTCGGAATGATTCATCGACCCCAAGTGAGAATTGGTTCGGAATGATACATCGACCCCAATTATTTATATACACAAATAAAGATCTCTTGGTTCGGAATGATTCATCGACCCCAAGTGAGAGTTGGTTTGGAATTATCCATCGACCCCAACTATTTTTAAAAATATATATATACACATATTCTGGTTCGGGACTCTCTCATCGCGACACCAGTTCAAAGTTTGGTTCGGCATTTCTCATCGACCCCAAACATATAATAACTTTATGTTAGTTCGGAATGTCTCATCGACCCTAACATAATTAATTCAGGTATAATCTCTCTACCTAAAAGATCACATAATTTAGTAGGTACACGCCCGACCTATTAATCATATACGTACGTAATATTTTAATCTCATATATCTACCGTACAATATTCGCTTTACGATTTATCTCATTAATCGTATTTATTTGAGTATTCACACAACTCTAAGGGTCCTAGTTACCCCTTACATATAATTTCAGTAGTTATTTCTTACCCTACTGGTCTATTACTTAAATTGAATTTACTTCGCCCCGTAACTCAATTTTCAAAATCCCCGATACTCTACTAAATCGAATTATTCTCCTTGGTCCGTAATCCAAGCCCTACACCCAATGGACTTATCGGACCTCAACAATATACCTACTGGTCTTATTCTCACTCCCATATAAGTATAATGTAAATCCTAGAATACTCATTCATTCCCGAACTCAACGAAGAATTAAACACAAAATTTTCGGGAAACAGCTTGCGTCGATCGATCGACGGCTGGGTTCGATCGATCGACATAGTCGATTGATCGATAGTTCGAGATCGATCGATCGATCGAACAGGGGCAGACGCAGTTGTCTTCTTCGTTAAGATATTTCCTCCATTAACAAACCTTCAAACTCCATTATAGTCCACCAAACTTTGACCCAATGATCCTAACATATTTCCACATATACTAGGACAGTTTCTAACGTGTCAAATACATCAAAACTCCAATTATTTTAAAGAAATAATGAATTAAAATCCAGAATTTCTTGAAACCCTAGTTATGGTGTTCTTCCCATATTATCATTCAAAATCCAGATTTTAATCCGAAAAATCATCAAGTCTAATCTGAATCTTAAACCTCTACATAAGGTAAATCATTCTACATGCGATTCCTATCCCAACATGTATAAATATCATCTTTCTCCAATCAAAATAATGATTTAAACAACACTATTCATAAACCCTACACATGGGTATTATAACTTTATAATTTTTGCAATAAACAACTTGCCTTATGATGAGTAGGGTCTGATTTCGTGGTTGTTGTTGATGATTGATGATCTTCATCCTTCAATCCTTCTTCCCCAACAAGTTGATGGTAAAAATCCATTTGAATCCTTCCCAATTCTTTCTTTTGCCTTAGAAAGTTGTGCCTCTCTTCTCTCTAATGGTATTTGTGTTGTCATGGGTGTTCTAACCCTAATTCCTCTATCATACGGCTGATATAAAACTCTCAATTTCGTAGGTCTCCATACCCTCTTATGTTAAAAGATCAAAACACCCCCGAACGGTCTCGGTTTAGTCCAAAATTACCCCGGGACTCAACTAGTACCCCCGGGTGTACTATTTTGACTAATTTGACCCTTCTGGACTCATCGGTGACCTCTAAATTATCATTTGAGTCACTTAAAAAATATTACTCGTTCTCACCCCAACACGGTCTACACGCGTTAAGTAACTATTTACCACTCGCACTAAGTAAATAAAATGAGGCAATATAAACCGGTATCTATCTCTCGATTAATATTCCATAATTACAATTTTTTAAATAAAACTCTTTAAATTACTACTCTTACGTAATTTAAATTAAGCCGAAATTTTCTCATTTAATTCTCCAATCTAATTAAATAGAATTATTTGGAATATTCAGAAATACGGGGTATTACAATAAAATATACATTTATACTAAAATACATAGAATATATGAAATATACACGAAATATATACATATATGAAATATACGCAATATACAAAATATACATATATACTAATATACATAAAATATATGAAATACACACACTCACACACATACACACACACACACACACACACACACACACACACACACACACACACACACACATATATATATATATATATATATATATATATATATATATTACAAATTTATGAAATATATAGAGTTCTAAAAAAAATTAGTTTTGAGTGGTTTTCCACCCAAAGGTGGCAAACAAAAACCTGTCCCCCCCCCCCCCCCCAAAGAATTGGATTCCACCCAAGGGTGGAAAATTGTGCTTAAGTGGTGTTGTATCTGGAAAATAAATTTCAAGGAAAATTTAGACTATCAAACGGTCTAAAAGCTGAAAATTTTCAAAATTTTGCAACTTTTCTGAATTTTCCTTGGAATTTGAAGTCTATCAAACGGACCCATAGAGGAAAAGCTAGACATGGAACTATCATGCTCACTCAAAATATTACTATTTTAGATGAATCAACCATGATGTTTGGGACTCATGCATAATAAACCTTAGTCGACCATCATGCACTTTAGCAATCGAATTCATCTATGCATATCAATGCTGAAAACATGATCAGAATAATAAGTTAAACAAAATGAACAGTGATAATGTGTCTCATGTATTAAAAAATCATCATAACATTTGACTACGAAGGAGAATGAGAAATAAAAGGTAAAATTAAATGATTAAAAAGTATGATTAGCACCTGACTTGTCCGAGAAGTAAATGGTTGGTATGAATTATAACTTAGTTACTCTAATATTGGTGTGTTTTTACTCTACTATTTATGTGTTTTTTACTTTTATTTTTCTTTTTTCTATTACTTTTAAGGTGACTTTACTTTATTTGATTAGAACAACTATAAATCTCACCTAAGACCCATGTCAACCCTAGGTTTGAGGCAAATGCAGAAGAAACCACATGTTGTGTTAATGGCCATATGGGGTTTCTTGCGAATATAGATAATGGACTCAAAATGTTATGGTCCCATATCATGTTATTTGTCCATCTAATGGAGCAAGAATTTAACGTGTTGGCAAGGAAGTTTCTCAAAAAAATCCCATACCTTAGAAGTTGTTTTAAGGCATTTTTTTTTATCATTTTCCTTGTCATCGGCATTTATAGATGCATCGTAACTGGCCATTATCATATGCCTGCATATAAGGGGGTATTATATACCTAATTAACAACAGTGTTTGTAAAATTGGTATAAACAGACAACTAAAAGAATTAACAAGTTTTTCTTCTACAAATATTCTCCGCATTACACCAATGAACAACATATGAATGAGCAAGAGAAATTCACCAACAACCCACAAGAATAAAGAAAACAAAAACAACATTCACACATCGAGTCCAAGATTTAAACACACACGAATCTAATATATAGCGACTACAAGATTTAAACACACATGAACAATGCATGACTGTTAATGATTCAGGTATGGGTAGAACCCGATATGTTATGACATGGACAAGATTCATTGCCTAAAGTAAAGAAATGAAAATAACAAGCTGACAAAAGTTAAATAACCAGTAATTCCTTCTTAAAAATTAAGATGTTGTTTAATTTATGTATAAGAAATATAAGAATCTTCTATCCTCATAATTAAAAAATTATTAGTGTTTCACTTAAACATTGAGAATAAAAAAGTTAATGTAATAAAGGTAAATATTAAGTGAGTGATATTAACATCTATAGTCAAAGAGATTGGGGAAAAATTGTAGGAGTTTATATTCTTAAGCATATATTTAGTATATATGTTCATTGCAATGACACAACAGAGTTTTTGGTCCAAGTAAGAATACAAGGTGTTCAACGTTTCTATTATAAAACAAAATGGAATATGTTATGAACATCGATAGACATAATATACAAACCTACTCACACTCACACTCGCAACACATTGAAAATGCAATCAATTGATCCAACTGATTCCTCCATTATCTATATTTGATATAGTGAATAAATTCTTTTAATTTAGCATTAAAAAGTCACTTTTTTTATTTATTAATTTTATATAATTTACAAATAGTATGCACCGCGATATTGTATATGTTCACTGAATTCAACCATTAAACTAAAAACTCAAAACTTAATAACTTAAAATTGGTGGTGCAAAGCCTAGAATGATTTTAATTCACCAATTGTTTCATATACTAAGTAGTGACTTATTTCCTATTTATAACTTCCTGCATCATGTCATCAGTCCTTGCGCCATTAACAGTAAATCAATAGCACATCAGTAACTGAACTCAAATTAGTTGAGATTTTTTTTCAAGATTTAATATCATAATCCTTGAGAGAGGAAAATCAGGCGAAAACATGTAAGTAGATTAAGTAGCATGTACAAATAATATTTTACCTCTAGGCCATGGAATTATATGCACCATAACAATAACATGGAGGAAAACACAAGGAGATTGATTACACCTTAGAATACAGCTCAAAAAAATGAAAATAATAGGATTGGAAGATTAACATTCTCACCAAATTTAAGCATAATACAAAGACAGAAAGCGAAAAGGGAAACGTCAACCTTAACCATGCCACAATCACTTGACTAGACAAATCTTAAAAACAAAGGCGACTCTAATTCAATGAAGCACCACAATCACTTGACTAGATATCATTTTTTGATTGCATTTTCCAAAACTAATAGACATAATATACACATATACTCACACTCACACCCAAGCATTTTATTGTTTATAATCCCATACCTATGTGTTGGGTTTTAGTCCCTAATTGTAGATCGGTTAGGGCTTTCCACTAGACATAAAAATTACAAATTTACACCTAATGATATGAATGACACAAACATACTTTAGCATTGTTGTGGGTGCTTCCAATAAGAGAGGAATCCAACCATATATCTTCGATTCTCATATTTGAAGATTTTGTTTGGAATGGGTAATCGAGGAGGTGTGAAAAAGGGGTAATCCAACCAGAATTATCGTTTTTTTTATTTTGGAGGGTATAAGAAATAAGGGTACTCTTCATTTGGGAGGGAAATATTTGGGTGGACAAATTCCACGCATAGTGTACTTTAGTAAAAGAGTCAATACATTTCGTTCTTTTTGTATTTTTTTAATTTGCAAACTAAGACTACTAACGATTATAGTAAATTAGTAATGGAAAATTATTGGGGGAATTAGCAACAGTAAAAGACTATTAGTAATTACAAAATTGGTCTATTACTAATAGATTTTTTAGTGTAGTGCAAGTCCATGACAATTACCTTTATCACCCCCAAACTTGTCACGACCTTTGACCGTGACAAGTTTTCCTTGGCACGATTTTGTACCGTGATAAAGTGGTAATTTTGTCATAGTGGAAGGAGGAATTTTGTAAGCTCTTGAGATAAAGATAGAGCATATTTTCTTGGAGTCATCAGGATATGTTGGGGATTGACCCCAAAATTATCTGCCATCGGCTCAATATTGATAAGGATGTAAATCCTGTAAAGAAGAGATGCATAAATTTTGCCCGAGATAGGTACGAGGTCATCCAGGATGAGGTTAAGAAATTGGAGACGATAAATTTCATTAGAGAGGTCTAGTATCGCGACTGACTCTCTAATATCATCATCGTACCAAAGCAGAATGGGAGGTAAAGAATGTATTTGTACTTCAAGGACCTTAACAAAACCTGCCCAAAAGACAGTTTTCCTCTACATTGGACCGACTAAATAGTGGATGCCACAACTGAACATTTATCTTATGAGTTTTATAGACTCATATTTTGGGTATAATCATATCTTCATGCACGAAGATGATGCTGAGAGGACTTCATTTATCACTGACCCTTTGGCTTAAGAACTCAGGGGTAACCTACCAGAGGTTGGTTAATAAGATGTTCAAAGATAACATTTGGAAGTCCATAGAAGTGTATATAGATGACATGTCGAGGAGGAGCTTTAAGGTCAAAACTTAAGTAGCCGACCTAGAGTGCACCTTTAACGATATGGATAAGTATAAAATGAAGCTGAATCCATCTAAGTGCGTCTTCGGGGTTGGTACAGGGAAATTACTTGGGTTTATTTATAATCAAAGGGGTATTAAGGCAAACCCCATGAAGATAAAATATATAATTGATATTCAGACACTAAAGACCATCAAAGATGTGCAGAGGTTAACAAGATGAGTTGCAGCCCTTAATCGTTTCATCTCTCGGGCGACTGACAAATGTTTGCCCTTCTTTAAAATCTCAAGAAAATCCTTCATCTAGGATGAGGAATGTGAAAAGGATTTTCAGGAATTGAAGGTTTATATGGGGTCACCATTGTCACTCTCTCGGCTAATACAAAGAGATAAATTGTTTTTATATTTGGCTGTCTCGGAGTCGGTTAACACTGCAACCATCGTCCATGATAATAATGGAATTCAAAAGCCAGTGTATTTCAATAACAACGCTTTGCAAGGAGAAAAGTTTAATTATCCGAAGATGGAGAAGTTAGCATATTCACTAATACATGCCTCGAGAAAAATGAAGCCCTACTTTCAGTTGCATATAATAGTGGTACTCACCAACACTCCCCTGAGGCAATTCATTCATAAACCCAAGAAATTAGGTAGGCCAATAGCTTGGTCTATAGATATGTGGGAGTTTGAAGCCATTTATCAACAAAGGAATGCAATTAAGGGACAATCATTAGAAGATTTCATGGCCAAGTTCACCTTGGCTACGAATGGATATAATGAAATTGAGGAAGAGGCTGAAGTGCCAGCATGTGTCCAGAAAGAGATAGTAGCTGAAAAATTCAGACCGATGTTATAGAAAGAGATTTATTATTTAAGAATGATTTTTTAAACGAGGGTCCATTTACGAAGGCACCCCCTTTAGATCCTATTTATGGATAGCTCGTCTTATAAAATCTGTAGCGGAGCAGCATTGATACTATCGCCTCCATATGGAACGAACATTGATTACACTCTGCAGTTTAGCTTCAAAGAGTCAAATAATAAATCAGAGTATGATGCCTTATTGTCTAGTCTTTCCTTGGAAAAAGTGCTTAATGTTAGCCAAATGATAGCCTATAGTGACTCTCAACTGTTCGTCAATTAGATAGTGTGGTTCTACGAGGCTAAGGATGAGAAAATGGCCAAATACTTGGATAGAGCAAAAAAATGTTGGCCAAATTTGGGGAAGTAAAAGTGAAGAGGATTTCGAGGTTGGAGAACAACCGAGTCTATGCCTTAGCAAGACCCGTGTTGGTAACCAAAATCAAGATTAGACACAATGTGCCTGTTGAAATTTTGGTGAGGTCGAGCATCGAAGAGGAAGAGAGTTCCATGAATTTTCGTTTAAACTTGAATCTTGGGGAATCCTGGATGGACCCCATAATTGAGTATATCAGAGACGAAAAAATTTCGAAATCAAAGTCCAAGAGGAAGAAGATATGATATCTAGTGGCCAAGTTCACCATCATAGGTGATGTTATTTACAAATGGGGTTTCCTACTCCCGTTTCTCCAATGTGTGCACCCCTCAGAGACAGTATGTTCTCCGAGATGTGCAGGAAGGGTCCTGTGCAAGCCATGTGAGTGGATGATCTTTTGCTAAAATGGTCATCACTTAGGTGTACTTTTGGCCGACACTTGCCAAAGTATCAGTAGATTAAAGAAATGTGATAAGTGACAATAGTTTTCAAGCATTCCTTACCAACCCCAATAATCTTTCTTGTCTATAACGGAACCTTGGTCGTTCAAAGTCTACGAGATAGAATTGGTCGACCCTCTTCCTAGATAACCAGGAAACTATAAATGTCTACTTGTGCCGATTGACTACTTTTTAAAGTGGGTGGAGGCTGAAGTGATGATAACTAGGGGTGGCAATTCGGGTTAGTCGTGTCATTTTCGGGTCGCGTTGATTTTGATTTGAGTATAAGTTTTGGGTACTTTAAAATCTATACAAGTTAATCGTGTCATGTTCGGGTCATTTCGGGTTATTACCATAAACGGGTTATCGTGTCAAAAATTGCCAGCCCTAATGATAACTATGATCAAAGTGAAGACGTTCAAGTTCATATATAGGAATATCATCTGTCGGTATGATCTGCCCAATACAATGATTTAGATAATGGCAAACAATTCAAGAACAAGTATTTGGAAGCATATTGTAAAAAGATCAGCATCAAGAAGTTCTTCTTCGCACTTGTCCAACCCTAAGATAACGGCCAAAACGAATTCACAAACATGAGCATACTTGTTTGGATCAATAAAAACCTTAAACATACAAAAGGAGAATGGACAGATGAACTGTATGGAGTCTTATAGGGTAATGGAATATGAAGATAACTCTGATACGAGAGAATCCATTCATGCTGGGCTATGTATCTAAATAAGTGGTACCAATAGAGCTCGGGCTCCCAAGATAAGGAGCCAAACTTATGACCTAAAGGCCAATCTGGAAGAAATGAGGTTGGACTTTGATCTGATAGAAGAAAGATAAGAGGATGCTTTAATGAGACAATTAGCCTACCAGTATAGAGCACCAAGATTCCATAATAAGATAGTGAAGTGTCATCTAATAGCTATTGGATACCTTTTCCTAAATAAGGTTTGGCAAAAACCTAAAAAATCCACCCAAATTGGCACAGGCCCTATAGAGTGACAAAAGAGGTTGTACCGGGAATGTTCAGGCTTGAAAATCTTGAAGGTGAACGGTTTTCCAACCCTTGGAATAGAGATCATAAAAAAAGATACTACTGATAGTCTATCAACGTTATCTATATGAAATTATTATATAGTTGTTCGATGTATTATTTTTCATTTTAATTCAAAAGATATGTCAATGAGATGGCACTTGTTTTAAAAATAATCATTGTTACTTGTTGCAGTATAATGAAAATTTCAAGTTTTGTCACGTACTTATGTTATTTTATCAATACTTCCTACATAGTTTGTACGACACCGAAACAATGAAAATCATTTATCATGGTGAACTAGAATATCATTTATTAACAGTAATTGGCTTATAACTCTCGACGATACCAGAGTGATTGAGGAGTCTCGGCTCCCTCATACCCTCCCAATAACACCGAAAGGGGGGATCACCCCTAGAACATCACTTTTGGTGGTTAAGGTAAAAAATGAAAATCATTATTTATGTCCACGTAATATCATTTATTATGGTGAATTTACTTATAAATCTCTCTTGGCAATACGAGAGTGATTGAAGAGTTTTGACTTCCTCATACCCTCCCAATAATGCCGAGAGGAGGGATTACCCCTGGAACATCAGTCTTAGTGGTGAAGGCAAAAATTAAAAGTCATTATAATAGTGGTTATGTGTAACATCATTATGTTAAATGGTGATAAACAAACCCAAGTAATAACTTGAATATCTTACCCAAACATCAATAATTGGTGATATAAGTTAGAACCACAGTTCGTACAAAGAAAAATGAACATTCGACATTCCATTCACTCAATACAGACAAGACGATGTTAAAGTTGTTCGCAATATAAATTCTTGAATGAAAAATAATGTTTGAAGATGATATTGTTTAAAGGACGAGGTTACACAAAAAAGGCATAAAACCACATGCGGTCGTCCATCAAAGAGGTAAAATACAGTTCTTAGTGTTGGCATTCTCGGTGTCAGCCAACACATCATAAATAATATGAGGGTTGTTTATGTTCCCCTCCTAGTCGTTAATGCTTCCCGTAGCTACTTTTCCACCTCCTGGGTAACCACTGTTGTCTCAACAGGAGCAGTTTGAGCTTCAACCTTAGCTTAAACTTGATTCAAAGTAGCAATGCTCTCAGGGTTCCCCAAGTCAAATGACTTCAGAACATACCCAAGATTGGGGGTTCAATCGATAGTAAAGTTAGGATGCATGTTCATCACCTGACGGTAGGATAATTTGGATTCCTTCTCTAGGTACTGAATGGCATAGTTAGGAAATTCCTCAGACTCCTTAAACGTCGAGAGTGCCTTCTCTATTGCCTCCTTAATCTCTGCATCTTTGTCCTTGATCAACTACTTCATCATCTCATTAACATCGTTTATCTTAGCCTGGTGATCAAACCTCTAAGTTTTCAGCATCTCTTTACGCCTATTACCCAGCTCAGTGATCTGATTTTGATGGGTCATCTCGATGGTCTGAAGCTACTTCTTCAGGTCACTATTGTTGGAGATTACAAACTCGATCACCTTGATATTCTTGCTAGACTCTTTTGCCCATAGTTTCACATTCTGAAGTGCAATCATAGATTGAAAGACAAAAAATATAAGTTAGTACAAGACAATACAATACAACACTTCAATTCAAATTATTGAATGTCAATAACTATTACCTAAGTAGTCCGATGTGGAACATAGTTGATGACCCAAGAAGGTTCTTGGAAATCAAAATATCGATTTTCCCACTCAAGAACAATCGATGCAATGACCTCTCGGTCCCTCTTCTGGACAGTCTACAAATGAAATAAGAAGTACGTATCGGCTAAATCAAATCAGGAAAAGAAGATAGTAAATTTAAAGAAATTTTAGAAAACCTTATATAATTCGGATAAGGGGATAAACCCCAATCTAGTGTATGCCATAAGATCAAGATCCATTAGATCCTTAAAGATAACAAGCCCATTGTCTTTACCGGAGGTGCTTAAAAAGTCAATGTTCTACTAAGCATCCAAGCTCAAGTTGGGATTAATCTTAGTCGCCTTAGACAGCTTGCCCCACTTTTAGGGGACTCTCGGCTCATTGATGATGGAAGGGGAATTGCTGCCAAAATTCTAATCACCAGGTATGAAAAAGTACCGAGACTTCCAAGCATGCTTGGCGGTCAGGTTGATTTGGATAAATATCTTATCATAATGCTTATCTACAAAATGTAAGTAGCACGATAGAGACTTTTGGGTGGAAACAGTTAGCAGGCCCTAAAAATTTTAACTGGAAAGTTATCCTTGTATGCTAACTTCCGAAGATGAATTTCCTCAAGCGGTATCCTCTATGCATTGGGGGATAATTGTGTAGGAGAGAGGCCTATGCTCGCAAGGATGGCCCTAACATTTGGTTGAATCAACAAACATAAGCCAATCTTAAACATTTGTTCATAAATTTCACCCTTGCCCTCTACTCGACTCCTAAAGTCTCTCTCATCCTTTAAGGGGATTCTCATCCTAATTGAAGACATTATACCATAGAGGTATCTCCAGAGTATTAAATCTGTCTCTCGGATGTCGCCTGGGATGGTCGAGGAATAACTTGTTTCAAGTTTATCCTCATCCTCATCATCATCATCTTCTATATCCATGGGATCCTGGTCACGCAGGTCCCAGCTCACAAACTCAGCCTCATTTATGTTTGAGATGGGAATTTCCATTGGTATCTCGCGGAATGCCACTTTAACTCTCGGCTCCTCATCATTAGAGATCTCTAAAACGTTAAGCTCAGGGCTATTTAGATGTCCGGTTAGTATTATGGGTTGACCTTAGTTACTATACTCAGTTGGTCCACTTTGGTCAATATATAGTTAGGGACTTACATGGCTTCCTCAAAAGAGTCAGCCCTAGCCCCCCGCTAATAGTTTGGAGGTTTGGGAATATGATCTAGGCTATAACCTAAGGAATAAGTGGACATAAGAAGAAACTGATAGTGGGTCACTAATGGTAATGAAAACTCTAGGTTCGGATAGAGTTAGATAAGTTATGATCAAGGGAGGATGAACTACAAATAAGGGAACATGGTTGATTAGAAGTCTAGACTGAGCTTCGGCTTTCTTCCTAGCCTCGGCCTCGACCTTATGAATCTCTCTGGGTATGACCTCTTTGAGGTGGGGGAACTATTATCCTGACTCGTATAACCTATGGCACATGACGAACACAAGTGGTGTTTGACTTATGTTGACCAAAGATGTAACCTAAGAAGTCAAATCATTTACAAGTAAAAACCAATCTAGAACACTCAAAGGTATCACCGGAGAAGGTCACTAGAAATTTCACCAAAAAAACTAACCGTCACCTAAAAATGATTTACTCCAACAATATCCTTACCACATAACCCAAAGCAACCTAAATACTACCCAAGAACCTCCTAAAATAACCCCACTCCCACCAGAGAGGGTGGTCGAAAAACACAAACTTCGTCGAAATGAAAGAAAAATAGAAATTATTGACAGAAATGGGGAAATGAAGATTAAAAAGAAAGGGAAAAGAGTTACCTCAGGAAGAAAAATGCTTGAGCCAAAGAAAAGAGAGGAAATCACCTGAAATAAGAGAACAAATGAAAGAGGTAACGGGAGCTTTGGTATGCCTTAGAGAAGAAGCGCAAAATGAGGGAAGAAGAAAGAGAAATGGGATTTTTTATATTTTAAACCTGGAAATGATTTCTCACGATTTCCCATGAAAAATCATTAGGGCACAAGCCCCTAAGTCACATGATTCCTCGTCTACTTGGGAAGCATGTCATACCACCCATGAACTAACAGGTGTCCACTTGGGGATATCGAAGTGACGCTTCTTCCAGGACCCTAAAATGATGTCTCTAACACTTGTCCATCCCACTCATATCACCGAGATGCTCTCTGACACTGAGGGAGCTTGTTATTACTGGATGGTAGATGACTTTACACCTTAGACTCCCATATACATTGAATACTAAGGTCTAGGGGAGATTTATATACATAATTATAACCTAATCTGGATGATACTCAACCCAGAACATGCCCCTCTCAGTGCGACTTAGAGTCACCTCATATGGATCCACGTCACAATGGGCCAGGTCAAATAGTCTCGGCCTCCGAGATCCAATCAAGGGAACATCTACGGACGTTTATGAAGGCTACCACTAGGCTCATAACATTGCATTCCCAAGTCTCAGCCCTGCTATGTGTTAGCCCCATACAATGTCATCAGGACGAGAACCGTCAGTAGTTGGAGAATAAACATCACTTTCTCCCTCATACATAAGTAAGATAACCTCATCAGTCTCGTCCAATCGAGACTTCACAGAGCTGACACCAGTAACTCACCTGGAACATGTAATCTAGACATCAAAGGGACACGTGGAAAAAACATTATAACAAATCAACACCATATGAGGGGATATTCGTTCATCATGGCATACACATGCACATGACAACTAGAACTCTCTAATTGTCTTACTGATATCTTGCACACAGGTTGCATGCTATGGGTGACACTACGTACCCCCATCGCTATAAAAGGCCAATTCATCATCTTCACAAGGGATCGCAATCCCAAAACCCTATTGTTACTTTGTTGAAATATCTTTATGGAGAGAAAACTCTTGTAACCTTCATTAATGGCTTCCAACCACCATTCATAGTGGAATTACTACCTATTTTCATAGTGGACGTAGTCCAAGGCTAAACTACTTAAACATTTATCTCTCCTTTTGTCTCTCATATCTTCTGTTAGCTATATTTTCCTTATATTATTGCTCTTATTCCACAATTATTATACAGTTCTAGAAGCTTGAGTTGCTCACTGACTTAAGGTGATGATATCTCTGGTATCATCAATGATTGTTACGATGTTTGGGGACACAGTAATGGGTTGATTATTCACGAGATCTAAAATAGTAAGAACATGAAGGGGACCTTAATGGAAACCCATCCCTCCTCTCAATTCGAGTTTCAGATTGAATCTGAGTTCTTAGATTGTGACACCTCATAAAATCTATAAATAGACAGATCAGGTCTAATATCAAATTCTTGGGAGTAAAAAATAATCAGTAACATTCTCAACATAACAAAGTAATACTCCATAATTTAGTGGTATTTATTAATAGTTAAATATTAAATTTGGGAAAATTTTAATTGATTAATAAAATGGAAATTGAATTTGATATAATTTTAAGTAATAAAAATGAAGTTATATATAATTATTGGATACTGAAATGTAATTAAATTGAAGTTATGGATATTGTTATAATTCTAGAATTTTATTTGATGATTTAGAGAATTTATTTGGTGAATTGATAGTGGTTGGACCTAATTATAAATAAATAAAAGTATGTTCATTGATTGTAATAATTAAAAGTAAATGGAAGGCCTGGTACAAAAGGAATTATGGTTTAAGGTAGAGGATGTTTATTAAAGAAAGAAAGAGAAATGAATTAAGGTGTAATTAAAGAATATAATAAAATAAAATGATTAAAAAAAATTAAAATGAAAAGGGAGCATTTTTATAATAAAAAAATTGAAGAGGTACAAGCAACGCATCTTGCAAATTGCATCCACCTCATTTCACTATAAGCCAGTACCAAGCCCTACCGAGTTCCCATTTTCATTACACAACTCAACCCAAAAATCTAATACATTACCCACCTAAGTTACAGCGTCCCAATCCTAAAAATACGTCTTACATTTTTTAACAACAATTATATTTGTCTTCGATACTTTTTGGACCAACATTTACATGGGTTTTGAGAGCAGTTGGGGGGATTTTTCAATACAAATTCAAAGAACTTCTTTTACAAAGTTATTCTACGATTCTCTTATAATTCTTTTGTGGATTTTCTTCAAGTATGCATTTAAATATTAATTTCTACCTTAACATAATTCTAATAATTAAAATGAATTAAATATAATTTTACTGTTACAATTCTTATATAAAAATTGGCAATTCATGTATATATAAATGTTTAAATTATAATTTGATAAAGTTATGAACTTTTCATTAAAATTAAATATTAGTGCTACTTAGTAATTTATTAAAATTAGAATTCTTATATAAATCCTAAATCATTAAATTCTTCATGTCCACGTTAATTATGTAAATCCCAATTTTTAAATTATTTATTTGATGAATAGAAATTGGGTTAGTTTGATATGAACTTGAATAAAATGCAATTCGGAATTCATGTTATATGTAGAATTTGGGAATTTATGAATAATGATCATGTAGACGCTAATATATAAATTTACAATAGCTTTCTTGATTACCAAGTATGTAAAATTTCTCCACTTGATTATTAGTAAGAATACAATATTTTAATCCTCATGTTAGAATCAAATACCTTCTCTTGTATTTAGTAAATCATTGTTTTGAAAATGTTACTTATGTCGGAAACACAATTTTCCCATGCCATAAATTTTAAGGACAAACCTTGAAATAAAAGACTATTAGAAAATATGTAAAGTCCTTACCCCCTTAAAAGTTTTGGATGATTGATGCATCACCCTATCCCTTTGGAAATAATAAAATATTGGTAAGGGATTAAATGATATTATATAATTGAAAGATAAATTACAAAAGACATTGAAATGAATTAGCAACATGAGAGGCTAATGGGTTAGATTGTATCAAGAGTGGATATACATTATTCTTATTTGTATGACACTATGTATGAGGCAATGGTGGCTTATATTATGATGAAGATGACTGGAGGGTTTATGGTGGAGGTGGGATTCCGTATCGTGGGACTTGTTGACCCTAAACGGGACTGGGGGCCACAATTACGATGATTTTATTAACGATGTTTTGAGGTATCTAAAGTGGAGGTTGGATTATTAGCGATGTTTTTGGGTGTCTATGACGGAGGTTGGACTTTGTTTATGATGAGGATGATTTATTTATATTGTTGTTTATTTGATTTCATATGCGTGGTGAGACTCGAGTTACTTGCAAGTGGCATAAGGTGCTAGGTAAGTGCACAATTTTAAATAATGCTTTATTTAAAGATGAAAATTCAAATGGTTATTTTTGTGAGAAACATTATGCGATGTGAATTATAAAAATTATAAAATTTAGATTTATTATTTACTTGCATAACTGTCATTGGGTGATGTACTATGTTAGCTTGCGGTGTTTAAACCATCAATGTTGAACCCCCTTTAGGTACTCGTGACTATCCTCTTTAGCTTTTCCAGTTCTTTCTCCATCGAGTCATGTTCTAGTTTCATCACCCCTATCAGATTGTAAGTTTCATTTTATTTATTTCAGTTTTATGTATTAAGAGGTGTGAGGATTATTATTTCAGTTCCAATATATACTCTTTTACTTATTGAGTTAGATTTATAGATGGATGACTTGTGAATGTTTACTTACGATGTTGATTTTGGAATATTATGTAATGCTGGGTTTTAATTTATATATCATTAGAGTTTGTTGGTGATGTCTTTTCGATTCATTTATTTTATAGGATTTATCTTACCGTACTCCAATTGCATTATTTGCGTCGTTCGTTTTCACTAATACTAAGGACGGTATTTAAATTGTTTTGTTAACTGTAGTATTTAATAAATAGACTTTATCAACCTAATTATTAAAAGTTACAGGGTGTCACAAATGAAATAAAAAATAACTATATAAGTAAATGCAATATAAGATAATAAAAAGTTGAATTAATTAAAATTCTTTGATACATTCCAATTGACAAAAGAATCAAACTCAAATTCTGGCGTGCGCGCGCACACACACACACACACACACACACACACACACACACACACATATATATATATATATATATATATATATATATATATATATAATTGTTGTGGGTATAATGGTAGATTCTCGGGATTATTTCTTTTTCTGCTTTTGTGTTAAGCTTATCAATTCTTTTTAATAAATGATTTGCTACAAAAAAAAAATTTAATAAAGAAAATAAACATACCTAGAGAAAATAAAGAAGAAGAAAAGGCAGAAAATAGGTACAAAGTTGTAAATGTACACCTTACACTAATTTGTTTCTTTTGTTTTGTGTATATATATATATATATATGTTTTATAGTTCGACACTGAATAATAAATATATATCATACTAATCTTTGACTCGAGAAATCTGAAATAATACAATTGATTGATAATTGAAATAAAAATGAATACAAGAAGGTAAATGAGCTACAATGATCGAAACCTACATCCTAGGAAATCATAAATAGAAACGGAAGGGAGAAACTCCTTCAACGAGTAGCTAATGTCTGCGGAAGTGGCTGTGGCCTAAGACTTGTAAAAAGAGTTCAACAAGGAGGATTACACCTAGGAAGTCTATAGTGCTTGATAATATAACTACATTTCATCCACAATAATAATAACACATATTCGTTCCATATTAAATTTATTTTTAGTTATTTAAGTTACCCAAACCCAAATAACCTAAATAAACATGCGATTATAAACGCAAATCCGAATGAGGCCCATGTGAGATAATTTCATCTTTTAATGAAGTAAACTTTACTTTAACATTATTAAGTTCATCTATTGTATTAATAGTCTCTTATATTAATTGAATATCACTTATTAAACACTATTCTCTTACATTATTAATCTCAAGTTATGGTTTTAAATGTATATATCTATTTTGTAAGTCTTTAATATTCTCAAGTAATGGTTCAGTATATACGTCTCTAGTTAATTCGGTAATATTATTTTTGAGTCATAATCTCATAGTATATAAATATATAGTATAATCATAAGTTGTATAATCATCTCAAATTACAACAATACAAAATCACATAATCCAAAATACACATGAATATTCTCAACCCACATCAAATATCCTGAGTTATGCTCAAGCGCATAAATAATTGTATAAAGGACCATCCCTAATGCCTTCGGGGATCGCTCGTGACACTACTAAGTATATCTATAGGACATTACAACCCTATAGCCTCAAAATAGCAATAATATGGGAAATCACTACTCCATCACACCAAACATACGAGCCCCATACCCAAGACTACACGATAGGATAAGGTCCCATTGTCCAGACTCGATGGATGGGTACCTTAGGATGTCAGATAGATGTAAATAGGTCTTAGTAAAGTCTGTTTAGTCACCGAGTACCAATTGCAGTTAATGTTGGATGCCCCATCAAATTCCCCCTACTATATTACCCACATAGCACACACACACACACATGGTATGATTGCACATAAGTCAAACAAATTAGCACAAACCTCACTCAATTCGGTTATGTAGAAAATATCTTTTATTACAAGTTAATATACATGTTAACTATAATCATTTATATAAAATACTAGCCCAAACTCATAAGGCTCCAAAGTCTAGGTATAATCTCTCACCTAACGTTCATAAGGATCATTTCAAATTAACAACCACCCTACTCTATGGACCATCACTATGTTCTTGGCTATCGTAGGTTCTACATAATCGTTAAACATTAGTCGGTACTATAAATATTTCCCCGAAGGCTCCTGAACTAGGTATAATCTATAATATATTGTTTACCTCATCATTTAAAATCATCCACCACCCTAATCATTGGATCACAATTACGTTCTCACCCTTTATCTTATTTATGTTATTGCTAAATACTACTTGACATTGGAAATTTCGACCCGAATCCTAAAGTCTCTAACCTTGGATTAAATCTCCAAACCTACTGCCTTAGTGTCTATTTAAAATGATCTAAAGTCACAAAAAAGAACCTAATCTAAAACCGAACAAAAAACCCCTTAACAAACTTGACTCGGGAACCCATAGGGTCAAATCGATCCGGGCCCTAGCAGATCAATACGAGGGGCCCAGGTCTCCCCCTTCTTGAATATTTCTTCAATTGAGTCCATAGGAAAAGTTATAAATCTTATCATCCTCTAAAACACTAAATTGGACCCTCTCGTTCATATATAAACATCATATGATTACTAGAAAACTATTTCTACAAGTTATAGAGGATTAACAACTCATTTTAAGGATCAAATCTTAGAATTTATAAAAGAAACCCTAGGTTTATGTTCTTCACAAGAATGATCTAATTAGCCTACGACTTTGTAACACCCCACCTAATTAAATATCGGGTGGCCAGTCCCATACCAAATTAAAACAGAATATGCAGTTGGCTCATTCTTAGCATCACCGTCGAAAACATTAGCAACTCACCCAATACCCAATTAAGCAGGTGATAAAAACTTTCCAAGTTTTAATTCAACAAAATCCATTTTTAGTTTAAGAATAACACAACACATTTTATTCTACAACACTGAACCGAACAGATAACACAAAAGAATTTAAATACAATTGGAATAAACATTCCCACATAATAATCCAATACAATAAACCCAACAATATTAAATGTATTGAAACGACACGAGTACAAGAGTATATGACATAGATAGAGAAGATATAATTGAGTTCCTTTGGGCGACATGCCCTAACTAAGAGAATACTGTGAATCAAATGAAGACAAGCATCTAAGTAATACTCCATAGCTCCGTAGCTCGTCAAAATCAACTAAGGTTGGCGTCCCTGCTGCTGGACACCTGATATAGAAGGTATAATAGAAAAGAAAATATGCAAGAAAACGGGTCAGAGCCCGATTGTGAAAATGATTTTGAAAACAACAAGTATTTAACAAGTGCAATAAAGAATTTATTATGTACATGTTAGTATCCAACTCTCACTTGCTATTCTCACCTCTCATCTAGAATGCACACTTAATGTTTCGTATTAACCTCCTAGTTAATGGTTCCTCTTTACTAGTTTCCATAATATGATTCCATCACATATCATAATCCCATATATCCCATGCCATATGTCATATAATTATTCATATACGTTTCTTATTAACATGAATTGTTTCTCATTAATATGAATTAAGCTCTTCAACAAATATTCATTAACTTATTTCTATTCTTATCTCAATTCACCGTTATCTACAATTATCACACAGTAGATAGATTTAACCACTATATACATTCATTTAATTCATTATACATACATATATATATATATATATATATATATATATACACACACACACATATATAATACGGCACCCCGAGTCACAGCTGCGGTGCATGCATTACTCTGCTATCATGTCCCAATATCGCTGGTCGTCGAATAGGGGACTAAATGTTCGGTAAGGATTTCTCGAACCACAAACAACAACATATAAATTGGAGGCGAACATAGTTCTCTTATCCATGGGTCATACACATACCTACATACCCACAGTCAGCGGACTTATCAACTCCCCGATAAGTCTTTCATAGACCTACGTTTTTGAGTGACAAATTAAAGATCCCATGGATTCATCAGGATATGACTGCCCTCACGTGCAAACCTCCCCATCGATAGCAATTATGCTAGGTATGTCATACATATAAATTATCAATCAATCAAATAGGCATTATCATACCAAAAATATAATATCAACAAGGTACTCACACTACCCTTCGATAATTCCCATACGTAGCATTATATCTCTTTAAATCCTATGTATTAAAATATCATAACTTTATTTCTTAATTTAATCATTCCAGAGTCTTACTCATTACCCAAGGTTCAAATAGGTTTTTCCTCAACATTTTATTCGTGAGAAATCACTAATATCCTATTGGTCCATAACATCTTATCTCCTGAATTACCATGAATTAAACTCTCCCTTAATTAGGGTTATAACCGATTGTTTCTAATCTCTTATAAACACATATTTTATCAACTAGGATTGCATACCATCATCACATGGCCCATAGTCTATAGTGTTTCATTCACACTATATGGCTTATCAACAAAACCAACATCCTCGCATCCTATAACATCTCTCCACTCCCGACGTCGTTAAGGTTCATGCGCGGAACGTCTCGCAAAGCGAAATCCAAACAAGGAACCCCTCCAATACACTGCTACTTAACTTTGTTGGTCTTTAAGGTCCGTCAACTTCAAATACGCAATCGGGATAACCTCATCCCTTCTTTTAACCAAATGTGGCCTGAACTCCCATCTCTATCCAGGAGCCATACCACTAAGCGCTTGTACTACACTCAGTCCTTGCGCAATTAATAATGAGCTTAAACTCAGTCCTTGATGTTCAAATTGTAACCCTAAGGCTACCCAGGTGTTATATTAAATCTCCCCTACTGGACCTATCATTAATCATCAAGCATATAATATAGAATCCAACACATGAATCTAGCAACTGAAATTTCTTCCAATTTAACTAACATAATTCCAATCAATTAAATCCCAATCAAATCAATTCAAATCTTATCTAGGGCATACTGATCTTCTCTAAGTCCCATAATATCCAATTAACAATCACCAAAGATCTACAAAAGTTTTGGGATAAGAACCAAAATTAAAAAGAAACAACTTTAACAATCCTGGGGAGGTCGATCGATCGATCACCCAAGTAACAACCCAGTTTTTCTGCATTTCTTCTACTACGGGTTTAACCATTTTTGATCAATCAAACCTTCATATTAACAACCCAAATGACTTATAAACCTTACTACATGATATATCAACATATATAAATGATTTCTAATGATCTAAACATCCTAGAATCATCAAGATATTGAATTAAAAGCATGGTTATATCCTCTTTTTTCAAAAAATTATCAACATAATATCTTCAAGAACACATCAATGGCTTTCAGAATTTCTTCAACAGATTTATGATTATTTCGTGGATTACTATCTACCTACAACATGAGTTTGATTCCTATATATTTTAAGTTTCCATAAATCCATTAACAACTCTTATCTTTTCATCTTCCAAATATGAAACATCTCATCTTTTTATAACTAACCTAACATGTTCAATTATCAAACACTTGCCTCTAATGAAGGTCTGATCCTTTGGGGTGGTGTATCATAGGTGGTTCTCCCTTCTCCGATCAACTTTCGGTGGTAGTTGGTGGTGGTGACCTTTGGTCTTTGTTCTTCTCCTTCCCAAGTAAACTTTTCTCTTCCCAAGCAACCTTTCACTCTCTCTAGGAAGGTGACTTCTCTATTTTGTGTAGAAGAGATTAATAACCCACGTACACTTAATCTCCAAATACTTATAATAAGACAAAATCCGAAATCACTATTCATCCCCCTTGTAAAAATGATTAAAATGCCCTTTTGAGTTGTCTTTTCATTTCCAAATGACCCGAGACCCAAATTCAACATCCAAATAGACTTTTTTGACTATTTCAAACCTTTCGGACGCAACGACGCAGTCGGAATGACTATAAGGTCGATATAAAAATAAGTTCTCTTTTTAATTTAACAAATTAGTCCCGACACGTCCCATACCGCATCTGACTAAAATTCAAATTACCGAATTAATATCACACAACCATATCAATAACATCACACATTCATATATTACCTAAATATCTTTAAGTAATATTCAGAATCATTCATTTTAATATCCACAATTCGGATAGAACCCAACTGAATTATTTAATAATAAAATCCAATTAATCCATTAATTTAAAATATAACCCATTTTAAAAGTCATTAAAATTACGGGGTATTACAAACTTGTCATCAATTAGTATGGTTACATTAAGGGTTTTATAGATTAAAGCAAGTATGAAACACATGTAATAATTTTAATGTCAGATTACAATGATTCAAGTCTTAATTGATTGATTCATTAACAATGTTGCATGATCTAGTTAATACAAAACTAGGGTTCTTCATTAAATTAATCTTAATTACAAATTAAAGTTTGATTCTGCATAAAATCAAATTTATAATGTTGTCTCTGCGGATGCTAACATATTACTACCACAATCTAATTACACATTACTACCACAATCTATTACTACGTGGGATCAATTGAAGAATCGGTCAATCCCCAATTTCTCCCAATTCTTCTAGCCAAATCTCCCAATCTCTAAGCTAGGGTTTCTTCTACCTCTCCTCAGTAGATAGGGCTCTCCCAAAGTGTGTTATGATAATTAAGGTTAAGATAATATGTTTTATTGAATCATTAATCCCAAAATTAGACTTAAGATATAAAATATCATTAACACAAAAGTCCCCAAAGATGCTCCAAATGGCTTAAAACTTGGCCCAGACTATATACTAACCCAACGGGCTAAAATTCCACTTTAATAAGCTCTATTGAACTGGAATGGATAGCTGAACTCGCCAAGTGGGTTACGACTGAATAAACCTCTAGTTGCTCCCCAGAGGGTTGGTTTGCTCACTTACCAATAAAATTACTTCCCTCCCCCTATTTGAGTAAGGCCCACGCACATAGTAGTTCAAAATCAAAAGTAAGAGGCCTCCTACGTCAAGTATGGATGATTCTTCTGTTCGAGACTTAGTTAGGGTTAGTGTGGCCCTAAACCTCAACATGAAAATATCTAAGATGACTCTTTCTCCTTAACCCCATCGTACCATCATCTCATGAACATACTCGAGGTTAACATATTTTACAAGCTCAACACCTTATTAAGTTAATTAATTATCTTCTTAAGTTAGTTAAATAACTAATAAGAGTAGCTTAGGTTTAAGTCTTAATTATTAATTGATTATGTTATGAGTCATATTATAAGAACCCATTTCATGATCGGTGGGACACAATGTTGAGGGAATAATCCAAACAATGAAACTCCAGACACCTAGACCTTGACCATTCTATAGCCGCCCATAAAAAAAAGTCACTTAATTATTTATCTTAATAGTTTATTATGAGTTTGTTAACATCTATAGAAATACAATCAAATCAACATGAAACTCAATTATTTAAAACAAATTATGTAGCATCTCAAAGTCACACATCAATCTACTATATACCATATCAAAATTCAACATCTCAAATAATAAAATGACGTACCATATGTCATAAAACAACTCATCAATATCCCATAATAAATTTAATAATTACATAAATACTATAAAAAAAATAGGGTATTACATATATGTGATATGAATTCTCTACACTCATGGTGTCAAAGATACTAAATTGAGTAGTGGGAGATATAGTTTCCCACATTAGAGCCAAATTGTAGGGGAGACAAATCTACAATAATGTTGAATGCCAAATATGGTTAAAATATAGTGCATAATCAACACAATATGTACATGGTTAAATAAGTCTTCTTTACCGATGTCCAAGGGAAAAGGGAAGATAGTTATTTTTCTAAAAGAGAAATGACTTCAAGTGATAGGGTTGCTATAGTCCAAATCATAAGTACAATGTGTTTTGCGTTTATAGATTGTTCACCACGTGATTCCCTCCTCGTAATGGTATTTATATAAGTAGCGAGTCCTTTCTTATTTCAACAATAAGGAGATTGAGTCTGACTATAATTGATATCCCTTTGAGTCAATCATCATTGATGCAGTTGAGTTAGATTAGTTATGTCTTATTAAAGAACATGATTTGAGCTTATTGAGACTTTTTAAAAGAGCCCGGGTGTAGTCAGTCATGCATGATATCATGACATACTTGATCTAGGGGAAGTTCAAGAAGTCCCTATCGCGTGTCCAACTGAGTAAGCTAGGTTGTCTATATTTCCCTTCAGATATATAGATAAATCACTACACCAAATCAAACTATCACTAATGGTTTTACCCGTTAATTAAATTATTACTGCAAGTTTTTTCTATTAGTAAATATTAATGCTTAAAAAAGATCCTATTAGTGTGGTTTATGCCATCAAAGCTAAATTAAAAAAATTAAAGAGTAAATAGAGTATACAAGATTAGATCGAAGTGAAATCAATAGAAAATATAAAGTGGTTTCAACTATAAAAGAACCTAAGTTCACTTTGGTGCCTCTTCTCTCATTAGATTCATGCTTATATGTACATAATTAAGCCTCGGGCATCAAATATAGTAAAATAATCTTAAATAGTGAAGTTACATAATTTTGGAATTAGGAGGCCGAGGCCTTATAGTGCATAACAAAAATTGGCTGCAACTCTATAATCTAGGTTCATCAAATGAATGACTAGATATTTCTTCTAATGTAAAGAGAAAGTGGGGGTTTGTGGGTAGAGTTTAGCTGCTCAAGTGTTTCCTACTAAGTAAGGAACATGTTCCTCTATTTATAGGAGTTGGTTGGTTGGTCGCTTGTAATGTTCACGTGCTTTTGGATAAGATACAATCCCTATAAAAAATGGACAACTAGCATACATTTGGGTCTAGGCGTAAATTCTACAGACTCTTAATCGTGTACCAAGACAAGGTAAAATCTCCGTGACCATTATATCATACAGGTCCAAGGCCATACTAAAAGGTCGAGGCCTTTTATGGGAACTTGCATATATTTACATGCCACGCGTCCACTAGGTAATGGAGGACATATTTTGGGTACAACAATAGCCTCTGAAGCCTCAATGCTAAGTGGGTAGTGATTTAGTGATGGAGTTTAACTAATGTTCATGACCTTCAAATAGTTGTGGAGGATTTTACTAAGGCGCTTCAGCTTCTTTGGGAGATAGCACATCTTATAAGACCTAGGATATAAAGACCGGGCCTTCGAGGTATCATTCACGATATCAAATATTTTAGACCAAATTATCCAGGCGATTTTCGATAAAGCGTAGATATTTGGGGTGATTGGTAGAGCTTTCCAGCGACATTTTTGCCCATCACCAAAAACTTTCATTCTAGATTAGATTTCTAGTCACTTATTTGAATTTTGTTGGAATATCTTCAGAATTGTAACTTCCATTTGAATCTCTTTATTGTAATCCTCAACTATTTTGTTGAGGATGAACTTCATATTTTTTGGTATGTGATTATTATTGGACCATAAATTCCTTTTGAACATTTGGATGTTATTTTGAGGTTCATATATTGCTGATGATGGGTTATAGGAGTTATTAGGATAGATTTTTATGGTTTTAGGCTAAAATGTGGATATGTGGTTGATTTTAGGAACAATTAGGGACAATAACTCTTATGTTATTCTTGGTAAATGACCTAGGGTCTTGGGTGTTAGATCTTTTGGGACTCTTAAACAATAAAATTAGGTGTTTGTGAATAGGTCACATCCTATAATGCGAAGGAGTGGCCTTTTTTTAAACACTTTCATTACTTAGACACCCCCAACATTGATATACTTTATCTTTAGGAGTTTTGCCCATCAATAGTCGTGATGTTCTAATTATGTAGATTCCTTTGCTTTTATAGATTCCTATAGTAACCTTATAAATAAAGATTTTAGGGAGTTGTGTGATTGATTCTATGGGGAACATCTTAGGATATCTCCTCATAAAGTTTTACATGCCCGACCTATTCATACCATAAAACTACCTTTATTGCTTGAATACCATAGTAGTCCACACATTGACATTGATTTTGTGGCCTCTATTGATACTTATAGGCATCCAGTTAGTCCTTATCTTGGTTGTTTGAAGTTAGCTGAGACCAATCATAGTGTTGAGGAAGATACATGCTTAACTTACAACGAAACTCCTATGAGGTCAAACATGGGAGAAGAATTCATAAACTTTCATAATGAAGCTAAAACTTCCTGATACGATACTCACAACATAACAACAAAAGCTAGGGATAATAAGAATAGGACTTAGGTCACGTATACAAAATGAACATGCTTCCTACTAGGATGAAATACCCTCTTGAGATGATCGATGGTTAGTTAAGTAACCTATCAAAGCCTTACGATTTCCCATAGGGTACAATCTCATCTCTTTATCTCGTGACAATCTTATATCTTCCTCCCGTGAACTAGAGGGCGTGTTTTGTAATACCCAATGGTGGGGTATGCTTCCACCTATATGCCTTCATCCTAGGATTTATATTGTCTATCACTATTCCCTTAAGAAAGTTTCTCAAGGTTGTGAACCTAGCCTTGATCCAGATTGACTTAAATTAGTGGGGGTCTATCTTGGCTTCCACCCTAGTTTGGAAGAAGTCGTTTAATAATGGAAATACTCTCATGGAGTTATTTTACTTATACAAGCAAAATGAAGATGATGTGAATAACCTAGGGCATTCTATTAAAGGTTGAAGAGTTCTTCATTATACCTTAAGACCAACAGGCACTCCTGTACCAAGAATTAGAAGGGTAAGTATTTTTATTTTTTTAAGGATAGTTGGGCGATTCACCTCGAGGAATCACACCTTGAGATATCTTATAAGATTATCCACTAGTTAATATGTCCTCCACTAGAAGGTAACTTTATTAAAATATAGGTTGAGGTATGTCTTTAGATGCCATTAATACTTGTTGCCTTGTATTTTTTACCAAGCGTCAAATAGAGCTCATTGAGAGTGCGATCCACATTAAGGATAAGAAAAAGGACTTTTTTACTATAGTGACTCTAAGCCTTGTGGAGGGTTAGCTACTAGATAATTCACCTAATACCTAAGAGACCATCTTAAGAAGGTACCAACACACCTGTGGTTTTTGTCTTTAATGTCTATGACCATTATAATATTTACGTATTAGCGTTAAACTTGATGTGTAGGTGCATCCGCGGACGCTACTCTACCCATGGAGATAAACAAGGAGTTATTTCTTTACCAACTTGATGAGATGGAGGAAAATGCTCAGGACTTGAAGGATACTCCACGAAAGGGAAAGAAGAGGAAAATGGTAGTGACTAAGCCTTTTGTTATTGCACATTACGAGAATCCATCTGAGGTTACGGATGGGGTATCAAAATTGAAACCTTTTGAGCTTATAATATCGCAGTCACACCTGAAACTGAAAGGGTGCTGAACTTTGATTCATCTATCCTGTTGTGCATAAACATGTCAAATCAAGAAAATATGATCCTATCAATCTAATGACCAAACCCTTACCCAATCACCCCCTATTTGAACCCCATATTTTTTACAACCATCAACAGAGTGGTTGTTCATGGGGTTCCCAAATACGAGACACAACTGAGACTTCTAAACCTAGACTTTTCTCTGGACATAGCGAGAACCTCAATCTTCAAGATTATGGACATCATTTATACCCTACATGTATCTCATCTTGAGCACTCTGACGTTGAGGAGTTAGATAATTATCAACTCCACATCTTGATCAAAATAAATTTCGTAGTTAATTGTTGTTGTTCTTTATATCTACTTTATGTGTATACTCATGTATCTAATCTACATGTTATTGATGCCTAAATTATCCATAGGAATAAGTACGAAAAGTCCTTCGATTACTTCTAGCCACAAAGTCGACAAAAAGGCTAAAATTACTGAAGCCCGAAAGACATTCCTTGAGGCAGGTAATAAGTCAATTATTGCGATTGCGGCCATCCCGATTAAGATGGGGAAGGAAGGGGGATTGAAAGGTCTCACACCGTGTCTAAAAACGCTTCGGCCATCGTCGGTGTGGGGTAAATGTAAAGTTATGGAGTCTCCAACCTATTTTGTACAAAATAAGCAAAAGAACATGTTGCCGCCTCGAGAGAGCGGCATCGAAGACAAACTGATGCATATAAAACCAATAGTTCGAAGGTTCGAGGGCTAAGTTATGGAATGGGAAGGTGTTAGGCACCCATCCCGCCCTTTCGATATCTCATGGGATTGTGTTATTGTTTTCCTTTATTTTTTCATGAAGTGTATGTGCATGCATATATAATGGAGATCGGAATCGTTCAACTTATACCATGGAAAAGATAGAGTGAGATCATCCAGAGGAATGTTCCCAAAATAATATACAAAAAATATGATTTGCGCGTTTATCGGGATATTGATTGTTATGATGAAACGATAATATGTGTTGGATGAAACACTATAATTACAAACATAATATGTTTACTAATGAAAGAATATGATAAATGGGGAAATGGGGGGTTTAGAAAAATTGGAAGATTAGAAAAATTGGAAAATTTAGAAAAAGTTAAAAAATTGGGAAGTTGGAAAATTGGACTCAAGTCTCGGGTTTTAATCCGAAATTATTACGTAACATATAAAGGCCTCAGTCCATGTAATTCTCATGCGGCATAAGAGTGGGTCTTATCCCATAGACTTGAACAGGATTTCATTATAGGTGTGTGTGTAGAAAAATGTATTTTAGTTTTGGAAAAGTGTGATGGATAATCCTGTTCGGAATTTATGGGTGTAACCCTCTTTTTATTTGTTTTGGGTTTTTTTAAAGTATGTTCCATATACTAATAAAAGTTTAAGATGTTAATGTGTATGAAGTAAAGTAAGAACTAAATTATGAATCTAATGTATTTAATGCAAAAATAAGAAATTTAAAGAGAGAGGGAAGGATTTGGACCTTCTTTAAAGCTTGATCATTGATCTTGGATGAAATCCCTTAAATCTGAGATGAATATTGGATGAGAGAGAATGTGATTTTTCCAAATTGGGTATGAAAAGGATGGGAATGTAATTTTGAATGGAAATTCATATGGAGGAACTTCGCCGATTTCGAGAGAATGTTGCTAAGATTAGTGATGCTGATGGATCTGAGGTGTGCCAAGAGTGAGTTCATTGCTTCTATTTATTGGGTAAGGGGTGGTTCATATTGATATGGCCCCATCCCTTCCAATTAATAGGTGACCCTAGACACACTACCGATAGGTAGGGAAATGGACCTCCCAATTGGCGATCTCGTGCAAATTTTGTAGGAAAAATAGTTGTAGAACGTAATTTGTTGATTCGAATCACGCATGGAGAATACCGTTAGAAAGGTAATTTAGATAACTTTAAGAGTCCTTTGGACCACTCTTGGGTCCGAGAGTTGAATTTTGTTCAAATGTGGCTCGGAAGCACACGTTGCGCCTTTGGACATGAGATTATTGGACAAAAATGGATCATTCGTCCACATGGTAAGTCAGAATCGTGCACGGGGTAGACCGTTGGAAAGGTTATTCGATTAAATTTGACATTCCAAAGATCTTTTCTCGATTTGGAAAGTTAACCTTGGTCAAATAGGGCCCGAAAGCGCCCAGTGACCTCTCAAATTAAAATGAATCATTCGTTCGTCCGTATCGTACGTCAGAATGGACAAAGGGGCAGACCTTTGGAAAGGGTATTCAGTGACCTTTAGAGTTTCATTTATTTTCATTCAAGATGAAGAGTTAACCTTGGTCAAACAAAGCCTAAGAGCGCCCAGTGGCCTTGAGATCAGTTTTAGAGGGAAAACAGATCGTTCGTCCGACCAGTTATGTCGTTTCACGCATGGGGTGGATCGTTGGAATGGAATTTAAGTGCCCTTAGAATATTCAAAGAGCTTTAGCTCTGACAATGAAGTTCATTGGTGTCAAATTGGGGCCCGAGAGCTCCCAATGGCCTCTAGATCGATTTTCGGTAGTAAAATGGTCCATTCATCCTAACTGTTATGCCGATTCATGCACGAGGTGGACCGTTGGAAAGAAGATTCATATCCCTTTAAATATTCAATGAGTTTTTTCTCTGATGATAGGTTTGACTATAGTCAAATGGGGGGGAGGGCCTGATGGCCTCTAGATCGGTAATTGGAGTATGACCTAGGGTTTATAGTGAAATGAGGAGGTTCTAGGGACCTAAGGAGAGACGTACGGGGTGCTAAAATGTGGTGTCTATAAAGTCCCTAGACGGGTGAGCTTGGAACAAGTGACAACCATCAAATAGACTCCACATGGTGTTTTGACAAGAGGTCGATGTTGCAGACCTAGAGGACGAGGATGACCAATTCAGAGGGTTGAGGCCGATTCTGAGGGCCCAAAGAGAATGCTGAGGATGCCTAATTCAGTGGGCTGAGGTCAATTCTAACCTAAAAGAGGAGACAACCAATGGCTGAGGTCAATTCTGACCTAAATGAGGTAACGACCCTACGCCGAGTTTAATGCTGACCTAAAAGAGGTGATGACCGAGGACCGAGGTCAATTTTGACCTAAAAGAGGTGACAATAGAGGGATGAGGTAAATTCTAACCTAAAAGAGGTGATGAAAGAGGGTCAAGGTCAATATTGTCCTAAAAGCGGTGACGACTGAGGGCCGAGGTTAATTATGACCTATAAAAGGTGACGACTGAGGGCCGAGGTTAACTTTGACTTGAAAGAGGTGACGACCCAAGGTCGTGGTCAATTCTGACCTAAAAGAGGTGACAACCAAGGAAAGAGGTCAATTTTGAACTAAAAGAGGTGACAACTGAGGTCCAAGGTTAATTAAGGCGGCGACCCGAGTCCGAGGTCAATTTTGAAAGAGGGGATGATTGAGGGATGAGGTCAATTCTAACCTAAAAGAGGTGACGACCGAGGGATGAGGTCAATTGTGACCTAAAAAAGGTGATAACCAAGGGTCAAGGTTAATTATGACCTAAAAGAAAATAGGTGATGATTAAGGGCCAAGATCAATTATGACCTAAAAGAGGTGATGATCGAGGGTCGAGGTCAATTCTGACCTGCAAGAGGTGAAGACTCATGGATGAGGTCAATTATAACCTAAAAAAGGTGATGACTGAGGGCTGAGGTCAATTCTGGCATGAAGGACGTGACGGACGAGGGCCGAGGCCAATTCTAACCTAAAAGAGGTGACAATCGAGGGCCGAGGTCAATTCTGACCTAAAAGAGGGTGACAAATACTATGGGTTGAAGCCAATTCTGATGGCTTAAGTATAGACTCTATTGGGGATAATTATCTTGCGGTTCCTCTTTTGATTTTGAGTTTTACTTTCCAGTGGGGAAGAGGAAATAATCCCAGGGTTGGATGTTTCTTAGCTGGGGAATTTTTTATTTTTGGCGTTGTCCTTTAGAGACGTTGTTTGGGAGATGTGTAATTGATTTTGCGAATTTCGTTGAGGAGGAAAGAGTTTTACTTGGGAAATGAGTGTGGTAAAAATTCATTTCTTGGGAAAAAAATGTTCTAACATTCATTTTTGTAATTTTAGGAATTTACCATGGATTTTCGAGATTTTTTGGTCTTTTTGGCAAGTTTTTGTACTAAATTTCTATAAGGGTGCCGATCGGCATGGCTTGAGGGGTGACAAATGGAAGTGGAATAGTATTTTAGGGTACCTCGAGTAGGTGGAGGGACAGTGCCAATTGGTGGGGTGGCAAGGGACTGCCGATCGGCATGCCCTTTAGCCTCCTATAAAAAAAGTGGGTTCTCCTCATATTCCATAACTTTTTAACTTGATTTCTTTTGTAATTACATTATGCAAATCGTTCTAACATTCCAAAACCAAAAATGTCTGATTTATCAATCAGTGCGACACATATGTCATGGCTTAATGTTGATGATTGGGTAAACTTGTAATAGAGGGCTAGGGTTCCCCTTGCACTAGGCAGCAAGATTCCTTCCACTCAATCGAGCCAGTTGTGGATGAGTGGATCCTCTTACGGGAGCGGTTGCATCATCTTTTTTTTAGGGTGGTGAACCCTAGTGGCTATGTAAGTATTGATGACTTTTGATATTCTTTTCTTCTTTCTTGGTGATATTCCTTTCTCCTGAATTTTGACATGGATTTTTCCTTTTTTCCTTTTGATATTCTGATGTTTGTATGTCGACTCTGCGTGATCGAGGGATGAAGGGGCTTAGGGACAATTGGGAGAACCTTTTGTAGGTGGTGCGTTGGCTGATGGCATCTGTGTTGGATGAGACTCGTCATTCTGTAGCTATTATTTGTGCTCTTGGGAGAGGTGGTGGGACACCACTCACACCATGCATTTTGGCTTTGGGAAGATGACATTGACTCCCATAGACGTGCAGCAGGTGCTGGGCTGGACTCTGATGCGGTGAAAATATAGGTGGATAGGACCTTGAGGGTGATGCCAGTGGCAGTGACGACGGTGTTGGGTGATGTGGGGAGGGTAATTTCTGGGGACACCATCCATTTGTCCCTTTTGAGGGAGTTATTGATGAGTCAAAGGATTGATGAGGAGTATGAACTGCAAGTTCAACAGATGGCCCGTTTGTTTATTTTTTTTTCTTGGGAGGGTTCTTAGTGGTGACGTGGTTCACTTGTGTTTTTTACCATTTCTGAGGGTGTTTTCGAGCGTCCCTCTTTATGACTGGGGGAGACCGACATTGGAGACCCTTTATTCTTCCCTTGATGCGTTCAGCCAGTTCTGTTGACAAACTTTTAATGGAGCCATGTATCTGCTTGAGGTATTCATATTTTATACATTTTCCATTATGCATTGGCATTTTCCTTTATCCGTCTTATTCTTGGTTTCTTGATTGCTGACCTTTTGTCGTTTACAGATGTGGTTCTATGAGGTGATTGGGTTTAACACCCAATTAACTACTTTAAAGGATGAGTATATTGGTAACTTCTTCTGGATGTACTGGTGGTGAAAGTCTAACCGTCAGTCGAAGAAGTCACTCTCTCCAGAGACGGTGCGTTAGGACTTGAACGGCCTAATGAACGTGAGGGTAAATACTTCTTTCTCTTCTGAGACCATTTTCCCTTTATGATCTTTTCTTGGTATTGATCTTTCTTTGCTGGGGAATTTCCTAGGTGACCTTCTATCCTTGGGGGATGACCATCCAGCATACGGGGTTGACTATGAGGAATGCACAGATACAGATTTTGCTAGCGCATGAGTTTGGCTACTCCTGGTATCTTGGGGAGAGAGTAGTCTGATTGGTTGTGGAGGATGTTATGGACGTCCCCCATGTATATGAGGCAAGTGTAGGAGATGGCCGATGATGCATGGGTAATGACGATAATGGGCGAGCCTTACTCGTCATATACCGACACGACAGTGATGTATGATTATATGGACTTTGTGTCAATCTAGTTGATTCCACCCAACATATATGACATCATGCCTCTCCCCAAGAAGGTTCGAGTTGACTAGTGGGGTCCTCTCACAGCGCAGGTGGTGCGTCAACATCGGCGGCAGTGACGACCTCGAAGGTTCCCTTCGTATAATTGGATCCTCCTTTTTGTAATATCTAATGGGTCTATAGAAGTTCGGTGCGTATGCTACACCATCCTAATGCGATGGATCCGAAGGATCTAGGACTGACGGAGGAGGTTCTCCCGCCAATAGTATACTTCTTCATATCTTTGTCTTTTAATTTTTTTGATTTTTTCTTTGCCTCAGACTGACTGATTTGATCATTCCTATTTATCTTATAGTATATCCGAGTGTCAACCACCTGGCTGAAGGATGTTCGAGATTAGATAGCTTCAGCGGCTTCCCACATTCGGGATGCGATTCCGATTCCTTCTTGTCTGGTTCCGCCTACCTCATCTGAGGAAGGGTCTGGCTCAGGGAGTGGAGGTACGTCGTCTCATCGCCAGGGAAGAGAGCGTGCCACAGGGAAGGAGGCTCCTAAGGAGGGAGAGAGAGAGAGAGAGAGAGAGAGAGAGATTGTAGGTGAGGCTAGAGAAAGAAAGAGAAAATTGGGTTCGGGCTGAATCCTGTTGTTTTTTCTTTTCCTGCAAAATCAAGGTAACACATCAAAAATCTATGCAGATAAAATGAAGTTTTTGTTAATTTTTGTTTTCAATGACTTAATGCACATGCTCTTTTTACTTTTCAGTTGAGACCGTAAAAATAATTAAAAATGATTTATTTTTAAAGAATATAATAAAAAATAGAGGGAGAAGGAAATTCGGAATTCTTTTAGAATAAAAATTTATTTTTATTGAGTCTTTTTATTTTGAGAAAAAGGGGAAAAGGGAATTTTTCGAAAATAGGGGGTTACCGATCGACATGCCCCTCGTCCTGCCTATTGACATGTCAGTCCAGTCCAATCATCCCAAGAATTTGATTGCACTTTCTTCAATTGCTTAGCACTTGGTGGGGTTAGTTTTTCTCCGATTTCTGCAGGATGTTTATCTTTGGTTGAGGGTTTCAAAGTATAGATAGGGGGTATGGGTGGAGCATTTTCTTCACACCTCCACATTCTTTGTCTTTTGCATTATTTTTTCTTACTTTGCCAAATGGCTTACCTTGAAAGTGTCAAATTTTCTAACTACCTCGAAACCTTGGAGGCTATGTGCTCATACAATGTTGATTACGATGCTTTCAACACGCGTCAAGTGTCCTTATGGCATAACAGGCCCATGGAGTGTAACATGCTGATGGCAGCGATAGAGTTTTGGTATCCTGAATACCATGTCTTTTAATTTGGGTTAGATTAGGTCTGTCTAACCTATGAGGAGTGTTCTGTCATATTGGGGGTAAATCCCAGTGTTGGGGTGAATTTTTTTGGTCTCCTAGGGAGCTGTTAGTGGGACTTCTTCATATTTGTCCTTCAGTGTCCAGGTCACTAGTTACGGAAGGAATGGTTTCCCTTCCTGCTATGTTGCATTCTGTGCATTTTTAAGATGTTGGTGATGATGGCTATGCTGGAGCCATCATTCTGGGCTTGATTTCAAAATTGATGTTGGTGACTAGGGAACTGCTAGTGGACCCTTAACTTGCAGCCATTACTTCATGGATGTCGTATCATCGTAATCCTGTGGCGGTGATATTGATAGAGACTTTAAATGGTCTGGATTCCTAGCAGAAAGGTCGTTCTGACTTCTTGAGAAGTACCCCCGTGATGCTGTTCATGTGGCTATCGGAGAGGTTCCGTATGGAGGTCCTACCTGATTATCCTTTAGTGGTTGTGCCAAACTTATTTTCACGCTACTTTACCAGTGTAGGCATGTACATCGAGAGTTTGGTGAATTGGTTCATGGAGCACGGGCCTAAGGCTTGAATTGGTGAGAGGAGTTGTTACCCATTGTAGAACTGGGGTAATACAAGTATGTTCGGTTGGTTGGCCTCATACAGGCCTCTTTATACTTTCCCTGATGACTCTTGTGCCAATTTAGCTGGGAACAGATTGTTCAACCTCGGACACTAGACTTATCTCCGGTGGAGTAATTGACAGAGCATATGCGCATACAACTTGGCTCTCTGTGGGAGAATTGCCGACCATCGACCCGTCCATCCCAGTCTGTTGGAATATTTTGGCAAATTTTTGGGGACTACATGAAATGGTCGTGGAGAAAATTAATTTCCAAGATGTTGGTTGTGGAGACTGGGGAAAGTCTGTTTGCCATATCTGACCCTATGGAGGGAGGTGTTATGATTTTTCCCAGACTAGTCTGAGCTCATCATCCTATGGAGCGTCTGTGCAACTTTATTCAGGAAGATGAAGTTTGGGGACCCTAGGATGTGGGTGATGATGGGGTCAGTTCCTCTGGTAGCTGCGGGTAGGACCCCTTTTATCTGTGAAGCTTTTGTAATGGGGGTTTGGTTATGTATCTAGTTATTCAGGTTGTATTGTGTGGGAATAATTTGGGGGTTATTTTAGGTGTAGTGGAGCTTCTTTTTATTTTGTTTTAGGAAAGTAGGAGTAGACTAGAAAAGGAAGTCGTGTGACTCCCTATGCTAATGTAATTGTACCAAACTTCTTAATAATGGAATTAAAAACTTTTTGATCATCTAGTTGTGCCTCTTGATGAGTTTTTGCATTTGAATTATCTATATCAATCGCTAAGGCATACATAATTATTTTGTTCATGTATACGTTAAAATTAACTGTCATTTTCGTGGATAAGAAAAGAATCTCATTTTGTGAAAAAGAAGGGGTTGTGTTCATGTAAAGCGTATGAGCTGCCTATGTGCCTCTGGGGTTTTTAAAATTTTCTAAAATGCATTTTTAAAAGTAAAAATATTTTTTGAGGATCAGGCCCTACGTAGTTTTGAGTAGAGGGAAATGAAGATTTTTTTTAGAATAGAAGGGAGATGAGAAGATTTGTAGCGCACCGAGATTTTGGACTAAGGGTAAACTTTCTTGCGATGGTCTAGGTTGACTGGACAGACTATCTCTTCCCCATCAAGGTCTATGACCATAGTGGCGCTGCCTGATAAAATCTTTTTCACGATGTAAGGGTTTCTCTAATTAGGCTTGAATTTCCCTTTGGGGTCCCAGATGGGCTCTATAATTTTTTTAAGGGATAAGTCCCCTTCTTGGACACCATGGTCCTTGACTTTCTTATTGAATGATTGTGTTATCCGACGATGGTAACTTTGTATGTGATATAGAGCTTTTAGTCTCCTTTCTTCCAAGAGTGATAACTCTTCAAGACGACTTTAATGCCAGTCTTCTTCATTGGCTTTGCTTTCAAGCATGACGCATAGTGAAGGAATGTCTAGCTCCACATGTAGAACTTCTTCCATGTCGTATACTAGAGAGTAAGGGGTAGCCCCAATAGAGATTTGAACTGAAGTGCGGTAGCCCCAGAGGGCCTAAGGGATTCGATCAACCCAATCACCACAACTTTCGATCATCTTGCTGATAATGGATTTGAGGTTTTTATTAGTGGCTTCAATTGCTCTATTATTTTGAGGTCAATAGGGAGAAGATTTGTGTCTCTGAATCCTATACCTGTTGACCACTTTTGTGACTTCTGCCTCAAAATGTAACCTATTATCTGATACCAGCTCATAAGGGACTCCATATCGGCAAATGATGTTTTTATTGATGAACTTCGACACCTTTTTGGTATTGAGAACTACGTATGATTCAGTTTCGACCCATTTGATGAATTAATCAATGGAAGCCAGGATGAACTGGTGCCCATTGGAGGCTTTGGGTGTAACCTTCCATATGATATCGATGCCCCATGTTGAGAACGGCTAGGGAGAAGTCATGATGTATAATTCCCACGGTGGAAAATGTTGGAGGTTGGAACACTGTTGGCACTTGAGACTTCGAACATAGATTGTGAAATCTATAAACCATGGTAGTCTAGTAGTAACCCTGTCGGGTGATTTTCTTAGTAAGCATATGGCCATTCATGTGGGGTTTGTACTCCTCGCTATGGGTTTTCTACATCATCTCTTCAATGTCAACCTCTGCAATGTAGTGCAAATAGGTTCCATCGAAGTTTCTCTTAAACAATACTTTATCACAGATAATGTACTTGGGAACCAGTTTGCGAATGGTTTCTTAGTGTTTCTTATCAGAACCTTAGGGATACCTACCATATTTGAGGAGGCACCAAATATCATAATACTAGTAATCGGCTAGATCAAGACCTTCTTCTGTAATGAACTCAATGTGGTAGCAATGGGTTGGTTTATATATTAATTTGGACTAATAAGGGGGGCATTGTTATTCCTTCGGACATGTCAACCATGGAGGCTAATGTAGCAAGGGCATCGGCTAAGTTATTCTTCTCGTGGGGAAAGTAGTGGAAGGTGATTTCTTAGAACTAGGAGGCCATCTCTTCTAGGTGGGCATGGAAAGGTAAGAGTTTCTCGTATTTGACTTTATATCTCCGGAGTACTTGACCGATGATGAGGACAGAGTCCCCATATACCTCTAGGTATTGAATTCTTTTCTTGAGATAAAATTTGAGGCCTATTATGCATGCCTCATATTCAGTCAGGTTGTTGGTGCAGGGAAAATCTAGCTTAATGGCAATGGGAGTGTGAGAGTCATCAGGGGCAATTAGGAGGATCCCAATGCCATACCCTTTCTTGTTGGTGACGCTGTCAAAGAACATTTGCCTTCCGAGGCCTTCTTAGTATAAAGGATATTCTCATTCGAGAATTTGGAAATCCAAACATCGAATTCTTCCTTAGAGTATTCAGCGACGTAGTCAGAGATGACTCTTCCTTTTATGGCTTTTTACGTGACATACAAGATAACATATTCAGCTAAAAGCATCAACCATCGGTCCATTCGGCTGCACAAGGAAGGTTTTTCGAGTAGGTATTTGATGGGATCTATTTGGGATACAAGTTTGATAGGAAAGGCGAGCACATTGTGCTATAGTTTTTGGGTGACCCAGATAAGGGCGACATATGATTTTTCTAAGGTTGTGTAGTGAATTTTCTTATCCAGCCAACTTTCAACTGGCATAATAGATGGATCTCTCTTTGTGGTGTTCTTCAAGGTATTGGGATAGAAAATCCCCAACTGTAGTACCTGTTATGGTTATGTATAGGAGTAGGGGAAGACCAAGCTGCGACGACATGAGTACCGGAGGTTTGGTTAGGTATTTTTTTAATTGGTCAAACACTTCTTGGCAAGAGTCATTCTAAACCTTAGTTTAGTCCTTTCAGAAGAGTTTGAAGATGGGTTCGCATATAGAAGTCAACTGGAAGATGAACCGACTAATATAGTGTAACTTTCTGAGGAATCCATGGACTTCCTTCTCCGTTCGTGTTAGTAGCATCTCGAGTATGGATTTTAACTTGGCATGATCTATTTCAATCCCTTTATCACTAACCATGAATCCCAACAGCATTTCTTTGGTGATGTCAAAGACACATTTCTGTGGGTTAAAATATTTTCGTATTCGCTCGAAGAATTTTTGGAGAGCGGGAACATGACCTTCCTAATCTTAAATTTAATAATCATATCATCCACATACCCTCTAGTAGTTAGCCCGTGTGTTTTTTAGACCAATAGGCATAGCAATGTAGCAGGAAGTTCCCCAAGGGGTGATGAATGTGGTTTTTTCTTGATGATCCTCTACATCTTGATCTGATTATATCCGATAAATTCATTAATGAATTACTAGAAAGTGTAACTAGATGTGTTATCTATAATCATGTCAATATTGAGTAACGGGTAATCATCCTTCGGAGAGGCCTTATTCAAGTCTCGATAGTCGACACATATATGAACCTTCCCTCCTGATTTTGGCACGTGTAAGATATTGACTAGACATGTGGGATATTTGATCACACGAATGAAACCCACATTCAACTATTTCACCACTTATTCCTTAGCTTTGAGCGACCATTCGGTGCAGATATTTCACAATTTTTATTTGATCGGTTTGCATTTTGGAAGAGTTGGTATCTCGTGCTGAGCTATCTTGGGATCAATGTTAGATATATCATTGTAGGGCAATGTGAAGACATCCACAAATTCCTTCAATAATTCTTCGAGTTACACGTGCTCATGCTTGTTGAGGGTGCACCCTATCCTAATCTCGCGCAATTGGATATTAGAACCGACATTGATAACAATAGTTTTTATCTTCATTAACTTGAATGCGGTTATGTTATTTGTTATTATCCTTATTAAAATGAGTTAAGAATTTTTCATTTGTAAAATCATCATCATCAAGAGTTTGATTAGAATCAAGATAATTAATATAAGGCACAACAAGATACTCAAAATCTTCGTTTCTTTCATTAATAGGAAAAACATCATTGAGAACCTCATCAAAGGAGGTCTCGATTACACCAGAGTAAGGAGGAATAATAAGAGAACATGAAATAGGATAAACATCTACGTTGGGTTGAATTTTAGTAGGTGACATAAGTACATCATGCCAGTTGAGGAGAGGAGAATCAACGGCTTTGATCAGAGATGTTTGATTCGACGACGTAGTGCTTGAATGGATTATGCAGAGTGTCAACCCCAGTGTTTCCAAGTTAAAATAATCCTTGAAGTCACTTTCCTCGTAATCTCCGTTATCGTCTATGGTATCTTTAATGAGTAGTTACACATGATGCTGGGAACTTTCATCGCATGCGTAGCTGTCTTGGAAAAAGATTTCCATTTTTGGTTTCATCTTCTTGTCTATATGATCATACCACAGTTCAGGAAAGCTCCATAAGGGGAAATCTTCACCCTCTCTAATGAATCTTCCATTCAAGGTATCTCTTGAGAAAGTGTTGACTCTTTCTAGCCTTCTCTTCAGTATAGGTTGGTGGATCATTCAGAGGTATACTACTGAAGGTTAATAACCCAAACCGTAAGGAGGAAAAGATTTCTTCAACACAATGGGTTCAAGCATCCCCTACTGTCTTCTTCCCAGCCCCATTTCAAGCATGAAGTGCACATTCTTGAATATATATATCACATTTCCATTGCCATTAGGGTTATACTTTGGACAAACTCTATCTTCAAAATCGTCCCCTGCTGGGAGTAGAAATGGTTCAACTCGAAAACCTAAGAGAAGCATATCATTCGACCCATGTTGTATCTCAAGTATTGAATTTCTGGTGATTACATTCTCGGCATTGTCATCGTCGCCCATGATGGTGATTACTTGCCCATTGGCGAAGAACTTCATAATCTAATGAAGGGAAGAAGACACGCCCTTGATACTGTGGAGCCATGGTCGTCCGAGTAATAGATTAAAATGACCTGGGATATTGATGACTTCGAATTCAATAACCGGATTTATAGGGCCAACCCCTAATGAAAGTTTTATGGATGCCATCACTTCTCGATGGGAATTATCATAGGCGCATACAATGGCAGAGGTTGGAGCGAGGTCGTTCACATTAAGTCCCAAACAATTAAGGGTCCTCAACGGGTAGACATTAAGAGCTGATCCATTATCGATAAGAGAGAGTGGGATAGTCTTTCCCATAACTTCAAAGAAGATGTTGAGAGCATAATTGTGGTTTAGCCCAATCTTAGGGATTTTTTCTTCGGAGAAAGAGAGAATTCTAGTAGAGGGCAAGGACCCGACCAAATTCATTACTTCTTCTGGCATAGTGGAAGGAGGGACTGTGGGTCCTGTGAGTAGCTTGATTAGGGAATTCCTATGCAGCAATGAAGATATAAAGAGTCCCCATAAGGTGATGTTAGCTTTGTTTTTCTTCAACTGATCGAGGATCTTACTTTCCTTGAGGGTCATTTCAGGCATAGGAAGATTTTCCACACCTTTACCTTTGTCGATTGCTGATGGTGGCACATTTGGAACTTGGTAATGCCTCTCTGACCTGGTTATGTGGTTTACAAAAGAGGGGAAAAATAAAAATCCCGTCTCCTCATCGATCTCGATTTTTTCAGCCACTTTGTTGATTTCTCCTAGTAGCTCTTCGAATGATATCATCCCACATATATTGACTATTGGGCAAGTATTTTCTGGACCTTGCTCTTTACCTAAATCATAGAATTTGTCCCCCTATTTGGTGGCAACAACATCATCTTTCCATGAAAATTCAATACACTCCACAACCTCAATGGCTTCTTCGCATAAAGCCTCCTATTCAACGGGGAGATGTATAAGTGAAGGGACTAGGCACTCTTATAGTTTCAAAGCATAAAGTATCTCAGACATATTACAAATATTACTAGTCTCTCAAAATATGTCTGCCATGATCTGGACCACATCATTTAAGCTGACTTCATTAGTTGGTACCACCCAATTGTCTGACTCTCGGGCCTATTTTTGAGCTTTTAACAATAGTACATTGAATCTCTGGCAATCAATGGTCATCTATGAGGGAAATTTTAGCCCAAACTCTAGGAGTTGGTTCAACACTTTTGATAATTCCATATCTTTACCTATAGAACGTGTACAGACAATGATGTATGCTCTGGTAAGGAGTGACAGGGCCTGATCGACGAAGCTGGTGGGGTGTAGGAGAAAATATGGGCAAGTTTGGAGAGGTTTAGGAGAGTATATAGGTATAGTGGGTGATTTACTTGGTACGATCTGGGTAGATGGATTAAATTCTGGGTCTTCTTCTAGGAAGATGGAACTTTTATGATTTAGTAGTGGATTGTGGGTAGTGTTTGTCTTGGGATTAGCTGGTGGGGAGATGACACCCCGACAAATCAAACCTTGGACCATATTTGGGAGGTGGAAACACTGGTCGGTCGTGTGGACGATAGTTTGATGAAAGTCACAATTGGCATTTGGTTTGAAATTTTTCGGAAGTGAGTTTGGTAATGGACGAAGGTCCAATGGCTTAATGAGGTTTCAGCTTAAAATGGAATGGTAAACTTTGGATAGGGGAGTGTGAAGCTCAGTGTATTCCTTTTGGACTAGATTAGGGTGGATTTATGGTTCCCATAAAGTTGCAGGCTGAGAGATGTTATTGATGGTTGAAACTACGGTACTGGCAGGCTTTTCATACTTTTCTGGGAGTGAATTATACAGACGCTTTCTTTGGTTCAACTTCTGTCTTGGAAAGACCTTCTTCGATCTCCACTCCTGCTTTTCGGAGGGATCAGAAATGAGGGTAGTATTGTCCTCCCATAGTCACTCGAACATGGGGTAAGAAGTTCTTCTTCATGATACTGACTTGATCCTCTTCGGAAGGCCGATTAGGCATAGTGGTTGCTTTCGCTCTCCACCTTATAATGAAGTTATTGGCAGATTTCCCAGGATTCTATTTGAGCAACTCTAAATCATGACAGGTAACCTCTAACTCTTCGTTGTACTTGTATTGTAACATGAACTCGCGGGAAACATCCTCCTAAATGTAGATTCTGAATTCCTCGAGGGATAAGAACCAGCAAAAAGCATTGTCCTTCAAAGTCTTTTGGAACATTTGGGCCGTTATTTCCTCAGAGGCACCTAGGAGAGTCATGGCTCAGTGGTAACTGTGTAGACGAATAATCGGAGGTCCACTACCCCCAAATTTCTCAATATTAGGCATCTTGAACTATTTTAGAAACTTGGTTTTAGGATAGGATGACATGTCGGTGTAGTCCTTGTAGTTCCCAGAGATTGGGACTTGGTCGAACTTCTTGGGAAATGCTTGAGGTCTTCCTTGACCTTATTTAATTCCTCCTCCTTCGAATCAACGGTCACGGGTAAGTTAGTCCCTAATTGGGCAAGATTCGGCATAAAAGATGATCTAGTGGCGACCCATTGGCAGGAGGAGCACGTGGAGCATGTTGGTATTCCTCGAGAATCCAAATAAGCTCGTGTGCAGTCAGACCCGTTACGAAAGGGAAGTGGACCTCGGGCTCTTTAAGAATAGGGACATTATTTCCTTGCATCTCATGAACCTCAGTTTGAAGGTTGTCAATCTTGGTAGTGAGTTGTGTTAGAACCATCATCAAATCCGGTTGTACAATCGGTGCTTGTTCTTTACTCTCCATGGAAAGTGGATGAAGGTGAATTCTGAACTCGGAGGAAGTGAACGAATTTATAGAGCTTCGAGGCAGTTCGACTGAAGACCGAAGTCAACAGGGAGCCAAACCAAGGGCATGCGATCGACCTGAGGCGAAGAAAAATATAAATTTAGTTTTGAAAAAGAGGAAGGAAAACTATTATATTATAAAAGAAACAAATTTTTTTTTGACATTTTTTCGAAAAGAGGTGGTAAAATGTTTGTGATTAAAAGGGAGAAAAATATTTTTGGTATAAGGAAAGGAAAAATGCTTTTGATATTTTTGATAAAAGAAGGAAAAATATTTTTGACACCTTTTTGGTAAAGAAAGAAGGAAAGGATGAGAGATGGGTCTCAGCATGATTATTATTATGTTTTTTATGTTCTCACTTGTATTAGGTTTACCTAAATGCAAAAGGAGATACCGGACGGAACCTGAGCCTGAAAAAATTGGGTTTGAAAAAAATATGTAAAAAATGGTTGGACTTATTACCAGCTCATGGGCAGGGTCCCGTTTTAAAAATGACACAAAAATTTGGGTAGCATGCTGACCCGTCATTTCGATAGAGTTTTGTGTATAAATCGATAAAATATGAGTGCCCTAGGTTCGACACCTATATGAGGGCGTGTAGCTGTTGGGTTAATTGGAAGGGTTCCCCCCTATGGCATAACTTCCACGATATACGTCTTGCTTTTGAGGGCAATCGATACGTGTGGACAAACTATTTGATATACTTGAGTGTACGTGAATTGCCTCACTATATACCTTGTGGGGACAAAATGTGTGAGATAGAATTCGATATACTCGACGTTATGAATGAGTTCCTTGCGATATACCTCCAGTCATGACTTCGATCAATAGGTATGATGCGGGGAAACCCTTTGATATACGTCGAAGGTACTTGGACAATGGAAGGGGGGATTCATATCGCTTAAACTAACTGCGACCTACTGAACCAGCACCCATCACGAGGTGACCCCCCCCCCCCCCCCCCCCAGTTATGGGATAAAATTTGGTCAATAGCCATGCTATTTGGTTATGTAGAGTGAAAAATGCGTGATTCTTGATTGATATATTATGGAGAGAGTATTTTTATTGACAAGCATCAAGCCAAGCAGGATATAATGTACAGGTATAAAACGTAAATCTATACTAATAATGGATATATGGGAGATGTATGACTAGCTACAATTGAGTGTGTGGGAGTGAACCTAAGCATGGATTAACAACAAGTGGTGTGTGACAAGTGTGAGTGATCATGGATATATACAAGTGTGATAAGTGGTGGTGTGTGTTAGTGACACCTAAGCATGAATATTATAAGTTGTGTGTGCAACATGGGGATATAAGTGATCCTAGGTACACATACTGTGAAGTGTACATGTAGAATATACACAAATGTGCGAGTGAGTAGTGATATAAGCATTAGGTATATATTGTAGAAGAAATAATAGACGAGAAAAAGGGAACATACAAATAGGTGCATACGCACACAAGGAAAAGAAAACACCTATGTGCACAGAGTTTAGGCCTCTTATGCTAGTCATCCCTAGTGGAGTTGCCACTGTGGCCGTCCTGATTAAGATGCGCACCTTTCCTCTCCTCTTCTTCCCAAAGGGGATGGGGAAGTAAAGGGTATTGAAAGGTCTCACGCCCTACTTAGTAACGCTTCGGTCGTCGTTGGTGTGGGGTAAATGTAAATAGATGGAGTCGCGATCCTATTTTTCACAAAACAAGAAAACAAATATGTTGCCGCCTCGATAGAGGGGCATCGAAGACAAACAGATGCATATGAAACCTATAGTTCGAAGGTTCATGGCTAAGTTATGGAATAGGAAGGTGTTAGGCACTCATCCCGCCATTTTCGTCTCTCATGGGCTTGTGTTATTATTTCCCTTTATTTCTCCATGAAGTGTGTGTGCATGTATATATAATGGAGATCAAAATCATTCAACTCATACCATAGAAAAGATAGAGTGAGGTCATCCAGAGGAATGTTTCCAAAATAATATATAGAAAATATTATTTATGCGTTTATCGCGATATTGATCGTTATGATGAAACAGTAATATGTGTTGGATGAAAGGTTAATAATAATTGCAAGTATAATGTGTATACTAATGCAAGAATATGATAAATGAGGAAATGGGGGATTTAGAAAAATTGGAAAATTTAGAAAAAGTTGAAAATTGGGAAGTTTGTAAATTAGAAAATTAGAAAATTGAATTCGAGTATCGAGTTTTAATTCGAAATGCTTACGTAGCCTATAAAGGCATCAAAGTTCATGTAGTTTGCATGCAGCATGAGAGTGAGTCTTATCTTATAGAATCGAACGGGATTTTATCATAGGAGTGTGTATAGAAAAATGTGTTTTAGTTTTGGAAAAGTGTGATGGATAATCCCGTTCGGAATATATGGGTATAACCTTCTTTTTGTTTGTTTTTTTTTTATAAAAAATAAAGTGTGTGCAATATACTAATAAAAGTGTAAGATGTTAATGTATATGAAATACAGTAAGAACTAAATTACGAATCTAATGTATTTAATGAAAAACTAAGAAATTTAAAGAGAGAGGGAAGGATTTGGACCCTCTTTGACGCTTGATATTTGATCTTGGATGAACTCCCTTGAATGTGAGATGAAGATTGGATGAGAGATAATGTGATTTTGCCAAATTGGGTATGAAAAGGATGGGAATGTAATATTGAATGGAAATTCACTTGAAGGAACTTTGCTACGACTGATATTTAGACCGGAATCCTCTTCTAATGATTTAGGCTTTTTTTAGATGAAGCTAACTTCACCTTTTATATTATTCTAGCTCCCCTCCTTGAAGGAGGTTTCCCTCAATGGTGGATGAATTAAAAATGGTTTTTTGAATTGACATATAATTTATATATGACCATGTAATTATATTTGATCATAACAGGTTGCGATAATATTATGGACCCACTCTTTTATGACCTGTTGATCTTCAACCCTTCATGTTATTATGGGAGACCTGTTAGTAGTAAAAGATTAATGAATACTTGGAAACAAATGTAAAGGAAATGAGGAAACTGGAACTTTTTCGTTAATTCAAAACTTTAAAGGAGTACCAAGATGGGTCTTCTGTCCTATCTGTGGCCTTACAGTAATTATAAAATATAACATGACAAAATTCCCCTTCAGATATCTTTAAGGATTCAATTTCCTTAGATGTCTAATTCCAATCCGCATACTTAGTGAGTCCCCTCAGCATCCCTTATCTGTTCAACGTTTCAATCTACTTCTTTAAATTAAGGTGATTATTTATGGTGTTTCTTGACCCAAGTTCAATTCACACCACGTGTCTGCCTTTCTTCTATTGGGCTTGGACATTAGTTTAGGGGGAACCTAAGATATTCCTTATAAATGATACTAAGTAGGATAGTCTGTAATCAAAATTCAGTGGAGAGCACTCTTTAAATTGTAGATCAGTATAAACCTCATGGTTCCTCTAAGCATTCTTTCCTGTCAACTCTGTCACTTATGGTTTCTCATTTTGGGCCTCGACCTTAATGATATTATTAAATTTCGTAGAATTCAATATTATGGTCCTCTGGTTAAGGAGGTTGATTTGACCTTGGAGGTTATCTTCCCCTTATAAATATAGTGGACGAATGCCATGAGATGCACAATATCATATGTTTGTTGGATAACTCATGAGTTTCTTTCCATAGATTCTCTTCTTCTAAATATTTAGTTATTAGAAATATCTTTTATTTTTGTTTATAAAAACTAGAATTAAATAGATTATGTAATCTAATGATCATTATTGAGGCAAAAAATTTCATAAAATGAACAAAGAAATAATAAAGAAATAAACCATATAAGTACATCAAATTTGTAAATGGTTCGATCATTAATGGCCTACATCCATGGTGAAGTTTGGTTCCCATTCTTCACTATAATCTCTTTGTTATTTATAATGGAGCTTTGTAAGGTGAGATGTTGGTTACAAGTTTTACAATGATTATGTGCCTTTATATAAGCCAGTACACCGTTAGGGTTTGAACTTATACATGATAAGTGATCTTATTATTTGTCTAAGTCCATACATTTTTGTAACATGTGACTAAATTCTTTTTCCACAACATTCGGTCTTTGGGTCTGTGTCCTTGATATGGTCGACTGAGTGTTCATCCCATTCAGTCGAGTGTTCAACATCATTCAATTCGAAATAAAGGAATATTTTCCCCTCATCAGTAAGCCCCCCACCCACCCCCCAATTGCCAAAGTGAATTTCAAGCTTCTAAAATGGTTGAGGGAATGTTCCCTTGAAATGGACCTTTTCCTTATTCGTATCCAATCTATGAAGGGGATATACAAATGGTTATTTGGCATTGAATTGGTATCCGAAGGGTGATGTCATACAAATGTCTCAAGGTGAATATTGTTCACTATTCGAATTTGATAGATGGTTGAATGTTATTCAGTGATGACTTGAAGCTTTTGAAAAACTCCCAAAGTACTCCACATGCCAAGCTAAAGTGATGTTTAGAGTGTGCCACCTTAGATTTTTCCATGGCTTGAGAGTAGCTGTATAGTCATAGTAAAGTTTTTAATGAGACAAAGGAAAATTACCTTAGTTATACGAAAATATAATGCTTCTTCATAGCGCCTAGAGTTCTTATTTCATAGAGGTTTGATGAGATAATATGAACTGAATAGTGTCTTCTACTGATAATATATGTAATCAAAATCTAGCATCTCAGGTTCATCGACTGTTAAAATAGGCGAGATGTAAATATATGGGTTCATACAATGGGAACAAGATAAGTAATGAGCCTTGATTACTTGGGATTTCATTGACATGTCCATATGGTATTTAAATATAAATACTTTGAGACTTTAATCTTTTGCTTCCTTGATTGAAAATTGGTTCTCTATTCTTCAACTTTCGTAAGTAGCTGAATGGTTAGAGGAAGTGAGGTTACAAATAGGGGCTTAAGCCCATGGGCCCTTACCTTGAGGTTTCACAACTGTTCGAGTTATCGACATCCATTATTCATCCATCGGCTTTGAATAACCAAGGTGAGATGATCGATTGACCTACAATCAATAAATTAAGTAATGTTTGAAAAATGAATATGTTGAAATATTTGGTGCAAATCGACCGTCAGCACTTGGGCTTTACATGTAATCTAAACTGAAGTATTCGGTGAATAATGATTATCAATTCATTATAACTGAATTAGATTACCATACTAGACTGATGTGTTATGTGAAAACTGACCATTATTTAGAATATAGCTGAATCAGTCATCTGTAGGTGATCCTAACTGAGGTATTTGGCGAAAATCGACAATTAGTTAGATTGTGGCTCGATACGATAATGAATTCCCGAAGGGTGATTCTCTTAGGATTTTTGCTTAAAATCGATCGTTATTGAATATTTTTTTGATCATCAGTTAGCTTGATTTCAAGAGTTAGCAATATGAATATTTTATAGTATTTTATCCCCTTTTGAAAGTTATCTAACTGAGTGATCGGGTTATCCTTTCTTGGCTTAGAGTAAGGTGTCCCGCGATCTTATCATGCACTTACCATTCCTTGACGTATATGTTTGGAGTGAAGTGTTAGGGATAAAACCCGATCTTAGACTTCATCCAACAATTTTGTTGGTGCATAATGAAGTATTTACCGAATAATTTAGGTGGGCATCCGACCGTTTTGAGGGTGCATAATCAAGTGCTTATCAAACAATTTAGGTGGGTATCCGACAATTTAAACACGTATAATGAAGTATTTACCGAACAATTTAGGTGGTAAAATTTCTATTGTAAAGCATAATCGGTAAAATTTAGGTGTTACTGTTTATTATCGAATTTAGCCGTTGGAGTCGGGCGTCAACGCTTGCTATCAGATTTAGCCTCCATTTGTCACTGAATTTGGCCATTGTGTTTGATGAAAAAGTTGTTGGAAATTATGGTTGATTCTTATGTCGTCGACATGTGGATGCTCATCATCTAGACGTATGGAGGTCTTTCCCTACCAAATATATTTATCCAAAATTAATCATGGGGCATTTTGAGGAATTTATAAGATTTTAATGCTACCACATATAACGATACTCATAAAGCTTGTTCAATGCCATATTCTTTTCTTTACATTATTCTAAGATTTAGCACATGGAAAACTCACATAACATGGTTTCTAATAAAGTCAATAACTGTAACGTCGTAAAATTCAAGTCATTCTAATATGCATATGCGCCATAAGCATTTATTTTGCTAAGCAAAGTGTTTTACTGATTGTTCTCCGGATGTGTATTTAGAAATCATAGTGCCAAAGACTCCATCAACATTCATACTATCGAGGATAATTTTGATAAAATATCGTTGGTGTTTAGAGCGCCAAAAGTAATTAATGTAAAATATTTGTGTGGTTGTGATCACATTGTTTTATCAAAATTTAATCTCAATTTATAGATCATAAAAAATATCATAACGTCACGGGGGTCACTTCAATATATATATATATATATATATATATAGAGAGAGAGAGAGAGAGAGAGAGGTGTAAATGAGTCTGGGAGGTGTGTTGGTGATGTGATAACTGAATGCCAAGATAAATCTTATAGTCTTCCACATTTTTGTTAGTCGTAAATAGAAGCTAAGAGTATAGGTTGTGTAGAATGAATATTGTACTATCTAGTAAGTAATGTAATAACACCATTGCACTAAATGTGAAGGCATCAAACTAAGATATCATGGAATGCTCTTCATAGTTCTCATTGCGATAGTTTCATTGTGCCAAAATATGTACATAAATTATATGGGAAAATAAATAACATGAGGGAACTTATTTTGTTGAATGGTTCCAGATGAAGTTTAGTCACAACCGAGAGAGTTAAGTATCTTTTGGTGTCAAACTTGTCGGCATTGACTCCAAACTACTCAGATTGTTTTCGACATTCATTAAATGCCCTATTGGCGCTACATTTGTCGTGTATATCTATGATACCCCATTAAATCTATAAATAGATTGATAAGGTCAAATAACAAAATTACGGAAATAAATTTTTTTTGCTAACATTCTTAGTATAACGAAACTAAATGAAAAGGAAATAACTAAAAGTACAATAAGATAACATCTACAGAAACAAATACAACATCTCTGATACTAATATTTTCCATGAGAAATACAACCAACTCTGGATTAAAATATCAATAATATAAAATCCATCTCTGAATACATGTGCAATATCTAACTCGGGATGAACTAAAGTAAAAACAACTATTTAATAAAATGTAAGTAAATACAGGGAGTAGATGAGTGACACCACTCGACTTCTACATCATATGAATGATGAACAGAACTTCATTTTATATACTTATCCAATGATCAAGCCAACTCTACAGCATCACAGCGACCTAAGACCTATAAAAATTATTTAACAATGAATGGTAAACCAAGTCTATAAGGAGTAAGAATTTAAATGAAGTTGTGTCACAATAATAACAATAATAATAATAATAATAATAATAATAATAATAATAATAATAATAATAATAATAATAATAATAATAATAATAATAATAATAACAACAACAACAACAACAACAACAACAACAACAACAACAACAACAACAACAACAACAACAACAACAACAACAACAATAACAATAACAATAACAATAACAATAACAATAACAATAACAATAATAATAATAATAATAATAATAATAATAATAATAATAATAATAATAATAATAATAATAATAATAATAATAATAATAATAATAATAATAATGCATCTTCCTCCCATATTAAGTAGATTTTGAATTATTTTAGCTACCCAACCCAAACAAACTAAAATGAATATGCGGTTTTATTCCTAAATCCCATAAGCCCCATATGATATATGTATATCCCATATTTAAGTATTCTTTACTTCCATGTTCTTAAATTCATCTTGTAGTTTAGGAATCATATACCTTACTGAAATCGCTTACATTACAATTAATTCACTAATTAATCTAGTATTAATAATTGTTCATAATTGTGAATCCACAGGACCAGTTATTATTTAAAATTGGTTTCAATATTTCATCTTAGCTAGTTGAGATCCAATCCAATATAACAAATAATAGTTAAATAATAAGATGTAGATATGTAGAGATAAAGGTGAAAATACAAAGAATTACACCAAGTGTTACGTGGTTTGGCTCTTAAAAATAAGCCAACATTCACAGGGTAGCTTTTAGTACTAGGTTTTAACTGACCATTGGTCTAAGAACAATACAAATTGCTCAATCTCTATTCGCTTTGTGATTTAACAGTTAAGAGTGTAAGAATGTCTCTCTGTTGGTCCAGATCCCAATATGAGATATTCTTTTAATAGTGACGGAGAAAAATGGAATGTCTATCCGTATCCAATCATGGGTTGGGTAGTAGCATATTCTTAATGGAGAAAAACCAAGATATTCAATAGTTTATTGTTTTATCCATGAAGGAATGTTTCTGCACATGTTGGTTATCGATGGTGTCACTCACATGATACTAACCAGCCTTTTACGGTATTATCACAATTGTATTTGACAATTAACCTCATTGGCATCAATTTAGTCCGCCCAGGTGGAAAGGAGGTCGACCTCATTGTTGATTCCTTAGTATTTGTTTGATCGAGCATGAGATCTTTTAATTGGTTCTCTTCAGGTCATGAGATTCTTTAGAAATATGGTATAATAAAATCCTTAGGATTTTTCTCATAACTGCAAAGAAATGAGTGAAGTTTTTACAAATGGTTCTAGACTGGCATCTCCTGATTAAGATATTGATAGTTATTCTCCTCATCTGGTCGAGTACAATGACATGTAAGTTTCCTTGATGAGATTTCCAACTTATTTAATTATACCACGTGTCGTAAATCCGATGGGTCTTCAATAGGGCATTTGACACACGCATTTTGTCCCTTATAAATGAGAAGCAAACTATCTTTTGGTGTTTTCAAATTCTGTGTTCCAGCTTTCTAGAGAGAGGGAGATCGATCGTTAGCCAAATATTTTGGAGATTTTTGCAACTCAGCTTCCATCTTGTTTTAAACACCAGGTATTCTTTCCACTTTCTTTCTTCAGTTTTTACAGTTCTTTTATTTTGGGTTTGTGAGGGATTTTTGTTTAGGGTTTTCCATTTCTAGGGTTTAGTGAGGGTTGTTCTGGGTGTAAGCGTGCCCTATATGAGTGAGGCTTAGAAAATCTAGAAACACATCACTAAACTGAATAATATTTCTCCCAGTTCTTTTGGTGAGAGGTTTCCCATCCCATTCTAGCTCATTAAACTTCAATACGATCCAGTGAACCCAAATTTAGTCCCAAAATTTTATTCTTATATTGTGTCATCCTCGAGGTATTGAGTATAACATGTCAAAATAACATAATTCAAAGAGTTTTGAGAGCATAAACCATATAGTTGGGGGGATTAATTATGTTGATACAAGTAACATAACTTTTTTAATCATCTAAACTCTAAAAAGACGGCTTGAATGGCTAACCGTTCACTTTCCACCTTGCCTATTGAGGTTCCCTTAACTGCTGAGGAGGTGGACCTGATAGAGGTTCCTACAACCTCTTATGATAATTCTATCTCTAATCCTAAGTGTTATCAAAGTGATATCCGAGCTGAGGATTTGGCTAATCTTAGAATTTTGTACTCCATACTAGATGATGTGACTATTAGAATTCCTGACATAGAGGAGATGACCTATGACATGACAAATGTCAATGGGGTTTGATTTCCCCTTCTAGCATTTAGTAAATCAAATCCCGTGAATGGTCACGGCCTAAGTGTGCGACCATCTCAATTTTGGCATGACTATATTCATTACCACACTAAGTCATGGATTCTCTCAAAATGGTCGTGGACCAAATCCCTGACCACTATGGGTCACGGACTTTGGCCGTGACCAAGGCGTGTCCATCTTAGTGCCAAATTTGCATCAAAATTAACTCCAAGCTTGGTTGAGGATGGGTCACGGACCTAGACCATGACCAAGGCACGACGAAGCACAAAACATACACATATGGGGTCATGGCTGGGGGTTGTGACCATTTCTTAGTGTGGGTCACGGCTATGGGTTATGACCATCCCTCAATTGAAATCGATTACTGGTCACGCATGGGGTAACGGCTGTAGGCCATGACCATTCTTCAATCAGGTAGCAACTCTAAGGAGGTTATGGGTTTCGATGGTGACCATGTCATTCCTAAAAAAAAGAAAGAGGCGATTGATTTCCATTTTCATTTGCCCCTATTCATTTTTATTTGCCCGCTTCTCTCTCTCTCTCGTCAAAGAAGAAGCTATGGTCGATCATAGATTCTCTCTCTCTCTCTCTGGAATTCATGCCCCATTGCATCCATCTTATCTAACCTGACGCCCTGTATCATCACCGTTGGTGCTAGTAGTGTCGACTGTGCTCTGTGGCAATGGGATAACTTTCGAGGTAAATTATTTTTTCTAAGTAAATAGATTTTCAATTAATTTCTTATGTTTTGCTCATAACATAAAAGTTCATATTGTAAGGTCTTTTCATTCTCATTACCGATTAAGTATATTGTCAAATTATCTACATATTTAGTTTTGGATTAAACGCTGATGGTATTTCTACATATTTAGTTTTTTATTCATATTTAGGTTTCTACATATTTAGGTTTTGATTCATATTTCTAGATATTTAGGTTTTAATTCATATTTAGGTTTGGATTCAAATTTAGTTTTTAATTTGTATTTGGGTTTCAATTGGGTTAGTGGATTTATGGATTTCAAATTTAATTTTTTGAGTTAAGGTGGAAGGGTGGGTTGCGATTCCGATCGGGTTTTGTGAGTTGGGGTGGGTTATGACTCAGGGGGTTAAGTTTGCGTGGGTTGCAATTCTAATGGATTTTAGGGGGGGGGGGGGGGGGAGAAGGCTGAGACGGAGGGTTAGAGGGTAATGAAATTGTTGAATACAAATCTTTGGCTACTTTTTTTTTTGCATTTCTTATATTTTTTTGGGCTTTGAGTTGTCTTCAATTTAAATTCATTTTATTTTTGTTTTTATTTTTTTACAAATACTTTTTACCACATGAGACTTTTATTGCTCTATTTAGTATATTTTTATGAAAAACAAATTTAGTTTAGTAGTTTTTTTTATTATAAATTTATTGTTTAATTAATCTTGTTTCCATATATGTAGACAATAAAGTAAATTTTTTGTAGTATTTTCGTTTATTACAGTATGAGAGATTAAGTGATGACCTTAAAAAAATACGAATACATAAAGAATCGTCAACAAGTTGGTGCTATTCGCAAGGGAGGTTACATTATCATAAATAATTGTCCCTACAAGGTATACATATATTGTCACGAGATCTCGATTATCCCCATTTTTCTAATTTTTGTGTGATATTTATTGGTATTAGTTCTAAAGGAAGGTTCGATTTAAGTATTGTAGAATTTTAATCTTTTAGGGCATTTGGTTCTCTTTCAAGCCAATATTTGTGTGTTTATTTCGTTTCAGGGTTAATTCAAGGTTTTGGATGATGGTTTTGCAAGATCGATATGGTAATCTGAGTTTGAACATAAGATTTTATGTGTATTTCATACATAACCCTAAGGTAAGGTGTTTTTTATTTGTTTCTTTCAAAGAATCATTTTTTATTTCAAATCTGAGATTTCTCATATTAACATTCTTATCCCTGCTTTTATGGTTATATTATGTGAGTAATATGGTGGCTAAAAGTGGAAGCAATAGGATACACAACATGATTTGGGTTGTTCTTGATCACTATTGTATACAATTAGTTATTTACAGTATGTCCTTTGGTATTATCGCGTAGTGTGGAAAATAAAGGTTCGTAAAAGAAATTGAAGGTGGTCAGCGATTTTGATGCTTAATATTCTGAAATTAAATGGTTTGATCCCAATTTTTTATGTTTTCACTCTAATTTCAGTATGTTAAGTTGAAGCTAAATGGTTTGCATCCCAACTTTTAGTATTGTGTTATTTGCTGGTGATAATTAACATGATTTGATTTTAATATATGAAAATGCGTATTGACTTTCTTTTCAATTTAAATGTTGATTCTAATATGTATTGGAGCTATTGGGAACCCAACTTACCCATGTAATGTTGAGGTAATAGTATATTTATCTCACTTCATAAGTATTGTCCTTATTTTCATTGTTTTTGCTTGTTTTCAGTCTTTATTTGGTTATCTTCTCTATTTACATTTTTGTTTTTGTTTGGGGTTTTTATCTTTTAAATCTAGGACCCATACAATTACTTTGCATATCTAAATGTTCCGAAGCCAGCAAATAGGTATGCTTTTTATCTTCTTTTTCCCCCTAAAAAATAGAGGTATAGAATTTTGCAACAATATCAATTTGGTTTATTGTGTTTGTGGTATCATATTTTCTTTCTTTTCTTTTTTTGGTTTGGAATCTTTTGGGTACTTGATTCTTGCGTAAGGTTTGGGGTTGCTATTATAGCAGCTGTTAAGGGGTTACTATAGTAGCAGCTACTACGAGGCTATTACGGAGCCTCTACAGAGCTGCTATGGGTAATGCTCATTTTCATCGTTTTGTCACTCCAACAAAGGTGACTCTTTTTTAGGTGTAGACATTTACTTATTACATTTTCACCCTCGTTACTTTTTATATGATACTTGCTTTTAGTTGTTGTTTGGGATTCTTGAATTGTTGTTGACTGGTGGATTTGAACATTTAGATGGACATTGAGTTGGTTGACCCTAGGAATTTCTAGTATATCATATTATTATTTGAATTATTACTTGGGATTCCTGAATTGTTGTTGATTGGTGGATTTGTTATTCGCAATGACGATTATTTGAAAATATATAGACTCGGTCTTAAAAACAAGGTATTAGAGGGAAACACCCCTAAACATCCCCAAACGACCCTATGAGAGGCACCAATACCTCGCACGTTACCAATATAACTCGTCGGGACTGACTGCACGATCATGGGATTCCTGGTTTGAGAATATGATGATAATTCAAAAATATTTAGAATTAGGCTTAAAAAATGGCGTTCGAGGGCGATCCCCCAAAATAGCCCTCGAACGACCCGTGAGAGGAACCAACACCTCGCACAGGACCAATGTAACTCGTAGGGACTGACCGTTAAATCTCGGGACTCCCAATTTCTAAATTCGATAATATTTTGAAAATATCTAGACTTAGGCTTAAAAATAAGGTGTTAGAGGCCGACACCTCAAAATAACCCCTGAAGGGACCCGTGAGAGGCCAAAACACCTCACACAGGACCAAGGTAACTCGTAAGGACTGATTGCACGATTAATGGACTCCCGACGTGCGAACACGATGATAATTTAAAAATATCTAGACTTAGGCTTAAAAACAAGGCGTTAGAGGGTGACACCTCAAAATAGCCCCTGAACGGCCCTGTGAGAGGCACTAACACCTCTCACTGGACCAATATAAGTTAGAGGGACTGACCGCACGCTCATGGGACTCTCGATTTGAGAATATGATGATAATTTTAAAATATCTAGACTTCGGCATAAAAACAAGGCGTTAGAGGGCGACACCTTGAAACAGCCCCTGAATGGCTCGGTGAGAGGCACCAACACCTCACGCGGGACCAATATAACTCGACGGGACTAAACGCGTGATCATAGGACTCTCGATTTGAGAATACGATGATAATTTGATAATATCTAGGCTTGGGCTTAAAAATAAAACATCATAGGGGAAACCCCGAAATAGCCCCCCAAACGGTCCCGTGAGAGGCACATACACTTTGCATGCGACCAATGTATCTCATAAAAACTGACAGTGTGATCAAGGAACTCCCAGTTTGAAAATACGATGATAATTTGAAAATATTTAGACTTAGACTTAAAAACATGGAGTTAGTGGGCAACACCCCCAAAACATCCCCCAAATGGCCCTGTGAGAGGCACCGACATCTCACACGGGACCAATGTAACTCGTAGGAAATGACCATGTGGTCACGGGTCTCTCGGTTTGAGAATATGATGATAACTTGAAAATATCTTGACTTAGGCATAAAAACACGATGTTAGAGGACGACACCCCGAAACAGCCCCCGAATGACCCCGTGAGAGGCACCAGCACCTCGCATGAGACTAATGTAACTCGTAGGTACTGACCAAGCAGTCATGGGACTGCCGATTTGAGAATAGGATGATAATTTGAAAATATCTAAACTTAGGATTCAAAACACGACGTTAGAGGGAGAATACCCAAAACAACCCCCGAACAGCCCCGTGAGAGGCATCACCACCTCACGCGGGACCAATGTAACTCGTAGGAACTGATATGATGATAATTATAACTCGTACGTGCAATTTTTCAGCTTGAATACAATTTTTCTAAAACTACTTGGTTACTAATATCATTTCTTTTTTGTATCCTATTTTTTGCAGTATAATATTGTATCGTTTGCTTTCATGCACGTGGAACACATGGAGAAGGCAATGGTTTACAACATGAAGATTGCTTCTATAATGCTATTGACATTCAGGATTATGTTTTTATGTGTTATGGTCATGCGGTCTTTTACTGTTTTATTTAGTTTTATGGCCGAACGGACTTTTGAAATTTTATTGTTAAATTTTATGGTTGTGCGGGCTTTATAATAATCATGTTTTATATTAATAGGGTTTGGAATTTCCAAAAAACAGAGGAAACTCTGCCCAAATTTTTTTGGTCTTTGAATTATTAAGACGTATAATATTTTTAAGTTTGTATGTATTGATGATGCTGGAATCAGCACCACCAGGTAAGGTGTTTTCAAGCTCAATCCAAGGAGAACAATGGCAGCATAGCTATGTAAAAGGTAAGAGAATGAGATGAGGAGAAGAGGAAAGAGAGCACTAGGATATAAGTGGTTCAGCCTAAATTGGCCTACGTCCACTATGTGTGTGTGTGAATAATCTCACTGTAATGAGGAACTAATGGCCATGGATACAATCACTCAAGCTCTCTCTCTCTACTGTATATCTAGACAGAGTTTCAGCTAGGGTTACTTATCTTGGATCCTTTTACAAGGTAGAGGATGACCTCTATATATAGTACCTAGGGGGTGTAATGTACCCCCCATGCATGCAATGAGCATGTGTGTGGTAACCTCACCAATAGGGGGAAGCCACCTGTCACTGTCACATGTAAGGAATGATGATAAAATATCCTCCCCACGTGTGGAGAATAATCTTGTTACAACTGATTTGTGCCCATGTGTCCTTATCCAAATGTCAACAGATGCTCGGCTGCCATATTGGTGCATGACCTCTGCCTGGGAGAGGCCGAGCTGTAAAGGCTTGATATTCGTTTAATTCGAGATGTGCCATAGGGAATCTCGGCTTGACGTCAGCCGAGACATTATGCTGGGGTCGGCCCCAGCTGAGGTTGGGCAGATTCCATGAAGATTACCAAGGCTTCTTGTTACCTCGGCCCCAGCCGAGGTTGGACTGATTCCATGCTGAAGAATACCAAGGCTTCTTGTCACCTCGGCCTACCCTCGGCCGAGGTTGCCATACCCAGGTATATGAGAATGCTGTTGATGCCTGTGATGCGTGTAGTGTCCATTGGAAATGTAGGTGGTAGTGTCGGCCTGGGCCGACCTCACTAAGGCCGAGGGCTGATATCATGGGCCCATGGCTTATCCAGGGTCGGTCAATATCTCGGCCATCACCTCGGCCTAGGTTGGTGTCTCTAGGCCGAGGTCACACTTGGGGAATATCAATCACCCCCCCAGCCCCTAGTTACATATGAGGGAAGGTGACTAGGGGATTAGTACGCATCCGAGGCCTGTCTTCTTACGAACCAGTACTTGTTTGACACTTATCCAATGTTGGAGCATGCTCACTTGGTAGGCGTGTGCTGTCAACCGCCCTTTGGGGATCCCAAGGCAATGATGGACCTTGGGAAACGTGCCCAGGTATTTAAGGGTTTCAAAACCCTTTTCCCTCCTTCTTCTTCACTTCATTCCTGTGCACGAATTGTTCTTGCAATTTTCTCTCTCTAAAGCTTCTCTAATCAACGCTCTTCTGCAGAGGCATTTGTTGGTTTTCTTGTGAGCTTTCTTCATTTGCATTCATTGTTTCACTTCCAGGTATTTTCTTCCTTCCATTACCCTTGTTTTTCGCTTTCAGTTTGCATTTTCTGGCGAATTTCTAAGTTTTCCGGCGAGCACCATTATTTCAGGCGAACTGTGTTTGCTTTGAATTTCTTGGTTTGATCTTTAAACTCCTTTATTTTACAAGTCAATCCTATTTGTAGTTTTAGGAGTTAGTCCCAAGTTTAGGGTCGTCCTCTGATGCTCAGACCTTTATACCAGCTTCTTGAGGACTTCCCCTCTCTCAGAGAGAAGACCCTAGAAAAGATTAGGCAAATAGAGAGAGCTCAGGAGGAAGCTCATAGGTCACAAGAGTTTCCCATTAGGCCCTTGTTTCCACCACCTCTGAGAGTGATATATCCTGACCCCCCGGAGAACTTCTATCAGACAGGGGTTCCTGCTGATCCAACACCTATGTCTGAGTCTGAATCTTCTACCTCAGACCCCATGTCTGTGGACTCCTTTCAGGAAGCCATGGATTTCACACCTCGGCCTGGTCAGGCCCTTGATCAGGCCGAGGTCTCCAGCCTAGCCTCATCCCATAATGGCTCAAGCACCTCAGCCTCTTCTTCAGAGGTTGAAATTGTTGAGCCGAGTGTGGTTGTGCCACCCATTCTTGACGCCATCCCCCTGTCGACCGTTACAGGGGCAGAGTTCGCTCAGAGATTCGCTAGTAACCCATCTACATCTGCTCCGGCCGACGTTGAGCTTGATGATGATAAAGATGCTGAAAGTGATGTCGACGTCTCTGAGGCGACCGAGATCGAGAGCACGGTAACTGAGGTGGATCTTCTGTGCTTCAGATATTTAAACTCCATTAGTCCCTCCATAAAATTAAGGAGACCTCTGAGGGAAGAGAGGGCCTATCACGGCCGAGATGGAGAAATCTGCCTGTACGAGCAGATGTTTAAGTTAGGGTTTCGCCTACCCATTCATCCCATCATCAAATCCATTCTCTCTTATATCAACTTGGCCCCCTCACAGCTATCTCCCAATGCCTCGAGAGTCATCATAGGGGCCATTATCCTGAGGAGGGCAGTTCACCACTCTGACCTCCCAGTTTCAGGTCTTCGTTGGTTGTTATGTCCCAACCTCGGCCAAAAACCATCCGAGCTACTATCATTTTGTGGCTCGGAGGCCTGAGAAGAAAATGCTCCAGGTGACTCAGACCTCAAACCATAATTGGAAGCCCCGCTATTTTTTCGCCTCTGGACCATGGGAATTTGGCCCATGCGTTCCCTCTTCCACACTTGAGCCGAGGATACCCCTCAAATGGGGTAAGGTCACCATGTCTGCCAGGGTCGACCCTGGTCTAAGTCTTCATAATATCCATAAGGTGAAAGCCCTACAAGACCAAGGGGCACATGGTCTTTTTGTTAAGTTCGAACATTTGCTGACCCCCCAGTATCTCTCGGGGACGAGCCTGGGTGGAAGTCCCCTTGTTGATTTTGGTAAGGATTTTTCATTTCAAGTTTAACCTCTGAACTTATTTATATCTGATCTTTGACCCATATCTTTTAACTTTTGCAGAGCGACCACAAGATATCCCAGACGAACTGTGGGAGATGGATGCACCGAGCTTAGCGAGACTTGCCAAAAAAGCTGGTCTGAACGCTCCTCCCTCAGCTCCCTCTACATCCAAATCTCAGGCCTCAAAGAAGAGGGCCCCAGAAGCCCATGCCTCTGAGGATCAGAGGCCGACCTTGAGACAGAAAAAGGCCTCTGATGCTGCAATTCCAATCTCCTCAGCTGACATCCTGACGGCACGTCTTGATCAGCTGAAGTTAACCGATAGTGTGGTCGGCCACAGCATGCAGGCCGTGAATGCCATCGGCTCTGTAATGACCGAGGCTGACAAGCGCTTTTACAGGGCTATGGACACTCCCCTGCTGATTGAGTTCGGCCTTCACAGATCCATCCAGGTATGACTTGTTCCCTCGTCAAAATTTTTTAAGTGAAACATCTGACTTTTCTCCAGCTTAACCTCTTCATTAAATGTGCAGGGAGTGACTGCTATGCACCACCTTTCAAACTGGGCTCTGAGGAAATTGCCCCTCATCCAGAAGGGGCAAGAGGCCGAGAAGGTTCAGAGCGCCCTAAATGCTGAGGTCAACCGTCTGAAATCAGAGCTGCAGAACTCTGAAAGTAAGGTTAAGGGGTTGGAGAAAGACATTTCTCTACTCGTCAAAGATCACGCCAAAGCCCTGAAGGCCAAAGATGACGTTCTGCAGAAGAAGGTCAGCTCGGCTGTCAAGGCTGCCCTTGAAGATGCCTCGGCCAAAATAATTTCTGACTACAAAGCCTCGGACGAGTTAATGGGTTTTGATTTTGAATATCTCGAAAGAGGTATCAAGGCTACTACCAAACGGGCTGAAGTCAGAGAGAGGAAGGTCGGTACTCTAAAGGCCTCTGACTTTGTGGGTCTCGGCTTTGCAGACCCTCAGTTTGCTCAGGCGCTTCAAGAGGTGGAGGACGAGGCTGCTTCTCTAGCTGAGACTGCAACTCTGGGAGGGACCGAGGTCGGAGGGGTAGACCATACTAATGACGTGGCCGAGGTTACTAATGCTGAGCAAGCCAATCAGGCCGAGGCTGTTAATGTTCCCCCCCCCCCCCCAAACCTTTAGGATTTGTAACTTGTAACAAATAATTTGTAATCTGTAACTCGTAATTTGTAACACCATGGTATTTTGTAAGGAATATTTGTAATAATGCCTCTAAATGCTATATGATCTCTTCTCTTTACTTAATGTCACGTACTCTCTTCTATTATTTTGTTGTAGTGATGTCTTGTTTATACTCAGTCAATTATTCTGACCTCAGACTCTTCACCACTGAATCTTTATTAGGCTCTGAGGTCATTACCTAAGATGCTATTCTCATAACCAACTTCACCAAATTAATGATGTTAAGAGTCTGAGGTCATCTAACTAAGGTGTCTGAGCTCAGACCTCGTCACCACCGAGTGATGTTATGAAGGTCTGAGGTCATCACCTAAGATGTTAGACTCATAATTAATCTCACCAAATTATTGATGTTAAGAGTCTAAGGTCATCTGCTAAGGTGTCTAAGCTCAGACCTCTTCACCACCGAGTGATGTTATGAAGGTCTGAGGTCATCACCTAAGATGTTATCCTCATAATTAATCTCACCAAATTAATGATGTTAAGAGTCTGAGGTCATATGCTAAGGTGTCTGAGCTCAGACCTCTTCACCACCGAGTGATGTTATGAAGGTCTGAGGTCATCACCTAAGATGTTATCGTCATAATTAATCTCACCAAATTAATGATGTTAAGAGTCTGAGGTCATCTGCTAAGATGTCTGAGCTCAGACCTCTTCACCACCGAGTGATGTTATGAAGGTCTAAAGTCATCACCTAAGATGTTATCCTCATAATTAATCTCACCAAATTAATGATGTTATGAGTCTGAGGTCATCTGCTAAGGTGTCTGAGATCAGACCTCTTCACCACCGAGTGATGTTATGAAGGTCTGAGGTCATCACCTAAGATGTTATCCTCATAATTAATCTCACCAAATTAATGATGTTAAGAGTCTGAGGTCATCTGCTAAGGTGTCTGAGCTCAGACCTCTTCACCACCGAGTGATGTTATGAAGGTCTGAAGTCATCACCTAAGATGTTATCGTCATAATTAATATCACCAAATTAATGATGTTAAGAGTCTGAGGTCATCTGCTAAGGTGTCTGAGCTCAGACCTCTTCACCACCGAGTGATGTTATGAAGGTCTGAGGTCATCACCTAAGATGTTATCCTCATAATTAATCTCACTAAATTAATGATGTTAAGAGTCTGAGGTCATCTGCTAAGGTGTCTGAGCTCAGACCTCGTCATCACCGAGTGATGTTATGAAGGTCTGAGGTCATCACCTAAGATGTTATCCTCATAATTAATCTCACCAAATTAATGATGTTTAGAGTCTGAGGTCATCTGCTAAGGTGTCTGAGCTCAGACCTCTTCACCACCGAGTGATGTTATGAAGATCTGAGGTCATCACCTAAGATGTTATCCTCATAATATATCTTTGGTCTAAGAATGAAGCAAGAACTGTCATGGAAACTGATCTTTATTAATAACCTCTTCTCAATAAGATGGTACATTTACATAAAATTCTACACAACATCATATGTAATATCTCTTTAGGTGGTCAGCGTTCCATGGGTTAGTGAAAGGTTCTCCTTCTAGGTTTTCTAGCCTGTAAGTGCCAGGCACAACCTCTTTTATTACTTTGTAGGGGCCATGCCAGTTTGGGTGTAGCTTATTTGCCTTCTGTAGGGTCTTCTTTAGCACTAGGTCTCCCACTGCAATGGGTCTTGACTTCACCCTCTGGTTGTAGAATTTCGCTGCCCTCCGCTGGTAGGCTGCTTTTCTGACCTCTGCGTCTTCTCTTCTTTCTTCGATAAGATCCAGGTCTAGCCTCCTCTTTTCCCCATTGCTGTCAGGGTCGTAGGTCTGAATCCGATGAGTTGGTAGTCCTACTTCCGTTGGTATGACGGCCTCTGAGCCATGTGCCAGCATGAATGGGGTTTCTCCTGTTGGTGTCCTTGCCGTGGTTCTTTAGGCCCATAACACAGCGTAGACCTCTTCTGTCCTTCTCCCCTTCGCATCTTCTAACCTCTTCTTGATTCCGTCCAAGATGGTTCTGTTTGTGACCTCGGTCTGGCCATTTGCCTGAGGTCGACCAGGAGATGAGAAGAACTGTTTAATCCCCACTCTTAGGCAATACTTTTCTAAGGAGGAGTTCTTGAACTGGGTCCCATTATCCGAGATGAGCGTGTTTGGGAGGCCATATCTGCATATGATGTTCCTCCAAATGAACTGGAAGGTCTTCTGCTCTGTAATTGTTATCATCGGTTCTGCCTCCACCCACTTTGAAAAGTAGTCGATGGCAACTATCAAGAATCTATAGTTGTTGACAGCTCTTGGCAAAGGTCCTACCAAGTAAATTCCCCATACTGAAAATGGCCATGGAGAAGATATTGACGTCATAGGCTGATGGGGTTGATAAGGGATAGTGGCGAACCTTTGACATTTGTCGCACCTCTTCACATAGTCTGCAGCGTCCTTAGACAAGGTAGGCCACCAGTATCCCTGAGTGATGATCCTCTTGGCTAAGGGCCTTCCCCCTATGTGGCTAGAGCAAGAACCCTCATGAACCTCCTGTAAGACCCGGGGTACTTCCATGGGATGCACACATCTGAGGAGAGGCAGTAGAAACCCCTTTTTGTACAAGATGTCTCTTATCATTGAGAACTTGGCAGCCCTGTATCTCAACTTTCTCCTTTCTAGCTTGGACTCAGGCAGCTCTCCCTCTCTTAGGTATCTGACGAGCGGGTCGATCCATGAGTCTCCTAGGTTCACATTGTGACAAGGGATACATACCTCGTCCTCCTCGATGGTTGCCTTGCCTAAGACCTCAATTGGAATGGTCCTTCCCATATCTGTCTTCATTGCTGAGGCCAACCTTGCCAATGCATCAGCGTGATTGTTGCTCAGTCGAGGCACTCTCTTCAGTTTTGCTTCTTCAAAATATTCTAACAACCTTCTTACCTTCTTTAAGTACTTGGCCATCCTTTCGTCTTTGGCCTCGTATATCCCGAATACTTGATTGACAACCAACCTTGAGTCGCTATGGCGTAGGAGTCGCTTTACTCGAAGAGTTGTTGCCAATAAGGGACCTGCTATCATGGCCTCATACTCGGACTCGTTGTTTGAGGCCTGGAAGTTGAATCTCAAGGCGTATTCAATGTTGGCGCCATCTGGAGCCGAGAGTATTAGTCCCGCCCCGCTTCAACTGTCACAGGAAGAGCCATCCACGAAGAGGCTCCAGACGTCTGTATCTGATGAGAAGACCCCTTCTCTCATAACCCCCTTCTCGAAGAGGTATCGATCCTCTTCGTTCTTTTCTATTCCGCTCCGGGTTTTGACTGAGATGACCTCTTCCCAATCTCGAAAGACGTTTGGTGCCGTCTCTTTCGAATCTCGGAAGACACTACGGTTCGTTTTTTCGCCATCATCTAAGCCTTTCTCTGTCTCGGCCTCTTCCCAGGTGAATTCTGCGACAAAGTCTGCGAGGGCCTGCCCCTTGATGGCTGTCCTAGGTTGGTAGGTAAGGTCATATTCTCCGAGTTTGATGGCCCAGGTCATCAATCTTCCGGACTTCTCAGGTTTATGCAGAACCTGCCTTAGTGGGGAGTCAGTGAGGACTACCATGGAGTGAGCTTGGAATTAAGGCTTCATTTTCCTTGAGGCATGTATTAGGGCATAAGCCAACTTCTCCATTCGGGGATAATTTTGTTCAAACCCTTGAAGGGCCTTACTGTTGAAGTACACAGGCCTCTGGACCCCATCCTCTTCCCATATGATGGTCGCGCTGATGGATGATTCAGAGACTTCTAGATACACAAACAACCTTTCCCCCGTGATGGGCCGAGACAGCAACAAGGGAGACCCCAAGTAGGACTTGAGTTGGTTGAAGGCTTTTTCACACTCTTCGTCCCATTGGAAGGCCTTTCTTAGAACTTTAAAGAATGGAAGACACTTGTCCGTTGCCCTAGAAACAAACCTGTTAAGGGCAGCCACTCTTCCCGTGAGTCTCTGGACATCCTTGATACTCCTAGGAGTCTTCATGTCGAGTAATGCCTTGATTTTCTCAGGGTTCGCTTAGATCCCCCTCTGATTAACGATGAATCCCAAGAACTTCCCAGCTCCTACTCCGAAGACACACTTTGCTGGGTTGAGTTTCATTCTGTACGAGTCCATGACATCGAAGGTCTTCTCAAGGTCCGCTACGTGAGTATATGATTTCAGGCTCTTCGTTAGCATATCGTATACATATACCTCCATGGTCTTACCTATTTGCTCTTCGAACATCTTATTGACAAGACATTGATACGTTGCCCCCGCATTTTTCAGACCGAAGGGCATCACCTTGTAGCAGTACATCCCTTTGTCAGTAATGAAGGCTGTCTTCTCAGAGTCTTCAGCATTCATAAAGATTTGGTTATAGCCTAAATAAGCGTCCATGAAGCTCATGAGCTCGTGCCCTGCCGTTGCGTCCACCATCTGGTCTATCCTAGGTAAGGGATAGTTGTCTTTCGGGCAAAACCTATTCAGGTTAGTGAAATCTACACACATTCGCCACCTCCCATTGGCCTTAGGCACGATGACTGCATTTGAGAGCCACTCCGAATAGGTAACCTCTCTTATGAACTCAACCTCTTCCATCTTTTTTACCTCTTCCCGGATGACGTCGTACTTCTCCCTGGAGTAGACTCTTCATCTCTGCTTAATTGGCTTGGCATCTCTGTCCACGTTGAGCTTGTGGCTCATGACCTCAGGGTCGATGCCAGGCATGTCTGTGTGACTCCATGCGAAGATACTCTGTCTCCTCCTGAGGAAGTTTATCAGCTCTTCCTTGATTCCTGGTTATAGGGCCTTACCGACCTGGACGGTTTTTTTCGGCTCGTCCTCATTGAGGACGATGGATTCTACCTCTTTCGCGGCCTCACCCTTCTTCAATTTTGTTTCGTCTCTTGGGTCAAGAGTGTCAATGCTGTAAGTGGTGGTTGCTCTCTTATGGGCTTCTCTCTCTTCGGCCGAGTTGAAGTAACACTCTCGCGCCGTGGTCTGGTCCCCTTGCACTTCCCCTACTCCATAAGGAGTCGGGAATTTTAGCATCTGATGGACCGTTGACGGCACAGCTTCAAACTCTTTAAGGGCAACCCTTCCTATGATGAGGTTGTAGGCCGAGAAGGCGTTTTCGTCCATAAAAAAAAAGTTTATCTTCTTGGTCAGCCTCTTAGGCCACTCATCCCCCATCCGTACATCCATTTCATACATGCCCAAGGGGTGCACCTTTTCGCCACTGAAGCCTATCAATGGGTGATGGTAGGGTACCAACCTTACCCCGCTAAGACCCAAGCTCTTGAAGCAAGGCCAGAACATCACGTCTGCTGAGCTTCCCCCATCTATGAGGATCCTCCGTACCTCGCACCCATGCACCCTTGTTGTTATGACCAAAGGGTCATCATGGGGGGCTAAGATACCCTTGAAGTCGAGTCTGGAGAACCCCACTAAGAGGGTGTCCATGTCTACCTTCTTCCTCTTCTGCACGGCATCGGAAGACGTTAGATTCACAACCTCAGGCTTGGCCACTGACCTGGCCTCTGCTACATGAGCCTTCCTATCGGCTACCTCAGAGCCACCTCCTACAAATCCCCTACATTTGGTGCTAACATCAAAGGAGATTATACCGACCCTCTTCACCGGGGTGTTGTCATCCTTCGGCGAAAGATCCGGGTCGTCTTCATCATCCCCTTCTGAATCATCGTCCCTTCTGGCTGGGACATTGCCACGGCATCTGTCATCTCTTCTTTTCTTAGGGTCATCTCTTCCACCCTTTGGAGCCTTACCATCCACATACTTCCTCAGCTTTCCAGACTTCAGCATCTTCTCAATCTCATCCTTTAAAGCGAAGCATCTATCTGTGACATGGCCATGATCCTGATGGAACTCACACCATAGGTTTTTATTCCTCTTATGTGGAGGGGCCTTCAGTTTCTCTGGCCACCTCAGAGTTCGGTCAGTCTTAATCTCATTGAGGATGCGCTCACAGCTCACAATCAGAGGAGTGTAATGAGCGAACTTGTCATCTCCTGACCTCTTCTTCCCCTCTTTATTACCTTGGGACTTCCCCGTGACACCGCGGTTCTCCTCCTCACACTTGGAAGCCATTACCTCTTACGCATTCATCACTTTCCCTGCGGTTGCTAGCAGCTTCGCCATAGACCTAGGGGCTCTTCCGCCAGTTTCCACAATAGCTTCCCCTTCTGGAGACCTCCTATAAGGGAGGTCATGGCTATGCTCTCTTCATAATCTTCCACCTCCAATTTCTCTTTGTTGAATCTTGCTATGCAGTCTCTTAGGCTCTCACCCTTGGCCTGTTTGACATACAGCAGGTGGGTAGTCTTCTTTTGAGGTCTTACCCCAAAGCAGAAGTTGTGGATGAACCGCTCAGCCAGGCCTTTGAAGTTCTCAATTGAGTTCTTCGGAAGGGAGGTGAACCAACTGTGCGCTGCCCCTGTCAAAGTCCCTGAGAAGGCCCTACACTTCATCTCATCGGGTATCGAGTAAATGTCTGCTACCGACTGGTACATCTCGATATGGTGTACAGGGTTAGTGCTGCCAGCATACTTGGGAGTCACTGTAGGAGGCTTGAACTTGGCTGGGGTTGGGAACCCCACTATCCTAGCCACAAATGGGGAGCCCTTTGAGTAACCCCTTTGTAATGGGTCCCTGCTTTTAATGAGATCTCCTATCTTCTCCTCAAGGCGTTGGATAGAATCATTCCAGGGTCTTCTGTCATCAACTTGGCCGAGGTTATCTCCTTCCACTTCCCTAGGATGGACAGAGGGTTCCCCAGCCACGACACGTTGGCTGTTGACCTCTTCCTGTTCCATGCCTCTTCTTTCACATGGTCGGCCTTGGTCTGGCCGACCCTGCCTATTCCCTCTTTGAGAGCCTGCTGCGCTCCTTGACCTCGACAGCCTCTGTCTTAGGTCATTCATCGGGCCCAGTCTCTCGAAGGCCGACCCTCTGCTCAACCTATCAAAGGCCGACCCTCTTTGTTGGGCCTCTTCGCCTCTTCGGCCGACACATCCTTGACTATGCCTAAGAGGTCGTATGGTGTTATTTAACACCTCATAAGGCTCCCAGCACTCTTCTGGGGCTTCTTCAGCTTCTAGGTCATCATACCTGTCCTCTGGGCAAGGGTTTCCCTGCCTCCCCAAGCGCAAGCGCCTAGGGTCAGCAATGTCCCTTCTCCGCTGGGGTGCAGGTTGGTCCTTCATTGGCGCCTGGGGTGGTCCCCGTGCATCAGGATGAGGCTGAACTGTTGCCGGAGTGATCATATCCGGTGAGACTCCAGGTGGCCTCATCATAGTTTGACTGAGCTGAGCAAATTGCTCCTTCATGGCTTGTTGTGTTGCAGCTAAAGATTTCAAGGCCGCTGCTACCTCTGCCATTTCGGACTGAGGCGGTGCCTAGCTAGAACTAGGCCCGCCTCCACCAGGCGGTGGAAGAGGCGGTGGTAACTCTGGTGCCATATGTTAACACTATAGAGCTTGAGTAGCAAATGAGCTTAGCACCTCACAGGACCCCTTTCAATGGTGAAACAGCTCCACGCTAGGGGGAGGCCTGGTTCACCACCAGAGTCTCCGGTGAGGTTAAGCAGAAAAAGAGGAAGAGATAGCTTCTCGTTCCTACAGACGGCGCCAAAATGATGATGCTGGAATCAGCACCACCAGGTAAGGTGTTTTCAAGCTCAATCTAAGGACAACAATGGCAGCATAGCTATGTAAAAGGTAAGAGAATGAGATGAGGAGAAGAGGAAAGAGAGCACCAGGATATAAGTGGTTCAGCCTATATTGGCCTACGTCCACTCTGTGTGTGTGTGTGTGTGAATAATCTCACTGTAATGAGGCACTAATGGCCATGGATACAATCACTCAAGCTCTCTCTCTCTACTCTATATCTAGACAGAGTTTTAGCTAGGGTTACTTATCTTGGATCCTTTTGCAAGGTAGAGGATGACCTCTATATATAGTACCTAGGGGGTGTAATGTACCCCCCATGCATGCAATGAGCATGTGTGTGGTAACCTCACCAATAGGGGGAAGCCACCTGTCACTGTCACATGTAAGGAATGATGATGAAATATCCTCCCCACGTGTGGAGAATAATCTTGTTACAACTGATTTGTGCCCATGTGTCCTTATCCAAATGTCAACAGATACTCGGCTTCCATATTGGTGCATGACCTCGGCCTGGGAGAGGCCGAGCTGTAAAGGCTTGATATTCGTTTAATCCGAGATGTGCCATAGGGAGTCTCGGCCTGACGTCAGCCGAGACATTATGTTGGGGTCGGCCCCAGCCGAGGTTGGGCGGATTCCATGAAGATTACCAAGCCTTCTTGTTACCTCGGCCCCAGCCAAGGTTGGACTGATTCCATGCTGAAGATTACCAAGGCTTCTTGTCACCTCGGCCTACCCTCGGCCGAGGTTGCCATACCCAAGTATATGAGAATGCTGTTGATGCGTGTGATGCGCGTAGTGTCCATTGGAAATGTAGGTGGTAGTGTCGGCCTGGGCCGACCTCACTAAGGCCGAGGGCTGATATCGTGGGCCCATGGCTTATCCAGGGTCGGTCAATATCTCGGCCATCACCTCGGCCGAGGTTGGTGTCTCTAGGCCGAGGTCACACTTGGGGCATATCAATGTATCTCATAAAAACTGACAGTGTGATCAAGGAACTCCCAGTTTGAAAATACGATGATAATTTGAAAATATTTAGACTTAGACTTAAAAACATGGAGTTAGTGGGCAACACCCCAAAACATCCCCCAAATGGCCCTGTGAGAGGCACCGACATCTCACACGGGACCAATGTAACTCGTAGGAAATGACCATGTGGTCACGGGTCTCTCGGTTTGAGAATATGATGATAACTTGAAAATATATTGACTTAGGCATAAAAACATGATGTTAGAGGACGACACCCCGAAACAGCCCCCGAATGACCCCGTGAGAGGCACCAGCACCTCGCATGAGACTAATGTAACTCGTAGGTACTGACCAAGCAGTCATGGGACTGCCGATTTGAGAATAGGATGATAATTTGAAAATATCTAAACTTAGGATTCAAAACACGACGTTAGAGGGAGAATACCCAAAACAACCCCCGAACAGCCCCGTGAGAGGCATCACCACCTCACGCGGGACCAATGTAACTCGTAGGAACTGATATGATGATAATTATAACTCGTACGTGCAATTTTTCAGCTTGAATACAATTTTTCTAAAACTACTTGGTTACTAATATCATTTCTTTTTTGTATCCTATTTTTTGCAGTATAATATTGTATCGTTTGCTTTCATGCACGTGGAACACATGGAGAAGGCAATGGTTTACAACATGAAGATTGCTTATATAATGCTATTGACATTCAGGATTATGTTTTTATGTGTTATGGTCATGCGGGCTTTTTTTGTTTTATTTAGTTTTATGGCCGAACGGACTTTTGAAATTTTATTGTTAAATTTTATGGCTGTGCGGGATTTATAATAATCATGTTTTATATTAATAGGGTTTGGAATTTCCAGAAAACAGAGGAAACTCTGCCCAAATTTTTTTGGTCTTTGAATTATTAAGACGTATAATATTTTTAAGTTTGTATGTATATTAGTTTATCAACAACATTCCTGATTCGTAAGTTGTGACTTTTTTTGTTGTTTTGCCAATAATAAATATTTGTAACACCTCGTGCATGTCCAACGTAACATGTAGCAATCGACGGCGCAGCCACGGAACCCCCCAATTTTAGGATTGGACCCCAAAAAAACCATTTTTTAATTATAGTTAAATATGGTCATGGACTTGGTCCATGACCATTTTTATTTTTTCTGTCGTGCATATAAATGATCGCGGCCAAAGTCCATGACCCCCAACCGTGATGAAAAATGGCCGCAGCCAAAGTCCGTAACCCACACCACGGTGAAAAAAATGGTCACGGCCAAAGTCCGTGATCCACACCGCGAAGAAACAAATTGGAAAAAATGGTCCTGGTATGGGTCATGGACTTTGGTCGTGACCTTTTTTCATCGCGGTTAGGGGTCACGGACTTTGGCTGCGACCTTTTTTTCCTTTTTTTCGTCGCGGTGTGGGTAACGAACTTTGTCCACGACCATTTTTCATCATGATTGGGGGTCATGAACTTTGGTCGCGACCTTTTTCTTCCTCATCGCGGTGTGGGTCACAACCCAAGTTCGCTACCATCTACCGTGACCCCCAATTGGTCATAGACTTGGGTCGCGACCCACAAAATTATTCACTCCTTAAATGGTCACCGACCAAGTCCGCGACCCACAGTCTTGGTCAGGGATTTTGGCCGTGACCATTTGCTAATTTTTTGTGTAGTGATTCCAAGTTGGAGTTCTTCTTCCCCTCCATTACTCAATAAAATCAATCTTAAAGGGGTATGGAGTGTCCCTCACCTAATTTACTCCAAATTCTTATAGGTTTATAGTAAGATCTCTGATGTATTGGAAAAAATGTAGGGCTTTTTATATTAGCGGGGACATATTTAGGTTTATATATGGCTTAAAGGATAACATAAAACCCCTAGTTATTACTATTTTTCTCCTCGAAAGTCTAACACCAAAATAGTACAAGTCACCTAAAGTAGAAACCACAATAGGAAACCAAATTCTTTTATATTTCTGGTGCATGGGAGTTCTTTTCCAATGATCCAGAGAGATGTATTACCATTCTTAAGGACTGGTGCTCCTCAGACTTGATTGCTAAGAAAGTCCCATCATGGGACAAATGACTAATGAAACTGATTAGGCAAGTATTCACCTAGACCCTAAGTACTATGATGATGTATGCTCCACTAAGAAGTTTTGGGCCATGACTAACTACCTGAGCATTGGTATTCCTTTGGATGATCCGTATATCAAGGATCCAAAATTGCCCAAGTTTTATGCAAAAGAAAGGATATCCATTCTTGGCCGACCTACGCAAAGGCTGCACGGGGGGGGGGGGGGGGGGGGGGAGGGGAGGGAGGCTCTTCATTTCACTATGGTCATGTTGAGCCTTACGAGATTTACCCTTAATGACTAAGGAGAAACTCCATGCATACCAAAATGCTATTCTTCTGAATTCTACAAATACACCTAAAGTCTTAGGCTATGTGGGCTATACCCCTGACTTTCAGTTCACAGACTTTGGATGTGGATAATCTTTGGAATTTAGCTTCTTATAAGGCATTTGCGGTAAGTTGAATCAAATTATCTTCCACTATTCTCTTTTAATCTGATCTATTTTTCGTGAGCTAATTTGCTTCTTCTCTTCTCATACATGGCAATATAGCCAAGCCACAATTATTCTAAGGGACAAAGCTCTTTCTACCATGAACTCTTATAATGAGCTAAAGAATGCCAAGCTCAAAAATAAAATCAAATTTCTTGAGGCCGACATATCTAAGGCTCATACTAAGCTTCAACAGGTTAATAACCAGATGGTGACAAAAGCTGAAGACCTTAGTAAAGTTGAGGATGATTTCAAGCTTTTGCAACAAGATGTCAATACTTTTAAAGACAAATTTGATGATTTAAAAATTCAACTTGTTGTTTCCTTAGTCACTACTTCCATTACTGGAGAAGAGGATGTCAAGGCATTCAAATATTCTAAAAAAGACTTCATTGACACCACTATGGCCTTCATCAAGGGTTATAATGAACTTCAAAGAGGGTAGATAAGCAGAACCATGATATTACTGAGGTCATCATGTCTCATGAGGGAGATGATTATGAGGCCAAGGCTATGGATGAAGAAGAGGAGTCTACCAGAAGAGCTGAAGTAGGGTCATCATCTAAGGATGAGGTCCAGGATGTTGAGGGGAAATAGGTCGTGGTTAAGGATGTCCGTGTTAAAGTTAAGAATCTTCCTACTGCTGAGAACAATGATTTGTCTCCTGATATTGCTTAACTTTTTGCTATTTACCTTTTTTTAGGATTGTTTGTAAATACTACCCTTGTAACAATGGAAAAAGTCGTTTCTCTTTTGAGCTTTCTTTCTTTGGAAAATTTCATTAGTATCAATGAAAATAGTTTATATTTTTCACCAGGTAATATATCTTATTTTTTAAGAATTTTATCTTATGGATTTTCATGATTGGATCTAGTGAACTTTGCAGTCTAATCCATGTTTTGTTTGGGCCATTTGAGTATTTATTATCCTTTTATTTGTGTTATCAAATCTTGTCATCACAGTCTAAGCTTACTATCTCTCTAGGGACGAACTGTTTAGTTGTCCAATTAGTAAAAGCACGTTCATAAGTTTTTAGAACAATTGAACACCCGCTTCTAAAAATTTTATGTACTTGAATAAGTGCTTTGGTCAATTGGGTTGGCCTTAGTCGACCCAATCATGATGTTTGGGTGCAGTCAAAGATGTTCTTTGGTCAATTGGGTTAGCTTGAACCGGCCTGACCTAAGACTTTTGTGCGGTCAAAGGCGTGTTTTGGTCAATGGGGTTAGATTCAGCCAACCTGACCTAAGATTTTTGTGTAGTTAAAGATATGATTTAGTTAATTAGTTTGGCTTAAGAAGACCTGATGTAAGATTTATATACAGTTAAAGATGTTCTTTAGTCAATTGGATTGGCTTGAGACGACCTGCACTAAGATTTTTGTGTAGCCAAAGATGTTATTTGGTCAATTGGGGTGGCTTGAGCCGACCTAACCTAAGATTTGTGTGTCGTTAAAGGCGTGCTTTAGTCAATTGGGTTGGCTTGAGCCTACCTGAGCTAAGATTTTTTTCATTCAAAGATGTGCTTTGGTTAATTGGGTTGTCCTTAGTTGATCTAACCTTATTCAGAACTCAATATCTCTTCAGATGAAGCTTCTTTTCCATCTCTTTGAATGAACTTTAAATGAAGCCAACACGAATTTAAAAATCGCTAAATTAAAATTGGGTTAATAGTTATTCTCATTTAATAAATTATGTTTGTACAAGCTTTGTAACTTCCCACTGCATTTATCTTTAAAAAGACTTTTTAGTGACAATACTTGTTAAGATGCTTAAACTTCTAAAGGGCTTTTCTTTTAGAGTTTTAATCTGATAAGTAATTGGTTGTATGACTTTAATTATGCAGTAGGGACCATGCCAATTAGCTTTTAACTCGTTGGATTTCTGCGTGACCTTCTTTAGGACGTAGTCACCTTCCTTGATCGTACTTGGCTTGACTCTCTTATTAAAAACAATTATGTGCGATACTATTAGGCTTCTACCTTGAGTGTTGTTGCCTTCCCGAACTCATCTCTTAGGTCTAAATCTAACCTTCTTTGGGGAATCAAAGTTGAGGACCATGTGGATTACGATTTCAACCTCAACTCGGACTATGGCTTCATTGCTAAAAGCCAACATATAGGGTGTTTCTTCTGTTGTTATTCGCAATGTTGTCCTGTAGGCCCACATCAAACTTTGCAGATCATTTATCTAATTCATTTTGGATGAATCAAATTTTTTATTCATTCTTTCTAGCAATGTTTTGTTTGTGACCTCAGTCCGCTCATTCCATTATGGATGAGCTGATGATGAGTGAAACTTTCTAATTTTTTCATTATCATAAATGTTTTGAATCTCATAATTATAAAAGTGGGTGCCATTACCGGAAATGAAGGAGTGGGGATCCTATATCTGCATATCACATTTTCCCATATAAAATGGAAGACCTTTGCATATGTCATTCTTTGAGTGGTTCGGCCTACACCCATTTTTTGAATTAATCTACCGCTAGCATCAGATACCTAAATCTTCCAGTGGTCTTTGATAATGGTCTGACCAGATCCATACCCCAAATGGCAAAAGGCTAAGGTGATGTGATTGGCACCAGGTCGTCTTTTGATCTCTTGTGTATCACTCTGAATCCCTAGAACTTGTCGCACTTCTGAGTGTACTCTTCACAATCTTTCCTCATTATGGGCCAATAATATCAATGCATTTATATTCTTTCTACTAGTATCAGACTTGCTGCGTGGTAACCACACGATCCTTTGTGTATTTTTTAACCAAGTTTTGCACTTCCGCGGGGTGAATACATCTCATCATTGTGATAGTAAAACCTATTTTATTAAGCACTCCATTTTTTATGACAAACTTGGACACTTTTTAATGAAGTCTTCTCGCTTCCTTCTGATCGGTCGATAGAATACCTTCCTCCAAATATATTCTAATTGGCTCTATCCCCGATGGTCCTGTGGTTAACTCCAAAAAGTTAACTTCTTTGCTGATGATCCTCTGTAACAGTATCTCCATGGACACGGTTCTCCTTAGATCAGCCATGATTATTAATTTAATATGAGCTAATGCATCTGCTTTGGTATTTTCAATTATAGGGATTCTGATCATTTTGATTGATTTTATCTTTGGCAGAAGTAATCTAACCATTACATGATATTTGAACATGTTCCCCTCTCTTGCTATGTACTCTCCCAGAACCTAGTTTAACACTCACTGTGAGTCATTATGAGCCATTATCTATTTCTACCCTTATGATATAGCTAACTCTAAACCCGCAATCAAAGCTTAATATTCAACTTTATTATTGGATGCTTTATATTCAGCTTTATTCGACTAGAACAACAGTATCTTGCTCGACTAATCTTTCCTTCTCATAGGTTAATTCTATAGTGAAAATTTATACCATTTTTCCTTTGATTATAGTATTTCGCTCATATATGATATCATATTCACTCAGCTCTATAGCCCATGAAAACCAACCTGCCAAATTTCTCAATTTTGTGGATGGATTGTCGAAGTGGGAGAGCAATGTAGACCACTATATAGTGGGCTTGGAAATACTACTTCATCTTTCAGGATGTCACTATCAGAGCTAGAGTCAAATTCTCCATTTTAGAATATCTTACTTTTTTATGAGATAAAAGCTTTACTCTTATAGTATACTAGTTTTTGAAATCTTCCATCAATTCTGATCAGAGTCGAGCTAACTGTTGACTCAAACACCACTATATATAGGTATTGTGTTTTTCCTTAGGATTGGTGTTGACGGTAATGGGGCTATTCCTAGGTACTTTTTCAGTTCCAGGAAGGCAACTTGGAACGCTTTAGTCCATTTAAAGGAGTTTTTTATAACCTTGGAGAATGGGAGGCACTTATCGATTTCCCTAGATACGAATCTGTTCAAAGCTGCCACCCGACATGTTAGGGTTTAAATTTCCTTATTGATTTTGGGAGGCTTTATATTGATAAATGCATGGACCTTGCCAAGGTTGGCCTCCATGCCCCTTTGATTAATAATAAAACCCAAAAGCTTTCCATCTTTGACTCCAAACACACACTTGGAAATATTTAACTTCATTTGATATTTCTCCAGCTCGTCAAAGGTTTAGCCGAGGTCTTTGATATGGTCATTTGCCTTTACAATTTTTGTTAGCATGTCTTCTATGTAAACTTACATATTTTTTCCTATCTACTTCTCAAACACCAATTCACATGCCTTTGCTACGTGGCCCTTTCATTCTTTAGGACGAAAGGCATAAAAAAAAATTCCCCCACTGCTTTTTGGGTGTTTAGCCATTTTCTCACAAAATTTGTAGAAAAACAAAGTATAATGATTGGAAAATAGAGCATCACTGCAGACTTGCAAAATTGAAAGTGGATAAATCTTTTTAGTCTAGGAATCAGTGTACTTATATTCGGATTACATAAAGTTAGGCAATAGAATGGTAAATCAATATATTAAAGTAGCAAATCAAGTCAATCTGCTGATGTGATCAACGAGATGACCGTCAATGAAATTTGGGAGTATTTTACAAAAATTGCAAAATCTCCACAATTAGAAATTAGGAATCAGATGAGAAATAACTTGTAATAACCCGCGTAATTTTTGGGCTATTTTAATTAATCTAGGAAAATGGAGGAAAATAAAGTTTTTGATAAAATTATTTTTATTGCTCAAATATGTTGGTTATTATTTTTAAAGGCGAGAATTTCAAACGGTTTTGAAAACGGAGTTAAAACAGATTTTAAAATAATTTTTAAATGTTTTTAACTCTTGGAGTTGTTTTGACTTCCAACTCTTCATTTCTTTTCCTTATTTAAAGGTGTCCTTTGGATTCCAACTCTTCATTTCTTTGCATTATAAAAGGAAGTCGTGGGCAACCTTTTTAACATACTTTTGGCACAAATTTTTGCAGCAAATTATATTCCTCTTCTTTTTATATACACATTGGCCCTCGAGATTTGTGAGTTCCAACCTTAGATTAGAGGTGTTATTGGGGCTATTTTGTTGGAGGTTCTTGGAGGAGCTTTTGTAGATCTTTTGAGTTGATCTTGAGGATGTTATCGTTGGCTTCTCATCATGGTTTGAGGTATGGGGTTTTACACAATATGCTCCTTAAATCTCGCGAGTGTCATTCTCTTTGAATTCTTGTTAATTGAACTCATATTTGAATTGATAAATTCATTAAAATCTGGAAAATAATTGTTGAAATTATTTTGATTCATGTGGTATCATTATATTGTTATTGAGCACGTTGTCATGAGATTTTAGAATGGCACGGATGTTGTGAACCCGCCAAAATACATATTCCCGGGCTATGACTTGATAAAGCATATGCGAATGGGGTGAGGCCTGGTGACCCATTGATGTGTTGTTGAGAAATTATATTGATAAATGCTTTGAGATTTGCATTTTGATTTGAATATTCGTACTCGTTTTGTTACGCTTTATTCAATGCTAATCCATATTTGTTGAGCATCTTTCCTGTCGTATTGTGTACTTCCCCATATTTTCTTTTAGTTGCAGGTTAGCGCGGATTTTAGGGCGCTACGGATATTGATTTTAGCGAGGATTATTTGGGAAAGATTTGTATTATTTTGATGTATAGATCTTTGGAGATTGGTAATTTATTTTCGAATTAGTTGTTGTAATTGTAGAGATTGAGATTAGTGGATGTATATTATTGTGGGTTTATTTAGATGCTCTATACCTTGTCACTTGTGTATTTGGATTTAGATTTATTTTATCGTATTAGCGCTCCGTTCGCTCTCCCGGGCGAGCGGGGTGTTACAAATGGTATCAGAGCTTAGGTATATGGCAACCCTCGGGGCTTGAGTTTTGGGTTCATTGTGTGGTTAGCAATTTTTGGAGATAGCAAATTTTAGGTGACATTCGTGTTAGGTTTCGAGATTAGAGGTGAGGAATTTATTTTTGGTGATGTGATTTATTTTTGGAGATAGTGTAGTGGCCTGATTTTTTAGAGTTAGGCATTCGGCGAATTTCGAGGGCGAAATTCCATTGTTAGTGGGGAAGTGTAATAACCCGCGTAATTTTTGGGCTATTTTAATTAATTTAGGAAAATGGAGGAAAATAAAGTTTTTGATAAAATTATTTTTATTGCTCAAATATGTTGGTTATTATTTTTAAAGGCGGGAATTTCAAACAGTTTTGAAAACGGAGTTAAAACAGATTTTTAAATGATTTTTAAATGTTTTTAACTCTTGGAGTTGTTTTGACTTGCAACTCTTCATTTCTTTGCCTTATTTAAAGGTGTCCTTTGGATTCCAACTCTTCATTTCTTTGCATTATAAAAGGAAGTCGTGGGCAACCTTTTTAACATACTTTTGGCACAAATTTTTGCAGCAAATTATATTCCTCTTCTTTTTATATACACATTGGCCCTTGAGATTTGTGAGTTCCAACCTTAGATTAGAGGTGTTCTTGGGGCTATTTTGTTGGAGGTTCTTGGAGGAGATTTTGTAGATCTTTTGAGTTGATCTTGAGTATGTGATCGTTGTCTTCTCATCATGGTTTGAGGTATGGGGTTTTACACAATATGCTCCTTAAATCTCGCGAGTGTCATTCTCTTTGAATTCTTGTTAATTGAACTCATATTTGAATTGATAAATTCATTAAAATATGGAAAATAATTGTTGAAATTATTTTGATTCATGTGGTATCATTATATTGTTATTGAGCATGTTGTCATGAGATTTTAATATGGCACGGATGTTGTGAACCCGCCAAAATACCTATTCCCGGGCTATGACTTGATAAAGCATATGCGAATGGGGTGAGGCCTGGTGACCCATTGATGTGTTGTTGAGAAATTATATTGATAAATGCTTTGAGATTTTCATTTTGATTTGAATATTCGTACTCGTGTTGTTACGCTTTATTCAATGCTAATCCATATTTGTTGAGCATCTTTCCTGTCGTATTGTGTACTTCCCCATATTTTCTTTTAGTGGCAGGTTAGCGCGGATTTTAGGGCGCTACGGAGATTGATTTTAGCGAGGATTATTTGGGAAAGATTTGTATTATTTTGATGTATAGAGCTTCGGAGATTGGTATTTTATTTTCGAGTTAGTTGTTGTAATTGTAGAGATTGAGATTAGTGGATTTATATTATTGTGGGTTTATTTAGATGCTCTATACCTTGTCACTTGTGTATTTGTATTTAGATTTATTTTATCGTATTAGCGCTCCGTTCGCTCTCCCGGCGCGGGCGGGGTGTTACAAATGGTATCAGAGCTTAGGTATACGGCAACCCTCGGGGCTTGAGTTTTGGGTTCATTGTGTGGTTAGCAATTTTTGGAGATAGAAAATTTTAGGTGATATTCGTGTTAGGTTTCGAGATTAGAGGTGAGAAATTTATTTTTGGTGACGTGATTTATTTTTGGAGATAGTGTAGTGGCCTGATTTTTTAGAGTTAGGCATTCGGCGAATTTCGAGGGCAAAATTCCATTATTAGTGGGGAAGTGTAATAACCCGCGTAATTTTTGGGCTATTTTAATTAATTTAGGAAAATGGAGGAAAATAAAGTTTTTGATAAAATTATTTTTATTTCTCAAATATGTTGGTTATTATTTTTAAAGGCGAGAATTTCAAACGGTTTTGAAAACGGAGTTAAAACAGATTTTAAAATGATTTTTAAATGTTTTAACTCTTGGAGTTGTTTTGACTTCCAACTCTTCATTTCTTTACCTTATTTAAAGGTGTCCTTTGGATTCCAACTCTTCATTTATTTGCATTATAAAAGGAAGTCATGGGCAACCTTTTTAACATACTTTTGGCACAAATTTTGGCAGCAAATTATATTCCTCTTCTTTTTATATACACATTGGCCCTTGAGATTTGTGAGTTCCAACCTTAGATTAGAGGTGTTTTTGGGGCTATTTTGTTGGAGGTTCTTGGAGGAGCTTTTGTAGATCTTTTGAGTTGATCTTGAGGATGTGATCGTTGGCTTCTCATCATGGTTTAAGGTATGGGGTTTTACACAATATGCTCCTTAAATCTCACGAGTGTCATTCTCTTTGAATTCTTGTTAATTGAACTCATATTTGAATTGATAAATTCATTGAAATCTGGAAAATAATTGTTGAAATTATTTTGATTCATGTGGTATCATTATATTGTTATTGAGCATGTTGTCATGCGATTTTAATATGGCACGGATGTTGTGAACCCGCCAAAATACCTTTTTTCGGGGCTATGACTTGATAAAGCATATGCGAATGGGGTGAGGCCTGGTGACTCATTGATGTGTTGTTGAGAAATTATACTGATAAATGCTTTGAGATTTGCATTTTGATTTGAATATTCGTACTCGTGTTGTTACACTTTATTCAATGCTAATCCATATTTGTTGAGCATCTTTCCTGTCGTATTGTGTACTTCCCCATATTTTCTTTTAGTGACAGGTTAGCGCGGATTTTGGGGCGCTATGGAGATTGATTTTAGCGAGGATTATTTGGGAAAGATTTGTATTATTTTGATGTACAGAGCTTTGGATATTGGTATTTTATTTTCGAGTTAGTTGTTGTAATTGAAGAGATTGAGATTAGTGGATTTATATTATTGTGGGTTTATTTAGATGCTATATACCTTGTCATTTGTGTATTTGGATTTAGATTTATTTTATCGTATTAGCGCTCCGTTCGCTCTCTCGGGCGGGCGGGGTGTTACATAACTTCGCTTAGTCATTCCCACAAACGATACCATTTTGTTATCGTATAAAATATATTTTAATATTTCATCTTATCTAGTTGAGATCCAATCCGTGATAACAAATAATAATAAATCACTAAAATGTAGAAATGTAGAGATAGTGGAGAGAATCAGTAGAATTACACTAATAGTTACGTGGTTCACCTCTCAAGAATGAGCCTACATCCACAGGGTAGCTTTGAACACTAGGTTTTAATTGACTAGAGGTCTAAGAACAATACAAATTACTCAATCTCTGTTCACTCTATGATTGGATAGTTGAGTGTGTAAGAACTTATATATGTCGGTCCATATGCCAATATGGGATCTCTCCTTTTATAGTGAGCGAGAATGATGAAATGTCTATTAGGACCCAAGGATGTGTTTTGTAAGAACATCTTCTTAATAAATCACAACTAATGTATACAATAGTTTAATTTTACCCATGAAGGAATATTTTTACACATGTTGGATATCGATGGTGTCACTCACATGGTACTCACCAGCCTTTAACGACATTATCTCAATTATATTTGACAGTTAGCCTTGCTAGCAGCAATTTCGTCCACCTAGATGGTAAGGAGGCTGAACTCACTACTGAGCCGAGGTCATTCTTGGTATCTTTTCAATTGAGGAAAATCTCTTTTACTATGTTCTCTTCGGGTCATGAAATGCTCTATAAATATGGTAAAATAGGAATACCCCAAGTCTAATATTCTGAAATAATCGCAGGCTACTAATTTAGGATATACTTCTCTAGTATGTTCGTTACGTTACTCCATAGTCATAAGTTATAAGTTATACATCTGTAGTGTAAATTATAAACTAGTACAACTATCTCAAGTACCCCAAAATAGAGTCACATAATATATGTTGTTTTACACAACTCATATCAAACATCACGGGCTATGCTCATGACCGCAAATAAGGAAAGATATTCTCAAAGTCTAATATCTACATAAGTATGTTCTCTGACACATATGAGAAAATAGTTATGCTCAAGACAGTAAATAAAAGTATGAAGACCTATCCCTATTACTTTTGCGGATAATTTATGCATACTAGGTATATTTATAGGACAACCCGACCTTATAACTTCAATCCTCAACAATGGATACGCATTTCCATCACAATGCACAACCTCCATACCTAAGGAAATACGCTACAACTCCCTTGTCTTTTCCTTATTCATGAACACGGGTACGTGAATCATATGATCGGGGTAAAGGGACTAAGGTAAATCCCGTCTCTAACACAACTGTACTTGTCAACGTTGTATGAACCCCATAAAAATCCCTCCGAATACGTCATCCACAAGCACTCACATACCATGGTACGCTTCTACATATAAAGAACATAAACATGTATGACCCTACGCAATCAAGCCATACTCAACCGACTTACACATATAGTCATTTAATATTAATAGTTAATATCCACATTAACTAAAATTCGTAATATATCATAGTATCCAGAATATATAAGGCTCTCTAAATCTAGGTATAATCTCATGCCTAACTAAATATAATCATTAACCTCCTAAAGGAGTTATACATATATTCTAAACTATTGGTTGATCATTCACAATCACTAATAACCTCTCAATCTCAAACTGTACCCAGAATCGACCCTCTACTAAAAGTCCTTAAATTACATGAATTCAATCTACTCAAGGATTACTAAAAATGTCATAAGTTCTAGAGTAACTATACTCCATTTAATTAAGAACTAATCTCCAACTTTATGTACCACTATCAAAACATAAAATCTATATTTTAGTTCTAAACCTCATCCTAATACCTCTTCTAGTATTTTCCCTAATTCCTACCAATCTTGAGCCATGAAAACTTCAACCAAAAATTATATTTAACCAAAGTCATGAGCATGGGCCTAATCCTAGCAGTGCACACGGGTTCTGTTCGCATATTCCACTTTTACGTCACGTGCATAAACACTGCAAATCCATATTTCTAAAGTTATGGGTTTCTTCAACCTCTATCCCCAAAATATGAACCTAAAAAACCTAGTCCTCCATTTATGAACCAACCAATGTTCCTAACACATAAAAAATAACCTATTTTAATATAGAAAACCTTATATATTAAAATCTAATCCCTTAAGTTCCTGAATTGACAATCTATTTTAGATTTGATAAAAAAATATGGAATTAACACGAGTGTTTTAATAACTAACAATTATGATTGAAATTTACACTAACATAAACTACCTATATAAGTTTAAGTGATAAATTAAGGTTTTCATTGTTAGATTACTCAATATTATAAAAAAATATTAAGGGTTAGCATCCTATTTTAGTCAATTTACAAAAAGCTACGATATGGAGTATTAAAAATTAGATTTCTAATAGTTTTAGTCAAGAATCCAATGATTACTACATTCACTACAACAAAAATCCACTTAAATACTTAAACAATATAAAATTGCCTTAGGCCAAATGTGAGAATTCAAGCCTCATATCCCTAAATATCCTTTCTTTTGAGTGCCTCTTCCGTCCTTAGTCACCTAGGGTCTCTCCCATGCTCCAATTGTGTTTTAAGTTCAGTTATCTAATATTATAAACCTACATTCCACGAAATTGGACTTGGGCCCAAGCTAAGCACAAAGCCAATGAGCCCAAATGACCTTTTAAATTATCTAAAACTCTTCCCAAGTTACGTACCAACCTAATGGGCTTAAACTCCAAAATATTAAGTCAAAATGGGAATTTGAAACATCCCAAAAGTCACAACGAGATATGGAAATTTTATTAAAGTAATTGTCTCATTAACTTAAGTTATAAAACGTCGCTACAGATACTTATCCTACGATCAACCCAACTCTACGACATCAAAATGACCTAAGACCGGTAAAAGCAGTTAAAGAGTGAATGTTACAACAAGTATATAAGGGGAGAGAATTTAAATGATGTAAGGACACAATTATAATAATAATAATAATGCATTCTCCTCAAGCGTTAAGTAGCTTTTAAATTATTTAAGTTACCCAACCCAAATAACTAAAATGAATGAGTCCCATATGATATATGTATATCTCATAATTAAGTATTATTTCCTTCCATGTGCTTAAATTCATCTCTTAGTTTAAGAATCGCACACACTACTCACTACATGATTTGGGCCATGCTGTCACGGTAATTGACCGTGACAAAAAAATTGGCATGGTCAATGACCATGACAAGTCAAGGAGAGATCGTGACAACACCCCCTTATCACGATCCTTTATACACTATGTAATCAATAAAAATATTGAGGTGACCAAAACTTGTTAAGTTCATGGATTGTGACAAGACATTGGTATTATCACAGGCCTGTCATGGTAATTGATTGTAAAAAGACAAACCTAGTCGTGTGTTATGCACATGACTATAGGCAGCGATGAAATGTATGACAAGTTGTCTGCATGGGAAAAAAGTAAGGCCGTGCAAATGACCCTTATTTTTCCACAGTTTTATCACAATCAATGACAGTGATAACTTCATTTTTTCATGCTTAAAAATCATGAAAAAACTGTAGAAAATAAAAATAAAATTGTTAGGCAGTAGCTACTTCCATGCAATAAACATGTTTAAAAAAAGTCCTATTTTTGTTCAAACCAACATCAACTCAATCAACAATATAATTCGACATAGCACTAAAATCAAAAATAAAATACACCAACATAATATATGAAACCAAATTAATGTTTTACATTAATATATCACAAGTTAATTTACATCAACCAACTTTTATCAATTGTAACATACTATGAAAACTTAATAAGGCTTGAGGAGAAAAGTTTCCCAAATGATGTACGCCTTTAACGTGTCGTCAATATGCTTAACACCAACTTGCTCGTCCAAACACAATACACCGTCCTCTTTCCCCACCATAATCTCAGTGACCTGGACCCGAGAATCAAAATATTATACTAGTCCATTATGCACCATGGTACTTGGAAAGATTGTCTTGTCCTTCACTCATTTGGTAATTCATACACCTCCAAACTAGTCAAAAAAATATATATACTTTTTCCCTAGCCGGCTCAAATGGATTCGATATAATTGGGTTAGGGGTAGAGTACATGTCATACTTGGATGATGAGTCAGTCGAATTCGGTGAACGGGATGGAGTAGTGGTACCCTCCCCAACCTTCCCCTTCTCCTTTCCCATTCCTTTATTTTTTGCATTTGCCTTCCCTTTCCCTTTATCAGTGACTATGCATTTAACCCATTCGAACATGTGTCTCATCATTTGTTGGAGACATTCAGATCGTGTCATATTTGTACATCTCAAACTTAGAGGACAACCCATTGTTATTATAGACAACACCCATCAACTTTGATTTTTATATCTAAGAGCTAACACCCCGAGTACGTCCTTTTATATACGGGCCCAACACGTGGCTCAATGCATCCATAGTCAGAGATTCCTTCTCGACATCACTTTAGTTTATGTGCACTGCCTTTAGCCTCTCCTGAAATGATATAAAAATGCGTATTAACTTTGAAAAAGAATATTAATAAATAGACCAAAATTGATCATATAATTTTAACAATAATTTACGATGTTTTTGACGACCTGCGGATTAGCATGCTCGCCCTTCTCCATCTGAATCTTTGTGTAGGAGTCAATCCTATGTGGCCTCCCCCCGGGCCACTCTCGAACTCTGTAAAATGTGACTACATTAAAGAAAAGTTTGTCTAAATTAAAGTAATTTACTTACAACTAAACAAAATATAATTTTATTCAATTTACTTACCATCCTATGATCCACCTCCGCATAAAATGTCTACCCGAAGTAGCTCATATCCACCTTCTTTGATCGGTTAATCCTCCATGAGCCATGGGAGGAAAATTGTCTCTCAAATACCTCATTATTCGTAAACATTTGCCAGTTAACCAACCCAATTTGCTACTGCTTCGGGACGGTGTACCGACATAGGCCTATCAATGGGTCGGATTTTATCCGAATCCAAATTCGATCTATTTAAATGGATATGGATCATGCCTAAAATCCGATTATCTGATTACCCATTTGTTAAATGGAGCGAATTTGGATTCATTTACTCCGATCAGTTAATAATCCGATCCGATTAATATATATATATATATATATATATATATATAATTTTAATTAAATATATATTGTATTTTATAATATTTAAAATATGTATTATAATAGTTATAATATTATATAAAAAAAATCTCCCCCATATAAAAGGAAAAAGACACACACACACATGGCTCCTAAGAGTTGAAAATTAAAATGTTGCAAATCAAGTAGTCAATAGTATATGTTTTGACATATCATTATTTATTTTTTTAATGAAAATTATTATAAAAATAAATAATAAATAATCTGTCGGATAATCGGATCGGATCCGAATCCATTTAACATAAATGGATATAGATTTGGATTTTCTTGATCTGGTCTGAATCTGATCCATTTATAGGCCTATACCTACACACAAGAACGGACTCTCAGGCCTTCTAGAAATAACGTCCAAGGAGTTGATAGCCTATTTAAGTTCACCAATGCTTTTTTCTCAGCCCATTAAGGGGAAAAGTGTATTTATAATTGGTTGTCTCAGAGTTGGCTATCAGCACGGAGATTATCTGGGATGACAATGGAACTCATAAGCCTATGTATTTTAATAAGAATGCATTATAAGGGGGAAGACGAGGGGCCTAAAAATGGAGAAACTTGCATATGCATTGATACATGCGTCGAGAAAAAAGAAGCCATATTTTCAAGCTCATACTATGGTAATTCTCACCGACACACCTCTCCGACAGGTCATTCATAAACCCGATATAATCAAGTACTTTAAGGGATTAGTTAGTTAAGTTGGATCAGTTTGATATCATCTATCAACCAAGAAGTACAATCAAGGGGTAAACTTTAGCAGATTTTGTAGAAGAGTTCACTTGGGAGTCGGCAGATGAGAGTGCAAAGGAAATGCAATTTGAAGACTCAGAATAAGCCAAAAACTCATAAACAAGAACAAACGAAAATATGAAAGTCGAAAGTGAAGTTGGTGTTCTAGGGCCAGATTTATTGCTAAAATATGGTATCCTCACTGAAGACCCATTCTTATCAGATATGCCTATTTGGAGTTTATTTATTAATGGCTCGTTCTGCGCAACTGGTAGTGGGGCTGAGCTAATTTTATTGGCCCCAGATGTGAATGATATTAAGTAGGCTCTAAGGTTAAACTCTAAAGTATCTATCAATGAGGTTGAGTATGAAGCCTTATCATAAGGACTTAAACTCGCAAAGGCACTAAGTGTCGGCTAACTCCTTGCCCACAACAATTCACAGTTGGAGGTGAACCAAATCTTGGGAATCTATGAGGCCAATGATGAAAATATGACCAAATATCTGCAAAGAACAAAGGCGATAATAGTGAGTTTCAAAGGGGTCATAATGAAGAGAATTCTAAGAAGTGAGAATGGAAGAGAAAACGCCCCTCTAAGGCTTACATTGGCCACAAGAGCGAAAATCTGCAGGACTGTTCCAGTCAAAATTCTCCAATGAGCTGAGCATCGAGTGAGAAGAATATAACACCACAGAATGCTTTAATTTGAACTTGGTACCATCTTGGATGGACCCAATCATTGAGTACTTAATGGATGGAAATCTCCCATAAAGTAAAGTCCAAACAAGAAATGTATGCTACCAAGTCGCCAAGTTCACTATCATAAGAGATGTATTGTACAAAAGAGGCTATCTTTTCCCAATCTTGAGGTGTGTGCACCCAAAAGAAGTAGTTTATGTGCTCAAAGATCTTCATGAGGGAATCTGCGTGACCCATATTGAAGGACGATCATTAGCAAAGAGAATTATCACTCAAGGCTACTATTGGTCGAACCTAGCCAATGACTCATCTGAGTATGTTCTCAAATGAGATAAGTGTCAGTGCTTTGCCAACATACCTCACCAAACCACCATTAATTTATCCTGTCTCGGCCCCAGTGCCCTTTGCATTGTGGGGAATAAATTTGGTTTTCCCACTTCCAAGAGCTTATGGGAACTTTTGTTTTATCATCATTGCAATTACTTATTTTTCAAAACGGGTAAAGGCAGAGGCCATGGTAAATATCCCTGAAGAGAAATATTTAGATTTATTTGAAGTAATATCATTTGCCGATATAGACTCGCAAATACTCTGATATCAGACAACGAAAAGAAATTCAAGAACAAATCCTTAGTTACCTACTGTGGTAGGGTTTCCATAAAGTAGTTCTTCATGGCACTAGGACGACCATAAGAAAATGGGCAGACCGAAGTGACAAATCGAATGATACTAGACGGGATAAAGAAAAAGTTATAAGATGCAATAGGAAAGGGGTTGACGAATTACACAACATACTATGGGCATATTGGACAAATAAAAGAATGCTAACAGGGGAGACACCTTTTATGCATGCGTATGGGTCAGAGTTCGTCATCCCAACCAAAAAAGGGCTACCAAGTCATAAAGCCCATACATACGATCTTGAACAAAACTTGGAAGAAATAAGACTTGATTTGGACCTCATTAAAGAGTGACGAGAAGATGCAATTATTTAGAAGGCGCCTACAAACAGAGAGCCAAAACGTTTTACAACAAAAGGGTCAAAGCTTCTTGATTCAACGTTGGTGCTATCGTACTTCAGAAGCTCTAGCAAAAAGATAACAAACTCCACACGAATTATCATGGACTATAAAGAATTACAAAAGAAATTGTCCCTGACATTTGTCGTTTGGAAAATCTAGAAGAAGATCCATTCACCAACCCATGGAATGTCGATTATCTAAAGAAATATTATCAGTGAGTAAATCTGAATGTAATAGCTTGGGAGCATTTTACTTAAATGTAATCTAATATAGTAGAGAGAAATTTGAATGAAATAAAGTATTATATCAAATTGTGCAATTATATTTCTGGTTATCGTACACATATGAAAATATCTCTTTCGGTGGTATGGGAGTGTTGAGAGTTTTATTTTAAGCATATCTCAATGTAAACCCTGAGAGATGGGAAAATTAAACATCATTATTGTTAGGGTGAGACTTAACATTATTATTTTAGGGTGAAAGTAAAATTAAAAACTCTCTTTTGACGATACGAGAGTGTTTAAAGTCTTGTCTCCAAAACATATCTCAATGTAAACCTTGAGAGGTGGGAAAATTAAATATCATTATTGTTATGGTGAGAATTAACATCATTATTTTATGGTTGAAGTAAAATAATAGTCTCTCTCTCGGTGGTAAAATAGTGTTTGGAGTCTTTTCTCCTTAGCATATCTCAATGTAAACCTTGAGAATGGGGAAAATCAAACATCCTTATTATTATGGTGACACCAAACATCATTATTTTATATTGAAAGTAATTAATAATCTCTCTCTCAGTGGCACATGAGTGTTTGGAGTCTCGTCTCCTAAGTATATCTCATTGTAAATTGTGAGAGTTGGAAAAATTAAACATCATTATTGTTATGGTGAGACTTAACATCATTATTTTATAGAGAACGTAAAATAATACTGTCTCTCAGTGGTATGAGACTGTTTGTAGTCTCGTCTCCTTAGCGTATCTTAATGAAAACCCTAAGAGGGTGGAAATTAAACATCACTATCTTTATGGTGAGACTTAACATCATTATTTTTTTGTGAACAAAAAATACAGACACTATAAAGTAAAGAAGAGTATATTAAGTGACAGTAAAAAACCCAAAAGAGGGGTGTCTAGAATTGAAGTAACATTATGAAAATCCCAAAATTGGACAAGAATAATGTTTACAATGATTGGGCGGGCATCAGATACCACAGGTGGTCGCCCAAAAAGAAAAATAATAACAAGTTAAGTCTCGTTTGCTAAGACACCAATAGTTGTGACTTCGGGGACGTTCGATTAGCTCGATCCTCATCCTCTGCGATTTGGGTCTTCTCATCCCCCACGGCCTCAGCCTCCACGACCCCTTCATTGTCAACCTCAACCAGAATCTTCTGCAGCGAAGCTATAGTTTCTAGATCAACTAAAGTCAAGGAGTTGAGGGTCTTGGCCACCTCAGGGAACTTCGAGACTAGGTCAGGAAATTTATTGATCACTCACCTACAAGTATCCTTAGAACCCCTCTCTAAGTACTAGACAACATAGCCTATAAACTCCTCGGACACCTTAAATTCTCGCACAGCTGACTCATAGCCCACCTCTAGACAATTATTCTCAGATTTGTCCCACTGTTTCAAGATATCCTTAAGCTCTGACACTTATTGTTTATGATTCTCCTTCAAGGTATCAAGAAGATCCTTATAACGATTACGGAGCTTTGCCATATCTTCTTTATGAGCGGCCTTCTGATCGTCTAACTACTTCTATATGTTGGCTAATTTTTCATCGACCTGCTCAGCTAACTTGACCTTGGGTTTAGACTCCACCACCCACCGATGAAAGTGCTAGAGAGTAATGATAGAATACAACAAAATTATACGAGAGGTAAAAGTCAGTGTGAAGTAAGAAAATATATGATAAGATAACACTTAATAAAAATATGAAGTGAAAGTTATTACCTGTGGCCCTGTGAGGTTGAAACTCGAAACGCTACTATTTCTCTGAAAATAAAAGAATTGGTTGCCGCAAGAAAAGATAACTAATGATATGACCTCCTCAGCCTTAGTTTGGCTCTGAAGAAGAGAGTCGGGATTCAGATCCATTTGAGCAAGACGTACGACAGTCGACACGTCATCAAAAATAGGGATAATGAGTGTAGGGATCATCTCGAAAGCTTTGAATTTTTTTACTGTCGAGAATCACTCGCAAACCTAGTTACCTCCTTTATTTTTTGAGAGACCTCAGTTGCATTAGGACTTGGAATCATAACCTTTTTCCTTGGGGTTGTTGACTGGCAGTCTTGCCCTACAGCTTAGCTAAGATGTTGTAAATCATAAGAGCTACCATCTCCTAGATATGGTTTGGAGTGTTCTTGACGATCTGTAAAATGAAAAATATCAACAATTATCAGTATTGGCTAAGAATAAACTACATAGTAATAAAAGAGAAAAAACTTCACAATAAGAAATCTTACGAAGAGACTCCAATAGGTCTTACCCCATCCTAAAAAATTAGAGGATATCAGACTTAATTAACTCCTTAAAGAGAATAATACCATCAAACCCCCTCAGTTGGTCAATTATCTTCCTATTACTTATACTCAGACTAGGATCTTGACTTGTCGTCGCTAAACTACCACAGACCCAAGATGAGGAAATACTAAGAATTTCATTCATGGTTGGAAGTCTGGTATACATGTAAGATCCTACAATCTAGTTTTCTAGTGACAAAATGATAGTAGCAAAGGTGGAACTTCATTGTGACAATCGAGTAGCATTCCCATAAGACATTCGGGGGTAAGTCCTCCTTATAGAAAAACCTGAACAGAATGTCCAACCACATGACAATCCTCCAACTGTTGGGGGCTAGTTGTGTGGGGGTGATTCCAATGCATGGACAAAGCCCCCAGATTACTGTCCAAAAAAAAAGGCAAAAGTTACCTTAAATATTTATTCATAGACGATAATATTGTCTTTAGTTTTTAGGTCATAAGCCCTATCGTCCTTAGTTGGCACCCTCATGTGTATGGATGGATTAATGCCACACGTGTTACTAGATGATAAGATCAGTCTCTTGGACATCACTTTTGTAAGACAAGGCAACACTTGTATCAACTTCAAAGACCTCATCCTCCTCTTCCTCCATAACAACAGGGGATTTTCCATGATGTTCTGGGCTTAAAAACTCGTCCTCAGTCTTGGTAGTCAAGGGTTGAGGCACTTTAGGGGGTGGAGTGATGTTATCTACCGTTTCATCATCAGATATGTCATTGATTTAGGGATCAGAATCCTCTTATTGATAAGATGAGGTACTAGGATGAAACCTATTACTTAATTTAATAAAGTCTGATGTCTCGGCCTATTACTTAATGAAGCCTATCACCCTCATGGCCTCATCAAAAGAATCAGAGGAACTAGAGTTTGCAGTATCATCATAAAGGTTCAAGCGCTCAGATGGGCTATAACCCTTAAAAGATAATGACACATTATTACTACTAATGTTAATAACACTTGGAAAATTAACTTTAGGTGTAGTATATTAGTGAGGAAAATTGGTCTGACACAAAGGAGGGGACACTACAGGTAGATATGTTAGAGTTAGAGGTGTTGGAGACCTCTCTCGATTAAAATTAGCATCAACCTCTTACCTCTCTTAGCAGATATGATGGCGAAGGCAATGTAATTCTACCTAAGTCTTCTGCAACCTTTGGTACAATAATGAAATTATAATTAAAAGGTTCCTAAGACTAGAAGGATCAAAGAAAAATTATTCATTCATAGGAAGAACACTTAAGAACATAAAACCCATAATCCGGCAACCTAAACTAGAAAAGTCACCAGAGAATGTCAAAATGACACCAAACCATTAGGTATGACAATTTAACCCGATCCGTAGGGTTCCCAACCTGACCCGACCCTAATGGGGAGGGTTAAAAACCCGAATAAAATAATAGGGGGTGGGTTTTAAAAAAAATCATTTATTAAGCTGGGCGGGTTCGTATTTTATGAAAATATACTTGCCCCGTCCCGCCCTGTATAGAATTTAAATTTACTTACATACCCCTTTTATATTAAACCAATAGCACTCCAACCTCGTGTGTGTATATATATGTATGTATGTATATATATATATATATATATATAACTTATTAGACCCAATTTCATTACCCTAAAAAACTCATGCCTCCTGTTCTCTAAAACACTCTCACTCCACATCTCGCTAGATCGCATCTGATAGCTCCACCGGCTGTTGTCTCGCAAGTGCTGGAGTTCCACCGACTATCATCTGAAAACATTTAACAGCAGCATTTGGAGTTCCATCGATTGTCTTATACACCGGAAGTCACATCAGCATTTGGAGAACGCGAATAGCAGGTATAAATCCCCTAATATTTTAGCAATTTGTTCATTCGTTGATTAGTTCTTAATATAAATCACCCGTTGCTGTCATCTTTGGTTCATTGGTTCACGATGCTTGGATCAACATAAAAAACGAACCCGGTAGCCATTGTCCTCCTTTAACTACTAAGGGGTAAAAATGAAGAAGTGCCAAATAAGCATACACAAAACTAAAACAAAAGCCTAGAAACTATTCATCTGCATAAAAAACAAATAGTATAAAACATTGGTTTTTTTTATGGTTCATCGATTTTTTTAATTTTCTTATTGTTGGTTCATTGATTCTTCTCATAACAGTATAAAACATTGGTTTTCATTATCTATTTGCTGTGGATTTTTGTTATAGTAGTGGGTTTATTGGTATAATATAATTCATTGGCATATCTATTTATTTTTTTATATTTTTTGTAGATATTTCTTTTACCATGGATTCGAGTCCTACAATTTGTGATAAGAAGTTTGATCCTATGGAATTTTAATGAAGAGGTAATGCAAGTAAAAAATCTATTATGAAACATTTTGTTTTAAATTCAAGTTTTAATTGTCTTTATAATTTCTTACATTTGTAAATTTGTTTTAAAAATTAGTTTTTTTCCATGCTTTTTGTTGTTGATGATGATCATCATGATGATAAGGAGATGCAAAATGATGATAGTTAGCTATTTGAGACTTTTGTGTAATGGTTGATGTCGTTTGAAACTTATTTTGTAATAGTTGATGTTGTTTGAAACATAGAAGTTTGACATTTTAAATTGTGTTATTTGAGACATTTAATTTGATATTGAATTTTTAGACTTAGGAATTGATGTTGAGGAATTGGTATTCAGAAATACATTTTATTTGCTTATAAAGTCACTATTTTATTTATTATATAATAAGATCAGTTTAAAAAAAATTATTTTCGGGTTTTAACCCACGGGGCGGGGAGGGGCGGGCGCGGGTCTAAGGACGTTATACTTAAACGGGTTCAGGGATTAAAATATTAATCCGTCGCGAGTCACGGGGCGGGTTAATATTTTTTTTACGAGGTGGGTTTGGATTTCGACAAACCCGCCCCATATCCGACCCGTTACGATCCCTACAAACCATGCTTAAAAAAACCTAGTTCTCAAGAAAAAATCTAAAATACCACCTCCCAAACCTAACACTCCTAAAATTAACACCACTACAAAAGGAGGTGTAAATAGAGAAATATAGCCAAAAAATTAAGAAATAGAGAAATGATGTAAACAACAATAAAAAATTTGAAGAGATGTCTAGAAGTACCCAGAAAAGAAAGGTGATATCCGAAAAATGAATGAACACCATAAAAGATGACCGGAGAGATGTTAAAAGGACAAAATCCTAAAGAGAGAAAAATAATTAGTTTTGCTCTAGTTTGAAGTGTTGAGAAGTGGAAAAATGAGATATCCTACCTAAACCAAACCATCTTCAATCTCTAATATGGGTAATGATTAAGCATGAGAACCAAGGCATGGCATGATGCGAAGGCTGTGTGGTTGGGCCAAACGCGCCTTCGAAATTGCATGAAATCTCTTCAAGTTACACAGCCTCTGACGTAACCAAGGGTTGATCAACAACTGGCCACTATCTCATAATGGGATATGATCCGAGAGAATACAGAGGCAACATGACCATTGTATCGAACGACCTGATCATTCTGCCTCCAACGTACGACTGGAAACTAATAGACAACTTGGAAATCAAAGTCGTGATCCGTAAATAACACATCAGGATGAGACGAGACACTGAGAAACGCCATCTTGGAGATGTTTGGAACCAATTTTAAACCACACCCCTACTGACGCCAAAGGTTAAGGTCTAAAGGGGTAATTGATATACATAAGTGTAAGACCCTGACTTTTATTTTTATTTTAATTGAATTATTTTCGTGTCAAAATACATTTTACGAACTATTAATAAATTTCACGACATTTAAGACCTGCACATATTGTTTGTAACATGAAAATAGGGTAAACCCATTTCGTTTCTCGCTTGAAATAGAATAATTTTCATATAAAACGGAGAGTAGAACGAGTTTAAAACATATTATTTTTAATTATATAAATTATAGTGGGTATAAATTAGCGTAATCCAAAAGTAATGTCAATGTGAAAAAAATATAGAAACATGTCCTACGAGCTTCAATACTAATTTATAGTTGGATGAAATTTCAAAAATTATAAAAATTATACCCGAAATTTTTTATAATTGAGTACCAACGACACTCGATTATGTAAATATCCAACTAACTCTGTACTGATTGTGATTAGGAATACTATAAATAGAAGCTAGTACCTACAGAAAAAAAATTACACCTATTCTCATTTGAAATAAATTGGTTTATTCTCTCTCTATCTCTCAGAGAAAATTTAAGAGCTGAAACTATGCTCTTTCATTTAAACAACCAAATTGCTAAAGATCTGATTGTTTATATTTCAAAAACCCATGAAGAACAAATCTCCAACCCTTATTCAAAATCCCACAAAACCCACAAAGAAACCGCTGCCAAACCCTTGTCAACCTCTCCCTCAACCGGAGCTCCATTCTCCGACCAAAGAAATATCCAGACTTCCCTTTTTTCTTCCCGAACCGCCGCCGACCTCTCCCTTTTTCCTCCTCTACACTCTGAAATGGTTTTATTCTTCCCATCTTCTATTTCTTTTTTCTCATTTGGTGCCATGAAAGAATCTTAGAGCTTTTTTGTGTGTGTTTCTCTCTCTCTCTCTCTCTCTCTATATATATATATATATATATATATATATATATATATATATATATATATATATATATATATATATATATATATATGTGTGTGTGTGTGTGTGTGTGTGTGTGGTTGAACTAGTCGACCACCACCCCTGCCATGGTGGTGGTTGTCAATAGGAAACCCTAAAACAGGGGTTACGAGTTGATTCCAATTCCAATTCCAATTCCAATTCTTTTTTGTTTTTAATTTTTCTTATATATATTCTCAAATACCTACAATCACAAACTATTTCAACACAATTCATTAGATTGTTGTCTTTTTGTCAAATTCGTCACGACTCAGTTCTGTCTCAGTTTGATTTTTGGGATTATTGCAAATTGGGTATTTGTATTAGGAAAAATATATTGGAAATTTTATTTTGAGTCCCTATTTATACTCGGTTACATATAATTTTTCACAAACTCATATCCCCGAATACTTATAAGTAATCGTATCTTTTTTTATAAAAATGCGTATTTAACTCAAGTGTCAATTTTTAATTAAAAATATATTTTAACGAGTTACGATACCAAATAACTCGAAGTTATGTTGTCGTTATAACCCGAGACTATATTATGATTCATATTGTGAGTATGAAGGTGTTAGCTGCTTAATTTGTTGTGTTGGTTAATTTTGGAAGTGGCATGATGACTGGATTGAGAATTTTTAACTTTTTTCTAAAATTATTTTGTGTCACAAACAATATATTATCATATTAATATATTCGAGCAATGTAAATGAAAATCATAAACATCAACTTTTGACTTATTTTATCAGCCACATGCTTAAACAAGATTAAAACTTGATTTGGATGATAAAACTTTAGTGAATATTGGAACATAGAATTTTAAGTGTGCTAAAATAATTGTTTGGTGGGTCTCCCTTTTGGTATGCAATATGCACTCTCAGTTGGTGTAGTCGAGCATTACCATTTGCCATCGGATTTAGTTATTGTATTTGTTAAACACGTTGTTGGCACATATTATTGACCGTTGTTTCGTCAGCGAGTGGATTCTCACCACTCGACCTTATGGAGGTCTTTTTCTGCCAAACATATATGTCCAAAATTAACCACGGAACGTGTTGTGGAATTTACAGTATTTTCATCCTACCACATCTAAGGATCCTCATAAAGTTTTTTCAACATCATATTCATCTATTGAAATTAATTGAGGAGTTAACACATGAAAAATGCACATAACGAGATTTTTAATAAAGGTGATAAATGTAACTCCATAAAATTCAACTCATTCCAAGATGCGTGTGCACCACAAAAATTTATTTTTCAAAGCAAAATTTTTTATGAGTGTGACCCGGATGTGCATGTAGAAATTATGGGGCCAAAGAATCTATTGGTGTTTGTACAACTGAGGATAATTTTGATAAATTATAGTTGGTGTTCGTTTCGCCAAAAGTAATTAATACAAAATATTTGTGTTGTTGTGATCACATTATTTTGTCAAAACTTAATATCAATTTATTGATCATTAAAAATTTCGTAGTATCACGAGGGTAACTTTAATATATATATATATATATATAGGGAGAGGTTCACAAGTGAACCTAAAAGATGAACTTTTTAATGAACCTTAACAAAATAACGCCTAACAACTCATTAATTTTAATTTCTATGTTGTAATTGGTCCGCGCCAGAGGAAACTAACACGCGTGTCGATCGATCCCCAACTCCCTCACCCCACCCCCACCCCAACCACCACCATCACCATGGCATCCCTTATAGCAGCCCTTATGGAAGCCGGACTGCCATGGGGGTAGGGGCGCGGGGGGAGGAGGGGGATCAATCGACACACGTGTCCGTTGTCGCTGGTGCAGACCAATTACAACATGGGAATTAAAATTAATTAATTGTTAAGTAATTTTTGTTATGGTTCATTAAAAAGTTCATCTTTTAGGTTCACTTGTGAACCTCTCCCTATATATATATATATATATATATATATATATATATATATATATATATATATATATAAGTGTAGATGAATTCAGGACGTGTGTTGGTGATGTGAGAAACGAATGCCAGGATTAATTGCATAGTCTTCCACATTTTCTTTAGCCATAAATATAATATAAGAGTGTAGGTTATGTATCATGAATCTTCATAATACACTGTACTTTTATTATTAATTAATTTTCGTGTGCCTTATATTATTGATTTAATTGAGAAAAATAAATTGGATTTTGGTATATATTAATTAGCGAGATAAATTATTAATATTTATTATAATTATTATTTACTTTTGTGTGATAAGTAAATAGTCATGTAATTTATTATATGTCGCGTATGGGTGATAGCTATGGTTCAATTGGTCACAGGTTGATGGGGCATTACATCGACGAATCAATATAATTTATGGGAAACATGCAGGGTACACATGTGTCGGACCCGGTGTGACACCCCGCCTAATTAAATACCGGGCGATCACTCCTTTATTAAATTAAAATCAAGGTGAACAGTTGGTTCATTCTTAGCATCACTATCGTTAAAATACTTTTCCAATTGAAACACCCTAAATAATTAAGCTAAGTGTCAAAACCATTTTCATACATACTTTCCAAATTTTATTTAAAGAAAAATCATTTATTTTATTAACAACATTCAATAAGTAAGAATCACACCACATTAAATTCTACAACATAGTCCAATTAATTTAATACATTCGTCAATCGAATGTCAACATACGAAATCTAAAGTCACACATCCAAACTGAATAAATCCCATAGTAACAATACTGGAAATAAATGAAATACAAATGTCCAATAACAACGGAATAATGGAAAGAGCTACACATGCCCAACTAGATGAAAATACTAAGAGTGGATCCGAATGAACGAAGTCGTCTAAACAACAGGCCTGCAACTCCCACCTAAGCTGCAGCATGTTCCTTCCAAAGGATCCTAAGTAAGACGCCCCTGTGGCTGGGCACCTGTAATACATACATATATATACAAGAGAGAGAGAGAGAGAGAGAGAGAGAAACGGGTCAGAGCCCGAAAGTGTGTTTGATTTAAAATACGTTTAGCAAGTATTTAAATTGATACAGGCCAATGCAACAACATATTAGTGCGACACTCTCTTGAGAAATTCTCACCTCTCTTCTAATGTGCACACCTATCGCACTAACCTTCCCAACGGTTTGTCTTATCATTTATCGCACTAATCTTCCCAATGATTTAACTTATCTTATATTACTCGTAAGATTCAAATTTTACGATTCAATTGTTTGAAAAGAATATTTCAATGAGTAACCAAAGTTCTCATTTTGACTTTATTAATCAATAAAGCTTTCCCATTTCATATTATACTTTCTCAAAACAAGTATTTACAATTTGAGTCATCAACCATGTCCTACATATCAAATCACAGTAGGCCGTTCCAGATTTCATAATTTCATATATATATATATATATATTAACTACTTGAAAATATATATATCAAAACAGCACCCCACATAATAACTATGGTGCGGGCATACTCTACTATCCAAACCCCATATCACTCACATTAAGGGGAATACAAATTCGGAATCACTCTCGAATTGTATTAACACATACTCAAACAATATTGAGACGAAGAATAGATTCCAAGTCCCTTAGGACCGTCTGAACTATCATTGCGATAGCCTGTACCAAGGATATCTATACACAAACAAAATGAGGCGAAGCATAGATTCCAAGTCTCTAAGAGGAAAGCACATACCCGCATCTCTTAGGACCGTCTGAACTATCATTCCGATAGCTTGTACCAAGGATATCTATCTTCTAGGGTACAAGTCAATATCCCCCATAAAGGTCCCATCGAGATAAGACTGTCCCAGCGTGGAAACCTCAGGGATAGCAAGTAGCGTGGGCATGATTTTCACACATAGATATTATATGCATACACAATCATATAATTATACTAATATTACCATATCAAAAATGGGTAAATTCTCAATTCCCATATTTACGTCATTCGCATTTATTTCACATTATATAGTTATCACGTATAGCCATTCACATCTTACTTTAATTTGAGGAACTTTTCCACTTAATATATAACGCTTCATGGATTCTATCCTCCCAATTATAAAATTCAGTAGGTATACACATTTGTCCCAAAGTAACTCTCTTACGTGTCTCTCTCTTTAAATCATAAATTTACCGACCCTTATGTAATTCTTTCAAAATACAATCTTTGCCCGACATCAAGGGTCCCAAAATCTATTCTCATGTCCTACTGGTCTTCCCTATCTCCCAAAACCTTTTATTAAGGATGCCCAAGAATTATCTCACAATAAATTGAATTTAACTCATTTAAAAAGAGAAATAGGAGTCTGCCAGGAGGGGTCGATCGATCGAGGTTTGGGGCTCGATCGATCGATCAAACAGGTCTGCGAAAACTGCAGAATTGCAGTTACGGGTTTCCTCTACTAACATCAACAAATTCCATCTTTTCTAATCCCAATCATCTCATAATTGATACTACTAACCCTATATCATCATAATAGGTATTTTCAACCTAAAGCATGTGGATTTCTGTCATTTAATCATGGATTAACAGCCCCAATTTCATACAAAATCTCAAGAACGCTAAAATTCTCTTAAACATGGTTCTAACAATTATTTCCAGAATTCTCTTCTTATACACATCATAATTTCGTGGTTTAAATTCCTCTACATGGCAAGGGTTTCCAGAATTATCAATTAGACCAATACTACATGGATTTTCCTATCATAAATCGGGTTTTCTTCCATTAAAACTCATCTTAATTACTCCTAAACTAATATGAAAGATGCATCAACGAAATAAGAAAGATAAACACTTGCCTAGGATTTTCAGAGGTCTGGTTTGGTGCCGAATTCGGTATGGTTTCGTTCCCCGTCACGCGATCTACGCAGTAGTGGTGGCGGCGGTGCAAACCGTTGAGTTTTGGGCCTTGAATTTGCCTTGAGAGCTCTCTCCTTCCTCTCCTATGGACGTCACTTGTGTTTAGAGTTTCTAACCCTAGAAGGTAACCTAGGTATCTGATATAACTCTTCTAATTTTCGTGGGTTTAATTACCCAAAAATGTAAAATGACCAAAATGCCCTCCCGGGGTACTAATTAGGCCTAAAAACGCCCCAAGACCCAAATTAAACCCCCGGGTACACTTTTCTGACTATCTCGACCCTTCCGGACGCGTTGGCACACTCAAAATGACCATATCAACAACTTATAAAATATTCACTTTTATTTATCAATAATTAGTCCCGACGCGACATGGGCGCGTCCCGACTCAAATTTCCCAAAATTGTCATTTTATTCACTCGTGACATTCAATATAATAAATATCATATATTAATTTGCTTAATAGTAATATTCAACAAATTTCCCATAATTACTAACTCTCGTCACGTTAATAATTATAACATAATTAATTTTCGGATTTATTAAATAATTAACTCACATTAAATTTAATAAATCCCCAAATTAATATAGCATAAAAATACGGGGTATTACATACTTCCCCCCTAATAACGGAATTTCGTCCCGAAATTCAGAAAATAAGGCATACCTGGTAAGAACAAATCTGGATATCTCTCGTCAGTACGCAAACTATCTACATAGTACGACGCTCAATCATTATAGCTTTTTCCTCACAGCAACATTGTTTTACATTCTCATTGGAGACACTTCCCATTGTGCTCCCAACTGACAACATTTGAATAGGTTACGTCTATACGTTATAAATTCCATTATCTCACTATCATTAGGAGGCCGCACCTCACTACATGACAACTACTCGGATTTATTCATACACAAAATTCTCATTCTGAGAAGATCATACGAACATCTGACCACTCCTGACTGCCTAAAACAGTCGTGGAATTCCACCATAGATATCGGTTATTTTCTCGACCGATCAAAAATTTTGATTATCTACTCTCCTCTAAACATACGTAAGGAGAATAGTCTAGGTTCTTCCATAGCAAAACCTTAATAAGTACCTCGTACGCGACAAACAGGTACGAGTGTTTCTACAGAGCATGCTTGAAATCATCATACCAAGATTCCACAATTTCTTTCACGAGGCTCCACTAATCTTTAATCACCATGCGCTTATTCCTTGGCTAAGGGTCATACATCCTACTCGAAACGAAATCTTATCTCCGCCGGTTCCTGAAATCCCATATCAAAGGTTGGATTTACCAATCTCATCCTGATTCAGAAATTTATACTGCGCCGGACCATGCCCTGGCGCGGTCCTTCCTTTCAAAGGAAGTCTGGGGCATACTAGTTAATATTGTAAGCCAGCCCAAAGGAATATAAATCACTTCCTTCTCGGCGACTTAATTCACATGTTCGGGATAAACCCTTGATCTTGTTTTGAGGATGGCAACCCATCCAAGAACTTTACCGACTTTACCAACCTTTTCCAATTTCAGGAATTTTTTATACACACAAAATTCTTTGGTTGATTCTCCTCTTTCAACCAACCTTACCTATGGGCGGTGCATGTAGAGACTATCACTACGTCCCGCTAAACATCAATTTTCCCTTGAAATGTCTCACATTAAGTGACACGTAATACTCCCCTTCCTTCCTTGGAGTATGCCGAAAGTTCCGACCCGTGCTCTTCTCGCCACGAAGCGCACTTCTGGATCTCGTATACTATACTAACATCATTACTCTTTGTATGCGCAAGTCTCTCTCACACTTGACTAATAACAACTCCACTCCGGGTGTGCTTCATAACAATTAAATTCTACTCTATTCAATGAATACCAATTCTTGAATGGCTTCCCACAGCCTTCCAATCAAGTTAGGGAGTGCTATTCTAATTGCACACTTATGTATGGATTATCGCCCCTCATGTGACGTTTAATCCACTCTACCACTTCCACTTCGTTATACTAGTCCCACAAACATATATTTCACACGTCTGTTACCACGTCCCTTCGACTCGGACTATTTTAACTTTAGTTAACCAAGATGCCCACATTTTTGCAACACTCCCACCGCCCTGGGAGAGCGAACGGCGTGCTACTCATCTGTAGGACTAACTAAATTCAACGGAATAGAAGGAATAGGGCATTCAAATTCCATGACAATAAAAGAGGAATAATAATTCTCAACCTTCCTCAGATAAGTACAACAATTTTCCCAGATAGGTACAACAACCAAAATAAATCACTAACGCTCTATTCATTAAAACGATTACAGGTTATCTCTTTTGTATAATATAAAGTTCTTCCCAGATAATCCATGCTAAAAATCATTCCAACTCTTTATCATCGTTCCACCCCTCAACTTGTGGGGATAACTATCAATGCTTTCCTACCACAAAAATCGGGCTCCAATGACCTTAAAACAAAACTCAACTTCCAACTTACATATATGATTACTTGATCCCATTTCGACCAGGGTAACGAACTCATGGAATAGTGACCAAACTTCTCCCTATTTCCAACCTTACGCTCAGTTTCATGCGTGGGATGTCTCGCAAAGCGAAATCCAAACAAGGAACCCCCCGATACACTACTACCTAGCATTGTCGGTTATCGAAATCCGTTAGGTCCTCTGTCCATAGTATATACCCCTTTATTCCGTCCCTTGACAAAAAAGTTACAATTTCTCCCGTAATTATGCTTAACAAAGAACGTTTCACCAATTTCACTATCGTCCCGTATTGGTTGATGGTAATAGCATTCTATAAACCTCTGATACATATGATCGGAATTCTCGAAATTCCCCTTCCCTAATAATAGGGGTATAACTATTAACTCCCACATCTCTAAAGGATAAATATAACAATGCACTCTTCCTATCACTAAGTCCGGAGTGCCAAACATAATACCGTGTCAAATCTTTTCGCTCAACGGTAAGTCCCGATACATACCGAATCATACTGATAAAGTCTATACCTACATTGGCATCGAATATCTCGAGCCCACTATATCCTCCGAAGTCTCTTGGATAGATAATATAAGTGCAAGTCCAACCTTCTTACAGGTAAAGCCTCGCCAAAGCAAACATAAAACATGTTGCACCAATGCAACTACTCCGATAGCCTTGCAATAAATGCCCACTATCATACTACCCATTTTTATAACATTTTAACAAAGATAATATCATACTCGTGTATCGCATCACTACAACGAGTAACCTTAATAAAGTATGAAACACTTGTTAATATACTCATTCATCCTCCGCGGATAGTACTAAAGAAAAATCCCGCTACATTAGGAAATTTTTTTTCACATAATAGTAACATTCATAATTATATGCATTAAGCTCATCTCACATGCTAATTTAGCGATGAACAAAATATGGTGACTCGCTCGTGTCACATAAACACGTCGCATCCTCTAAGGGTACAACTTATACTTCCATCCTGGCAATCGTCTTGACTGCACAAATGGTTTTCGAACGTAACACGTCTGCCGAAACCAAAACAAAAATTATTTTTAATCGTCGTCCTTTACTAGGCACCGTATTCTTGTCCCTTTTTATCACTTTGGAACATATTATCGCAAGCAATTTCACTCAGCACCAAATTACCTCAATACATAATCCACTTATCACCTGTCCTACTAACCCGGTTAGGATTGTCCTTCTCTCGGACTTAGTAGACTCGATTCCTGTTAGCCATCCCGGTTGTTCCCTTAGCTTTTTAGGCCATAAAGATCATTTTACTATCTATAATAGTACTTACTGAATTTACCATCACTTGGTAAGAATTTAACTATCTGAAGCATTTAAATGGTTTTCCTGATGTGTATCCACATCCTTTTTGTGGTGCTATACCACCATCGTTGCATTCAGTCTCATTCTCGACTAAATCCTTCGATTTCTTTAACTTCCCCCACAAAGAAGTGTTATCATCTATTTTGACAAAATATGACAATGTCAACTTCTGAATCGGTCGTCCATCAGAATTTCCTCCTCGAGTATTATCAACTATTATTACAAGTTGGTCTCCCACTTGGAGTCGTTTCCTCCACTAGTATCTACCTCTTTCGATACAAAATTTGCTAACGATTAGGATTCATATCCACACTTGGACTTCTGTCATGCCCTCCTCCGATGAGTTCAGAACCACGTTTGCTTCTAATCCTGAACAGTTAAGGAAGGAACATACGGTCATCACTGTACCTAAGGTTCTCCTATAGGCATAGCATTCCATTTACAAAATTGATGGTTGACTCCAACCATTATAACTTCGTCTCGAAAGCCAAGAAAATTTTCTCTAAATTTTCACTTTCAGTTTGCCACACTCCGTCCTATCTTTACGCCTTTGGACACTTTACCTCCTTTGGTAAACACATACAATTTTTCACGTTTCTAAAATTTTCCACTGACAATATCTACATGTTTTTGTAATACGTTGGGTAAGTTTACCATCGCACCTCATTTGACTATAACATCATTTGAAAATCATTGCTGCACCTTAGTCGCCTTTCTAGTCGTGGCTTCTCGTGCCATAATGGAAGTGACCTCGACTACGGTCATCATCCTCGGATATATTTCATAATCTCAACTGAGCCCTGCCTCCTGATGTACGCTTAACGGTCCTCTTCTGACATCCGTCATCGCTCGGTATACGCACACATCCGAACGAAATTAGAATATACTAATGTATACACATTATAGTAGGAGAACGAAATCTCGACATAGGAATCGACAATCCTAAACATAGGGATCTATAACAAAAAAAGTAACACTGAAAGCATAATAAGCTGTACAGATCCTAAGGACACTAGAACCTGATGCTCTGATACCACCTGTGACACCCCGCCTAATTAAATACCGGGCGATCACTCCTTTATTAAATTAAAATCAAGGTGAACAGTTGGTTCATTCTTAGCATCACTGTCGTTAAAATACTTTTCCAATTGAAACACCCTAAATAATTAAGCTAAGTGTCAAAACCATTTTCATACATACTTTCCAAATTTTATTTAAAGAAAAATCATTTATTTTATTAACAACATTCAATAAGTAAGAATCACAGCACATTAAATTCTACAACATAGTCCAATTAATTTAATACATTCGTCAATCGAATGTCAACATACGAAATCTAAAGTCACCCATCCAAACTGAATAAATCCCATAGCAACAATACTGGAAATAAATGAAATACGAATGTCCAATAACAATGGAATAATGGAAAGAGCTACACATGACCAACTAGATGAAAGTACTAAGAGTGGATCCGAATGAACGAAGTCGTATAAACAACAGGCCTGCAACTCCCACCTAAGTTGCAGCACGTTCCTTCCAAAGGATCCTAAGTAAGACGCCCTTGTGGCTGGGCACCTGCAATACATACATATATATACAAGAGAGAGAGAGAGAGAGAAAAACGGGTCAGAGCCCGAAAGTGTGTTTGATTTAAAATACGTTTAGCAAGTATTTAAATTGATACAGGCCAATGCAACAACATATTAGCACCTATCGCACTAACCTTCCCAACGGTTTGTCTTATCATTTATCGCACTAATCTTCCCAATGATTTAACTTATCTTATATTACTCATAAGATTCAAATTTTACGATTCAATTGTTTGAAAATAATATTTCAATCAGTAACCAAAGTTCTCATTTTGACTTTATTAATCAATAAAGCTTTCCAATTTCATATTATACTTTCTCAAAACAAGTATTTACAATTTGAGTCATCAACCATGTCCTACATATCAAATCACAGTAGGAAGTTCCAGATTTCATAATTTCATATATATATATTAACTACTCGAAAATATATATACCAAAACAGCACCCCACATAATAACTATGGTGCGGGCATACTCTACTATCCAAACCCCATATCACTCACATTAAGGGGAATACAAATTCGGAATCACTCTCGAACTGTATTAACACATACTCAAACAATATTGAGACGGAGTATAGATTCCAAGTCCCTTAGGACCGTCTGAACTATCACTGCGATAGCCTGTACCAAGGATATCTATACACAAACAAAATGAGGCCAAGCATAGATTCCAAGTCTCTAAGAGGAAAGCACATACCCGCATCTCTTAGGACCGTCTGAACTATCATTCCAATAGCCTGTACCAAGGATATCTATCTTCTAGGGTACAAGTCAATATCCCCCATAAAGGTCCCATCGAGATAAAACTGTCCCAGCGCGGAAACCTCAGGGATAGCAAGTAGCGTGGGCATGATTTTCACACATAGATAGTATATGCATACACAATCATATAACTATACTAATATTACCATATCAAAAATGGGTAAATTCTCAATTCCCATAATTACGTCATTCGCATTTATTTCACATTATATAGTTATCACGTATAGCCATTCACATCTTACTTTAATTTGAGTAACTTTTCCACTTAATATATAACGCTTCATGGATTCTATCCTCCCAATTATAAAATTCAGTAGGTATACACATTTGTCCCAAAGTAACTCTCTTACGTGTCTCTCTCTTTAAATCATAAATTTACCGACCCTTATGTAATTCTCCCAAAATACAATCTTTGCCCGACATCAAGGGTCCCAAAATCAATTCTCATGTCCTACTGGTCTTCCCTATCTCCCAAAACCTTTTATTAAGGATGCCCAAGAATTATCTCACAATAAATTTAATTTAACTCATTTAAAAAGGGAAATAGGAGTCTGCCAGGAGGGGTCGATCGATCGAGGTTTGGGGCTCGATCGATCGAACCTTCGATCGATCGAAGCTCTGGGCTCGATCGATCGATCAAACAGGTCTGCGAAAACTGCAGAATTGCAGTTACAGGTTTCCTCTACTAACATCAACAAATTCCATATTTTCTAATCCCAATCATCCCAGAATTGATACTACTAACCCTATATCTTCATAATAGGTATTTTCAACGTAAAGCATGTGAGTTTCTGTCATTTAATCATGGATTAACAACCCCAATTTCATACAAAATCTCAAGAACCCTAAAATTCTCTTAAACATGGTTCTAACAATTATTTCCAGAATTCTCTTCTTATACACATCATAATTTCGTGGTTTAAATTCCTCTACATGGCAAGGGTTTCCAGAATTATCAATTAGACCAATACTACATGGATTTTCCTATCATAAATCGGGTTTTCTTCCATTAAAACTCATCTTAATTACTCCTAAACTAATATGAAAGATGCATCAACGAAATAAGCAAGATAAACACTTGCCTGGGATTTTCATAGGTCTGGTTTGGTGCCGAATTCGGTATGGTTGCGTTCCCCGTCTCGCGATCTACGCGTTGGTGGTGGCGGCGGTGCAAACCGTTGAGTTTTGGGCCTTGAATTTGCCTTGAGAGCTCTCTCCTTCCTCTCCTATGGCCGTCACTTGTGTTTAGAGTTTCTAACCCTAGAAGGTAACCTAGGTATCTGATATAACTCTTCTAATTTTCGTGGGTTTAATTACCCAAAAATGTAAAATGACCAAAATGCCCTCCCGGGGTACTAATTAGGCCTAAAAACGCCCCGAGACCCAAACTAAACCCCCGGGTACACTTTTCTGACTATCTCGACCCTTTCGGACGCGTTGGCGCACTCAAAACGACCATATGAACAACTTATAAAATATTCACTTTTATTTATCAATAATTAGTCCCGACGCGACACGGGCGCGTCCCGACTCAAATTTCTCAAAATTGTCATTTTATTCACTCGTGACATTCAATAAAATAAATATCATATATTACTTTTCTCAATAGTAATATTCAACAAATTTCCCATAATTACTAACTCTCGTCACGTTAATAATTATAACATAATTAATTTTCGGATTTATTAAATAATTAACTCACATTAAATTTAATAAATCCCCAAATTAATATAGCATAAAAATACGGGGTATTACACCCGGTTAATAAAATATTACTATAATTGAAGTTTGGTCACTTGAATGACCTTTTTGAGTATAATTGTGATCCGAAAGGGGTTGATATAGTCTAGAATAGGTACTCGGGTGCTATGTTTATGTTCCAGAGGCTTTTTAGACAAAAAGCACCCATATAAGGGTAGAAAAGTCATTTTATACTTAAAATTAAAGGGAAAATGGGATTAGGTTTTTAGGAAGACTTTTAAGGATTTGGAAAGGTGGATGATAACCCACCTTTCCCATTCCAAATAAAAAACTGAGAGAAGAGACCCATAGAAAGAGAAAAAAAGAGGTAAATATGATAGATCTTGAAGAGGAGAAAAAAAGATTTTACCTGATTTGAGACTTCAGATTTTTAATTCAACAAGGCAAGTAAATACTTGCTTTATATTTCATTTTAAATTGGTAGTTAATTACATTCTTGATTTAAATTAGAAATGGGAGATCTTGATGGTGAAATATTGATATTGATGATTTGATAATGAAACCTATTGTTAAATGTTTCATGATCTTGAATAAACGAGTAAATTGGGTTTGATTATATTAGTAATTGGAGATAACTTAAATGAAAGATGGGATATTTAATGATCAAGTTGGTATAAGAATTGTAATCTTGAATTTGGGGTGATTTCTATGTTAGATTCATATATATATATATAGTAATGGTATTATGTTTTATGGATGATATGTGTACTTTAGTTCGTGGAATTTTGGTTAAAAAAACCCTAGAAACGAAGTTGAGATTTTGGGGATGAATTTTGCCTAAAAAAATAGCTTCAGGTCTACGTTCTGTAATCTTATTCATTCGAACAAAATGTCGTTCTCATTCGAATTAGGTTGGATTTCATTCGGACGACCCGTGGGTTTGGGTCTGGTTTAGATCGTGACAATATTATGGGTATTTTTATAAACTTAAGTGAGTATGTGGGAGGCTATCCAAGTAAGTGGATATTTAATTAAAAATAGTTTGGTGCCGCTATTTATTGGTGGGAATTTAATAATCAACTAGGGCGCTAAGATAAATGACTAGTTAAATAAATAAATCGGGAAGTTATGAACTTTGAGATTTGGATGAATCATGCATAGTGGAATATGCGTACGAGTTCGATAGTTATTATATATACATATTAGAGTGACCTGCACACACACACACACACACACACATGTGTGTGTGTGTGTGTGTGAGAGTGTGTGTGTATTGTGTGTATGCTACTTGTTTTATTTGAACATACCTACTCGGGAGTGCTATCATAGGTAGTTGCGCACAGTGGGTAGCCCACCCTGGCGTTGACCAGCAGGTGTTGGGTTGATTCCCCAGGTTTTGGTACTATTGCATGACCATTATTCGTGTGTGAGGATAAATGTATGTTTCGAGTCCGGTTAGGCGTGATATGGTATGGTTGTGATCAACGGATGTATGTCTATAACCGCCTCCATTATATGTGTATTCATTTGTGATCGGTGGTGAGAATCCACCCTAATGGCTCGGTGTCAGGCATGATGCCTAGAGCCAGATAGCACACGAGGAATGTATATGTGAGGTACTAGCTATGGGAATACGATTATACGTATATAGTGAGCGATATATATATATATATATATATATATATATATATATATATATATATATTGTTGATACCAAAATTAATATGCTGATGTGGACGAATAGTATGAAGACACGTGTCGATCTACGTGGCACAATAACAGCGAGGAAGATCATTTACTGAACAACCATGGTTGGTACCGAGCAACGAGAATACACCGAGGAACTCTATCATGCCGAGGAACTCCATCCGAGGAACTCTATCATCCCGAGATACTCTAAGCACTCCGAGGAACTCTTGATCAACGAGCAACTAAGGCGGTCCGAACTGCACCTCGGCCGTGTCATCAATTATCAGACGGACAACTGTTCAACTATTCATTAGATTCTTGACGCACACGCTGCATTAAATGTATTACCCATTCATATGTATATCATTTAATGTATTGGACCTTTCATGTACAGCCTTGAGGCTATAAATACCTTGTATCAATCCCATCCAAAGGGAGCGGAATTTCTTGAGAGAACTTGTAATCAAGAATTCCAAAAACACTCAGCAATAACATAACAGTGGACGTAGGCTTTATTTCTAGCCGAACCACTTTAAAAATCTTTGTCTTATTTATTTATCTGTGATTAAATAATTAGAGCGATCTAGTTTTTTACATCAACAGATTGGCGCCGTCTGTGGGAAACGACTGTTGTTATCGTTTTTCATAAAAATCATTTATCATCAATGGCAGATAATCCAGAATCCAGTAATCAAAATACTGGAAATACTGGAAATCTTCCAAATCCATCTGCATTTCCAGATCTGGCAGGAATTATGACGAATCTGGCTCAAGGACAAACCGCCATGCAAGAATCTATGAGGCAACTCCTTCAAACTCTTCAAGGCGGTGTACCTACTCATTCAGGGCAAAGGACTGATCATGGGCAATCACGATCCAGACGTATTGGGTCATATCGCAATGGGGAATCCAATGATTTTTCTTATCAACCTGGGCGAACTTCATCAATACGGGCTACGGATACAGATCAACAAATCTCTCTTTCTCCGGAGAGAACTAGCGCTTTAGAAAGATTAAGCAGGGTGTCTCCTTTCAGTCGGTTAGGACCAAGGAGGAACATGAGTCCACCTAGGGCTCCATCAGGAAGTTTTCGACCACCACCAGGTTTGAGAGAAGGATCTGCACAATCACGACCAATTACTCGTCGAGATAAATCTCAGGAAGCTACGTCAGAGCAATCAGTTGCTCGGACTAAGCGGCCCGAGGAAGGGAATGAAGCATGGAAAGGTTCCATTCAACGATTGGAGGATAGACTGGGAGAAATGGCTAAAGCGAGGAACCCCTTACAGAGAACTTTTGTTCAAGGGACACCTTTTGTGCAAGCCATTGTGGATTTCCCTACACCGTCGAAATTCAAAGCACCTGTAGTGACCCCCAAGTACGATGGAAAGACAGATCCCGTACTTCATATAGAACAGTACCAAGCTGCTGCAGATATCTATGCTGTCCTCGACGAGATGAGGTGTAGAGCATTCTCGGGAACTCTTACCGGATCTGCACAGATATGGTATAATAATCTTCCTCGGGGTAAGATTTCAACTTTTGTTCAGTTAGCCGAGCTGTTTATTGGCAATTTTTGTTTTGGAGCAAAGCCAGTAAAGCGAGTAGCGCACTTACTAAGTGTTAGACAAAAATCAGGAGAAAGTACTAGAGATTACATAACTCGTTTCAATAACGAGAAGTTGGAAGTCATAGATTATGAAGAAAAGACAGCAATCACTGCTTTGATGAGTGGTTTGCTGCCTAACAAGCTATACTATACTCTGGCCAAAGATCCGCCTAAAAATATGTCGGAATTGATGGCAAAGGCAGCCAAAATCATGAATGCCGAGGAGGCTATGACTGCGAAGAAGAATATGGATAAAGAAGTTAAAGTGGAGGTCGACAACTCTAACAAGAAAGATCAGAAAGGTAATGGTGGTGACAAACATTCCAGGAATAACAGGATAAAGTTGGAAGCCCTAAAGAAGTATGATAATTATACTCCATTGAAAATGGGTATTAATCATGTTCTAGAAGAGATCAGGAATAACGAGGAAATCAAATGGCCAGAGAAACTGAAGACAGATCCAGACATGAGGAATAAGACCAAATATTGCGAGTTTCACAAAGATCATGGCCATATGACCAAAAATTGTATAGCCCTTCAGAACGAGATTGAAACACTCATTCGAAGAGGAAAATTATCAAAGTATGTAGATCGCAGAAGTGAAAGGAGGAATGATGATAGAACTAGAGAGAGATCTAGATCTCCTCGTCGTGCAGAGGAGAAAAAGAGGAAGGACCATGAAGAGGATCCAGATGATGACCCCGATCTTCCCAAGAAGCCAAGAAAACCTGAACGAGAGGTATTTTCCATACGTTTTGGATCATTTCATTGTAACGTTATTACAGGGGGAGATGCAGGAGGAGGAGACCTTACTGCAGAAAGAAAAGCTTATCTCGGAGAGGCTCAAGCTTGCTCATATATTCAACGAATAAACCTGGCCGAGGATGATCGTCCGAGGAAGGTAAACAAAGAGAAGCTAGTAATTGGTTTTTCAAAAAACGACCTGGCAGGTGTTCTTTACCCTCATGATGATCCTTTGGTGATCAAAATGAGAATGAAGGACGTGATCATTTCAAGGGTGTTGGTAGACAATGGTAGTTCGGCAGACATCATGTACTATTCATGCTTTGATAGCCTGAATTTGAAATTATCTCAATTGGAACCTTATCACAGACCCCTTCTGGGTTTTGCTGGCGAGAAAGTTTTTCCACTTGGGACGATCAAGTTGGATATATTCATTGGAACCTGGCCTGTTTGTCGAACAGAAAGAATACGATTCTTTGTGATGGATAAGAATGTGCAATCGGCCTACAACATCATCATGGGAAGAGTTGGATTGAAGAAGTTCGAAGCCGTTCCTTCAACAGTACATCAATGTTTGAAATTCCCAACAAATTTTGGAGTTGGAGTGGTGAAAGGTGATCAAAAAGTAGCTCGGGAATGCTATTATTCGTCGGCCGAGCAAGAAGAACTAGAAGGATCGATGAAAAAGACTACTACTTATCAAGTGGATGAATGTACAGAAATTGAAACTCTTGATCCTAGAGATGAGTCCCAACTTGTGAAAGGGCAAGTGGTAGAATCTACAAAAAATGTTATTCTGGACGACGAACATCCTGAACGAATAACCCAGATAGGTTCATCGTTGGATATGTCAATAAAAGAGGAGTTGATAACTTTCTTGAAGAATAGGAAAAATACTTTTGCTTGGAGTCATGAAGACATGCCAGGAATAGATCCAAACTTCTTATGTCATGAACTCAATGTGAATAAGGAGATTAAACCTGTAAAGCAGAGAAGAAGGGTGTTTAGTCCCGAGAAGAACCAGGCCATACAGGAGGAAGTCGAGAAACTCCAGAAAGCCCAATTCATTGAAGATGTAAAATATCCAGATTGGTTGGCAAATGTGGTGATGGTAAAGAAGAAAAATAACAAATGGAGAATGTGTGTCGATTTCACCGATCTCAATAAGGCATGCCCCAAGGATCATTTTCCATTGCCCATAATTGATCAACTGGTGGATGCTACCTTGGGACACGAGCTACTCAGCTTCATGGATGCTTACTCTGGCTACAACCAGATCAAAATGAAACCTGAAGACAGAGAAAGTACTTCTTTTATTACCCCTAGGGGAACTTATTGTTATAATGTTATGCCTTTTGGTTTAAAAAATGCAGGTGCAACATATCAGCGGTTGATGAACAAGGTTTTTACCGAACAAATCAGCCGCAACATGGAGGTCTATGTCGATGACATGCTCACTAAAAGCAAGAAAGCTGCTTATCATTTGGTTGACTTGAGTCAAACTTTTGATCAATTGGATAAATACCAAATGAAGCTTAACCCGACGAAGTGCACCTTTGGAGTACGAGAAGGAATGTTCCTCGGATACATCGTCAATCAGCGAGGTATTGAGGCAAATCCAGATAAGATCAAAGCTCTTCTAGGGCTGCGATCTCCGACGACGAAGAAAGAAGTGCAGAGTCTTACCGGACGAGTTGCAGCGCTCAACAGATTTGTATCTCGAGCAACTGATAAATGCATACCATTCTTCAAAACACTTCGAAAAACCTTTGAATGGAATGAGGAATGTGAAAAAGCTTTTCGAGACTTGAAGAAATACTTGGGAGCACCTCCACTGTTGTCCAGACCAATAACAGGAGAAAAGTTGTATTTGTATTTGGCAGTTTCAGAGAACGCAGTCAGTTCAGCGTTGATCAGATTGGAGAATGGAGTCCAGAAGCCAATTTATTACACAAGTAAGGCTTTCCGAGGTGCAGAAATCAGGTACCCAAAGCTAGAAAAATTGGCATTGGCACTAATTGAAGCAAGTAGAAGAATGAGGCCATATTTCCAAGCCCATACCGTCATCGTTTATACTGATATGCCATTGAGACAAGCCCTCCATAAGCCAGAAAAATCAGGGAGACTGATGTACTGGGCAGTAGAACTTGGTGAATATGATATTGTGTATGAGCCCAGGTCATCATTCAAGGGGCAAGCTGTAGCAGATTTTATAGCAGAGTTCACATACCCTGATACCCCCGAGGAGCAAAAGGTGCCTGCTGATCTACCTGTGGACGATACAGGATCAACAGAAACATCTGCTGATCTACCTGTGGACGATACAGGATCAACAGAAACATTTGCTGACCTACCTGTGGACGATACAGGATCAGCAGAAATAGGTCCAAACCAGCCAAGGTTTGTAAAAGGACTTGTGGATGTAGAGAAATCATTATATTCAAACTCAGACCAACCACGGTTGGTAAAAGGGTACGAGCAGATGACTGACGAGGAGCGAAAGATACCGGGGGATGATGGAAGAAAACAGCAGATATTTTATCGAGGAACTCTGACAGATAAGAAATTTGAAGACGAAATACCTACATGGAGATTATATGTAGACGGATCATCCTGCACAGCTGGTTGTGGAGCAGGAATTGTTTTGATCACTCCAGACGAGATTGATATGGAATATGCTTTGCGATTCCAATTCAAAGCCTCTAACAATGAAGCGGAGTATGAGGCCATGATAGCAGGTCTTAGCCTAGCAAAAACTATGGAAGCACAACAAGTGATGGTATTCAGTGATTCTCAATTAATTATGAATCAGATGATGGGAATATACGCGGTTAAAGGAGACTTAATGATCAAATATCATGCAAAGGTGATGAAATTGTTGACAGAATTTGATGCCATTCAACTGGTGAGAATACCGAGGATGGAGAATGTACAAGCAGATGCACTGGCCCGACTAGCATCAGCTACTCGTACCGAGATGCGAAGAACCATACCGATTGAAGTATTAGAAGGTCGGAGCATAGATGAAGATCTGACAACGAATGTGATTACCCTTGATTTAGGACCATCTTGGATGGATCCAATCAGGAAATATGTTGAAGAGGGCGAATTGCCGGAGGACAAACTCGCTGCTAAGAAACTGAAGTATAAAGCTGCTCGGTATGTATTAACTAATGGTATTTTGTATAGACGAGGAATTATGGCAGGTTTGCAGAGATGTGTACATCCCACCGAGGTGAAAGAATTGATTAAAGAAATCCATGAAGGATCTTGTGGAGCTCATGTAGCAGGTCGAACACTTTTACAAAGAGTGATGACACAGGGATATTACTGGCCGACAATGAGGGCTGATTGTATAGCCTATGCCAAGAAATGTGACAAGTGCCAACGCTTTTCCTCCATCCGACGAACTCCACAAGCATTGCTAACACCAATAACTTCCCCTTGGCCATTTGCCATGTGGGGAATTGATTTGGTTGGACCACTGCCGACCACCCGAGGAAGATTCAAGTATCTCGTAGTTGCAGTGGATTATTTTACTAAGTGGGTGGAAGCTGAGCCTCTTATCAATATGACGTACGAGAAGGTATACCAGTTTGTATGGAAGAATATTATTTGTCGATATGGTCTCCCTCATGCTTTCATCACAGATCATGGAACACAATTTGATAATGAAGAATTTGCTGCCTATTGTCATCAGTCGAACGTTTTAAAGTTTCATTCAGCACCAGGCCATCCCCAAAGCAATGGACAGACTGAAGTGACGAACAGAACATTACTAAATGGGTTGAAAAAGAGGCTAAGTGAAGCTAAAGCAAATTGGATTAATGAGCTCCAATCAGTATTATGGGCCTACCGAACAACTCCCCGAGCAGCAACTGGAGAATCACCATATATGCTAGCATTTGGAAGTGAGGCTGTGATACCGGCCGAGTTGGGTCTCCCAACGCATAGAGTGCTGAATTTCAACTCTCCGATCAGTGACTTGATGAGAAGAATGGATTTGGATATGCTCGAAGAAGTAAAAGAAGAGGCAGCCATTAGGAATGCTGCTTATCAACAACGAACAGCTCTGTTCTACAACAAAAGGGTGAAGAAATGCGATTTGAAGGAGGGTGATTATGTGCTGAAGAAAGTCATTCAGAAACAGAATAAACTGGAAGCAAACTGGCATGGACCTTACCGAGTTACAGAGGTTGTTCGACCTGGAACCTACAGAATAGCAACTCTAGAAGGAGAAGAATTTCAGAATGCATGGAATGCTGAACACCTGCGAAAGTATTATCAGTAATGTAAAATGTAAAGTATTTCCTTCATTATGAATAAAACGAGGATGGTTCACCATTTTCTTTCTGTTGAAAGTTTTTCGGGGAATATTAGTGTTGAATACTACACTGCTTGATAACAAGAAGAAGACTGCAGACTGCTCTACGGAGCCATGCTCTACGGAGCCATGCTCTACGGAGCGCTCTACGGAGCAAAAGTGCTATAAGTAGCCAACCTCCTTTGGTTAGGAGGATAAGCTCTACGGAGCGCTCTACGGAGCAAAAGTGCTATAAGTAGCCAACCTCCTTTGGTTAGGAGGATAAGCTCTACGGAGAGCTCTACGGAGCAAAAGTGCTATAAGTAGCCAACCTCCTTTGGTTAGGAGGACATGCTCCAAGGAGCCAAAAAGTTTGAAAGAACCCTACTACTCCTTTGATTAGGAGGTGTATACCAGCATGATCAACTACGGTTGGTAAGACTTTATATACTCTCGCATTACAGCTTATGTTGGTCGGGAGGTAACATTATTACAAAAAGTTCTTTGAAGAACAAAATATTCCAAACTGTACCAAGTATGGTTGGTCGGGGATAAAAACCCACTAACTGTAGTTGGTCGACGAGGACAAAAGTATTGACCTTAGTTGGTCGGACACATGTTTATATTTTAAAATTGAACCAAGTATGGCTGGTCGGGAATAGAAACCCATCAACTGTGGTTGGTCGACAAACATTATTTATCCACCTTGGTTGGTTGGAAACAATTTTGAACAATTTATGCTTGTTATAAATTCTAAGTTGGTTGATGAGCCATATAATTTGCAAACAGAAAAATAGCTATTGGCAAAACAGAAAATGAAATTCTTTCATTAAGATAAAAATGTATTACATGTTACATGTATGTGCTAACTATTACATTAAAGATTCCTACTCTATTGGTTTCTTTCCTTTATCCTTTGAGACAGGTTCCTCGCCAGCAGGAGGATCCTCTAGACAAAGAGGAGAATTAATAAAGTTCATGTCCTTCAGCATTCTGACATTCATTATTGTAGGAGTGTCCAACAGGTGCTCAGGACGAGATACTTCAACTTGAGAATGAAGGTTATAATCACCAAGATATTTAGAGATCAAACTCCGAGGAATGGAACGAGCAGGAATCCATGCCATATCCAATTTATAGGGAGGAACAGGTAAGTCTAGCAATCCAGGAGCATGATAATCCCATAAATAATGACCTCGTTCCAATTTTAATACACCCAGGGCGTTCAACCATCCCTGCTTATAACCTTCGTTGTTAGCATTTTCAATGCGAGCATCCAAATGATAAAGAGCTTCATTATAGCCTGCATTCCAGAACTCCCGAGGCTGTTTATGGAATTGGAAAGTTAATCTATCTACTTGCTCGAGAAAGTTCTTGATAAGAGCATCTTTATTATTCAGATCAGACTTCATCGCAGCCAATTGATCCTCTAAAGATAAATTTTTCTTAGACAAATCAGACAGAGCACGATCCTTAACATTCAGTTGGAATGCTTGAGTTTCCAGAGTAGATTGGGTACGAGATTCTTCAACACTGCGGCTAAGAACTCTTGACCGGCTCCGAGAAGCAACTGGAGAATTTTACTCCTCGATGATTCTTCCTCGTCCCCGAGAACTCCTTCCTCGTCCCCGAGCAGTCACAGGAATAATAGACTTTTTCAAGTCATCCAACTCTTGCCTTAGTTTGGCGTTTTCAACCTCTAGAAACGAAAAACCTTCATCAGTAACTGGTACTAATGCAGTGGAAGAGGAGGCAACGGATTCATATTGAGCCAATCTTTTCTGCAGACTATTATTTTCTTGTTCCAGGATCTCGGCAATTTGTCGGCAGGCTTCAACTTCACCTTTTAGGGTCCTTTCCCTAATGTCATATGCAGCAATAATCTTTTTATGACCTGTATCAGAGGAAAGTTGTTGATATCTATTTTCATATTCCTCGTGTAATGAAGCCATCGATTCATTGTGCTGGCCTTGGAGATCCTCTAAGGAACAATGCAGCTCTTCAATCAAGTCATAATAAGCGACATTGTTAGCTACAGCTCGGTCGAGTAAATTTTTCAAGTACCGATAAGCCTCAGTCGCCTGTTCTGAAGCATCATGACCAAGAATGTCAGCAATTTCAGAAGAACTAAGGTCTGTATGACCAGCCCTATAGTATTGGTGACATTGCTGCATCAGCTCGGTATCATGAGAAGAGATTAGTTCCATTCTAGCAACAAACTAAAGACAAGAAAAAGACAACAATCAACAAAGAATCATCAATAACGGCGATGAGTAAAGAAGTATTTTATTAGATCATAAAAGGATTACAGTGTTCGATTACAAATGATAAAAGATAAGAATGATACCGAACAACTTCACACCTTTTCCTTGTCTCCCAAGACTTTCTCGGGAGGCTGGGACGAGGAGCTCGGTTGATCGGTGATAACAACAGCTTGATTGGCAGAAATCTTCTCGGCAGGAAGAGGCATAGAAGAAATATCCTCAATGACAGAGGGTTGAGAAGCAGAAATTGGGACATCCACAGCCATGGAAGATTCATCTGAAGCAGGTTCATCTTCTTCTTCTTCCACAATTGGTGGAGGAGGACCAGGGAGATGCCGTTGGAATAGCTCAGAATTGTCTTGGATTTTTAGCTCTTGTAGAGCAGCTACCCAACCGTCATGGAAGTATTTCAACTCCCCATATTTGACTTGAGATGTCATAGCTGCAATCCCTTTATCCCATCCTTTTTCCCAACCAGCACTGAAATGTTTCCTAACTGCAACTTTTCTTTTCAACTGCTCCGAGGAGAGTTTGACATCCAATTGTTCTTTCTGGATTTTGATGTCTCGCAGGATAGACAGTTCTTCTTCTGCCTTCTTCAGTTGGTCATCGCACCTTTGCTGATTGACCTCTAAGCTTTTCACCTTCTCCTCCAAATTCTTGGAGGTTTCAGCCATCTTCATCTTATCAGCCTCAGCTGCAGCCAATTTTTTCTCCCAGGTAGCTTTCTCCTCGACGTACTGCTGGCGAGATTCTTTCACAGATTGGGCTAAACCCAAGAGGGCATCGTCAACATCGGACGAGGAACTAGAAGCTTTAATAGCTTGATCTTTCTTCACGATGGTATTGAAACAGTTCACCAGCTGAAAGATAAGAAAAACAATAGAGTCAACACAAATATAAGAGTTCAGGAAAAAGAAAAGAAAGACCAAAGGTATGAGAAATTTACTGAAGAAAGATGGCGAGCAGCTAGGGATGTCAGTGTATCCCTAGGAATCTTTTCATCAACCCCGAGAACCTCAGGTATAACTGAGCTCGTTGAAGAACTCGGAAGAAGGATTTTTGAAACACTACTACCACCAGCGGGTAGAGAAGATGCAGTTCCAGCAAGATTAACCGAAGATGATTTCCTCAATCTCTTCAAAGGAGGGTCAGCAGCATCAACCAAGGAAGAAGTCTTGGTCGGAGATATTGTAATTACATCAGCTTTCTTGCTCGGGGCCACTGGGGGCTTCTCGGCAACTTTGGAGGAACTAACATCTACTTTTTTAGTCCCCTCTGGGACATCAATTTTGCCTTTCTTTGCTTCAACAGCAGAAGAAATTTCACCAAATAGAGCAGGAGGAGCTCTTTTCTTGCCCATTCTCTGAGATAGGGGAATATGAGAATCTGAAGATGAACTTTCTGGTGTTGAGGCTGGTTCAACAGGGCGAGCAGTATAAGAGGTTGTGTAGCTCTTATACTGCAGCAAATATGATGCAGATCTAATATGCTCGTCTGCAATCGTCTTATGCAAATTCCAGATAAGTTTTAAATGCTTGATATTCACTTCCGACTCTTTTGGAGTTTTTCTTTTACTATCAACTGCAAATAAATACATAAATCTCAGTCATACATTTTGTCAAACATGATGAAAATGCAATTTCATAAGTAAAATAAAATGAAAAATAAACCTATCCCATTGCCGTATGGGGGGCATCTGGGACCGTTGTATACTTCATTCCCAGATAAAGGCGCGTGTTGCCAATTTTTTATGACCAACCCATGCTCAAAATAATCTCTATTTGAATCAGGGAGGTTAACTACAAGGGCTCTATTTAAAAACCTAGTTTTTAAATAATAAACATTATCTAAAGTGGCCCATTTATAGCAGTACATGATTTCTGGGATCCCTATACGAGTCCCATGAGTTAGATTTAACTTGTGCACCCCATTAATTATTCTCCATGAATTGGGGGCTATTTTTGCAGGAACAAGATCAAAATATTGACAAAACTCAAGACATAATGGGTTTGGGGGAAAAGAAAAACCACATTCAGCAATGAAAAGACTGGGGAACCAATGTCCCTCAGCCAATCGAAAGTAATCTAAAGGCTCAGAAAGAACCTCTAGAGTTACCCAAGAAGGAATGGAAAAGTCAGAACGAAATTTCTCAGCAGATTCAACAATATAAACCATATTGAATAAAAGAGATGCAAAAGAAAAGAAGAAGATCTTACAGAAAGAAAGGAGATATGTTGACAACGAACGGAAACAATGATGAACACACAAGAGAGAGGAAGAGAATAGAAAACTTGAATGCAGAAAAATGGAAAGTGTAGACGACGGTATGGTTACCAAAGGAGTTCAAATACTTTGCATTGGGAAGCGGCGAAAGAAATGATTACTAAAAAGAAACTACTGAACTTCCGGCGGCTAAAAAGACAAAAGTTGCACGAAGATCGAAGCGCTTGTAAAAAAGGCGGAAACTGCGAAATGAGAAGGAAATTTGAATACAATGCTCCTAAAACCCAGGAAGGTCATTTAATATTACCATATAACGAGAAAGAATGTCCCATACTCCTCAAAGTTCGAAATATGAAACATTGGGGGCTTCTGTTGATACCAAAATTAATATGCTGATGTGGACGAATAGTATGAAGACACGTGTCGATCTACGTGGCACAATAACAGCGAGGAAGATCATTTACTGAACAACCATGGTTGGTACCGAGCAACGAGAATACACCGAGGAACTCTATCATGCCGAGGAACTCCATCCGAGGAACTCTATCATCCCGAGATACTCTAAGCACTCCGAGGAACTCTTGATCAATGAGCAACTAAGGCGGTCCGAACTGCACCTCGGCCGTGTCATCAATTATCAGACGGACAACTGTTCAACTATTCATTAGATTCTTGACGCACACGCTGCATTAAATGTATTACCCATTCATATGTATATCATTTAATGTATTGGACCTTTCATGTACAGCCTTGAGGCTATAAATACCTTGTATCAATCCCATCCAAAGGGAGCGGAATTTCTTGAGAGAACTTGTAATCAAGAATTCCAAAAACACTCAGCAATAACATAACAGTGGACGTAGGCTTTATTCCTAGCCGAACCACTTTAAAAATCTTTGTCTTATTTATTTATCTGTGATTAAATAATTAGAGCGATCTAGTTTTTTACATCAACATATATATATATGTGTGTGTGTGTGTGTGTGTGTGTGTGTGATTACATGATATAGTGTGTATATTTATTTCTAGCGCAAGTGTAATTATGAATGTTTAATACGTGATCATTTAACTATAGCAAGTGTGTCGCTAAAATACTATTTTTCGATGAATACCTAGTGAAGATATTAAGACTTAGCTTATTGAGAGCATTAGTGGGGTTGGGCTTAAATAGCAGTTGTGTATCCCAGTTAGACCGAGTATTTTAATTAGGATATATAAACTGAACACATTAGGTGCGCATTATAGTTGAGAGGTGAGGTTTATCTCAAGTGAGATCGACCGATTAATGTTAAAATTAATACACTACTGTTTTAATGATTTAAAACAATTATTTACTTGTGAAAAAATATTCTAGTCTACATGAATTGACCCATATATTTTTGTCTTTCCTTATTTTCCTTTTTACATCCCAAGTGTGCAGCAGTAGTAGTCGGGACAACAAGGATAAATCCATTCTTGCCAATAGTAGTTATGGATGTTTGCTTAGATGTTTCAGTCATTTTTGTTGTAGATAAGATTAGTTATTTCCATTTATTGTGGGCGTGTTGCCCTTAGATGATAGTATTTATCTTACTACAAACTTTTATATTTTGTCAGACATTTACTTCCGTATTCAATTCTTACTCACTCGATATTGTGGATGTTATTAGGTGATAGAAGGTTTATTCGGTTCACCCTTATTATTTATTTATGCATGAGGAGTTTCCAGTTATGGTGGTTGTGTGGATGTTCTTATTATTTATGTTATATTATAATTGTGGCAGTGATGTTGAGAATGATTCATACTGATATTGATGTTATATTTTAGTAGAGGATTGATCACCCGATATTAAAATAGGTGGGTTTCAATCTTGTACTAGCTAGTAAGTAAGAGTATCGCTAATGCTAATGTGGATTGGAAGAATATGAATAGCCATATAGGATTCATACACAATGAGAGTAAAAAAAGGTCTCAAATGCAAACCTCTACAATGAATGTGAAAGTGATGCCTCAATAATGATTATTCGCAATGTAGAGTAAAGGGTCCCTTCCATATTGTAAAGGATTGCCACATAAGATCCACATCCATTAAATCATAAATTCTTTCTTCAGTGCAACTATGAATATGGTTCTTGTATTCTATATTTGATACAAGTTAAACTTTAGATATTTGTATTGGAGAATATTTAATATGAATAACGTGTAAACTAAATTCCTGCTCACATAATAGTCACATTGTCTTATTCTACCTCCACATAAGCAAAATATAGACATTTGCATTGGAGATGCTCAGACATAATAATATAATTTCACTAGATGAGAAAATATTAAAATAATATTTCAAGTTGTGATAGTTTTATTATGCCATGTGCATGAAAGGTGTGTAAAAAATAATTAACATGAAAAAACTTATCTGGTTATATGGTTATAGATGAAGTTTGGGCACAATCGAGAGAGTTAAGTATCTCTTGGTGTCAAACTTGTCCGCATTGATTATGGAGTACTCAGATTATTGTCGAGATTATGCTTCCATGATTTTTCGAATGTGTGACATTACGTTTGTTGAACATATCATCGGAGTGCATAAATAGGAGAGCTACTGATTGTTAGCACAATTGATATTTCCACATTCAAAACTCTGATGCGTGACTAGAATAATGTTTCCATTTGCATGAACTTCATGATGGCTTATGCTTCATTCAAGCGAAGGAGGCAACTTTGGTCTTTTTAGAGAAGAGAAGATATGATTTATGACGAGATCTTCATTGTTGGTCGAATGGTGATTGCTCAATTTTCGAGCCTTTAAACACAATTATACGACAAACCATTTTCCACTTCTGAATGACTGAAGTACATAACATGACTCTAGGCGGTACTAATGGATCATTTATCGTGTAAAGAAGTGTGGCATATATTGGCTCTCCGATCGCTTCCCGGTGGTTCACGACTATTTTGGGGGAAAATAGGTTTTTCTCGATATTTACAAAATTGCCGTTTTGAGGAAAAACTATAAATATTAGCCTATTTTCTATTTTTCTTGTAGTGCTAGGGTGTGAATATTTTATGAGTTTTTCAAAAAGAAAAGTGAGTGAGAGCGTCTTATTTAAAGATTGGTTCTTGTTCTTGGTTTATGAGTGACTTTCTTGGAGAGATATAGGGTGTAAGTGAGTAACCTTGTGGTTTCTCCATTTATCAAAGAAACAAGAAATCCTACCAAATGTAACCCTTGTTTGGGTGAACCATATTATATTGTTGTCATTTATTTGCTTCTATTGTTTATATGTTCTAGTTATCCTACTTGTTAATTATTGGTTTGATTCGTTTTGAGTTTTCACACTTAGTTTTCTTTAGGAACAATGTCTTGGGTATTTTTTGCACACCGAGTATTTGATAAAATTTTGAAGTGAGTTTTATGGTCTTAGTCAAGGTTCTAAAAAATGTGGGTTGTGATCCAGGCGTGGAGGTCAAGCCTTAAGCCTTAGAAGCCTAGGCGGGCCTTAGGCGTAAACAGGCGTGAAAATGCATTTAGGCCTTCTTAATATATTTTAATATTTTTTAACCGTAATACGGATATTAAAATACTAAAATTATACATATTATAAAAATATGTTTGAATATTTGCAAATTAAAATACTATTGGATTATTTTGGTTAAGATAATGGTCTATTTTGTAAAAAAATTCTTTGAAAGGCTATATCGTTTCACTAAGGCATTGTTATTTTCAGGAAAAAGTACGCCTTGAGGGTTTTGCGAAGAATAAGGCGTAAAAAGCTTAAAGCGAGGCGTTTCTCCCAAGTCTAAGCGTGCCTAGGAGGAGCCTATGCGAGTTCTTTAGAACTACTGTCTTAGTTATTTAACATAGGACTGTTTTAGGGCAACAAGTGGTATCAAAGCTTTGGTTGCTTGGTTTGCCCGGTATTTTAGTTTGGATCGAATCAATTTGAGTGATATTCACATAAGTTATAGTATTTGTTCCAAATGGCGGAAGAGGTGTCGCATACTCTCGAATACAAGCGGAGGCTCTAAGAAGTGGGATCCTAGTTACGGATCCGTAGAATCAATGAAGTTTGAGATAAAACCTTTTGATGAGAAAATTAATTTTGGCTTGTCGCAAAGAAGGATGCAGAGTATTCTGGTTCAATAACGGTTGGTTATATCATTGTTGGGTATAAAAAAGTGTCCGGTGGATATGACCGAAGCTAAATGGAGCGATATTGATCAAGGAGCGATATTGATCAAAGGATAATTTCTTCAATTGAAATGTATATCACGAATAATGTGCTCAATCACGCTATATCTGAAACTATGACCAAGGGAATGTGGGATCATTTAAGAGGATATTTATTTAGGCAAGTCTTTGTCAAATAAATTATTTCTAAAGATGATGCTCTTCAAGTTAGAAATGAAGGAGGGCGGTAATATGATGAAGCATATAAATGTCTTTAATGCTTTTATCAATGACTTGAATCCGACTAATATTCAATTTAGTGAGGAGGATCGAGCATTGTTATTTCTTGCTTCGTTGCCCAATTCATATGAGCACTTAGTCACTACACTTATGTTTGGAAATACTACTCTCAAGTTCAATGATGTAATGCAGGAAATCATTTCTCTCGTGGCCATGAAGAAGAAAAATGGCAGTCATGGAGGTAGTTCATCTTATCAAGGTGATGGCTTGGTATCTAAGGTTGGTGGTGGTGGACGAGGAGGAAGGTCGAAGTCTCAGGGTGCAAATAATTGGGGCTCCCAAACATCTTAATCTCGTGACATTAGCGCAGTTGAGTGTTTCACGTGCCATTAAAAGGGTCACTTTGAACGAAATTATTCATAGTGGAAGAAAGATGATAAGAAAGGAGGCGCTACTAAGGATGTGGCCGGTATTGCTACTCAAGAGGAAGGTGAAGATTTTCTTACTTGTTTTTCCACCGATCATGTTGATGGTTGGATTCTAGATTCCAGATGTTCATACCATATGCATCCGAACTGGGAATGGTTTAAGGATTACAAGTCCAATATCGGTGGTCAGATTCTCAAGGAAAATAATGCTACATGTAAAGTAGTGGGAAATAGTCCAATGGACATAAAGATGTGGGATGGGGTTGTCCGAACCTCAAGTGAAGGTAGGCACATTCCGGCACTTAAAAATAACTTGATTTCCTTAGGTGCACTTGATTAAAAGGGGTGTGTGATTCAAGCCGAGGGTAGGGCTTTAAAGGTGAAAAGGGGATCGATAGTGATTTTGCGTGGCAGAAAATTACCGAACAATCTTTATAGATTAAAGAGAAATACAGTAGTGGGTGGAGCGATAGTCTTCATGGAGTCAAAAATGACGTGCTACAATTGTGGCACACGATACTTGATCACATAAGCTAACGGGGCATGGAAGAGCTTCATCGAAGAAAGTTATTGAAAGGGGTTCACGGATGGAAGCTCGATTTTGGCAAGTGTTGTGTGATGGGGGAGTAAACTCGAGTGCGATTCACTATACCTACGAACAAGAGAAAATGGACTCTTGATTATAGTCCTTCTGATGTCTGTGGTCCTTCGGATGTTGTTTCCATAAATGACTTTAGATACTTTGTTACTTTCATAGATGATTATTCACGAAAAGTGTGGGTCTACTACTTGAAGGAAAATTGGAGGTTTTTAAGCAGTTCAAAGAGTGGAAAGCCATGGTGGAGAATCAAACGGGGAAGAAGTTCAAGTATTTGAGGATAGATAATGGGGGTGAGTATAAAGATGGTGGATTTCTCAAGTATTGTAAAGATGCGGGCATCACAAGGCACTTTACCTTTAAAAAGACTCCTTAACAAAATGGGGTGGCGGAGAAGATTAACCACACCATTATGGAATGGGAAAGGTGCATGAAATTTTATGATGGGTTATCAAAATCGTTTTGGGCAGCGGCTCTTGATCACGTTGTGTATTTGATGAATCAGTCCCCAAATCCGTCGCTTAGTTTGTAGTGGTCGGAGGAAGTATGGTCCGGGCACGAGGTCAAGTACTCGAATTTGAGGGTGTTCAGATGTCGAGGTATGCTGACATTCCTAGTGATGAAAGTACCAAAAATGACCCGAGAACTCACCGATGTATTTTATTAGGCTATGGAAAAGGGGTAAAGGGGTTCAAGCCTTGGGATCCATCTACGAGGAAGCCAGTTGTTAATTGGGAAGTGAGGTTTGACGAGACATCCTTATTGAAGGCCAAGGAGTTCCTGAAAGGTTCCGATGCCGGTGGTTTAAGAACCGTCGTTATTCCTTTGGTATTTTTGAGATCATCAACCACTAATAGTGATGGTGAATCTACTAGAATTTCAACTAATTCTAAATCGAGTTATGACACACGATGATAATTTGGAAGAGTAATCTTTTGAGGTGGAGGACACTCAATGGGTGGAGCAAGGTCCATCCATAGCATGTGACCGAGAGCTTATGGAAATCAAGCCACCATCTAGGATTGGATGGGAAGAGGTCAATTACTCTCTCATTTCTAGTGAAGGTGATCCAACGACATACAAAGATTCCATTAATTATGATGTCAAGGCAAGTTGGATGGGTGCTATGTCGAAAGAGATGAAAGTTTTAAAAAATAAATCTGTATGGGAGTTGGTTCCTAAACCCAAGGGGCGACACATCGTTGGCTCTAAGTGGGTGTATAGGAAAAATATGCAATCAACAAAATAGAATAGTCGAAGTTCCAGATAAGGCTAGTAGCAAAGGGGTTTTCACAAAAGGAGGGGATTGACTACGATGTGGTGTGGCATACTTCGATACGGCAGTTGTTGGAAATGGTATCTCAATTCGATATGAAATTGGAGAAAATGGATGTGAAAATGGCTTTTCTTCATGGTGATTTAAAGGAGATTATTTACATGGTGCAACCGGAGGGGTTCAAGGAAGTAGGAAATGAAGATAATATGTGCTGGCTTAAGAAGTCATTGAATGGGCTTAAACAGTCGCCACGACAATGGCACCTTAATGTTGTGGGTTGGTTACACGAGATGTGATCATAAGCATTGTGCATACTTTTTGTTCTTGAGGATGGTTCATTTGTTTTATTAATGCTTTATGTTGATGACATGCTCATTGCATGTCGGGACATGTCACGGATAATGGAGCTCAAGGTGGAATTGATCCAAAAGTTTGACCTGAAGGATATTAGTGCGGCACAAAATATTCTTGGGATGGAGATTAGATGAGATAGAAAAGTTGTCAAGTTGTAGTTATCTCAGAAAAATTATATTTTGCATGTCATCGGGAATTAGGCGTGTTGGATGCCAATGCCACTTTTACACCGTTAGCTTGACATTTTTCTTTATCTGCAAAGCAATGTCCTTCTGCGGATGATGATTTAGAGGAGATGGTTTCAACGTCGTATGCTTGTGCTGTGGGGTGCCTTATGTATGCTATAGTTTGCACGAGGTCGGATATCGCCCAAGCCGTGGGTGTGGTTAGTAAGTACATGTCGAATTCGGGAAAAGAGAATTAAAAAGTGGTGAAATGGATTCTTCGATATCTTAAGGGAACCAAGTATATGGGCATTGTGTTTGAGAGGAAGAAAGGAGTCGAATTTGTTGCAGGGTACGTGGATTCGGATTATATTGTTGATCTTGATAAGAGAAGATCTACATCACGGTATGTATTCACTATTGCTAGTGCCCGATATCTTGGATATCCATGTTACAAGCGACAAGTGCTTTGTCTAGCACGGAGGCAGAGTATATAGCACTTACGGAAGCGTCAAAGGAAGCGGTTTGGTTGAAGAGTTTGGTGAGTGAATTGGGGATGAATCAAGAGAGTGTTCGCCTTCATGTAGGAGTCAAAATGTTATGCGTTTGGCTAAGAATCAAGTGTATCATTCCTACACAAAGCATATTGATGTGCAATATCATAGAGTTTGGGATTGGGTTAATTTCGGTGAGGTTTTGAATGATAAGGTACACACGGATGAGAATGCAACATATTTTCTCACCAAACATGTTACTACGGAGAAGTTTAGGCATTGCATAAGGATTCTAAATCTCACTTCTTGTTGAAGTTCGAGGAGAGGTTCTTCGATTAAGTGGAGCCGCATTGATCTTGGTAGATTTCGGGATGATCTCCAAGTGGGTTCAACGGTTGACATTCTGGGGTTTTGGTTACATCATTTAGATCGCCAAGGTAGAGTTTGTGGCGTATATTTGCTCTCCGATGGCTTCCGGATGGTTCAGGGTTGTTTTGGGAGAAAAATATGTTTTTCTCGATATTTACAAAATTGATATTTTGAGGAAAAACTATAAATAGCAGCCTATTTTCTGTTTTTCCAGTAGTGTTGTTTTTCCAGCTATAGTGTGAACATTTTGTGAGTTTTTGAAAGAGAAAATTGAGTGAGAGATTCTTTTTTAAAGATTAGTTCTCGTGCTTGGTTTGTGAGTGAGTTTCTTAGAGAGATAAAGGGTGTGAGTGTGTAACCTTGAGGTTTCTCCATTTATCAAAGAAAGAAGAAATCCTACCATTGTGGATGTAACCCTAGTTTGGGTGAACCACGTTATATTGTTGTCATTTCTTTGCTTTGATTGCTTGTATGTTCTAGTTATCATTCTTGTTGATTGTTGGTTAGATTCGTTTTGAGTTTGCACACTTAGTTTTCATCAAGAACAACGTCTTGGGTGTTTTTTCACATATTCAAAGTGAATTTTATGGTCTTGATTGCTTAACGTATGAATGTTTTAATGCAACAAGCAGCCTGAGTGATTCGTTTCAGAGTATCCACGTAATTGAAAAAAGAAACTTCATGTGCGGAATTAAAAATAAAAATACTCAAAGCCAAAATTGACATGAGACATGTATGCCCGATATAGAATCTATATGACAAATAAACAATGTGACGTTCTTATTTTTAGGAGTGAGGGGCATTATTAAGGCATGAAATCGAGTTTCCATTGTTGGATGATTATTAAAATGCTTATAACGCCATCCCGCCGACTGTGAGAGTAAACGTTGTACCAACAGCAAATTAAATGCAAAAAAAATTAAAGGAACGGAATTACCCAATGACGTACAAATAAATCGAGACACAAAAATAAGAAACATAGATGGATGAACCGTCTATAATAATGGTTGAGTCGCAGACAATGTCCCTCTCTTTAAGGTGTTTCGCGGCTCTGCCTCTTCAATTTGTGCTGACAGATAACAACATCGACATCCCTAGGATTAAACAGCCTCAGAAGAATCCCAAAAAATAATACGAATCAACAACACGAATCTGATTCATTTAACTAACACCCATTCTGAAATATATATTGCTCGACTCTCAAAAGTATAATTAATCTGGAATGAGATTAATCATTTCGTATAATAATTATTCGTGATGAATAAATATTATTCTGTGGGGAAATGACAGTAGTAGTTATTTGGGAGAAGAATTTTTCGGGGGTATAAAAGTTGTAGAAAAACTGTGTTAAAAATGGAGGACAGATTCTCCTTTTATGTATAAAAGAAATTGACGTTAGTGGGAAAAAAATGTGGGAGAAAAAACTGGAAGACTGGATTGTTGAAAGACTCTATCAATGCAAGTTTTTAATTAATTAAAATTACTGTTAAAGAAAATAATTTTTAAGCCCAAAATTCGTCAATTTATTTGTCCAAAAAATTATATCTTAATGAGCCCAAGACCAAGCCCAAGCCCAAGACCCGAACCCGGGCAAAACATCTAATGCTCAAAGGGCTTGCCCATTAGTCCCAAACAAAAAGTATATAAAGATATTGTTTGTTTTTACCTCTTAAGTCTGAATCTGAACCATTCAGACTTAAGAAGTACCAAAAAGTGTTTGTTTTTTAAGTGATTAAGAGGCTAACGACTATATTTGGCTCTTAATGATTAAGAGGTAGAGTTACGTCTGAAGTCTGAATCAGTCTAAATACATTCATTCAGATGTACAATCAGACATAAAAACAAACATATTTTTCAAATTCACAGTCTTCAAATTTCAAATTCATATAAAAAAACAAACGCAACCTAACTCTACCCAATTTTCTCATCTTACCGACGTGAACACTCATGTTTCTAAGAAAACCATTTTCACTTACAGTTATCAACTGAGATAATTGTTCCAATATATACCATCATTGATTGCCAATAACTCGATTCAAGAGCATGAGTAAATTCCGATCACCTCAAAGCTCATAGATTCACTTGGATTGAGTGTAGTCTTCTTTTCCAAAGGAACTCTATGGAAAAGTTTGATATGCCAAGCAACTTCGGCTCCAAGTATTATTGTCTTGTGGTCAAGAATGAAAATTTATCACTGCCCACAGAATCATAGGTTGTCGTTATGACTGGGTTCTGATCGTCATAAATGTCGAGAGCTTCCCCCGTCTGAACTGGATTTTGAGGCCTTGGTTGATGATTCTTGGGATAAAGAGAATGTACAGAGGCCTTGGTGTCAAAGTAACCGACCATCATATATGGTTGCTGAGTTTCTTGTACCTGTTTGAGAGGTTTATAAGTTGCTTCGATACGAAGGAAACTTACGTGTACCCTTATTTGGTACCCTCTAATAACACAAGGCAATAAGAGATTGTAATTGTTATTGTAGGTCCCACCAGGACAATAAGTACAATCTCTTATTGTCTTGGCTTATTAGAGGGTACCAAATGAGGTACATGTAACATTACTCTGTCGATATTGATTCTCATACGGAAAACTCGAGAGTCTCCTATGAGTTGAACGTGGGGAAATTCATGGTCCGGATCCAGCGGAAGGAAGGTGGACATAATTACTCGTCATCCGGCATAATTATCGGAGAACGAAACCGCTTGCGATTGTGAAGTGAAGGATATGGACATACCGCCACTTCTGAAACCGGAATAAGAAGATGGGCATTGCTTAAGCGAGACCGATTCTCTCTCTTCGACTATAAAGATTCATATAATTTTTAAAAATAGGTTATTTATCAATTAGTCTCATTTATTAAGTACTTAGTTCAATATATCTTATTATTTTTTTTATGCAAAAAATTTCATGAAAAAAGATTTTTGATTCAATAGGTCGTATTTGTAAATATAGAGGGAATATTCACCATATGTATAAATAAGATCTATCGAGAAAAAATATTATGACAGGACCTATTAGAAAATGTATTATATAAATAGGACTTATTTGTCAAACTCCCTTAAAAATTGTGAAGCTAGCTTTCGGGGCCAAACCCAACTAAAACTCAAGACAAGGGCATTGAAATTGAATGTACGCCCTGCCATATAATGGTGCCGCAAAGGCCACCCAATTATAACTCTAAAATATCACAAACATATTTTTACTTTAAAATGTTACGTAAATTTAATTTTTATTTCATTATATCAGTTACAGGGGAAATCCACTAGTTAAAGTATATAATTTCATTTTACTTACTTTTCCTTCCTCTCTACACATTTAAACCTTTAAACTTTTCAACTTCCATCATCAAAACCTCTAACTTCTAAGGCCAACAATAAATTATCAACTACAAATTACTCTCGTATAAGTTGGTACTCAAAGTTAATATGAATAATGTTTGAAAACCTAAAAAAAAAATATTCGTAAACAGGTTGTTAAACTTGAAGAAAACTAAACTTAGCCATGTGCACTTGAATCAATTGATAGTTGTTGGTAAACTTGAACAAACCAAAGTGGTTGATAGTTGCTAAACTTGAATCGATTTCATAAGAAGGTTGGTAAACTTTAATCGATTTCATAAACAGGTCGTTAAACATGTTTGTAAACAACGAACGGAATCAACTTATCGATGAAAAAGGGCTTTTGAAATGAATTGGCTTCTCTAAATTTTTATTTTTTTAAAGGGAAATCTGATGATTTCGAGTTGTCTATAACGAAGCACATTACAAAAGTAACTAGGGTTTCGTTCGGGGTTAAATAAACGAAAATACAATCCGATCTCGTTATATTTCTCACGATTCAATTTACTCATTTTAACTTAACATCATTCAAGTTCTTTACCCCAAATAGTATAAAAATGTTCGTCATATTTATGACAAACTAATGTTGGTTTTGTGAATAACTGAATTCGGGGAAAACATCACAAGATGTGATCCCCTATTCGTTAGGTTTCTGTCGAGCTAAGATGAAAATTTTGGGGCCATTACCTCGAATGAAAATTGAACATTGTTGGGTTTGAACATTGTTTGAATCATTTTCTTTGTATGTTAGTTATTAATGTTTGTAACTGATTTATGTATATTAGTTTGTTCATGTATGTTAGTTATTTATGTAATTTAGTTATTCACGGGATATCTGTGTTTATAATTTATTCATGTATATTAGTTTTTCATATATATTAGTTATTGATATATTTTAGCTATTTGCATTTGTTCTATGTCACTACACCATATTAGGCGAATGGTCATGGCCAAAGTCCCAGACCAAGAATGCGGGTCGCAACTAAAGGCCGTGACCATTATGGTGGGTCAAGACCCAAATCCCCGACCAACTGAGGGGTCACAGACCTTGGGGTAACGGTAGATGGTCGCAAACTACATCAGTGACCCATACACACAGCTGATCACGGCCTAAAGCCGTGACCCATCCTTTAATTTATGTGACTGGTCACGGCTCTGGTCACAGCCCAAGGATATAACCCACACCTTAATTTATGCGACTGGTCATGCCACTGGTCACGACCCAAGGCCGTGACATGTACCTTAATTTATGCGACTGGTCACGCCACTGATCACGGCCTAAGGTCATGACCCACAATTTGGCCTGTCCAAAATCGTCACGGCCCTAGGACATGATCGAGTTTATGTGTGACAAAAAAATAGAGATGGTCATGGACTTTGGCCGTGACCATTTTTAATTATATTAAAAAAAATTGGTCAAAATTTTCTTCATTTTCTGGACTTTCTAAAACATGCGTAATTATATCCCGCACGATCATAATGCTAAACAATAAATTATAAAAGCTCGCGTGGTCACGGATCCCTCGGTTTGAGTCAACGATCGTATTCTCAAAATTAGGTCGAGCTATCAAATCGGGGGTCTCGTGACCATACGGTGGGTTCCAACAAGTTACATTGGTCCCGTACGAGGTGTTGGCACCGCTCACAGGATTATTGGGGGGGGGGGGGGTGTTACGGTATTTCTCCTCTAATGACACATTTTCAAGCCTAAGTGTGGATATTCTCAAATTTGGGTTGTGCTCTCAAATCGAGGGTCCCGTGACCATGTGGTTGGTTTCAACGAGTTACATTGGTCCCATGCGAGGTGTTTGTGCCGCTTACGGGGCCATTTGGGGGCGTTATAGGGTTTTTCCCTCTGGTGACAAGTTTTCAAGCCTAAGTGTGGATATTCTCAAAATTGAGTCATGCTCTCAAATTGAGGGTCCCGTGGCTATGCAGGCGGTTCCAATGAGTTACATTGATCCCATACGAGATGTTGGAGTCGCTCACAGGGCAATTTGGGGGGCATACGGGGTTTCGCCCTCTTATAGCACGTTTTCAAGCTTAAGTGTGGATATTCTCAAAATTGGGTCGTGCTCTCAAACTGGGGGTTTCATGACCAAGAGGTCGATTCCAATGAGTTACATTTGTCACGACCCCACCCCAAAATAGTAGTGGGGAAACGAGAGTCTTGACATGCCACCAAGGCAACAAATATGTTGACTTAAATTATTTCCTTAATTAAATGCAACGAAAATACAATTACATGGTTATGAATCGTAAAATACTGAAATTAAAGGAGTTACGTCATCAAGGCTTTCTAAAAGTAAACTTCATTTATATTGAAATTGGCAACGACTTACAACTGAAGATAAAATTTAAAACTTATTACAAGAGAGCCAAACATGCTCTAGATGATAAAAACAAACATTTTTATTTACAATAACAAAAGGAGCTCTAAAAGTTGAATCTTCCATATAGTCCTTTTACGTTCCCTCCAAGCCTACTTATTTCCTAAAAAATGGTTAGTTATACAACATCAGCTAAAAGCCGAGTGAGGTTTTCTCTATAGACATTCCAAGGTTTTGTTCAGAAAATTGATACCTATTCAAATCCAAAGAGTAGACATATACATATATGGATAGGAATTTACTGTATAAAATTTGAGATGACAGTATATAGAAATGAATAGCACAGAATATAACAGATACGACAAATCAATTTTCAATATCTTTTTCTTTCAATCATATCATTTTAATGGCCAAGTACAATCTAATACCGTATTCTTCTACCGTATTATTCCCCGATAGTTGAGGGTCAATCGAACTTGTTCGTCACAACTCCTTATTTAGGGAACCCCAGCGATAACCCAACTGGGAAGGTCAGTTAGAAAGAGAGGTCCCTTAGGCCTAATCTTATTTCCAATATTCAATATCATTTTCAAAACTCTTTTTAATCGATATGTCTATATGGACAAATATAAACATATCACAAGGAATCAATCATCGGTATCAGATGAATTTTGAGAATAAAAGCAGTTCACAAAATATATATAGTTTGCATAGTATCATATAATTAAAACGCACAAGGAATGTCAGAGTACTCACCTAAAAAGAGGTTCGAAGTTACAGGTATCGGGTCTTGGATCACTAAGGCAAAATTTCTTCTTAAACTTCCCCATACTTTCTCTCACTATTTCTCTTTGATCTTTTGAATGAATTTCGTGTAATAATGATCCTAAAGGCCTTATTTATAGTTTCCCAAATATATTAGAGTGTTGACACGTGTCTAGCTGACCAAGCTTTTATAATGGCGAGTTAGCGTTTACGTGTCGCACAACGGAGCGGTCTTGCAGTCTTAATTCACCGAATTGCGACATATGTTTTAGCTTTTCCTCTAATGAAGACACGTGTTTTAGCTTTATCTATTTGGATGAGGTGGAACGGTGTTATGTGTAAGCACGAGGTGTCAAGCATGAGGTGGAAAGGTGTTAGGGGTATAATGGTCATTTTACACCGTATGGGCATTTTGGTAATTTCACATGATATGTTTTCAATACTTCTTGGAGGTCCTTGAAAATATTTTATTTACAAAATGGTCCTTTTTATATTTTAATTTTAGTCCCTGAAACTTTCTTAATTAAATCCAAGTACTTAAAATTTCATAAAATTACAATTTCTATCCCAAAACTTATCACTTAGCTTAGGATATGCTATTAGACTTTGATATTATCCATTTTGCTGAACAAAAAGGTCATTTCAAGGTGTTTAAGTCGTCCTAACTAGCTTCCCCTTCCAATCAATGAAAACATAACACATGGTGTGCTAATAAGACAAAATACGACTTAAAGGATGGATAGATTTACCCTTATTTCAGAATTTCGGTATAACTTCTTGCTCAGACCTCCGTTTAACACACCATTTATTATTTTACAAATCTAATTCATATATCTACAACTTTTTAGTTTTTACCTCAAGTCAATTGTTATATTATAGTGGTCAAAACTAGTCTTTAATATGAACATTCCTACCAAAAAGCTTTAAAATTTTACGTTTGTAACTAATTTGATATTTAATGATTTATGAAGGGAGGATTAGACTAAAAATAATAAATTATCATTATTCACATCCCATATGAAATAATACAACATTGACAACTATATATGAATATATAAAAGTGGGCTCATTACATCCTACCCCGCTTATAAAAAGTTTGGTCCCCAAACTTTACTTACATTAATTTCCAAACAAGTATGGATATTTCTCCTTTATTTCATCTTCCCGCTCCCATGTTGCTTCTTCAATGGAATGATTACGTCATAACACTTTGACAAATGGAATTACCCTGGTTTGTAATATTTGATCTTTATGGTCCAAAATTTTTATCGGATGCTTAATGTATGACAAATCTTCTCTAACTTGACGAGGTTCATGACTTAGGATATGTATTGGATCTGGGACATATTTCTTCAACATGGACACATGAAACACATCATGCACACTAGCGAGTTTAGGGGGTAAGGCTATTCTAGATGCAACAGCTCCTATCCTTTCAAGGATTTCAAAAGGTCCTATGTATCTTGGACTCAATTTCCCTTTCTTACCAAATCGGATTACTCGCTTTGCCGGTGATACTCGCAAGAACACATAATCTCCTCTTTGGAATTCAAACTGTTGATGGAGATTATCGACGTAACTCTTTTGACGGCTTTAAGCGATTCGAAGTCGGTCTTGTATCAATTTCACAGTCTCTGTTATGATCTGGATCAATTCTGGTCCCAACAATTTTCTTTCCCCAACTTCTACCCAATATACAGGGGAACGACACCTTCTACAATAAAGTGCCTCATACGGAGCCATTTGAATACTTGCTTGATAACTATTATTAGATGAAAATTCCACTAACTGTAAATGATAATCCCAATTCCCTTTCAAATCAAGCACGCATGCCCTAAGCATATCCTCTAAGGTTTGAATGGTTCTCTCAGATTGTCCATCCGTTTGAGGGTGAAAAGAAGTGATGAAATTCAATTTTGTTCCCATGGCTACTTGTAGGCTTTTCCAGAAGCGAGACACAAATCTAAGGTCACGATCCGAAACAATTGAAACCGGGGTTCCATAAAGCCTAATAATTTACCGCACGTACAATTTACCTAACTTTTCTAAATAATGGGTAATCTTAATGGCAAGAAAATGATAAGATTTAGTTAACCTATCAATAATTACCCAAATAGAATCATTAACATTTGAAGTCCTTGGTAAACCTATCACAAATCCATAGTAATATGTTCCCATTTCCACTCAGGGATAGGTAGGGATTTTAGTAATCCTGATTGTTATTGATGTTCATCCTTTACTTGTTGAAAAATCAAATACTGAGATACAAATTCGGCTATCTTCCTTTTCATATATAATCCCACCAAAATACTTCTCGAAGATCCCTATACATCTTTGTACATCGGGGATGAAATTTGAATCTCGAGTAATGAATTTCCACCAAACTTTGCCTCTTTAGTTGGGCATCACATGGCACACACACTCTATTTCCAAACCTCAATATATCATCTCGTGTCGTAAATTCAATTCTCTTACCCTCGATGACTTCTTCTCTAATCTTCTTCAGTTGTGGGTCATTTACTTGTGCAATTTTGATCGTTTCCATCAACATGGGTTGGACTTATATGTTTGCAATTATTCCCCCTTTGCTATAAATACATACATCTATTTCCATACTTCTCAAATCGCTTAACCAAGGTTCCTGATTTCTAATGAGACATGCTAAATTTATTATAGACTTCCTACTTAAAGCGTCGGCTACTACATTAACTTTCCCTGGGTGATAATGAATATTTACATCATAATCCTTCATCAATTCTAACCACCTCCTTTGTCTCATGTTCAACTCTTTCTGAGTAAAAATATATTTTAAACTCTTATAATCGGTATAAATCTCACAATTCTCACCATACAAATAATGTCTCCAAATCTTAAGAGCAAAAATTACGGCTGCTAATTCAAGGTCATGGGTTGGAAAATTCTGCTCATGTGTTTTTAATTGTCTTGAGGCGTAAGCTACTACTTTTCCATTTTGCATAAGTACACATCCTAAGCCATTTTTAGAAGCATCACTATAAATCACAGATCCCCCTGTCCTGGAAGGAATAGTCAAAATTGGGGCAGTTACTAATCAATTCTTAAGTTCTCGAAAACTATTCTCAACTTCCTCAGATCATTCATATTTCACCTTCTTTTGTGTTAAACTATATAGAGGTTTGGAAATAATGAAAAATCCTTCAACAAATCTTCTATAATAACCGGCTAATCCAAGGAAACTACGAATCTCTGTCACATTATTTGGTCTAGGCCAATCTAGAATAGCCTTGATCTTTTGAGGGTCAACCGACACTCCCTCCCTGGAAATGACATGTCCTAGAAAAGAGACACTAAGCAACAAAAACTCACACTTCTTTAATTTCGCGTATAATTTCTCCTTCATAAGGAAGTGCAACACTATCTCTAAATGCTTTTCATGTTCTTCAATACTTTTGGAATAAATAAGGATGTCATCAATGAAAACAACCACACACTGATCCAAATATTTCCTAAACACTTTATTCATCATATCTATAAAGAGGCTGGTGCATTAGTCAGTCCAAATGGCATCACAAGAAATTCATAGTGACCATATCTAGTACGAAAAGCTGATTTTGAAATATCATCCTCCTTAATCTTCAATTGGTGATAGCCTGACCTAAGGTCAATCTTAGAAAATACTCGCACACCTTGCAGTTGGTCAAAAAAATCATCTATACGAGGTAAGGGGTATTTATTCTTAATGCTCACCTCATTTAGTTCACGATAATCTATACATAACCTCATCGTCCCATCCTTCTTTTTAACAAATAACACTAGAGCACTCCAAGGGGATACACTTGGTCTAATAAAATCCTTGTCTAACAGATCTTGTAATTGAACTTTTAATTCCCTTAATTCTAAAGGTTCCATTCGATAAGGTGGCTTTGAGATTGGTATAGTTCCAAGAATAAGGCCAATCGTAAACTCTATTTCTCTACTAGGAGGAAGACTGGGTAAATCATCTGGAAAAACATCTGGAAAATATTTAGCTATGGGAATATCTTCGAAAGTAGGCTCTTTTTTTTGCAAATCAATAACACTTGAAAGGAATCCTTGATATCCCTTCTTAAAAAAACTATAAGACTGCATTGCAGAGATAATATGTATGGGAGATAGGATGCCAGTTCCTTCAAAACTAAATTCTGGATGGTTAGGAATTTGGAAAGTAATCCTCTTCTCAAAACAATCTACCTTAGAATGATATGATGCTAACCAATCCATCCCAAAAATGACTTCAAAATCTCTTATGTCTAAAATTATCAAATTGGCAAATAGTTTATGACTACTAATATCTATAGGTCAAGACTTATATACTAGTGTTCCCGTCAATAACTCACCCGAAGGAGTAGAAACGTGTAGGCTATAATTCAAGGGTTCGGGAATATTAGGAAAACGATCAACAAAACATATATACACAAATGAATGGGTAGAACCAGGATCTATTAAAACTTGAAAGGTTGTGCACATATAGAAAGTGTACATGACAATACTGCATTAGAAGCTTTTGCATCAAAAATATTAAAAACTCTACCTTGTCTTCCATGATCCTTGTTGTCATTAAATGTCTTTGTTGGCACTTTCCCTTTGTTAGGGTAATCTTTCATTTTATATCCCTTTTGGCCACACCCAAAGCAACTTCATGTCTCCAGGTAACATGGTTGCCCTCTATGAATATTACCACACCGTTGGCATATATCAACATTAAAGGGTTTGTTTACTAAATGTTGTCCTATATTAGGTATATTCCTAAAGGGTTTGTTATTGGGGTTCCTTCCTCTTTGTTCACCAAACTTCCTCTTCCCCTCTCTAACCTGATTATATTCTTCACTATCCTTCTCAGCTATTGTTGCCCTAGCCACCACGTCATTATATGATGTCAACTTCAAGATGGAAATTCGACTAAGAATATTCAACCTTAACCCACGTTCAAACTTCTTGGCTTTTAAAACATTGGTTATCACAACATGAGGTGGAAAACGAGATAAGTCAGTAAACTTTGCCTCATATTGACTATCCGTCATATTTCCTTGAACTAGACTCATGAAGTCAGCTGCTTTTTAGTCTTGCACCATTTTGGGAAAGTATTTCTCGTTGAAGATCACTAAGAAGTCATTCCAACCTATGGGATTATTCCTTTCCCCGTGTATTCTCTTAGTCATTCTCTACCAATGTTCGGCTTCATCTTCTAATATGAATGTTCCAAATGAAACCCGTTGTTCATCTTCACACTTAAGAACATTGAACATACTTTCCATTTGCATCACCCAATTTTCTTCTTCAGTGGGGTTAGGAGTACCTTTAAAAGATGGAGGGTTCAACTTCTTGAACTGTTCAATAGTAAAACTACTTAGTTCAAGATTCCTTGGTGCTCCATTATTCACCTGATGCTCCACGATTCTTGCTAGACTTTCAATTACCTTATGTGCACCTTCTAGTCCTTCCATATTTGAACCACTAGTTCCCACAGTTGATCTCGTCTTGGTCATTTTCTACAGTCATGGCCAAACATAAGACGTATTATACTATCTCAAGATTGAAATTTAGAAGAACAATTATATATAAACAATTATATGTAGACTGTTTGACATATGGTGGATTATCACATAAGTTGGATATTTAATCCTATATCCTATGTATGGAAACTTAAAATCTATCATGTTTGAAACTTATATTCAGTAGTCTACGGGTTCATAACCTATGCTCTGATACCACCTCTGTCACGACCCCGTCCTAAAATAGTAGTGGGGAAACAAGTGTCTTGACATGCCACCAAGCCAACAAATATGCTGACTTAAATTATTCCCTTAATTAAACGCAACGGAAATACAATTGCATGGTTATGAATTGTAAAATACTGAAACTAAAGGAATTACGTCATCAGTGCTTTCTAAAAGGAAACTTCATTTATATTAAAAGTGACAACGAGTTACAACTGAAGACAAAATTTAAAACTTATTACAAGAGAGCCAAACATGCTCTAAATGATAAAAACAAACATTTTTATTTACAATAATAAAAAGAGCTATAAAAGATGAATCTTCCATATTGTCCTTTTACGTTCCCTCCAAGCCTACTTATTTCCTGAAAAATGGTTAGTTATACAACATCAGCTAAAAGCCGAGTGAGGTTTAATCTCTAGACATTCCAAGGTTTTGTTCAGAAAATTGATACCTATTCAAATCCAAAGAGTAGATATATACATATATGGTTAGGAATTTGTTGTATAAAATTTGAGATGACAGTATATAAAAATGAATAGCACAGAATATAACAGATACGACAAATCAATTTTCAATATCTTTTTCTTTTAATCATGTCATTTTAATGGCCCAGTACACTCTATACCGTATTATTCCCCGGTAGTTGAGGGTCAATCAAAATTGTTCGTCACAACGCCTTATTTAGGGCACACCAGCGATAACCCAGATGGGAAGGTCAGTCAGTAAGAGAGGTCCTTTAGGCCGAATCTTATTTCCAATATTCCATATCATTTTCAAAACTCTTTTTAATCGGTATGTCTATATGGAAAAAAATAAACATATCACAAGGAATCAATCGTCGGTATCAGATAAATTTTAAGAATAAAATAAGTTCACAAAATATATATATTTTTCATAGTATCATATAATTAAAACGCACAAGGAATGTCAGAGTACTCACCTAAAAAGAGGTTCGAAGTTACAGGTATCGGGTCTTTGATCACTAAGGCAAAATTTCTTCTTAAACTTCCCCATACTTTCTCTCACTATTTCTCTTTGATCTTTTGAATGAATTTCATGTAATAATGATGCTAAAGGCCTTATTTATAGTTTCCCAAAGATATTAGGGCGTTGACACGTGTCTAGCTGACTAAGATTTTACAATGGTGAGCATTTACATGTCGCACAACGGAGTGGTCTTGCAGTCTTAATTCACCGAACTGTGACATGTGTTTTAGCTTTTCCTCTAACGACGACACATGTTTTATCTTTATCTATTTGGATGACATATGTAAGTAGGAGGTGTCAAGCGTGAGGTGAAAAGGTGTTAGGGGTATAATGGTCATTTTACACCTTAAGGGCATTTTGGTAATTTCACATGATATGTTTTCAATATTTCTTGGAGGTCCTTGAAAATATTTTGTTTATGAAATTTTCCTTTTTATATTTTAATTTTAGTCCCTGAAACCTTCTTAATTAAATCCAAGTACTTAAAGTTTCATAAAATTACAATTTCCATCCCAAAACTTATCACTTAGCTTAGGATATGCTATTACACTTTGATTTGATCCATTTTGCTGAACAAAAAGGTCATTTCAAGGTGTTTAAGTCGGTCTAACTATCTTTCCCGTCCAACCAATCAAAACATAACACATGGTGTGCTAATAAGACAAAATATGACTTAAAGGATGGACATATTTGCCCTTATTTTGTAATTTTGGTATAACTTATTGCTCAGACCTCCGTTTAACACACCGTTTGTTGTGTTAAAAACCTAATTCATATATCGAAAACTTTTTAGTTTTTACCTCAAGTCAATTGTTATATTATAATGATCAAAACTAGTCTCTAATATGAATATTCCTACCAAAAACTTTAAAATTTTACGTTTGTAACTAATTTGATATTTAATGATTTATGAAGGGTGGATTAGACTATAAATTATAAATTATCATTATCCATATCCCATATGAAATAATACAACATTTAAAACTATATATGAATATATAAACATGGGGTCATTACAACATTGGTCCCGTGCGAGGTGTTGGTGCCACTCATGGGGTCGTTGGGGGGCATTACGAGGTGTGGACCTCTAACGGCACGTTTTCAAGCCTAAGTGTGGATATTCTTCAATTTGGGTCGTGCTCTCAAACCGAGGGTCCCGTGATCATGCGATCGGTTCCAACGAGTTAAATTGGTCCTGTGCAAGGTGTTGTCATCCCTCACGGGACCGTTTGTGGGGCGTTTTGGGGTTTTTCCCTCTGACAACACATTTTCAAGATTAACTGTGGATATTATCAAATTTGGGTTGTGATCTCAAACCGGGGGTCCTGTGATCATGCGGTCGCTTCCAACGAGTTACATTGGTCTCGTGTGAGGTGTTGACGCCGCTCACGGGGCCGTTTGGGGGGTGTTATGGGGTTTCGCCCTCTAATGGCACGTTTTGAAACCTGAGTGGATATTCTCAAAATTGGGTCGTGCTCTCAAACCGAGGGTCTCATGACCACGCGGTTGGTTCCAACGAGTTACATCGGTCTCATGCGAGGTGTTGGCACCGCTCACGGGGCCATTTGTGGGCGTTATAGGGTTTCGCCATCTAACGACGCATTTTCAAGCCTAAGTGTGGATATTCTCAAAATTGGGTCTTGCTCTCAAATCATAGCTTCTGTGACCGCGCGGTCGGTTGCTAAGTAACCATATTCAGTCAATACTAATAATTCTCAATTAATTTCAAACTCTAAATAAATTTCAAGCCCTGAATGACAATACCTTTAAATTTTGCAATTTATTTTTAATCCCTAGGTAAGAACATTCAGTCAATACTAATAACGACAATACCCATAAATAATGCAGTTAATTTCAAGCTTTAAATGATAATCCCCCATCAATTTTAATAATACCCAATAAATAATGTAATAAATTTCAATCCCTAAATATAACATCCCTTTTCTTGGAAAAAAAGTATACACACACATATTCATAAGTATACACACACATATATAGACGTACACACACATACACAGATATACACACACATTCACATAGATATACACACATACATATGCATATACACACGTACACACACAAACACACATATACACATAAATACACACACATTAACATACATATACACACATATACATTAGGGTTTAACACATAAAGAAAAAATTAAGCTTTACCTTTGATATTGAGAAAGAGACTGAGATTGAGAATGCAGATTGCCAAAATTAGGGTTAGAGAATGCCAGTCGCCGAAAGAGAAGAAAGAGAGAAATTAGCGCAGGAAGAAATGAAATGAAGGCGAGGGTTTTTATTATAAGTACATTGGTCATGGACCCATTGCCACGACCCTTAATTTTTTTCTACATCAGCACGTACGCAACTATGTAGTCACAGTCCCCATCCGTGACCCACGTGTGTGAAAAAATTGAGATGGTTATGACCCAAAGCCTTGACCCATTAGGTATGCATTGTGGCCTTGGTCATGACCCTTGTTCGTGACCCGTTCGTGAAGAAACTTGGAGGGACCTTTGGCGCGAATTTGGCATCATGATGGTCACGACATGGTGCTGTGACCCACGCTGGTAAGGGATTTGGGCCGTTACCACTTCCAAAAGAATCCATTACCATAGTGGTTCATGGATATGGTCACGCCAAAGTTTAGGTGGTCACAGCTTTGGGCCGTGACCAACTAGTCACGGCTTTGGGCCATAACCCCCCTGAGGGTGACCATACGTAGGATTTGGTGTAGTGTGTTTTTACGTTATTAACATTTGATCTTTATTTTAATGCAGGTCATAAATGGGTAAAGTTCTACATGCGTTATAAGAGGAAGTCGATTACTAGTTCTGAGAAGAAGCTCCGAGAAAAAATTCATACTTTATCTAGTGCTATAGAGAGCCAAGTTTTGGTTGGTGCATTGGCCCATGTTGATGCTGTATTGGAAGGCAATGTTGAGGCTCCTTTAGAGGGCCATGATGAGGCTCCTATAAAGTGAAATATAAAGGACATGCGGAGGCTCCTGTTAAGGGCCATACAGGGGCTCCTATAGAGGGTTGTGGTAATGCTCATATTGGTGTTGAGGCTCATGTTGATGCTAAATTAAGCCATGTTATCCCATACACTAACCCATCATAAAGATAACACAAAATCAGCTTCCACATATTATAAAAAAGGGTAGCCGACGCCGGATCATCGACCGAGGCATATATGGGTCCTAAGGAACTCACTCTTTTGAAGCATTTCAAGGGCCATGTTGCCTTTGGTATATGGAATAGATCAAAGGTAATCACATTTCCAAATTTAACAATTCAAAAATATTATTTTTTGTAACTTATCAAAAATATTGATATACTTTCTATTGTATTGTAGGTTGAACGAATGTCATTGCTTTGTATCAACAATGGATGAAGATAAATTAATGGGTTTTTGAAGATCTTAGTAACGAGGTGCGTAAGAGGGTGGCGAGGGAAAAATCGATAGCTTGATGAAAGACAACCATATGTATATTGACTACTCATTGGTGTCTACTTTCTTTGATCAATGACCTCTAGAGAGAAATAGTTTTTGCATGTTGTTTGGGGAGATGACCATCACTCTTGATGACATTGCTCAAATCCTCCAAGTACCTCTTATTGGTGACTCTTTATTTAGCCCAAACATTATTATTCTGGATGGCGAGGCAATTGAAATGCCCAATGCTATTGACTTAGTAGTTGAGTGCTTGGGTGTGAGCAAGGCCGATGTAGAATTAAAGTGCAGTGAGTCATATGCGGTCTGATTGAATTGGATCACTGCAAATTTTAAGGAATGAGCCTGTCACAACCTGCTCACCAAAATAAGGGGTGGTCAGCCCGATACTTCAATAATAATGGGAATCATAGATGGATCATTCTCAGCATCAACAATAATACAAGAAGTATACGGGATAACCACCCTAAATTTCAAAAAAACCGGTTGCCAAAAATTTTATTTTATAAGTTAAGGAAAGAATTTAAACAACCCAATTTGAAAAGAAAGTGGAAACCCAAAAGAACTTATATTACATCAACAACAAGTATACAATAATGGGATCGAATATGATGTCGGTCAACAACCACTATAACGTATTACAATAGTTTAATTTAAGTTACATAATACATTACAATAAGCAAATACAATAACTTGGGCCACACGCCCGAGTAAATGTCCCGATCTTAACTAGAGTACAAAAATGAAGGCGTCAACATCAAAATATCCCGTAATATCCGCAAAGTATCACGGCTCCCAAAAAAAAGAATAGGAAAGTCAAAACGGGGGTCCTTACGGCGGAGCACCTGAGCGGATACAAGATGCAAGCACAACAAGAAATATGAATGGGCCAGGGCCCGGTTTTTTATGATCACCGGATGAATAAAGAGTATGACAGTTATGAATAGTAAATCGTGATTGATAGTAATAAGAATCTACCTACACAATTAAATGCATAAACTACAACAAATTAAATGATCATAAGTTTAATTTAGTTATGCAAGAGGATATGAATAAGTAACATTAATAAAAAGCCTTCATCATTTTTACACTGTTTCATTCCATCGTTCCGTTCCTTATCAGGAAACATAATCTCAATTATATGCTCTTTGTGGCATTTATCATAAATCAAGTCCAACTTGAATAATAATAGTTATTCATATACATATAACAATTCTAAGATCGCCCGTCCAAGTTTCCCCACTGTGCGCGCCCCTAAATGACCATCATCTTCCAGGGCATATCAACTAAGACAACCTGGGCAACTACAACGCAAGACGTCGGGAAGCGGCCATATGCCTGCGAGTGAGTGATAACCACACCCGAAATTACCTCAATAGCGCAGAAGAAACATATAATAAACGCTCATATGGCCTAGGACTATATTCACCCTGCATTCATTAACCAGGGGACTTCACCTCACGCGCGAATTTCCCTTATGATGGCATTTAGAGAGGTGTGTTTAAGTAAATTATCATTTACCATATTCATGATTAAGTAAATTATCATTTACCATTTTCATTTCCGATTCCATTTCCATTTTAATAAATACATCGCATTTTATCCGGAGCCATACGTAATTCATAACATCATTATAACCTCAATGAATGAATAAGTTCTCAATTTATTCTCCAAACATCCTATTGTGGTGTTATTATAAACCATCAAGACTACCATAACTCAATTGAGCTTCTAAAGTCTCTCAAATACGACCTTACAACTCCTAGACTCATAATAATTAACTAAAGGAAAAGGATGCCTTAACATCAATTTGTATACCATCGGAATGACCCCCATGTAAACCATTTCTAATGTAGGTAAATAAACTAACTCATCTAGGACTCTAGGACACTATGTTTACTTCATACAAGAAGGTTACTAAGTCCTAAGCCTAAAGAAAAAGGGTTGGAATTGAGTTAGAAAAACAACTCAAAACAGCAGGATTTTCGAATCGATTCGCCCTGGCCGAATCGATTCGGTCTGAAAGCGAATCGATTCGGACCAGCCGAATCGATTCAGATAGGAAGACCTGACTTTATACATAATTGTTGAATTGATTTGGACAAGCCAAATTTATTCGGTCCACCCACACCTGTAAGCTGCCCCTATAGCGAATCGATTTGCTAGGGGAGAATCGATTCGCCCAGCCTAGAATTGCCTAATTCGGCTATGGAGTCTTGGACTCCAAATTTCCCCCAACTCATTTCTACACAAACCAAGATCATTTACTGCAACCAACTACTCATAAATGCATCTAGCCACTATAATTTACCCCAATAAACATCTAAATAAACTTCCAAGGATTCAAAACCTACAAATCCATTTCAAACCCTAACATAGTTAAACCATAACCAATCCACAACAATCAATACAAATTATTCATCTTAAATCACATATTAGCAAGTAGAAAACTTGCCTTGAGGTAGAAATCTCAGATTTCTCTTAGTAGATCAATCCCAATCTTCAATCTCCAATCTCTATCTTTTTCTTCTCTTCTCTTTTCTCCTCAATTCTCTTCTTCTCTATCTCTCTCTAGGTTAGTAAATACACTTAAGAGAAATAAATGAAATGCAAGACTTAAATCGTGGGTTTAGTCTAATTCCCCAACTTAAATGGTTAATACCACATTAAAATGACTCACAACTACACATTTGTGTTAAAAACCAGTCAAAAGTGCCTGAAACATAAAAATACAATATGGCACTTATTTTGACTATCTCGCACATTTCGGGACTAACTACGCCTTCTAAATTGGCATCCGAAAATTTTATAAATCATTCCAAGTTCCTGTTTAATTAAACCACAAATGTCATTTAAAACATATGACACTATAACACGCAACATGATGATATTTACACACACATATAGTAAATATGCAACAATCCAGTAAATATTAACTTTCAACTCATTCAATTAATATTTACTCCATTATCCAACATTTTTTATAATTACTTCACACAGTAAATTAAAATAAAATAAGTTCTCAAAAGCGAGGGTTGTTACATACTCCGCCCCTTATGAGGGAATTTTGTCCTCAAAATTCAGGCATACCTTTTATAAAGAGATTCGGATATTTTTTCCCCATATCATCCTCGTGCTCCCACGTTGATTCCTTGGCGTCGTGATGATCCCATTGAACTCATACCAAGGGCACCACTCGCGATCTCAATTTACGCTCTCTGTGCTCTAAGATTGCGACCGATTGTTCTTCATACGAAATATCGGGTTGCAAGTCGATATCTTCCAAAGGAATATGCCAAAGGGCTCCTTCACACCTCTTATACTTTTTCAAAGATGAAACATGAAACACATCATGAAGTTGTTGTAAGTGTTCCAGTAAGGCAAGTTTATACGCCACTGGACCTACCTCGGCAACGACGGGAAAAGGTCCCACATAGCGCGGCACAAGTTTCCATTTCTTCCCAAAATGCTTTATACCTTTCATTGGCGATACACGCACCAAGACTTGATCTCCAAATTCCAACTCTATATGCCTTCTATTCTCACCGGCATAACTCTTTTGGAGATCTTGAGCTATTCGAATGCGATTCCGGATGAGTTCAATCTTGGAAGAAGTATCCTGGATCATTTCAGGTCCAAGAAACTTATTATCCCCCACCTCCAACCAACAAGTGGGTGATCTACAAGGCCATCCATAAAGTTCTTCATAGGGTTCCATCCCAATAGTAAATTGGTACGAATTATTATAATCAAATTCGACCAAAGGGAGATATTGTTCCCAACCACCTTTGAAATCAAGCACACACATTCGGAGCATATCCTCCAACATTTGGTTGACTCTTTCTATCTGCCCATCTGTTTGAAGGTGATAAGAAGTTCTCAATTTCAATTCGGTTCCCATGGCTTCATGGAAATTCGCCAAAAACGGGAAACAAATATCTTATCTCTGTCGGAGACTATATTTATTGGCACCCCGTGGAGTCTAACAACCTCCACAATAAATAGCCGGGTATAACGAGCAGTATTGTAATCGGTGCGTGCCGGTAGGAAATGTGTCGACTTAGTCAAACAATCAATGATAACCCAAATAGAATCGTGACCATTTTGGGATGTTGGCAAGCCTGTGATAAAATCCATCGATATACTCTCCCAGTTCCACACCGGTATCTCCAAGGGTTGCAATAAACCCATTGGTCGCTGATGATATATTTTCACTAATTGACAAGTAGTACATTGGGATACGAACTCAAGAAATATCCCGTTTCATGTCCGCCCGCCAATACTGACGGCGCATGTATTGGTACATCTTGTCCCCACCAGGATGCACTGAAAATTTAGACCCATGAGATTCTGTCATCACGGCCCGTCTTAAATCCCCTTCGTCTTGGACAATGAGTCTCCCGTGGAAACGTAATCCACCTTCCGGACTTATAGAGTAGGATTTTGCTCCCTCGGACAATAATTGGCATATATGGTCATGACAACCTTTGTCCCTTCCTTGAGCTTCTACAATCCTTGCCACAATAGTAGGCGTAATGGTCAACACCGACAAAAATGTCCTAGCAACCGCGTCCTCATGACTAAGCTCCTTCCATTTGGCTTTCCATACCTCCGCTAATTCCCCCTCGGGCTTTCTACTCAAAGCATCCGCCACCACATTCGCCTTGCCAGGGTGATAGTGGAAGTCGAATTGATAGTCTTTCACAAAATCTAACCACCGGCGTTGTCGCATATTTAAATCTTTCTGTGAAAATAAATATTGCAACGATTTATGGTCCGTGAAAAGACTAAATTTCTCCCCCAGGAGATAATGCCTCCAAATCTCCAAGGCAAGGACAAATGCGGTAAGTTCCAAATCATGAGCCGAATATTTCTTTTCATGGGGATGTAGCTTGCGAGAAGCATAATCAATAGCCCGTCGCTCTTGTTGAATTACACCTCCCAATCCTTGTAGAGATGCGTCGGTAAATACAAAATATTCCAATCCTCGCCTTGGTAATGCAAGGACTGGAGCAGAAGTCAACCTATCCTTGAGCTCGTCAAAAGCCGACTGAAAAGAATCATCCCAAACAAACCTCACCCCTTTACAAGTTAAGTTTATCAAAGGGCTAGCAATTTTAGAGAAACCCTTGATAAACCGGCAGTAATAACCCGCTAAACCCAGAAACTATGAATCTCGATAGGTGTCGTGGGCTGACCCCACTCCCTCACCGCAACAACTTTGCTTGGGTCCACCGAAATACCTTGGGATGTCACAATATGACCCAGAAACTGTACTTCCTGCAACCAAAAACCACACTTCTCGAACTTGGCATACAATTGGTGATCCCTCAACCTTTGCAGGACCAATCGCAAATGAGTAGCATGGTCCGATTCTGTCTGAGAGTACACTAGAATATCATCAATGAACACAATGACAAACTGGTCCAGGAAGTCCCGAAATACCCTATTTATGAGGTCTATAAACACGGCAGGAGCATTGGTTAGTCCAAAAGTCATAACCAAAAACTTATAGGACCCATATCTCATTAGGAATGCAGTCTTGGACACATCTTGCTCCCGTATTCGCAACTGGTGATACCCCGTCCGCAAATCTATTCTAGAGAAGTACAAAGCTCCCCTAAGTTGATCAAACATATCATCAATCCGAGGCAATGGATATTTGTTCCGTATGGTGACTTTATTCAACTCTCTGTAGTCAACACACAATCGGAGAGAACCATCCCTTTTCTTCACAAACAACACCGGAGCTCCCCACGGCGACGTGCTTCGCCTAATAAACCCTTGCTCTAGCAAGTCCTGAATCTAATCCCTTAACTCCCTCATCTCAATAGGAGCCATACGATATGGATCTCTCACAATCGGTCGAGTTTCCGATGCTAAGTCAATTACAAACTCAATCTCACGACTCGGAGGCAAACCCGGTATTTCCCGAAAAACATCTTGGAAATCTCTAACAATCGGAATAGAATCTAAGGAAACGACTACATCCCGAGAAGGGTCCTCCGCAATACAATACAATACAAGTAAGAGCTAGTACCTCCTTCTGAACGAGGCATGACCACTAAAAACATTTCTTGCCCCGGAATGGAAAAAACTATACTCTTCCCATATCAATTAATTGTCGCGTGATACTTCACTAGCCAATCCATACCCAGGATTACATCATACCCGACCATGTCCAGGACGAATAGATCGGCCTCAAAACACAAGTTACCAAGATTTATTCCTATTTGTTTACAAAAAAAGAAAATAAGAGAACCATCACCCATAGACGACTCAACACTAGTGAAGGTACTCTCCGCAGATTTGATCAACTCTGTAGACTGAGCAAAACTTCTAGAAATGAATGAGTGTGTCTCACTCATATAAAAAAAAATACGACCCATATGCCCCTGAATAAGAAACTTACCCTCAATAGCTGGTGGCACTGGCGGAGCCGGAGGAAGCATAGCATCCTGAATGTGGTAGACACGACCATACTGTAATTGTCCCTGTTATGGAGGGACAATGAGATTAGGTACTTGTGGCAATAACTGAGCCTGTGGCTGCTGTAGAATTCTAGGAAGCTGTCCCCCAATCAAGTGAGGACACGACCTCTTGAAATGGCCCAACTCTCCACATTGAAAGCATCGATTCGTAGCATTCTCGTGATTTCGGCCCCGGTTATTTCTAAACTGCCCCACTCCTTGGCCTAGATGGCCTCTACCTCCATTTCCACTTCTACCTGCTTGTTACAGTTGTGGTCCACCTTGACCTTGCCTATTGTTATTGCCACCCGCAATAAACCCACCAAAACGTTGCCGTTTAGACAAATCCCCTTGCTAGGGGTCCCTTTCTTTTTGTTTATTTCCCAAAGATTGGGACGAAGGAAATTCTCCTCCTCCTATCCCATTGCCTCCGGGTTTCCCAACTTGCCCCATCATTGTAGACTTCTTTCTACTCTGGACATATAACCTATGTACTTGGCAATGAAGTAACACCGCATTCATCACATCCCCAAAAGTCTGCAAAGCTGGATTGCCCAGTAAATGTTTTCGCATCCTCCAGTGCAAACCTCCCATGAACTTCGATATTTTCCTCTCTTTCGGATTCAGCTCGTCCGGTACAAAACTTGCTAACCGAGTGAACTCCTCTTCATACTCTACAACTAATCTCTCACCTTGCACCACAACTTGCTTCCTTCTCATCTCCCTTTGAACTGCGGGAGGGAAGTACTTCCGATCAAACAAAACCTAGAAATCGTTGATAGTCATAACATCCCTCTGCTTTGGCGTAGTCATAGAATCCCACCAATGTAATGCAGCTCCAACTAATTTAAAGGTAACAAGGATTTGTTTTCTTTCCTCACTACACTCCACCATTCGAACATGGCGCTGCATATCCTTTTTCCACTGATTAGCTACTATGACGTCCGAACCTCCTTGGATACGGCGGATGACCCTTTAAAAAGGATTCCCTAACTCTCTCCCATGGGGAAGGTCCAGTAGGAGCTTGTACATCCTGAGCCATTTGTTGTTGAGCTTGTGGCAATTCCTGAACCACGACAGTCATAGCAACATTGACTGCTTGGGCCACGATGTTCGCTACATCAGCAGCATGTATTGTTCCTTGCGGCGGCGGGGGAGGACCTACTTCCTATTCTACAGCTCTATTCCTTCTAGCGGGGCGACCTCTCTTAGGCGGCATCTGAGATAAAGAAACAATAGAGTTATAATACTACACAAAATAATCTAATTTGCAGAAGATCGCAAACATAGGCAACCAAAAAATCCTAACATTAAGCTCTATATCAAATAACGCTACTATAGAACGTGACAAGTCCGCATAGACCCTAAAGAGTCTAGAACCTAGTGCTCTGATACCATATGTGATAACCCGCTCACCAAAATAAGGGGTGGACAGCTCGATACTTCAATAATAATGGGAATCATAGATGGATTATTCTCAGCATCAACAATAATACAAGAAGTATACGGGATAACCACCTTAAATTTCAGAAAAACGGGTTGCCAAAAATTTTATGTTATAAGTTAAGGAAAGAATTTAAACAACCCAATTTGAAAAGAAAGTGGAAACCCAAAAGAACTTATATTACATCAACAACAAGTATACAATAAGGGGACCGAATATACTGTCGGTCAACAGCCACTACAACGTACTACAACAGTTTAATTTAAGTCACATAATACATTACAATAAGCAAATACAATAACTTGGTCCACACGCCCGAGTAAATGTCCCGATCTTAACTAGAGTATAAAAATGAAGGCATCTACATCAAAATATCCCATAATATCCACAAAGTATCACGGCTCCCCAAAAACACCAGAATAGGAAAGTCAAAACGGGCGTCCTTGCGACGGAGCACCTGAGCGGATACAAGATTCATGCACAACAAGATATATGAATGGGTCAGGGTCCGGTTTTATATGATCACTAGATGAATAAAGAGTATGACAGTTATGAATAGTAAATCATGATTGATAGTAATAAGAATCTACCTACACAATTCAATGCATAAACTACAACAAATTAGATTATCATAAGTTTAATTTAGTTATGCAAGAGGATATGAATAAGTAACATTAATAAAAAGCCTTCATCATTTTTACACTGTTTCATTCCATCGTTCCGTTCCTTATCAAGAATCATAATCTCAATTATATGCTCTTTGTGGCATTTATCATAAATCAAGTCCAACTTGAATAATAATAGTTATTCATATACATATAACGATTCTAAGATCGCCCGTCCGAGTTTCCCCACTGTGCGCCCCCCTAAATGACCATCATCTTCCAGGGCATATCAACTAAGACAACCTGGGCACCTACAATGCAATACGTTGGGAAGCAGCCATATGCCTGCGAGTGAGTCATAACCACACCCGGAATTACCTCACTAGTGCAGAAGAAACATATAATAAACGCTCGTAAGGCCTACGACTATATTCACCCTGCATTCATTAGCCAGGGGACTTCACCTCACACGCGAACTTCCCTTATGATGGCATTCAGAGAGGTGTGTTTAAGTAAATTATCATTTACCATATTCATGATTAAGTAAATTATCATTTACCATTTTTATTTCTGATTCCATTTCGATTTTAATAAATACATCGCATTTTATCCGGAGCCATACGTAATTCATAACATCATTATAACCTCAATGAATGAATAAGTTCTCAATTTATTCTCCAAACATCCTATTTTGGTGTTATTATAAACCATCAAGACTATCATAACTCAATTGAGCTTCTAAAGTCTCCCAAATACGACCTTACAACTCCTAGACTCATAATAGTTAACGAAAGGAAAAGGATGCCCTAACATCAATTTGTATACCCCCGGAATGACCCCCATATAAACCATTTCTAATGTATGGAAATAAACTAACTCATCTAGGACTCTAGGACTCTAAGTTTACTTCATACAAGAAGGTTCCTGACTCCTAAGCCTAAAGAAAAAGGGTTGGAATTGAGTTAGAAAAACAACTCAAAACAGCAGGATTTTCGAATCTATTCGCCATGGCCGAATCAATTCAATCTGAAAGCGAATCGATTCGGACCAGTCGAATCGATTCGAATAGGAAGACCTGAATTTTTGCATAATTGTCAAATCAATTCGGACAAGTTGAATCGATACGGTCCACCCAGACCTGTAAGCTGCCCCTATAGCGAATCGATTCGCTAGGGGCGAATCGATTCGCCCAGCCTAGAATTGCGTAATTCGGCTATGGAGTCTTGGACTCCAAATTTACCCCAACTCATTTCTACCCAAACCAAGATCATTTACTGCAACCAACTACTCATAAATGCATCTAACCACTATAATTTACCCCAATAAACATCTAAATCAACTTCCAAGGATTCAAAACCTACAAATCCATTTCAAACCCTAACATTGTTAAACAATAACCAATCCACAATAATCAATACAAATTATTCATCTTAAATCACATATTAGCAGGTAGAAAACTTGCCTTGAGGTAGAAATCTTAGATTTCTCTTGTTAGAAACAATCCCAATCTTTAATCTCCAATCTCTCTCTTTTTCTTCTCTTTTCTCCTCAGTTCTCTTCTTCTCTCTCTCTCTCTAGGTTAGTAAATACACTTAAGAGAAATAAATGAAATGCAAGACTTAAATCGTGGCTTTAGTCTAATTCCCCAACTTAAATGGTTAATACCACATTAAAATGACTCACTACTACACATTTGTGTTAAAACCAGTTAAAAGTGCCCGAAACATAAAAATACAATATGGCACTTATTTTGACTATCTCGCAAATTTCGGGACTAACTACAACTTCTAAATTGGCATCCAGAAATTTTATAAATTATTTCAAGTTACGATTTCATTTAAACCATAAATGTCATTTAAAAAATATGACACTATAAAATTCAACATGATAATATTTACATACACATATAGTAAATATGCAACAATCCCGTAAATACTAACTTTCAACACATTCAATTAATATTTACTCCATTATCCAACATTTTATAAAATTACTTCACATAGTAAATTAAAATAAAATAAGTTCTCAAAAGCGAGGGTTGTTACAGAGCCAAAGGTGAGAATGTCGCCTCTAATGTGAGAGACGATTGTGAGAGGGTTTATATACTCTACATTATCGGATGCACTATTTTTTCGATAAGACGGAAGACAAGATGTCTGTATATTATCTCCAACTTTTAAAGGATCTGAAAAGGGTGGGTCGACTGGCTTGGGGCATGGGAATTATTGTTGACCTGTACAAACAGGTTGACCTTGCATTAAGGTTAGTTGTTAAGCAAAAACGGTTGTCTATCCCTACTACAAGTAACAGTAAGTAAAATTTTCGTGATATATGTTAATTATCCATTTGACGAATTGTCTAATTTCATGTTAGTAGTCCCTAGTTTCATTTTATAACCATATGATGTTTTGCAGTCCTGGATTTATTAGCACTTTATTGGGTTGAGGGCATGCTACCACATGTAATTCAACAATGCAATACCAATGATTACGCTTTGGATGTTGCAATCAGCCTCTTAGAAGAATACCTTTCAAAATCTCATAAACTACAGAGAACAACTCGATGATATGTAGGGAGGGAATGTAAGTGGTTTACATTTTTCTTTATAATTAACTTAGGGAATATTCATACCCTAATTATAAGTTTGTGTGTAGGTGGTTTGGGATATTTATAAGTATTCTAGAGATACATATCCATTATCGGATGTTTCTTTCCATAGTGGCATTATCATTTGCTTCTATGTTTTAGAGCCATACTCTCGAGATATATGTCTGCGATAATTTGATTGTATTCAAATCATTCCCCGTGACCTAATGACCCCATTAAGGGACGAGAGGGGAAATAAAGTTGTCAGATACAAGGTCAAGTTTGACATGTAGAAATGATATCAGAAAAATATAAAGACCACATATTATTTAATAATTCACGGTCAGTACTTATCTCGTCACTATGGGATTGTAGCGAGGATTTTATAGAGTGGTTCTTAACCATGCCCACCCAATTGTCTATAACCTCACCTATCGACAGTCCAAAGTAATAAAAACATCACTGGTATGTATTACATTTGTAAAAAAATTCGTACTTTAAACAATTATAAAAAAAAAGTGATATTCACTAGGCAGATGAAGTACGTAAAGCGATGGAGTTACTAAGGAAGAACATGGAAGATGGTGTTGCTGTAGATGCTAGTACATTGCTTGGGAATAATTAAGAATCTTACCCAATACTAGTGGCATCAATTGGGGTGGGTCGCCAAATTATCATTGAGGAGTAGGGGAAGAAAAGGAGTAAAAAGCATGAAAGAGACAATGAAAAATGGAAAAGGAAGGCAAAGGGGGATGAGGGAACAAAAAGAAAAAGAAATTAAAGTTTGTAATTTACATAAGGTTCAATTTTGTAATTAAAGATAGGGTACGTTTGTAATTTGGATTAGGATTTTTATGTTGGTTTTAGATTACAAATGTTAGTTTCCATGTTATCAATGTAGGATTATTAATGGTTGTTATCAATGTTGGTTTCAATGTTATCAATGTTACTAATAATATTTGTTTTTATTAAGAATGTGTCTAATTTTAGTTTCAATGTTGTTTGTTATCAAAATGTGTTCAATGTTAGTTTCAATGTTATCAATGTTGGATTACATTTGTTAGTTTCAATGTTTTAATTAAGGACAGGGTATAAATTTTAGTTTCAATGTTGGATCATCAAGCTTGGTTTGGGGTATTCATACTGATGTGTAGCTATTAATTCGTTATGTTTACAACGAACCAAGACTTCATCAAATCTGATTCGGGATCTTAATATAGGTAAAGGTTACATTCTCGTTGTAAACATGTTGAACAAAATACATGATACGAAGGTTTGGGATAATCATCCTGAACAGTGGGATTTTGGCTTCCAGGGCTGGTACTTGATTCCTTATCTACATCCCCAATAATGGTTCTTAATTCATCACATTCATGCCAAATGAAGCTCAATATTAACAAACCAACATTAACAGTCCAACATTAACCAACCAACATTAATAACAATGATAATCCAATAGTAATACTTTGACATTAATAAACCAACTTCATGAAAACAACATTGATAATCCACGAAAGAAACTACACATGCACATGGTATTAAAATCCTTGCACGTGACAGTGAAATCCATTACATATATTATATTGATATATATTCTCAACACCTTGTTTTACATGTGTACAAAAACTACAAAACATCCCTCAGAATCTACCTATATATTTTCCTACATATGTATAACAAATACAACATATCACTATGAACCAACCTATGCATTTTCTTAAATGAGCACAAAAAATACAATATATCCCTCATTACCAACCTACCAAAAATAAAACATATCCCGAACTAATTGATGTTTATGGGATGATCATTGGTTGCTACATCCTTCGAAAAATACTCCGAAACTTTGATATTTGATCACCATATTTATTGATCCAAGACTTGGCTTTGAGCAAGGAACAACAATGCCAGTGACTTGAAACTCGTGGAAACAAACAACCTTGTTTCAAATTTAGTATGACAAAATGATTTTTCGCATATGTGAGCAATATTCACCAACATTGGGCTCATTGGTCGTTCATGTCTCATCGATAAAAATGTGAGGCACTATCTCTTTGATACGAGGACACACACACAATTGTAAGTCTCGGCTACAAAGTAACCACACTCTGGAATGACCATCCAAGACTTTTAACCACAAAGGCTTGTATAGTCGTCGAACAGATTTATAACAGCTTTCTAAAACCAGCTACTAAAATAATGTATGTAAAAATCATTATTTTCAAGTACTTCAGCCATCAAATCTGCCCTCACATTTCTCCATCCATTGCTTCCGGACCCCAACCTTAGATAAGTAGACATGCATATAAACCCACAACTATCGTCTACTTCCTCTTCCATGATATCTTATACAAACCCTCCATAAACTCGGGTATATCCTTTAGGTAATTCTTGTAAGTGGGAGTGTAGTTAAGGCACCACGGGGAGAGGTGCGTGAACTCCGTAAAATCAATATTCTTCTTAGGCCCCGGGACAATACGGTGTTCCATATCTGCTGATTTCCTCATGAGTTAGAAGGTGCAGGGATCCCTTTTGGTTGACTTCTCGTGTCTTTGCTTACGAGAAGTTGGTCTTCGACTCGCAGCAAATCCTTCCCTTACTTAAGCACAAACAACTCAAATAGCCTCGCAGTGGTGGGACACCCTATGTCCTTCCATTTACATATCATGGCCCTTTGCTCATCTACTATTTACTTGTCCTATATCTATTTAAATAATATCATTTTTAGCTCATAATCAACCATATGGTACTTAGCTAACTTAGGAACCATAGATAATCTGTGTCAATTCCTAACCACATTCCCCAAAGTATATCTTGACCCTCTATTTGGTAGATGACCAACTCATGAGAACAAGGTATATCATAGACATTGCGTGTGATATGAAAGCACTATTTAAAATCCATGCCAACATTATCACACATTTTTAGATCCTCTAGAATTAGGTCAATCGCATAGTGTGAAACCCGATCAATTAGCTCAAGCAATAAAGGAAGATTATGCGAGTGCTTTATTTTTTGTAAGGAGTCCTCAAACTCCTTCATATTTCATGTAACCTGCAATTCAATATAATTATGTATGCCAGCAAACACCTTGTCAAAAGGTTGTTGAGAACTCTTTAAGTGTTTCTTTAGCTTATCGTGCACTCCTTTGCACCGATTTATAGTTCGGTTGCCCTGATATTTTATCATGTTATTCCATGCGTGAATGATGGTGTCCTTCAAATTATACCATGTACAGTCAATATAGCTTAGAGTGTTGGGGTATTCAACCCAATCCACGTGAAATAAGCACCAAGATTCATTGAAATTGCTCTGCATGGGGGATTAAACCAAATGAACCCAATCTCTCATGAATTTTTTTATAGTAAATCCTCATTGTGGATCTCTTTACGAGCATGTATTTCAATATTGCGGTGAACGTGGAAAGTGAACACCATAAATCTTACCTCGGGGAACACTACCTGCAATTCATTTATGCACCTGTACTCCCGATTGGTGATGAAGATAATGGGGCATGAAAATGGATCGAATAACGCTTTTAACTGGCCCAATACCCAATGATAGTTCTCTTCTTTCTCTGTAACTAAAAATTCAAAAGCAATGTTGAATGTTTGTCTATAAGAGGTTACACTAACCATCTCAAAAAAGGCAATTTGTAACGGTTTGTCATGTAACTGCAATCGACAATGACAACTGAACGAAAACACATTCCCAATTGGAAGGAGTTCGGATGAGCTAAGAAAATGTCTTCCACCACCATCGTATAATCATTCATTATATACCAATATTCATAGTGTTTGTCATCAAATCAATTCATCAACTATTGCATCTTCGTTCTACCCTCCCATTCTCTAATCCTTATTTTTCCCATGGCATTGTAAATTGTTTTCATTGTTTAAGAATTATTAACATTACACTATTTTATAATCGTTATAATGGAGGTTGGCTTTGTCCCACTATTTGATATCTCTTTAATGATGTTTCTCTTCTTTAAAGTAAAACACCTGTCATATGAATGCCTAATTAATGATTCTGGTAATTGGTGGTTGTGAACTCCACTTATAACCTGTAACATTCAACTCCTATTATCAAGTGGAATACCCTTCAATAGAAATGGAAAATTGCACTTTCTATTTGCCATATCCTTCTTCCTATTTTTCTCACCCTGAGTACTTATTTCATTCTCACAATTCTTCCTATAATTGTCACAGTACTCCCATCCTCTCTCACATCCCATATGTAAAAGTCCTTTCCGTATGGCCAAAGGTGCATCAGACTTGGTGATTATTATTACTATTCTAACTAATTGATCTTGCTTTTGAGCCCAGCTGACCAACGCTTGACGGGTGGAAAAAACTTGAGAATATATATATATATAAATTAATCAGTACATTTTAACCCATTTTAAATAGGTTAATAGATTGTTAGTGATAAATATACCTGGTCCGTAAAGAAAGTGGCTCTAACAATGACTCTTAAAGAACCATCAATGCCTTTTTCCTAAAAATTGATATTGAGCAACGCTTAGTTAAATAATACGGAATTGAAATACATGAAAACATCCTACATAAGTAAGAATATAATTATTTCATACATATTATAAAATGAATCATACATAATGAATCACATATATTATTAAATCCACCATACATAATGATTCAGATATATCCTACATAAAGAGTCATAAATATTATCATTAAATAACTATTCAGTAGGAAACTGCTGAAATAGGTTACCTAATTCGATAGGGAGGCAACAAATCAGGGTATATGTTTTGGTATGTACATGTCGAGTCAGGGTACATATTTCGGTATGCACATGCCGAATGAACTTCATTTAAAAAAATAGAACAGTGGTCCAAGCGGTTTATCCCGAGATTTGACCTCCAACTCGGGGCCTTGATCCTGAACCACTGTTAGATTTTTTGCCCTTTTTTTAATCCTTAGGAACAAACAAAAACTAATATCAATAGGATCCAAAAATAACCTAAAAAATATTATTTGGGGTAGTTTCATTGTCTTCCGTGGTCCCAAACCCATTGGTAACACCTTGCATTGTTATTTGAAAGTTTAATAACAAACCCTAGTTATTATGTGGATACGAAGTTTATGATTGTTGGTGTATTGGGGAAAAAAATTCAATCAGTGCAATTTGATTGGTGTAGTAGGGACCAAAACCTATTGAATGTTCTTTAGTTGTAGACAAAAATTATTGGAATTTAGTGGGTAGAGTGAAATTAGATAGAGTGAGATTAGTGAGAAGATAATGGGTAGAGAGATAAATGTGTCGTAAATTTTGTTAAAATTACTGTGTATAAAATAATTATACCATGTTGTGGCCCTTAGAATAAACATTTTATATTTTGCTTGTGGTATTTTGGAGTAATATTTGGGGTTCCCTTAGTGGCACCCCCATATAAAGACATTTAAGGAGAGTGCAAAACATCTAAGAAAGTGATCCTTCATGATGGCCACCCATACGTTATGACATATATTAAAAAAATATGAGATTAATGAAAGGCCATTATTTATCTAGTAAATTAAGTAGGATGAAGTTATCTTGTTAAGCCATCATCGATTTGAGGTCAGAGGAAATGTTGATAGGAAAATTGTTCGTTAACATTAATTAATAGATTAAGTGATGTAACAGACCATTTGATGAAATTGAGAACTAGCATGGCAATGATAACGTCGTTCCCATAAAGAGGCATTTATGTTGAGGTATAAATGAATTAAACTGTGTATTCATAGTGACGTAACACTGGAGTTTAATTTCATACATCATCAACAGAATACACATTTGAGTTCATATTATCTCAAATGTGTATACCTTTGGCTATGAAGAAGCATTATATTTTCTTAAAGCCAACGCAATTTTCCTTCGGCCCATAAAAAATGTCACTATGACTACAACGCTACTCTCGAGCCCTGGAAAACTCTAAAGCAACACACTCCGGACATCAGGAAGAAAATCTCACAAAAATCATAAATAAATAATTGACAAATCAATCACACAAGAACACCAAATTTATACGTGGTTCGATCGTTGATGGCCTACGTCCACGGTGGGGTTTAGTTCTCGCTCTTCACTATAATCTCTTTGTTGCTTACAATGGAGCTACTGTGAGGGGAGAGCTTGATTACCCATTTTATAATGATCATGTGACTTTATATAGGCTAATGTAGCATTATGATTTTCACCTAAATCGGGCGTGCCCAATCATTTATTCCCCTATTTGTAACGGATTTAGTCCGTTATAAATTTGTAATGATCAAAGGTTGTTACAAATGGAAAAATTCCGTTGGAATATATTGATACCCTCATTAAAAAAAGAAGGAAAAGAAAAGAAAAAAAATAGACATGGGAAGGTCGGGAGGGATAATTACCCCCAAATCCTAAACCCACTCTCTAAACCCACTTTCACCCACCCCACGTTACCTCTTCCCGTCACCGACCTCTCTACCTATCCCCGTCGATAACTGATCAACTGAACATATATCGTCTCCAGGTCTGGTTTCCCTTCTTACAAACCCTCGACCTCTCCTCTCAATCTTGTAAGTGATTGTTGGGTCTATTCATAATTTATCATTTAAAGGTTTAATTTATCATTTACAAATATTTTTAGGTATGTGTGTATGATATTTATCATTTTATTTAGAGCTTTAAGTGACACCCCACCTAATTAAATACCGGGTGATCAGTCCTCTATTAAATTATAATCAAGGTGAACGGTTGGTTCGATCTTAGCATCACTGTCGTAAAAATAACTTTTCCAATTAAACACCCTAATAAATGAAGCTGAGTGACAAAAACCATTTTTAGACATTAATTCCAAATTTCAATTAAAACCAATATTTTTAAAACTTAACATAAATCATAAATTAAGAATCACCCAATAACTATACTGGAACAATCAATCCAAATAATTTAACATCCAACTAATTGATTCCAACATTAAAACTTAAAGGAAAAACATCCTGACAAGAATAAATCCCAGAGTATAAATACTGGAAATAAACTAATCGCAATATCTGATAAACAACTAAATAATGGAAAAGGACGACACATGCCCAACTGAATAAATAGTGCTAGAAGTGGAATCAACAAGGAGGTCATCTAAGAAAGAGGCCTGCAACTCCTACCTAAGCTGCAGCGCGTTCCATACGGAGGATCCTATGCAAGACGCCCTTGTGGCTGGGCACCTGTAATATATACATATATATACAAGAGAAAAGAGAAGATAGGAAACGAGTCAGAGCCCGATTGTAAAAACTGTTTAAAATTAGTTTAGCAAGTATTTAAAATTCTACCGGCTAATGCAACCAACAAATTAGTGGGGCACTCCCTTGAGAAATTCTGACCTCTCTTCTAATGTGCACACCTATCGTACTAATCTTCCAAACATTTTAACTTATCTTATCTTAAGTTACTCGGAAGGTTTCAAACCAACAAATTCAAATGTTTAAGAGGTTAATTTTATTTAACAGCAATGTTCTCATTTAAACCTTATTTAATAATAAAGTTTCTCAGTAATATATCATACTTTTCAAACACTTATTCCCAAGTTGAAATAATTATTCATTTCTTACTTACCATAGACACAGTAGGTAGGTCCCAAATTCCAGATTTAAATATATATATTAAATACTCATATAATATATATTCTAACGACACCCCACATAACAATTATGGTGCGGGCATACTCTGCTATCCAATCCCCGTATCACTCGTACTAAGGGAAATACAAGTTCGGAATCACTCTCGAACTGTATTAACACAAAACACATACAATATTGAGGCGAAGCATAGTTCCAAGTCTCTAAGAGGTCAGCAGATACCCTCACGTCTCTTAGGACCGTCTGACTATCGTTCCGATAGCCTGTACCAAGGATTTCTATCTTCTAGGGTACGAGTCAATATCCCCCATAAAGGTCCCATCGAGATAAGACTGTCCCAGCGCGGTAACCTCAGGGATAGCAAGTAGCGCGGGCATGATTTTTACACGTATATAGTATATGCATAAACACAGTCATAAATGTATACCACTATTCTCATATCAAATTTAGGTACACTCTCACGACCCATAATTATGATATTTATCCTTATTACTCAATATTAGATTATCACGTATAATGGTTTGTCTCTTATTCTTATTTGTGGGATTGTTACAATTTACTACGTAACACTCGTAAATTCCTATTTCTCCAAGTGTAATTTCAGTAGGTGCTCATTTATTTTACAACGTAACTTCTTTACGAGTCTCACCCTTTAACACAAGTTCCCATTGTCCCGTACGTGTAAAACACCCCCCCCCCCCCCCCCCGTGAGATGTTAATCTCGTATTACATTAACGGGTCCATATATTTCTAAGGTCCTACTGGTCTTCTTTATATCCCAAAATGTATGAACATTAATGTCAAAGAATGTCTAATCATTTAAGTTGGAATGAACTATTAAAAAGGGAATATTAGTTATACAGGAGGGGTCGATCGATCGATGGTAGGTGTTCGATCGATCAAAGCATCGATCGATCGATGCTCTATGGTCGATCGATCGATCAAGCAGGTATGGAAAATCTACAGAATTTCCAGATTACGGGTTTCCTCTTCCAAAACCATCCAAAACGATATCTTTGATTACAAAACTCCAAATAATTTATACTACAAGTATTATAACCTCAAATAAATGATTTCCTACGTCAAGCATGCAGATTTTCATCATGAAAAACGAATTAAAAGGGGTATAATCCATAAAAACATCAAGAACCCTAATATTTCTTTTGTCTAGTTTCTTCCCATTCTTTTACCAGATTTTATACCCTTTATTTACTGTAATTTCGTGGTTCAATCTCTACATATGAATTGAGTTTCTAGAATACATCTAATACTCATACAACTTGCGAATTTAAATATCCAAAATGGATTTTTCTTTCACAAAAACTAGTCCTGATCAATCCTAGGCTAATATGATTGGAGCATTCACTGAAACAGAGCAAGATAGATACTTGCCTGAGAATTTTCGGTTCAGATTTGTGGAGAGATTTGTATAGATGTGATCCTCGTTGCATGATCTATCGTTTGGCGGCGACGGCGGTGTAAACGGGGGAGTTCTTAGCCTAGAACTCCTTGGAAAACCTCTCCTCTTCCTCTCCTATATCCGTCTTTGGTTTATGGTGTATCTAACCCTAGAAGATGACCCTCGTCATCTGATATACCCTTAGAATTTTCGTGGATTTAATTCCCCCAAAATATAAAATGTCTAAAATACCCTCCCGAGATGTCAATTAGGCCTAAAACTGCCCCGAGACCCAAACTAAACCCCCGGGTACACTTTTCTGACTATCTAGACCCTTCCGGACACTTTGGCGCACTCAAAATGACCATACGAGTAACTTATAATTTATTCACTTTATATAATAATAATTTAGTCCTAACCCGACACAGGCGCGTCCCGACTTAAATTTCTATAATTGCCATTTTATTCACTCGTGACAATTTTAATAAAATAAATCTCATATATTACTTTACTCGTCTAGTAATATTCAACAATTTTCCAATAATTACTAAGTCATATCACGTTAGTAAATATAAAAATAAATTTTCGGATTAATATTAAATTAATATCTCAGTTTAAATTTAATAAATCCCCAATTTTAAAAGCCATAAAAATATGGGGTATTACATACTTCCCCCCTAATAATGGAATTTCGTCCCGAAACTTGAAAAATAAGGCCTACTTGGAAAAACACATTTTGGATACCCTACCAGTACGCAACCTATCCACATATTAAGGCGCTCAATCACTATAGCCCCCGCCTCAAAGCAAGCTTGTTTAACACTCTTCATTAATATACTTCACATTGTGCTCCTATCCAACAACATTCACATAAGACATGTATATACACTATTAAATCCCATTATTTTAATATCATTGGTAGGTCGCACCTCACCACCTGACAACTGCTCAAATTTATCTAAACACAAAACTCCCATTCTGAGAGAAACCATACGAACATCTGACCACTCTTGTTCGCCCAAAACAATCGTGGAATTCCACCATAGTCATTGGATTATTCTCGACTGATCCAAAATTGTACCGCTCCACTTGTTAGCTATAACCGTTGTGGAAATGAAATGATCACCAAGATTCTAAAATCACTTTTACGTGGCTCCATTACTCGTTAATCACCGTGCGCCTGCTCCTCGGCTATGGGTGATACCTCCTACTCAAAATGAAACGTTATCTCCATTGTTTCCTGAAATCCCATATTGAAGGTGGGATTCACAAATTTCATCCTGATTCAGAAAATAATACCGTGTAGGACCACATACCGGCGCGATCCCTTCCTTTCAAAGGATGGTTGGGGCACACTAGTTAATATTGTAAATCACCCCAAAAGAATGTCAATCACTTTTTTTCTTGGGCGACTTACTCCCCATGTTCGGATGAACCCTTGAATCTTACATTGAAGATGGCAACCCATCCAAGGAAATTTACCGACTTTACCGCCCTCTTCCGTTACAGGAATGGTTGAAAACCACAAAATTATCTGGTTGATCCCCTTATTCCAACCAATCTCTATCTATGAGTGGTGCCCGCGGAGACTACTCACTATGTCCCGTTCAACATCGACTTTCCTTGAAATGTCTCACATTAAGTGACACTTAACACTCCCCTTCCTTCCTTGGTGTATATCGAAAGTTACGTCCAGTGCACTTTTCTCCACGATGCGCACTTCTGGATCTTTTATACCATACTAACATTATCACTCTTTGTATGCACAACTGGCTCTCAATATTTGACTAATTACAACTCCGTCCCAAGTGTTCTCCATATAGTTAAATTCTACCCTTCTCAAGGAATGCCCCATTGTAAACGGCTTCCCACAACGTTCCAACCAAATTCGGTGTGCTACCCTGATTGCACACGTATATATGGATTTATCATCTTTCACACGGTGTTAAATTAACTCTACCACTTTTACTTCGTTATGTTAGTCCCACAAACATATATTCCACACATCTATTTCCACGTCCCTTCAACTCGAACGATTTTTAACATCAACTAACCAGGATGTCTACACACCCAATAACCGTGCATACTAGCGTAAGCATCACACACGCTTCACACCTAATAACCAATTCTTTATTTTCCTAGTGCTCACAACGTCATTGTAACATTTGGGTAATCTCACTTGCCCTAGAAACCGAAATTGTAAATCCTCCTTATCATCGTGCCACCCCTCAACTCGTGGTGGTAAAACAAAACTTTCAATGCTTTCTTACCACGCAACCGGCTCCACTGGCCTTAAATCATATTCCAACCACCAACCTACAGATATAATTATCTTCTCCTATTACGATCGAGGTACTGAACTTATGGACTAATGACCAAACATCTCCCTATTCCTAACCTTACGCTAAGTTTCATGCGTGGGATGTCTCGCAAAGCGAAATCCAAATAAGGAACCCCCCCCGATACACTACTACCTAGAATTGTCGGTTATCGAAATCCGTTAGGCCCTCCGTCCATAGCATGTAACCCTATTTTCCTGTTTCTTGGCATAAATTTACATCTCGTCCCAAACTTACACTTAACAAAGAACATTTCGCTAATTGCACTATCGTACAGTATTGGTGGTAATTGCATTCCTTAAACCTCGGATACATATAATCGGGATTCTCGAAATCCCTTTCGCCAATCAGAGGGTATAAATCGTACCTCCCGCATCTATAAAGGATAGATATAATAATGCACTCTTTCTATCTCCAAATCCTGAGCGCTAAACATAATACTGAGTTAAATCTTTTCTCTCAACAGTAAGCCCAATATATACTAAATCATAACAACAAAAGTCCCTACACACTCCATAATCGAATATCTTGAGCCTATTATTCCCTCCGAAGTCCCTAAAATAGCTAATATCAGTGCGAGTCCGACCCTCTCGCGGGTGAGGTCTCGCCAGATCAAAACATGTTGCACTAATGCAACCATTCCGATAGCCTTGCAATAACTGCCTAATATCGTACCGACCATTTCTATAAAGTTGTAATCAATACCATCTTATACTCGTATGTCACATCACTAAAACGAGTAACATTAATAAAGTATATAACACTATTAATATACTTTTTCATCCTCCGCGGATAGCACTAAGGAAAATCCCGCTACACTAGGGAAAAATATTTACATAATAATATCGTTTGTAGTTATACGCATTAAACTCATCTCACATGCTAATCTAGCAATGAACAAAATAAAATGACCCTCTAGTGTCACATAAAATACGCCTCATCCTTCGAGGATAAAACTTATACTTCTACCTTGCCAATCGTCTTGATTGCACAAATGGTCTCTGGACGTAACACGCCTGCCCAAACTAGAACAACACTACTTTAATCGTTCTCCTTTACTAGGCACTATACTCTTGTACCCTATAATCGTTTCAGGAAAGAAAAATTTGTGCGTGTGATTTCACTCTCCACGAAATACCTTAGAAAATAATCCACTCATCGCCTATCATACTAACCATGTTAGGATTGTCATTCTCTCGGACTTTTGTAAACTCGATTTCTGTTAGCTACCCCCTTTATTCGCTTAGCCTTGTAGGCCCCAAAGAACATGTTACTGACTACACTAGTCCTTACTAAATCTACCATCGCTTGGTAAGAATTTAGCTATCCGAATCATTAAAATAGGCCCCTGATGTGTATCCACACCCCCTTGCGGTGCTACACTACCACCGTTGTATCCCGTCTTCTTCTTGACTAAATTCTTTGATTCTTTTACCTTCCCACACCAAGAAGCATTATCATCTTCATTGACAAAGTATGATCTTGTCAACCCCTGAATCGACCGTCCAGCAGAATTTCCTTTTTGGTGTTATTAACTATTTTTACGAGTCGATCTCCCACTTGGAGTCCACTCCTCCATTTGTATCTACATCCTCCTATATAAGATTCTCTAACGGATTATATTCATATTCACAAATGGACCTCTGTTAGGTCCTCCTGTGATGAGTTCATAACTATGTTCACTTCTTATCCTGAACATCTGATGAAGGAGCATACGGTCACACTGTACCTAAGATTCTCCCATAGGCATAGCATTCCATTTCTGAAAGTAGTGGTTGACTCCCACCATGATAACTTTGTTCAGACAGTTAGCCACACTCCGTCCTATGTCCAAGCCTTTGGATACTTTACCTCCTTGGGCTAACACACACAATGTTCGCATTTCTAGAATTTCCACTCACAGTTCTCTAAAATGCTTCGTCTGACTCTTTCCCGTCGTGCCACGTTGGGTAAGTCTACTCTTGCACCTCTTTTGACTATAGCAGCATTTGGGAATCATAGGTTGTGCCCTATCCATCTTTACAGTCTTGGCTTCCTGTGCCATAATAGGGGTGACCTCGACTACGGTCATCATCCTCGAATATACTTTACAACCTCAACTAAGCCTTACCTCCTGCTGTCTTCCCAATGGTCCTCGCCTTCCATATTTAATTGTTCGAACACGTCTGAACACAATTAAGATTCACTAAGGTATATATGTTATAGCAGGAGAACGGAATCTCACCACAGAAAACAACAATCCTAAACATAGGGCTCTATATCAAACAAAGTAATGCTAGAAGCATAATAAGCCGCACAGATCCTAAGGACACTAGAACCTCATGCTCTGATACCACCTGTGACACCCCGCCTAATTAAATACCGGGTGATCAGTCATTTATTAAATTATAATCAAGGTGAATGGTTGGTTCATTCTTAGCATCACTGTCGTAAAAATAAATTTTCCAATTAAACACCCTAATAAATGAAGCTGAGTGACAAAAACCATTTTTAGACATTAATTCCAAATTTCAATTAAAACCAATATTTTTAAAAATTAATATAAATCATAAATTAAGAATCACCCAATAACTATACTGGAACAATCAATCCAAATAATTAAACATCCAACTAATTGATTCCAACATTAAAACTTAAAGGAAAAACATCCTGACATGAATAAATCCCAGGGTATAAATACTGGAAATAAACTAATTGCAATATCTGATAAACAACTGAATAATGGAAAAGGGCGACACACGCCCAACTGAATAAATAGTGCTAGAAGTGGAATCAACAAGGAGGTCGTCTAAGCAAGAGGCCTGCAACTCCCACTTAAGGTGCAGCGCATTCCATACGGAGGATCCTATGCAAGACGCCCCAGTGGCTGGGCACCTATAATATATACATATATATACAAGAGAAAAGAAAAGATAGGAAACGGGTCAGAGCCGATTGTAAAAATAGTTTAAAATTATTTTAGCAAGTATTTAAAATTCTACCGGCTAATGCAACCAACATAGTAGTGCGGCACTCCCTTGAGAAATTCTCACCTCTCTTCTAATGTGCACACCTATCGCACTAATCTTCCCAACAGTTTAACTTATCTTATCTTAAGTTGCTCGTAAGGTTTCAAACCGACAAATTCAAATGTTTAAGAGGTTAATTTTATTTAATAGCAAAGTTCTCATTTAAACCTTATTTAATAATAAAGTTTCTCAGTAATATATCATACTTTTCAAACACTTATTCCCAAGTTGAAATAATTATTCATTTCTTACTTACCATAGACACAGCAGGTAGTTCCTAAATTCCAGATTTAAATATATATATTAAATACTCATATAATATATATATTCTAACGGCACCCCACATAACAATTATGGTGCGGGCATACTCTGCTATCCAGTCCCTATATCACTCATACTAAGGGAAATACAAGTTCGAAATCACTCTCGAACTGTATTAACATAAAACACATACAATATTGAGGCGAAGCATAGTTCGAAGTCTCTAAGAGGTCAGCACATACCCTCACGTCTCTTAGGACCGTCTGACTATCGATCCGATAGCCTGTACCAAAGATTTCTATCTTCTAGGGTACGAGTCAATATCCCCCGTAAAGGTCCCATCGAGATAAGACTGTCTCAGCGCGGTAACCTCAGGGATAGCAAGTAGTGAGGGCATGATTTTTACACGTATATAGTATATGCATAAACACAGTCATAAATGTATACCACTATTCTCATATCAAATTTAGGTACACTCTAACGACCCATAATTATAATATTTATCCTTATTACTCAATATTAGATTATCACGTATAACGGTTTGTCTCTTATTCTTATTTGTGGGATTCTTACAATTTACTACGTAACACTCGTAAATTCCTATTTCTCCAAGTGTAATTTCAGTAGGTGCTCATTTATTTAACAACGTAACTTCTTTATGAGTCTCACCCTTTAACACAAGTTCCCATTGTCCCTTACGTGTAAAACAAACCCCCCATGAGATGTTAATCTCGTATTACATTAACGGGTCCATATATTTCTAAGGTCCTACTGGTCTTCTTTATATCCCAAAATGTATTAACATTAATGTCCAAGAATGTCTAATCACTTAAGTTGGAATGAACTATTAAAAAGGGAATATGAGTTATACAGGAGGGGTCGATCGATCGATGGCAGGTGTTCGATCGATCGAAGCATCGATCGATCGATGCTCTATGGTCGATCGATCGATCAAGCAGGTGTGGCAAATCTGCAGAATTTCCAGATTACGGGTTTCCTCTTCCAAAATCATCCAAAACGATATCTTTGATTACAAAACTCCAAATAATTTATACTACAAGTATTATAACCTCAAATAAATGATTTCCTACGTCAAGCTTGTAGATTTTCATCATGAAAAACGAATTAAAAGGGGTATAATCCATAAAAACATTAAGAACCCTAATATTTATTTTGTCTAGTTTCTTCCCATTATTTTACCAGATTTTATACCCTTTATTTACTGTAATTTCGTGGTTCAATATCTACATATGAGTTGAGTTTCCAGAATACATCTAATACTCATACAACATGCGAATTTAAATCTCCAAAATGGATTTTTTTTTCACAAAAACTAGTCCTAATCAATCCTAGGCTAATATGATTGGAGCATTAACTGAAACATAGCAAGATAGATACTTGCCTGAGAATTTTTTATTCAGATTTGTGGAGATATTTTTATGGATGTGATCCTCATTGCACGATCTATCGTTTGGCGGGGACGGCGGTGTAAACGGGGGAGTTCTTAGCCTATAATTCCTTGGAAAACCTCTCCTCTTCCTCTCCTATAGCCGTCTTTGGTTTATGGTGTTTCTAACCATAGAAGATGACCCTTGTCATCTGATATACCCTTAGAATTTTCGTGGGTTTAATTCCCCCAAAATATAAAATGTCTAAAATACCCTCCTGGGATGTCAATTAGGCCTAAAACTTCCCCGGGATCCAAACTAAACCCCCGGGTACACTTTTCTAACTATCTCGACCCTTCCGGACACTTTAGCGCACTCAAAACGACCATACGAGTAACTTATAATTTATTCACTTTATATAATAATAATTTAGTCCTGACACGACACAGGCGTGCCCCGACTTAAATTTCCATAATTGCCATTTTATTCACTCGTGATAATTTTAATAAAATAAATCTCGTATATTACTTTACTCGTCTAGTAATATTCAACAATTTTCCAATAAGTACTAACTCACATCACGTTTGTAAATATAAAAATAAATTTTCGGATTAATATTAAATTAATATCTCAGTTTAAATTTAATAAATCCCCAATTTTAAAAGCCATAAAAATATGGGGTATTACACTTTAATTTATGGTTGGTGAATGGTTCCATAAGTTTAAGTGGTGTGTAGCATGAAGAACGCATGGAGTTCAGATCTGAAATCCATTTTTTTCCAATACAATGTTCAAGATGAACTCCATATAAATGTGCTTGATGATAAATGGTTGTTATATCTAGATGATTTTCATATGTTCTTTGAGAATTTGTTGCAAATTTAAAGAATACAACTGTTTGTATTACATAAATATGAGTATGATGCTAATAAAGTCCCTTATGTTAATTGATGGGAGTATGCTTTCCAATCATATTTATGTCTACAAATGCATCTTATTTTTTATTTTGTTTTATGATGGAAATAAACCAACATATAAATGTGTTTGTTTGAGAAAAGAATACAACTTGATGCATTCGGTATTTTTAAGTATATTATTTGTAGTATATCTCCAAAATTATTAGTAAAATGATTCTGTAAAATTCCTTTGAAAAATGTAGCATGACTACAAAAATTTGAACGGCTTCAGAAATTGGTAACTTTGCATATGGATGTGTTGAAAAATCAATATTTTATGTTTTTAATCTATTTGGGGAGGTATAAAGGTACGTAGGGACATTAGAATGAGAAACCCTATCTAGGTTTGCTGAGACATGGTTGGGGCAGCTGCCAAAGCTTGACCTAGAATCGCTGGGTGGTCTGCCTTGAACCCACCTTGTCGGTGACCATCACCGGAAGCTGGAGAGCAACAGGAAATTCCAACCTTACCTTTGTCGGATAGAGGATTTTTTTTTCGTGGGAGTTTGAGCATGGAGAAACTTTTATTACAGTCGCTGGGTGTGGGTCGTTAATGAGAGTAAACAATGAAGTATGTCATCGTTATTTTTGACATGTAAGGGTTATATTGGGTTCACTAGAGATCATATATAGAGTCTGCAACGCTGGTTCATAGTTGTGGTCCAACATAAGGGATATCATGGCAATTGTTACCATCGTGCTTTTGACTGCCCTTGGCTCTGCCCAGGTGCTTTTGACGGGGGAATGACAAAGGACCGAGGGTTTCACGAAGGGTGGGAGGTATTTGGGGGTCTTTTACAGTGAAACTATAGTTTTGGTACTTGTTTTTATTATCTAGTGTGTGGCGAGGATTTTCGGGGCGACTATAGAGATGGTAAAGCTTAACCACAGGAGATAGAGGCATGTTTGGATAGTTGTCCGCCGGTTCCTACAAGCCATACCCATGGCTCTACAAGAACTTGGGCTACCACATGAGGGAACCTATAGCACTTTGATGTAAATGTTACGAAAATTAATACACCAACTTTTCATAATTAAGGTCTTCTCTTGTTCATTCATGTCTCTATAGTATTATTTTTTGTTAGTATGTCATAAAAAAATAAAGATAGATATATCTAAGTTCATAGTACTTAACAATACGTTATGTCATTAAAACTATACAGAACTAAATGTATATTCTTCATAAGAATGTAAGTTAAGACGCCTAGAGAACATGGCTTTGCCTGTTCTTTATGCTACCACCATTGTTTTCGACTAAATTATTAGCATAGAGGTTTCCCTATTGCACCTTTTTGGGGGGTTGATTGGCCTTGTTTTGCTATATTGAATTTAGTTCAATTCTTGTACTTTGACACCTAAAAGTGTCATTAATACTCACAAACGTCAAAAAAGATTCTCATGAGGCATAAAAACTGGTATTCCTGACCTTTTTAGGGGTTAAAGCACAAGAAATGAAATTAATGGGGTCAAACTCAATATAGCCGAAAAAATAGGAATCATAATAACCCCTTTTTTCACTGTGTAGTCTTGGGGTTTTAGGGATAGGCTCATACACCACCATATTGCAGCAATAGAAGCAGATCCTTGTGATGCAAAGTCATCCCATGAATGAGTTGATGACACAAAATATCAGCCAGTTTTCCAGTAGATAATGAACCCAACTCCTCATCAAGAAAGCATGCGCGAGTAGCTAAAATAGTGTACGCATTTAATGCGTGAGTTAGCTCCATCGACTCTGATGACATCCAAGCATTTTCCCAACCATGAGGTAGTCTTTTCCTTGCCTTGAACTCTGTATCTTCTTGCATATTGAGTTTTTTCCTTCTACCTTTATTTTGGAAATGTCGTTTGGCTGGTAAAAAGTGTGTTGAAAACATGAGTTATCTTTCGATAACTGTACTGATATTACTCTTTACATTGAGAGTGTGTGCGAAACTCCATTCCCATGTTTTGGAATTAGTACAAACTTAGCGTGCGTGTTTGGAACTTTAATTCCAATAACAAAATTGAAACTGAAGCAGAAATAGTTGAACTTTTGAAATAATTTTGCTTCAATTACGATTCCGAAGATTGGATTTGGGGCTTCAGCACACCCTTGGTTCAAAATTTTTATCCAATTGTCATCCAATTATATTCCAAACCATGGAATTGAAGATACCAAACACATCATGGATTATTTTAAAATTTGAAATCCAATAATCCGTTTTTTATGTAAACTTTCTTTTCAGGTTAGAGGTTATTCAGCGACTTGGTTATATTACACCAGTTGAGTTGGGTGGAAAGGCTTGTTAGTCCTGTGATGAATATACTCTTAATGCAGTTTATAATGTTGACTGCACCGAACCTACTTGTTTCAGTCAAGAGGTAAAAAATGTGTAGTGGCGCACAACTATGGGAGTTGAGTTTGATGCCCTACAACAGTGTGTTACTTGGTCATTTGTTCCTCCTCGATCTGATATGAATATATTTCCCATTAAGTGGATGTTTAAGATTAAACGTAGGTCTGACGGTTCAACTGAGCGCTAGCCTTGTGGAAAATGTTATCCACCAATAAGAATGTATTGATTATGTGGAAACTTTTAGTCCTGTGGTCAAACACTCCACTATTCGCATCATCATTTCTTTACATATCCATCATCAATGGCCTATTCGGCAGTTGGATGTCCAAAATGCATTTCTCCATGGTCGGTTTTATCTGAGGATGTTTATATGCGTCAACCTAGTGGTTTTAGCGATTCCAATTTTCCTCATTATGTTTGCAAGCTCCATAAGTCTCTTTATGATTTGAAAAAAGACTCATGGGCATGGTTTCAACGCTTCTATGATTATTTGGAAGCACTTGGGTTCCATGGTTCAAAAGCTGAGTATTCTCTGTTCGCATTTCATAAGGGTGATAAGAATTATGTTGCTTATTTATAGGGGTGATATTCTCACATTTCTTTACATTCCCACTTGGGTTTGGGGAAATTATTTTATAAGAAAGATTTGGGACCTATTAATTTCTTCCTTGCCATCGAGGCCACTTATAGTTCAGGTGGATTTCATTTCACCCAAACTAAGTATCTTCTTGATTTATTGCATCATATGAAGTTTTAGGATGTCAAACCTATATCCTCTCCGACCATAAGTGCTAAGAAACTGTCCTTGTACGATGACGATCCACTTTTCAATCCCACTGATTATCGGAGTATTATGGTCGCGCTATAATATTTGATGATTACTCATACAAACATCTCTTTTATCGTCAATCGGGATTACCAATTTACGCATCAGCCAACTACGGTCCATTGGTCAACAGTTAAGCACATCTTATGCTACTTGAAGTCCACACATGATCATGGTCTATATTATCAGTCGGGTTCTCTTCGTTTGGAAGCCAACTCAGATGATGATTATGCCGGCAATCCGGATGACCGTCACTCTACCGGAGGTTACTGTATATACCTTGGTCATAATCTGATTTCTTAGAGCTCCAAGAAGTAATGTACAATATCATAGTCCAACACTGAAGTGGAATACTCACAGTTGACTTATACGGTAGCTAAGATCTCTTGGTTGCATTCCATCTTTATAGATCTTTGTGTCCCTCAGTCTACACGACTGATTTGGTTTGCAACATCAGTTCCATTTCCTTAGTTCACAATCCGGTCTTCAATGCTTGTACAAAGCACTTGGAAGTTGATTATCATTATGTTCGTGAAAATATGGCGTGAAGAACTTGAGGTCTGTCAAAAGACCATTGTTCACTAAAGCCTCTCTTATGTACGTTTCAAGTCTCTTCCCAACAAGCTTACGATGCACGCTTGTCCCATGAGCTTGCCGGAGGGTGATAGACGGCAGAGTTTGAAATCATATTTGACTGAGTTTGTTATCATCTGATCCCTAAATTATAAGGAATTTATTTGTACTTGTATTCTCAAAATTATCTCTTTATTTTTTAAGAAAAACAATATTTTGTGTGCTATAACGCAATCTCTTTATCAATTTTCTTAAACTTGAGTTGGGTCTAAAGTTAATGAATTATTATATTTGGCTTTCATCAATGATATGTGTTTGTGACTTATGTTTTGTATTTATGTGTACTAAATCTAGATCATTTTAATGAAAAGGTGAGGACACAAAGGCTAAGCTTTTGTTTTAAGATACTAGATTGAAAATGACCAGTGATTTCATTTCTCGAGCTTTGTGTAGTTTAATTCTTGAAGATCAATAAAAATGGTAACAAATAAAAAATTCCGTATTATAATTTCTGAGATGTTAAAATCTGAGATGATATAAAACTTCAATGTTTTAATCATTAGCAATATGTTGTATACATTTTTTAGGTCATAAAGTCTGTCGATATACTATTTTTTTAATCAAAGTAGTTTATTTATTTATATTATATATAGCTTGAAATTAATGATTTGGTCAAATGTAATTAGTTTTAATAGTAAAATATACTTTCAATTATTCGATTATTTATTTTTTTTCTGTCCCAAGTGTGGTTTGAATCTTCTAATGATAGCGCTGCATTTAAAAAGGTTAAAAAGCTACATCAGTTATTTTGGTTATTTTTCTTTTGAAATCAGGAGTAGGTGAAATAAGTTGGAAGAACATACTGATTGAGAGTGAAAACATATATGGGGAGAGATGACTTATATTGGACTCTCAATTAACTACTGTTCTCAAATTAATTAGTGTAGCCTTTCTATTTGTGTTGGTAAAGCATGTTTTGTGTGTTTTGCAATCATTTTTGTTTTGAAACAACTGTTAGTTTTTCATGGATCATTATTTCATCTCTTTACGGAGTAAACATTAGTTAACATTTTTCCATCACTTATTCCAACAATATTTTTCTGAAATTCATGCATATATAATCTGATGTTGGACTCGTGTTATATATACACCCGTGGTAAAAAAAACTGGTATAAAAAATCATGATAATGAAAAACCTTTTAGTCCTTTCTTTCCCTTTCTACAAGATTTAACGGACTACAATTCTTAACTTGTGTGTTTTTCTTTTTGCATCATTAATCTCATATAAACCTATAAATACGTACATTTTTTTATTTTTTTGGAGAATGCAGTGCTACAGGAATAATTCCATGCCCTTAGAAACAAAGCTTAGTCACCAAATTAGTTTCAGGTAGCTATTTTTCTGTTTAATTTCACATGATTTTTTGTTTGTATCACATTGGATTAGAGAAACTATAACAATGGCTTTTCCTTCCATGCGCACAGATCAATCATAGGTAGGCCTGTCAATATGGGCGGCTTGGGACAAATCTGTCCATAACTTGCCCACTAGAATACTGTTTTTTTCTTGTGAAAATGCTTGTCGGTTAAAGATGGGATATTAAAACCATCAGGTTGGTTAAATTTCGGGTGAAATTACGGGTCAGTAGCAGGTCGTGGAAGGAATTGAATAACCCTCAAATTGAGAATCCATATGGATTGCAATAGCCACCTCATCTCTCTTCGATATGAATTTCTCCCAATAGTAAGTTTCAGTCCATTTTGCTATTCTATCTGTTAATATATACTCAGATCTTTTGTTTTTTTCCCTGCCTTTAGTTATTTATTTCGTAAGATGAAATCCCCATTTTCTTTTTTCATTTTCCATATTTGCCTAAAATGTGGAATACTGAGTGAAATCCCTTTCATTTTTTTCTCAAAAACTCTCAGGTGAGGACTATTCCTAACATCAGTTGCAGGTTAACCCTCATTCTATTTTACAGTCTCGAAATGATAGGAAGAGTTTGTCGAATTTATTTTTTCCCGGAGGTAAGAATTTTGAAATTTCATATTTCCCCCGTGTTTTTTTCCTACTTCCTCACTACTTTTATCACCAGTTATATAAATTGTGTGGTTGGTGTTTTCTAAAATGACCAAAAGAACTGCATTGTAATTATCTCTAGATTTTAACTGTGTGTATTATAGAATACACGTTCAATATTTTACTTTTTTTTAGCGTATCACTTGACATTATTAACACGATTTGTCTTTTTTGGAACTTTTAATAAGTAAATTTTTCAATAAGAATGAGCGCAATTTTTTTATTGTCTCGGTTAAAATTTCAGTAGATGATTTAGACTAACTGCAGTTCTGTATGCATTTGAATTCTACCATATAATTCATAGTGAGGAATGAATCGATAGTTACACTTCGTTCATGATTGTGTTTGTGTTATTTATCACTATTTTCATTTACTTTTGTTTGTTATTTATTTGAGACAGAGCAATTTTAAGGACTAATATACCGAAATGATAGAGCACAGTTATACGGCTACACCCAAACTATGATTATAAAGCTCCTTCAATCTGAGGTTGGTCATAATTATGTATTTCCGTCATCAAGTAACAATCACGTGCCTGAGAATTAAAGTATTTAGGCAGAGAGAGTACATAGATGATTCCAAATCATTTGACCCTGTTAAATAAAATTGCAACTGCTACATTTAACATCCATAGTAAAGGTACAGTAGCTTACCACCATGCATGGTGATTGGTTAGAGGGATGATCCCCTCATACTGGGGGATGTTTATTATAAAAAGTTTTTCTTCTGCTTTATTTAATTTCCACATAAGTTGGTGAGAAATTGTAGTCTTAACTCCCATGGTAAGAATAGACTTGATAAAATTATAGCTCCTTCAGAATTGACAGTCTAGCTGTCAAGAAGTAAAGTAGCAAAGACAACAGGGATCATGTGCAATACATATGTTGTTATTCACTATTTTGCTATTCATTCATTCACAAATTGATGAGTGTCCCGTTAATTTGCTATACGAGGAGATTTCCCATGAACCTCCAGGAACTGTCTAGAATGTGACTATTATAGGTGGTCCTTTGAAAAATCAAAAATGATAACGGCATGAAAATCATCATTCTTGGTTGGTGTTACTTAGAACATAGGAATTACATCAGTACGTAGAACACGAATGCGGTATGCCACATGCTCTAAATTGCTGTATGAGAGGGGGAAGCATATAAATCACATTGTTTGAAGGGGCTGAGTTATTCCTATATCGAAGAAAGCTTATCACAATGTAATATTTACATTATAGAATTTCATAAATTCTCTATTTACTTTGGGATTTGTCATATTGAAAATATTCATGTGAATATAATGAACAGGCATAATGTTATTATTTGATATGCTAGGCACTTTTCCTATATTTTTCTACACCAGCTCTATTTTGTTGATTATTAGAATGCATAATTTAAATTTATTTTTTATGTAAACATTATTTTCAGGTTAGAGGTTATTCGGCGACTTGCTTATATTACATCAGTTGAGTTGGGTGGAAAGACTCATCAATCTTGCGATGCAATGGAAATCATTACATACTCATTGGATATTGAAAGGTTGGTTTAATTCTTTTGTTCTCTCTCTCATTCATTCACCTCTAAAAGTAAAGTGGTTATAATGAATGGCCAATGACCTTATTATAAGTATGTAAAATAACTAAAGAGGGCACACTAAAGACATTTCGAGGAAATGTCTCCCTCTAACCTAATATAACAACTAAAAGAGAGAAGATAATAAAACATGAGTAAAAATACACAAAAACTATAAATAAATCAAGGTATATATTACTCTCCCCAATAGATAAAATCTCGCCCACGGGGGTGAAAACATGAGAGGTGATCGATACATTCAAACACTACCATTATCCCCAATTGAGAAAGGAAGCCATCCACTTAAACTGTCGACATATTGAAGTGTAAAAGGGTGGGAGTGGATAATAAGAAATCCCAATAGGTACAAACACATCAAGCAATACCAAAGTAACTTATCTAAACTAACCCCGTCCTCATCGAACTCTCGGTTGGTCATTGACTAGTATACGCTTCTTTTGGGGTTAAAAATAGGCGTTTGGGGGGGGGGGGGGGGGCGAAAACTGTAAACAACCTAGGTGCCTAGATTTAGGTATAAACACATCAAGCGATACCAAAGTAACTTGTCTAAACTAACCATATCCTCATCGGACTCTATGTTGCCCAAACTGACTAGTATGTTATTCTTTTTGGGGTTAAAATTGGGCTTTGGGGGGCGAACACTGAAAACAACAATCTAGTGGCCTAGGTTTAGGTACAAACACATTAAGCGATACCAAACTAAATTGTCTAAACTAATTGCATCCTCATCGAACTCTCGGTTGGCCTAATTGACTAGTATACGCTTCCTTTTAGGGTTAAACATGAGTCGGGGGGGGGGGGGGGGGGGGAGAACTTTAAACAACCACTAATTACCTAGATTTATGTAGAAACACATCAAACGATACCAAAGTAACTATGACCGTTTGTTGTGTATCAATTACTCCCTAATCAAATTACATGTGTGTCAATGGCATGGAAATGTACTAGTCTTTTGCGTTATTTAATCATTTATGATTATATATTTACTAAGTTTGATTTTGTTCAACAGGTTCTTATTGGAAAATATGAAGATTAATTTTGGGAGAATGAAGTCTACTTTTGCAAGGAATATAACGAAGACTACTTTTGGGAAAATAATATGTATAGAACTTTAATGATGTTAGACTTCATTTCAATTTTGTGGTTAAGAGCTAGATCGTTTATCATGTACTACATTTTGTTTTGGAAATTTTAATGGTTATGAATGAAATATTATTTTAGATCGGTTTAATATCATCGAAATGTAGTGTCATTCATTTTGTCACGTGTGTTTTGGAATTATGTTTTGAGTGAAATTTGTGGGGATTGATTTTGCATTCCCATTGGTTGAGCACGCGAGTTATTACTAGTATATTACTAGTGTAGATATAAATACTATTTATATCTATTTGTTTAATGAGAAATTAATATTTTTTAAAAAATATAATGATATTCTTAACGGACTTTAACCGTTACAAATAAAAACATATGTTACAAATATATGACACTCCCAATCCGTTACAATGTATTTTTTAACGGTTTTATCTATTACACATTCTATATTTGTAACGGGTCAAAACCGTTACAATTTAATTAATTCGTTACTAATATATGTGAAGTGTACTAATGCCCAATCCGTTACAAAATAAATTGCGATGGTTTTAGTCCGTTACAAATATTAAATTTGTAATGGATTTTATCCCTTACAAATTTCGTTAGTAAAATAAATAACGCCAATTTTCTAACGGATTTAATCCGTGACAAATATTTTTTGTAACGGTTTTTTCCCGTTATAATTGACATGTTTTGGTGTAGTGATGTAACACGTGAATAAAATCAGCATTTGGGGCCCTTTCCTTTGATATGGTCGTCTGAGTGTTCGTCCCTATGACAACCCGTAAAATTTATTATGGGGACCAGAATTATGGAGGCACATGGTCTGTACGTCCTCAGCACGGGCCCATAAGATCAAGTTAATTAAGAATTCATGCCATGAAGAGTTGTCACATGTATATCCCTAAGGACAGCTTGCATAGATTAGAGATAGGTCCGAACTTCTAAGGATAACTATTTACTGAGATATGACTTTCTTAAGATAATCTATAAATGTAAACCCGTCCCCCTTCGGGATGGACATGTAAAATTATAATGGCAATCAGTACTACAACTCTGCCTACCTATCCTCGAAGTTAATAAAAAAGAAACCTCAAATGCCTTGGACAAAAGCATGTTTTCGAACCACATTCATTCCTGCGTTGCGTATTTTTTATCCTCTCTCTCTCTCTTGAGTGTTTTCCCTAATTTACCTTGTGTGCATTGAACATAAATGTTGTAGGAAATCACCACCTACAATTGGCACCTCGTATGGGAAACGATTTGAATTCCTATCCACTAATTAAATCTCTGAGATGTCTCTCTTACCCAACTCAGATCATGTGAACATCAATGACCAGAAGCATCATCAGTAGCACAACTATGGATATCCAGAGATTTATCCCCTCGATCACGAAGATTACGATGACCAGGAGGGTCATCCATTGACCCCTCCCTCTTAGAGGTTTAGGTCTGAAATTTGTAAGTATTACCAATCCTCGGATGCTCGTTGATGATGCTGAGATTTAGCACCACCGGATAAGTGATAATGAGCTCAAACAGTAGTAGCTATGGCAGCCATAGAGATGCAAGTATATAAGTATGTAAGTGTGTAGAAGGGGATGAGTATAAGAGGAAATAAGACAATGATGTATAGTGGTTCAGCCAATTAGGCCTACATCCACTGTGAGTGTGTGATCCACTAAGTATGGGCACTAATGGCCTTGGATACAATGCACATAAGCTCACTCTCTCTCTCTACTGTGTGTACAAGCAGAGTTTTAGCTAGGGTTGCAATAATCTGATCCCCTGTAGGGTTGTAGGTGACAAGTATATATAGGTCTTGGGGGGTGTAGTGTACCCCCCAAGTATGCATGGTGCATGTGAATGATGATCTAGCCAACCCCCTGTTGACACCTGTAGATGCCCAATGATGACATAATATTCCCTCACGTGAGGGTGTGATTTGGTTATAACGGTCTGCCACGTGCCATGGGAGCCTCACGCGCACTGTTCCACGCATCTCCCAAACCACGCGCTGTGATGATGTCACCCTCGGCCTATGAGACGAGGCCGAGGGCAAAGTCCCTTTCGGTAGTGAGTCTGGCTTAATTCTGGCCTCGTACTGTCATACCCTCGTAGTGTCGTCCGGAGCCTGGTGGAGGGTCGGCCCCTCGTAGTGTCGTCCGGAGCCTGGTGGAGGGTCGTACCCTCGTAGGGTCGTCTGGAGCCTGGGGAAGGGTCGGCCACTCGTAGGGTCGTCTGGGCCTGGTGGAGGCCAGCTGGAGCCTGGTGAAGGGTCGGCCCCTCGTAGGGTCGTCTATTTTGGAGATAATCTTCAGCCAGGCCAAGGATATAAACGGGTATATCAATCACCCCCCAGCCCTTAGCCATAGGTGTCATTGAGATGGCTGAGGGATAATGCTGAAATTGAGATGCGTGTATGACCAGTTAGGTGAGTGACACATGGGCAGGTACTCATTGCTATTCAAGTTCCCAAGGCAGGGCGGCTGCACACTTGCATGGGGCTCTGTGCCCTGATTATACCCTTCTTGACAAATGTGCCCATTTATTACCAAGGTATTTAAGAGTTTTTAAACTCTCTCTCTCCACAGCTTCTTCTTCTTCGCGCCTAAGTTTACTCTCTCTCTAGAACCAGTCACCATTTGCAGCCTTCAATCCTTCAGGCCTCACAAATCTCTCCTCATCAGGTAACCTTTTTCTCCTCGCGCCTTCTTTTGTCTTCATTTCTGTGTATTTTTTAGGGTCGTAGGTCGGCACTTTCTTAGAGTTCCCCCATAGCCTTTTCCGGTGTCTTCTCCGGTTGTTAGTTCTTGAACGTTCTTGACAAAAACTTTTTAGTTCTTTGCTTTAATCCAGAAGTCAAACCTGGTCAATCCCCCAAGTGTTTGTAGTTGAATTAGCCAAGTCTAGTGTAATTTCTCCAAGTGTAGGGTCTTCCCTTTAATGCTTAGGAGGTTTTACAACTTAGTGTCTGAATTCCCATCTTTGAGAGAGAAACTATTTATCGAGATCAGACGAATAGAGGAAGAGGAAGAGAGGAGCGAGGGGCCGACCCCAATTGGGTACGACCCATCTTTCCCGTTCCTCTTGCCACCATAAGACCATCTGAACCCTCTGAGTCTTGTGGGTCATCATCTCGTCCGGACGAGACACCCAAATCAAGTGAAATGGACGAGAGAGCTTCCTCGCCAACTGGTGCTGGAACGTCCGGTAGAAGGGACACGTCTGACCTTAGCCCTCCCCGAGAGGCCGAAGGTACGATCCCCTCTGAGGCTGTCCCTGTGACAACCCTATCCCCCAATGCCTTCCAAGTGGCTTTTCCCCAGGGTCCTCCTTCAGGTGATGAGGGGGAAGGAGATGAGGACGAGGACGATGATACAGATGATGAGGTTGACACCTCCCATGCCTCGTCCTTTATCTCCTCCGTTAGGGATAGAGACCTTCTGATATGGAGGCATATTTACGGAGTGCCCTCTGGGGTAACTATGAGGGTTCCCTCTGATACTGAGAGGGTTTTTGACTGTCAAGAGGGAGAGGTTGCAGTTTATGAGCAAATGTTCAAGGTAGGTGTCAGACTTCCCTTCCACCCTGCCATTGTAGATATTCTGTCGGCTCTGGGCGTCTCCCCCTCTCAACTTCCACCCAACTCTTGGAGGACGATTCTGGGTTACATTTCCTTGTGGAAAAACGCTTTCACTGATGAGCCCTCGTCCGACGTATTCTTGGCTTGTTACAACATCACCTCTTCATCTAAACAGCCCGGATACTATCATCTAGGGGCGAGAAGGTCTGAGAAGAAACTTCTCCACGTGGCTCAAACTTCCAATCATGATTGGAAAAATAGATTCTTCTTCATATCTGGGGCGTGGGAGTGCTCCACCGAGGCATCCCCTTCTGTCGATGGTCCGAGGATCCCTAACAAATGGTCTAATCCCTCAATGAAAGCTAGGTCAGACCCCGGACTTAGCCTGGAGGAAAGGGATATTGTTGAGTATCTGAGGGGACGAGGGAGAGGGGGTGAGATCCCAAAGTTCGAAGATTTGATGACCCCTCGGTACCTCAAAGAAGCTGGTCTGAGGGTCGGCCCTCTGACGGAACTATGTGAGTTATACAACACGTTTTCCATTCTTTAATTTTTTGAAGTGTTTCCTGTTTATCTCTGTATTTTTCTGATGCATGGTACCCGTTTCAGGTCGTCCTGTAGGTGTGTCAGATTACCTCTAGGAAATGACTGCTCCAAGCCTACTCGCTGGTTTGTCAAAGAAGAAGGGGAAGGAGCCTCAGCAAGCTCCAAAGAAGACGAGGGCCTCAGGGTCGATGGTTGTTGAGCCGACAGCCGATAGCCACAAAAGGAAGGAGCCTGAGGCTCCAGTTGAGCATCGGCCTGACCCTAAGACAAGGGCCAGGGTCAAGGCCTCTGAGGGGGAAACCTCTTCGTCGAGCATGGGGGCCTTCTGGTCTCAAAATCTGGCCCATCTGAGGGTCGACCCCTCGTCGCTGATCACAAACTTGAGGGCAGCCAAGACCTCGATGTTCTCTGCACCGTCGGCCTCTGACTTCGAGTTCTTGGCGAAGATGCCCCCTGCCAAAGTGTACGACTATGGTCTGCACTCCCTTGCTCAGGTATTGGTCTTGACCTTTTAATTTTATTCTTACTAACTGTTACCTCGGCCCATCTTGATGTTTGTTCATTTTTTCTTGCAGTCTGTTTGTGCCTTCACTTCAGCCACCAAGTGGATGACCGAGAATCAACAAAAGTTTCACGAAGTTGAGAGGGCCATTCAACATGAGGCCGACCTGCAAGCTGACTTGGTGACTGCGAAGGCTGAGTTAGAGAGTGCTAGGGCTGAGCACGCAAGGCTTTTGGACCAACTGACGAAGCAGCACGACGAGGATATCAAGGCCAAGGACTTGTTGATCAAGGACAAGGACGAGGCCTTGACCAATATGGAGGCCAAGCACAAGACTGACCTTGAAGCAGCTGTCCGGAAAGCCGAGGCTGATGCTGTTGAGGCTTACAAGGTCTCTGACGAATTCCAAGGCTTCGGCCTTGAATATCTTGAGAGGGGAATTAGGACGGCCTGTCGGTGGGTCGTCCTAAAGTTTGCCGACACAGTATCGTCCATCCTCCCTTCTCTTGAGGTGGTTCAGCTGGATGATCCCTTGATTGCTGAGGCCCTGTCGCAAGTGGAGTCCCAAGTTCATGTTGAGGGGGTCGGCACGTCTGAGGATCGGCCAGTCATGATTGCTGAAGAGACCCCATTGGTTGATGTTGAGGCTCTGCCTTCTGATATCGCCCCTTAGGGTGGCCGTCTGTGGCCCATACCCTCATTTTTGTATTTTTGTTCTATGTATTGTAAAACACTTGGACGCTTTATATTAATACCATCGTCTCTTCCCTCCACCATTGCTGTCTTCCTTATTTCCTTCTTTTATGGTTTGCTCCTTGTTGATGATGATGCTACTAACCCTTCCCTCGTCTTTTTTGAGGACCAATGTGGGGTCTTCCCCTCATCTGGCCTCATTATAGCCGAGGGTTCAATGAACCAATTTAATGGTTTTAAATAAAACCTACCCTCGTCTTTCTTGAGAACAGGGGTGGGGTCGCCCCCTCCACTGGTCCTCATTTTAGCCGAGGGTTCAATTAACCAAATTAATGATTCTTATGTAGTCTTCCCTCGTCTTTTTTGAGAACGGGGGAGGGGTCGTCCCCTCCACTGGTCCTCATTATAGCCGAGGGTTCATCTAACCAAATTAATGATTTTTATGAAGTCTACCCTCGTCTTTCTTGAGAACAGTGGAGGGGTCGTCCCCTCCACTAGTCCTCATTATAGCCGAGGGTTCAACTAACCAAACTAATGATTTTTATGAAGTCTACCCTCGTCTTTCTTGAGAACAGTGGAGGGGTCATCCCCTCCATTGGTCCTCATTATAGCCGAGGGTTCAACTAACCAAATTAATGATTTTTATGAAGTCTACCCTCGTCTTTCTTGAGAACAGTGGAGGGGTCGTCCCCTCCACTGGTCCTCATTATAGCCGAGGGTTCAACTAACCAAACTAATGATTTTTATGAAGTCTACCCTCGTCTTTCTTGAGAACAGTGGAGGGGTCGTCCCCTCCATTGGTCCTCATTATAGCCGAGGGTTCAACTAACCAAATTAATGATTTTTATGAAGTCTACCCTCGTCTTTCTTGAGAACAGTGGAGGGGTCGTCCCCTCCACTGGTCCTCATTATAGTCGAGGGTTCAACTAACCAAACTAATGATTTTTATGAAGTCTACCCTCGTCTTTCTTGAGAACAGTGGAGGGGTCGTCCCCTCCATTGGTCCTCATTATAGCCGAGGGTTCAACTAACCAAATTAATGATTTTTATGAAGTCTACCCTCGTCTTTCTTGAGAACAGTGGAGGGGTCGTCCCCTCCACTGGTCCTCATTATAGCCGAGGGTTCAACTAACCAAACTAATGATTTTTATGAAGTCTACCCTCGTCTTTCTTGAGAACAGTGGAGGGGTCGTCCCCTCCATTGGTCCTCATTATAGCCGAGGGTTCAACTAACCAAATTAATGATTTTTATGAAGTCTACCCTCGTCTTTCTTGAGAACAGTGGAGGGGTCATCCCCTCCACTGGTCCTCATTATAGCCGAGGGTTCAACTAACCAAATTAATGATTTTTATGTAGTCTACCCTCGTATTTTTTGAGAACAGTGGAGGGGTCGTCCCCTCCACTGGTCCTCATTATAGCCGAGGGTTCAACTAACCAAATTAATGATTTTTATGTAGTCTACCCTCCTCTTTTTTGAGAACAGTGGAGGGGTCGTCCCCTCCACTGGTCCTCATTATAGCCGAGGGTTCAACAAACCAAATTAATGATTTTTATGTAGTCTACCCTCGTATTTTTTTAGAACAGTGGAGGGGTCGTCCCCTCCACTGGTCCTCACTATGGCCGAGGGATCCACTTACCAAATTAATGGTTTTTTGTAGATGTTTCCACGCATACTGGAACTGACAACTATTGGGTGAGGGGAATCATATTTCTCATTAATTTTCCAAAGTGTCCTGTTGGAGCAACTCCTATTACAACTATGGTCTATCAAGACCTTACAACACTACTGGTAGTATTTCTTCAAATTATCTGCGTTCCAGGGGTTGGAAAAAGGTTCCCCTTCTAGGTTTTCTAGTCTATATGTCCCAGGGACAACTTCATCGATGACCCTGTAGGGGCCGTGCCAATTAGGATGGAGTTTGTTGGGCTTTTGCCAAGTCTTCTTGAGAACCAAGTCTCCTACTGCGATAGGTCTCTGTTTCACCCTCTGATTGTAAAACCTTGCGGTCCTCTGCTGGTAGGAAGCCTGCCTTATCTCAGCATCCTCCCTTCTTTCCTCAATCAAGTCCAGGTCAAGTCTCCTCTCTTCCGTATTTCCCTGGGGGTAGTACATTTGGACCCTATGAGTGGGAAACTCGACTTCGGTGGGGATCACTGCTTCTGATCCATAAGCTAACATGAATGGGGTCTCCCCAGTAGAGGTCCTTACTGTCGTCCTGTACGCCCACAACACTACATATAACTCCTCGACCCATCTTCCTTTTGCCTCCTCAAGCCTCTTCTTAATCCCATCTAGGATTGTCTTGTTCGTAACTTCGGTTTGCCCATTGGCCTGAGGTCGGCCTGGGGTGGAGAAAATTTGTTTGATACTTACCCTCTCACAGTACTACTGCAGAGAGGCATTCTTGAACTGGGTCCCGTTATCCGAGATGAGGGTGTTGGGTAGACCATATCTGCATATCACATTCTTCCAGATGAACTGGAAGGTCTTCTGCTCCGTGATCGTGACCATTGGTTCGGCCTCTACCCACTTTGAAAAGTAGTCAATTTCTACGATGAGGAACCGATAGTTATTGACTGCCCTCGGTAAGGGTCCTACCAGGTCAATCCCCCACACTGCAAACGGCCATGGGGATGTAATGGAGGTAAGAGGCTGATGAGGATGGTGAGGGATGGTAGCAAATCTTTGGCATTTATCACACTTTTTAACATATGCGGCAGCATCTTTCCCCAAGGTCGGCCACCAGTAGCCTTGGGTGATCACCCTCTTTGCCAAGGATCTACCCCCAATGTGTCTTGAGCATGACCCTTCATGCACATCTTGCAAAATAGAAGGGACTTCTGAGGGATGCACACACCTATGTAAGGGGAGCAGAAACCCCTTTTTGTACAGCGTGTCTCCGATGACAGTGAACTTTGCAGCCCTGTATCTCAGCTTCTTCCTCTCTTGGCTTGCTTCTGGCATCTCTCCCCCTTTAATGTATCTGATCAGAGGATCCATCCATGAAGGTTCTTGAGAAACATTCATGCAAATGCCAAGTGTTCCCTCTACGTCTTCGATAGTTGGTCGAAGCAAGATTTCTACCGGGACTGTCCTCCTTATGTCTGTCCTAGTAGCTGATGCCAACCTTGTAAGGGCGTCAGCACGGCCATTGTCGAGCCTAGGTATCCTCTTGAATTTCACTTCTTTAAAGTTTTTCAGCAATGACCTCACCTTCTCAAGATACCTAGCCATCCTCTCGTCTTTGGCCTCATAGGCTCCTAGTATCTGATTCACCATCAGCCTTGAATCACTGTGAACCAAAATTTGGCCGACACTAAGAGATTTGGCCAAGGAAAGGCCAGCTATCAAGGCCTCATACTCAGCCTCATTGTTGGAGGCTTTGAAATTGAACCTCAGGGCGTACTCGATGTCTGTGCCGTCGGGTGCTGATACTATCAATCCAGCTCCGCTCCCGCTTTCGCAAGAGGACCCGTCGATGAAGAGACTCCACACAGCATGTTCCTCCGAGAAATTTCCCTCGATGAGTGACCCTTGTCTAAAAAGGTATCTTCCCTCTTCATTTTCAGCCACCTTTCTTCTAGCGGTGCTTGTCTCAGCCTTATCTGCAGGAGGGTCGGTGAGCCTACCTTGCTGGGTATCTGTTGGCTTAGACCCTCACCCTCGGCCTCGTTACTCTCCCAAGTAAATTCAGCCACGAAATTTGCCAATGCCTGCCCCTTAATGGCTGTCTTAGGCTGATACACAATATCGAACTCCCCCAGCTCTATAGCCCAGGTCATTAGCCTTTCTGATTTTTCAGGCTTGTGTAGGACCTGCCTAAGAGGAGAGTCAATAAGGATGACCATAGTTTGGGACTGGAAGTACGGTTTCATCTTCCTTGAGGCATGGATCAAGGCGTAGGCCAACTTTTCCATCCTCGGGTATCTTTGCTCTGCCCCCTGGAGTGCCTTGCTATTAAAATATACAGGCTTCTGTATACCGTCCTCGTCTCTCACAATGGCTGCGCTGATGGCAGACTCTGAGACGGCGAGGTACACCTAAAGTCGTTCACCCTGCACGGGTCGTGACAGCAGCAAGGGAGACCCTAAGTATGATTTTAGCTCCTTGAAAGCCTCATCACACTCTTCACTCCATTCAAAGGCCTTCCTGAGGATCTTGAAGAATGGTAGACACCTGTCTGTGGTCCTTGACATAAATCTGTTCAAGGCAGCCACTCTCCCTGTGAGCCTCTGAACGTCTTTAATGGACTCGGGGGTCTTCATCTCAATAAGGGCCTTTATCTTTTCAGGATTGGCCTCGATGCCTCTTTGATTGACAATGAACCCCAAGAACTTCCCCGCTCCGACCCCGAAGACACACTTGGCCGGATTAAGCTTCATCTGGTACTTGTCCATCGTATTAAAGGTCCTCTCCAGGTCTGCCACATGATCCTCTGCTTTCAAACTCTTGGTCAGCATGTCATCCACGTAGACCTCCATAGACTTCCCAATTTGGTCTTCGAACATTTTATTTATGAGGCGCTGGTACGTTGCCCCCGCGTTTTTTAGACCGAAGGGCATGACCCTATAGCAGTATGTACCCTTGTCAGTGATGAAGGCAGTCCTCTCCGAGTCTTCAGGGTTCATGAAGATCTGGTTGTACCCTGAGTAGGCATCCATAAAACTCATGAGCTCATGGCCTGCAGTAGCGTCTACCATCTGGTCAATGCGGGGGAGAGGGAAGTTGTCTTTGGGGCAGTGCTTGTTGAGGTCTGTGAAGTCCACACACATTCGCCACTTCCCGTTGGCCTTTGGAACAATGACTGTGTTGGACAGCCACTCAGGGTAGATGACCTCTCTGATAAATTCAGTGTCCTCTAACTTTTTGACCTCATCCCTGATGACCTCGTACTTCTCTCTAGAGTAAATCCTCATCTTCTGCTTTACCGGCTTCACTCCCTCTACCACATTGAGCTTGTGGCACATGATTTCAGGGTCGATCCCCGGCATATCTACATGACTCCACGCGAAGACGCTTCGTCTTTTCCTCAACAGTTTAATGAGGTCTTCCTTGATGTTGGGCCTCAGAGACTTGCCAACTTGGACGGTTTTTCCCGGGTCATCCTCATCGAGGATGATGGGTTCTACCTCCTCAGCGGCCTCTCCTTTCTTGAGCTTCGTCTCGTCCATGGGGTCTAGGGTATCAATATTGTAAGTGGTTGTAGCCCTCTTGTGTGCCTCCCTTTCTTCGGCGGAGTTGTAGTAGCACTCTCGCGCTGTCGTCTGGTCTCCCTGAACCTCCCCCACCCCGTATGGGGTAGGGAATTTAATCATCTGGTGGACCGTAGACGGCACGTCCTCGAACCCTTTGAGGGCCACCCACCCCAATATGATATTATAGGCTGAAAACACATGCTCATCCATCACAAAGAAACTGACCCTCCTGGTGAGCCATCTCGGCCACTCGTCCCCCATCCTAACATCAGCCTCATACACTCCAAGGGGGTGAACTTTTTCCCCACTGAATCCAATCAACGGATGATGGTACGGGACGAGTCTAGCACGGCTGAGACCTAAGGCCTTGAAGCATGGCCAAAACATTACATTTGCAGATGAGCCCCCATCCACCAGGATCCTCGGCACCTCACACCCATGCACCCTGGTCGTGATGACGAGCGGGTCATCATGTGGGGCTAAGAGGCCTTTGAAGTCCATTCGTGAGAACCCTACTATCAGTGTGTCCATGTCCACCTTCTTCCTCTTTTCTGGCTTGGCCTCCAGAGATGTCGAGTGGACAGTCTTCGTTACTGCCCTGGCTTCTGCCACGTGAGCCTTCCTATCTGCGACTTCCGATCCTCCTCCTTCCAGACCCCCAGAGATCATTCCCACTCCGAGGGAGATCATATTAAGCCTTTTGACGGGGCCCTGATCGTCTCTCGGCGGGAGGTCAGGGTCGTCCTCTTCATCAGAAGGGTCGTCCCCTCTTTTCTGAGGACCTTCTCTACATGCATCGACTCGCTTCTTTCTGGGGTCGTCCCCTCAGCCCCTCTTGAAGGCGCCTCTGTCGATGTACTTTCTGAGCTTCCCCTCTTTCAGCATCTTCTCAATCTCATATTTCAGAGCAAAGCATTTGTCTGTCACGTGACCGTGGTCTTGATGAAATTCACACCACAGGTTCTTATTTCTCTTGCCAGGTGCTGCCCTTAGCTTCTCAGGCCACTTCAGGGATCGGTCACTCTTTATCTCATTGAGAATCTGTTCACAGCTGACCGTCAGAGGGGTGTAACCAGCGAACTTGTCGTCCGTGGACCTCTTCTTCCCCTCTTTGTTCTTCCTAGGGTACTTACCCCCACTAGTACCTCCCTTTTCGTCTTCATATTTTGCGGCCATCGCCTCTTCGGCGTTCATCACCTTTCCTGCTGTCGACAGCAATTCGGCCATCGTCCTCGGGGGGTCTTCAGTAAGCTTCCATAACAGCTTCCCCTTTTGGAGTCCTCCAATCAGGGCTGTCATGGCTATGCTTTCCTCGTAGTCTTCCACTTCCAGCTTCTCTTTATTGAATCTGGCTATGTAGTCCCTCAGACTCTCATTCTTCCCCTGCTTAACATAGAGCAGGTGGGTGGTCTTCTTCTATGGCCTCACCCCAAAGCAAAAGTTGTGGATGAACCGGTCTGCCAACTGCTTAAAGTTTTCAATGGAATTTTTTGGAAGTGACGTGTACCAAACATGCGCAGCCCCCGTCAGGGTTCCGGAGAAGGCACGACACCTCATCTCATCTGAGATAGAGTATATGTCTGCTGCTGATTGATACATCTCCACATGGTGGACAGGGTTGGTACTCCCATCATATCTTAGGGTGACCACAGGTGGCTTGAACCTTGCTGGCGTAGGGAAGTCGACTATCTTCGCCACAAAGGGTGAGCCTATGGTGTATCCCTTCTGAAGGGGGTCCCGGCTCTTCAATATATCACCGATCTTATCCTCTAGCCGCTGGATTGAGTCATTCCAGGGCCTCCCAGGATCGGCTCGGCCGATGTTATCCCCTGCCGCCTCTTGAAGGTGAACTGAGGGTTCCACTGCAACAGGCCTGTGTCGGCTGTTTACCTCCCTTTGGCCGTCATCCCGTCCCTGGGGTCGGCCATCTGCTTCCTCCTTCCTGGACCTCGCCGCACTTCTTGACCTGGACAACTTGTCTCCCAGGTCATTTACTGGGCCTAGCCTCTCAAAGGTCGACCCCCTGCTCAAGCGATCAAAAGCAGAGCCTCTCGGGCGATCGTCAGGGTTTGGTCTCACACACTTTCCTCTACTATCCTGGAGGGGTCGCACAGTGTTATTGGAGACCTCATACGGTTCCCAGCATTCAATTGGGGCCTCCTCTCCCTCCATATCGTCATACCTGTCCTCAGGGCAAGGGTTTCCTTGCCTCCCCAGGCGCAGACGCCGGGGGTCAGCAACATCCCTACGCCGCTGAGGGGGTGGCAGGTCTTTGCGTGGTGCCTGGGGTGGCCCCCTGGCCTCATGCTGTCCTGGAGCTTCTGCCGGAGTAATCATCTCAGGTAAGACCCCGGGTGGTCTCAGTATGTTCTGGCTTAGAGCTGTGAACTGCTCCTGCATCATCCGTTGGCTTGCTGCCAGAGACTTTAGGGTTGCCGCCACATCAGCCATCTCAGACTGAGGCGGCGGCTGACTGGAACTGGGTCTTCCCCCCTCATCCGGCAGGGGAAGTGGTGGTGGTGGCATCTCAGGTGCCATGTGCTTTGAGCTAGAACAGCTGAAGAATGGTGAGCTTGGGAACCTTAGTGTGTCTCTTTCAATGGTGAAACACCTCCTCTCAGGGGGAGGGTTGGTTCACCACCAGAGTGCCCAGTGAGGTCAAGCTGTGCAAAGGAAGAGATGTCTTCTCGTTTCCACAGACGGCGCCAAACTGATGATGCTGAGATTTAGCACCACCGGATAAGTGATAATGAGCTCAAACAGTAGTAGCTATGGCAGCCATAGAGATGCAAGTATATAAGTATGTAAGTGTGTAGAAGGGGATGAGTATAAGAGGAAATAAGACAATGATGTATAGTGGTTCAGCCAATTAGGCCTACATCCACTGTGAGTGTGTGATCCACTAAGTATGGGCACTAATGGCCTTGGATACAATGCACATAAGCTCACTCTCTCTCTCTCTACTGTGTGTACAAGCAGAGTTTTAGCTAGGGTTGCAATAATCTGATCCCCTGTAGGGTTGTAGGTGACAAGTATATATAGGTCTTGGGGGGTGTAGTGTACCCCCCAAGTATGCATGGTGCATGTGAATGATGATCTAGCCAACCCCCTGTTGACACTTGTAGATGCCCAATGATGACATAATATTCCCTCACGTGAGGGTGTGATTTGGTTATAACGGTCTGCCACGTGCCATGGGATCCTCACGCGCACTGTTCCACGCGTCTCCCAAACCACGCGCTGTGATGATGTCACCCTCGGCCTATGAGACGAGGCCGAGGGCAAAGTCCCTTCCGGTAGTGAGTCTGGCTTAATTCTGGCCTCGTACTGTCGTACCCTCGTAGTGTCGTCCGGAGCCTGGTGGAGGGTCGGCCCCTCGTAGTGTCGTCCGGAGCCTGGTGGAGGGTCGTACCCTCGTAGGGTCGTCTGGAGCCTAGGGAAGGGTCGGCCACTCGTAGGGTCGTCTGGGCCTGGTGGAGGCCAGCTGGAGCCTGGTGAAGGGTCGGCCCCTTGTAGGGTCGTCCGTTTTGGAGATAATCTTCAGCCAGGCCAAGGATATAAACGGGTATATCACTCGTTATCACCCTCAAAAGGATAGGATGATAAATAGTGATGAGTTCGAGAGAGAGAACCAGATCTCAAGGCTTATTTACAACTACAAAATCACCACCAAGATGAAAAGTCTACCAATAGGATAAAATAGAAGCAGAACACTTAACTCTAACGACATCTAGAGAAGCTAGAAAAGAAATCCCCCAGTGAAAAATACAAGCTCTGCTACCATTCACAAATCCCCCAGGAACGTTCTCCTCACCGAAGATTCCCTAAAGGGGGACCATGCCCCAATGTTTGACGAGGAGATATAGAGTTCTGTGACTTTACTAGGAGGGAGGTAGAAAGGCATACAACCCATCAAGGGGCTTGAATTACTAAAGAGCTCACCAAAAGATACTCATATGTCAGATAAAGTCACCATTTAGCTGATCTATAGAGGAGTTTGAGCCTCCTAAATTATAAAGAATGGTCCCATTGATCACGTTAGCAATATTGCCAGCCAGTGACTTCATGGAGCACCAACGAGGGATTGATGTGTCGAATATTCCCCTCCAGTCTCAGAGAGATTTCCCTGAAGTCGTTTGAAAAGATGACTCACCTATTGATAGCTTCCTTTAAGTAGTTGGCTGAGTTTTTCAGAGCCAGATTCATTACTAGCAGCACCCCCCTAAATGGATAGACTCAATTCTGACGATAAAGAAAAAGCCCAAGGAGACACTCCGTGAGTATATTAGAAGGTACTATGAGGTGTATAATGAGGTGGAGGATTACACCGAGTACTTCGCAGTGGCATCCTTCAAAATAGGCCTACAAAGTTGTTCCAAACTCTACCAGTGCCTTACCTAGTGAGAAGCCATCATAATTGACAACCAATGGCTAGGGTTGAAAAATATTCCAAGGTCGAAGATACGATGACCAGAGTTGGATCGAATAGAGAGCGATAAAAATATCCCAAGAACAGGGATAAGGACGGGGCAAATAAAAAAGTAGGAAGGAAGCATAATGGAAAGCATATGGGAGCAGAGAAAAAGGATCCTAAGAAGTCATTAAAGACAGTTAATACAGTATTCTCTGAACAAAGTTATAATCATCATTGTGAGCCCTTTTCTAGGGATCTATTGCTCGACAAGGTGACTCAGATCTTCTTCTGGTGTCCCGACCACCATCCCGATCAACAAATTTAGTTAAATTTCCTCGACGGATGAGATTTTCCACTTTGTTCTTCAGAGCGATGCAATTGTCAGTGGTGTTCCCATGATCTCAGCGAAAACCACAACATTTGTATTTATCTCTCCTATTGGGAGGTGACTTCAGTTTCCCAGGCCAATTTAAATCTTTATTGCCCCTAATATCCTCCAGTATGTGATGAACACCGTTGGTGAGTGGGGTAATTCACCATACTTTTTTATTCGGTCAACCTTCTTATCTTGCTGATCTTTTTTGGTTGAATTATTCTTATTTTCAGTATTCATCTTTAGAGTTTATTTAGTAACCATTACCTCTTCAGCGTTCATAATCTTCCCATCCTTAGCCATTAATTCTCTCATGGTATTGGGAGGACTTTTTGCTAGAGAATAATAAAGGTCCTTGGCGAGCAACCCACTCATCAGCGCTGCACGGGAAGTTTTCTCTTCATAATCAATCACTTTTAGTTTCTCATTATTGAAGTGAGTGATGTACTCTCGAGTAGTTTCTCCATGTTTTTTATGAACGATCAAGAGATTTGTGACCCTCTTTATCATTTTTCCCCAAAATAAAATTTATCAGTAAACAGTTAGACCAACTAATGGAAATTACAATTTTTCCCTCTAGGTAGGTTTTTGTACCATATCTAAACTGGGCTTATAAAGGAACTTAAGAATGCTTAGTAATGCATCTCGTCCGGGACAGAGTATTATTAGCAACAGCCTAATATTACTCAATATGGATGACTAGATCAGTCTTCCCATCATACTTAGGAGTTACAACTGGTGGCTTGAATTTAGAAGGTGTGGGGTAGTCCACAATTGTCTGAATAAAAGGGGATCCCTTTACAAAACTCCTCTGTAAAAGGTAGATAGTCTTAGACGTTTTTCCCAAACGATCTTCTAGTCACTGCATGGTTCCTTTTCGGTAATGCTCCTCTGGTTTAGACTTGGCTGAGGCAGCTTTTGTGGTCTTACTATGCATGTGTACTGAACTCTCTTCATGAGAGGTCTGCTCGGCACGTGCCGAGCCTCTTATGCTAGCCCTAGACCTCATGGAACCTTCTATGTGCTCGAGGGATCTATTTGGATCTCTATGATAACCTCTAGCTACTCGGGGACCCAGATGATAAAATGAAGATGCCTTACTTAAGCAAGGAAGATGTCTTTACAGAGAAAGATGATAAACAAGCATTCCAATAGAAGGCACCAATCTTGTTGATATAAAAAAAATGGAGTGGGTCCAAATTTATAATCACACATAAATAAGGATAATCAAGCAAGGCAAATATGCGACAAAAAAAGTTTTTAAAGTGGTTCAGCTATGAGATAAGCTTACGCCCACTATTTTTATTATTTCTGGTGGGTACAATAGCTCAGGGTTGCGTATGTTTTTGCCTCATTTAATCGTCCCTTTGAGCTAAGGGAGATAATGTATTTATAGTGATTAAAAACCTAAGAGATGGAATGCCTTTATATCACCAGGTATTTACATCTGTATACAATGAATATGACTGTTGATATCCGTTGGTACATTTACAAGATCTTGTTAACTATTCCACCCGAATGACTTTTGATATTCTCGATGGTTCATATTCTTGAGGTTAGTTGTCCGATTGTCCGACCAAGTGTCTTTGGAGTAAACCCATAAAGTAAACAGTATAAAAATTTCCAAGTAGCAGGATAGGTGTCAATTTCTCATTGTTCCACGTAGATGAGAAATATTTACATACAAAAAAATCCCCTAGTGCTCCATGATTGATGATTGATCGAATGTATAGAGTCTTTGTTCCAAAATCTTACTCGACCTGCTATCTGGGACTTAGTCGGCATCTGACTCCCTAGACTTGTAAATTTTTTTACCAGTTTAGCGGGCAGTGGTATTTTTGTAAATAATTTGAAAATAACGAACAGTCAAAGGGTATATTGATCCTTTTGCATCTTTGGGAATCGTGTGGCTGCCGACAGTTCAATCATTCATTTATTTCATCTCTATTTTCAAGGTAACCTATAAAAGGACGGATGTTTCCTGATACGATGCAAATATTGCGTATTTCACCGGTTAGCCTACGCATTATTAGCCCCCTCGGGTATCTTAATCCCTATATTTATGCTCGTTAACCTAAAAACCTCAATTTTTATAGATATATGTTTTGCAGGGGTTAATTGAGCTTTTATAGGTATTTGGATGCTTAGTAAGAATTTCGGATGCATTTCGGTGAAGTTTAGTACAATTATGCACGTGCAAGGGCAATTTAGTCATTTAACAATTTGGGCAACTGGCCCAACATCTTCACGGAATTTGTAGCCCTCTGAGCGAGCTTCGCATGGATGTAAACGATGCGCGAATTCAATTCCTAACGAAGAAGTTACGGGAGTTTTAGTTGTAGAGAATTTCAAGAAATCAAAACAGGGGAGGCTTGGTTGAGACCTGAACCATCGATCAATCGACTAAAGGGTTCGATCCATCGACTCCTCAATTTTTTCCTTGGTTCAAAGATAGTGGTCTCAACTCTGTTCGATCGATCGATCGACCAAAGGGTTCGATCGATCGATCCCCTATTTTTTACAGAACTTCCTTCCTTTTCTTTTGTTTCTTCTTTATTTCTTTTCCAACTTACCATATATAGGATTTTTGATACACTTAGTTTCTAGAGATATTTTAGGTTAGGTTTTGGTTTTGAGAGATCATCTTCATTTCTCTTTGGGGTGACATCCATTTGGGTTTGTAAGTTTTACCATTCATCATCCTCTCCATTAATATAGTTATGTTTTTTCCTTATTCTTGCCTAGATAATTAGTTTAATTTAGTCATTTATTATTTTAATCTAATTATTTAGTTTGATTTAGTTTAATTCACACTTAGCCCTTAGATAAATAGGGTCGGGATATTTTTTCTCCATTAATGGGAGTCGAGCTCCGAAAACTAGGTTTCGTGTAAAATTGCGTTTCATTGAAACTGCGTGTATTAGCCCTTAAATAAATATCCCTTTCTTTGTCACGCAACGTTAGTGTTTATCACGATAATCCTAATTTAATTCGCGTGTGACCATTTTTGATTAAATATTTATTCAAACAACTTTGGGTTAAACTCCTTATTGCTTGAAGTTCATGCTTAATTAAAATGCTCGGTTAAATAGCTTTCGAGCCAGAGTTCTGATTAGTAGTTGTTTTGATCCGTGTGGCAAGATGCGATCCCGATCCTCGCTTTACTTTTGTGTAGACTTAACTTCTCTCTTTTTCTTTGTAAGCATAACTCCCTATCACCTTTTACACTTTTAAATCTGAAGTAATAAATTAATTACCGAACTAAAATTTAATCACTCCGTGTGGATTTCTTACGATACCCGACTTGCCGATGTGCTTGCCTCGCAAATGTAGTAGTATCTTAGGTTTTTCCATGTAGAGAGGGAGCCAAAATCAACAATAGTGTCCCTACACAAACACTCGGTTTCCCTTGCATCATTTCCTTCCATTTTTCTTTACCTCAAACTTTATGAACTTAGACTCTTTATTTCTTCTCCAGATTTCCCTCTCTGCCTTCGTTGCTTGCTATTTTTCGTCATTTTTTAAACTCTGTAAGCTCTCTTGCCTTTCCCTTATTTGATTTTTCAATCTTTCAATCATGGTTGTAACACCCCGCCTAATTAAATACCGGGTGGCCAGTCCCATACCAAATTAAAACAGAATATACAGTTGGCTCATTCTTAGCATCACTGTCGAAAACATTTACAACTCACCCAATACCCAATTAAGCTGGTGTTAAAAACTTTCCAAATTTAAATTTCAACAAAACCATTTTTAGTTTAAGAATAACACAACACATTTTATTCTACAGCACTGATAACCCAATAAATAACACAAAAGAATTTAAATGCAATTGGAATAAACATTCCCAAATAATATTAATCCATTACAGTAATCCCATAAATAACAACTGTATTAAAAAGACCCGAATACAATAGTATTTGACCTCAATAGAAAAGATAACTGAAATCCTTTGGGCGACATGCCCTAACTAAGAATACTGTGAATCAAATGAAGATAGCCGTCTAAGCAAAACTCCATAAATCCATAGCCTGTCAAAATCCGCTAAGGTTGGCGTCCCTGTTGCTGCACACCTGATATAGAGACACAATAGAAGAGAAAATATGCAAGGAAACGGGTCAGAGCCCGAATGTGTAGATGATTTTAAAAATAGCAAGTATTTAACAAGTGCAATAAAGCATTTATTATGTACATGTTAGATCCAACTCTCACTTGCTATTCTCACCTCTCAACTAGAGTGCACACTTAACGTTTCCTATTAACCTCCTAGTTAATGGTTCCACTTTTCTAGTCTCCATATTATAATTCCATTCCCATATCATAATCCCTGTATGTCCCATACCATACGTCACATTATTATTCATTTACATTTCTCCTTTATATGATTAGTTTCTCACATGAATCATTACTCATTAATATGAATCGTTTCTCATTAACATGAGTTAAGATTTTCAATTCTATAAGCATAAGCATTCATTAACTTAATTCCATTATCTTTCTCTATTCACCGTTATCTACAATTATCACCGTAGATAGATTTAACCACAATATATCCACACAATCATTTAATCCATTATATATATATATTCATATATAATACGGCACCCCGAGTCACAGCTGCGGTGCAATGCATTACTCTGCTATCATGTCCCATCATCGCAGGTCTCCGAATAGGGGACTAAAGGTTCTGTAGGATTCCACGAACCACAAAAAACAACAAACAAATTGGAGGCGAACATAGTTCTCGTATCCATAGGTCACGCACATACCTACGTACCCACAGTCAGCGGACTTATCAACTCCCCGATAAGTCTTTCATAGACCTATGTTCTCGAGCGACAAATCAAAGATCCCATGGATTCATCAGGATATGACTGCCCTCACGCGCAAACCTCCCACCGATAGCAAGTAAGCTAGGTATGTCATACACATAAATCATCAATCAATCCAATAGGTATTATCATACCTATAATATAATATCAATAAGGTAATATCACTACCCTAAGATATTTCCCATACGTAGCATTATATCCCTTTTAAATTCCACGTATTAAAATATCATATCTTTACTTCATAATTTAATTATCCTCGCATCCTATAACATCTCTCCACTCCCGACGTCGTTAAGGATCATGCGCGGAGCGTCTCGCAAAGCGAAATCCAAACAAGGAACCCCTCCAATACACTACTACTTAACTTTGTCGATCGAGGAGGTCCGACAACTTCAACTATGCGATCGGGATAACCTCATACCTTCTTTCAACCAAATGTGTTCTAAACTCCCATCTCTATCCAGGATACACACCACTACGCTCTTGTATTACACTCCGTCCTTGCGAAATCAATATTGAGCTTAAACTCAGTCCTTGATGTTCAAATTGTAACCCTAAGTCTACCCTCACTCAATACACAATATTTAAATAGGTTTTTCCTCAACATATATTCAGTAATAATTCACCTAATATCCTACTGGTCCATAACATCATTTCTCCCGAATTACTACGAGTTTAGTTCTCCTTTTAATTAAGGTTAAAATCGATAGTTTCAAATCTCTTATAAACACATCTTCTTTCACTTTGGATTAAACCCTCTTGTAAACTTAAGGATACCCAGGTGTTATATTCAATCACCCCTACTGGTCCTATCTTTAATCCTCATACATCTCCATTTAGAATTTAACAAATGAATCTAGCAACCGAAATTCCATTCGATATAATTTTCAACATTTTAATCACTTGAATCCAAATCAAATTAATTCAAATCTTATCAAGGGTTTACTGATATTGTCTAAGTCCCATAATATCAAAATAATAATCACCAAAGATCCACAAAAGGTTTGGGATAAGAATCAACATTTAAAAAGAAACAACTTTACATATTCTGGGGAGGTCGATCGATCGAAGGCAGGGGTCGATCGATCGATCCCTCAGGTCACAGCCTGATTTTCTGCATTTTCTGCAACTATGGGTTTAGCAACTTATGATCATTTAAACCTTCATCTAAACATCCCAAATGACTTACAATCTTTACTACATGATATATCAACATATATGAACGATTTCCAATACTCTAAACATCCTAGAATCATCAAGGGATTGGATTAAAAAGCATGTTTATCTCCTTATTTCCAGAAATTTATCAACATGTCATCTTCAAGAACACATCAATGGTTTTCATAACTTCTTCAACAGATTCTTGACTATTTCGTGGATTATTATCAACCTAAAACATGAGTTTAATTCCTATATCATTTCAGTTTCCATAAATCCATTTAATCACTCCATTATTTATTCCAAACATGAATAATCTTCTCTTTTCATACTATTCTAACATGGACAATATACGAACTTAAATTGCCATTATCAAATACTTACCTTTACTGAAGGTCTGATCCTTTGGTGTATTATATCTCAGTTGGTTGTCCCTTCTCCGGTCAAACTCCGGTGGTGGTTGGTGGTGGTGAACCTTGGTTCTTGTTCTTCTCCTTCCCAAGTAGGCTTTTCCCTTCCCAAGCACTCTTTCACTCTCTCTAGGAAGATGACTTCTCTATTTTGTGTAGAGGATGAATAACCCACATACACTTAATCTACCAATACTTATAGTAGGCCAAAATCCGAAATCACTACTCATCCCCCCTAGAAAAATGACCAAAATGCCCTTCCGGGTTGTCTATTCATTTCCAAATGACCCGAGACTCAAAATTAACATCCAAATAGACTTTTCTGACTATTTCGAACCTTCCGGACGCAACGACGCAGTCGAAATGACTATAAGGTCGATAGAAAATAAATTTCCTTTTTAATTTAATAAACTAGTCCCGACACGTCCCATACCGCGTCTGACTAAAAATATAAATTACCGAATTTATATCATACAGTCATATCAATGACATCACATTCATATATTCCCTAAATATCTTTAAGTAATATTCAGAATCATCCATTTTAATATCCATCGTCCGGATAAAACCCGAATGAATTAATTAATAATAAAATCTAATTAATCCATTAATTTAAAATATAACCCATTTTAAGAGTCATTTAAAATTACGGGGTATTACAATGGTGTACATTATAGACGAAGGTTTCGTTAGAAGAATTTAGGGAAAGAAGGAAGATGCCTAGTTGGGTAGGTTTAGAAATAGCTAGTGGGCTTGTTGATGTGTTGTCATGCGCTGAGTGTGGCATCACCTCCCCCTCAAACCCACTTTTCTTCAATTTTGCCAGTATTTTGATGTTGTCCCAGCAAGAGCAACCCCCAATACCTGGAGGGTGGTAAATGGGGTGAATATATTAAATAAAATCCATGGGACTCATATTGAAATTTCGGAGTTGACATTCTGTTACAAATGGGGAACCACAGGTGATAATACCTATTATATGAATATTAGGCAAGATAATAGGGCATTGGTAATTAACTTTCCATATTCAACTAAAGATTACTGGGATTATGGTTTTATAGTAAAGAACTGACAATATGCCCCACTTTCTGAGGGGGTAACATGCACTGGAGCCAGATGCCCCCAGGAAAGGCATGGCATAGTTCATGCATTTATTTTAATTTTCAATTTCTTCCTTTGTTTACTAACTGTTTCATGGTTTGTCGACTAATTGTTTTGTCTAGTTTTTATGCAGAGGAACACAAAAAGAAGTTCCCAAAGGAAAGTGAGGTTAACATTGACGACCTTAAATATTTGTGGGCCATTCACCAAAGTGCATGAGAGGAGCATCCTCGAGAAGCTTTTATCCTTCTGGAATACAAGATTTCAGTTACTTCTTTTATTTCTCGACCAACAATCATTTTACCTAGGTCCCCCATCAATTTGGACGAAGAACTAGTTTTTACCAGCTCCCCTACTGAGTCAGCTGGAGTAGAGCGAGATCTTGCACAAGGAGGAACATCATATCCTTTGAATATCTTGACCTTACCACCATCCCTACTGCACCTACTACAAAAATGGTAAAAAGAAGAATCCCTAACTTATTGATTAGATATGGATCACCTCCTCATATTAAGAAGTGTAATGTTGTCAATAAGAGGCCTCATGTTACTGAGAAGAGGCCTCAAGTCCTCAATGCTAAAGAAGTACGAATTATTAAGCCTCAATTCAAGAGGTTGAAGAAAGATCAGCCTAGCCATGAAGAGTTAGCCTAGAAATCCCCTATCGAACAAGGAAGGATTGTAGATGTCTTTGTGGCAATCAACCCTAGATTGGCCAGAGGTTTGATAAAGGTTGGAACTCTTCCAGTAAATAGATCAACAACAACCCCTATGTCCAGAGCCCGATTGGTTGAGGGGGCTAGTCAAAACTTGGCATTGGTAAGTACTTAACTTTATTTTTATCTTCGATAATGTTTGCTGGACTTTTTTTATACTGATGTTGAAAAAAAATTCTTTTGCAGTTCTTGGTTGATTATAACCAAATGCGGTGGAAGGATGACCATGCTTCCTCGCCTGATGTAGCGGAAGCTTTTAAAGGCTTACATAAGTCCTTGCAGGCATCTGGGGAGGGCTTGGAGTGAGAGAGAAAAACTTGGAAGAATAAGCTTAAAGCGACCGAGGACAGGGCAATAGGGAGGAAAAAATAAAGGCTATCGATGATAAAGTGACACTTATGGAGAAGAAAGTGAAGGAAACTTTGTTGAGGATAACACTTCCAGCCTGAAAATTGAAACTACTCCTCTGAAGTATAAGAGAAAAAAGGATAAGGAGGAGGCCACCAATAAAGGATGGGATAAGGCATTTGCTACTGTAACCATCCAAATTGAGTACGCCAATAAGGTCTCTTATAAAGATGGATGGTCATATGCCGTAAAGGATGTCGGCACGCAGGTAGACTCTGAATTATTTTAAAGCCATAACCCAGGAAATCCTCCCAACTTGGATGAGGAATTTGACAATGAGGAGGGTCCTGGAGAATATTCCCTGGTTCCTATTAATACTGCTGATCTACCTCCTACTGAGATAGCTGTTGGTCAAGATAAGGACAAGGAGAAGCTTTAACTCCTTTTAGATAGTTTTTGCCTTTTTTATGTATCTTTCTTTTCTTCTTTCTTCGTTCTTCATTTGAAATGGAACCCGATGTAATCCTTTGTTTATCATTGAAATGAAAAAATTTTGTTCAATCTTTTCAGTGAACCTTTAATATTTTTTTCTTGTTTGATTGTTGTTACTTCTATTCCTTGGTCGGATTTATGTACTTATAGTTAGGAATTTACTATTTGATGCTAAGAAAACTATGATAATTCCTGACGATTCTTATCTGTTGAGATATGGCAAAAGTCCTCTTGAGGTTGGTCATGTGGCTTTGACTGAAGAAGAGCTGGTAGGGTTGCTCGGTGCAGATGCCTCTGACCAAGTGAAATATGTATATGTTCATCTTTATTATCTTCTTAATAGGGTTGTTGCAAACAAAACTGCCTACTATGAGATGATTAAACAACAGCAAGAAGATCTCAATCTTTCTGGTCGATTACTACACTATGACTAGGAATCTAAATATGAACCCTGAGCGTAGGTTTGGGGTTTGACAAAAAGTTGTAAAATATCACTTATGCCTTGAACAAGAAAGAAATTTTGCTAAATAAATAAGTTCAAACTACTCGGGAGATTGCTGCACTCCTGAAAAAAGAAAATAATGCCTTGAGGAATGAGCGGGAAAGTCTGAAGAAGATAAATGATACTGGGCTGAATGAAGGTGTCTCATTCTTGGAGATGGAAAATGCTAGACTTCTAGAGGAACATGAGAACTTGAAAAAGAGAAAAATAATGTTTTGCTAATCTTCTAAGTAGGTAGTGGTTTGCTCAGCTAATAGTAGATAGAGAGAGAACTAAAAGGACCTTGTCCGACCAAGCAACCTTATTACAAGAGAAGGATGAGGCCATAAAAAAATCCAAGATAGGGTGGATTGACTAACTTTCCACTTCCATAAGCTACCCAAGGCTATCTGGATTGATGAGTATGATGAAGCCTTAAATCACTTGGATAAACACATGGAGAAAACATGGTTAAAAGGATACAAATGGAGTTGGTTGAACTTGTTGAGGCTATTGAATATACCAAGAGAAAATGAATTGTGATACTTGCATGATTTAGGGATGTTGGATTACCCTAATCCTACCTTTAAGATTGATTTCAACTGGATCCCAACTGATTCTATTACTCAAAGCCTAAGGAGAAGATGAATATATTCTCCCCACAGATATGTAGATTGTCCAAGCAGCAGAAGTAATAGGCAAAGATATTTCAAAGCTATAACTTTGTCAAGCACCCTTCATAAGACTCCTACTAGACTGAGTAAAGATGAAGGAAATTTTTTGATAGAATAGACCTGTATTTCCTGCTTTTTGTTTTGTGTACTGTAACCGGAAGTGTGTTAGGAATAAAATAGACTTTATTTTCCGGTATGTATGTTTTTAAGACATTTTTATCTGTATTTAAGCTTATGCTTAGTGTATCAGCTTGACAATTAGGTAATCTGCCTTATGATTAGTTAATTAGCTCGCCGACTAGGTAATCTACTTAAATGATAAGTGTTTGGTCCAGTTATGAACCTGATTTGTAATGCCTTAGATTCTACTAATGCAATTAGATAAAACATTAAGTACTTTTATTGAGCTAATTGTTTGCATTAGTTATCATTGACGATCAAGTATGTTAGGAATGTATATTTATTCCTGTGTTCAGCCCTACCGGGAAAACTTCTTATATTTAACTTTAAATCGTACATCAAGTTTTACTGACTCTTTATTCTCGACTTATTGAAGACAAAATCATACGTGAATTCTAAAAGAAATTTCCAAACTAACTAAACTTTTTTGAAGTTTGAAAAGTGTGAATTAGATAAATTTCCAAGTTAAACTTTTGTGAAGTTGAAAAATTTTGAATTAGAGAAATTTTCAAGCAAAACTTTTATAAAGTTGGAAAAGTTTTAAGTTGGAAAAGTTTGAAAGTTTGACTTTTTTGTAGTTGGAAAAGTTTATTGGTGGATGTATATCACCGTATCCTGAAAATAAAAAAAAGGAAGAAAAATTGATAGAAACTCGTAACTTCATTCAATTGAATAAACGATAATATCAAATCAAAATTACTGATAATATTTTTGTAGGTGGTTGGTGTTCCATGGATTCTTGAATTCCTCCCTTTCAAGTATTTCCAGGCGATAGTTGCCTGGTCGGATGATTGCCAAGATGCGATGAGGACTGTGAAATTTGGGCTCCAAATTGTTGCCTTTCCCAATCATTTTCTTAAGGGCATAGTCTCATTCTTTCAAGTTGGTCGGCTTAACCCTTTTGTTGTAGAATCTAATAGTCCTTTGTTGATAAGCAGCCATTCGAATTGCATCATCCTCCCTAACTTCTTTAACCATGTTTAGATCTTGTCTCCTCATAAGATCACTCTTTACGGAATCAAAATTCAGTGCCCTGTGAGTCAGAAGACCTATTTCGGCTAGTACCACTACCTCAGTGCTAAAAGCAAGCATGTATGGAGTCTCCCCTATTGCTGTTCTCGGTGTAGTCCTGTAAGCCCAAAGGACACTGTTCAACTCATTGATCCAGTTACCCTTTGCATTATCAGACCATTTCTTCAACCCGTCAAGAAAAGTTTTATTAGTGATATCTATCTAACCATTGCATTGTGTATGTCCAGGTGTAGAACAAATTTTCTGAATATTGGACCGAATGCAGTATTCCTCAAACTTCTCATTGTCAAACTATTACCATGATCAATAATGAAAGCATAAGGCATATAATGACAATGATCTACTTCCATATGAACTGAAATACTATCTGATAAGGTATATCAATAAAGGCCTCAACTTCCACCCATTTGGTGAAGTAATCCACCTCTCTCGCCAAATACTTGAACCTTCCTTTGGTGGTCGGCAATGGGCTAACTAGGCCAATTCCCCAAATAGAAAATGGACAAGGAGAAGTGATGGGAGTTAAGGCAACCTGCGTTCTTCTGTAAAATGTGGCTAACTTCTGGCACTTATCACACTTCTTTGAAAAAGAAACACAATCTGCCGTCACAGTAGTCCAGTAGTAGCCTTGCATGTCTATTATTTGTACTAATGATCGATCGGCTAAATGAGATCTACATAAGACTTCATGTACCTCTTTTAGCAAGTCATATACTTTGGCTGGATGAACACAATGAAGTAGGGGACAGTGTAACCCCTTCTATACAAAACTCCTTTTTCCAGAACATAATTAGTTGCTTTATATCTCAACTTCCTGGGTTGTTTCTAGTCGGATGGCAACAACCCTTTGTCAATGTAGCCTTTGATTGGATACATCCAGGAAGGTCCTAATTATACACAAATAACATTGAAAACTTCCACATCAATGCTTCTGTGTGTTAGGATCTCTACTGAAATGGTCCGTCTAAGTTATATCTGAGTTGCCAATGTTAGTCGAGCAAGTGCATCTGCTCGGGCGTTCTCTACTCTACGGATCTGGACCATCTTGCCTCCAAGAAATAGAGAGATAAATTCCATAGTTTTGTTCAAATCCCTGAGCATAAGTTCTCCTTTAACTCCATATATCTGAAGCATTTGATTAACAATGAGTTGAGAATCACTATGTGCTATCACCTATTCAGCACCCAATGATAAAGCGAGTTCTAAACCCTTAATCAATGCCTTGAACTCAACCTCGTTATTAGAAGTTTGGAACTGAAAATGCAAAGCATATTCCATATCCAAGTCATCTGGAGTGTTAATGATAAGTCTGCTCCACTGCTAGTGGTGCATGAAGATCCATCTATAAATAATTTATAAAATGAAATATCATTTTTCAAGTTCTCTGCTGATAATACTTCATGTCTGAATATCTTCTTGCTATGTTCAGCTAACCACTGAGCTATTTCTTCAAAAGTTTAAGTTTTTGGTTGGTCGGCGATAATCTCATTTTTCTCTTGAGGTAAGCTCTCCTCTAAGAAGTATACTCGACAGGAAAAAATGAATTATTGGACACCTCTGGGTATGTACATTCTGTAATGAAATTCGCTACTGCTTTCTCCTTCAATGCAGTCATTGGCTTATAAATAATCTCATATTCCCCCATTTCAAATACCCATGACATCAAACTTCTTGACTTTTTTGGTTTGTGCAAAACTTGTCGTAGAGGCAAATCAGTGTACAACACAATAGTGTGGGCCTGTAAATAGGGTATCATTCTACTAGAGGCTTCAATAAGTGCGAGTTCTAGATTTTCCAATTGTGGATACTTAATTTCTGCTCCTCGAAATGCTTTACTGGTATAGTAAACAAGCTTATGAATTCCTCATTCTAGTTGCATCAAAACCTAACTAAAAGCTGACTCGTAAATAGTTGAGTGAAACTATAACTTTTCTCCCAAAACTAGCCGGGAGAGTAGTGGTGGAGATCCCATATATCTCTTCAACTCCAGGAAAGCTCTTCCAAATTCATCATTTCGCTAAAAGGTCTTTTTTGGCACCTAAAAAAAATAAAAGACAGTTGTCTGTTTCTTGGGACACAAAATGATTGAAAGATGCTACTCTTCCAGTCAGTTTATGCACATATTTCTTACAAGTGGGATATTACATCTCAATTAAAGCCTTTATGTTATCAGGATTGGCTTCGATTCCCCTCTGGTTTACAATATACCCCAGGAACATTCCTTTTTGTACCCCGAATATGAATTTGGTCGGGTTGAGTTTCATCTAGTGCTACTCCAACTGATCAAATGTCTGAGACAAGTCTTTAATGTGGTCAGCAACTACCTTGCTCTTAGTGAGCATGTCATCCACACTCACCTCCATGTTCTTGCCAATTTATTCCTCAAACACTTTATTCACCAGCCTCTGATTAGTTGCTCCAGCATTTTTTATCCCAAAAAGCATAACATTATAGCAGTATATACGTCAGCTAGTAATAAAAGACGTATTATCCTCGTGTTTTAACTTCATTATAATCCGGTTGTAACTAGAATAGTCATCTATAAAACTGAGTAACTCATGACCTACAGTTTCATGTACGAACTGATCAATCCTTGGTAAAGTAAAATGATCCTTTGGGCATGCGTTGTGGAGGTTGTGAAGTCTGTGCACATACGCTAATTGTCATTCTTCTTTTTTACCATCACTACATTGGCCAACCAACTGGGAGACTTGACGTCTTCTATAAATTAAGCTCTCTGTAATTTCTCCACTTCCTCTTGGATGGACATGTTCTTCTCGGGATTGAGCACTCTATGTTTTTTCTTAATTGTCTTATAGTCCTTGTAGATGTTGAGCTCATGGCAGATGAAATTAAGATCAATTCCTAGCATATCCTTATAGCTGCAGGCGAAAAACTTCTTTCATTCTCTCAAGAATGCAATCAATTCCTGTTTAATATAGGTTGTTAAGTTCAAGAGGTTTTGAGTGGTTCTTTTCACCTTCTCATCATCAAGCACAATAGTCTATGTTGCCTCCATAACTTGTCCCTTCACTATATCTTCTTCCTCCCGAGGGTCCAAGGTGTTAATATGATAGGTAGTAGCGCTTTTTTAGGCTTCTTGCTAGTTGGCAGAAGTGTAATAGCACTCTCTAGCTTCCATCTGATTGCCATTCACTATATCGAGTCCATAATTAGTAGGAAATATCATACACGGATATACAACAGACGAAACTACTTCCAACTACTTCATCCCAACTCTGTCTAGAATCATGTTGTATGTTGAAGGGATAATTTTATCCAACAAAAAGAAGAATAGCCTCTCCTTTATTTTTATTAGACAAGTGATGACTAAGACATCCATCTTAATTTTCCTCAAAGGATAAACTATTTCTCATGAGAATCCAATGAGAGGCCTTTGATAAGGTTTTAATTTACTGTCTCGTCACCCTAGGATGTGGAATTAGTTATAGAACATGACATCCGTTGAACTCCCATTGTCTACCAGGATCCTTGCTACTCTGCCATGACGAACCCAAAAAGTGATGACCAGAGGGTCATTATGAGGGTAAAGTACTCCGCTTAGATCATTTTTATAAAAGCCAATCACTAATCTGTCCTTATTGGCTTTCTTAGGCCGACCATCTGTGCACTCGGACATGTCAATTTCTCTAATAGAGGGACAAGATTTGGGTTCATTTAGATAAGCCTTTATCTTAGTTATTTCATCTCCTCCATCAGCATTTCCTCTTATAATGAAATGGCTGCCGAGAGAAATCATTCCCACCTCAACTTCAAGCTCTGTGGGTATCTTTAGTAGGTCGGGATCATCCTCATAATCATAATTGCGAGCCATTTTCTTATCATTTTTTCCTCGGTAAGGTGACTCATACCTTCTTCTGGAGTTCCGATCACCAGCTCGATCAATAAATTTAGTTAACTTTCCTCGACGGATGAGATTTTCTACTTCGTTCTTCAGAGAGATGCAATTGTCAGTGGTGTACCTTTGATCTCTGTGAAAATCAAAATATTTGGATTTGTCTCTCCTATTGGGAGGTGACTTCAGTTTCTCAGGCCAATTTAAATCTTTGTAGCCCCCCAGTATGTGATTGACACCTTTGGTGAGTGGGGTATATGCATCATAATTTTTTATTTTATCAACCTTCTTATTTTTCTAATTTTTCTTGGTTGAATTCTTTTGGCTTTCACTCTTCACCTCTAGAGCTTCTTCAGCAGACCTTGCTTTCTTGTTATTCATAATCTTCCCAGCCTTGACGACCAATTTTTTCATGGTTTTGGGAGGATTTTTTACTCGAGCATAATAAAGTCCTTGGTGAGTAAACCAGTCACCAGAGATGCAATGGTAGTCTTTATTTTATAATCAATCACTTATAGTTCCTTATTGTTGAAGCAAATGATGTACTCTCGACTAGTTTCTCTAGGTTTTTGATGAACGGTCAAGTGATGAGTGACACTCTTGATCGACTTTTCCCTAAAACAAAAGTTATCGATAAACAGCTCACCTAACAAATGGAAACTGTAAATTTTTCCTTTAGGTAGGTTGTTGTACCATATCTGGGTTGGTCTTGTAATGAAACTTGAGAATGCTTGGCAACGCATCTTATCGGGTAAAGAGTAGATATCAACAACGACTTGATATTGCTCAATATGGAGGACTGGATCAATCTTCCAATTATACTTGGGAATGATAATTGGTGACTTGAACTTAAAAGCAGTAGTGTTGTCCATAATTACCTGAATAAAAGGGAATTCCTTCACAAAACTCATCACAATCAATGTTCTAGTCCTTACATGGATCCTTTCCATGAAATTTCCTCTAGCTTAGACTTGGTTGAGGCAGATTTGTGGCTTTATTGTGCACGTGTGTTGAACTCTCTTCCTGAGAAATTTTTTCGGCACGCGCAGAGCCTCTTATGCTAGACGTATATCTCATGGTTCTTTTTCTATGCTCACGGGATCTATTTGTCTCTCTGTGATAACCTTTGTCTACTCGAGGACCCAAATAATAAAAGGCAGACGCCTTACTTAAGCGTTCAAATGCACTTGATTGTTCACCGGAGAGAGGTCATAATAATTCGTAGATCGGATTGACAATGTTTCCCAAGGATGGAAAGATCGATCACAAGAGGATCTTGAGTGATTACTTCTCTTATTTCTGGCTGGTGGAGGTGGCATATCCCTTCGGGATGGTTCAGTGATGGACTTGTCTTCCAACGTACGAACCAATTGAGGGACTGATTCTTGCATGGCTTCCTGCCCTTTAGTAAGGTTGAGTAAAATTCGTTGAAGATCTACAATACTAGGAGGAGAAGATGGTATAACAACATTTCCTTCATTCCTAAGGCTATTTACTATGTCAGTTATTTTTCCAAGGGAAAAGAAATAAAACAAGTGATAGAGAACGAAGATAGACAAGCGTTACCACAGATGGCGCCAATCTATTGATGTCTAAAAATGGAGTGGGTCCAAATTTAGAATCACAGATAAATAAAGATAATCAAGCAAGGTAAACACACAACAAATAAAGTTTAAAGTGGTATGACAATGAAGAAATTTTGCGTCAATTCTTTTTATTATTTCTGGTGGGTACAATAGCTCAAGGTTGCGTATGTTTGTGCCTAATTTAATCGTTCCTTCGAGCTAAGGGATATCATGTGTTTATAGTGGTTAGGAACCTAAGAGATGTAATTCCATTATATCATCAGGCATTTATATTTCCATACAGTGAATAGGACTGTTGATATTTCTTGGTACATGTACAAGAGCTATTAACTATTCCACCCGATTGACTTTTTCTATTCTTGATGGTTCATATTCTTAAGGCCAGTCGTCTGATTGTCCGACCAAGTGTCTCTGGAGCCGAACAATAAAGTTAGCACTGTGAAAATTTCCATGTAGTAGGACAAGTGTTCATTTCTCATTGGTCCACGTAGATGAGTAATATTTACATTCAACATGCGTGAACAAAGAATTGTCCCGAAAAGTTTCATAACTTCCATCCGACCTACGTAAGAGAAGAAAGAAATTGCAGTAGAGCCAGATGTGGGCTCAATGCCTTCCACATAACAAAAAAAGTATGGGTAACCTGGTGTTAAAGAAACTAGGATCTCCCCCGCCGATCACATGATCGAACCCCTACAACAGGTAGGGTTTGATGATAATTAAAATAAAAATAAGTTTTTTATCGAAAATTCACTCACAGAAGAGGAGAAGAGAGAGTTGGATGCTTTCCTAAATGGAAATCAAAACGTGTTTTTCATGGAGGCCATATGACATGCTGGGATAGATCCGGAGGTGATGTGTCACATGCTCCAGGTGGATCCGCTGCATCCACCAGTGGATTAAACGGTGCGGCGAACTGTGCTCGAAAAAGGTAAAGCTATTGAATAGGAAGTGGGGATATTTCTAGAGGCAAAGTCCAAAAAACAAGTTCAATTCCCCAAGTGGCTATCAATTCTTGTAGTTATGAGAAATAGCAATGAAAAGTGGACAGTCTGTATAGACTTCACTATTCTAATTCATGCATGTCCAAACGTTAGTTTTTCCCTGCCAAAGATAGGTTAGTTGGTTAACACAGTGCTAACCATGACGTATGATCTTCTTCAACGCTTACTCTAGGTACCACCAAATGCCTCTGTTCTCTCCCGTCCAGGAAAAAACTTCGTTTATCACCACCTTGGGTCTATATTGCTACATGGGTGATGTCGTTCGAACTGAAGAAAACTAGGATGACCTACCAGAGACTTGTAACAAAGATGTTCAAGAACCATTTGGGAAATTCAATGGAGGTATATATCGATGACATGCTTGTGAAAAGTAAGAAGAAGGGGGGTGAACTTACGAAAATGGACAGAACTTATAAAGTGCTTCGTTATTACAGGATGAAGATGAACACAGTGAAGTCCTCCTTTAAATAGAATTTGGAAAATTCCTTGGATACCTAGTCAGTCGGAGAGGTATAAAGAAAACCCCCGACCAAATTGAAGCCATCAGGAAGGTGAAACCCCCCAAGACTATGCAAGAAGTACAAAAGTTGACTGGCATGTTAGATTCTCTTAACCTCTTCATATCCCAATTCTCAGAGAAGTTCCAACCTTTCTTCCAAGAACTTAAGAAAGAAAGGAAGGAAGTATGGAATGAAGAATGCACTAGGTCATTTGAATAAATTAAAAATTATCAGAGAAACCCCCCCACCGCTGACCAATCTGGACAATAGAGGTCCTTCCATCGACGTTGTTATCCCAGTTCCAGATTGTGAGAAGAATGGGGGTCAAACACCGATTTATTATGTGAGAAAAATATTATTCGACGCTAAAAAGAGGTACCTTCCATTATAGAAACTTGCATACGCACTGGGGATATCCTTTAGAAAGTTAAAACACTACTTCGAGGAACGCACCATCATCATTTTAACCTCCTTCCCTCTTAAAGAAATGATCAGGAAGGCCGATCTATCTGGATAGATGTCTTAGTAATCTATAAAATTTGAGAGGTTTGATATTCAATTTTAGTCTAAAACCTCGATCAAAGGACAAGTAAAGGAGACTTCATCGTCGAATTTTTCAATGATCAAGAACCACAAGAGACTGGAAATATAAGTATGAATTATATCCCATAGCGTGAAGATGGAGATAAATAGGCATTATATGTTGATGGAGTCTCAAATTCTAAGGGGGCAAGAATGGGGATATTACTAGTATCCCCGAAGAAAATAATTCTTGAATAGGAAATTCATATGGGAATTAAGGCCTCGAACAACAAAGTTGAGTGGGAAGACTTAATCGGTGGATAAATCAAAGTCATTCTCCTTGGGAGTCCATCACCTTAATGTCTTCTATGAATCAAGGCTAGTATCAAATAAGATATTAGGGGATGAAAGATCCAGGGATGAGCGCATGGTCGCATACCTTAAGGAAGCCCAATAGTTGGTCACCCAATTTGTGCATGCACAAGTGAAAAACTTCCCAAGAATGAACAATAATCATACTTATGCACTGACCTAACTTGCTTCAATCGTAAAGGAGAAAGAAATGGATAACTGAAGTAGAGTACCTCGATTAACCCAACATCAACAGAGAGAAAGGTGTCGAGCAAGTTATGGAAATAAATAGAACCCCGAGATGGATGGATTTGATCATGTGTTACCTAATATAAGATGCCCTACCACATGATAGTATAGAAGCGCATAAGATATGGGTGAAATATGCTTATTTTCTCTACGAGCTTCATGAAGGAATACATGGAAGCCATGCAGGGGCAGATCACTGGAATTTAGGTAATAAAATAAGGGTACTGGTGGCCATACATGCATAAGAATGCAGTTTCTTATGTTCGAAGATGCAAGAAATGACAACTCTTCTCACCATTAGTGCACCAATCGTCCAACAAACTCAAGTGTCTTATAATTCCTTATTTATTTACACAATAGGGACTTGACATCATCAGATCGTTGCTTCTCGCCTATCGTAGTAGAAAGTACCTGTTGGTCAGCACTGAGTACTTCTCTAAATGGATTGAAGGGGTTAAAAAATATTCGAGATGTTGACATGACCAAGTTCATATGGAGGAGCAACATAACGTGAATTGACATTCCTAGGATCACTATCACAAACAACGGGTTTTAGTTCGAGGGAAGCTTCTTATAAATATTTTATAACATACATGGTATAAAAAATTAATACATCTCGGTGGTATACCTCTAAGGCAATGGGCAGACAAGGGATTCCAACAAGATGGTCCTCAATGGAATAAAAAATTAACTCAAAAAAGAGAAGGGCACTTGGGTCGACTAGCTCCCCCATGTTCTTTGGGCATTTTGAATAACACCCATGCGATCAACGAGGGAAACCCCCTTTGCCTTAGTTTATGGAATGGGGACAGTGATTCAATTGGAAGCAGGTATATTGACCATGAAATCCACCTTGGTCAACCAAAACCTTAACAACAAAGCGACCATTATAGAGCTTGACTTGGCTGATGAGAAGAGATAACTGTTTCCTTTAAAGCTTCCCTCATACCAGTATAAATTATCCAAGCAGTACAATAGGGGGTCAAAGCAAGAAGATTCAAGGTAGAGGACTATGAGCTGAGAAGAATTATGGGTATCACTAAAAATTCCTCGGACGAGAAACTTGGGCCCAATTAGGAAGTTTCCTTCTAGGTCATCCATGATGACTTAATGGGAGCCCACCACTTAGAAATAATGGAAGGCAAAGAGGTTCCCCGACCTTGGAACGCAACCAATCTCAAGAAATTTTATTTTTAGATTTCTTAGTCTATGACAACTTCATTCAATTTTAAAGTTCCTTTATCAATTTTAGAGTTTCTACAAGAAGTTATTTGTGACTTCTCACACTTATAATTTTCTCCAAGTAGTAGGCAAATAAGTACTTAGTAAAACAGAGCAGTTATTTGAATGAATCACCTCTAACGTATTACTTATCCTTATAATAATTGTCTTTTCTCAGGAAAGTCTTCTTTAAGACTAACTAGTTGGGCCACCGAAAACTAATTCTGGATGTAGGTCGGCTAACACAAAGAGTTTTGGCGAATAAAAAAACACGTACAACAACTTACTATGATAAAAGGTTAAATGCGGAACCTTATACACCCTCGACTAGCAAGGATATAAAATTCCTCGTTAGGGAACTCCCCCACAAATAGGTGTATTTTTTCTTTTTTATTTCTAGGCCTAAGGTTAGATGTGACGACATCATCTTAAAGGTAAGACCGAAAGAACACATATCACATAGGAAAGAAAAAATGTAAAAATTTACATTGACACTTATAAGTTATTACAAGGAAATTAAAATGTAAAATATTTTCAAAAAATGGTAACTCCCAACTCCGACAGGTGAAATATCCAATGCATAGGAAATAATGGTCATAACCACATCTCCGATCCTTGAAGGCCCACCTGGGCTCACCCTATCAACCAAGTGTTCAGGTTAGTAGAGTTTCTTGTCCCTATAAAGTCCAATATTTCCAAGGTAATTCCAGTAAGGTTTACCAGAATGGAATCCATTAGGATCCATGACATGTCGAGCTTATAAGGGGGGTTTGGATATTCCAAGCAGCAGGGGTCATACCAAGTACCACAACACAGAATTAAGTGGGATCTTCACCACAACAAGAGAATTAGGACAACCATGTTTGTAACCAATGCTCCGAGCATCATTAAAAGAAGAATCTATATTTAAAAGAGCCTCCTCATAACCGTCCATCCAGATTTGGTGAGGTTCGTTGTGGAACTAGAATTCTCAATCAAATTGTTTATAATTGACATCATGTTGAGAAAAGTCTTATTAATCATCTCTAACTCGTCGGCTAAACGATTTCCCTTCTATCAGTGAGAGGATAACTAGCCTTTGGCCTTTTTAACCTTTTCAATATCCTCCCTCAGTCGACAATTCTCCTATTCTAAAAGGGAACCGCCTTCCCCATCTTGTTCGACTGATTTGGGATTTTTGAGGCCCTCAAGTTCAACCCTTAAGTCATTGTTATCTTTCTTAATAATAGTGGAGACCTCTCTAATGCCCAAGAGACCGGGATGGAGAATATATTCCTTCTTTGAATAGACATATTCTGTAACGACCAATTCCGATCAAAGACACTCCTTTCCATCAGCTCGATCAACTTTCTTTTAATGTCAGATTTAATATTTGACAAGGACTTTTTGTGGCTACGTTGGGCTGTGAAGATCATGTCATAATAGGTAGCGTTATTTGTAACTGCCTGATAAAAGATACGATGTAGGTTCAAATACGCCTCTTTCGCTTGGGCTGACATGTCAAAACCTAGGAGATTTCCAAGATATTTATCATCATATTCATCATCACCTATAATGAACTACTTAATGTGCCTTTGTTGGAAGTCCCTATGAACGGTAACCACTAATATAAGACATACGTTAAACTTCATGAATAATTGGTCGGATTGTGGGAGTCCATTTTTTACAAGTCCATGACAGTAGCCGACCAAGATCATTTAAGTATTTGGCCCGACCCAAATCATGACTTAATTTAAGTAGTTTAGTTAAAGCATGAAACTCACAGATAGGATCAAATCGTCTACTAAGAATCTTGGACGATGTACTCAAGTACCTCATGGAAAATCCGCACCCTATAATGGAATTCCTTAAGTAGCTCGATCTTTGTAACAACTTATATAAATTGTACACCCCGGCCCGGGGTAAAGGGATGGAAAACTTGAGACTTTGAGAGGTACTTAATAAGAACAAGTAACCTCTCCATGGACATAAGCAAGTTGTCGAACCACATACATCGTTGTTGTGTGTGTGATTCATTTATTTTTTTCACTCACAATTGGCACCATCTGTGGGAAACAACTTGTATTCCTATGAAACCATTCATTACCAGAAAGCCTTCAATGTTTCACCATAGCAGAAATATTCCACAAGCAGACGATGTTCAGGAAGACCCAGCTCCTCCTAGGGTCAGCTCTGAAATTCGCCAACATACAAAACCAAGGTTTCTCTAAGAAATTCAACCCTCTGAAGAAAGAAATGGGCCACCAAGATCCACCCTGATTTCTAGGCTAGCTGATGCCTATGAAGCCAGACCTCAAGAACAAAAAAAGTCAACGCGTTTCCAAGAAAAAAAGAATTCTCGCCTTAAGAGGCGACTTGAAAGAATGGAGAGAGATCTCCCCAGAAACATAAGACAGTGTCGAGACAGGATTCTTAGCCCTCGGGTGGAGATTCCCAAATCTGAGCAAGGAGTACTAGGCGTGATTAGGAGATAACTGAACATGACAGGTCAGAGCGAGCAAGATCAGAGGGTGGTTATTAGGAGAGGTGCCACAGGAACAATGATCGACCGAGTGAGGATTTAAGAATTTTGATTTGTAAGGAGATGGACCAATACCCGGGGCACCGAGGAGCTAGATCAACCAGAGAGCTATATGGAGAGATCTCAACTCTAAGATGAAGTCCCCCTTTTCAAGGGAGATCAAACAGGAGGAACCCCCGAAGAAATTCTCTGTCCCCAATTTCAAGGTCTATGACGAAAAAATAGACCCTATAGACCATGTTAGGCAATATTGGCAAGTAATGACCTTATGGAGCCACAATGACGCACTTATGTGTAAGATCTTACCTTATAGACTACATGATGTAGCACAAAAGTGGTTTAAAAGTCTTCCCCACAGTTCGATCAGGAATTTTGCAGCACTGGCAGAGACTTTCACGACACTATTCATAACAAGCAGCTCCCATCCTAAGCGGATGGATGCAGTGCTCACTATGAAGAAGAAGCCATAAAAAACCTTTGATATTACGCCAAAAGATATTGGGAAGTTTTTAATGACATCGAGGATTGCTTGGAGCAGGTTGTCGTAACGACTTTTAAAATCGGCTTGCCGAAAAGTTCTTTATTGCACCAATCCCTCACCAAGAAGGAAACCATCCGCATCGATGATCTTATGGCTCATATCGAGAAGTATGCCAAGGTTTGAGACGTGGTCCATCCTAATGGGTTAGATAATGGTCGAGTAAAAAAGAATAAGGGGACGAAGAATAATGACACTCAAAAAAGGGAAGCAAGAATGGGGGCAAGAATGGCTCAAAGAGTGGAAATAAGAATAACTCGTCCAAGGAATTCTAGGATATTAATACATTCTTCGAGGAACCCATTTACAAAATTATTAGCAAGGTCAAGGATGAGCCTTTTATCAAATGGCCCAAGAAGATGGGTGGGGATCTAACTAAAAGGAACAACGCGATAAGATGTGCATTCCACAAGGAGGGTAATCACCGAATCAATAATTGCAGAACTATGAAGTGACATTTTAAAGAGCTAGTTCAGGTAGGGCACCTTAGCGAGTATGTTGAAACGAAAACAGAGAAGGTCGCAGCCAATGACGAGCAAAATCCAGAAAATGTCCTTGATGATGATACAAGACACGAGTTTGCAGTAATTCATAGGGCATCAGACCTCAAACAGATTCAGGGAAATGCCGTTCAAATGGAACTCAATAAGTTTACTGCCGTGATGGAAGCTTTTCAAATTGATCCTGCCAAAACCCAAGCAAGAAAGTGTCGATGACCAGAAGACGTTGATTACACCAAGCACGTCGTGTTCACTTACTTGTGGACTAGGGGAGTTTGTCTGAAGTGATGTACATAGAACTGTTCCATAAACTGAAGTTCAATGTGGCCGACCTTAAAGAGGCCACTGTTCCATTGGTCAGCTTCTCAGGAATAATCACTATATCGTTAGGAAATATAATCTTACTGGTCAAGGAAGGAAACATCACTTAATTAATCAAGTTTCTAGTGGTGGACATCGAGTCCCCATATCACGCTATTTTAGGTAGAGGTTAGCTCCACGTCATGAAGGTTGTTCAATTCGCTTATCATCAAAAGCTTAAGTGCATCACAGATCATGGGGTGGTCAAGATTTACTATGGACAGGCTACATCCATAAAGTGCTTTATTGCAGCTATCCGCCTAAAGAAAGAGAAGAAGAAGGAACCCATGAATGCCCAGGAGAAATCTCAGGATGGGGTTGTTCTATCCAAATATCAACTACGGTATAGATGATCACGGGTGGAAGGGAACAGGGTCCACCCCGTCAACAGGGTTGTAGAAAAACTGGAGGTAGTTGTAGCCAAAGACAACTTGACGAAATGGAAATTTTTTATTGGATATGCTCTCACCGATCAAGAGAAAATGGAGTTGGTTACACTTCTCAAAAGAAACATAGATGTTTTTGTGTGGGAGCCTTACGAATTACCAGGGATTGAACCTAGTGTGGCATGACATCGCCTTCACGTTGATCCCTCTTTTAAACCCATCACTCAAAAGGCTCGCTGAACATCCCCGAGAAGGCTAAGGTAGTGGAGAAAGAGGTGGGGAAACAACTAGATGCAGGTTCCATTAGAGAATTTCAGTTCCCTATATGGTTATCAAACCCAAGGGTTGTACCCAAAAATAATGGCAGTTGGAGGGTATGCATCGATTTTACTGACGTTAACTGGGCATGTCCTAAGGATAACTTCCATCTCCCAAATATAGATCAACTGGTTGACACCACAGCAACACGTGAGAGAATCATATTCCTTGAAGCTTACTCAGGATATCATCAGATCCTCCTATACGGATCCGACCAGGATAAGACCTCCTTTATAATCTAAATTGGGTTATACTGCTATAAGGACATGCCGTTTTGCTTAAAAAACGCAGGGGAAACTTACCAAAGATTGGTAACCAAGACATTTAGCAAATAAATGGGAGAAACGATGGAAATATACATCGACAACACACTTGTTAAAATCAAGGACAAGACTAATCACCTCTCAGATCTAGCATTAACCTTCGAGATCCTCAGGAAGTATCGAATGAAGCTTAATGCAAGTAAGTGTTCATTCGGTGTCCAGTTAGGAAAATTCTTAGGTTACCTAGTAAGTAAAAGGGGAATCGAGGCCAACCCATATCAAATTGATGATATCACTAGGGTCTAGCCTTCTCAGACATTGAGAGACGTTCAGAAGCTTACTGGGATGCTCTCGGAGCTCAATTGCTTCATCTCTAACTCTTCAGAATATTGTCGAACATTTTTCAAACTCTTAAAAATGGCAAAGGCCTCGTATGGGATGATGACTATTCGCAAGCTTTGGGAGAGATCAAGTCTTACCTTAGTAAGCCTCCATTACTGGTAATTTCGAATGATGGGGAACAACTGTATCTTTACTTGGAAGTATAAAACCATGACGTGAGCTCTGCCTTAGTATGTGAAAAGGAGGGAGAATAGAACCCGATTTACTATGCCAGTAAGATGCTCCTGGAGGCTAAAAAATGGTACTTGCCTCTATAAAATCTCACCTATGCCCTAGTGATAGCTTAAAGAAAGTTGAAGCACTACTTCAAACTCCACTCCATAATATCAATCACCTTTTACCCACTCAAAGAGGTTCTACGTAGGGCTATCCTCTTTGTGTGTCTTTCAAAGTGGTCAGTCGATCTCGAGAGAATCGACATCCACTTTCAGCCCAGAATGAAAATTAAGGGATAGATCCTATCTGATTTTATTATCGAGTTCACAAGAGATTGACCAGCAGATTAGCCAAACGAAGAGCAATTGATTACATGTGAAGTGTCGTCCAAAGATTGGACACTGTATGTTCATGAAGACTCAAATTCCAAAGGGGGAGGAGTGGGGATTATTCTCGTCACCCCCAAAGACACCATAATTGAGCAAGGAATTAGAATAGGATTTGAAGCCTCCAATAACGAAGCTGAGTATGAAGCACTGATCTTTGGTTTACGAAAAGCCAAATTGTTGGGGGCTATATGCCTCCATGTATTCGGTGATTCCAAACTAGTCTCCAAGGTAAGTGGAGACTTCAATGCCAAAGATGATCGAATGACATCATACCTCAATATAGTAAGAGGACTCATAGGAGACTTCAAAAAGGTGGAAATTAAACAGTTCACATGAGGACAGAACAGTCATGTCGATGCTTTAGCAGCATTAAGCTCGGTAATCGACTCTGACCTAAGAAGAACAATTCAAATAGAGTTCCTCGTGCATCCCAGTAATGACCATACAATCGTCTCCAAGAAAGTCCTACTCATAGATAAAACCCCAAGTTGGAAGAATCTCATCATCAATTATCTACAGAATGACATACTGCCACACGACAGGAGGTCGGTCCAACAATTAGGGCCAAGGCTGCTCATTTTTACCTCAACCCTAAAGGGAAACATTATAAGAAATAATTCACAGCCCCCTACCTCTAGTGCGTTCACCCACAAGATGCCGAAAAAGTACTTAGTGAACTCCATGAGGGCATGTGTAGGAGTCACGTAGGTGGAAAATTGTTAACCTTTTGATCAATCAAAGAAGGATATTGGTGGCCTCGCATGCAGAAAGATGTTGGTGCGTACGTTCGTAAATATGAGAAGTGCCATAAGAACTAGTTCCCCAGTCCACCAACGACCTAAAGTCACTTATTAGTCCATGTCCTTTCGCTCAATAAGGATTAGACATCATGGGACCACTACTTACTACATTCAAAAATCGCAAGTATCTGTTGGTCACCACAAACTACTTCACCAATGGGTAGAGACAAAACCATTAGCAAACATTCTAGATTATGACATGAAAAGGTTCATATGGAGGAAAATCATAACTCTCTTTGGGATACCAAGGATCATCATCACCGACAACATTACACAATTTAAAAGTGGTTTCTTTCAAGCTTTCTATGACGAGCACATCATCAAGAACCACTTCAGTTCTATGGTGTATCCCCAAAGTAACAGGAAAGCAAAAGCTTCCAATAAAACCAAGATCTATGGACTGAAAAAATGATTGGAAAGAGTTAAGCGTGCTTGGGTGGATGAATTCCCCCGTGTACTATGGGCTTATCGCGCAACGACTAGGAGACCAACTGGGGAAACACCTTTTGCACTCGCTTATGAAATGGAGGTTGTCATCCATATGGAAGAAGGTCTCCCCACCATGAGAACCACTCTGGTCGACCAAGGCCTCAACGATGAAGTACTACACATTGAACTTGACCTAGCAGATGAGCCACAAGAGAGAAACCTTAATTGAGTTGGCTTCCTACTAACAACAACTAGCCAAGCAGTACAACAAGAGAGTCAATCCAAAGAAGTTTTCAATAGGAGACTATATCCTACAAAAAGTCATCCGCAGTGATGTAAAACCATCAGACAACAAAATGGGACCAAAATGGGAAGGACCCTTCAGAATAATTAGAGATGATCTTCAAGGAGCATATCACTTAGAAACGCTGGAGGGCAGGGAGATAATAAGAGCATGGAAGGCATCCAATCTTAAGAAGTTCTACTTATAGATATTCTTTTTTATCTTTTAAGTTAGCAAAATTTTTATTTTTTGTTACTTGATAGACAATTCTCAATGAAATTTTGCATTAGCTGCTTAACTCATCTTGATTATATCTCATTAATTTGCACATTTTCCAATAATAACTCATTTGCATATATCAAAATACCTAATGAACAGGGTTAGCAAGTCAACTAAAAGTACTTTAAATTACCATCAGGCCCTTGTTGCAAACATAAGAGGCCTCATAAGTTGCCCCGATAATAACAAAAGCCGTATAGGGGATCATTAGGCATCAAAGCCTACTCCAGTTGGTTGTCAACTTTTGTTGGATGAGAAAATCCTGCTCGGGCAGATTTTCCACTAGCCGGGTGCATTCTTGCCATCGTCTCACTTAGGTCTAAGGGAGTCTGATGACACGACCTAAAAGGTAAAGTGAATGGAATAATATTTCTTTAGCATATTTGACTGGGTCAATGTTCAAACACATAAAAGGCAAACTGGTAATACTGAAACATCGTTTAAGAAGCTACAAAAGACCAAAATTATTCAAACTAAGTATAATTCTACCTAAATCCTAAGATTGGTCAACCAGTATCACCTTGGTTAATAAAAATACTAAGTAACCTTCGAGCAGACAAAATCAACACGTGTTTTAGTCAGCATATTCCCAAAACACAAGGAAATTATTCATTAAAATATAAGGTTAATCGCTCTCTAACCATCATCTGGCTTTGGGAAAAACTCTTCTACATCTTCATCAACATCATGATCCAAGAGTTGGGAGGGAATAACATCAGCTGGGATCCATTCATCATCTTTCGAGAAGGGGTTATAGCTATAGGCAGGACATTCATTCTGGTATTTATACCAAAGCTTGGATTCTTTTGGAGTTTTGGCCTCCTTAAGGGCAATTATCCATCGTCGATAAAAGGCAATGATTTCTTCTTCCTTAAGTTTTGTAGGGGCCTCTATCCAACCAGCATTGTAACCCTCTCCCCATACCTCTCAGGGTCCCATCTTGAATGCATATCTCAGTTTCGTGACGTTGTCTTTAAGCACATCTATAAAAGACTTCAAGATAGTAACCTCCTTTCTCAAAGCATTATTTTTAGAATATAGGACTTCACCCACTTGGTCAACCTCATTCCTCTCCAATAGTTAAGTGCCCTCAAGGAATTTACCTCCTCTTGAATAGAGGCCCCTATTTCTTCCATTTCTTGGAGATCATCTTTTAATTTCGAAATCACTTTAGTCTGGTTCTTCTACTGCTTGTTCCTCGCTCTTAGCGACTTATAGATTTTACAAAGTCTTTACGAGCCTGTAAGCTGATGCCAAGTCCAACAATTCTCCCCAGTTGAGAGTTGGGAGAAATTTAACGATTTAAATCAGCAGACTACAAATGATACGCACCGGTCCAAAAGCAATTATATTAGCATATGGAAAATTAGATAAATACATAAAAAAAAGGGGAGAAAGTTTTTACTGCCATATAACATAGAAAGGTGGCCAAAGGCCAATACATGAGGTTCTAAAATATGGGTACAAACAGATAAGGATAAAAGTTGTATAAGGAAAATGTAAACTCCTAGTATACAAAGCCCTAGTCTTTCACCTGATCTCCCTCAACTATGGCTTTCCCTTTATCAAACACCTGCTACTCTTCGTCAGCACCAGCACTTCTGTCAATCTCAATAGTAATAATCTCAGTATTTCTAGCAGCATGGTCGCTACCCTCTTTTTCTTCTTCAACATAAAGGTCGGGACCAGGATAATGAAGACTGAAAGGCTCAGAGTCTGCAGGAGTTCCAGTAGCCTTCAAACTTTGATCCCATCCCTTCTTGAAAGATACCTTGCAAGGATAGGACATTTGGATCTCTACATCCACATAAGCTTTGTAAAAGCCCTCGCAGTAGCTATCATCCTTGGCTTGGGGAAGCTCACCTTCTAGCTTGGCAACTTTGTCAGGCAAATTTTTGTTGGCCTCCACCAGTTCGGACTTCTCAACAATTATCACTGATAAGCACCCAAAAGTATTTAAATAAAACCCTAAAATAAACAGTTTTAATTGCAAATTCTCGGTAAAATGGGTCTTATGCGCTTATATGTCTATCTTGTAGGTTAAATGTCATTTACCGTATCAAATGCTTCAAATCAAGGTAAATACGACATTAATGAAGTTAAAAGAGGGTAAACCCTATCCCTAAACCCTATCCCCAAACCCTAACCACCGATCCCAGACCTCCCCAACATGTCCCTTAATGTGTGTGTGTCGTTATGTACGTATCTGATATATTTAGTTGTGCATTTTTAGTATTCTTATTTTATTAATTTCGTTTTTTATTTTATTTTATCTTCGGTAGTGTATACTTTAGGATTTATTTTATTTTATTTGTGTGCGTATAATTGTAAATATCAGGATTTGAGTATTTTTAATATGTGCATTGAGTGTTTGTATCCATATTTTCCTCTATTTTATTTTATTTTATTTTTATTTATTTTCAGGTTTTAGTTAGTTTAATTTTATTATTATTTTATCTTATTTTTTATTTAATATTATTAGGTTAGTTTTATTTTTATCTGATTCCTTTATTAATAGATTATGATTTTAGTTTTCTAATGATTTTTATTTTTTATTTTTTTATTTTTTATTTTTTATTAATTTTATTATTTAGGTAGTGTTAGTTTTATTTTGATTTTTTTATTATCAGGTACAAACTAAATCACACCCGCACATTAAAATCTCTTACACCTAAAACACTCACTCACACACACCACCCTCCCTATACACCTCACCTCCGCCCAAACACTACCCCATTATCTTCTTCCCTACACCACCACACAATCTCTCTCCTCTCACCTCCATTAACATAAAACCAAAAAAAAAACATTTCTACCATATCCAAACTACAACTCCGGCGAACCAAAACCAGTTGTTGACCCATCATCCCTATTTAAATCGGCACCTGCTCGACCCAACACCATTCCCACTTACCTGGAACCTCCAACCCAACTCACTCGAACACTACACCCAACTGTCATACCCAGTTCCCATCGAGCCCGCGAGCTTATTCGTGACCCTTTCCATCTGAAAACCAACCTTATATCTCCAATCACCGGCCTAGCTCAAACCCGGTGCTACCAAACCTATATATCTCCTGCCCTTCTGCCCTACAACCCAGGACCTGCTACAACCTGGAACCCAACTCGAGAGAACCCCAACCATTTCAACCCTTTATCCACCCCATAACCACATACCAATACCCATCTCCCATATTTGATAAAATCTAAATAAACTCAAATGTTTAAAATATCTCATATCCCTTTCTCATTATACCCTAAAATCCCCCACAATCTCATCACCCTCATTAGGCCCACATGCACACTTGTGGATCCCTTAATTATCCCTCTCACACCTTATACCCCTCGTGTCAATTCAATTCCAACAATACCCCTAGCCTCATTCCACCTATACATTGAAGACTTGGTGGCATTTGAACAAAATCCTCATTTTAGTTTTTAATTTTGAGTGATAAATTCGCCTTCACCCTTCTATAGAGAGTATTTGCATTTTTAGTAAATATCTCAATATAGAACTGTGTGGTAGAATTTATCTCTCGGATGAATTCCACTCCACCCCTCTATAGTGAGTTTTTATATTTTTAGCAACTATCGCAATGTAGAGTGATGTGGTTGAATTCATCCCTTTTGGAAGTAACTTCTTCTGCATTCATTTATGATGAGTATTTATATTTTTAGCGAATGTCTCAACATAAATTGATGATTTAGAATTTATCTCCTTAGTTGAATTCTAATGTACAATTTTATAATTAGAGGGTTTGTATTTTTATCAAGTCTCTTTCATTATTTAAGAGTCCATTATGAATTCATCCATTGTATATTGTAATTAGTTTTTATTTTTTTATTTTGTAGTTTTATTTTAGAAAAAAATATATTAGCGTGGGATTGTAATTGAGATAATTTTGTATTGCAATTGAGAGAATTTTGTATTGTAATTGAAGAGTTTCTCCAATTCAAGGATAAAATGGGTTTGATCTACTCCTCTTTAATTACTCTTGATTTAATCCTTATATGTTTTTATTTTTTTATCTTATATATTGGATGATGATTAATGAGGGCAAATCTCCCATTCATGGGATGAATTTTGAAGCCCTCACGAGTCCAACTTAGTTAGTTTACTTATTAGCACAATTTTGTTTATCTCATTTTTCTCTTATTAGATATTACATCATAGTTAAAACCTTAAACAATTAATATAGTTAGTTGATTAATAATCTCTTGAAAAATCCATAAAAAAATAGAAAAAGAAAAAATAGAAAAATCTAAAAAGAAAATAAATAGAAAAGTGGATTACATGATTTCTCATTTGTTTCACTCCTTAGAGTTGGATTGACACCCATACTTACCGAAAATATAATTTTATCATGTTTGTAGGTATTTAAGGTTTTTGTTTAGCTTGCCTTTGCAAAAACGACATCAACACACAAAAAGACAAGTTATCAATCACCTTGTGAGTTGCCCCAGGAGCATTATAGGCCTTGGACTTCTCCTCCTTTTCACGCTCCCACACCTGGTGAATTTTGACAAAAGCCTCTTTCTCATCTTTCAGGGCACTGTTCATTTTCTGCTCCCTTCTGAAGCCATCAACTTGGTTGTCCAAAAGAGTAGTAAAATCAGATAGCATCTGCGAACATTAGAGAATAATATAGAATTAATACAGAAATAAAAAGAGCAAAGGAAAAGAAATAAGCAGGAAAGACTTACTAGAGCCATCCCTTGTGTAGTCTTGAGGGCGAGTTGGGTTGGCCCCAGCCTAGAGGAACGCTCGCGATCAGTAGTGAGCACATACCTTTTTAAAAGGTCAATGGTCAAAAATGGGGAATCACCCATACTAGACACCTCAAGACTAGGGAAAGTGGCCACCCTAGAGTATTGAAGGACTAACTTCCTCTTAGCCTCAACCCTCTCCTTTTCTTTCCTATTTTCTTTTTCTTTCTCTCTCTCTTTTTATCTCCTCTTCTCTTATTCCTCTCTTTTCTTCTCTCTGTATCTCTTTGTATTGCTCTCTTCCTTTATCAGATGGGCTAGAACCACTGCCCTTACAAGAATCTGTTGTAGAGATCTTTAAAGATGGAATCCTGTCATAAAGGACTATATGGTCATCTTCATCATCAGGACAATTTAACCTCCTCCTTTTGATTAAAGGGGCCATGACCTCTTCTTCTTCTTCTTCTTCTTCTTCTTCTTCTTCTTCTTCTTCTTCTTCTTCTCCATCTTCATCTATTTCTTCTTCTTATTTTACCCCCACCTCTCTTCTTCCCTATCTTCCTCTTCTTCCAAACTCTCATCTTCAATAATAATTGGATCAGAAGGACCAACCTATAGAGATTTCAAATATGGGACGTTATCAACCAGTCAACCAATAAAGTTGGTGCCTGTGTTATTAAATTCTAAGAGAAAGGCCGCCAACCTTGGATGTTCACCGTCTGCCAATATTTCTCTGATGCTCGAGGCCTTCACAAGCTCTTCATCATTAATCTTCCTAATATCAAGTTCCTGATTTTTCACACGATCTGCAATAACAAAGAATAGGAGTATCATCCACTAGAATGGGGAAAATCACAAGAAGTCAGCAAAAAAGAAAAAAGGAGAAGTGACCTATTTTGACCTCTTCGTATTAAAAAATCTTAGGAAATTATGGTCTTTCCCCCTCCAAAAAAGGGGGGCGCTGCCAGTTCCTAGCTATGGGCCCATTTCCCAGTAATATTTATGTGAATCCGAGAGATTTACCACCATAACTCGCTTGACTTTTTTGGGTTTCAAATATAACAGACCTTCCTTGGTCCTCAGAACACATAGCAGTAACATATCTCACCAAGACCTAGCTTTGTCCCATAGATTGTATTTATTATGTGGACTCTATTTACTATCTTCCACACATTGGGGGCGCATTGGGTAGGCATGATGGTAAAATACCACAAATATCTAAGAAATAACTTATTTGGGGGAACGTCAAACCACCTTCAGTTACTAGAATGGTGTGAATCCAGTGCCCCCGTCAACATCACAAACATTCTTTAGAAAAGGGGAACAATCGATAATCACCTAGGATGGAATATTATACTGACGCCTAAACTCCTCTATTGACTTATTATCTAGCATCTCCATAATCGCACAAGCAAGAAGAAACCCTAACTACATTAATAAGTTAATGCAAAAAAAAAAAGAACTGAGAGGGAAAAGACTAGAAGTTACAGGTAGTAAGAAAACTTTGGAAAAGCATAGAAGAAGAAGAAGAAGAAGAAGAAGAAGAAGAAGAAGAAGAAGAAGAAGGAGGAGTTCGGCTTTTGAAGCAAAAGAGAATCTTAGGAGCAAAGTATGCACAAAAATTACCAGAGAAGGAATGGTTGAATATACCCCAACTGATCACCCGAACTTCTAATGATGAGTTTTGTCTTCCCAAGAAGATTTTAGCGCTTTAATTTCTTTTTAGACAAGCGTACCCCTTATGCAAGTCTCATAATTACAAACATGCCACGGCGGTCTTTCATTGTATTTAAGGCTTTGGGCCTCCGACCCAGTTAAAATCTTTTGACCCATAATTATTAAGGCCCAAATATTTCAAGGGAAATTGTAGGAGCCCATTTTTTATAAGTCCATGAGAGTATCCGACCAAGATAATTTAAGTATTTTGGCCCGACTCAAATCATGAATTAATTTAGATAGTTTAGTTGAATCATGACACTCTTCGATAGGATCAAATCATGTACCAATAATCTCGGACGAGATATTCAAGTACCTTATGGACAATCAACACCCTATAATGGAGTTCCTTAAACAACTCTATCTCTATAACAACTTATATAAATTGTACACCCTGATCCGGGACAAAGAGATGGAAAACTTGAGATTTTGAGAGACACTTAATAAGAACAATTAACCTCTTCGTGGATGTAGGCAAGTTACCGAACCAAGTAAATTGTTGTTGTGTGTGTGTGATTCCATTTATTTTCTGCCATTTGTGATTGTTTTCGTAGAATCTTTCATTGTGAATTTTTTTGCACTCACACGAATATATGATTTCTGTAAGGAAAAGAATTATAAAAATTAAATTAGAAAACAATGATTGAATCAAATCATTAATTTAATTAAAAGGTACTACAACGGGAGTGCGGCCCTAAATAAGTAGAAAATAAAAAGAATATTATAATATTCCATAACATCTTAAGGAGCCATTTTTCTAACATTCTCCTTTTCAGTCGTTTGTTCGGCCGTCATCTTATTCAGGCTATTATCTTTCACTTTAGCAGCCAGAGTTTGATCAATAGTCTTCTACTCTGCGATGACAGCATCATAATCACCAACCACACCCTTAAATTGAGGAGGGGATCCCGAGAGATGCTCATTGAAGAGATCAGACCCTTTCGTTGTGCGGATCTTGGCCAGAGTTTTGTCCAAATCATTCTTAAAAAACACCATCTTAAGGTAGGCGAATAGCATTACAGTGTTTACAGAGGTCGCCATAGAATCTAAGTCTTCTTCAACCTTGACTTTAGCCTGACTTACTTCTGTTTTGGCAAGGTCAGCTGTAACCTTTGCATCTATGGATTTTTTTTCCTGCTCAGCAATAGCCACAACAGTAGCGTATTTATCTCCCTTCTTCTGAACACTCCAGGCTCTTGACCTTATCATCCAATTTTTCTTCTCTGCCAACTGAGCCTTGTTAATACGTTGAGAAGACTTGAGATATTTGCACAGCTCATTAAATGTGACCTCTGCATAAATAAAATATTCCTTTATTCGATCATTCCTCTCCAACAATTGGTCATATTCGATTAGAAACTACAAAACAAAGGGGCCAATAAAACTAGAGAAAGATAAAAAAAAGCATACATAAAGAGATAATGTAAAGGCAATCAACTTACAAGGGTAAGGTTATGGTTGGCCCACTCTAACAACCTTAAATGGGGGAGGGCAGCGGAAGATGCCCTATTTGTTGTGAAAATCGTAGATCTACTCAGGTCTCTGGCTAAATTGGGATGAGTAGCTACAAATGGGGTAACACCTTTTCCTTTATCAATAATTTTCATCCTTACAACTTCCAGTAGGGGAAGTTGGTCCTTCGTTATCCTTTTTAAAAGAGGCTTATGATCCTTAATGATAGAGTCATCAATATCCATGGGGTTGGTAGAACCCCCAACATTAGTTTTCTTGCTCGTCGGTCGAGAAAGTTTCTACTTTTTTACCAATGGACGAACAAGAGGAGGAGACTTGCTACAATCATGTGCAGTACTAACATTAGAAGAAATTAAATTGGTAATCTTCATCTTCTCCATAGAGCTTGCAAAAATAGTAGAAGGGACCGAAAAAACCTCAAGAAGTTTAAAAGATGATGATCTTTTTTCCTCTATCAGATCGTCCCTGACTAAGTGTTGAGAAGACGTGCTTTCCATGGATTATTGGTTCCCCTTTGAATAAGAACAAGTGGAGGCCTATGGTTCATCCAATGTGATTGGGATAATCAACCTTCCCTCTATCGGCCTTGCGACAAATGAAGTGGTGTTGCTCTTATAACCGAGCAAGAACGTTACCGACCATAGATGCTCGGTAACTCCAACTCTTTGCTGAATGAACCAAACCATGTGAAGATCAAAAAAATAAGATGGAGGCGTAATCGCTTTTGAGTATAGTAATGATAAGTTAACTAGAAAAACCTTGGATTAACTATAGGACACGCAAACACAACTTAGGGAAGAGAAAGCTTGAATAAACTCGAAAATCTCTCGTATATAACTCAATCAGATAACAACGAACTCAAAAGTAACTCATTTAGAGGGAGAGAGAAGTAAGCACCCTAAATACACCTTGGCAGACAGCAAAACACACCAATTACCATCAAGAAACTCTGCCAAGTATTAAAATCTTTGTAATAAATTAACAATGGTGAGTGAGTAAAACTCTCTGGTTTATAATAACTCTCTCTTGTATGTTTTTCTTCTTTAGCAATAACTTCTGAACTCTCAAAAAGAACATCCCCTCCTCAGAGGTGGTTGGGGTCCTTAAATAGCCTCCCACACCACCCCCGAGGCAACTCCGTCATTAATGTCTATGAAATACATCCCTCATACTTTATGTCATAAACATTAAATACCTGATGAACTAGTTATCTCTTACGTCATAAACATTAAATGCCAAGACATGCTTTTCACCTAACCATTGTGTGTCAGGGGGCTGTTTTCACAGAGGTGGCTCACCAACTGTCTAACAACCCTAAATACTATGGTGGTTTACTCAAGTGCAAATTTGACGTTGTTTAGATGGCTAGTGACATCACCTACAGTAGATGTGACATTAAGTAGAGGGCTGTTTGGTTCACAACTCAACGCCCAATGGAACTCCAAGTTGCTCCGCCCAAGGTTCCACGGTAAGGGTCCTTCAGTGTTTTACCAGGTATATCTAAGATGGTTAGGACAAACCCTAACGGTGCCTCACCTCTCAATCCTCCAAACCAAGTTCCTCAAAAGTTCACTCAGCGAGGTCGTTCGATAGAGCATAAAATCTCTCCTAAGCCCTACCAAGACTGGTCTCTCGCGAGTACCGTTCGACCTCACACATAATCATTATTCTCGTTACATCATTACAATTGTTATAGATCATAGTTATGATAAACAAAAATACAATATGACTAACTAACACAACAAGCTAAAGTATGAGTTTCCACGCTAAACTGCTACGCCAAGCTGCCACGCTTGAGCTGCCATGCCAGGCTGCCTTAATCCCAAACACTGTTGTTAATGGGGGGATTATCCCTAATCTCAGGATTACCTTCGAGCTTCCTCTAAAAACGTTACTATCATAACAATTTACTTCTTATTTTTTTATGCAAAAAAGAGAAAGAAGCAAAGATTTATCATCAATCAAAGAGGAATCACAGAGCCTTCAACAAGAATTTTTAACCTATTCCTTACCCATCCTAAGGGCATCTTGGCACTTCATATACCCCACCCATAGGAAGGGGGGAATAAAACCAATTTTCACATTGAGACCATAATCACAATAATCATTGTTGGAATCAGGAAGGTTCACGACTAGGGATCGATTAGCCTCACTCGTCTTCATATAATTGATGTTTTTAGTGGTTTTCACTAGTGATAACAGTACATAATCTCAGTTATGCTGAGATAGGTCCCATATAGCTCATTGATATGATTGACCTCATTGATAATCCTCCATGTGTTTGGGGAAACCTGGGTTGGGACCACATCAAAGTATTAACAAACCTCTAAAAGTAATCGGTTTGGGGGAAAACTGACCCCATACTCAGTAATAAAAATCGAAGGCAACTAGTGGCCTTCAACAAGGGCACAAAGGTCACAAGGAACATCAACTAACTCTACAAATATCCAGGGGTGGATTCAATGTTTAACTCTAAATTCTTCCAACGCGATCTCATAAATAATGTACACCATGTCTAAAAATCACAAGCTCGGTGAAAGAACAAATTAAATAAAGCAGAGTAGAAAGAAGTGAAGAGAGAGATTCGAAGAAATTCTTATAGTGAAATGAAGGAAGTGACAAGCTCTCATTTCAAAGGTTGGGAAATTAAGTAAGTGATTGTGACACCCCACCTATTTTAGTCAGGAGTGATCAGTACTCTATCAAAATAACCAAGATTCTCAGTTGGTTCATTCTTAGCATCATTGTCGAAAACTTTAAAAATTACTAATCACTTATGTTAAATTAAGCCGGTGTCAAACTTTTATCCTTCATTAATCATCTAATAACAAGAGAAATAAAATAATCTAAACCATCCACAAAAAATAGTCTCTAAAACAACACATGATAAATACATGAATAAAATAATACCAAATAAACCATCGGTTTCCAAATAAAATCAAACTACAAATCTAAAGAAAATAAAACTAAGTCTGATAAATACTGAAATGAAATACCGAATAATATAAAGGGGAAACTGTGACACCCCGACTAATTAAATACCGGGTAGCTACTCCTTTATTAAATTAATTCAAAATGCCAAGTTGGCTCAGTTAATAGCATCACTGTCGAAAACGTTTTAATGATTACTAACCACCTAGTATTTGAAAAGTAAGTGCCAAATTTTATTTAAAGTCTGATTAACATGCAACAAGTGTAATGAAGAAATAAATAACACCATTCACCATACTGAAGTAAAACGAATAACCATCACATAGTGTAAATAAAGTCTGGAGGAAAACTCCTCACTACAAATCCCACAACTGAAAAGTAAACTGAATACTGAAACAGTACATGCTAAAGTCTGAAAACTGAAATGTAAAAGATGCTCTAAATAGAAATGGGCAACATGCCCTACAACTGATAGATAGTGACTCTGGAATCCAAAAGATAGAAGCGTCTACAAGCAAATCCCTGTAGCTTCCACAAACAGCTACAGCTCGTCACCTGAATGAGTATCCTATGCTTGGTGTCCTTGTGGCTGGGCACCTAAAATGGTTTTACAAGAAAAAGATTTGAAAAGAAAACGGGTCAGAGCCTGAATGTGGAGTTATTTTAAAAACCTGCAAGTGCTTTAAAAACATTTAAAACATTAAATGCAAAGTACATGTTAGGACGTGCACTCACATGATATTCTCACCTCTCGTCTAACTGTGCACTCCTAACATAAGTACCCATCTATAACGACACAAACCACTAGCTAAGTGACATTATCTCTAGCTAGACTATCATAGGTCCTACCCATATTACTCGGTTCTAATTAACATCATAACGCTCGTAATTAAGTAGGGTTTAACGTAAACTCAGATGCTCAATATGAAATATATATATCATTGTAAGTTAACTCGTTATATTTCTCGAAACGATACCGTAATTATATTCACAACATTAACATGAAGGTTCCCATTAATTAAGTGTATATTATTCACATCATAAATATACAATATAAGCACCCCGAGAACTAAGCTGCGGTGCACACATACTCTGCTATCCATCCCGCTACATCACGTACATAAGGATTACATATTCCGAATCTCTCAGGAATAGTTCACAGATAACAACATCACAAACAATGGAGGCGAACACAGTCACATCACATAGGTTACGCACATACCTACGCTCCTACGATCAGCGGACTTATTAATATCCCAATAAGTCTTTCTATGACCTATGTTCATCAAGGTAACCAGTCTAAATCCGGGCAACACAAGGATTAGAGGGCCCTAAGCGAACGCAAACCTCCCGTGATAGCAAGTATGGTAGGTATGTCATACACACAATTCATATACCAATACTAAGTTAACACACGTCTTAGTAATACCGTAGTTTAATCGTAGTACATATCGCATTCTCGTACTAACTTATAATATCTACACTTATATATTTTCGGTTTATCATCATACGCGCCATAATCTATTCTCACGTCGTAGTAGACACTCACGTCTCAACCCAAATGGTTCATTGAATTAAATCTCTCTTATATAAATTTACTCCTCGTAATAACCCAAAAGTCCCAAATCTAACCTTACATCATCAAAGGAAGGTTATCTATATCCTCGAACAAGTTTACGGGACTCCAAAAATCAAAACCGTCCAAAAAGGACCAAACTGTCAACTCGTTAGAAGTCTCGTTCGAACGAGACTGTTCGAACGAGATTCCTCTGCCAACTCGTTAGAAGTCTCGTTCGAACGAGATTCCAGTTCGTTCGAACGAACTGTACCTTCTAACGATATCTCGTTCGAACGAGATATCGAAAGAAACCCCTTCTCGTTAGCAGCGAATGGTCAACTCGTTAGAAGCTCGTTCGAACGACCTGGGTAGGGGCTTCTAACGAGCTGCCAGATTCGTCCCAGATTTTCTAAGTTACGTTTCTCACCATTATTAACACCTCAATCCTTCTCCAAAGATCGTTCTAACAGAGTTTTAAGTCCTCTAATCATACTATAACATGCTAAGGTCATATACTAACATCTCTTAATACATTAAAGCATCCTAAACATCATTAACTCACAAGATTTTATACTTTTCCCCAATTTTAACAAGAACATGAACCCTAGGTTTATATCATCATCAAATCCCAAAATTTAATTCGTTTTATTCTCTTCTAATCACAATTATTATGAGAGAAATCATCTACCTATCATTCTACATGCAATTCTCTTCAAAATTTCCATGTTCTAAACTCCAAACTACATGGGTTTTCATTCATCTTTCAAAAACAATTAAAATTCCTCAATTTCTAACATGGAAAAGACATTCTCTGAAATTAAATGGAATAAAGTCACTTGCCTTGATTGTCTCTGAGTTTGGTGTAGGTTTGGTAGAACTTTTCTGCAGAATTTCTTCTCTCCAAGCTTCCTCTCCAATGGTGGCTTAAGGTGGCTAGGGTTTTGATTTGGGAACTTAGAAAACTCTTCTAATAACCTACGTAGACTTCTAGGTTAATATGTTTTGGTTAATGGGCTTAGTGGGTTTAATCCACATCAGATTTACATCTCTAATTTTCGTCACTTTTAATTCCTAAAAATGTAAAATTACCAAAATACCCTTTATGATGCCGGTATGGCCTAAACATACCCCGAAATCCAAACTACACCCCCGGCTAGTGTTTTCTGACTATCTCGACCCTTCCGGACGCGATGGCGCACTCAAAACGACCATATGATTTATAGATTTTAAATTCACTTTTATAATCAAAATATTATACCGTGACGCGGCGGTCCCACGCGTCTCAACAAAATTTCTAAAATGCCGTATATAAATCTCACGACAACTTTTATAATACCAAATACATATATCAAAACATGTATGCACATAATCAAATACCAACTCGCATCTCGTTAGTATTTATAACCCGGATTAATTTCCAATTAATACGCATTTAATTAATTAATCCCAAAAAATAAATGTAGCTAAAAGTACGGGGTATTACATACTTCCCCCCTAATAACTGAATTTCGTCCCGAAATTCGAAACTAGAAAGTACCTGCTAAAAATAGCTCTGGATAACGTTCGCGCATCTCATCCTCGCGCTCCCATGTGGACTCCTCGACATTGTGATGTCGCCACTGAACACATACTAACGGAACTATCTTTGATCGCAGTTTCCTCTCGCTTCGGTCTAAAATAGCAATCGGCCCCTCCTCGTAGGAGCTATCCGGATGGAGATCGATGTCCTCCACAGCAATGTGAGAATGAGCCAAATTATCCCTAAGGTATTTCCTCAGCGAGGAAATATGGAACACATCGTGAATCCGATGCAAATGCTCCGGTAGTCCAAGTCTATACGCAACCGGTCCGATCCGCTCAATAATAGGAAACGGCCCCACATACCTCGGTGCCAACTTCCCCTTCTTCCCGAAACACATAATCCCCTTCATAGGAGATACCCTGAGCAAAACCTGGTCACCTACTTGGAACTCCCTGAAAAATCTCTTCGCATCAACATAACTCTTCTGCCTGTCTTGAGCTACCCGAATGCGACTCCGAATCAACTCAATCCTTGCCGAAGTATCCTGAATCACCTCCGGCCCAAGCAGTTTGTTGTCCCCCACCTCTAACCAACATGCTGGGGAACGACAAGGCCTACCGTACAACGCCTTAAACGGAGCCATGCCAATCGTGAACTGATAGGAGTTGTTATAAGCAAACTCCACCAGTGGAAGGTACTGCTCCCATCCACCTCCAAAGTCAATAATGCACATGCGTAGCATGTCTTCCAACATCTGATTTGTGCGCTCAGTCTGCCCATCAGTCTGCGGGTGATAAGCCGTACTCAACCGCAATTCCGTGCCCATGGCCTCCTGGAAACTCTCCCAAAACCTCGAAACAAATATCTTGTCTCTATCAGACACGATGTTTAGGGGCACACCGTGAAGTCTCACAATCTCTGAAATGAAGAGCTGGGCATACTGTCCCGTAGTGTAATCAGTCCTTACGGGTAAAAAGTGAGCGACCTTGGACAACCTGTCCACAATTACCCAAACGGAGTCGGGACCCCTCTACGACGTAGGCAACCCCGTAATAAAGTCCATGGATATGCTCTCCCACATCCACACCGGGACCTCCAATGGCTGTAGCAATCCTGCCGGTCTCTGATGATCCCCTTTTATAAGCTGACAAGTGGCGCATTTTGAAACGAACTCAGCGATATCTCTCTTCATACCGCTCCACTAATACTGCCGTCTCATGTCTTGGTACATTTTGTCCCCTCCGGGATGTACCGCGAACCGTGAGCTGTGCGACTCTGCCATCACATCGTGCCGCAATTCCTCCCCTTCCGGAACAACCAATCTCCCATTGAAGCGTAATCCTCCGTCTGAGCTAACGGTATAGGACTTGGCTCCCTCTGCTAGTAACCGAACTATCTGCTCCTGACAGAACGAGTCATTGGCCTGTGCCCGTACTACCTTCGTGACAATCTGCGGTGTAACGGTCATCACAGACATGAAAGATCGGGCCACTGCATCCTGGTGTCCCAATTCCTTCCATTTAGCCTTCCACACCTCTGCCACCTCATCTGCTGGCCTACGGCTCAACGCGTCTGCAACCACGTTAGCCTTTCCCGGGTGGTACTGGATGTCGAACTGGTAGTCCTTCACAAACTCAAGCCACCTACGCTGCCGCATATTCAATTCCTTCTACGTGAATAGGTACTGTAGGGACTTGTGGTCCGTGAACAGTTGGAACTTCTCCCCCAAAAGATAGTGCCTCCAAATCCGTAGGGCAAATACAACTGCTGCCAACTCCAAATCGTGCGTGGGGTAATTCTTCTCATGAGGCTTAAGCTTACGGGAAGCATAAGCTATGGCCTGTCTCTCCTGCTGCAATACACCTCCCAGTCCTTGCAAAGATGCATCGGTGTAAACCAAATACTCAACTCCCGGTCTCGGCAATGCTAACACAGGTGCTGAGGTCAATTTGTCCTTCAATTCATCGAATGCCAACTGATAGGCATCACTCCAGATGTATGGCACACCCTTACGAGTCAGATGTGTCAAAGGACCTGCTATCTCTGAGAAGCCCCGAATAAACCTTATGTAGTATCCTGCCAGACCCAAGAAACTACGAATCTCCGTTGGTGTCGTGGGCTGTCCCCACTCCCTCACCGCTGATACCTTCCCCAGATCAACAGATATTCCCTGGTCGGAAATAATATGCCCCAAAAACTGGACTTCCTTCAGCCAAAACCCGCACTTCTCATATTTTGCATACAACTCGTTCTGACGAAGTGTCTGCAAAACCTGCCTCAAATGCTCGGAGTGCTCCTCCTCTGTCTGGGAGTAAACCAGAATATCATCAATGACAAACTGGTCTAGGAAATCCCTGAACACTCTGTTCATCAAGTCCATAAACACTGCTGGAGCGTTGGTCAAGCCGAAAGGCATAACCCGAAACTCGTAAGAACCATATCTTGACAAGAACGCAGTCTTTGAGACATCCTCCTCCCTGATACGCAACTGATGGTATCCCGATCTCAAGTCAATCTTCGAGAAGAAAGAAGCTCCTCTCAACTGGTCGAATAAGTCATCCATTCGAGGCAACGAATACTTATTCCGTATCGTGACCTTATTAAACTCTCTGTAGTCCACACACAATCTCAGTGAACCGTCCCTCTTCTTCACAAATAAAACAGGAGCGCCCCAAGGTGAGGTACTCCTGCGAATAAAGCCCTGACCTAACAGCTGCTCTATCTGATCCCGTAAATCCCTCATCTCAGCTGGAGCCATACGGTACGGTGCGCGTGCTATAGGTCTCGTACCCGGTAGCAAATCTATAACAAAGTCTATCTCTCGACTGGGTGGTAAGCCTGGTATCTCCTGAAACACATCCGAATACTCCCTGACTACTGGGATAGAATCTAAAGGAATCACTACCTCCTTAGAGGTATCCTCCTCAATGTAATACAGATGAGCGGTCGATCCTCCCTCTGGGCGAGACATCGCCACTACAAACATCTCTTGCCCCGGAATGGCAAAAATAATGCTCCCGCTGAAGCAATCAATCATGGCCCTATAAGTTACGAGCCAATCCATCCCAATAATCACATCGTGAACATGCATGTCTAACACTAACATGTCTGCAGGTAATACCAAACCACCAATCTCTACCCCCACTCCCCGGCATATAAAGAAAATAAGTGACCCACTCCCCAATGGTGAGTCGACACACGTCACTGTGCTCTCTGCCGTAGCTAACAATCCTAAAGCTTTCGCGAAGTGTGTAGCTATAAAACAGTGTGTAGCACCCGTATCAAATAATACCCGACCCATAGTGCCATGGATAGGAAACGTACCCTCAATCGCGGGCGGTGCCTGTGGAACTGCAGCCTGGTGGACGTTGTAGACACGTCCATACTGTAGCTGCCCCTGCTGAGCTGGGACTGCCGGAATGGGTGGCAATGCGGCCATCTGTGGCGGTGCGGGAAGAGCGGCGGGAAACATAGGCCTCTGTGGCTCCTGGCGAGCACCCTGCTGCTGCTGCTGCTGTGGGGCCCTGCCCCTATCAGGACAATCCTGTCGCTTATGGCCAGTCTTGCCACAAACAAAGAACTTCCCTGGGAAGTTCCCTCCTCTCTGTCCCTGCTGTCCTCGGCCCTGGTGGCCGTTACCGTTCCTCCCTTGGCCTTGCTGGCCCTGATGAAACTGCTGCCCATTCTGCCCCTGTTGGCCCTGATGGCCGGTTGGACCCTGATGGCCCTGACGAAAACCTCCATGTCCCTGCCTGTAGTTCCCTGACCGTAACCTCTTATTATCCCCCTGCTGGGAGCCCTGCTCATTCTGTCTCTGCCCCTGACCAGATTGTGCCCCGCTGGCACCATGTCCTCCAGTCCTGCCCTGATGGCTAGACTCCCCCGACCGCTTGCCCTCGGCCATATGAAAACGGTGGTCCTGGCCATGCAACAATGCAACGTTAACCACATCAGAATAAGTGGCCAACGATAGGTTCCCTAGCAGATGCTGACGGATCCTCCAAGTCAACCCGTCGGTGAACTTCCCAATTTTCTTCTTCTCTGTTGGTATCTCGTCTGGAACGATGTTCAACAGATTCGTGAACTCGGCCTCATACTCGGCCACGGTCTTACCTTCCTGCTTCAGACTCATCAATCTCCTCCTCATTTCCGTATGAACAGCTAACGGAAAGTACTTGCGGTAGAACCGCACCCAGAACTCCTGAATCGTGAGAGTATCCCTCTCCTCCATGGTGGTAATAGACTCCCACCACTGCAGCGCAGATCCAACTAGCTTGAAAGTAGCTATCACCTGCTTCTGAACATCCGTGCACTCATACATCCTCAAGTGCCTCTGCATGTCCTTCCTCCATTGGCTCGAGACTACCACATCTGAGCTACCTGCAAACTCTGGCGGATGCGCTTTCTGAAAAGCGTCACGTACACGCTCCCAAGCAGACGGGAATGCATTAACCTGTACTGGCGCGGCAACCGGCGCCTGTGGTGGTGCCTGCTGAACAACGGCAATCGCGGCATTTACCGCTTGAGCTACTATAGCTGCAACCTCAGCGGCGTTCATCATGCCCTGAACTGGAGCGGGCTGGGGTTCGGGCATTGCATCCTTGGGAACTCGTCGTGCACGTCGTGGAGGCATCTGAAATAAGAATGAAGTTTATAAGTTCGCAGTTATAAACTTAAAATAGCTGAAGAACGTATCATACACAAAAAGAGTACAACAGTCCTAAAATATAGGGCTCTATATCAAAGAAACTTAACGGAAACATAATAGCCGTACAGATCCTAAAGGACACTAGAACCTGATGCTCTGATACCACCTGTGACACCCCGACTAAGTAAATACCGGGTAGCTACTCCTTTATTAAATTAATTCAAAATGCCAAGTTGGCTCAGTTAATAGCATCACTGTCGAAAACGTTTTAATGATTACTAACCACCTAGTATTTGAAAAGTAAGTGCCAAATTTTATTTAAAGTCTGATTAACATGCAACAAGTGTAATGAAGAAATAAATAACACCATTCACCATACTGAAGTAAAACGAATAACCATCACATAGTGTAAATAAAGTCTGGAGGAAAACTCCTCACTACAAATCCCACAACTGAAAAGTAAACTGAATACTGAAACAGTACATGCTAAAGTCTGAAAACTAAAATGTAAAAGATGCTCTAAATAGAAATGGGCAACATGCCCTACAACTGATAGATAGTGACTCTGGAATCCAAACGATAGAAGCGTCTACAAGAAAATCCCTGTAGCTTCCACAAACAGCTACAGCTCGTCACCTGAATGAGTATCCTATGCTTGGTGTCCTTGTGGCTGGGCACCTAAAATGGTTTTACAAGAAAAATATTTGAAAAGCAAACGGGTCAGAGCCCGAATGTGGAGTTATTTTAAAAACCTGCAAGTGCTTTAAAAACATTTAAAACATTAAATGCAAAGTACATGTTAGGACGTGCACTCACATGATATTCTCACCTCTCGTCTAACTGTGCACTCCTAACGTAAGTACCCATCTATAACGACACAAACCACTAGCTAAGTGACATTATCTCTAGCTAGACTATCATAGGTCCTACCCATATTACTCGGTTCTAATTAACATCATAACGCTCGTAATTAAGTAGGGTTTAACGTAAACTCAGATGCTCAATATGAAATATATATATATCATTGTAAGTTAACTCGTTATATTTCTCGAAACGATACCGTAATTATATTCACAACATTAACATGAAGGTTCCCATTAATTAAGTGTATATTATTCACATCATAAATATACAATATAAGCACCCCGAGAACTAAGCTGCGGTGCACACATACTCTGCTATCCATCCCGGTACATCACGTACATAAGGATTACATATTCCGAATCTCTCAGGAATAGTTCACAGATAACAACATCACAAACAATGGAGGCGAACACAGTCACATCACATAGGTTACGCACATACCTACGCTCCTACGATCAGCGGACTTATTAATATCGCAATAAGTCTTTCTATGACCTATGTTCATCAAGGTAACCAGTCTAAATCCGGGCAACACAAGGATTAGAGGGCCCTAAACGAACGCAAACCTCCTGTGATAGCAAGTATGGTAGGTATGTCATACACACAATTCATATACCAATACTAAGTTAACACAGGTCTTAGTAATACCATAGTTTAATCGTAGTACATATCGCATTCTCGTACTAACTTATAATATCTACACTTATATATTTTCGGTTTATCATCATACGCGCCATAATCTATTCTCACGTCGTAGTAGACACTCACGTCTCAACCCAAATGGTTCATTGAATTAAATCTCTCTTATATAAATTTACTCCTCGTAATAATCCAAAAGTCCCAAATCTAACCTTACATCATCAAAGGAAGGTTATCTATATCCTCGAACAAGTTTACGGGACTCCAAAAATCAAAACCGTCCAAAAAGGACCAAACTGTCAACTCGTTAGAAGTCTCGTTCGAACGAGACTGTTCGAACGAGATTCCTCTGCCAACTCGTTAGAAGTCTCGTTCGAACGAGGCTGTTCGAACGAGATTCCAGTTCGTTCGAACGAACTGTACCTTCTAACAATATTTCGTTCGAACGAGATATTGAACGAAACCCCTTCTCATTAGCAGCGACTGGTCAACTCGTTAGAAGCTCGTTCGAACGAGTTCGTTCGAACGACCTGGGTAGGGGCTTCTAACGAGCTGCCAGATTCGTCCCAGATTTTCTAAGTTACGTTTCTCACCATTATTAACACCTCAATCCTTCTCCAAAGATCGTTCTAACAGAGTTTTAAGTCCTCTAATCATACTATAACATGCTAAGGTCATATACTAACATCTCTTAATACATTAAAGCATCCTAAACATCATTAACTCACAAGATTTTATACTTTTCCCCAATTTTAACAAGAACATGAACCCTAGGTTTATATCATCATCAAATCCCAGAATTTAATTTGTTTTAATCTCTTCTAATCACAATTATTATGAGAGAAATCATCTACCTATCATTCTACATGCAATTCTCTTCAAAATTTCCAAGTTCTAAACTCCAAACTACATGGGTTTTCATTCATCTTTCAAAAACAATTAAAATTCCTCAATTTCTAACATGGAAAAGACATTCTCTGAAATTAAATGGAATAAAGTCACTTGCCTTGATTGTCTCTGAGTTTGGTGTAGGTTTGGTAGAACTTTTCTGCAGAATTTCTTCTCTCCAAGCTTCCTCTCCAATGGTGGCTTAAGGTGGCTAGGGTTTTGATTTGGGAACTTAGAAAACTCTTCTAATAACCTACGTAGCCTTCTAGGTTAATATGGTTTGGTTAATGGGCTTAGTGGGTTTAATCCACATCAGATTTACATCTCTAATTTTCGTCACTTCTAATTCCTAAAAATGTAAAATTACCAAAATACCCTTTATGATGCTAGTATGGCCTAAACATACCCCGGAATCCAAACTACACCCCCGGCTAGTGTTTTCTGACTATCTCGACCCTTCCGGACGCGTTGGCGCACTCAAAACGGCCATACGGTTTATAGATTTTAAATTCACTTTTATAATCAAAATATTATACCGTGACGCGGCGGTCCCACGCGTCTCAACAAAATTTCTAAAATGCCGTATATAAATCTCACGACAACTTTTATAATACCAAATACATATATCAAAACATGTATGTACATAATCAAATACCAAATCGCATCTCATTAGTATTTATAACCCGGATTAATTTCCAATTAATACGCATTAATTAATTAATCCCAAAAAAATAAATGTAGCTAAAAGTACGGGGTATTACAGAAACATCCCCAAATAAAAATACTGAAATGAAATCCTATATAGGAATGAATAACTGAAGCATCTATTTCAAATCCTACAAGCCTCCACAAGTGTTGCAGCTACGCATCCCTGGATTAAGTCATCAATCTTGGTCTCCCTGTGGCTGGACAACTAAAAGTTTTGGAAAATAGATTTCACACGGAACCGTTTGAAAATATTTTTAGCAAGTATTTAAATCATAGTTTAAATCAGTTATTTGATGCACACGTTAGTTCAGCGTACACTCCCTTTTGTTCCTCGCCTCTCAACTAATGTGCACACCTAATGTTTCCTACCTAGCTATGCTACCTAGCCTAACTAGACATTTGTATCTAACTATCCACAAAAGGTTTAGCTCTTCCATACTTCCCATACCATATGCTATCCCTACTTCCAATAACTAATATCAATTATATAATATTATTAAATCATTAAAATTAAGTTCCCCGTAGTTAAGTCACTAGTAGATATGCACTATCTATCTTCCTACTGTCACACAAGTAGAATAATCACATTATTATAACACAATTAATTAAGTTTTATCACACTTAAGTTGTTTTTAGATGTACACTATCTATATTTTCTACCATCACACATAAGTAGAATAATCACACTTGTATATATTTATCACACTATAATATATACAACTATAGAGTCCTCCGAATTTACCACCGCGATGCATACGCACTCTGCTATCAAGTCCATGTACCTCTCATACAAATTAAGGACTACTGGTTTGGCAGGTCTCCTCGAACCTAAAATCAATTAACACACAATAGAGACAAAAATAGTTCTAAGCCTTAGGGATACGCACATACCTAACGTACCCAAATGGCATGTCGGTTCCACTAATACACTTCACATAGTGATCCGCTATAAGTTCCATGTTCCGGGGCACACATCCATACCTCACTGGAATCGTCAAGATATGATCGCCCTCTATAAAAAAACCTCCTGATAGCAGGCAACGTAGGTATGTTCATACACATAGAAAATCACATCATAAGTATTCACATAACATATATATATATATATATATATATATATATATATATATATATATATATATATATTTATTTATTTATTTATTCACAGTATAGGTGCACACACGACCTATAAATATGTCCCGTACGTAGTCTTTATATCTCTCGAATACTCAACGTACTATCAATTACAATTATAACCTCTTATTGTATATTTCCGAATATCGCTCGCTACCCGAAGGGTCCTAGCTACCCCTTAATTAATATCATTAGTTAATACACTCATACACTACTGGTCGAAATCGTAGGTTTGCTCATCTCTCTGTGGCCCGTTCTCATTCTCACAAATTCATTAAACATTAAATCATGATAGATAATTCCTAGCCTCAATTCTTCTCATTTGGGTAACCCTTAACCCTACCATAAGCCCACTGTGAAAATCTGTTACTAAAGACGTTTAATATAAAATTAAACTATTTAAGTAACTCCGAACAGTTTTTTGAAGAAACTATTTTCTTTAAAATCAAAACTAATTAATCACAAGACGTGTTTAAAAAATATGTACGAGATGTGTTCAAGATTTGATTAACAGGTTTAATAAATCAGTTTAAAAAACTTTAAATAGAGCACAACCAAGAATTAGATGAGGATATGTAGAAAGATTAAGAACAAGGATTTTTTACGTGGTAAAACCTCACCCAACTGAGGAAACATCCACGACTCCCTCTACGGAGTAAACCAAAAATTCTACTAAAACAAATTTTAACAGTTACAAACTATATAACAAACATGCACACAACTCAGACCTATATAAGTTTAGGAATGTACCCTCTGGTGTCCTTATAACTTCTCTGCAGTTCTGATTGTTGATGTTGTTCTCCCAGTTTGCTTACTTCCAATTTGTTCAAGTTCTTTACGTCGACTCTTGTTCTTGAGATCTTATTACCAACACTTTTGGTGTGGTAGGGTGATAGTGTTTGTGAAGGTGCTTTCTAACACATGTATGCACACACACACTTATTTCATACAACTAATCCTAACAAATTACATATAAGAACTATATGCTATGAATTTTCTATTTCTCTCTTCTCACAAAACTTAACCTTATTTGACCTTTACAATAATCCCAGAAACCATGGCTATCTTGCTCAGAAGACGTATCAAGATCTTAATCAATCTTAGGTTTTGAAAATATTTTTGAGATTGAAAATCACCAAGTGCGATTCTAAACTAGGTCAAAGGTCTTGTTTCAAAAGAACTAGAAACAGAAAAGGATTTTGTTGATTTCAAAGTTAAAAACATTTACAAAACCAAATCAACAAGTATTTTATCAAGATGAGAAGCTAAAAAAATAGAACTATGTGTAATATAACATGAAACGTTTTAGATCTAAGGTTTCTATAAAAGAAGAAACACATATCCAAAAATATGTTTAAGTTGATAACAAGATCTGGGAACGAAGAGGTTACAGCAACAAAACTAACAAACCAATCACTCAAAATCTCTCAAACACTCAAGATTGTGTTTGGTATATACAGGTTTTGAAAGAGGTTAAGGTTTGAAAATAGTTTTGGACGAATTAGGGTTAGGGTTTCTTAACTCTGGTTTCTCTCTCTCTTCTTTCTTCTCTCTTCTCTCTCTTTTCTCTCGAATGAACAAAGTGGCAAAAAGTCTCTGATGGCTGAGGGAAGGGGTCCTTTTATAGGACACTGAGAAGATTCGAGAACACAGACCAAGATCAATGGCTAGGATCTGGTCTTGTATGATTGACTTTGATCCAAAGGTTTAAACAGAGGCGGTGGTTATAACACTCCTGATTGGCTTAAAAAGGTTCACAAGGATAATATAGGAGCGCATGCAGATCGTTGATAAAAACTATCCAAGGGCTGTTAACCAACGCTAGTTTACTCTCATGGAAGAAACACAAATTCAACCAGTAAGGATGCAACAGATGTTGGACAAAAATAGTTTAACAAACGCGCGTCTAAACATAATTACAAATGCACCCTGAAGCCTCTTTCTCTTTCGGATTCTACCCAAGCAAACATTCAGCCAATATAACCACCAATACATAATTGCAGATTGACCCCAAAGACTTTTAAAAACAAATTTTAATTAAAAAAACTTATTTTAAAAATTTATAAAATCCCAAAAAACATATTAAAAAGTAATTTTAGGGATTTAAACACACTCAACGTATATACACACAATTATATGCAATATGCAATATATGAGATCAATTCTATTGTGTGTAAGTGTTGGTAATATTGTCTAGATCAATCAAGCAAGATGGATGAAATAGCAAACCAAACTCTAGGATTCTTTAGTTTCTAGGATAGACACAATTTTGTCATAATATCCAAACTAGATGAACACTTATAGAATACAGACTCAAGTGAGTCAAGAGTATAAGGTGCTTCACACTGGAATTTACTATATCCCTCACTATAGTTTAAATATATCCCAAAAGTCTTTCCTTAAGTTATTTATGAAAACAGGGCATAAACTAAACAAATTGGTGAAATCTGGGAAGACCGAATCGATTCGGCGTTCGTCTAAATCGAATCGCCATCAAAATCGATTCGGCCAAGTAGCCGAATCGATTCGCTCATAGCAGGTATTCTTCTCCATTCTCTATCACAAGTTTTCTACATATACAAATCCTCAAACCTCAATACCACAAACCCAAATTCCAAACCAACATAACTAAACATCAAATATGTGTGTAGGTATGATTTCCAATGTAAATCATGCATTAAATCCATACGAATTCTATCTAAGAATAGCTTAAAATTCCATTATTCTCAAAGCCCTAATTATTATGTTCTTCATGTATTATTAACAAGATACCTAGATTTCTATTATGTTATTTATCACAAATCATCTGATTTCGTACCCGCTACATAAAGGAATCTATTCTACATGCATTCCTATATCAAAGCATGGATTACACCATGGGTGAGTTTTGTTATCTTGATGATGTATGTGAGTTGCTTGGGTTTGAACCCATGGGGGAGTTTGCTTATCTTGATGAGGCCTTGGATGCCAAGGAAGCTGTTGATCGGGAAGAGTTAGATCGAATCTACCGACGTTGTACTTGGTCTTCCAACAAAGCTACATTTACTCCCCTAATCAGTTATTTCTTTGAAGCTCCTACCGCGAAGGATGCCAACTGTGTCACATGCAAGGGTGAAGTTACATCCCTGAAATTACAATCATATAACTTGTTTTGCTCTCCCGTTTCTTCTTGACTGGAAATCCCAATGACCATCCTAGGAGGCACCTCAAAAACATATCCATTTGTTTAACCAGATGTTTCAATCTTTCGTTGGCCGCTATTGCTCTGGGGTCCCTCTACACTTGGTTGGATCAGACCCATCTTGACTTCGAACGATCCATTGGCCATTACAACCTAGACAATTTCTCCAATGCCATTATTTTAATGGGTTTCCTTTACACCTGTTTTCCTACTATTGCCTCCAAATATATTCCTTATCCCCTTAGACAAGCCATCAAGCACCCTCGGCTCCTGTGCTTTCATAAAAAAATGAAGTCGAAAGGAGATAATGGGAATTTTTTACCATTTGGACTCCTTCGTCATGATGCCATATGGGGAATCAACCTTTGCCCACACTTGGATTTTTTTCTCTTCTGCAGCTAGAAAGGTCACTTACATTCCTATTGTAGAAGATCCTTCACAAGCCGTGGTGCTTCTGTTCACCCCTAGGTTCCTTTCTTCATTCACCTAGTGGGGATGTATTTCTAAACCTTACAACCTCGATTGATGCAACAAGCTATTTGGTTTTGATCAAGGGGCTCCTCGACCTGTATTTTAATTAACAAATGAGAGAGATAATTTTGCTGAGGCCTACATTTTATACCTTTTTACTGTTGTACTTGGCATAACTTCTATTATGGATGGTCGGGTTACCATCCCAGTTCCACCAGGAAAAGGGATGTGTCCACTTTATTTGCCACCAAATTTTATCCGATGCAACTCATTAGAATTTTTGAATTAATACAAAGTCCTCCTCAGTATCCCCTAGTTCTCTCTTTCACTGCCTTGGAATTAGGCATCGAGGGCAACAATGTTCTTGAGGTTGAGTTTCGTATGATCAAGAACCCTAAAGATCCTCTAATCAAGCTACCTATTTATTGACCCATGATCCCCATTGCCACGCCCAAGACTAAGAATGTTCCAACCCCAAAATAGCATGCCCCTTATGAAGGTATTTCTGGTGAGGATGTTCCAACCGATGCAGCTCCTAGCGAAGGACCTTCCAAGCTACTGGCCAAAAAGACTAGGATATCCAAGAGTGGAACTTCTTCAAAGTACAAGTCCTAACCTTAACCTTAATCTCCCTTGGATGCATTCCCCATTGCCTACTTTTCTCCTCATATGTCTGTCGAAGTGAGTGAGGAATTAAGAAAGAAAGTTCAAGCTGAGGTGGAACGAATAAACACTAAATTTCATCGGCACACTCCTTCCGCTCTTGCTGCTACTACTTTACCCACCATTTTGGTAGATCCATGTGAAGGGGGATCATAGGGAAGGAAGAGTACAAGAGTTCTCTTAGTCCTTGGTGCTTCTGGTGCTAGAAAAAATATGTTAAGCACCAAGACTCAGAAGAAACAAGCTCATGAAGTGTAACCCATTATTACTGCTTCTACTGTTGAGGCCTCTCCCCCATTAAATCCAATTAAAGCTATAATTATGGATGATAGCCCTGACACCATCCAAAGCCAAACCGATAAAGCTTCCTCAGTTCCTTATCCACCTTCTTGGCCAATGGTCATATCATCTCATTATCCCCCTCCTAAACAAGAGGTAACTTATTTCTTTTCATACCTAGTCATTTTCAGTATACTGAGTGTATTTTCTAACTCCTTTAGGAATTTTGCGCAGCATGTCGAAGAAAAAGGACTAAGTCCTCCTATGAGCCCCTTTATGGGATAGCACTTTGGGAGATCTTCGTCTAATGCATTACCTCCCCGTTATCCTATGTATGGGCTCGCCTACTCATGTCGTTCTGCCTCCAGGCGTGCAGAAGAGGATGCTAGGGGAGATAGTGCTCTTATGGAAATTGTAGGGGCTTTTTCCAAGCCAGAGAAAACTCATCTGGCTTCTTCGGTGCCATGTGCCCTTCCAAGGGTTCCTATGGACATTATCCCCGTTGACTCTAGTGGCCCTGCAGAGGTAATAACTTGATTACCCCTTAGATTTATTTTTCCTTCATATTTACTAAGTCTGTTGACCTATTTTAGGTTACAAATGGATCCCGATTAGCCTCAGCCGTCATTGAATCTCTTTTTCAGCTTCCTCTATTGAGGTCATTCTATGGCTTTTCCCCTTTCTCCAACATAACTGAGGTAAGGAGAAACATTTGCTTTGTCCCTTCTCATGTTTAGTCTCTTTTATGTTACATTTAACTTTATTATTTCATCTTTCTCCAGTTCTAACTCCCTCATTTCAACTCGAGGGTTTACGTGTGCCTGAGTCTAGGACTGGTTCATCTGGTGGATCAAGGGTTCCTTCAGCTACGGAGTCATTCATATATCACCATGTCTCCACTACTTAAGGGGATCTTTCTCTATCCTTAGCTCTTATTCCCCTTAATGGCCAATGTACCTCGGTTCATGTTCCTCTACATGAAGGTTTTGCTGAGAACCCAAAGGGTGTGGGCGTTACAGCTCCTACATATATTTCTCCTACCATTTCCACCGAGGTAAGTAATGCCTTTTATTCTATTGCATAAATTCTTTCGTAATTCCTGTAGAATGATCAGTCACCATAATATATATATCTCATTTTAACAACGCTTACTTAATAATAAAAAAACACTTTGTTAAGATTTTTCGCCGAACACAACCAGTAATGGTGACTTAACAATGAAAACCACTTGTTAAGCTTTTTTGTTAAACTCCACTAGTAATGGTGACTTAACAATGAAAAACACTTGATAAGATTTTTCATCAAACTCCACCAGTAATGGCGACTTAACAATAAAAAATATGGGTTAAGATTTTTTTCATCAAACTCCACCAGTAACGGTGATTTATCAATGAAAACCACTTGTTAAGATTTTTGCATCAAACTCTACCAATAATGGTGACTTAACAATGAAAAACACTTGTTAAGATTTTTCATTAAACTCTACTAGTAATGCTGGCTTAATAATGAAGACTACTTATTAATATTTTTCCATCAAACTCCACCAGTAACGGTGACTTAACAATGAAAACCAATTATTAAGATTTTTCATCCAACTCCACCAGTAACGACGACTTAACAATGAAAAATACTTGTTAAGATTTTTCAATCAAACTCATTCTTCTCTTTATCTCACATCGGGTTGCTAGGGAGTCCCTTCTTATCGAAGAGCAAACTCAACATGTCCCTTCTCCTGTTGTCTGACCTCATCGGCAACCAGCTATTTCTGAGGAGTTCAGCCATAACAATCAGGGTTCCACGACTAATGTTCCAACTGACACTGTGTCTGGTTGTGAGATTACTCTGCCCATAATATCTCCTCATGAGTTCTACCTCCTGGTGCTTCGTCAATCTTCCCATGTCCCATTGTGTCATCTTGCTATCATAGAATAGATTACGACTTATTATCCCCATACTTTTATGGTTCACTACGTTCATTCAAACGTAGCAGTGATGGGTTTCAGCCTTTAGGGTATGGCGACCGTTATTGCAGATATTTTCAATACCCAGACTTCAGATCATACCAGGCCCCTCATTAATCAATACTTGGGCATTTTAAAGGAGTTGGGTAAATATGGCTTTCAATTCTATTAATGGACTGTCACTTGAAGATTTCGAAGAGCTGTCAGTTGGTGAACTAGAGGGAGGTACTTCAGAAGCATCTGGAGGCCCAATGGGTTGAAGAGGGAAAGCTATCTAAGCTGGTGCCGTTGTTGGAAGATGTTGATTAAGAAATCCAAACCATCAAAGAGGCACTTGAAAAAGTTTGTGAGTGGCCCGATATGTGTGCTTCAAAACAAAACCAATTTTTCTCTGAAAAAGGTCCAACTTTTAATTATGCACCAAACCACGTTGTGAGAAACTCAACTCTTACTTTAAACCAGTTTTATCTTGATTAATCCTAAACATGAATCTAGTGATTAAAGCAAATAAAATAAAGTAAAGAATACTCACAATGCCGGATGTACGAGGAAAAAAAAACAAAAATGGGAAAACAACCTCGGACGGCCCAAGCCAGACAATCACTAAGAATAATGGTTTTACAAAGACAGATTAGCCTTACACTAAGACTCGATCCCTACGGGTCTTGACTCTCCTTCTGATCTTCAACCGTTCTTCAATAGTGCCCATGCAGAAAATTCGTCTTCCACGATACCTGTCCACAACACACGCGTCCACCTATGTCTCGGTGTCCACTGAATGGCTTTGATTCATCTACGATGTCGAACTAGAAGTCCTTCTCTTTTCTTCACCACAAAACCCTTTGATGTTCAATGTGTAGAACAAACAAATTTGGTGCAGCAAGATCACTTAAACATATAAGAATGATAAATCGGATCTTTGCAAACTCTAAGGATGTGTTTATGTTTGTAAACCTTAGAAAACATGTGCAAACAAGTTTCTGCTCGATTACTATTTTCCAGAATGCACACTTGCGAAATTATGATGAAAACACTGTTTAAATAGGATTTAAATGCCAACTCGAAAAACGTGTCCTTCGAATGACTTGAGGAACTCGTTCGAGCGACATTCCATCTCGTTCGAACGAGATTGGATGTCGTTTGAACGACAGCACGGAAGTTTGACTTTTTTAATTTTTTGTTTAAAACGTCTCTTCCAATGAGAGATCCAAAAATGTCAAACTCTTTTACGAGCTTATCATCATAAAACGTAGTGTAAACCTTTAAAACACTTTTAAAACATTTAAAAACATTTTTCTTTATAAAAATTACATCCTTATCTTTTATAAAATAATTCTGAGCACCATTAATTATACGCATTCATACCTGAGTGATCTCGGAATGAATTTAACTTCGAAGACGAGTAAACTTGCACCAGTTAAACTTTGGCATGATTTAATTCTTTGAAGCTTTGTCGTAACGTCTTAAATACATCATAGACCGAGTGGGATCATGACAAAATAAAATTCTCCCTATGACATATTACAAACACAGTTTTGTTCACGAAATTAAGTCAAAACAATACAGGGACTCAATTGGAAATTTATGTCCTTACAAATCTCCCCCTTTGACTATTCCGGGACAAAACTAAACCAGTGAAATTCCTAACCGTGTCGCCAAGCCATGTAACGCCTAAATCCCATCCCATAAACCCAAAATCAAAAATACAGGACACGGACTTGAATATACAGCTCCGGCAAGCATGAACTGTCTGAATGTGATGTAGACTTGAAATCTTGAATCACTGAAGCATACCTACACACATGAAACATACAAACAGATACCCAGTGAAGTATGGAGGAACAAATGATATCAATTTATATTTCTAATAACAACATATCATTTGAAACATGTGAGAAATTATTTGATACCAATTTGAAACAAATATAATCAAACAATATGTAAATCCAGATATCAATAGTAGCGCGTAAATCCAGATATCAATAGTAGCACTCAACAAATCTCCCCCTACATCACATACATCTCTCCCCCTTTTTGTCTTGAATAGACAATCCGGTGAAAAGATAAACCAATATGAAATATCTAGCATGAGAATATGAAACCAATTTGAATCAAGTTGATACTAATTTGAGAATCGAAAACCACTAGATAATCATGAAACAACCAGCCAAATATGATCAAGCAATGATAAATCAGTAGCTAGTAAACCAAGGAATCACACAAAGAATATCGCACATTAATCAGGTGTGATAAACGGACTCATATGCAAATTACCAATTTGGAACATAAAAGAACCTGCATATAAACTAGACAGTCCAGAAATGCTTCCCGCAGTACCAAAAATATATCAAATTAAACCAGTGGACTGTAAACCAATCAGAAGACATTTTTCAGCCTATCGTTCGAATGAGCTAGGGACTTCGCTCAAACGAGATGAGTAAGTCGCTCGAACGAAGTACAGATGTCGTTCACGCGAGATGAGTTATTGTTTGAACGACATCGCGCGACCTGCCAAAATTTCCCACTTTCCCAGAAATATTATAAAATATTGCCCAGTGAAAAAATTTCCACAAAATTATTCCAAGAAGGGCATGACAGATGCCAAACAGTGCTAAAATAGTAGGCTTTTCGCACAAAATGCAAAAACTCATAAAAAACTAAAAATGTGAGTTACATGCAAACATAGTACCGATGTGCTCAAACATGGACATGGAATGAATGGGCGTGAAACTACAACAAATGAGTCACAATTCTAACACATCGAAACGATCAAGAAGCTCTAATTGGTAGAGATAAATCATCAAACTTTATTATATCCATATGACAATTAAAGAGTGAGATTAATGAACTAAATATACTACATGCACACAAATCCAGAATTTTGACAATTCTACAAACAATAGCGTCAAATTGCAATGTTTCAACATTAGGATTAGTTGTGAAACCCGTTTAAATTTTCTCCAACCAAACTCCCTCATATATATAGACTTTTTCAAGTTCTTTTGAGGTTTCTATCATTCTCAACTTAGCGAAAACCTTATTGGCCTTTTTATTAGCATATTACATTTTCTTTTGGGATCTTTTAAATGGTGGATTTCACAACGAGTTAATTTTGAACTCTTGCGGCCCTTTCTCGTGAATCACTCATTATTTCTACCAATTTTAAATCCTCACGGTAAACGGTTATTACATGCACACTTCTCCCTAAGTTTACTTACGCATAGATCATAAAATTGAAATAAGAACGCCTCACCAAATTCAAATATGCAAGAGAAGTCAAACATTCATATAAACTCGTGCATGTGTGCAATGTTGGCATATATACAAAGTCAAATCAAAATGCATATCAACTTTGAAACAACCCCATATAAGCAATGGTTAAGATCATTCTATGTATCGATATTAATGACCAAAATGGATAATGAAATGATGGAGGGGGGGGGTCCAAGCACACCAATATGCCACATCAAACATGTAAACTCAAAAACAAAAAATCAAAAATCTTTTTGGCTTTTCAAACATATTTTGACTCAAAGAAAAGCAAAATCTTTTTGGATTTTCAAAAGTCTTCTCCAAAAACAAAATATTTTTGTATTTTTCAAATAAGCCTCAAAAAAGTGAAAAATAAAATACAAAGAGATAAACATGTCATATCACTAGAAAATAATAAATCATAATGCAAGGGCTAGCGTATGACAAAACATGCAAGCTGCTAACCATAAGAAATAGTAGGAGATGAATCACGTGCATGCATGTGAGAATCAACCAACAAAGCATTTAGCATCTCCAAAACGGATTTCCTAACCCAAATAGGTGTATACCTAACACAACGGGTTTTGGGAACCAATGGGACACTACGTTTAATCTTCCTAAGGTCTTTTCTAAGATCAAAACAGAAACTCCTAAGGTGACCTTTCCTACCACAATGCGAACATGTGAAAACACGACAAGTAACGGGACCTTTAGGTTGACCTTTTCTAATACCCTTGGATGTGGTTGACGCTCTAAAACAAACTATGGTTTTTAATTTTACAATCGAACCACTAGAACAAGATAAGCCGCTACCATCACTACTCGAGTCATTTAAATCATTTTTTAACTTCAAAACTTTTGACTCAAGCAAACGATTAGACTCCTCAAACTTTCAGGACTCCTTTAAATTTTCAATTACCCCTAGAAGGTTATCTCGCTCCCCCTCAATGTTAGAAAACTTATCCCTAAGAGCCATTTCTCGTGCCACAAAATCATTAATTGAAATATTTTCCTCAACGGCACAAACACTAGAATTTCTCAAATCCTCTAACTCTTTTTCTAAAATGAGGACTCTATCATCACTCTCCTTTTTGACCAATTTTAATATATTAAAATCTTTAAACAAGGAACTAAAGTTCTCACGACAAATATCTCTTTGAATTTTAAAGCTTTGCAAATATTCAATCCTATTTTTGAGACCATAATTTTCTTTCTCCAAAACTTCAATATGATTTGAAAACTTTAAATTCAAACGATGTAGATCGTTAACGCTTAGAGAATCCATTGAGAGAAAATAAACACACGGGATCACAAAACAAATAAAATATGTTTTCTAGCTCTGATACCAATTTGAAAATGTGAGTAGACAAATTGTATCAGAAAGGATAAATCCTCAAAAAATCAGGATCACGCGATAAATTAGCGTAACCCTCTCTGATACAAATTTGTAAAGGTTTGTGAGTGGCCCGATATGTGTGTTTCAAAACAAAACCAATTTTTCTCCGAAAAAGGTCCAACTTTTAATTATGCACCAAACCACGTTGTGAAAAACTCAATTCTTACTTTAAACCAGTTTTATCTTGATTAATTCTAAACATGCATCTAATGATTAAAGCAAGTAAAATAAAGTAAAGAATACTCACAACGCCGGATGTACGAGTAAAAAAACCCAAAACGGGAAAACAACCTCGGACGGACCAAGCCAGACAATCACTATGAACAATGGTTTTACAAAGACAGATTAGCCTTACGCAAAGACTCGATCCCTATGGGTCTGGACGCTCCTTCTGATCTTCAATTGTTCTTCAATAGCGCCCACGCAGAAATTCCGTCTTCCATGGTACCTGTCCACTACACACGCGTCTATGTATGTCTCGGTGTCCACCGAATGGCTTTGATTCGTCTACAATGTCGAATAAGAAGTCCTTTTTTCTTCACCGCAAAACCCTTTGATGTTCAATGTGTAGATCAGACAACTTTGGTGCAGCAAGATCAGTTAAAAATATAAGAATGATAACTAGAATCTTTGCAAACTCTAAGGATGTGTTTATGCTTTGTAAACCGTAGAAAACATGTGCAAACAAGTTTCTTATCGAATACTATTTTCCAGAATGCACACTTGTGAAATTATGATGAAAATACTGTTTAAATAGGATTTAAATGCCGCCTCAAAACACGTGTCATTCTAACGACTTGAGGAACTCGTTCGAGAGACATCCTATCTCGTTCGAACGAGATTGGATGTCGTTTGAACGACAGCGCAAAAGTTTAACTTTTTAACTTTTTTGTTTAAAACGTCTCTTCCAATGAGAGATCCAAAAATGTCAAACTCTTTTACGAGCTTATCATCATAAAACGTAGTTTAAACCATTAAAACACTTTTAAAACATTTAAAAACATTTTTATTTATAAAAATTACATCCTTATCTTTTATAAAATAATTTCGAGCACCATTAATTATACACATTCATACCTGAGTGATCTCAGAATGAATTTTTAACTTTAAAGATGATTAAACTTGCACCAATTAAACTTCGGCATGATTTAATTATTTGAAGCTTTGCCGCAACGTCTTCAATTTCTTCAATACGTCATAGAACGAGTGGGATGGTGACAAAATAAAATTCTCGCTATGACATATTACAGACACAGTTTTGTTCACGGAATTAAGTCAAAATAATACCGGGACTCAATTGAAAATTTATGTCCTTACATCACTCCGTACTGCCAAGCCGAAACATAAAAGACTCCTTATTGAGTGTCCCAAGTCCAAGCAAGACTTCAAGATTCTATCAGCGCGCAGAGAACATGCTTCGAAGCCTCTCCAGGCTTACCTGGGAATTCTTTTCTGCCCCATACTCGTGGTTCCTCTTAGGTTGACGACTCCTAATGCCTTGAAAAAAAATGCCCCTTTTGTTATATGTAATTTTTGGGTGGTAGTCCCCGATTTTGTAATGTATTTCCAAGTGTATGAAAGAAAAAGAAGGTCATTCTTGTCTTATCATCTCTTTGTGTTATAACTACTCTTCTATCTCTTGAATAAATTAAAACTCTTAAAATCTTCAATCAAACTCTAGTTGCAAAAATAGATATAACTTTAAAATGATTGGTATATACATGGAAACTAAATACATCTTTATTCTAAGGTTACTTGCTTATATATGATAGACCTTCAGTGATTTTTTATTAATCTTGAATGGTTTATCTTCTTCCACCTTTGAAATTAAACAGTAACCTGAATCGCGAGCCTCCTTCACAATGAAAGTCCCTCCCAATTCGTAGCAAAGTTACGGAGAGGGAGGCCTTTGATGTGTTTCACAGTTGCTTTTAAAATAAGGTCTCCTTCAATGAACTTTTTTAGTCTCCCCAAGTTATCGTATGCCCTTGAGAGTTGATTCATGTACATTTGGAAGTGTTACATCGCGTTATCTCTATGCCCGTCCAATGCTTCCAGTTGTATGTGTCAGCTCTGAAGGAGCAAGCTGCTTGGTAGGGCCTAACGGGAAAAGGGAACTTCCAACTCTACTGGAAGGATTGCCTCAGCTCCATATACAAGGGAGAATAGGGTATATCTTGCCGATTTTCTCTTAGTCGTTTGATAGGCCCACAATACTGCTTGGATCTTATTGTCCCAAGACTCTAGAAAGTCTTCCATCATTTTGGCCAAAATATTGAACAAAGTCTTATTAGTCACTTCGGCTTGACCGTTTCCCTTGGGGTATGCCACCGTTGAGGTGTTATGGACGATGGAGTATCTGTTGGTGAGCATCATTACCTCTTTGTTAACGACAGGGGTTTCGTTATCAGAGAGGATGACTTTTGGGATCCCAAAATGACAGATTATTTACTCTCTGATAAAATTAGCTACCACATCGATCGTTTCTCTTCAGAGTGGTATCGCTTTAGCTCACTTGATAAAGCACTCTGCTGTCACCAATATCTAGATCTTTCCTCCTGACGAAGGATGTATTACCCCCACCAGTTCAAATGCCCAAATATGGAATGGATAAGGAGTGTCCAAAGAATTTAAGTCCACCAAAGGGGCATAGATCATATTTCCATGCAACTGGCACGCCTTTCACTTGCACACAAACTCAGCAGACTCCTTCTCCATAGTTGGACAATAATACCCCCAAGGTCATATAGCTTGGCCCCTCCAATGTGGGCTAGATCGTGAGCTTGTTTTAATACTTATACTAACTACTCCTTCGTGAAGCATCTTAAAGGCCTGTTAAAGTATCCCCTTCGATAGAGGTGATCCTCATGGATGTAAAACTATGGAGCCCTCCGTTTGAGTCCCATCGCATTTATTTTCTCCAAAGGAAAAACTCCGTCTTTGATTAAGTCAATATAGGGTCATCCCCAGTCTATTTGGGTTTCAATGAAGTGGCATTCAGTTGCTTGAAAGAAAAGTTGGCATTTATCACACTTCCGTTGCAACTCAGTTTCATCTTGTTTCATCATTGGCCAAAATAATCCTTCCCTCTGAATTCTTCTATACAGAGGGATCTTTGTTGTTTCATAGTGGCCTTCATGTGTTTTCTTCAATCTTTGTTCTGCTTCTTTTGGGCCGACACATCTTGACAACCATCCTCCCACGTTCCTAAAATAGAGGTTACCATGATTGATAAGTTATTGCACTAGCTCTTTCTATTCCATCTTACCTTCCCCAGACTCCAACTACTTTCTAATTTTTCCCTTCCAATCTGAATCACCTTCCAAAGGTAGGATTTATTGCACAACTGATAGGGTTGTTCTTCGTTGGATCACCACAGTAGTTGTATCGGTCTTCATATCTAGCTTTTGAGCAATGATGGCATAAGCATCAGCATATCTATTCATCATCGGCCTTTAGCACGGTCAGGTTAGCCGACCATAAAGCATCTAGAGAAGAGGGGGAACTTATCCCTTCAGCGAGCGTATTGGCAACATCAGTCTTTACCCTCGTAGTGTCATCTCGACGACCCTCAGCAGGAGAGTCTCTCTCCTTACTTTTCTATGAATCCACCCGGGTCGGCCCCACAGTGGTGGGCCCCATTTCAACTGTTTTCTTCTGTTATTGCTGAGGTTGCTTGCCCTTCTTTTTAAGACCAGTTAGTTGACTTGGGGCTGACATTTCCCAAAGTGTGTCAGATATGCCTGGAGGACGACCTACAAAGATAAGACGGCATGTTAGATATAAGTAATAATAATAAGGGAACACTTACAAAAAATTGAAACAAAAAAAATTCACATAATTATGTCAAAGGGTCGACCCTCAGACCAGCTTCATTGAGGAGATGAGGGGTCATTAAATCTTCAAACTTAGGAATCGCACCCTCTTTCCCTTGCTCCCTCAGATAGTCGGCTACAACCCTTTCATTTAAGCTAAGTCTAGGGTATGACCTCGGCTTCATGGAAGGGTTAGACCATGCCCTTGGGATCCTCGGGTTGTCTTCAGGGGGATCAACCCCGACAGGGAATTCCCAATCCCCATAAATAAAGAAGAAATTCTTCTTCTAGTCATGGTTGAAAGTTGGAGCAACATGAAGAAGTTTCTTGTCTGATCTCCTAGCCCACAGATGGAAGTACCCTGGTTGCTTGGATGAGGAAGTTATGTTGTAACAAGCCAGGAACAGATCAGCCGATGGCTCGTCAATAAATGTGTTCTTTCAGAGGGAGATGTAGTCGAGGATGATCCTCCAGGAGTTAGGAGTAAGTTGGTAAGGAGGAACCCCAAGAGCTGAGAGTATGTCAACTATGGCAAGATGAAAAAGGAACCTGATGCCGACCCTAAGCATCTGCTCGTACACAGCGACTTCTCCCTCTCTCCCCTGGAAGACCTTCTCATCTTCATTTAGGATCCTCATAGTTACATTGGGCTTTACACCAAACAAATGTCTCCAAAATAAGAGATCACGATCCTTGACAGATGAGACATAGGCCGAGGCTGTTGAAGTGTCGACCTCTTCCTCAGGGTTCAAACTCTCATTTTCTCTCTCGTCCCCACTACCCTCATCCTCACTTACCTCGTCCCCAACTACGTCAGCTTCTTTATTATCGAAGTGTGGGGTCCACTTGGAAAAGTGGCTTGGAATTCAAGTGGGGACATAATAGTAACATGGATAGCCTCAGGGTTAACTGTTCCCTTGGCCTGTCCGTGGGGGTTTAGGCTTAAGGGGTCATCTCTTCCAGAGGTCCCGGCACCAAAATAAGACGACGCTCTGGCTTGTCTATTCATGACTTCTTCCTGACAGTGACTCTCAGACGGATAATAGGATGACCCAAAGGGATCAGAGGGTGATGGTAAAACTTTAGCTAATGGAATTGGGAAAATGGGTCGTACCCAGACAGTGTCAGACCTATGTCTAGACTCGCTCTCTTCCTCTATTCTCCTAATCTCTGCAAAGCACCTCTCTCTGAAAGATGGAAACTCCTCAGATAAATCATAAATCCTTTGAAGCATTAAAGGAGAGACCCTAAACTTAAGGAATTTTCTCAAACAACCTACAAACAAGTTAAATAGTTAACTTTTGGATTGAACCTAGAAAAATAAAGGTTCACCTGTTTTTGGATGAACGCCCAAGAACAGGAAGAATAAGGTTCACCGGAGAAGAAGACCGACAGTTCCCCGAAAAACCTCAAAATGCCAAATTTCAAGAGAGAACCACCGTTAAACGGTGGAGGAGGAACCAGAGAAAGTTTATTGCCCAATATCTAGACCTATAACCACCAGTGGAAGGTGGGTTCACACGCCAAAAAAATATAAAACAACCGAGAAAATGTGCAGAAGATATCCGAAGCAGAAACTAAAGAAAATGGAGGATAAAAGGGAAAGGATGGCAGAGAAGTTACTTGGGCTGAAGATCGAAGCTGAACAAAGCTTGGAACACTGGAGAAAAGGCAGAATTGGCGTTCAATCTGCTAAAACTAGAGAGATAATGTGCACATTTTGGCCTATTCAGAAAGGGGATTACGTGTTTCTTCGCATATCTCCATGGAAAGGAGTTATGAGATTTGGAAAGAAAGGAAAATTAAGTCCACGCTACATTGGACCTTATGAAATTCTTGAAAAAGTCGGGATGGTTGCCTACAAGTTAGCGTTACCACCAGAGTTAGCTCAGTTACATGATGTTTTTCATGTTTCTATGTTAAGAAAGTATGTAGCGGATCCTTCACATGTATTGGTGGAACAACCTATTACGTTGAAAGAAGATTTGAGGTATGTGGAAGAACCACTTGCAATCTTCGATAGGAAAAAAAAAATATTGAGATCAAAATTGATCCCACTTGTGAAGGTTATGTGGATAAGGCATTTGATTAGGCACATATTCTTCACATTTATCCCCTTAATTTCGGTATTTTTATGATCCCGTGCAGTGTATTTAGCTTGGATTTGTCTCTTATTTATTCTACTAACCTTTTTTGGCAAGTATTTCTTGTTTTGTGTATTTCTCATGTGTTTTACAGGTATTTCACGCAAGTTAGTGCGAAGGAGAAATCAAAACAGTGAAAGAAACCAAGAAATGGAGAGTTGAAGGGCATTTTCGTAATTTTTCAGCCTTATTCCGGAGGTGGGGCCAACTAAAAAGTTGAAGAGCTCTAAATTACAAGAATACTGGAAAAAACGGCACCTCAATCCGAGCTACGGTGAAGAAGTTACGATGTTTTGAAGTTGCGCGATAATGAAGAGTCTGGATGTGCGAATTTCTGTCATTAATTATGCATTTAATGCAGTGCAACTCTTGGAAAACTTGTGCCACAAGCGAAATTTAATGCAAAATTCGTGCAACTTGGTGCTATAAAAGACCAAGCCCTACCTCATTTTCAAAAGGGAGTTGAATTCTAGAGAGAGGGAGTCAAATTCTAGAGGGTAGGAGTAGGATTAGAGAGAGAAAGTTAGATTGTAGTTTTCTTTGGTAGAAGTTTTCATAAACCCTAGTCGTAAGTTTGAAGAAGAAGTTTTGCTGGATTCAAATTCATCTCTTTCTCCTCTTGCTAAATACAAGTATCAATTTATATTCTCCATTTTATTTTTCCATTCAATTCTAAATTGTTTTGCAAATTGTTAACAATGTTTGTTAGAGTTTTCTTTTGTTTTCATCATGTTTAGCTAATTTTTAAGGGTTGGGATGCATGAACCTATCCCGATGTAATTTATCTACGTAGGAAATAGAATTTAAATTTAAATTTGAAAGAATCGTGTAAGAGAAGTTCACAATCATCCTAGATCTTTTAATCTCTCTTGTCCTAGGTACTTGGGATATTTAAGAATATGATGTGCGTGTAATTATTTAGCACCGCTTTATATTTATCTTTGATTTCATATGATGCGGGCTTGAACCTCATATATGTAATGCTTAGGATCTATAAAGACTGAATTCATTCAAATTTATAATTTACAATTCTAGTATTCTAATGGGTAATTACTAGGGATTGGGGGATTGTATTCCAACCTATTTCCTCATTCATTTTAATTAGTTTTATAAATTTGTTCCAACTTATTTCCCCTTGTCAACCATCATCATCTTTTTCACTTTTATTTTAGAAGTAAAAATCAATTAAATTCTATAAAACATTCCCTGTGGATTCAATACCCAGACTTACTACTATACTCCTTAAGAGTGTAGTTACAAGTTTAGTTTTTTTTTGTATTGAGGTTGGAAGCCGATAGCAACGACTAGCGTATTACACGAACGCTTGGGTTTTCCACTCGATCACAAAATGGCGCCGTTGCCGGGGACTGTTTGTTATAGATTATAATTGACTTACTACTTCATAAAAAAATAAAAAATAAAAAAGTAAAAAAAAATAAAAGAAAATAAAGAAAAATGTGTGTCACGTTTTTGAATTGCCCACTTTGAAATGTCTTATTTTAACTCTTTGGGTGGCTTTAATTCTTATGCTAATAGTGAGGAGGAGGAGGCACTCAAGACTTATGATCATTGGATCAATATCACTAAAGATGATTATATTAAATACAAGCCTAGTGCTGAGAAAATCCAAATTTATCAAAATCAATTGCTCGAAGAAGAAAGACTTGAAAAAGAATATCGAGAAAAAAATCGTTATTGGGAGCAAGAGTTAGATGCATTATTTGAACCCAATGAGGATTTTTTTCCCGATAGTTTTGAAGATGAGGTAAGTTTTCAACCAAATGAGGAATTCGAGGTGCTAGAACCAAGGAAGCCTACTTTGGAAGAACTCTTGCTTGATATAAAAAAGCAATCTGATGACCGTGCTATTCTCGAGTCAAAAATTATAGCAACTTGCAAGGAGTTGAATGAGTATTTGGACAACTTAGAAAAGGTCGAGACTTGCGCTTCACCTAATACTTTTGAGAATGAAATCATTGAGAGTGATCCAAGTTCTTTTGAATCTCAACCTATTATAAATATTTCAAAATCTACTGAGGTTGAGGATCATTTGTCTCATTGTGTGCCCACTATTATCGAACCATTAAATCCATCACAAGAATTGGATGAATGTCTTAAGGATGTTGATCCGCTTCTTGTATGGGAATGTTATTTTGAGATGCTTCATCTTATGGGCCATACACTTAGACGTGTCACTCCACCAGATCCAATTGAAAATTTTGAGGGAGAAGATTTTGAGGACAAGGACTCTATGCTTGAATTATTTTCCAAGATGGACTCTTTTAGTTTGTGTTCTACGCTTCCCATACTACTTGAAAAATCTTTGGGAAGTGATTCTATTTTTCTTGGATCCCAATGGGACTTGTCCTCTTATGCATCCAAATCCTTCATTATCCCCCTAAATTTTTTAATTTGTGATGGTTCATTTTTTAACCTTTGCACATGCCTTCCATTTTTCAAACGGAATCCTTACTTTTTGGGAGGCATGCATTATAGTGAGGGTACACTATTAATCCCTCAAAGTCAAATTGTATTTTGGATGGACCCTCAAATTTTTTGACTTTTAGTGTATGATTTATTAGACGTTCAAGTTTTAGGTTGTAAATAGTTAGTTTTTTTTTTCTCTTTTATTATAGTCTAGTTTCGATAGTTAGAGTTTTTGTTATTATTTTTGTTATGCTTGGTTCTAACATGTTTTGTAGATTCAATGGACTCGCACTCATCGGGGATCACTTCATTTGGGTAATATCTTTCTTTTCCTCTCTTTATGTTGGGTTCTTGATTCGCATTGAGGACAATGCAACATTTAAGTTAGGGGGTGTGGGATATTCTTCCCGATTCATTGATTCGATCACATGTTCTTTCCAAGTGTGTTTTTTAGAAAATTGAAAAAAAAAAAATTGAAAAAAAAAGCCAAAAATATATTTCTTCAAAATAAATAAAAATTGGAATTTAAAATTTTCAAAAATATCACCTTTATTCTATTTAAAGTCTCAAATTATTAACAATCATAATGCACTAAGCCAAAATTGATCGAAGATGGAAATTGAAAGAAAATTGACGACTTTACGAATAAGTGTGGAGATTGATCAAACCCGGTGAGATTTCGAGCCTTTCAAATTTTTATGAGTTTTTAAATCAATCCGAGTTTATGATTAACTCAAAGTTCTTTTCAGCGTTTTAATAAGTCGTTGATGATCTCAATCATTTGTTTTTGATCGATTATGAGAAATGTGTGAAATGTTATCTCGAAATTCATGCTAAATATATCTCTAAACTTAATTAATCTCAAGATGCATATGGTAATGTGATTAGCAATTTGGACAATGAAGTAGGCCTTCGTTTGTTACCCAAAAATATTAGCCAAAATAAAGTTGTGAAAAACAATATTATCCCTTTGCAACCCAAGTTGAGCCTAATAAATATTTTTCCTTTCGTTTGATAACCCGAAAAACCCAAATAGCCCGAAATTGTGAAAATTGAGAAAATTCATCAAGTCCAAATTGTGCAATAAAAAGGGGCAAGAGAAAAACAGAACAAAAAAAAAAGAATGCTCAACAAAAATAGCAAGAAAAGAAAAAGAAAAGAAAAAAATGAAAAGAGAAAAAGAAAGAGAAAAATGAGAAAATGCCCTAAAAAGCACTAATGGACGTCATAAGGACATTTTCCAATTCCGAACATTCCATCCATTCCCAATTTTACCCTTTACACCTTAAACCCGAAAAGTCCTAACTGAGTCCGAATTGCGAAATTAATTACTGCATGGAGAGCTAAGACATGAAAAGATAAAATGAGAGATTAAATGGTGTGAAATAGAGATGATGTTTCCCATTTCCTAATAACCGTACTCCGATGATGAGATCTTTTCACCATAAATTTCCTTCTTTTCAATTTTGTATGCATGAATTTGTGTCCATTATATTTACTCTTTATATCATGCATACCGAGAGAAAATAGCCACAATCCGAGTGATTCGTTTGTGAGAGCATTCCGTAAGAATTTGAATCAAAACGAATTTTCGGAAAGTAACGTAATGATCAATCGGTGGAAATTTGAGGTTGAATTTTTGGCTTTGCACACACACACTATGGTTTGAGACATTTGAATATGAATTTATGCTGATTATTTTTCGAAAAGTTTAAATTGTACAATTTTTAAGTATTTTGATATTTATTTGAGTCAATAAAGAATTTTGTGGGTAAATTCACTGCAAACCCTCACGAGACAAAACTCGTCCTACTAGGGTAACCTAGGGGTTTAAAGGCTTGTTGCATACGCTAAATGCAATCGCTTGCCCGCGAAAAAGGTATTCTATCCCAATAAAAGAATTTTCAAGAGTGGATTTTTAGTTAGATTCATTTACATTGCTCGGGACGCGCAAAGTTCTAAGTTAGGGGGTGTGATTAGGCACATATTCTTCACATTTATCCCCTTAATTTCGGTATTTTTATGATCCCGTGCAGTGTATTTAGCTTGGATTTGTCTCTTATTTATGCTACTAACCTTTTTTGGCAAGTATTTCTTGTTTTGTGTATTTCTCATGTGTTTTACAGGTATTTCACGCAAGTTAGTGCGAAGGAGAAATCAAAACAGTGAAAGAAACCAAGAAATGGAGAGTTGAAGGGCATTTTCGTAATTTTTCAGCCTTATTCCGGAGGTGGGGCCAACTAGAAAGTTGAAGAGCTCTAAATTACAAGAATACTGGAAAAAACGGCACCTCAATCCGAGCTACGGTGAAGAAGTTACGATGTTTTGAAGTTACGCGATAATGAAGAGTCTGGATGTGCGAATTTCTGTCATTAATTATGCATTTAATGCAGTGCAACTCTTGGAAAACTTGTGCCACAAGCGAAATTTGATGCCAAATTCGTGCAACTTGGTGCTATAAAAGACCAAGCCCTACCTCATTTTCAAAAGGGAGTTGAATTCTAGAGAGAGGGAGTCAAATTCTAGAGGGTAGGAGTAGGATTAGAGAGAGAAAGTTAGATTGTAGTTTTCTTTGGTAGAAGTTTTCATAAACCCTAGTCGTAAGTTTGAAGAAGAAGTTTTGCTGTATTCAAATTCATCTCTTTCTCCTCTTTCTAAATACAAGTATCAATTTATATTCTCCATTTTATTTTTCCATTCAATTCTCAATTGTTTTGCAAATTGTTAACAATGTTTGTTAGAGTTTTCTTTTGTTTTCATCATGTTTAGCTAATTTTTAAGGGTTGGGATGCATGAACCTATCCCGATGTAATTTATCTACGTAGGAAATAGAATTTAAATTTAAATTTGAAAGAATCGTGTAAGAGAAGTTCACAATCATCCTAGATCTTTTAATCTCTCTTGCCCTAGGTACTTGGGATATTTAAGAATATGATGTGCGTGTAATTATTTAGCACCGCTTTATATTTATCTTTGATTTCATATGATGCGGGCTTGAACCTCATATATGTAATGCTTAGGATCTATAAAGACTGGATTCATTCAAATTTATAATTTACAATTCTAGTATTCTAATGGGTAATTACTAGGGATTGGGGGATTGTATTCCAACATATTTCCTCATTCATTTTAATTAGTTTTATAAATTTGTTCCAACTTATTGCCCCTTGTCAACCATCATCATATTTTTCACTTTTATTTTAGAAGTAATAAATCAATTAAATTCTATAAAACATTCCCTGTGGATTCGATACCCAGACTTACTACTATACTCCTTAAGAGTGTAGTTACAAGTTTAGGTTTTTTTTTGTATTGAGGTTGGAAGCTGATAACAACGACTAGCGTATTACACGAACGCTCGGGTTTTCCACTCGATCAGCATTCCATGGAATAATCTACATGGGAGAGTGAGGATAGCATGAAGATGCGTTATCCGTATTTGTTTGATTCAGATAACCAAGGTGTAAGGACACAAATTTCCAGTTGAGTCCATATATAGTTTTGGCTCAATTCCGGACAAAAATATTTATTCATAGGATAGTATTTAATTGTAATATTCTCAAGCCTATGAAGAGTTTGTTGAAGACGTAGCGGCAAGAATATAAAGCTTCATCAAATATGCCGGTTTGCGTGCCTCGTTTCTACGTTATCAACTATGGTTCCATGCTCCCAAGGTATGAATGCAATTATATATATATATATATATATATATATATATATATATATATATATATATATATATATATATATATATATATATATATATATATATATATATATATATATAGGAGCTTGGAACAAAGTTTATTGGGTGTTAGGTTTTGTAAAAAATGTGTTTTAATTTTCAGAAAGAATTAAATAAAACTTTAAACTAAGTTTATAATGTTTTCTGGGCTAAAATCGAATTTTCCAAACTTTCTAGTTTTTCGTTCGATAGAGTCGTTCGAACGAGATTGTCGTTCGAACGAAAATGTCGTTCAAACGAACCTGCCAACGAGTTCCCAGTATAGGCCTATGAAATGTCGTTCGATATGTCGTTCGAACGAACTTTATGTTCGAACGAGATATCTAACGAGATTTCTAACGAGTTCAATCTGGAACGTCGTTAGAATTCTCGTTAATGTCGTTCGAACGAGCTGTCAGGCGGGAGCAGTTTTTGGCAGTTTTGCACCCACTTCCCCACTTGGTTTTTAACCAACTTTTACAGACTTTAATATGTGCGGGAATGACATTTTCCAACTTAACATTTCCATAACTTTTCCAACCTAGTTTATCTCTTAGAGAAAGTTTGAGAGCAAAAATTATTTAGGAAAATGTTCATGTTTTGAGTGAGATTTTTAGAGAAAAATATTTTATCACTCTAGTGTTTTACACCCATATTGTTTATCCAAGTTCTTATATACATATCAAATTGCTTGGAGTTTGGCACCTGTTTTTCTCTACCGAATTCAAGAAGAGAAGTTTCGGGTTTTTGCTTTTACCTCCCACGAAGAAAGAAGAAGTGTTTCTATGTTAATTTACCCACACGGAGAAAGGCTCTATGTACGGGTGACGGTGACCGTATAAAGTCCCATCGGTGGATTTCGAGACCGCGGTGGTATTCCAAGGTTATCCGCTAGGAAGAGGTGTCTACAAGAAGAAGCGTCGAGGCTTGAGAGGGATCGAGTCGTGCGTTGTAAGTCTATCTGTCTTGTAATTGTAATTCCGTATCTAGTGGATTTGTGGCTAGGTCCGTCCGAGGTTGTTTCCCGTCTTGGGTTTTTCCTCGTACATCGCGGCGTAGTGTGATTGGTTTATTTTATCTTGGATAAATAACGTAGAACGCATGCTTAGAATAATTCAAGATAAAATTCAGTTTAAATTATCACACTCCATTTAATTTGGACTATTAAATATTGGGTAAAGTTTATTTAATTCAAGTCATTTGCTAAAACTTGGTTTCGCCTATCTTGCTAATATTGATAAATATGACTTAGGCAAATTCTAGGACTTGGATTAATTAATTGGTTTAAGTGAATATATTAATTATTTAATTTTACTTCACTTGGTTTAATTTTAATTTGGTTTTAATGAATTAAAATTCATTGTTTAAAAGTTGAACCATCATCCTTACGCTTCCGCATCATCTTCAGTTTTACATATAAAGGAAATTACAAGCTTTTTCAAATTGGTTTCAGAGCCAAAAATGATAAATTATTTCGTTAAACGATTTTTTAAATAATTTTTGGCTAAAATGGATTTTTCCCCATTTTCAAAATTTCCTATTTTCGATGGTTCAAACTACGCGTATTGGAAAGCGCGTATGAGATCGGCACTAAAATCTATCGACGAGAGAGTTTGGATGTCTGTTGTTAACAGGTGGTCCCCACCAACTTATTTAGTTGAAAATGAACGTGTTATCAAACCCGCCGTTAGATGGACTGAAAATGAGTTTAAACTTGCTAATTTCAATTCCCGTGGTTTAAATGCCTTGTTTAGCGCTGTCACACCGGATGAATTCCGACGTATTATGACGTGTGAGACCGCTAAAGAAGCTTGGGATATTTTACAATTAACTCATGAAGGAACTAGTGTCATTAAAGCTTCAGAACTCCAAAACCTCACCACTCAATTTGAAACTATCAAAATGAATGAAAAAGAAACTTTTGATGAATTCTATGCTAGACTTTCTGATATTGTTAATTCATCTTTTAACTTGGGAGAGAAAATACCTGGCGATCGTGTTGTAAAGAAAATTTTAAGGTCCCTACCCGATAGATTTATTCCAAAAGTGATCGTTTTAAATTCTTTACCCACTTTAGCCTCTACGAAATTAGAAGAGCTTGTAGGTGATTTACAAACCTATGAACTAGATATGTTTCCCTCTAAAACTGAAAAGAAAATTGAAAAGGGCGTTGCTTTAAAAGCCCGAAAAGAGGTCAAACAAGTAGTAGAGAGCGATAGTGATAGTGACTCGGAAGACATGGCTTTATTTGCTCGCAAATTTAGGAAATTTCTTAAAATTAACAAAGATAAATTTAAAAATGATTTTTAGAAATTTAAATCTTCTAAGCATGACAAGAACGAGAAGATTTCTAAAGCGGAGAAGATTCCTAAATCCGAAAAGATCCCAAAACCTAGTAATGAAAATGTAGATAGGGACGAGTCTAATAAATGTTTCGGTTGTGAAGGTTATGGCCATAGGGCTTATGAGTGCCCCACTAAACTAAGGAAAGAGGGTAAGCGACCCATTTCATATAATGCGACCCTTAGTGATAGTGATAAGGAAGAGAAGCCCGATTCCCCCACTAAGAAAAATTTTGTGGCTTTTATGGCTAGTCATGTGAGTGATAGTGAGAACTCATCGATTGATGAAACCTTAACTCATGACACTTCCAAGGTAATAGTTTATGATTCTCTTGTTTTTTATGATAGTGAGAGTGGAGAAGAAAGAGAGAGTGAAAATGAAGAAGAGGTTAATGTGAGTGAACTTCAAAATGCTTTTCAAGAACTTTATAAAGAATCTATTAAATTGAAAAGAGCTAATTTGAAGTTAGAAGCTAGTTTATGAAAGAGTGTCAAGGTCATTGATGAAAATGATTTAATAGAAGACCTTAGGACACGTGAGAGTACTCTTCGAGAGAAGCTAGAATATATAGAAGGCGAGAGAGATAGCCTTAGAGGTTTAATGGAATCCTTGAAAAAGGAGCTTCTTGCTTTTGAAGAGCGAAATGTTTTATTAGAGTCTAACATTTTAGAATTACAAAATAAATTAAAAGACTCTAGTAATGTCAAATTTGATTTGGCGTGTCGTTCGGAAAAATTAGATAAAATCTTAGGAACGGTCCAAATTAAAAATGACACTTGTGGTATAGGCTTCAATACTTGTAATGAATTTACTCATAATGCCCAAACCAATGTTTTAGGAGAATCTACTAGGAATACATTTAATGATCACTCCTTAAGTAAATCTTTTCGACATGCTTTCACTTGTACACATTGTGGTCGAAAAGGTCATCTTAGGAAATTTTGTTTTGATCTTATACGAATTCCTAGAAAACCCCATAGTAAAGTAACCACGGTATTTAAAGTTCCAACACCCCAAGATAGTCATTCTTCATTATTATGGGTTAGGAAATCCGACGTGGTTGCCTTGTAAAATAGGGTTTTTGATTCTCATTTACTTTCACATGCTTCCTCCCTTGCTAAATGATAAGTTTGACATCACTTTCGAGTTGTAAGAAACGCGTGTCTTAAAATTTGCCCCTATCACTAGATTTTCACCACACCTTCACTCATACACCAACCAAATTTCATTTATCATACATTCATACACTTTCCATTTTCCATATCATCACCATATACCATACCGCCCATTTCCATATCCACAGAGAATAGTGTTGAAAGTAAAAGGAGAAGATCCGTCATAGAGAGTGTTTGCATTTTTAGCGAATATCTCTCCCAAAGCCGATTCAGATGGAGAAAAATTTGATACAAATCTATGTTGGGGTTATTTGTATTTTTAGCAGATTTATCTCATACATTGATGCGTATTTGGAAAAGAAAAAAAAATATATAAGGAAAAAAAAAAGTAAGTAAGTAAAAAAAAAGGAGATGATCTATCATAGAGAGTGTTTGCATTTTTAGCGGATATCTCTCCCAAAGACGATTCAGATAGAGAAAAATTAAATACAAATCTATGTTGGGGTTATTTGTATTTTTAGCAGATTTATCTCATACATTGATGTGTATTTGAAAAAGAAGAAGAGAAAATAGAAAATATAGAAAAAAAAAAAAGAGAAAAGAAAAAATAGAAAAATGAAGAGAGAAAAGAAAAGAAAAAGAGAGTTGTTGTTAGTTTTGAAATAAAAACATTTGTACCTAAAGTGTATACACTCTTCTCGCTCATACATCACATATCCACCATCCATCATATCATCATCTCATCCTTCATATCACTATCACCATCCATTTTATCCTTCATATCATATCCTTCTCATCCCATTTCATTTTCCCTCACCCATTATCTTCCATGTTCCCCTAAGTGTTCGGGCAAATGAAAGTCAACGTGGTGAATAACTCGACGTTCTCACTATAGTGATTAGCATTCTTTCATGAGATCATTTTTCTTTCTTATTGTTCGTTCTTTCTTATGCGTGTGTGAGACGTTTGAACTTGCTTACATTTACTCACCTCCTCACACACAAGAGCGATACACTGACCCTAATCTCGAGAGTTCGTTTGAGAGGGATATATCCGTGAGATTTTGAAGTTGAAGCGTTGATTCCGACAAGGCAATCTAGGAATTACTCTTATGATTCTCGACCCGTTTTGACTGATTCACACTACACACGTTGAGTTCTAGGAAGGATGTGCCTTGAGTATTTACTTAGCTTAAACTTTTTACACATTCTAGCTTGTATTTCTGAAAATATTTCTCATGATGGATTGTGCGATTATTCTATGTCTAATAAGAGATTGACTGCCTTCCAATAAATTTTTGCAAATAAGAATTTTGTGGGTATATTCCCTGCAAACCCTCACGAGACACAACTCGTCCTGTAGGGCAACCTATAGGTTTAAAGGCTTGTTGCACATGCTAAGTGCAATCGCAAGTGCCCGCGAAAGTGGTACACTTTTGGTTACTTATCATTCTCTTTCTCTCTATCTTATTGCTCGAGGACTAGCAACGCTCTGTTTGGGGGTGGTGTGATAAGCACCCAAAACTGTACAATTTATACCCCAAATAGACGTACTTTAGTTGCTAATTATCGACAATATGGGTCTTATGCGCTTAATTGTTTAATATGCAGGCTTAATGTACGTTGCGGTGTTCAAATGCGTATTTCAAGGCAATTGTACATTTTATGGAGCTAAATACCCTTATCCTGTACCCCAAGAACCTCACCGAGCCCTAATCCTAGCCTTAGCTTTCCCCGAACCCCATGTGTGTCTAATTTGTCCATTTTTATTATTTTTTAGATTTTTAGTTTGAGTCATTTTTTATTTTTAGGATTTATTTTAGATTTATTTAGTATTTTCTAAGTATTATTTTCTATTTTTTATTTTATTGTTATAATTTTATTTTATTTTGATTTTTATTAGTTTTTAGTTTTAGTTTTATTTTATTTTATTAGGATTAGTTTTAGGAGTTTATTTTTAGTTTATTAAATTTTATATGTTTTAGGACTTTAGTTTTCATTTAGAATTTTATGTTTTTATTTCTTTTATTTTATTTTAGTTTTTAATAGCTTAGGATTTTATTTTTAGTTTTAATATTTTTATTTTATTTTATTTTATTTTTTTAGTTTTAAATTTTATTAATTTTAATTGAGTCTTATTATATTTTTAGGGGTCCAAATTAAACACACACACCCCACTTATCCTCACTTACACCCAAACACTAACCAAACCCTCACCCCCACCTAACATCCTACACCCTCAAACACCCAATTACCCCTACTTCTTCTTCAACCTCCTAACACCCAATTTCTCTCTCCTTTCACCAAAACACCAAAACCCAATCCTCCAACCACCCAACACCTCTCACTCTCGTCCCAGTTGCCACAGACCCACCTCCTGCCGGCGCGCACCTGACTCAATCACCCGCGCCCAGCCGGCGATCCCAGCCCCTTCCGGCAGTCCCATTCCGGCGCACTCCCTATCACCGCCGGCAGCCCCTCTCTCTCTCTCCCTGCGTCAACCCCAACCGACCTCCGGCCTAAACCCAGCGCCGTCGACCATAGCCCCGATCACGCCTAGCCGCTGCCGCTGGCGTCAAACCGGGCAGCTCGCAACCATTGCCGGCGGCACTCAAACCTCCGACCACCATCAAGCCTTTCCAAACCTCAACCCATTTTCTTCACCTGTGCATCCAAAAACAAACACAAGACCAAATCCAAACCCAAAGCCACAACCCAAATTTCATTTCCATTTCATACCTCCAAACCATCTCACCCTATACCCATTTCTCTAAATGCCAAAAACGTGACCTGCTTAAAGCCAAATTTCAAGACCAAGTTAAACCAAAGTCAAAATGCCACATGTGCCTAATAACCACCTTATAACCCCTTTTCCTATTATACCCCCCAACTAACCTTCTTTACATATTACCCAAAATTACCCCTCAAATCAAATCTGAATTTAGCCTCACCTCACACCCCCATGCACATGTGCTCTCACCATTCCCACATGCACACCCTTGCCAATTTCCACTTTTACCCCTCATGCTCTATGCCTCCTATATATTGAGGATGAAGACCCATTTGAAAGAGGATCTCAAATTAGTTTTAAGCTTGGTGTGATAAAATTCTCCCCACCCCTCTATGTTGAGTATTTGCATTTTTAGCAAAAAAACTCAATATAGAGGTGTGTGTTGAAAATTATCTCTTGGATGAATTTCACCCCACCCATCTATTATGAATTTTTGCATTTTTAGCAATTATTTCATAATAGATTGATGTAGTGAAATTTATCTCTTATGGGAGATAAATTCTAACCCATTCATTTATGTTGAGATTTTGCATTTTTAGCAATTATCTCAATATAAATTAATGATCTAGAATTTATTTCTTTGGGTGAATTCTAATGTACAATTTTATAATTTTAGGATTTGCATTTTTAGCAAATCTCTTTTATTATTTAATTGTCCATTATGAATTCATCCACTATCCTTTTAATTTTTAGTTTGTAATTTTTAGTTTAGCTTCAATAAATACATGAGTGAAGAATTGTAATTGAGAGATTGATGATGTAATTGAAGATTTCATGTCAATTCAAGGCTTAAATGGGTTTGATCTATTCCTCTCTTTTACTTTTAGTTTAATCATCTCATGCTTTCAATTGTTTATCTTATATTTTTGGATGATGATTATTGAGGGCTAATCTCCCATTTATGGGATGAAATTTTGAACCCCTCATGAGTCCAATTTTGTTAGTTTACTTATTAGGACAATTTTGTTTATCTCTCCTTTCTTAAATTAGATTTTACTTCTTAATTAGTAGTTATAAAAATTAGTATAGTTAGTTAGCTAAAAAATCCCTTAAAAAATCCATAAAAAAATATAAAAAGCAAAAATAAATAAATAATAATAAAATTCAAATGAATCTATTTATGTCCTCTCCAATTTTGTATTTCACCCTTAGATATGGATTGACTCCCTTACTTACCTCTACACTAGTTTTGTTATAATTTTGTAGGTTCAAGGGAAATTTTGATGGATAAAGAAGTTGCAACAATGACAAAATCTATACATTAGAGAAGCAATTTTTCTTTTTATCACTAAATCTAAAGGATGAATGTGTTAGTGTTTGCATACTTTAGCATTTGTACTTCATGCTATATTCACATGCTAAATGTATGCTTGTTTAGTCATTTTCTAGTCATTGCCTCATTTCATATCATATGCTAGAAATTATGACTTGTTTATCTTTTTGTATTATATTTTGTGTTTGAATTAATTGAAAAATATAAAAAGATTTTTGTTTATCATTTGTGTTTTATTTATTTCATTTAAGCTTAATGAAAAATACAAATGATTTTTGTTTATCCTTTTGAGCATATATATTTATTTTTGGTTAAAAATGTCAAAAACTCAAAAAGATTTTATTTTGTGTGTATTTTAGTTTGGCACACTTTATGTGGCATATATTTGTGTTTGAATCCCATCTTTTACGCTCCCACGTGGCTAGAACTTTTGGTTTAGATTTTCAATCCTTAAAATGTTCTTTACCATGTTTTATATGGAGTAGTTGGATTTTGTATTGTTTAAATGGATTCTATTTCTATATGCCTCTATTCACACTTGCACGAGCTCTTTTGAAATCTTAATGTCACTTGTTATATTTGAGCTTTTTGAGGTGTTCTCCTACCAATCTAGTCATCTACATATCTATGACCTAGGAGGACTAGTGCATGTCAAAATCCGTTGCATGTGAGATTTGTGTGAAACTGAAAACATGATAAATAAAATGTGCATGGGGAAGGGCTCCGAAAGGATGAATTAAATCCTTTGCGATAGTAAGCCACCGTTTATTGGATCTAAAAGAAATACGTGATCCAAAGGCCTAAAAAAAGAATATATGGCATTAAAAAGAAAAACAATTGCCAAGGCCTATGTTTGTTTGATATATTCATTCAAAAGCAAAAGAATATATATATGCTTATTGAGGGAGAATTGGATGGTATATCAACGGTTTGCACAATGTCCGTTTCTCCTAGTTGTCTTTAATGTCATGACTCTATTTGGTTTGTAGAATCATCATCATGCTAGGCTTGTATGCATTGTGTATGTTTGTTCATTGAGTTCAATCTTCATATTGTCACATGAGGTTATATTTAAATGTGATAAAGTTTGCAATCAAATGATAACTCCGTGAATGTTTATTAAGTGTTTGGGTCTAAATTTAATTGTTGCTAGTTCACACTACAACACTTCCATTTCCATATGACACATTTTTGCCATACGAGTGTGCAAACTTATTGTATTTTGTGTCATGTGTGTGTTTATATCTATATATATATATGCAAGTACTTATTGGTATATTTATAGTATATATATATATGATATTTGTTTTGTCTTTGCCTTGCTTTTATTGCCCATATGCTTTAATGTCTCATCACTTTAAGCTTCAACATGCTGTTTATTAGTTCTTTATCCTTTGCCTATTCCTGAACAAAAAGGGGGAGAATGATGATAGGGGGAGAAATGGTATCTAATCCTATTATTATCGTATCTTAGTTTGGGGGAGATTTATCTTAGGGGGAGACGTCTTTCTAAGTAGGTCATGTGTTTGACAAAGGGGAGAATTAATTTAGGGGGAGTAATTAATTAATTTCATCTAATACTTTGATATTCCCTATGCATTTGACGAGTTTGATTAAGTGTGCAGGAATTCTTCTAAAGTGACATCTTTCAACGGCAAAGCGTTTGATCCTTGGGTTGAGTCAAGTTTGGGTGGGTTATGATTTGAGTCTAGTGAGCTTGACGGCCCTTTAGGATTTTTGTTTGGTTTTTGTCCCGGAATAGCCAAAGGGGGAGATTTGTAAGGACACAAATTTCCAGTTGAGTCCATATATAGTTTTGGCTCAATTCCGGACAAAAACATTTATTCATAGGATAGTATTTAATTGTAATATTCTCAAGCCTATGAAGTGTTTGTTGAAGACGTAGCGGCAAGAATATAAAGCTTCATCAAATATGCCGGTTTGCGTGCCTCGTTTCTACGTTATCAACTATGGTTCCATGCTCCCAAGGTATGAATGCAATTATATATATATATAGGAGCTTGGAACAAAGTTTATTGGGTGTTAGGTTTTGTAAAAAATGTGTTTTAATTTTTAGAAATAATTAAATAAAACTTTAAACTAAGTTTATAAAGTTTTCTGGGCTAAAATCGAATTTTCCAAACTTTCTGGTTTTTCGTTCGATAGAGTCGTTCGAACGAGATTGTCGTTCGAACGAAAATGTCGTTCGAACGAACCTGCCAACGAGTTCCCAGTATAGGCCTATAAAATGTCATTCAATATGTCGTTCGAACGAACTTTATGTTCGAACAAGATATCTAACGAGATTTCTAACGAGTTCAATCTGGAACTTCGTTAGAAGTCTCGTTCGAACGAGATTTCGTTCGAACGAAATGTCATTCGAACGAGCTGTCAGGCGGGAATAGTTTTTGGCAGTTTTTTGGTAGTTTTGCACCCACTTCCCCACTTGGTTTTTAACCAACGTTTACAGACTTTAATATGTGCGGGAATGACATTTTCCAACTTAACATTTCCATAACTTTTCCAACCTAGTTTATCTCTTAGAGAGAGTTTGAGTGCAAAAATTGTTTAGGAAAATGTTCATGTTTTGAGTGAGATTTTTAGAGAAAAATATTTTATCACTCTAGTGTTTTACACCCATATTGTTTATCCAAGTTCTTATATACATATCAAATTGCTTGGAGTTTGGCACCTGTTTTTCTCTACCGAATTCAAGAAGAGAAGTTTCGGGTTTTGCATCTACCTCCCACGAAGAAAGAAGAAGTGTTTCTATGTTAATTTACCCACACGGAGAAAGGCTCCTGTAATACCCCGTATTTTTATGCTATATTAATTTGGGGATTTATTAAATTTAATGTGAATGATTTATTTAATAAAAATCCAGAAATTAATTATGTTATAATTATTAACGTGACGAGAGTTAGTAATTATGGGAAATTGGTTGAATATTACTAATGATCAAAGTAATATATTATATTGATTATATTGAATGTCATGAGTGAATTAAATGACGATTTCGAAAATTTAAGTCAGAACGTGCTCGTGTCACGTCTGGACTAATTTTGTTAAATAAAAAGTGAATATTTTATAAGTTGCCCGTATGGTCATTTTGAGTGCACCAACACGTTCGGTAGGGTCGAGATAGTCAGAAAAGTGTACTCGGGGGTGTAGTTTGGGTCTCGGGAAATTTTTAGACCTAATTAGTACCCCGGGAGGGCATTTTAGTCATTTTACATAATTGGGTAATTAAACCCACGAATTTCAGCAACCTATATCAGCCAACTAGGTTAGTCTTTTAGGGTTAGAATATCCAGAAATCAAGTGACGGCCATTGGAGAAGAGAGGAGAGATCTCCAAGGCAATTCAAGGCTAAAAAGTCACCGGTTTGCACCGCCGCCACCACCACCGCATAGATCGCGAGACGAGGAACGCAGCCATACCAAAATCAGCCGTGAATAAGAATACCAAAAATCCCAGGCAAGTGTTTAACTTGCGTATTTTCGTTAATGCAATCTTCATATTGGTTTAGGATTGATTAGAGATGATAAATATGGAAGAACACCAAATTTGTGTTAGAAAAATGCATGTAGAAATGATTTATATGAAATTCTGGAATCCTTGCCATGTAGAGGAATATAACCCACGAAATTTTGATGATATATTAGAAGGAAATTTTGGTAAAAACAGATTAGAACCTTGATTAAGAAAAACTCTAGGGTTCTTGATGATTAGATGGAATTTTGGGTTAATTATCCATGTTTAATGTTAGATATACACATGATTTACGTTGAAAACATCTGGTATAATGTTATAATGACAGTAGTAAGATTTTTGGGATGATTGGAATGGAAAACATGGTTTTGGATGAAGAAATTTGATAGAACCTGTAACTGCATTTCTGCAGAATTTTCGCAGACCTGCTTGATCGATCGATCGAGCCTAGAGCTTCGATCGATCGAAGGTTCGATCGATCGAGCCCCAGAGCTCGATCAATCGACCCCTCCTGGCAGACTCTTATTTCCCTTGTTTACTTAGTTAAATTGAATTTATCGCGAAATAATTCTTGGGTATCCTTAATGAAATGTTTTGGGAGATAAGAAAGACCAGTAGGACATATGAATAAATGTTGAGAACGTTATTATAAGACGAGAATCTTGTTTTTGGGATAATTATATATTGAACAATGAAACTACGTATTTCAAGTGAGAAAATGCGGCGAATAGCTATGATAGTAAATAGAGGTATACCTACTGAATTTTCCTACTTGGAAGGATAGAGTCAACGAATGTCACGTATTAAGTGAGAAAACCCTTTGAGTTAAGGCTAGAGATGAAACCTTATACGTAATTCTATAAATGTGAAATTAAGGATAAATGGTATAATTATGGGTGATGAGAAGAACCCATATTAATATGATAAAGTGGTATAATTATATGATTGTGTGTACATATATTATATGCATGTGAAAAACATACCGCGCTACTTGCTATCCTTGAGGTTACCGCCCTGGGACAGTCTTATCTCGATGGGACCTTTATGGAGGATATTGACTTGTACCCTAGAAGATAGATATCCTTGGTACAGGCTATCGAATCGATAGTTCAGACGGTCCTAAGAGACGCGAGTATGTGCCATCCTCTTAGAGACTTGGAATCTATGCTTCGCCTCGATATTGTTTGTGTATGTGTTAATACAGTTCGAGAGTGATTTCGAACTTGTATTCCCCTTGATATGAGTGGTATGGGGTTTGGATAGTAGAAGTATGCACGCACCATAGTTTTATTCGGGGTGCTGTTATTTATATATATTATACTAGTAGTATATATATATATGAGATTTGGAAATTTGAAACTGCCTACTGTGATTTGGTAAGTAGGACATGGTTGATGACACATATAGTAAGTACTTGTTTTGTGAGAGTATAATATGACGTTGGGAAACTTTATAAATGAATAAAAGTTAAAACAAGAGTTGTGCTACTAATTGGAAGTATTCTTTTTAAACAAAAATATTGTTCGGTTTGAAATCTTATGAGTAAGTTTAAGATACGATAAATTATTGGGAAGGTTAGTATGGTAAAATGATGAGATAATTTGTTGGGAAGGTTAGTGCGATAGGTGTGCACATTAGAAGAGAGGTGAGTATTTCTCAAGAGAGGGACGTACTAATATGTTGTTGCATTGGCCTGTATCAATTTAAATACTTGCTAAACGTATTTTAAATCAAACACACTTTCGGGCTCTGACCCGTTTCTTTTTCTCTCTCTCTTGTATATATATGTATATATTTCAGGTGCCCAGCCACAGGGGCGTCTTGCTTAGGATCCCTTGAGAGGAACGTGCTGCAGCTTAGGTGGGAGTTGCAGGTCACTTGCGTAGACGGCTTCCTTTATTGACTCCACTTCTAGCATTCTCATTTATTGGGCATGTGTCGTCCTTTCCATTACTTCATTGTTGTTGGGACATTTATATTTCAGTTATTTCCAGTATTGTTCCATGGGATTTATTCAGTTTGGATTTGTGACTTTAATTTTCATATGTTGACATTCGATTGACGAATGTATTATATTATCTGGTTTATTGTGGTGTGATTCTTAATTGTAGAAATGTTGTTTTTAAATAAATAAATCTTTTTCTTTAATTAAAATTTGGAAAGTATGTATGAAAATGGTTTTCACACTTAGCTTAATTATTTAGGGTGTTAAATTGGAAAATTTATTTTTAGCGACAGTGATGCTGAGAATGAACCAACTGTTTACCTTGATTTAATTTAATAAAGGAGTGATCGCCCGGTATTTAATTAGGCGGGGTGTCACAGGTGGTATCAGAGCATCAGGTTCTAGTGTCCATAGGATCTGTACGGCTTATTTCGCTTTCAGCTTAACGTTATTGCTATAGAGCCCTATTTTTTAGGATTGTTGTATTCTTGCTTTTACCTTTACGTCTTCAGCTATTTGAGATTTGATGATGACTGTAGACTAATAAACTTGTTCACATTTCAGATGCCTCTGAGACGTGCTCCGAAAGATAGGCGTGCCCAAGCCGAACAGCCAGCAGCTCCGGCACCAGGCACAATGAATGCAAACGAAGTAGCCGCCATTGTTGCTCAGGCGGTGAATGCCGCGATAACGGTGATTCAGCAGGCTCCACCCTAGGTTCAGGCAGTGGCGCCAGTACCAGCACAACTTCCATCTGCATGGGAGAGGGTTCGGGATGCTTTTCAGAAAGCGCATCCCCCTGAGTTTTCTGGTAGCTCCGATATTATTACAGTTATCCAATGTAAGAAGGACATCCAGCAGCATCTCCGTATGTACGAGTGCACTGACGTGAAAAAGCAGTTATTGGCTTCCTTTAAGCTGGTGGGAGCCTCCTTGCAGTGGTGGGAGTCCACTACTACTTTGGAGGAGAGGGACACGATCCCTATTCAGTCGTTCTGGGAGCGGTTTGACCGCAAGTATTTTCCACCCGCAGTGCAGACTGAGATGAGGCGGAAATTACTAAATCTAAAGCATGAGAACCTTACTGTAGCTGAGTATGAGGAGAAGTTCACGGGATTTCTCACCATTGTGCCAGATGAGGCACCTACTGAGAGCAAGAAGATTTTGTTGTTTGTTGATGGGTTAGCTTGGAGGATCCGTCAGCACCTTATTGGGAATTTATCCCTGAGTACTTTTACTGGTGTAATCAATGCCGCATTGCTACATTGCCAGGATCACCGCTTCTATCTGCAGGGAAGTAAGAGAGCAGGAGAGTCCAGCCAGCAGGGCAGGACCGGGGGTAATAGTGCCAGTGGGGCACCATCTCATGGACAGACTCGTCAGCACGAGTAGAGTTCCCATCAGGGGGACCCTGCTAAGCGATTCCATTCAGGTGATTCTAGGCAGGGATTCGGGGGTTTCAGGCAGGGCCATCAGGGCCAGCCTAATCAGCAGGGCCAGCAGGGCCAACACCGACCACAGGGACAGCAGCAGGGCCAGCAAGGCCAACAGCGTGCACATCAGGGCCAACAGGGCCAGTGGCGTGGAGGTAACGGCCAACAGGGCCGTGGAAAGCAAGGTCAGAGGGGAGGTAACTTCAAAGGCCGATGCTTTGGGTGCGGTAAACATGGCCATAGGCGACAGGATTGCCTAGAGGGCGATAGGGCCCCACAGCAGCAGGGAGCCCGTAATGAGCCGCAGAGACCACTTTTTCCACCTGCCCTCCCAGCTCTAGCCCAGGTGCCAGCCTTACCAGCCATTCCAGCAGCTCCAGTGTAGCAGGGGCAATTACAGTATGGACGTGTCTATAACGTCCACCAGGCAGCAGCTCCACAGACACCACCCGCGATTGAGGGTATGTTTCCTATCCATGGTACTATGGGTCGGTTTTTGTTTGATACGGGGGAAACGCATTGTTTTATAGCTACACATTTTGCGAAGTCCTTAGGGTTGTTAGCCACAGCAGAGAGCACCGTGACGTGTGTCGACTCACCACTGGGAAGTGGGTCACTTATTTTCTTTATATGCCGGGGAGTGGGGGTAGAGATTGGTAGCTTGGTATTACCTGCAGACATGTTAGTCTTAGACATGCACGAGCATGATGTGATTATTGGTATGGATTGGCTCGCAGATTATAGAGCCATGATTGATTGCTTCGGTGGGAGCATTATTTTTGCCATTCCGGGGCAAGAGATGTTTATAGTGGCGATGCCTCGCCCAGAGGGAGGTTCGACCGCTCATTTGTATTACATAGAGGAGGATACCTCTAAGGAGGTTGTGATTCCCTTAGATTCGATCCCTGTTGTCAGGGAGTATTCTGATGTGTTTCAGGAGATACCAGGCCTATTGCCCAGTCGTGAGATAGACTTTTTTATAGATTTATTGCCAGATATGAGACCTATAGCACGCGCACCGTACCATATGGCTCAGGCAGAGATGCGAGAGCTACAAGATCAGATAAAGCAGCTGTTAGGTCAGGGCTTCATTCGTAGGAGTACCTCACCCTGGGGAGCTCCAGTCTTGTTTGTGAAAAAGAGAGATGGTTCACTGAGATTGTGTGTGGACTACCGGGAGCTGAACAAGGTAACGATACGGAATAAGTATCCGTTGCCTCGAATCGATGATCTGTTCGACCAGTTGAGGGGAGCAACTTTCTTTTCGAAGATAGATCTGAGGTCGGGGTACCATCAATTATGTATTAGAGAGCAGGATGTTTCAAAGACTGCCTTCTTGTCGAGATATGGGTCCTACGAGTTCTGGGTGATGCCGTTCGGACTCACAAATGCTCCAGCCGTTTTCATGGACTTGATGAACCGAGTATTCAGAGAGTTCTTGGATCAGTTTGTTATCGTCTTCATAGATGACATCTTGATATATTCACACTCCGAGGAGGAACATGCCGAACACTTGAGACAGGTTCTTCAGACTCTACGAGAGCATCAGTTGTATGCTAAGTACGAGAAGTGTGGATTCTGGTTGCGAGAAGTAAAGTTCTTGCGCCATGTTGTTTCTGAGCAAGGGATTGCAGTTGACCCGAGCAAAGTGTCAGCGGTGAGGGAGTGGGGACAGCCCACGACACCGACGGAAGTGCGTAGTTTCTTGGGGTTAGCTGGTTACTACAGGAAATTCATTCGGGGATTCTCCAAAATAGCGGGTCCATTGACGAATCTGACTCGCAAGGGAATACCATATGTTTGGGATGACGCTTGTCAATTGGCTTTCGATGAGCTTAAAGACAAGCTTACTTCAGCGCCAGTCCTTGCATTACCGAAGTCGGGTGTAGAGTACCTGGTTTACACCGATGCGTCCTTACGGGGACTTGGGGGAGTACTTCAGCAGGAGGGGAAGGCTATAGCTTTTGCTTCCCGCAAGCTTAAGCCGCATGAGAAGAATTACCCCACCCACGACCTAGAGTTAGCAGCAGTCGTCTTTGCATTGAGGATATGGAGGCACTATTTATTGGGGGAGAAATTCCGTTTGTTCACAAACCATAAGTCACTGCAGTACCTGTTCACTCAGCGAGAGCTGAATATGCGTCAGCGCAGATGGCTAGAGTTTGTGAAGGACTACCAGTTCGATATACAGTATCATCCGGGGAAGGCCAACGTAGTTGCTGATGCGTTGAGCCGTAGACCGGTAGACGATGTAGCGGACGTCTAGAAAGCAAAGTGGAAGGAGTTGGGTCACCAGGACGCAGTGGCACGTTCTTTCATATCTGTAATGTCAGTCACACCCGAGATTGTTACGAGGGTGATACAGGCACAGACCACAGACCCGTTTTACCAGGAGCAGATTGTGCGACTTCTAGCTGAGGGCGCTGAGTCCTATTCTGTTAGTTCTGATGGAGGTTTGCGGTTTAATGGGAGATTGGTGGTTCCAGAAGGAGAAATTATGTCATGCAGTGATGACTCACTCTCATGGGTCCCGATTTGCAGTACATCCTGGAGGAGATAAGATGTACCAGGATATGAGGAGGCAATACTGGTGGAGTGGGATGAAGAAGGACATTGCTAAATTCGTGTCCAAGTGTTCTACCTGCCAGCTGGTGAAGGTAGACCATCAGAAACCGTCAGGATTGCTTCAGCCATTGGAAGTACTCGCGTGGAAGTGGGAGAGTATTTCCATGGATTTTATTACAGGGTTGCCTACATCACACCGGGGCCACGATTCTATCTCGGTGATTGTAGACCGTTTGACCAAGGTGGCTCATTTTCTGCCGGTGCGGACAGATTATACCACTGGTTAGTATGCTCAATTGTTCATCACGGAGATTGTCAGATTACATGGGGTGCCCCTAAATATTGTGTCAGATAGATATAAGATTTTCGTGTCTCGTTTTTGGGAAAGCTTTCAGGAGGTTATGGGTACTGAGTTGAGGTTGAGTTCAGTTTACCACCCACAGACAGATGGACAGACATAGCGTACTAATCAAATGTTAGAAGATATGCTACGTATGTGTGTTCTCGATTTTGAAGGAGGTTGGGAGCCACATCTTCCACTGGTAGAGTTTGCTTATAATAAGTCTTATCAGTTTACGATTGGTATGGCTCCATTTGAGTCTTTGTATGGCAGGCCTTGTCGTTCTCCAACTTGTTGGCTCGAGGTGGGGGACAACAAGTTGCTAGGACTTGAAGTGATTCAGGAGACCTCCGCGAGGATTGAGATGATCAGGAGTCGTATTCGGGTAGCCCAGGACAGGCAGAAGAGCTACGCCGATGCGAAACGGTTCTTCCGAGAGTTTAATGTGGGAGACCAAGTGTTATTGCGTGTATCTCCTATGAAGGGGGTGATGAGGTTCGGGAAGAAGGGGAAATTGGCTCCGAGGTACGTGGGACCATTTCCCATCATCGAGAGAATTGGGCCGGTTGCATACAGGTTGGGGTTGCCAGAACATTTACATCGCATCCACGATGTATTCCACATCTCGTCGTTGAGACGATATCTTCGGGATGATATGGCCTATACTCACATTGCGATAGATGAGATCGACTTACAGCCTGATAGCTCTTACGAGGAGAGACCAGTGACTATTTTAGACTATAGTGAGAGGAGATTGAGGTCGAAGATAGTTCCACTTGTGCGAGTCCAGTGGGAGCATCATAATGTGGAGGAATCCACTTGGGAGCGTGAGGCAGATATACGCGAGAGATATCCAGAGTTGTTTTTACCAGGTATGCTTTATTTTTTGAATTTCGGGATGAACTTCCGTTATTAGGGGGGAAGTATGTAATACCCCGTATTTTTATGCTATATTAATTTGAGGATTTATTAAATTTAATGTGAATGATTTATTTAATAAAAATCCGGAAATTAATTATGTTATAATTATTAACGTGACGAGAGTTAGTAATTATGGGAAATTGGTTGAATATTACTAATGAGCAAAGTAATATATTATATTGATTATATTGAATGTCATGAGTGAATTAAATGACGATTTCAAAAATTTAAGTCAGAACGTGCTCATGTCACGTCGAGACTAATTTTGTTAAATAAAAAGTGAATATTTTATAAGTTGCCCGTATGGTCATTTTGAGTGCGCCAACGCGTCCGGTAGGGTCGAGATAGTCAGGAAAGTGTACCCGGGGGTGTAGTTTGGGTCTCGGGGCATTTTTAGACCTAATTAGTACCCCGGGAGGGAATTTTAGTCATTTTACATAATCGGGTAATTAAACCCACGAATTTCAGCAACCTATATCAGCCAACTAGGTTAGTCTTTTAGGGTTAGAATATCCAGAAATCAAGTGACGGCCATTGGAGAAGAGAGGAGAGAGCTCCAAGTCAATTCAAGGCCAAAAAGTCACCGGTTTGCACCGCCGCCACCACCACCGCGTAGATCACGAGACGAGGAACGCAGCCATACCAAAATCAGCCGTGAATCAGAATACCAAAAATCTCAGGAAAGTGTTTAACTTGTATATTTTCGTTCATGCAATCTTCATATTGGTTTAGGATTGATTAGAGATGATAAATATGGAAAAACACCCAATTTGTGTTAGGAAAATGCATGTAGAAATGATTTATATGAAATTCTGGAATCCTTGCCATGTAGAGGAATATAACCCACGAAATTTTGATGATATATTAGAAGGAAATTTTGGTAAAAACAGATTAGAACCTTGATTAAGAGAAGCTCTAGGGTTCTTGATGATTAGATGGAATTTTGGGTTAATTATCCATGTTTAATGTTAGATATACACATGCTTTACGTTGAAAACATCTGGTATAATGTTATAATGACAGTAGTAAGATTTTTGGGGCGATTGGAATGGAAAAACATGGTTTTGGATGAAGAAATTTGATAGAACCCGTAGCTGCATTTCTGCAGAATTTTCGCAGACCTACTTGATCGATCGATCGAGCCTAGAGCTTCGATCGATCGAAGGTTCGATCGATCGAGCCCCAGACCTCGATCGATCGAACCCTCCTGGCAGACTCTTATTTCCCTAGTTTACTTAGTTAAATGGAATTTATCGTGAAATAATTCTTGGGTATCCTTAATGAAATGTTTTGGGAGATAGGAAAGACCAGTAGGACATATGAATAAATGTTGACAACGTTATTATAAGACGAGAATCTTGTTTTTGGGATAATTATATATTGAACAATGAAACTACGTATTTCAAGTGAGAGAATGCGGCGAATAGCTACGATAGTAAATAGAGGTATACCTACTGAATTTTCCTACTTGGAAGGATAGAGTCAACGAATGTCACGTATTAAGTGAGAAAACCCTTCGAGTTAAGGCTAGAGATGAAACCTTATACGTAATTATATAAATGTGAAATTAAGGATAAATGGTATAATTATGGGTGATGAGAAGAACCCATATTAATATGATAAAGTGGTATAATTATATGATTGTGTGTACATATATTATATGCATGTGAAAAACATACCGCGCTACTTGCTATCCTTGAGGTTATCGCGCTGGGACAGTCTTATCTCGATGGGACCTTTATGGGGGATATTGACTTGTACCCTAGAAGATAGATATCCTTGGTACAGGCTATCGAATCGATAGTTCAGACGGTCCTAAGAGACGCGAGTATGTGCCATCCTCTTAGAGACATGGAATCTATGCTTCGCCTCGATATTGTTTGTGTATGTGTTAATAAAGTTCGAGAGTGATTCCGAACTTGTATTCCCCTTGATATGAGTGGTATGGGGTTTGGATAGTAGAAGTATGCACGCACCATAGTTTTATTCGGGGTGCTATTATTTATATATATTATACTAGTAGTATATATATATATGAGATTTGGAAATTTGAAACTGCCTACTGTGATTTGGTAAGTAGGACATGGTTGATGACACATATAGTAAGTACTTGTTTTGTGAGAGTATAATATGACACTGGGTAACTTTATAAATGAATAAAAGCTAAAACAAGAGTTGTGCTACTAATTGGAAGTATTCTTTTTAAACAAAAATATTGTTCGGTTTGAAATCTTATGAGTAAGTTTAAGATACGATAAATTATTGGGAAGGTTAGTATGATAAAATGATGAGATAATTTGTTAGGAAGGTTAGTGCGATAGGTGTGCACATTAGAAGAGAGGTGAGTATTTCTCAAGAGAGGGGCGTACTAATATGTTGTTGCATTGGCCTCTATCAATTTAAATACTTGCTAAACGTATTTTAAATCAAACACACTTTCGGGCTCTGACCCGCTTCTTTTTCTCTCTCTCTCTCTTGTATATATATGTATATATTTCAGGTGCCCAGCCACAGGGGCGTCTTGCTTAGGATCCCTTGAGAGGAACGTGCTGCAGCTTAGGTGGGAGTTGCAGGTCACTTGCATAGACGGCTTCCTTTATTGACTCCACTTCTAGCATTCTCATTTATTGGGCATGTGTCGCCCTTTCCATTACTTCATTGTTGTTGGGACATTTATATTTCAGTTATTTCCAGTATTGTTCCATGGGATTTATTCAGTTTGGATTTGTGACTTTAATTTTCATATGTTGACATTCGATTGACGAACGTATTATATTATCTGGTTTATTGTGGTGTGATTCTTAATTGTAGAAATGTTGTTTTTAAATAAATAAATCTTTTTCTTTAATTAAAATTTGGAAAGTATGTATGAAAATGGTTTTCACACTTAGCTTAATTATTTAGGGTGTTAAATTGGAAAATTTATTTTTATCGACAGTGATCCTGAGAATGAACCAACTGTTTACCTTGATTTAATTTAATAAAGGAGTGATCGCCCGGTATTTAATTAGGCAGGGTGTCACAGCTCCATGTACGGGTGACGGTGACCGTATAAAGTCCCATCGGTGGATTCCGATTCCGCGGTGGTATTCCAAGGTTATCCGCTAGGAAGAGGTGTCTACAAGAAGAAGCGTCGAGGCTTGAGAGGGATCGAGTCATGCGTTGTAAGTCTATCTGTATTGTAATTGTAATTCCGTATCTAGTGGATTTGTGGCTAGGGCCGTCCGAGGTTGTTTCCCGTCTTGGGTTTTTCCTCGTACATCGCGGCGTAGTGTGATTGGTTTATTTTATCTTGCATAAATAACGTAGAACGCATGCTTAGAATAATTCAAGATAAAATTCGGTTTAAATTATCACACTCCATTTAATTTGGACTATATTAAATATTGGGTAAATTTTATTTAATTGAAGTCATTTGCTAAAACTTGGTTTCGCCTATCTTGCTGATATTGATAAATATGACTTAGGCAAATTCTAGGACTTGGATTAATTAATTGGTTTAAGTGAATATATTAATTGTTTAATTTTACTTCACTTGGTTTAATTTTAATTTGGTTTTAATGAATTTAAATTCGTTGTTTAAAAGTTGAACCATCATCCTTACGCTTCCGCATCATCTCCAGTTTTACATACAAAGGAAATTACAAGCTTTTTCACAAGGTATGTCAAGTTCGGGGACGAAATTCCTAACTAGGGGAGAATTGTGACAACCCGAATATAATTATGATTAAATATGATTAAAGCATGCTTAGCTTATGTGATATGAGTAGTGTGTTATTAATATATATGATGTTAAGTCATTATGTTTAGTTTAATCCTACCTTCATAAAGCTTAAAATATCGAATTAGTTACCAATGTAAAATTTTAAAGTTTTCAGTAGGAATGTTCCTGTTGGAGGCTAGTTTTGACCTTTATGAAATAACAATGAACTAGAGGTGTAAACTAGATATTTGTAGATATATTAGTTAGGTTTATAACAAAATAAACGGTTCATCGACCAGACATCCGAGTGGGAAGATATTTTCTTTTTACGAACAAGGGGTAAAGTAGTCATTTAGCCTTAAATGGTATTTTGTTTTATATAATGTAACATGTTATATTTTGATTGGACCAAGGGGGGTGACCTTATTCAGACTTATAACCCTTGAATTAAGCTCTTACTTAAGCATATTTCATCCATGGAAGAGTTTTAACCTAAGGAAAGAGAGTTTTGAAGCTTAGGAAGAAAGTGTGAGGAGAAATTGAAGAAAAATTCATAGAAAAATTACGTAAAAGCCCCTAAGGTATTTCCATCGATAAATCTTGTTTATTTTTTTATATTACTTATTTAAATGATTTAAATAATCATTTTTTTACTGAAATTCCATGTCATGATGTGTACTTATGGATAGATGCATGTTTAAGCAAACTTGAATGTGTAAACCCTTGAGATTGTTTTGTTTTGGAACCTTGTTTATTCAAACGTCCATATATTTCTCTATACTTACTGGAATTAATTGATTCCAATTGGAGATTAACTCGGACTCATATATGTATGGCATATCCTAAAATTATGTGAAAATACAAATAAATGAATCTTTGGTGAGAGTTTGAAATTCGGGTATGAAATCTGCCCTAAGGGTGAAAGTATGCCCACCATGTGTTCGATGTTTTGCTCGACATAGCAAATGATCTCTAAAAATTATGAAATTTTAATCTTGTATTGTTAAATATGTTTAATAATGTTGGGTGAAATATCATATAAATTTATGATGTAGAAAAATTATGAAAATTCCTGGAAGTTGAATGAACGATAAAAGAGCCTATAGGGCAGATTTGTTATGTGGTAAAGAAATGGGCATATCTTGCTCTAGGAGACTTAAAATGATGTACCGTCTTTTGCATTGGAATACTAATATGAAAAGGATTGAACTTCCTAGAATAAATTGATTTATATTTGGTCTATGATTTGGATATGTTAAATATATTAACATGGATTTCGATGGAACTTCACTTGTGATAAATGATTTGACTGGAATCATGTGATGCTTAGAAATTGAATTATATTTAAATCATTCTTTGGATTATTGATATTCTTATGATGATACTAATATTGTAAGAATGATAGAAAGGGAAGAGGAACTGATTGAACAAATACCGGTTAAAGGCAAGGGAAAAGCCAGTTAAATTGTCGAGGTGAGTGTACTTATGATTTGTTTCATATATAAATATGAATATAGCTCTAAGAGCACGATTTGTTTGAATACTTCGGTATTTAGGATTTGTTTGGATATTAAAATATCTAGGATTTATTTGGGTCTCATGATCCAGGATTGGTTTGAATACTTCAGTATTCAGGATTTGTTTGGATATTAAAATATCCAGGATTTGTTTGGGTCTTATGATCCAGGATTGGAATTCGACAAAGATCCAATGATTTGTTGGAACTAATGTTCCAGGATTTGTTATTGCCAATGGGCAGAATTATTTGGATCTTATGATCCATGAATTGTTATTGCCAATGGGCAGGATTGTTCGGATTTTATATCCACATATTCGATATAGAATTATTATTTCATTATAGGGAAGGAGTACCTCACTAAGATTAATGCTTACGGTTTATATTTTAACAATTTCAGGTTTGTACGCTGCCAGCTAGAATACCATATGACCGGTAACTTTGAGAGTTGCATCGTTGGAAAGAGCTGGGGTTTAAATATGGGGATTTTATCATTGTCACACTGAAGATTTTAATATACTCACACATTGTATATATTCCATTAGTATGGATTGAGTTGATGATTGTGAAATTTTATCATATTTAATCATAGTATTGTATGTCCGGTTAATTATGACTATGATATTGATTTCATTATGGTATAATAATAAGATTATGTTCATTATACACAGTGTGTAGAAATATATTGATAAATGAAGTATATTTTCCAATGGGCTCAATATTATGATCCAATTATTCCAAGAACAAATGATTAGTATGGATATTGGGTTTGGGGTGTGACAATTAGTGCTATCAGAGCGTGGTTATTAATTCTGGACGTGTGTGACGATTAGATGGCAGTATTGTGTTGATTTTATATTTATGAATTGTTTATGTACTAACCAATAGTTTAGTATCATAAACTGTTTTTATTGGTTGTTAGAACTTTGTTGTATTACAGATAGTTCAAGATGGAACCTGGGAATGGACAACATAGAGAAGAGGGAGTGCTTCTCGTACAGAGAATACTGAAGTAGAGCAAAGTGTTGCTGGAAGGGCTAGAGAGCAAGAGCAGTCTACAGAGATGCAAATAATGGCAGAGGTAATGATGAGGATGGCAGAACAATAGGAAAGAAATATGGCTCAAATGGCAGAACAACAGGCTAGATATCTAGAATTAAAGACTGTGGACAGGATTGAGAAAGAGGCAAGGAAGGAAATGAAAGAATCCATGCATAAGAAGTTTTTAAAGTTGAATCCTCCAGAATATTCGGGGTCAGTTGAACCTACAGAAGCTGAGATATGGGTCAGAGATCTAGAAACTATCTTTGCAGTTATGAAGGTTCCTGATAACCAAAAAGTGAATCTAGTTGTGTTTAAGCTCAAAGGAGAGGCGAAATATTGGTGGGAAGCCAGCAACCATTTGGTGCCCAGGATGGAAGGTACTGATGTTATTACTTGGGATGAATTTATTAAATCTTTGTATGTTAAGTATTTCCCTAAGGTTTATAGGAGGGATAAGCTGAGGGAGTTTATAAATTTAACCCAAGGGAACATGTCTGTGAGGGAGTATAATGCTAAATTTATTACTTTGTCTAGATTTTCTACTAAGTATATGCAGGATGAAGAAGATAAATGTAGTAAGTTTCAAGATGGATTGATTTGGCCTATTCAAAATAGAGTGGCCACTTATGAGTTAGAAGATTATGCTTCTCTGGTAAACAAAGCCACGATAGCAGAAAGGCAAACGAACCAAGGGGTGGCGAGTAGAGAGAGTTTTAAGAAGAGTAGATTCGACGCATCTCACTCTAAGGGAGGTGAGGGTGGAAGTGTTAAGATGGAACCTCATAAATTTCAGAGAGGTGGTGGAGATAGTGGTAGAGGTCAGGGGAGATTGGGCAGAGATACCAGGGGTGGAGGATCTTTTGGTTCAGCCAGAAAGTCAGGGAGAGGTAAGGCCCCAATAGGAGGTGTTACATGTTTCTTTTGTAAAGAGGAAGGGCTTTATAAATCTGAGTGTCCTAAGCTTAAGGGATTGGGATGCTACCATTGTCATCAAGTGGGGCATATTAAGAAGAATTATGTGCAATAGGCACAGACTTCAGCATCACATAGTGAAGTAGCAAGCAGAATGTTATCTCAAGGCAGTGCAGTGAAAAGTATGGGCAGAGGACAAGCTAGTAGTTCCAAGCCAGGTGGACGAGTTTTTACAATGAAAGAATCTCATATTACTCCAAATATGGTGACAGGTACACTTTATGTTACTGATAGAAGTGCTAATGTTTTGATTGGTCCTAATTCCACACATTCTTTTGTGTCATATGCATTTTCCATATATCTGAAAAGACCATGCACTCATTTAGAGGTGGGGTTGGGTATTTCCATGCCTATGGGAGATATGATTGTAGTTGAATATATTTTTCATGATTGTGTTTTGACTGTGGGGGTTAGAGATACAATTATAGACTTACTTCCATTGGGTATCTCTGATTTTGACATAATTTTGGGAATGGATTGGTTATCCAAATATCATGAATCCATGGATTGTTTCCGTAAGGAAGTTATTTTTAAATTACCTGGTGAGTCTGAATTTAAATTTGTGGGGGAAAGTAAAATTGTTCCTAGTTGCATTATTTATGCTATTCAGGCAAGGAAATTATTGAGTAAGGGTTGTGAGGGTTTTATTGCGTAAGTTCTTGACACTGTGAAGGGGGCTTTACAATTAGTTGATGTTCCTATAGTACGAGATTTTCCAGAAGTGTTTCCTAGAGAATTTCCTGGATTACCACCAGAGAGAGAAGTTGAATTTAGTATTGAATTAGCACCGGGAACAACCCCTATTTCTATACCACCGTATAGAATGGCACCTGTTGAATCAAAAGAACTCAAGATTCAGTTACATGATTTACTTGATAGAGGGTTCATACAACCAAGTGTATCTCCATGGGGTTCACCAGTTTTATTTGTGAAAAAGAAAGATGGCACTATGCGTTTGTGTGTTGACTATAGGCAACTGAATAAAGCTACAATTAAGAACAAATATCTTTTACCATGTATAGATGATTTGTTTGATCAGTTACAGGGTGCTAAAGTGTTTTCAAAGATAGACTTGCGATCATGTTATCATCAGTTGAGGGTGAAGGGGAGTGATATTTCTAAAACTGTTTTTCGTACTTGGTATGGTCATTTTGAATTTCTGGTGATGCCTTTTGGGGTGACTAATGCTCCAGCTGTATTTATGGATCTTATGAACTAGGTACTGCGTCCTTTTGTTGATTCATTTGTGATAGTTTTCATTGATGATATTCTGATTTATTCACGTGATATGGTTGAACATGAAAAGCATCTCCGAACTATTTTGAATGTGTTGAAAGATAAGCAATTGTATGCTAAGTTTAGCAAATGTGAATTTTGGCTATCAAAAGTTGTATTTTTAGGCCATGTTGTTTCTAGAGATGGTATATGTGTTGATCCTAAAAAGGTAGAAGCTATTGTAAAATGGGAGAGGCCCAATAACATGACTGAGGTGAGGAGTTTTCTAGGTTTAGCTGGGTATTATAGAATATTTATTAAGGGATTTTCTTCAATTGCCTTGCCGATGACAAAACTAACCCGGAAAGATGTTAAGTTTGAATGGAATTCTGATTGCGAAAATAGTTTTGATGAATTGAAAAAGAGGTTGGTAACTGCAACTGTTCTTACTATTCCACATGGTGGAGATGGTTTTGTTATTTATACTGATGCTTCACACCAGGGGTTGGGTTGTGTTTTTATGCAGCATGGTAAAGTTATTCCTTATGCTTCTAGGCAGTTGCGTACACATGAACGTAATTATCCTACACATGATTTGGAACTTGCTGCTATTGTGTTTTCTTTGAAATTATGGCGTCATTATCTACATGGTGAGGTATGTGAAATTTTTACTGACCATCAAAGCCTTAAGTATTTATTTACTCAAAAGGAGTTGAATTTGAGGCAGAGGCAATGGATGGAGTTAATTAAAGACTATGATTGTACAATTCACTACCACCCAGGGAAGGCAAATGTAGTTGCAGATGCTCTGAGTAGAAAGGCTTCAGGCAGGTTATCTTGTATTCGGTGTGCTAGAGTTTCCCACATCATGGAGTTGAGATTGATGGGAGTAGAACTGAAGCTAGCCGATGGGGACAGGTTCTTTGCTCATGTAAGCGTGAGGCCTTTGTTAGCTACCCGCATTCGTGATTTGCAAAATCTAGATCATTTTCTTGAGAAGAAACGACAAGATGTTCGAGCTGGTAAGTCTGAAGATTTTTGTATTGTGAATGATGGCACTTTATTGTATAAGGAGCGATTATACGTGCCTAATGTGTGTGGATTGAAAGAGGAAATTTTAGATGAGGCTTATAATTCCATTTATACTATGCATCCTGGTAGTACTAAAATGTATAGGGATTTAAAAGAGCATTATTTGTGGAATAATATGAAAAAGGAAATAGCTGATTTTGTTGCTAGGTGTCTTATATGTCAGCAAGTGAAAATGGATCACCAAAAGCCTACTGGTCTGCTTCAGCCATTGCCAATACCGGAATGAAAATGGGATCATGTAACGACGGATTTTGTGGTTGGGCTTCCTCGATCTCCGAAGGGGTCAGATTCGATTTGGGTAGTGGTGGATATATTGATGAAGTCCGATCATTTTCTAGCAGTCAAGACTACGTATACAGTTGATAGGTATGCTAGATTGTATGTTAATGAAATTATTCGATTGCATTGAGCACCGATATCTGTTGTTTCAGATAGAGACCCTACTTTTACATCCAGATTTTGGGATAACTTGCAGTGTGCTATGGGTACTAACTTGAAGTTTAGTACGGCTTTTCATCCTCAGACAGATGGGCAGTCTAAAAGGACAATACATATTTTGGAAGATATGCTTAGAGCTTGTGTGCTTGATTTTAAAGGAAATTGGGATGAATATTTGCCTTTGATAGAATTTGCATATAAAAATAGTTTTCAATCTACTATTGGTATGGCTCCATATGAAGCATTGTACGGTAGACGATGTCGTACACCGATGTGTTGGGGTGAAGTTGGTGAAAGGAAGATAAAGGGTCCAGAATTGATTGAAGTCACCACTGAAAAAGTGAAGATTATTCAAGATAGAATGAAAACAGCTCAAAGCAGACATAAGGGTTATACGGATAAGCGACGAAAAGATTTAGAATTTCAGAAAGGGGATTACGTGTTTCTTCGGATATCTCCATGGAAAGGAGTAATGAGGTTTGGAAATAAAGGGAAATTAAGTCCACGCTACATTGGACCTTATGAAATTCTTGAAAAAGTCGGGATGGTTGCCAACAAGTTAGCGTTACCACTAGAGTTAGCTCGGTTACCTGATGTTCTTCATGTTCCTATGTTAAGAAAGTATGCAGCGGATCCTTCACACGTATTGGTGGAACAACCTATTGTGTTGAAAGAAGATTTGAGCTATGTGGAAGAACCACTTGCAATCGTCGATAGGAAAGAACAAATATTGAGATCAAAAGTGATCCCACTTGTGAAGGTTATGTGGATAAGGAATTACATGGAAGAAGCTACATGGCATAGTGAGGATAGAATGAAGATGCGTTATCCGTATTTGTTTGATTCAGATAACCAAGGTATGTCAATTTCGGGGACGAAATTTCCTAACTAGGGGAGAATTGTGACAACCCGAATATAGTTATGATTAAATATGATTAAATCATTCTTAGATTATGTGATACGAGTAGTGTGTTATTAATATATATGATGTTAAGTCATTATGTTTAGTTTAATCCTACCTTCATAAAGCTTGAAATATCGAATTAGTTACAAATGTGAAATTTTAAAGTTTTCGGTAGGAATGTTCCTGTTGGAGGCTATTTTTGACCTTTATGACATAACAATGAACTTGAGGTGTAAACTAGATATTTGTAGATATATGAGTTAGGTTTATAACAAAACAAGCGGTTAATCAAACGGACATCCGAGTGGGAAGATATTGTCTTTTTACGAACAGGGGGTAAAGTAGTCATTTAACCTTAAATGGTATTTTGTTTAATATAATGCCACATGTTATATTTTGATTGGACCAAGGGGTGGTGACCTTATGACGACTTAAAACCCTTGAATTAAGCTCTTCCTTCAGCATATTTCATCCATGGAAGAGTTTTAAAGTTTAGGAAGAAAGTGTGAGGAGAAATTGAAGAAAAATTCATAGAAAAATTACGTAAAAGCCCCTAAGGTATTTCCATCCATAAATCTAGTCTATTTTTTTGTATTACTTATTTAAATGATTGAAATAATCATTTGTTTACTTAAATTCCATGTCTTGATGTGTACTTTTGGATAGATGCATGTTTAAGCAAACTTGAATGTGTAAACCCTTGAGATTGTTTTGTTTAGGAACCTTGTTTATTCAAACTTCCATATATTTCTCAATACTTACTGGAATTGATTGATTACAATTGGAGATTAACTTGGACTCATATATGTATTACATATCTGAAAATTATGTGAAAATACCACTAAATGAGTCTTTGGTGAGAGTTTGAAATTCGGGTATGAAATCTGTCCTAAGGGTGAAAGTATGCCCGCCATGTGTTCGATATTTTGCTCGACATTGTAAATGAACTCTAAAAATTATGAAATTTTAATCTTGTATTGTTAAATATGTTTACTGATGTTGGGTGAAATATCATATAAATTTATTATGTATAAAAATTATGAAAATTCCTGGAAGTTGAATGAACGATAAAAGAGCCTATAAGGCAGATTTGCTATGTGGTAAAGAAATGGGCATATCTTGCTCTAGGAGACTTAAAATGATGTAACGTCTTTTGTATTGGAATACTAATATGAAAAGGATTGAACTTCCAAGAATAAATTAATTTATATTTGGTCTATGATTTGGATATGTTAAATATATTAACATGGATTTGGATGGAATTTCACTTCTGATTAATGATTTGAATGGAATCATGTTATGCTTATGGATTGAATTATGTTTAAATCATTCTTTGGATTATTGATATTCTTATGATGATACTAATATTGTAAGAATGATAGGAAGGGAAGAGGAGCTAATTGAACAAATACCGGATAAAGGCAAGGGAAAAGCCAGTTAAACTGTCAAGGTGAGTGTACTTATGATTTGTTTCATATATAAATATGAATATAGATCTAAGAGAATGATTTGTTTGAATACTTCGGTATTCATGATTTGTTTGGATATTAAAATATCCAGGATTTGTTTGGGTCTCATGATCTAGGATTGGTTTGAATACTTCGGTATTCAGGATTTGTTTGGATATTAAAATATCCAGGATTTGGTTGGGTCTTATGATCCAGGATTTGAATTGGACAAAGATCCAATGATTTGTTGGAACTAATGTTCCAGGATTTATTATTGCCAATGGCCAGAATTATTTGGATCTTATGATCCAGGAATTATTATTGCCAATGGGCAGGATTGTTGGGATTTTATATCCACATATTCGATATAGAATTGTTATTTCATTGTAGGGAAGGAGTACCTCACTAAGCTTAATGCTTACGATTTATATTTTAACAATTTCAGGTTTGTATGCTGTCAGCTAGAATACCATATGACCGGTAACTTTGAGAGTTGCATCGTTGGAAAGAGATGGGGTTTAAATATGGGGATTTTATCATTGTCACACTGAAGATTTTAATATACTCACACATTGTATATATTGCGTTAGTAAGGATTGAGTTGATGATTGTGAAATTTTATCATAGTTAATCATAGTATTGTATGTCTGGTTAATTATGACTCTGATATTGATTTCATTATGGTATAATAATAATATTATGTTCATTATACACAGTGTAGAAAAATATTGATAAATGAAGTATATTTTCCAATGGGCTCAATATTATGATCCAATTATTCCAATAACAAATAATTAGTATGGATATTGGGTTTGGGGTGTGACAGTAACCCTATCTGAGACTCTGTTTGTACACAGTAGAGAGAGAGAGAGAGAGCTTATGTGCATTTTATCAAAGGCCATTAGTGCCTATATTTAGTGGATCACACACTCACAGTGGATGTAGGCATGAATGGTTGAACTACTATACATCATTGCCTTCATTCCTCTTACACTCACTCTATTTCTGCCATTGTTGTTACTGTTTGAGCTCATCACCTCTTATCTAGTGGTGCCAATTCTAAGCATCATCAATAATAATAATAATAATAATAATAATAATAATAATAATAATAATAATAATAATAATAATAATAATAATAATAATAATAATAATAATAATAATAATAATAATAATAATAATAATAATAATAATAATGCATCTTCCTCCCATATTAATTGGATTTTAAGTCATTTAAATTACCCAATCCAAAAAATCTAAAATAAACATGAGGTTCTACAATAAAAGTTATTATCAAATATCTAAAATAATCTAAAATAAGTCATTTAAGTCATTCAAGTTATTATCAAATCATTCAATTTAAATTACCCATATTAATTGTATTGGGTATTTAAATATCCAACACAAATCCTTATTGCCTTCGGGGATCACTCGTAATAGTTTTTGGTTGTCCCGACCATATAACCTCGATCTACAATAAAAGATAATCACTATGCATTCCCATCATAATGCACAACCTTCATACCCAAAGCTATATGATAAAACTTCCGTGTTGTGATCTCAATCACGGACACGGGTACGTCAGCCATTAGATCAAGATAAAATGACTAAGGTAAAGTCTGTTTTATCATCAAGGTACCAGCGTGGTCAACGTCGTTTGCACCCCATTAAAATCCCACCTAATATGTCACCCATGAGCACTCACACACCATGGTATGCTTTTACTCATAAAACAAATAAAAAATTATAACCTTACGTATACGGTCCCAAACAAATAAGTATAAAACCCTACTCAATCGTGTTACATATAAAGTTTCTTAATATTGTTAGTTAATAGACACGTTAACTATTATCGGATATAGATAAACCTATCTCGAATACCCAAGGCTCTCAAATCTTAGTATCAACACACTAACACATATAATATCTCGCTCGATATAATAACTACCTTAAACTAGGGTTTACAAACTTATTCCAGACTCTCGTAGGATATATTCCACCCCTAAACATCTCACGATATCATTAATTATTCAAATCATTTACTCAACACGTTGAGACTTCAAGTAAAACTATGAAAATCCATCCTACTTTTGGATTACTAAGATAATATATCAGGTTTTGCATTAATAAACTCCAATCAAAATCAGACTAAAACACCAAATCTGATAAAAGTCGTTCGAACGAGATTAAGGCTTTATTTGAAGGAGAATACACAAGTCATTTGAACGACATTCCAAAGTCGTTCAAATGAAAACCCCTCAGTCGTTCGAACGACCACTAAAGTTATTCTAACGAGATCTTGAATCTCATTCGAATGAAACTCCAATCTCGTTCAAATGTGATTAATGCAGATTATTCTTTTCTAAATCCTAAAATCTTCATTAACAACCTCAAAAGCTAACTACCGAGCCTCTAATCTAATCTAAACCCGACCTTTTATAGATATAGGGTCTACTACAACTATACCAACCTAATTACTCATTTTTAAGGGATTAAGTCAAGATTTATGCATCAAAAGCAGTTCATGGGTTTAAGAACCCTAATTCAACAATCTACCCACTTCTAGTCAGATTAAATCCAAATCCAAGGTTTTTCTTTTTAAGATTCATTAAAATAATACAAAATACAATAGTCTAAACCCTATTCCAAGATTAAATATCCGACTACTCATCAAATCATTCAAGTTAATTAACAATGGGATTAAGTTTTAATTTTCCAATTAAACTAATTGTAAAAGATGATTTTATAAGATTAAAATCAGATTATAATTATATTAGTTCAGAATCTAATGAGCAACAACTACCATAATAAAATTCCAATTAAATTCTTAAATAATTTAAACTTGCCTATGGATTAATTTCATAATCTATCAATAATTCCTCCCAATTTTTCTTCAAACCCTTGTTTAGTGGGGAGCACTTCACCAAAAGAAAGAACCACACATGGGGAACAGGTCCTGGGAGGTTTCCATCAGTAAATAATAGGATCTATTATGGGCAATAGAGTCACGACCAATGACAATAAGGCTGACGATGCCAACTTTTTATAGTATCGACCATAAAGGTAAGGTGAGTAGGGATGCCGATAGGGCCACAATTTCCATAGTTCCTTTAGAGGAAGTAGTTACGTTTGTGGTGACACCACATGAAAACAGTGAAATTGTAATGATTTTTTACTGTTACAAAAATATTTGTAAGAGATTTAATTCGTTAGAAAACTCTCATTATTTATTATTACTAACGTACTCTGTATAAGATAAAACCCTTTACAAATCTAATCTTTGTAACAAAAAAATAGTTACAATTTATTTTATACCGGATTTAGTATTGGTACACATCTTATATATTATTAACGGATTTACTAAATTGTAACGTTTTTACCCATTACAAATTCAATATTTCTAGTGGTTAAAAACCATTACAAAATACATTGTGATGGATTGGGATGGTCATATATTTGTAACATATGTTTTTATTTATAACGATAAATGTACGTTAGAAATGTTAATGTATTTTAAAAAATATTAATTCCTTATTAAGTAAATAGAAATACACTAGTAAAAACTAGTGCTCAACATATGGCAATACACTACACTCAACCAGTGCCAACAAATTTCACTCAAAACATAATTCCAATCACACATTACAAAATGAATGACATTAAATTCGATGATAAAAAATATTTTGGTGAGATTAGATGGATCTTAAACTATATTTTATTCATAAACATTAAAATTTTGAAAATAAAATGTAGTACAAGATAAACCATCTTGCTTTTAACAATAATAGTACTCGAAATAAAGGAACTTAAACTTATTAAGAAATTATTCTCCCAAACTTAGTCTTCATGACATTCCTTGCAAAATAAGACTTCATTCTTTGAAAAGCAATCTTAATATTTCCATTAATAACCTATTGAACAAACTCAGTAATAATAAATGCTTAAGCACAAATGAGTAAATAACATAAAACACTAGTAAATTCCTGTGCCATCGACATGCATATAATTTTCTTGAGGAGTAATCGATACAAAATAAATGACCATACCTGATGAGGATGCGATTAGTTTATATAAGTTACTTTGGCATCGCTTGATGTGTTTATACCTAAATTTAGGCCGACAGGTGGTTATTTTCAATTTTCGTCCCTTAATTCCCATTTCCAACCCCCCCCCCCCCCCAAAGGGAATACTAGTCAATTTGAAAAGCTGAGAGTCCGATGACTATGCAGTTAACTAAGATAAGTTACTTTTGTATCGCTTGATGTGTTTGTGCCTATTTATAGGCCATTAGGTTTTTGTTTTCAATTTTCTCCCCCAACGCCCATTTTTACCTCCAAAAGAAGAGTTTACTAATAAATTTTGTCAGGCGATAGTTTGATGAGGATGTGGTTTGGTTAGACAAACTACTTTCGTATCACTGGATGTGTTTTTAATTATTTCTATGCCGTTAGGTCGTTGTTTTTAATATTCGCTCCCAACGCCCATTTTTAACCACAAAAAAATATATTAGTCAATTTGGCAATTCGAGAGTCATATGAGAACGCGATTAGTTTAGACAAATTACTTTAGGATCTCATGATGTGTACCTAAATATAGTACGGTAGGTTGTTATTTTAATTTTTCACCACCCAGCGCCCATTTTTAACCCCAAAAGAAGCGTATTGTATCAATTTGGCCAACTTAAAGTCTGATGACGCGGTTAGTTTAGGCAAGTTACTTTAGTATTGTATGATGTGTTTTACCTATTTTTAGGTCGGTAGGTTGTTGCTTTTAGTTTTCAACCCCGAACACTCATTTTTAACCCCAAAGAAGCATATACTAGTCAATTTGGCCAACCGAGAGTATGATGAGGACGCTATTAGTTTAGATAATTTACTTTTGGTGTCATTTGATGTATTTGTACTTATGTCTAGGCCGATAGGGGGTTGTTTTCAATTTTTAATTCCCAACTCCCATTTTTACCCCTAAAAAGAAATGTATAGTAGTCAATATAGCCAACCGGGAGTCCGGTGAGGACACTATTAGTTTAAACAAGTTACTTTGGTACCGCCTTATGTGTTTGTACCTATTTATAGGCCGCTAGGTCATTTTTTATTTTCGCCCCCCAACGCCCATTTTAACCCCATAAGGAAGGGTATACTAATCAATTAGGTCAGGAGAGAGTCCAAGGAAGATGTGGTTAATTTAGACAAGTTACTTTAGTATCGCTTGATGTTTTGTACCTATTTCAAGGCCACTATCTTGTAGTTTTCAGTTTTTGATCCCACACTCCCATTTTCAACCCCCAAAAGAAATGAATATTAGTCAATTTGGCCAATCGAGAGTCCAAAGAGGACACGGTGAGTTTAGACAAGTTACTTTGGTATCGTTTCATGTCTTTGTACATATTTTTAGGCCACTAGTTTTTTTTTTAATTTTTGTCCCATAACTTACATATTTAACCCCAAAAATAATCGTATACTAATCGACGTGGCCAACCTAAGGTTCGATGAGCACGTGGTCGATTTAGACAAGTTACTACGGTAACCTTCGAAATGTGTAAACCTATTTTTAGGCCACTTCCAACTAGGTTGTTTTTAGAATTCCCACCCAAAGCCCATATTTAACCAAAAAATGTATGTATATTAGTCAATTTGGGCAACCGAGAGTCCCATAAGTACGTACTTAGTTCAGACAAGTTATTTTAGAATCTCTTGATATGTTTGTACCTAAATCTAGGGCGCTAGGTTGTTATTTTCAATTTTATTACCCAACACCCATTTTTAACCCCAATAAGAGAGAATTATATTAATTTGACCAACCGAGAGTCCAACGAGGATGCAATTAGTTTAGCATGGTTACTTTGGTATCGTTTGATTTGCTTGTGCCCATTATTAAATCTCTAGGTTATTATTTTCATCTTTTTTCCCCAGCGCCCATTTTTAAGCCCAAGAATCGTATACTAGTCAATTTTTCCAACCGAGAGTCTAATGCAAATGCGATTAGTTTAGACAAATTATTTTGGTATCATTTGGTGTGTTTGTACCTAATTATAGGACGCTAAGTTGTTGTTTTGAGTTATCTCCCCCAACACCCATTTTTAACCCCCCAAAAGAAGCATATTATAACAATCTGGTCAACTGAGAGTTTAATGAGGATGCATCTAATTTTATCGAGTTACTTTGGTATTGTATTTATTTGTAGATCGCTAGATTGTTGTTTTAAGTTTTTGCCCCCAAATCCCCCTTTTTTTACCCCAAAAGAAGCATATACTAATCAATTTGGTCAAGTAAGAGTCCGATGAGGATGCAGTTAGTTTTGTCAAGTTACTTTGGTTCTACTTGATGTGTTTGTACATATTTTTAGGTCCCTAGGTTGTTGTTTTTAGGTTACACCCATCAACACCCAATTTTAACCCCAAAAAGAAGCGTATACTAGTCATATGGCCAACCAGGAGTCCAATGAGGACGCGGCCAGTTTAGACTAGTTACTTATGTACCGCTTGATGTGTTTGTACTAATTCTAGTACGTTGGGTTGTTATTTTTTATTTTTTCCCTCGATGCCCATTTTTATTCACAAAAAGCGTATTATGTCAATTTGTCTAATGGAGAGTCCGATAAGGACAAGGTTACTTTAGGAAAGTTACTTTGTTATCATTTTATGTGTTTGCACTTATTTTTAGCTCCCAAGGTTGTTCTTTTCAGTTTTCTACCCTAAATGCCCAATTTTAACCCCAAAAGAATCGTATAATTTAGTCAATTGAGAGTCTGATGAGGACGCTGTTAGTTTAGACAAGTTACTTTGGTATCGCTTGATGTTTTTGTGCTTCAATCTAGGCCAGTAGGTTGTTCTTTTCAAATTTTTCCCCTCAATGCCCATTTTTAACCCCCAAAAGAAGTGTATACTATTGAATATGTCCAATAGAGAGTCCGATGAGGACGCGATTAGTTTAGACAATTTATATTGTATCATTTGATGTATTTGTAATTATTTATAGGTAACTAGGTTGTTTTAAATTCTCTCCCACGAACGCCCATTTTTAAACCCAAAAGAACCGTATACTAGTCAATTTAGATGGTTAGTTTAGACAATTTATTTTGGTATTACTTGATGTGATTGTACTTATTTCTACGATGCTAGGTTTTGGTTTTTAGTTTTTACCCCCAACTCTGAGAATTTGATGAGGATGCAATTAGTTTAAATAGATTACTTTCTTACTGTTTGATGTGTTAGTAGCTATTCCAAGGTCGTTAGGTTGTTGTTTTAAGTTTTTGCCCACTAACCCTCATTTTTAACCCCAAAAGACACGTATATTAGTCAATTTGACCAATTGAGAGTCCAATGAGGATGAAATTCGTTTAATCATGTTATTTTGGTATTACTTGATGTGTCTATGTACCTAATTTTACGCCAGTATGTTATTGTTTTCAGTTTTCTCCCCTAAATCCCATTTTTAACCCCAAAAGAAATTAATACTAGTCAATTTGTCCAGTCGAGAGTCTAATGAGGACGTAGTTAGTTTAGATTATTTACGTTGGTATTTCTTGATGTGTTTGTACCTATTTATAGGCCGTTAGGTTGTTGTTTTAAGTTTTCGCCCACGAACACAGATTTTCAAGCCAAAAACGTATTTGGCCAACCAAAAATATGATTAGGATATGGTTAGCTTAAACAATATACTTTGGTATCGCTTGATGATTTTGTAGGGGTAGAAATTTTCGAGACGACACGAAAACACGACAGAACCCAACATAAATTTGACCCAAAATTAACATGATGTGTCGTGTTTCCGTCGTGTTTGGGCGAGGATATTTTGGCCCGATAGTGGGTCGTGGCGTGTTCGTGCCATAGTTTTGACACAGTATTGGCCCGTTTTGGCCCAATTACATCACGATTAAGAAACTCGATTTGGCCCGATTACCACCCATTTATAATTAATATATTTCATATAATAAAAATAAAAAATGATATTAATATATAAAAATAAGAGGGTTATCATGTTAGGTCGTGTTAAATCGTGCCAATTGGCACAAAATTGATTTATCGTGCTATTCAAGTACAAATGAATATAAAGCATTAGATTGTCATTTGATAATAATAAAGCACTTGAATAATACAGCCACTGGTCATTGCAAATAATTGGAATACTTATTACAAATCTAAAAATTGTTTCAAATTCGAGTTATCATAAAAAGTGGATTGATATTTGGTAGGAGCAACCAAGTCATTCACACTACTATTTAGACGCTTTAGCGCATGTAGGATGCTTCACCATGGCTCGTTGTTGATATGCTCCGAGTAAAACACTTGCTTGACCTTTTGAAAAGCACAAACAAATGGATCATCATTCATGTGTTTGTTGCTCTTCAACTTGGACAAGTCAACCATGATAAAATTGGTGCCACGATAAACTTTACAAGCATTTTTATCCTTAACTCTTACCCAATCGTAGTAAAATACAACCTCTTTAAATCTTACAGAGTCCAATTCAAATATCTTTCAAATTACACCATATTAAGTGTAACAACCCACGTAATTTTTGGGGTATTTTCAAAATAAAGAGGAAAAATAAATTTTGAGATAAAATTATTTTTATTGCTCAAGTATGTTGGTTATTATTTTTAAAGGCGAGATTTTCAAACGGTTTTGAAATCGGAGTTTAAACGGATTTTATATGATTTTTTATAAAATTGTCCCTTATAAAATTTTCTAGGCGTACTGCCAGATTTTCGGGGCGATCAATCGATCGACGCCTGGGCATCGATCAATCGATGCCTTCAGAAATCGTGTGTAGCAAGAAAACTTTAAGAAGTTATTTTGGTTTCCAACTCTTATATTTTTACCTTATAAAAAGGCATCATGGGCTATTGTTTTGGAACAGCTTTGTGGCACAAAAATACCGAGAAAACATATTTTTAATTCCTCTTTTTTTATACACAAACATTCCCTTTAATTTATGCTTTCAACCTTAAGTTTTGGGCTGTTCTTGGGGCTGTCTTGAGGTTGATCTTGGAGGATGTTTTGCTGATGTTTGAGGACTGATTTTGATGCTGTTATTTGCATTTCTGTGCAGATTTATCATTGGTTTCTCACGGTGGTTTGAGGAATGGAGTTTTACACAATATGCTCCTAAATCTCGCGAGTGTCTATTCCGTTGATTTAATGTTTAATTGAACTCATATTTGAATTGATAAATTCTTCGAAATCTGGAAAAATAGTTGTTGGAATTATTTTGATTCATGTGGTATTATTCATGTTGTTGTTGAGCACGTTGTCATGAGATTTTAATATGGCACAGACGTTGGGCACCCGCCAAAATTCCTGCTTCCCGAGGTTATGACTTGATAAAGCATATGTAGATGGGGTGAGGCCTGGTGACCCGGTTAATGTGTTGTTGAGAAATTTATTAATAAATGCTTTTGGATTTGCATTTGGTTTGAATATTCGTACTCGTGTTGTTACGCTTTATTCATCGCTAACTTATATTTGTTGAGCATCTTTCTTGTCGTATTGTGTACTTCCCCGTATTTTTCTTTAGTTGGAAGGTTAGTGTGAATTTGGGACTCTTTGGACCAATTGGGAAGATTTTTAGCGTGGATGATTTGAGAAAGATTTTTAATGCAATATGAGAAGACGTGTATTTATTTTGATGTATAGAACATTAGAGATTTATTTTATTTCGAGTTATATATTGTAATTAATTCGAGAGGCGTAGTATTTATTTGAAGAGATTGAGATTTGTAGTTCTCTTTTGTTATTGTGGGATTTATATGCTCTATACCTTGTTATTTTTGGAATTGATTTAGTTTTATCGATAGTAGCGCTCCGTTCGCTCTCCCCGGGTGGATGGGGTATTACATAATGGTATCAGAGCTTAGGTATACGGTAACCACTGGGTCTTGAGTTTTGGGTCTGTTGCGTTTTTGTGGCTCGTATTTTTGGAGATAGATTATTTTAGATAATCGTTTCGTGTTAGGCATCTAGATTAGATGTGAGGAGTTTATTTTTGAAGATGAGAATTATTTTGGAGATTGTGGCCTGATTTTTTAGAGTTAGGCACTCGACGAATTTCGAGGACAAAATTCCATTGTTAGTGGGGAAGTATAACAACCCGCATAATTTTTGGGTTATTTTCAAAATAAAGAGGAAAAATAAATTTTCAGATAAAATTATTTTTATTGCTCAAATATGTGGGTATTATTTTTAAAGGCGATATTTTCAAACGGTTTCGAAATCGGAGTTAAAACGGATTTTATATGATTTTTGATAAAATTATCCCTCATAAAACTTTCTAAGCGAACTGCCAGATTTCCTGGGCGATTGATCGATCGACGCCTGGGCATCGATCGATCGATGCCTTCATAAATCGTGCGTAACAAGAAAATTTTGAGAAGTTGTTTTGGTTTCCAACTCTTATATTTTTTGTAATACCCCGCCCTTTTATGGGAAATTTAAATTCAATAATTAAGTGAAATTTGGGAATTTAAGAAATTATCGTGAATAATAAATTTTGGAGTTTTCAAGGACTAGATGATTTTTTATGGGTATTATATTTATTTTCGGGATTAAGTAAATGAACTGAAGTATTTTAATTATATGTCGCAACTGGGTAAAGAGATAGAGGATAATATTTTAACGGGAATACCGCATTAAGTTGTGTGGGTTAAATTAGTGAGTTGCGATCAAGTGCCTCGGATGGAGATTTCGATTGCGCGGTGAGTCTCGGAATGGTCGAGATAGTCAGAATTGAGTATCCGGGTGTCGAAATTGAATTTCGAGAATTTTTGGATTAATAGGGACTCACAATTGAGTAAACGAGTCATTTTTGGGTTTAAAGGGGACAAACCCTTATTTCTCCCTATAAGAGGCATGGGAGAGTGGGAGAAAGAAAGGAAAGAGAGAAAAGAAGAAGAGAAGAGAGGAAGAAGGGAGAAAGAAGAGAGAGAAAGAAGAGATAAGAGAGGCATGTGGATGGTATATATATATGTGAAGAATACCCCCTCTAATGCTATCATTGGGAAGTTGCGCGATGAGGGTGAGCACCCTGGCCCGAGGAGCAGGGTGTGTATAGTCCCCAGGTTATAGCGTCAATTATTATATTGTGTGATTTTTATTAGGGGTGAGATGTGGTGGGTATGTTTCGTCTCATTGTAGGGGAGGAACTATGACCGCTTCCCAGACGTTGTGTGTGTGTGTTGACCGTGATGTCGGTGATATTGAGTCCGACCGTTGGTCCCCAGGATGATATATGAGTGATTCCCTGGAAGATGATAGCATTGAGAGACCGCATCCTCGAGTTATAGCTCATTGGGATGGTTATTGTACTTGTGTAAATTTTACATTACTTGTGTATGAGAACAAGATATTATATCTCTACGATAGTAAAGAGAAAAATTGAATATGAAATGAAAAAGGATTAATTCTCATTCCGAAAGATTATATCCGGAAGTGTAATATGATACGTATATAAAAGTGAGTATGAAAGATAAAGATGAGTATGATAATGTATATAACTATATGAGTATATATATAAGTTGAGTATTGAGGGTCTAATGGATCTTGACGATCGACCTTGCCAAGTAGTAGTGTATCGGAGGGGTTCCTTGTTTGGATTTCTCTTTACGAGACACCCCACGCACGAACATGGCTCAGTGTCGAGACAGGGGAGAAGTTTAACCCTTAGTGCTCCTATTTTGAGTTTTCAGTATACGAGTATATATATATATATATATATGTGTTGTGTACAAGGGTTCTAATGGATATCGACGATCGACCTTGCCAAGTAGTAGTGTATAGGGTGGTTCCTTATTTGGATTTCTCTTTGCGAGACACCCCACGCACGAACATGGCTCAGTTTTGAGACTGGGGAGAAGTTAAGCCCTTAGTACTTGGTTGGCTTAGGATTTCTAGAGTTGGGGTGACGGTTTAGTTAGTTAGCGTAGCTTGACTAGGATGTTTAGAGGGATGCACTAGGTGTGCACTATTAGAAGAGAGGTAAGGCGTATCTCATGGGAGTGCGATACCAGTTTAAATATGAGATCAAACATATTTTTAAACATAAAGCATTTATGCACTTGCAAAATATTTTCACAACTCAGGCTCTGACCCGTTTCTATATTTTTCCTCTCTTGCTATATATTGTATATATATAGGTGTCTAGACATAGGGACACCTAGATGATGATCCTTTTCGGGTCAGACGCCTGCTACAGCAGCTGGGGATGCATGCAGGTTTATTTTTAGACGCTTCTATTCCTGTGATCTAGATAGGAAGCATTGTAGTAATTTTCGGGCCGAAAGTCCAACTCCATTTATTTATTCTTTCACCGCCTTTTAGTGCGGCATTCGATTTGGTTGTAATATATTTCAACCGAGTGTTCCGTTATTTTATCTCTTTCCAGTTGAATTTATATAAACTGTGTGAATGCTTTAATTGTATAGTTTGTTTAAAAAGATTACTTAAGTAAATTTTTTATGCCAGCCTAATAGGTTATTAGTAATTAAATTGGTTTTCGACAGTGATGCTAAGAATGATCCATATGCGACTCCTGTTTTAATTTGATATAGGAGTGATCGCCCGGTATTTTATTAGGCTAGATGGTATTAGAGCATCAGGTTCTAGTGTCCTTAGGAATCTGTGCGGACGTACTATGCTTTCAGCGTTGCTCTCTATTTGTTATAGAGCCTTATGATTAGGATTGTTGATTCCTCTTGCGAGATTTCGTTCTCCTACCATATTTTGTGATGATTGAGGAGGGATGACCAAGGAAGGCCATGATGAGGGTAGCAGGAGGCAGGGTATGGAAATACCTAGATGTTAAAATTTGAGGAAATTTTTTTCACTTCGTAGGAGAAATATTGAAATGGTGGGAATGGTGATGACCATATTCGGGGGTACATGATGTTTTGCCCCTAAAGGGATCTTACGGATAGTTTTTAACCGTGAGTCCCCATGATTTAGCAGGAATAAGAAGAATGCGGTTTTAAATTATTCACGTAAGGATCGATCAGAGGTCGATAGTGAATAAAGAGAGTTATGGATGAGTGAACTTTGTACTGAATTAAGGTAAGTATAATGAAGAGAGAGTCCTTCCGAGGAATGATAGGCTCACTAGAGAAGTGTTTCTAACACTTATGGAGAATGTGTATGTTCGTGGACCCCATTGGTGGACATCCACCCGGGGAATTTATTGAAACGGGGATGTTGAGGTTGGTGGTGGAGTCTCCTTTTTATGAAGAAGTGACGAGGAACTAGTAAAGTGATTGTCAGGATCGCGGCTATGGAGTCCAAGATATTGATAACCTTAAAAGGGTCAGGGGGACCCGAGATGGGGAATGTTGTAATGTGGAGTGTAGAACCTTACGGTTAATCATTGCCTAGTGAGAGTTAAGGGGAAAGAGTAGGGTGCCTAGATGGGGTATTGATTAAAGTAATTTTTGGTTCAGTTATGGCAAGTGAATTAAGTCCGAAAACCTTTTGAAGTAGCTAGGGAGATAGGCAAAGTTGTTATTATGAGGTTCACCTCAATTAAAGGAGGTATGTTCTGTGTGACAAGATTGAGTCACAGTGTTTTATTAGCCCTAGATTCGTGTGTGTGATACAAGTTTACAAATAGTGTCGATAACGTTATGTAGTATATGTTTATGTGTTTTTCTGCGATAGCGGGAATATATTTCCTTTCATTCGCTGTGAAGAGCGGGTGTTAGTATTTTGAGTTTATATCAGATTGGTATTACTCGTTTTGTGTGTGTTATACTAGTATGGTGTTATACAGAGTATAGTATGATATTCGTTATTCGGATCGATAGAAAGCTAATGGCAAGACTATCGTGTCCGCGGTTCCATTGTGGAACGGTTGATGTTGCGGTATCTCATCTGGATACAATCTGAGTTCGCCTTTATTATATGTAAGGATGGAACTTCAGTGAGCACATGTTTCATTGTTATGATTTGAGTGCGTGGCTACCTTATAGGTATGATTTAAGGTATGCGGGTTTAATTGTTGAGCTGTGAGTTTAAGCTCATTATTGATTGTGCAAGGACTGAGTGTTAGTGCGAGCGCTTAGTGGTATGGATCCTAGATAGGGATAGCAGTTCATACCACATTCTGTTGAAAGAGGGGAGTGGGTTATCCCGGTTTCATATTTGAAGTTGACGAACCTCCATGACCGACAAAGTTAAGTAGTAGTGTATTGGAGGGGTTCCTTGTTTGGATTTCTCTTTGTGAGACACTCTGCGCATGAACCTTAACGACATCGGGAGTGGATAGATGTTATAGGATGCAAGGATGTTGGTTTTGTGGATAAGTCATATAGTGTGGAGGAAACACTATAGACTATGAGCCGTATGATAATGGTATGCTTATGGAAATATTGTGCTATGAAGAAGCACTAAAATGGTTCTCTCACCGCAAGTAAGTGGATGAGGCAGAAATTAGAGAAATTGATTTGAGGCTTATATCCAGGCCTTAATGAAAAGGCCAATTTTGGAAAAAGTATATTTTGGGTATGATGTTCGTAATGCTTTTGCAGAGAGTGGGTGCCTCGATTAGTTAGACTTTTCTATTCGCCTATGTGGAAGGATAGACTAGTAGAAATACGTTAATAGGTTAGTGAGGTAAGATTTAGGACGTCCCGCTATTGTGCCTTAGGATTTTATATCTCGGTAACCGACGACGCGAGGGAGTAGTGTAATGGGAGGGTTCCTTATTTGGACTTCGCTCTGCGAGACATCCCACGCATGAAACCAAGAAAATGTCGGGAGTTGAGAAAGGTCTTGGGCACCAGGGACACAATTTAGGATAGTACTATTTCACGTAGTTAGGAACGCTTCGATTTTAGAATTTTGGGCAGTGAGGCCAGTGGAGTTAGTTGCACCGATATAGAAATATTGGTTGGTTAACCTTGTGAAGAATGGGATTTTACGGGTTGGGAAGACCCATGTAAGAGTATTACGCCGAGGAAATAAGGCCTATTGTTTAAAAAGTGTGTACGTGTCAGACATTTGTGTTAATTGTGCGGAAAGGCATGGGTTAAAAGGTGTATGGGCAACTTAGTAAGTTGGTTTTATATACCGCCTGACATAGAAAGGACGTAGTATATAGAGTTGAAAATTATGCCGAGATGGCAGGATAGTATAGTATAAACCTTGATATAAATGAGTGCTATATGAGTATACGGTTAAGAGATATTGGGTAGTACCATTCCACTTTGAGGCATTAGGATGTGGAGGGATTCATGATCCTAGGTCAGTGTTGGTAGTATCGGTTATATCTGAATTTCTAGGAAGAAATTCCGTTGTAAGGGGGGGAGTATGTAATACCTCGCACTTTAATGGGAAATTTAAATTCAATAATTAAGTGAAATTTGGGAATTCAAGAAATTATTGTGAATAGTAAATTTTGGAGTTTTCAAGAACTAGATGATTTTCGATGGGTATTATATTTACTTTTGGGATTTAGTAAATGAACTGGAATATTTTAATTATATGTCACAGCTGGGTAAAGAGACAGAGGATAATATTTTAACGGGAATACCGCATTAAGTTGTCTGGGTTAAATTAGTGAGTTGCGGTCAAGTGCCTCGGATGGAGATTCCGATTGCACGGTGAGTCTCAAAATGGTCGAGATAGTGAAAATTGAGTATCCGGGTGTCAAAATAGAGTTTCGAGAATTTTTGGATTGATAGGGACTCGCAATTGAGTAAACGAGTCATTTTTGGGTTTAAAGGGTATAAACCCTTATTTCTCCCTATGAGAGGCACGGAAGAGTGGGAGAAAGAAAGGAAAGAGAGAAAAGAAGAAGAGAAGAAAGGAAGAAGGGAGAAAGAAGAGAGAAAAAGGATTTTCGGGCCAAACTCCGTCGGATTCGACTCAGGGTCATCGAATTTCATCCTCCAGGCAAGTGTTTACTTGCTTTATTTAATTTTGAGCATGAAACTAATATCATAGTTGGTAATAACAAATCCTAAAGGTTTTCGGTTGGGTTTTCGTGGAATAAACGGATTTTTCGAAAGTTTAACAGGTAAACCTCAAAAATTATGAAATTGGAGAAACATAGAAATTAATCGAATTTAATTGTTGATTTTTGGATTTAGGATGTTTAGAAGCTATTTCCTTTGTGTATATTTCGTTGGGTGTAGTTAGATGTTGGTGGAAGAAGGAGTAAAAATGGTTGGAGGTTTGTTAATGGCCAAAACAGTCTCCGGGAAGACGATGAACAGTAACCAGCGTCATTACCGAATCGATTCGGCCCATATGAGAATCGATTCAGCCCTTGATCAAAAAATGAAATTTGTAGAGATTTTCGATACGGTCGTGTGGGCACTGACCGCGTATTTTTCTATTTTTTTTAGATTTATAATGATTTTTCTACGAAAGACTGTCCGAGATCGAAATCGTTAGTTAGAAATCAAACCTGATATTGGGAGAATTAAGGCTAGAATTGTTTGGAGATAAATATTAGTGGTTCTTAGATATAGAGTGGGGACCTCTAGATTATTATTTTAGCGAAATGTAGACCTTGGGTTTGTGGAAAAATGGAATCCATGACCTATTTAAATTAAGGGTGTTTGGTGACAAATATTTTTAGGATAAATTTAGTGGGCATTTAGGCTTATATAATTATGCGCGTAGAAAACTTAATTATATCGATTGTAGTTGAGTATATCCTGTGAGACTATTAGGATGAATTTTGGAAAATTCATATCTACTTAGTGTGAATTGGTATAGTTAGAGAAATTATATAAATCCTTAAACGTGAATAAGGTACAGGTTATTTACCAAGTGAGAGAATACTTTTGGGTTCAGTATCATGAGTGTGCGCATACTTGAATGTTATTATTGGTGAGAATCTTTGGAGTTATTGGCCATCGTTATGTGTGATTGGCAATTATGGCCATTTAGGTATATTTGAGGAATAATGTGGAATATATATATATATACTATATGATTAAAGTATATATATATTATATGGTACGGATATGTATATATATCTATGTGTGGATGGTATATATATGTGTGTGAAGAATACCCCCTTTAATGCTATCATTGGGAAGTTGCGCGATGAGGGTGAGCACCCTGGCTCGAGGAGCAGGGTGTGGATAGTCCCCAGGTCATAGCGTCCATTATTATATTGTGTGATTTTTATTAGGGGTGAGACGTGGTGGGTATGTTTCGTCTCATTTCCGGGGAGGAACTATGACCTCTTCCCAGACGTTATGTGCGTGTTGACCCTGATGTCCGTGATATTGAGTCCGACCACTAGTCCCCAGGATGATATACGAGTGATGCCCTGGAAGATGATAGCATTGAGAGACCGCATCCTCGAGTTATAGCTCGTTGGGATGGTTATTGTACTTGTGTAGATAGTACATTACTTGTGTATGAGAACAAGATATTATATTTCTATGAGAGTAAAGAGATAAATTGAATATGAAATGGAAAAGGATTAATTCTCATTCCGGGAGATTATATCCGGAAGTGTAATATGATACGTATATAAAAGTGAGTATAAAAGATAAAGATGAGTATGATAATGTATATAACTATATGAGTATATATATAAGTTGAGTACTGAGGGTCTAATGGATCTCGACGATCGACCTTTCCAAGTAGTAGTGTATCGGGGGGGTTCCTTGTTTGTATTTCTCTTTGCGAGACACCCCACGCACGAACATGGCTCAGTGTCGAGACTGAGGAGAAGTTTAACCCTTAGTGCTCTTATTTTGAGTTTTCTGTATACGAGTATATATATATATATATATATATATATATATATATATGTGTGTGTGTGTGTGTGTGTGTGTGTGTGTGTGTCTGTGTGTGTGTGTGTGTTGTGTACTGGGGTTCTAATGGATATCGACGATCGACCTTGCCAAGTAGTAGTGTATCGGGTGGTTCCTTATTTGGATTTCGCTTTGCGAGACACCCCATGCACGAACATGGCTCAGTTTCGAGACTGGGGAGAAGTTGAGCCCTTAGTACTTGGTTGGCTTAGGATTTCTAGAGTTGGGGTGACGGTTTAGTTAGGCAGCGTAGCTTGACTAGGATGTTTAGAGGCATGCGCTAGGTGTGCACTATTAGAAGAGAGGTAAGGCGTATCTCATGGGAGTGCGATAGTTTAAATATGAGATCAAACATATTTTTAAAAATAAAGCATTTATGCACTTGCTAAATATTTTCACAACTCGGGCTCTGACCCATTTATATATTTTTCTTCTCTTACTATATATTGTATATATATAGGTGTCCAGATACAGGGACGCTTGGATGATGATCCTTTCGAGTCAGACGTCTGCTGCAGCAGCTGTGGATGCATGCAGGTTTATTTTTAGATGCTTTTATTCTTGTGATCTAGATAGGAAGCATTGTAGTAATTTTTGGTCCGAAAGTCCAACTGCATTTATTTATTCTTTCACCGCCTTTTAGTGCGGCATTCGATTTGTTTGTATTATATTTGAACCGAGTGTTCCGTTATTTTATCTCTTTCCAGTTGCATTTATATAAACTATGTGAATGTTTTAATTGTATAGTTTGTTTAAAAAGATTAGTTAAGTAAAATTTTGACGCCAGCCTTATAGGTTATTAGTAATTAAATTGGTTTTCGACAGTGATGCTAAGAATGATCCATATGCGCCACTTGTTTTAATTTGATATAGGAGTGATCGCCCGGTATTTTATTAGGCGGAGTGTGACATTTTTACCTTATAAAAAGGCATCGTGGGCTATTGTTTTGGAACAGACTTGTGTCACAAAAAATACCCAGAAAATATATTTTTAATCCCTCTCTTTTTATACACAAACATGCCCTTTAATTTAGGCTTTCAACCTTAGGTTTTGGGGTGTTCTTGGGGCTGTTTTGAGGTTGATCTTGGAGGAAGTTTTGTTGATGTTTGAGGACTGATTTTGATGGTGTTATCTGCGTTTCTGGGCAGATTTATCGTTGGTTTCTCATCGTGATTTGAGGTATGGGGTTTTACACAATATGCTCCTAAATCTCGCGAGTGTCTATTCCGTTGATTTCAAGTTTAATTGAACTCACATTTGAATTGATAAATTCTTGGAAATCCGAAAAAATAATTGTTGGAATTATTTTGATTCATGTGGTATTATTTATGTTGTTGTTGAGCATGTTGTCATGAAATTTTAATATGGCATGGACGTTGGGCACCCGCCAAAATTTTTGCTTCCCGGGGCTATGACTTGATAAAGCCTATGCATATGGGGTGAGACCTGGTGCCCGGTTAATATGTTGTTGAGAAATTTATTGATAAATGCTTTTGGGATTTTCATTTGGTTTGAATATTCGTACTCATGTTGTTACGCTTTATTCATCGCTAACTTATATTTGTTGAGCATCTTTCCTGTCGTATTGTGTACTTCCCCATATTTTTCTTTAGTTGGCAGGTTAGCGTGGATTTAGGATGCTTTGGACCAATTTGGATGATTTGAGAAGGATTTTTAATGCAAGATGAGAAGATTTGTATTTATTTTGATGTATAGAGCATTGGAGATTTATTTTATATTCGAGTTAGATGTTGTAATTAATTTGAGAGACTTGGTTTTTATTTGAAGAGATTGAGATTTGTAGTTCTCTTTTATTATTGTGGGATTTAGAGGCTTTATACCTTGTTATTTGTGAAATTGACTTAGTTTTATCGATAGTAGCTCTCCGTTCGCTCTCCCCGGGTGGGCGGGGTGTTATAGTAAGTCATTTCAGCTTCAACGAGGTTTTTATCTTTCGTTCTCGCTCAAAAGAAAGTAAGAGCCTTGTTTGAAATTCTGAGTTTTGTACATTTATATTTTTATCGTACACCCATGAACCGAATATGTAACCATTCAATTGATACTATTTGTACTCACGTACCTTGAACAAGGGTTCAATGGCTAGACGAGCAAGCCTTGATGCCGCATCACCCGTCTTTAAGAGATGGGAATATATATAAATTAATTAGGTTAGTTGTAAAGATTTCTTGCAATGTGACATTTAATAACATCCATTTTCACTATAATTACCCCGTGTGACGACCACAACCTAAATTCGATGTCTTATTGTGCCATTGTTTTTCATCTTTTGGTGTTCTCACAGGCTTCATATTTTTTGCATAGATCGTGACGAACGTATTACAAAATTAATCATATATAAAAATTAAAATGATGTAAAAGTTAAAATAATTTTAAACTTACTTTTTCCATTTTCCAACATCTTCATGTGTGTCAAATAGATAACGAGCTACTTGTTCATATTGCAAACTCGTTAATTTCACTCATTTTTCCACCACATGACCACACTCATCGACGAACTCATCAATGTCATCCACGCTGATTGAGTCAGGCATATATTCCCAATTGTATATTGATAACTGCACGGTAATGTATTCCTCTGCAATTGATCCTTCAATTATCGTATATTCTTGACGTAATCTTGGAAAACTTTCATCAATATTTTGAACGGATACATCCACCAATATCTAACTGGTCCGAAAAGAAGTGACTCGTCGCATAGTTATACAAACAAGTGAACACTTATGTCAAAGAAATATGGGGGGAAAGTACTTCTCCAACACACAAATCTCTTCGTTCACCGCCAATTTTGCGGCCACTATGTGATCTCGATTGACTACCTCCTCACATAAAAGTGAGAAGCAGATACTAATTTGCATAATAGACCTCCATAAATCCTTGTACTTGGAGAAATAGTTCTTAAACAATAGAGGAACCAATTGCATGATCACATGTCAATCGTGATACTTACACTTATCTAAATCATGGGTATCATGATTTACAATCCTTTGCAAGTTGGACGAAAAATTAGATGGAACCTTCAAATTATATATTATATCTAAAAGCACATTCCTTTCCTCACTCGGCAAACCAAGCGCACCAGGGGAATTATTGTCCTTCCCCTACCATCTTCTTTTAACCATAGTTGTGATTTAAGTTTCAACAATTTAAGGTATTTTCGTGCATTTTCTCCATCCTTCGAATGACTCTCCCAAAGGCATGTGCCCATAATATGTTCAGCTATATTCTTCTTAGCATGCATCATATCCAATACATAGCGCACATGGTAATTCTTCCAATAAGGCAAGTCAAATATAATCGATTTTCTAGACCATGCCTTTCTTGTCTCAGTTTCATTTCCTGTTGGGGACTTCTTATGCTTGACATTCTTAAATTTAGGTTTCGTACCTGGCATATTAAGGCCACAATCATAAGACTTACTTTCAATTTCTGAGCCTAAAAGTTTTCTTGGCAGTAGCCTATGTTCAACTCCGCCCGGTAAAACATTGAAACCTTTCTCAAATCTAAAACTATGAGTGGGGGGTAAAAAGCTCTTATGGAAATGGTATACATTTTTTGAGCTTGCGGGGAGACGAAGAGATTCAGTTTCCTCTCCAGAAATAGGACACCCCAAATAACCATGTACTACACAACCGGATAATATCCCATAAGTTGGAAAATCAAGAATTGCCCACGTCATTATAACTTTTAGCGTTAACTTTTCTTTTCTAAAAGAGTCAAATTCTTGCACACCCTCTTCCCACAATTCATTTAATTCTTCTACTAAAGGATCCAGGGAGACATCTATGTACTCATTTGGTGCCTTTGGTCCAGGTATCAACAAAGATAGCATCAAAAATTCAGGTCTTGTATATTATGAAGGGGGGGTTGAGTGGGGCTATGATCACTGGATATACACTCTGATTGGTGATTATATTTATAAATGGATTGAAAACATTTGTTGATATTTCCAAACGAATGTTACGTTGTTCTTGAGAAAAATCAGGATACTCAAAACTCAACCTCTTCCAAGCTGTAGAATCAATAGAATGACGCATGAGATTATTCCCTTCTTCTACCCTAGCATGACAAGTCATTACCTCCTCTATCCATGGTATCGTAAAAACTTCTTTAATCTAGGTGCAATGAAAAAATATTTCAACACTTTTTAAGTCACTTTTGAGCTTGTACCTTCCTTGCCAGTAGATTACACATATCTAGGTTCATCACATACCGAACATCGATCGAGATTTTCATACTCCTTTCGGTATAGTATGCAGTTATAAACACAAGCATGAATGGATTTATACTTCATTCCCAAACCTTTCAAATCATTTTTCATAGTAGGATAATTTTTTAGAACCGTATTCTGCTTGGGTAGCAAGCCCTTCACCCAATTCAAAATTCCTGTCACGCTATTTTCAAACAAACCATATTTGTTCTTCAAACTATGCAAACCAACCATGGCATGCAAAGTTGTTTGATCTTTCTCACAACCAAAGAATAACGGTTGGGTTGCCTTAAATTTTAAACTTTGGTAGTCATTGTCAAGGTTTATCCCGATATCTTTATGAGCACCAGAAGATTGTACATCGTCATTCACCTCATTCTCTTCCTTTTCATGAACTCCATACGCATCATTAACTAAATCCTCTAGCATATTATGATCTACATTATCATCCTCCCCTTTTACACCTATCGTACTTGTTGAATGTTATTGTGAAGGTTGCTCGGGGATAAAAGGAACTTTCGGTTCCCTGTAAAAAACCCAAATTCGATAACTATATTGCATACCCCATCTTAACAAATGTAGTTCAATTATTTTCCACTAAAAACTTTACCATTCTTACACCTAGCACATGAACACGGAAAATCTTCATCATTATGACATCTTTTTGCGCATTACATAAATTCTTTAGCACCTCTGCGAAACACATCCCCAAATCTATTTGTCTTCCCCATCCACTACTTGTATTTAGGATATCCTGTCACAACTACAACAAACAATCACCTTTTATGGGTAAGTAGCTTATATTCGTGGATTAGTACGAACAAAAGTGTGAACATTTAGTTCCCATTAGTAAAAACAATCACCTATTGAATGCGTACACATAAGAACTAGAAGGCTAGTTTCTATGTGCACTATATGTAATTTAAATTAGTTATAAATGCTATAGAACCATTATGTGGTGCATTCAAATGAGAATACATGCGGTCATGAACCCCGGAAGCAAGTGTTATATAAGAAGTTGACTTAATGTAAATTTATTTGTGCATTCAAATTCAAATTCAATTTATAATATGAATTCCTATTTTCTCCATCTCCTCTAAAGGGTGAGTGGTCCTATCCCATTCAAGACCTCATATTTCTATAATATACTTAACAACTCATGCACATTGTTCCAATTTGAGGAAAATTCGACAGCATATCCCCATAGTTATCCAAGTACACGACATAGATTCGCAAGTGTGAGTATTATTTCAATTTATCAATTGAAACAACACTTGACATCACATCATCTAGTATGTACCCGAAGAACATTATGATACGACTACAGAACTTCCCCCAAAAGTAACAAGTTTAAGCCACTAAGAATATTATTATACAGAAACTATATAGTCACAAACTGTCCAAACGGGACAATTCGAGAGATCTCATTACAGGCGTAATGACTTTCGAACGGATCTAAGGGCTATTGAATGCGTATGCATAAGAACTAGAAGGCTGGTATCTATGCTAACTAGATGTAATTTAAAGTATGTTTCATTTATTTATTTCGTATCACAATTCGAGAGATTTCATTTAATTATGTAATTTAAAGTACGTTTCATTTAATTTAAAGTACGCAAAAGAACTAAAACTTATACCAATTTATAATAACTTATATCAATTTATAGAAATATCAATACAAATTCATATTCAATTTTAATTTATACCAATTTATACCAATATCAATACCAATTCAAATTCAATTTCAATTTATAACCAATTTCTACCAATTTACACCAATATCAATATCAATTAAAATTCAATTTCAATTTATACCAATTCAATTCAATTGAAATAAAATTAAATTATAATTTAAATATCGTTCAATTTCAATTCAAATTCAATATCGATACAGATGCAATTCATGTTATAAGGCCGGGGCACATCGAATCGTCTAATTCAAATTCAAATTCAATATCACACACACTAATTCACACATACACACACCCCTACATAGACTCCCCCCCCCCCCCCCCCACACACACACCTACACACACCCTACCCCCACACCCACTACTCCCCCGGTCCCACACACCTACACACACACGCGTACCCCTACCCCCTTCCACACACACATGCAGACCCATGCACACACACATGCAGACACGCATTTAAAAAGGAAAAAGAGAGTGAAAAAAATGACCTGAAACGTGTGAAGAGAGAGAGAGAGAGAGAGAGAGAGAGAGAGTCATCGTGTAGTAGAAAGATAAAAATGGTGGGAAATGAAAAAGAGCGGACTAGGGTTTTTAGTCAAAATAATTATCACGGACTTGTCAAGGTCTTTGACTATGATAACATTCTAACGTTATCAGAGTCATTGATCGTGACAAGTTCATGATAATCACACTTGTCAAGGACTTATCATGGTCAGTCACGGATTTGTCACGATCACTGATCGTGATAGAAAATGCGTATTTTTTGTCACGATCAATGATCGTGACAAGGCTGGTTGGCTCAAAGGTGATTATTTAGCATTTTTTGTCACGGTCAATGACTGTGACAAGACTGACCGGCTCAAAGGTGACAATTTAGCATTTTTTTTTCACGGTCAATGACGGTGACAAGGTTGGTCAGCTCAAAGGTGGCAATTTAGCCTTTTTGGTGTAGTGGAATGAAACAACTTACAAAAGTTTGTGAAATAACTGACAAAAGTCTTACCCTAACAACCATGTTGTAGATATGTTCAACCTAAACTAGAAACGTCTAACCTTTAGTTTACTGAAAATTACTTTCTTACAAGAGTAAAACCAATCAAAGCCTATTGATAATCTATCGAGAAAAAATACCACTGTATATATTAGTCCCCTCTATCACAACAAATAACATAATCTTGAAAGAACAAAATTATTAACAAATTATTTATGATAAACAATAATCAATATTGAATAGGGAAATCGTTAAAGAGACTAACGAATTAACACCAAATAAAAAAATTATAATTGTGGTCACAATAAAGACTGAGACAGATAACTATTTGATATTAATATAAACAAATCGAAATTTAAAAAAAAAATTAGGACCGCATTTAATATAACTTCACAAAAACAAAGCTACGAGGACTCAACAATCAATGAGGTGCAAGTTTCAAGTGTACCAATGGGATTTTTATTACTCACATGAAAAATGAATCTCCTAATCAAAGTTAAAAAATTGAAAACACAATTAAAATGTATATACTATAAAACAAGTACCATACCTTTTTTAGATAAAAGTAAAACCTCAGATGGAGAAACTTCAAACAGTTTGGACAAGTGGAGATTTAGCCATAGAGATTCCAGGGAGTTAGTCATCCCTTAAGTAAGGGTTTTGGATAGTATTAAGAGAATATAATCAAGCTAGTTATCATGCAAGTGAGGGTTCTTCTATTCATCAAATTTTTTTATATAAAATCAAATCCCATAGAATAAAATCCGTATTTTTCCAAATAAGCTACTCCCGTATTATTATAGATTACCCAAAGAACGCTTGTTAAAATCATAGAAATTAAAACATTTAAAATTATAAGAAACATAAAGAATACATACATTCAAATCTAACATATATACTTATATAAATATGAGAAAAAATTGAAGCACATACCACTGTCATCAATCACAAATAGTTGCATGAGGTAGTCATAATCTACTCGATCTCTAATAAGTGGAGCGACCATTATTGTACATATCTCTCAGATGGACAATAAATCCTAAATGACTAGTATTTCTCTTAAAATATCAATCAACAGCAAGTGAATAAATTTAAAAAAAATCAAATTTTAAAACTGAATTGTAAATGTGAATTATGTAGGTAGAGATGTATAATTGCTATATGTATATATCAATTTACTAGATCGTAAAAATGGGAGATGTCAAAAGAAAGGCAGCCCTATTGAAAAAGGCAGACGTAAGCGTTCGTTGTATCACCTCACCTAAAATCAATGAGATATAAATCTAATATATTATGACTTTAATATACAATAATTAGATAAGATAACATGATTGATATTAGGCAATGCCTCGTGAGTGAAGAATCATGCAGTGAAGAGTCTATGGTTAGAGTGCGTGAATAAGAAAAATAGGAGAGGAAGAGTTAGGCGAGGAGAGGTAGAGAGGGGTTGTTTGAGAGGGAGTAGTTTTGGGTTTGGGGGAATAAATTTTGACCAATTTGAGCTATGTTTTCTCTTTATTTTATTTTCCTTTTAATGACTTTTGCAACACTTAATGATATATTACAATGGTAATATTTTATTTGTTACAATTTTTAATCATTACAAATTTCTAATGGACAAAATCCGTTACAAACAGAAAAAATAATTTTGTTATAAAATAAGCATTTTAGTGTAATGTGAGTGAGATCACTTAGTTAGTAATTCCCTTATGATAACTTGTATTTTGGGGTAATACCGGGGCATGGTTTGTTGGGGATCGATATACGCAGAATAAATTTTTTATCTATGGATATTGGATTAATTGAACAATAGAAAGAGATAAAATCAAAACTAGGTTCGAAGAACAAACCCATGGTTTAGAAGATAACACATATGTGAATTCAGTTGCAATTCGATGGGGAGAAAAATATATGTTGATGATAAAGTGTTGCCTTCTTTTAGATCTCCAAAAGCTTTCTTAATCTTTTATAAAGCCTGGATATTCTATTGTATCATCCTCCCCATAGTTAGGTAGGTATGTGGACACCTTTTGAGATGAAAATCCTTGTTTATGATTGAGATATGGTGGTCTCTCTCTAGAACTCTTTATAAAAATGTGAATAGTATTTTCTCTCACCCCTCTAAAACCTTAATGATGAATAATTCATAACTAAAACCCATTGCCATACCTTTATATACAAGTACAAAAGGTGGGACTATGCCAAACTAGGCTACTTGAGTGTCTGGACCTAACTACTTAGGTATATAGACTACACCAGGGACCGGAGAAAAATAATTAAATTATCTTCCAAATAAATACTCAGAAATCTCAAATTGCAGTTAACGCAATTTATTTCCTTTATTTACTTAATCATAATTAATTTGATGAAATAATTACGACTGCATAACAATTTAATTATCTCAGAAATCACTTGAATATAAAATCGTCTTATTTGTAAAGTCAATAATGGTACATAATATGATTCCCCTCTTTAAGATTCAACACTCGTTTGGTCAAATCATTTTTTTGCTAATTGATATAAATCAACATCTAATCAATTCCTTGATTCTCAGACATAATTTATTTTTCTACCCCACTGAAATATAAATAATCCACTGATCAGGTTTACTAGTGGAAAGAAATCTTAAAAGCCTATCTAGAAGGTATCACAGTCCAAGGTATCCCTTAATGCGAATTCGTCCCAATTAAGATCTTAGACATACTTACATAATTTTCACCTAATATACAGGGATCATTTGGTTCAATCTAAGATTGAATCGCACCTAAACCAATCAAAATAACAATCACATAAGCATTACAATCCTCATAATTCTCAGGATTAATAATCCATGCAAATGGTGTGGTACTGCCTGGGTCTAATCAAAACAATATTTAGACTCAAATCTCAAGAGTGATCATATACAATACATTCCTGAAATTTACCAATCACAATTATTTGTTAAACTATCACACAAATTATCGAATCATCATACCGGTTCTCGTAGTTTGAGATAAAATACTAGAATTACATCACAATAGTTTCAATAGGATGTTAACTCCATATTTAGGTTGTGAACTTTTCAATAGTGCTAGAATCGTAATTTCAACCTAATTTTGGTCAACCAGAAACTGACTAACTAGAATTTTGCTAAGCTCTATTGACCGAAACATATATGAAACAATACATTTAAACAACTATAAATCATTCCCATAAGTATAATTCTCATTTCAAACTGAATAAAATAATCATTAATGAATCAATAATAAACCTCAACAATATACCTTTAAACATATATGAAATAATACATTTAAACAACTATAAATTATTCTCATAAGTATAATTCTCATTTCAAACTGAATAAAATAATCATTAATGAATCAATAATAAACCCCAACAATATACCACTTAGTCTTAAAGCCATATGGCCATGCACTTGACTCCCATTCCTTTTACATGACTGTTAAAATTCCTAGCTAACAATATATTTGTAAAAGGCTCTATAATGTTATTTTCAGTTGTAATCTTGGCCAGGATGATATGGCCCCTTTGCACGATCTCCCGAATCATGTGATACTTGCACTCAATGTGTTTCTCCCTTGGATAAGTCCTTAGTTCTTTCGAATATATAACCAAACCACCATTTTCATAATAAAGTGTAATACCTATTTGTAATGAAGGAACCACGCCCAAGTCACTTATGAAGTTCCAGATCCAAATAAAATCTTTTGTTGCCTCTAAAATGATAACATACTTGACTTCCATGGTCGAATCATCATTAGGTATTTGCATTATGCATCAATTTCGTAACAATATATCTCGAATTTGAGATCTTTATCTTCATATATGTCATATATTTGGGGATATAAGTTTTATTTGAGTTTGATTGTATATCTCACCATAAAAAGATTTTCGTACAATAATTATTATGATCTTTAGATGATATAATCGTTTTAATATCTTTTATATCAAATGGATATTTTTTTATCACTTTTCCTTTTGTTTGGTAATATGATTTGTTCTCTATGAGAGAGATTATATTTTTTGAAGTCCTATCACTATACCACAAAGTAGGAATGGTCAAGGATTTTGGTCGTGACCAGGCCGTCGGGTCATGGTTAAGGTCCGTAACCATTTTTGTCTTGACCAAAATTAGTGGTCACGGATTTATCCATGACAAAAAGTGAGGGTCATGACTTGGAGCGTGGGGTAGTATATGGTTTCTTGGTCACGGTCTTGGGCTGTGAACAGGGGGTCACAAACTTGAGCCATGACTTGTTATGAACTAGGGGTCAGGGACATGAGTCGTGACCAGTTGTGGACTAGGGGGCATGGACTAGGCCCGTGACCACATAGGGGCATTATTTAAAAATGGTCATGGCCCAAAGTCGTGATCCCCATTTACAAAAACAAATAAAAACATGGTGACAGTCTTAGACTGTGACAATATTTTTATTTCTTATTTTAAATGGGGGTCACGGCTTTGGGCCGTAACCATTTCCATTTGATGAAAAAAATAAAAACTATTTTAAGGCAGACCCGAAGAAAAATATATATTCAATAACCAGATCATACTAAATCTTTGTGAGGTGTTCATCCCTCCTACGAGGCCATTTGGAGGTTGTTTTGGGTTTTCTATCTCTAGCAGCATATTTTCAAGACTAAGTCCATTTATTTTCGAATTTTAATTCTAGGCTCAAATCAGGCATCCCGTAACTACGAGATCAGTTCCTACGAGTTACATTGGTACCGTGCGAGGTGTTCATACCCCTTACGGGGTTGTTCTGGATTTTTCCCTCTTGCAACATGTTTTAAAGTCGGTCTGGTTATTTTTAAATTTTAGTTCTACTATCAAACCGGGTGTCCTAAGACTAAGCAATTAGTTCCTATGAGTTACATTGGTCTCATGCAAGGTTTTTGTCCCCCTTACGGGCTGTTTGGGGGTTATTTTCTGTTCCCCCCTCTAGAAGAATGTTTTAGAGCCTAAGTATGGTTATTTAAAAAATTTAGTTCTATTCTCAAAACGAGCGTCTCGTGGCTACACGGTCAGTTCCTACAAGTTTTATTAGTATCCAGCAAGGTATTCGTGGGTTGCTTTGGGTTTTTCCCCTCTAGCGGTATATGTTCAAGCCTAAATCTCGATATTTACAAATTCAAGTCCTATTCTCACACCATATGTCCTATGAATACGTGGTCAGTTGCTATGAGTTACATTGATCTCGTGCGATGTGTTCGTGACCTTTCTAGGAAATGTCTCTGCCAAAGGTTTCTCCTATATGTTCTCATATTTTTAACAAACCAGGAAAGAATCTTTTACTTTGAATGGTCGAAGAGTGAAAAACACTTGCAGAGTTGGTCATAAATGTCATCCTTGATGGCTTGATCGACTGAGTTCTAGTTATCTGCTACTCTGACTCCCCCATTCATTTTTCTAAAATACAAACATTAGGATTTAAATATATGGAGGACATTTTTATTGCCAGTGGTATTATTCTTGATAAGGCAGAACCCAATGGGCTTCTTTTCATTTGCTCGGGAGGTGTCGGGAGCAGTGGAAGTTTATTACGTACTCGTAGGAGTTATCGATTGAACTAATGGGTAAGTATATAATTTCTCACCATGTGATGATGCTAATTTTTATTGGGGTACATGAGATGAAAATCATGGTTGGGGTGTCACCTCATCACTTGGTACGGTCTGTCGATTGTTGCTCGACATTATCTACAATTAACGAACAATAAGTGATGAAATCAATATAAGAACATGAAATTATAACAAACTAATCATGTTTATGACAATATATATATATATATATATATATATATATATATATATATATATATATATATATATATATATATATATATATATATACCTTCTAATAATAAGACTTTAAAATTTGTTCAATGTTTCTGATCTCCATCCATTTGGTATTACTGTATAAAAAACTATGAGTCTTTATACGTAGACAACTAGGAGGAAGCGTATCTACAATTGATGTGTAGATGTCTGTGACGTGAACTCAGAATCCCATTGTGACACCCCTCCTATTTTAATAACGGGTGATCAGTCCTTTATCAAAAAAATTAGGAATATCCTTTGGTTCATTCTTAGCATTGATCGAGTGGAAAAATCGAGTGTCCCTGTAATATGCTAATCATTATCGGCTTTCAACCACAATGCAAAAAAACCTAAACTTTAACTACACTCTTATGGAGTATAGCGGCGAGTCTGTGTGTCAAATCCACAAAGAATGTTTGATAGATTTTAATTTATTTATTACTTCAAAAATAAAGTGTAAAAGATGATGATTGATTGAGAAAGGAAAAAGGGGGGAAATAAAGAAGTTAACTAAAACTAATTGGAAAATTAAGGTAGGGACACAATCCTCCAACTCCTAGTATGTTGATCGGGTATAAGACTAGTTATGAATTAGATAATTGATTAAATCCAGTCTTTGTTAATCTCAAGCATTATATATATGAGGGTACTAGCCCGCACCATACATAATCAAAAGTAAGAATAAAGCGGTGTCGTTATAGCTACACTCGCATTGCACTCTTAAGCATCCCGGTTAACTCGGGCAAATAAGATCAAAAGTTCTACGACAGTTTTGATCACCACACAACAAAATTCCATCATTTATTTAATTCAGGAAACTAATTTTACACACATGCAAGCCATATCGGGTTGGGTTCATGCATCCCAACCTTTAAAAATCTAGCCTAGCATGGTATTATAAATATCTACATAAAAACACATTATCATGCATGAAAACCTAATGAAATAATAATCAAACTTCTAGAAATAAATGTTAGCAAGATTGAAGAACAAGAACATGCAAGAAGAAATCAAAGCTTGAAGAAGAAATGGAAAAGCTCTTGAATTTAAAGTGCAAACTATGTTAATTCTTCTCCTAGATGTTCCTCCTTGATTAGGAATTTTTACATGAATGAAATCTGAATAAAAATAGTCCTAATGACTAAATATATAGGCTAAAGGTCATTTAGAAGAGTATTCAAAACATAAAACTCTTTTGGCTAAAACAGAAGGACAAAATAAAAATATTGTATCTGGATTTTTTGTCACACTTAGAAAGCGTGACTAATTGTGTAACGGATCTGGAGCGTGACAAAAGGAAGACCGGTAAATTTTCCATTTCATTCGGATCAGTCCTCTTCACGAATTAAGACAGTGAGTTTCAAGGCTCCGGACCGGTTCGATTCGGTTCGGTTCTTTTTTCTTGCGATTTTCTCTCAGCTTCGAATGACCATAAGTTCTTCACCGTAGGTCGGATTGAGGTGCCATTTTTCCCACTATTATCGTAATAGAAAGATATTAAACTTTCCAGTTGGCCCCACCCCACCTCTGGAATAAGGATGAAAAATAATGAAAATTCCCTTCAACTCCCCATTTCTTGGTTTTTTTCACTATTTTGAGTTTTCTTTTCCATCTTTCTTGCATGAAATACCTGTAAAACACATAAGAGATACACAAAATATGAAATACTTACCAAAAAGGGTTAGTATCATAAATGTGAGACAAATCCAAGATATTTACACCGCATGGGATCGTAAAAATACTGAAATTAAGGGGATAATTGTGAAGAATTTATGCCTAATCAAACCCCCATAACTTAGAAATTTGTGCGTCCTGAGCAATGTAAAAGCATAAGAGTATGAGTTAAGGACCCTTAAAAAACTTTATTAGGATAGAATACCTTTTTCGCGGGCAAGCGATTGTATTTAGCGTATGCAACAAGCCTTTAAACCCCTAGGTTACCCTAGTAGGACCTGTTGTGTCTCGTGAGGTTTTGCAGTGAATATACCTACAAAATTCATTTTCGACTCAAGAAAATTCAAAATATCTAAAAATTGGACAATTTAAACCTTTCTAAAAATAGTCGCCATAAAATCATATTCACAAGTCTCAAGTCATAGTGCATGTGTGTGTGTGCGAAGCTGAAAATCGAACCGCTAATTTCCACTTACTGATCATTACATTACTTTCCGAAAATTCGCTTTGATTTCAAATGCTCACGGAATACTCTCGGAAATGAATCACTCGGAATATGGCTATTTCTCTCGGTGTTCATGATTTATAAGAGTAAATTTAATGGAACACAAGTTCACGCACAACATCATGAAAGACGGATTATTTAGGGTGGAAAGATCTCGTCATTGGAATACGATTATTGGGAAACCGGAAACATTGTCTCTAATTCATGTACTCAATCTCTTTTATTATCTTTTTTGCCTTAACTCTCCACGCGGTAACCAATTTTGCAATTCGGACTTGGTTAGGAATTTTTTGAGTTATAAGGTATATTGGGTAAATTTTGAAATGTTTGGGAATTTTAGAATTGGAAAATTTTTTTATGATGTTCATTAGTTCTTTTTCTGGCTTTTGCTCATTTTTTCTGCTTTTTTTATTCTTCACACTTTTCTTTTTTTGCTAGTTTGGTTGAGCATTGTCTATTTTTCTTGCCCTTTTTTATCGCACCATTTGGACTAAATTTTTTCTTTTCACAATTTCGGGCTAAATTTGGTATTTTTAGGCTACAAATGAAAAGGGAAAGATTTATTCGGCTCAAATTGGGTTGCAAAAAGGTTAATTTTTCATGAATTTTCTGGTCAATATTTTTGGATGATAAATGAGGGCCTATTTCATTGTCCAAATTACTAATTACATTACCATATGCGTCTCGAGATTAATTAAGTTTAGAGATATTTTAGTGCGCGTTATTCAAGACAATATCTCACACATTTCCCATAACCGATCAAAACAATAAAATAGAAATCATCAAAGACTTTTAAAACGCTGAAAAGAACTTTGAGTTAATCAAAAACTCGGATTGATTTAAAAACTCAAAAAAATCGATAGGCTCGAAATCTCCGGGTTGATTAATCGTCACACTTATTCGTTAAGTCGCCAATTTTCGCTCAATTTCCATGTTTGGTCAATTTTGACTTAGTGTATTTGATTTTTACAACTTCAGACTAAAAAGAATTTGTGACATTTTTTAAACTTTTAAATTCCAATTTTTATTCATTTTGAAGAAAAATATTTTTGGCTTTTTTGAAAATTTTCAATTTGTTTTGGAAATTTTTGAAAATTTCTAAAAAAAAATATACTTGGAACAAACATGTGATCAAATCAATGAATCTAAACAATAAACGAGAAGAATATCCCACACCCCCTAACTTAAATGTTGCATTATCCTCAATGCAAATCAAGACACAACATAAAGAGAGGAAAAGAAAGATAATACCCAAATGGAGCGATCCCCGATGAGTACGAGTCCATTGAATCTACAAAACATGTTAGAACTAAGCATAACAAAAAGAATAACAAAAACTTTAACTAATTACTCTAAACTATAAAAAAAGGAAAAAAGAAGTTAATTATGTACAACCTACGATTTAAGCTTTTGATAAATTATATAGTAGAAGTCAAAAAATTTGGGGGTCCACCCAAAATATAATTTGACTTTGAGGGATAATCGGTGTACCCTTATTTTCATGTATATCTCCCAAAAAATAAGAATTCCGTTTGAACAACGGAAGGCATGTGTGATATGGAAAAAATGAACCATCACCAATTAATTTTTTTAAAGTTATGATGGGGGATTTGGATGCTCGAGGGGACAAGTACAATTGGGATCCAAGAAAAATAGAATCACCTCCAAAGATTTTTTTAAGTAAGATGGGAAGCGGGGCACACAAAAAGGGAGAGTTCATATTGGAAAAATATAAGTAAAGAGTCCTTGTCGGTAAAAGGTTTAAACGTTTCAAAAGTTTCAACCGACTCATAGGAATCTAGCGGTACTTGTAATGGTTCAATAACGGTGAACAAGAATGGTGATGAAATAAACTCAATCTTAAGTGATTCATCATCACTTGGAGATTGAATTTCAAGGGGAAAAGACTCACTTTCAATGACATGTTCTTCAAAATTTTGAGGTGACACACAAGTCTCAACCTCCTCTTTGTTTTCTGAATAACAACGCACCTCATCACAAAGTACAGCAATTTTCTTAACAAGACTATAATCGATATTATTCGTGCTTTGGGTGGAAAGCAAATTCAGTACTCTTTTGGTTAGAAAAAGCATGTTTTCTTCCAAAGTAGGATTCCTTGCCTCTAGAACCTCAGATTTCTCATTTGGTTGAAAATGTTCCTTGGTTTCAAAAATTTCAGAAGAAAAGTCATCATTGGATTCGAATAATGCATCCAACTCTTGCTTCCCAAAATAATTTTTTTTTTCGATATTCGTTTTCAAGTTTTTCAGATGCAAGAGTTAGAAAGGCCTCACCCATGGTAATAGGTCGAGGCACGGATTCTTGAGAATAAAAATATTGAAAATGAATTTCTTCACGATATTGTTTTTCAAGCCTTTCATACTCAAGAGTTAGAATGGCCTCACCAATGGTAATAGATCGAGCCACGGATTCTTAAGAATAAAAAGTTTGAAAACGATTGCCATATGAACCATTATAATTTTTGAACTCACCACGAAAAGACATGATTACTAATTTGTTTGTAAATGGACAATCCACATAAAGAGGTGTGCGGCTGGGGATTCAACATTTCTTGGCGCTCAATTGTGCAAGCCTGCAAAAAAGGTTAAAAAAATGCAAAAGAAAAATATCTTACGAAATAGTAAATCAATTATAATCTATGACAAAACACTCCCCGACAAAGGCGCCATTTTGATCGAGTGCAAAAACCGAGCGTCCGTGTAATACGCTAATCGTTGTTATCATCTTCCAACCACAATACAAAAAAAATTAAACTTTAACTACACTCTTGTGCAGTATAACGGTGAGTCAGTGTATCAAATCCACAGGGAATGTTTGATAGATTATAATTTATTTATTACTTAAAAAATAAATGAAAAACGCGGGTGCCCGATATGTGTGAGTTTTCTTTCAAACCAATTTTTATCAAAAAATTATCTAACTTTTAATTAAGCACCAAACCAAGTTGTGAAAACCCAATTCTTACTTTAAAAAAGTTTTATCTTGATTAATCCTAAACATGCATCTAGTGATTAAAGGAAGTAAAGAAAAGTAAGGAATACTCACAGCGCCGGATGTACAAGGAAAAAACCCAAAACGAGAAAACAACCTCGGACGGCCCAAGCCAGACAATCACTATGAACAATGGTTTTACAAAGACAGATTAGCCTTACACTAAGACTCGATCCCCATGGGTATTGACTCTCCTTCTGATATACAACTGTTCTTCAATAGTGCCCGCGCAGACATTCCGTCTTCCACGATACCTGTCCACAACACATGCATCCACGTATGTCTTGGTGTCCACCGAATGGCTTTGATTCATCTACGATGTCGAACAAGATGTCCTTCTCTTTTCTTCACCGCAAAACCCTTTGATGTTCAATACATAGAACAAACAACTTTGGTGCCGTAAGTTCACGTAAGCATAAAAGAATGATAGTTCGGATCTTTGCAAACTCTAAGGATGTGTTTAAGCTCTTTAAACTTTAGAAAACATGTGCAAAACAAGTTTCTGGTCGAATACAGTTTTCACCTACGAAATTATGATGCACACACTATTTAAATAGGATTTAAATGATGCCTCGAAAAATGTGTCATTCGAACGATTTGAGGAACTCGTTCGAGCCACATCCCATCTCGTTCAAACGAGATTGGATGTCGATTGAACGACAGCGCAACAGTTTGACTTTTTGACTTTTTGTTTAAAACGCCTCTTCTAATTAGAGATCCAAAAATGTCAAACTCTTTTACGAGCTTATCATCATAAAACGTAGTTTAAACCTTTAAAACACTATAAAACATTTTTAAAAAAATTTCTTTATAAAATATACATCCTTATCTTTTATAAAAATAATTCTGAGCACCATTAATTATACGCATTCATACCTGAGTGATCTCAGAATGTAATTAACTTTGAAGACGAATAAACTTGCACTAATTTAAACTATGGCATGATTAAATCTTTGAAGCTTTGCCGCAACGTCTTCAATTTCTTCAATATGTCATAGATCGAGTGGGATCGTGATAAAATGAAAACACCCTATGACATATTACAAACACGTTTTGTTCACGGAATTAAGTCAAAACAATACAAGAACTCAATTGAAAATTTATGTCCTTACAATAAAGTGTAAAAGATGATGATTGAGTGAGAAAGGAAAAAGGGGGAAATAAAGAAGTTAACTAAAACTAATTGGAAAATTAAGGTAGGGACACAATCCACCAACTCCTAGTATGTTTACCAGGTATAAGACTAGTTATGAATTAGATAATTTGTCAAATCCAATCTTTATTAATTTCAAGCATTATATATATGAGGGTACTAGCCCGCACCATACATAATCAAAAGTAAGAATAAAGCGGTGTCATTATAGCTACACTCGAGTCGCACTCTTAAGCATCCCGGTTACCTAGGACAAACGAGATCAAAAGTCCTACGACGGTTGTGATCACCACACAACACGATCCATCATTTATTTAATTCAGAGAACTAATTTTACACACATGCAAACCACATCAGGTTGGGTTCATGCATCCCAACCTTTAAAAACCTAACCTAGCATAGTATTATAAATATCTACGTGAAAACACATTATCATGCATGAAAAATAATGAAATAATAATCAAAGTGCTGGAAGTAAATGTTACCAAGATTGAAGAACAAGAACATCCAAGAAGAAATCAAAGCTTGAAGAAAAAATTGAAAAGCTCTTGAATTTAAAGTGCAAACTATGTAAATTCTTCTCCTAGATGTTCATCCTTTATTAGGAACTTTTACGTGAATGAAATATGAATTAAAAGAGTCCAAATGACTAAATATATAGGCTAAAGGTCGTTTAGAAGAGTCCCCAAAGTATAAAACTCTTTTGGCTAAAAGATAAGGACAAAATAAAAATCTCGTATCTCGCAATTTTGTCACACTTAGAAAACATGACTAATTTTGTAACAGATCTGGAGCGTGACAAAAGGCGGACCGGTCCATTTTCCATTTAATTCAGATCGGTTCGCTTAACTAATTTAGACAGTGAGTTTCAAGGCTCCGGACTGGTTCGGTTCGATTCGAATCTTTTTTCTTACGATTTTCTCTCAACTTCGAATGACCATAACTTCTTCATCGTGGCTCGGATTGAGTTGCATTTTTTTCTAGTGTTCTCTTAATTGAAAGATATTCAACTTTACAGTTGGACCCACCTCTAGAATAAGGTTGAAAAATTATGAAAATGCCCTGCAACTCCATGTTTCTTGGTTTCTTTCACTATTTTGAGTTCTCTTTTCCATATTCTTGCATGAAATACCTGTAAAACACATAAGAGATACACAAAATAAGAAATACTTGTCAAAAAGGGTTAGTATCATAAACATAAGACAAATCAAAGCTATTTACACCGCATGGAATCATAAAAATACCGAAATTAAGGGGATAAATGTGAAGAATTTATGCCTAATCAAGCATCTATTTCGAAAATCCTTTTAACTACTAACCACCTAGGTTAAATTAAGCTGGTGACAAAGTTTATCTTTCATTAATTTAACAACATGCAGAACTACCTTAAATTAACGAAACCATCCACACAATAATAGTCCGAACAATCACATGACTGGTATCTATAAATAAGATCGACTAAACAATCAATTCCAAAAAATAAATTCAACTACGAGTCCAAAACAATAAAACTAAATCTAAGTACAGTCTGATAATCTGAAAAACTGAATAGTCTGAGGGCAACACACCCAAATGAAATATTGAAAGAAATCCTATCTAGAAATGAATAAACATAGCGTCTAAAGCAAGTCCTGCAAACCTTCACAAGTGTTTCATCTACGCATACCTAGATAGAACCATTAAGCTTGGTGTCCCTGTGGATGGACACATAAAAGGTTTTAAAAATATTATGACACAGGTCAGAGCCCAAGAAAATAATTTGAAAATATTTTGCAAGTGTTTAAGTCACATATTAAATAAATTATTAGGCACACATATTAGTTCTACGTACACTCTCTTGAGATCCTCACCTCTCAACTAATGTGCACGCCTAGCGTACCCTATCTAGCCATGCTACCCATCCCAACTAGATAACGTATATAATTACCCTCAATAGGTCTAGATCCCCCGTATCACACGTACGACACGCTACCACAAGCTCAATAATTAATATTACTCATGTATTATTATTGAGTCAATTAACTAAGTTTCTCTACTTAAATACTTTTAGATATACACAATTCATCAGTTCTACTAACACACATAAGTAGATATATCACACTTGTATATATTCATCACATATATAATATATACAACTATGGCATCATTGTAATATCCCCTCGTGATGCTGTCATACTCTGTTATCAAGTCCATGTACCTCTCGTACAAAATCAAGGACAAATGTTTTGGTATGTCTCCTCGAACCCAAAATCAATCAACATACACTAGAGGCGAACATGGTTTTAAGACTTTGGGATATTGATCGGGCGGTAAAAGTGTGCTCTTGTAAAGTGCACAATCGTTGTGTGTTTCGCCGCCGCGATACAAAGAAAACCTAAGCTACAACTACACTTGACAAACAAGCACAGCGGTAAGTCGGGTATCGTAAATCCACAGGGAGTGATTGAATTTTAGACTTTAATTGTTTTATAACTTCTGAAAATAAAAGGGTGTAAAAGAAATAAGAAAAGGTGATGGTTGGTTATCGTGAATAAACAAAAAGAGAAGTTAACGCTACACAAAACTAAAGCGAGGATCGGGATCGCATTCTACCATTCACGGGCTAAACAACTACTAATTAGAATTCCGGTTCGAAAGCAATTTAATCGATCATTTTCAATTAAGCATAAACATCACGCAATAAGGAATTTAAGCCAAAGTTGCGAGATTAAACATTTAACGGAAAATGGTCACACACGAATTAAATTCGGATAATCGCTATAAACACTAGCGTTGCATGACAAAGAAAGTTAAACGCATAATAATCCGACTTTAATACGCGAGGCTTCAATTAAATGCAATTTTACACAAAACCTAATTTTCGAGGTCCAAACCCGTAAATGGCGGAAACGCAATCCCGAACCTATTTATCTACGGACAAAGCATTAAATTAACTAAATTAAACTAATTAAACTAAGAAAGCAATAAATAAACACAATAAACTAATTATCTAAGCATGAAATTAAACAACAACAATGGAAATAAACTAGAACAACTATATTAATGGTAAAGGAAATGAAAAGTTCAACTTACAAACCCCAAATGGTTATCATCCCAAAGAGAAATGAAGAAAACCTCTCCAAACCCAAACCCTAAAACTAAGCTAAAAATGAAGATATTTCTCTTCAAAATGAAGAGAAAGTGTTATATACAAAATATCCCATGGCAAACTTGTAATAAAAGGGAAGAAAACCAAAAATCTGGAGGCCCGAATCGATTCGGAAATGGTTTGAATCGATTCGGAAACAGGGGAAGTTCGAATCTGCAATTCTGCAGCATTCCGAATCGATTCGGTTTTGGGCCGAATCGATTCGCAACCTACAGGTCTGAATTCTGCAGCTTTGTCCTGTTTTATGGAAAATGCCGCCATTTCTTCGTTATAGCTCGGAATGAGGCACGGTCGGAAGATACAAGAAGATAACTCAGAGGACTACAACATCCAAGAAGACATTGGGCCAAAAAACCAAAATATGAAATGACTAAAATGCCCTTGAATGTGACCTTGAGTGTGAATTTGAAGTAAAAACCATCCTAAAAATGCCATAACTCTTTCGATACAACTCAGAATCATGCACCGTCGGCGGCCACGCGAAGAGAAATCAGAGGGCTTCAACTTCCGTGAAGAGCTCGGGATTCAAACCCAAATGCTGGAATTACTAAAATGCCCCCGAAGATGCAAAAGTCGACGAAACATTTCCGAAAAGCGTCCGAACTTCATACTAAGCATCCAAATACCTACAAAAGCTCAATTAACCCCTGCAAAACATGTTAACATAGAAATCCGAGGTTGTCTGGTTAACGAGCATAAATATAGGGATTAAGATACCCGAGGGGGCTAATAACACGTAGGTTAACGGGTGAAATACGCAATATTTGCGTCGTATCACACCCCCTAACTTACACATTGTTAGTCCCTAGCAATGAAATAGGAAACAACAAGAAATACAAGAAAACCAAAAGCAGGAGAAGTACAAAAGTATGGTATAAAAGCATAAGGCCACTTTCGTGGGCGATTCGATTGCATTTAGCGTATGCAATAAGCCGTTAAACCCCTAGGTTACCCTAGTGGACGAGTGTCGTCTCGTGAGGGTTTTCAGGGATGAAACCCACAAACATCATATGGTTTCCTCAAAATATGCCCAACCCAACATGGGACAAACTCAACAACAACGAAAAAGATTTCAAACATGTTATTAGCATATTGAACGAATTCAAGCTAAAGTCCGTTGTTATTAACAAGTTGAATGCACCTCATAGAATTGAAACTTTAAAAGTGGGAGGGGGGAAAGCACATGCATAGTGTGATGTGGTGAAAATCTTATATAAATCGGATACTAATCAAAGCAAGCATACATTCAATCCTCACGGGCATTACGCTCAACAAATGAAATCATTCGGAATGGGAGGTAATACACGGGACATGCGGGCATAAAGAGTAAATGTAAATGGAAACTATGCCGCACACATGTCACAGAAGAAGAACGCTATATAGGAAATGAAAAACTTGCAATCTCAATGAAAGATACCGCACACTAAAAGAGGCGAAATGCATTTTCACAGATTATCACAACTACTATGACTTTTGAATTACATCAACCTAAGATCACATAGGACTTGTAATAGGGTTGTAATGTAGGATAGGCTAGGGTACGAAATGAAGGAATGTATGTACGGATTCAAAGTTTTCGGGATGAAAACTCGGGAAAATGGGAGAATGCGTGCAATAACAAAATTGGAAAAGAAAGTTCCAAAACAAGCATTAAATGTATCATTTGGAGAGTAATCAAAGCTTATTGAACTATACACAACATATACAACTTTCTCTTTCTTTTCTTTTCTTCTTTTTCTCAGTTTTCTCTTTTGTTTTCTATTGCTTTTTGCTTTCTCTTTTTCTTCACTTTTTCACTACTTTCTTTTCTTTGCTTATCAAACTCTCATATGCCTAAAATTGCAACCGCAATACAACAACAACATTCAATCCCAAGTAACATTCCAAACAAAGGTATGTAAGGTATATGTATGGTATATAACTCCAATTTGGAGTTGGTTATTGGATTTGGGTTATGAAACGAAAGACTATATTTAGGCTCAAAGGGGTTAACGAGGGTAAACATATAAGGGTGAGGTCAAGGCTAATATGGGTGATAACAAAGAGGGCCTATGATCATTTCACAAAGTTTACGCAATTCTCGAGTCAAAACAATATATGAAAATCATGATCAAGTAACACATTTCAAGCATGAACTCAATTAATGAACGGTCAAATGAAAGATTAGAGAGATTACCAACGAATTCAACGTTTTCAAAGAGGAAAGAATAGTGTATAACACTCACAAACGACGAAAGGTACAAAGCTTACTCGGTGTAAGTATATACAATGCAACAAAAGATTACCGAGTTATAAAAATCTTAAACCAAATAAATATAACCAGGAAAGTGCATATGCTCATGGGATAAAGTTTAATTCATGAAGTTATTCACAATATCAATGATTTGAGGACTAAAGTCCAATAACTTCTAAAATCGAGAACATGCATCATTGAGTTATCTATTGGATCGGGCAATTATTGAAATTTATCACTGGAAACAAGGCAAAATGCCCAACAAAGGAGAAAAAAGAAAGAAAATATTTTTGAAATTTTTGAAATTTTTCACAAAAAGGCATACTTAGTAACTAAACGTGAGCAAATCCATGGACTACACATGAAATGGATAGAATATCCTACACCCCCTAACTTAAATGTTGCATTGTCCTCAATGCGCATTAAGAACACAACACAAAGAGAGGAAAAGAACGATATTACCCAAAATTGGAGCGATCTCCATAAGCGCGAGTCCAAAGGAATCTACAAAACAAGTTAGTACCGAGCATAGCAAAAACAAATAACAAAGAGTTAACTAATTACACTAGACTAAATTAAAAAGAAAGAAAATTAGGAAAGAAAGAAAATTAAAAAGCTAATTATTCACAACCTACTATTTAGACTAGATACTAACTATACACTAGAAGTCTAAATAGTTGATGGTCCACCATAAGAACGATTTGACTTTGGAAGATCAATGGTGGACCCTCCAAATCGAACATGCCTCCCGGAAGATATGAATTCCGTTTGAACAACGGAAGGCATGTGGGTGATGAAAAAAATGAACCATCGCCAATTTGAAATTTTGAGCGGACGATGGGGGATTTGGATAATAAGGGGGAAAGATACACTTGAGGTCCAAGAAAAATCGAATCATCTCGCAAAGATTTTTCAAATGGAATGGTAGATAGTGCACACGTGGGGATAACATCCATCGAAAACAAGTCCGGTAAAGAGTCCTCGTCCGCAAAAAGTGTAGAAATTTTAAAAGTTTCTACCGACTCATAGGAATCAACCGGTAATTCTAATGGTTCAATCACGAAAAACGAATATGGTGATGAAACAAATTCAATCTCAATCGACTCATCGTCGGAACGAGATTGAATTTCGGGGGAGAAAGATGCACACTCGATGAGAAATTCTCTGAAAAATTGAGGTGAAACACAAGTTTCCACCTCCTCGTTGTTTTGTGCAAAAGAATTCATCTCATCGCAAAGTGCCCCTAGTCTCATTCCAGCACCATTTAGGCTTTCCAAACCTTGGGAGTAAAGAAGAAAAGTTTCTTCCAAAGTAGGCTTCCTCGGCTCAAGAGCCTCGGACTCCTCATTTGGTTGAAACTCGTCTTCGAAATTAATGAAATGAGAATCGTCATTGGATTCGAATAATGAATCCAACTCAAGCTCCCAATAACGATTTTCATTCCGATAAATGTTTTCAAGTCTTTCATTTTCAAGAAAATCTTGAAAATGGAAAACTTGAAAACTATCCCCAAAGTATGAATCATTAGAATAACCGTAATAACTATAATAGTAGGACATGATTACCTCGTTGTTTGTAGATGGAGAATCCGAGCAAAAAAGTGAGCAACCGCGAATCAAAGTTTCTTAGCGCTCAAATATGCTATCCTGCAAAAAGGGTTAAAACAAAGAATACAAATACAAAAGGAAAAAATACTATGAAATAGTAAAACAACTACAATCTAAAATACACTCCCCGGCAACGGCGCCATTTTTGATCGGGCGGTAAAAGTGTGCTCGTGTAAAGTGCACAATCGTTGTGTGTTTCGCCGCCGCGATACAAAGAAAACCTAAGCTACAACTACACTTGACAAACAAGCACAGCGGTAAGTCGGGTATCGTAAATCCACAGGGAGTGATTGAATTTTAGACTTTAATTGTTTTAAAACTTCTGAAAATAAAAGGGTGTAAAAGAAATAAGAAAAGGTGATGGTTGGTTATCGTGAATAAACAAAAAGAGAAGTTAACGCTACACAAAACTAAAGCGAGGATCGGGATCGCATTTTACCATTCACGGGCTAAACAACTACTAATTAGAATTCCGGTTCGAAAGCAATTTAATCGATCATTTTCAATTAAGCATAAACATCACGCAATAAGGAATTTAAGCCAAAGTTGCGAGATTAAACATTTAACGGAAAATGGTCACACGCGAATTAAATTCGGATAATCGCTATAAACACTAACGTTGCATGACAAAGAAAGTTAAACGCATAATAATCCGACTTTAATACGCGAGGCTTCAATTAAATGCAATTTTACACAAAACCTAATTTTCGAGGTCCAAACCCGTAAATGGCGGAAACGCAATCCCGAACCTATTTATCTACGGACAAAGCATTAAATTAACTAAATTAAACTAATTAAACTAAGAAAGCAATAAATAAACACAATAAACTAATTATCTAAGCATGAAATTAAACAACAACAATGGAAATAAACTAGAACAACTATATTAATGGTAAAGGAAATGAAAAGTTCAACTTACAAACCCCAAATGGTTATCATCCCAAAGAGAAATAAAGAAAACCTCTCCAAACCCAAACCCTAAAACTAAGCTAAAAATGAAGATATTTCTCTTCAAAATGAAGAGAAAGTGTTATATACAAAATATCCCATGGCAAACTTGTAATAAAAGGGAAGAAAACCAAAAATCTGGAGGCCCGAATCGATTCGGAAATGGTTTGAATCGATTCGGAAACAGGGGAAGTTCGAATCTGCAATTCTGCAGCATTCCGAATCGATTCGGTTTTGGGCCGAATCGATTCGCAACCTACAGGTCTGAATTCTGCAGCTTTGTCCCGTTTTATGGAAAATACCGCCATTTCTTCGTTATAGCTCGGAATGAGACACGGTCGGAGGCTACGCGAAGATAACTCAGAGGACTACAACATCCAAGAAGACATTGGGCCAAAAAACCAAAATATGAAATGACTAAAATGCCCTTGAATGTGACCTTGAGTGTGAATTTGAAGTAAAAACCATCCTAAAAATGCTATAACTCTTTCGATACAACTCAGAATCATGCACCGTCGGCGGCCACGCGAAGAGAAATCAGAGGGCTTCAACTTCCGTGAAGAGCTCAGGATTCAAACCCGAATGCTGGAATTACTAAAATGCCCCCGAAGATGCAAAAGTCGACGAAACATTTCCGAAAAGCGTCCGAACTTCATACTAAGCATCCAAATACCTACAAAAGCTCAATTAACCCCTGCAAAACATGTTAACATAGAAATCCGAGGTTTTCTGGTTAACGAGTATAAATATAGGGATTAAGATACCCGAGGGGGCTAATAACGCGTAGGTTAACGGGTGAAATACTCAATATTTGCGTCGTATCAGATATGCACATAACTAACGTACCCAGATGACACGTCGATCCCTCTAATACACAACACGTACTCATTTGCCCTAAGTTCCATGCTCTGGGGCACACATCCAGACCTCACTAGAATCGTCAAGGTGGGATCGCCCTCTGCGCAGAAACCTTCGGATAGCAGGCAGCGTAGGTATGTTCACACACATAATCAAATCACAACCATAGGTATTCACACAACTTATATATGCAAATTATTCAGTAGGTATACGCACAACCCATCGTATAAATTCGTACACAGTATATATCCCTCGAATATTTGACGTATAATTAATTACAATTAAAACCACTTATTGTATATGCATGTTCGCTCACTACCCGAAGGGTCCTAGTTACCCCTTAATAATTATCAGTATCTAATTCATTCATACGCTACTGGTCTAAATCATAGGTTCAATTATCTCTCCATATTATGTTCTAGGTATCACAAATTCCTTCATGTTCACTGTATAACCAAAAGGTCCTAACCTTAAATCATCTTATTCTGACTAAGCCTAAGTTATACCATAGGCCTAGAAATTCACTATATCCCTAATAATAGTTTAAACATACCCAAAAGTCTCTTGGTTCAATTAATCGCAAATTTAGGCATAAATAAAAGAAATCTGGTAGCCAAATCGATTCAGTGAAAGGGACGAATCGATTCGAAATGCCACTATTCATCTTCTTCGTTTAACAGTTATGGGTTTCTTCAAATCCAATTCACCAAAACTCCATGAAACCGTCCCAAACACCCAACCAAGATAACCAATCATGCAATATATATGTAGGGACAAATGCTAACATAAATCATGCACTAAAATCCATACAAATTCCATCCAAGATCAGATTAAAACTCAATCAATCATTAAAACCCTAGATTTCCTGTTCTTCACATAAGTTCATCAAAAACCTAGATTTCTTTAATGTTCTTATTTCCATAACTTTTGATTTCGTTTAATCTACACAATTGGATTCATTCTACGTGCAATACTACCTAGAATTATGAGTTACATTCATTAAATCCTAAGAATATCATCAATTTTTATCAATTCACAAACCCTACACTATATGGGTTTTATAACTCATTAAAATATGTAAGATAAACACTTTACACATCAGTAGCAAGTCTGAATTCGCATTAAGTGTGATGAGGATGCCTTCCCTTCCTTCCGATCACAATTTTTGACAACTTGGTGGAGAGAAAAGATGTTGCACCTCCAAGAATTCTCTTCTCTTCCCCTCTAATAGCCTCTCCTCTCTTCTCCTTTGATTCTTAGGGTTTGAGATATGTTATGTTTCTTCCCCAAATGACTATCCTTAGGTTTTTAAGTCCCAATTCCCGAAATTGGGCTAACGGGCCAAGCTCAAGTGACCCGAACACTCCCGTGGGGTCTCGGTTATGACTAAAAAGGCCTCGGAACCCAATTACAACCCTCGGGTACTCTATTCCTACTATCTCGACCCATTCGGAATTAATCGTGACCCCAAAATTTCCATCCGAGTCACTTTACTATAAAGTCCTATCTTGATTCTAATTAGTCTATACGCGACTCCCTGTTGAGATATAATGGTGCCACATCACTATCACTCGTTAGGACATAAAATGATCATTTACTATTCACTTAGTAATCTTATTCCACAAATATTAGCCAGTATCTCTCTCGATTAATATTTTTAATTTTCACATAATAATTAATTCAATTAAATTACGACACAAGTGTAATTTAAAAATACATAAATTAATTAATTATTAAATGCTCATAAATGTTGGGTGTTACACCCATCTTCTTCAACTTTTTGGTAAGATTCAATTTAACATGCATATGTCACGAGACATCAAAGTCTTGGTCAATGCTCTTTATACGTTGTTGTATCCACAATGGGTGAATGTTTTTATGCCTTCACTTATAACATAAGTTGTCGGGTTTATGTCAGGATTATGTTAGGGGAATATATTATTTATAGCTTCATCTCAGCTTTCTGGTAGGGAAAGTAGAATATGATCGAACAGGTACTCTTGTTAGAGATAAACTCTATGACTTGAAAGGTAGTTAAACTGTTCGATCTTCTTATTTCCATACTTATAAATGGGAGTATGATCGATCGCGAACCGTGCGTCGTGTACTACGCAAATTATTGTTATCGGTTCGGCGACTCAATGCAAAAAATCCTTATTACTACTACACTTGCGAGGCAAGAACAACGGTAAGTCGGGTATCATAAGAAATCCACAAAGAGTGATTGAATTTTAGATTTTAATTGTTTAATTACTTCAGGAATAAAAGAGTAAAATAAATAAAAGAAAAGGTGATGCGTGGTTATGGTGACAAAAAAAAAAGAATAAGTTATGCTACAGGAAAGTAAAGCGAGGATCGGGATCGCATTCCACCACACAAGCTAAACAACTAATAATTAGAGTTAAGGCTCGAAAGCAATTTAATCAAGCATAAACATCACACCATAAGGAATTTAACCCAAGGTTGTGAGATTAAACATTTAACTGCAAATGGTCACACGCGAATTAAATTGGGATTGTCGTTATAAACACTAAAGTTGCGTGACAAATAAAGTTAAATGCATAACAATCCAACTTTAATGCACGCTGTTTCAATTAAATGCATCTTTACACGAAATCTAGTTTTCGGAGTTCAAACCCATTAATGGCGGAACACAACCCCGAACCAATTTATCTAAGGGAAATACATAAGTTAAACTAATTAAACTACAACTAAACTAATTAAAACAAGAAATAAATTAATCTAGTCAACAAAGTAAATGAAGGCATGGAATTGAAGGAAGACAACTAAATTAATGAAATTATGAATAATACACAAAGAAACTTACATAGAAATGGAAAATGGAGTAGGGCCAAAGCTCCTTACAAACCCTAAAATCTAAGACATAAATGAGATATTTGTTCCTCACAAATGAGAGAAAGGAGTATTTATATACAAAATATCCCAATGGAAAAATTGTGAATAAAAGAACAACAAAATCTACAGGCCCGAATCGATTCGGGTGAAATCCGAATCGATTCAGATGGAAATATCTCGAGGTTGCTGGTAGGCCGAATCGATTCGGTTGAAATACGAATCGATTTGGAAAGGAAGAATTGGCACACTGTCTCCACCCGAATCGATTCGGGCTAAATCTGAATCGATTCAGACCTACAGGTCTTGAATCTTCTCCCCTGTTTTGGTATGTTGTAATTCCCTTCCACTCAAAATGCCATAACTTCCTCGTTTGGACTAGAAACCACGCACTGTTTGCAGCCACGTGAAGCTTGTTCAGAGGGATTCAATTACAAGATGACATTGGACCAATTTCCCAAATTATGAAATGATTAAAATGCCCTTGTACGTGCAGTTGTGTACGAAACTTATCCGGAATGCGTCTGAACTTCATACTAAGCATCCAAATACCTACAAAAGCTCAATTAACCCCTGTAAGATATATATCTATACAAATCCGAGGTTATCTGGTTAACGAGCATAAATATAGGGATTAAGATACCCGGGGGGCTAATAACGCGTAGGTTAATGAGTGAAATACGCCATATTTGCATCGTATCACACCCCCTAACTTACACATTGCTAGCCCCTAGCAATGAAATAGGAAATAACAAGAACTACAAGTAAACCAAAAGCAGGATACAAGTACAAATGGGCTGAAAAAGTAATAAAAGGATAAGGTCACTTTCGCGGGAGAACGATTGCATTTAGCGTATGCAATAAGTCGTAAACCCCTAGGTTACCCTATTGGACGAGTCTAGTCTCGTGAGGGTTTTCAGGGATGAAACCCATAAACATCATATGGTTTCCTCAAAATATGCCCAACCCAACATGTGACAAACTCAACAACAATGAAAAATATTTCAAACGCGTTATTAGCATATTGAACAAATTCAAGCTAAAGTTCGTTGTTATTAATAGGTTGAATGCACCTCATAGAATTGAAAATTTAAAAGTGGGAGAGGGGAGAGCACATGCATAGTATGGTTTGGAAAAAACTTAAACAAACCAAATAAGCATTAAAGCAAGCATATATTCAATCTTCACGGGCATTACACTCATCAAAGGAATTCACTTGAAACAGGGAGGTAACACACGGAACATGCGGGCATAAAGAGTAAATGTAAAGGGAAACCAGACCGCACACATGTCACAAATGAAGAACGCTATATAGAAATTGAAAAACTTGTAATCTCAATAAAAGATATTGCACACTAAAAGAGGCCAAATGAATTTTCACAGATTATCAAAACTATTTTGACTTTTACATTAAATTCACCCTATGATCACATAGGACTTGTATAGGGTTATAATGTAGGCTAGGCTAGGGTACGAAATAAAGGATATATGTACATATTCAAAGTGTTCGGAGATGAAAAACTTGGGATAATGGTAAATAGTGGGCAATATCAAAATTAAAAAATAAGCTCCAAACAAGCATTATATATGAAAATGGGAGAGTAATCAAAGCTTATTGAACACTATATACAATATATACAACTTTCAGTTTCTTTTCTTTTCTTCTTTTTCTAACTTTTTCTTTTTCTTTTTTTTTTTTGCTTGTTCTTTTCTTTTTCACTACTTTCTTTTCTTTTCTCACTCTTTTCATTCTCGAATTGCAACCACACTACACAACATCATTTAATCCCAAGTATCATTCCAAACAAAGGTATATAAGGTCATAAGTATGGTTTAAAACTCCAATATGGAGTTGGTTATGGGATTTTGGGTAATGAAACGAAAGGCTACTATTTAGGCTAAAATGGGTTGACTAGGGAAAATATATAAGGTGAGGTCAAGGCTAATATGGGTGATATAAAAAAGATGGCCTATGATCATTTCATAAAGTTTACGCGATTCTCGAGTCAAAACAATATATGAAAATCAAGCTCAAGTAACATATTTCACGATATAAACTCAATTAATGAACAATCAATGAAAGAATAGAGAGATTACCAACGAAAGTAATGTTTTCAATGAGGAAAGAATAGTGTATAACACTCACAAATGGAGAAAGGTACAAAGATTACTCGGTGTAAGTATATACAATGCAACAAAGGATTCCGAGTTATAAAAATCTTAAACCAAATCAATAAAACAAGAAAAACACATGTGCTCATGGGATAAAGTTTAATTCATGAACTTATATACAATATCAATGATTTGAGGACTAAAGTCTAATAACTTCTAAAATCGAGAACATGCATCGTTGAGTTGTCAATTGGATCGGGATATTATTGAAATTTCTCATTGGAAACAAGGCAAAATGCCCAACAAAGGAGAAAAAAGAAAAAAAAATATTTTTGAAAATTTTTAATTTTTTCTAAGAAAGCATACTTTGTAACTAACAAGTGATAAAATTCGAGGACTAAACAAAGTAATGGATAAAATATCCCACACCTCCTAACTTAAATGTTGCATTGTCCTCAATGCGCATTAAGAACACAACACAAAGACAGGAAAAGAACGATATTACCCAAAATGGAGCGATCCCTGTAGAAGTACAAGTCCAAAGAATCTACAAAATAAGTTAGTACTGAGCATAGAAAAAACAAATAACAGAAAGTTAACTAATTACACTAGACTAAATTAAAAGGAAAGAAAAAAAATAAGAAAGAAAGAAAATTAAAAAGCTAATTATTTACAACCTAGTATTTAGGCTTCACACTAACTGTACACTAGAAGTCTAAATAGTTGAGGGTCCACCCAAACTATGATTTAACATTGGAGGATCGACGGTGGTTCCTCCCTAGAATGCATGCCTCCCGAAAAATAGGAATTTCGTTTGAACAACAGAAGGCATGTGTAAGGCGTAAGAAATGAACCATCGCCAATTATCAATTTTGGGGGGACGATGGGGGATTTGGATAATAAGGGGGAAAGATACACTTGGGGTCCAAGAAAAATTAACTCATCTCTCAAAGGTTTTTCAATTGGAATGGGAGATGATGAACACGTGGGGATAACATCCATCGAAGACAAGTCCGACAAAGATTCCTCATCAGCAAAAAGTGTAAAAGTTTTAAAAGTTTCTATCGACTCATAGGAATCAACCCGTAATGTTAATGGTTCAATGAAGGAAAAAGTATATGGTAATAAAATAAATTCAATCTCCATCAACATATCATCAAGAGGAGATTGAATTTCGAGGGAGAGAGATTCACATTCGATGAGAAATTCTTTGAAAAATTGAGGTGAATCACAAGTTTCCACCTCCTCGTTGTTTTGTACATAAGAATTCATCTCATCGCAAAGTGCTCCAAGTCTCATTCCAGCACCATTTAGGCTTTCCAAAACTTGGGAGTAAAGAAGAAAAGTTTCTTCCAAAGTAGGCTTCCTCGGCTTAAGAGCCTCGAATTCCTCATTTGGTTGAAACTCGTCTTCGAAAGTATCGAAATAAGAATCATTATTGGATTCGAATAATGAATCCAACTCAAGCTCTCAATAACTATTTTCATTCCGATAATTGTTTTCAAGTCTTTCAATCTCAAAAAAATCTTCAAAATGGAAAACATGAAAACTATCCCCAAAGTAAGAATCATTAGAATGACTGTAATAACTATAATAGTAGGTCATGATTACCGAATTGTTTGTAGATGGAGAATCCGAGCAAGAAAGTGAGCAATCGCAAATCAAAGTTTCTTAGCGCTCAAGTAGTCAATCTTGCAAAAAGGTTAAAACAAAGAATACAAATACAAAAGGAAAAATAATATGAAATAACAAAATAATTACAATCTAAAACACACTCCCCAATAACGGCGCCATTTTTGATCGAGCGCGAACCGTGCGTCGTGTAATTCGCAAATCGTTGTTATCCATTCGGAGACTCAATGCAAAAAACCCTAGTTATTACACTTGCGAGGCAAGCACAACGGTAAGTCGGGTATCGTAAGAAATCCACAGGGAGTGATTGAATGTTAGATTTTAATTGTTTAATTACTTCAGGAATAAAATAGTAAAATAAATAAAAGAAAAGGTAATGGGTGGTTATGGTGACAAAAGAAAAGAATAAGTTATGCTACAGGAATGTAAAGCGAGGATAGGGATCGCATTCCACCACACGGGCTAAACAACTAATAATTAGAGTTAAGGCTCGAAAGCAATTTAATCGAGTATAATCAATTAAGCATAAACACCACACCATAAGGAATTTAACCCAGGGTTGCGAGATTAAACATTTAACTGAAAATGGTCACACGCGGATTAAATTCTAATTGTCGCTATAAACATTAAATTTGCGTGACAAATAAAGTTAAACGCATAACAATCCAACTTTAATACACGCGGTTTCAATTAAATGCAATTTTACACGAAATCTAGTTTTCGGAGTTCAAACCCATTAATGGAGGAACACAACCCCCACCCTATTTATCTAAGGGAAATACATAAATTAATCTAATTAAACTACAACTAAACTAATTACGAGAAATAAATTATTCTAGGCAAGAAAGCAAGGAAAGCAAGTAAATGAAAGCATGGAAATGAAGGAAGACAACTAAATTAATGAAATTATAAATAGTACACAAAGAAACTTACATAGAAATGGAAAATGCAGTAGGGCCAAAGCTCCTTACAAACCTTAAAATCTTGGACATAAATGAGGCATTTTTTCTCACAAATGAGAGAAAGGAGTATTTATATACAAAATATCCCAATGGAAAACTTGTGAATAAAAGAAAAACAAAATCTGCAGGCCCGAATCGATTCGGGTGAAATCTGAATCCATCCGGATGGAAATATCTCGAGGCTGCTAGTAGGTCAAATCGATTCGACTAAAATAAAAATCGATTAGAAAAGGAAGAATTGTCACACTGTCTCCACCCGAATCGATTCGGGCTAAATCCGAATCGATTCGGATCTACAGTTCTTGAATCTTCTCCCCTATTTTGGTATGTTGTAATTCCCTTCAGCTCAAAAGGCCATAACTTCTTCTTTCGGACTCGGAATTGTGCACCGTTTATGGCCACGCGAAGATTATTTAGAGGGATTCAACTTACGTGAAGACATTGGGCCAGTTTCCTAAATTGTGAAATGACTAAAATACCCTTGCACGTGTGGTTGTGTACGGAACTTCTCCAGAATGCATCCGAACTTCATACTAAGCATCCAAATACCTAAAAAATCTCAATTAACCCTTGCAAAATATATATTTATACAAATCCAAAGTTATCTATTTAACGAGCATAAATATAGGGATTAAGATACCTGGGAGGGCTAATAACGCGTAGGTTAATAGGTGAAATACGCAATATTTGCGTCGTATCAGAGTACCCTCTAAATGGCTCACACTAAAAAAAGAGGTATAAGTGAGGTTCAATTGTAACTTCTCGTACTCTTTTTGTTAGTGATTATCACCATGCCTCATTTTTGTTGAGAAAAGTATATGTGGGTGTGAATATTAGTCCTATAACTAATGGCTCTAATTAATCAGTTTTAGTTATTATTTTTCAACCGATCCAATTTAAGTTTATCTTATTCTAACATATGAGCCCTATACGAATGGATGTAAATAGGAACCGTGCGTATGATTGTGCACAAAACCAATTCCCATATCCATTTCATTAGTATCTTGCAAATAACTACCTACCAATTCATAAGGAGCTAAGGGATCAATATTATTACATATAGCCTTTCGTAAAGTAAAGCATTTTAGTAAGGGTATATTAGTTTGATTAGTGTTCTGAGTCATCACAACTACCCTTCTATAAACCCCGTGCGTGAGACATCTCACCGAAGTGAAATCAAAACAAGGAACCCCCCAATACACTTACATATAGATATGGTAATTGTTAAGACACATTTTGTTACGGCTTATTATGAGAGAGTATGTCAGGAGTTTAAAAGTCCAAGCGTACGATAAATTCAAGCAATCTAACAACCAAACCAATAACCAATAATTTTCACATACTCCTTCTATCGTCTACATGAGAAAACACATACCAATAATAACACCTCAAGTAAAGGCTTATATATGTTCTTTCATAAAAGAGACATGTAATTAACTTAAGTGTGTTACATAATAAGGGCTCATATATGTATTAAGTGTCCCAAGTAATTAATAATGCACTCATATTAATTCTTATAACATGAATGGGGTTTTCATTGCAAATCTCATTAATTTGGTTCATAAATATCAAAATTACTACTCTCAACATATAAGGTACAATCCTACAAGGCATGCGTAATTTTATATTTCATTAACTCTAAATTTAATTCCATATATTACACTATCAAGTCTTAATTATCAAATGCTACATATGGAGTGAAAATATTAAACATCATTATTGATACAAAAAATTAGTCATCCATATGGACCATTCAGATAGTGACACGTGTTATACAATGGAGGATTAATCCTAGTCATTATGGATGGAATGCCGACCAACTCTAGGAATGTCGACGAACTCCAGGAATATCAACCAACACCAAGGATGCTGACCAACGATGACAGACAAACACCAACAGTTGTATATATTAATAATTGTACAGATGTAAATGTCTACGATATAAAGGCATTCCATCCTTTGATATTCCAACTCTTGTACACCCCATGGGGGCTATAAATACATTATAAACCCTACATACAGGGACACACGAAAAGGGAGGCAATTGAACAATCCCAGAGAAATACACAACAGTGGACATAGGCTCTTTCATAAAGCCGAACCACTTTAAAAATATATTGTCTCTTATTTCTATTTATCTGCGATCAAATAATTTTCCTAGTCTAGCTTTTTGCATCAACAGATAGGCGCCGTCTGTGGAAACAATATTTCTAATCGATCTCACTCAATCAAACACCTAAGTGGCTGAAATTCCTGAATCAAGTCTCAGAAATGAAGGTATTCTGCCTGCTCCTTCTGCTCCTCCATCTGCAAATGATTTAACTAGGATTCTGGCCAGTCATACAAGAGGCCATGCAAGATACTATCAGGAAACTTTCACAAACCCTCCATGTCGGATCACCTGCTATATCTACTCAAGGAAATATGCCACCATCCCCACCAAGAGGTGGTCGACGCAGCCATTCGATATCAGTAAGAGATGTCTCCTAGCATCCAAGGTCAGCTTCATTACTCAGAACATTAGAATCTTTTCATATGCAGTCTTATTCTCTATAAAGGCCAAGCGCCTTAGAGAGATTAAGTAGTGCATCTCCCTTTGATTATTTGGGACTCAGGGGGAACATAATTGTTCCTAGGGAAAGATCTGGTAATACTAGATAACCATATGATCAAAGGCAAATCATAACTCAATCTAGATCAAATGCCCAACGAACTGTTAGTCGGATCGAACAACAGGTTCAAGAAGAAATCTCAGCAACTAATAAAGTTACAACGTACAAAATCCGGTGCTGCCAATGATGCATGGAAAGGCTCCATATAGAGATCGAAAGATAGATTGGGAGAAATGGCGAAGACAAAAAACCCACTGCAAAGAAGTTTTGTAAAAAGGTCACCATTTAAGCAAGCAATTGTGGATTTCCCTACTCCAGTAAAGTTCAAGTCCCAGTAGTAATGCCCAAATATGATGGAAAAATTGATTCAGTCCTCCATATAGAACAATATTAGACTGCTGCTAATATTTATGTCATCCCCGATGAGATGAGGTGTAGATCATTTCTGGAACCATTACCGGATCTACCCAAATTTGGTACAATGATCTTCCTCGGGGACAAATTTCAAGCTTCAAATAACTGGCCGAGCTATTCATTAACAGCTTTTTCTTTAGAGAAAAAACTGTGAAAAGGGTGGCACACGTACTTAGTGTGAAATAGAAAGAATGAGAGAGTACTAGAGATTACATCACTCATTTTAATAACGAGAAACTAAAAGTAATAGATTATAAGGAGAAGACTGTAATAACTGCCCTCATGAGTGGATTGCTCCCTGAAAAAATGTATTACACCCTTGCTAAGGAACCTCCAAAGATAATGACAGAATTGATGGCTAAAGCAGCAAAGATCATGAATGCCGAGGAAGAAATGGCAGCTAAGCGTAGCCCGGGAAAAAAGTTAATGGAAAAAATGATAAGAAATATCATAAAGAATCCATAGAATATATGGAATCAAGACAGAAAGGGGTTTTGGAGAGACTCAAGAACTATAATAACTACACTATGTTACCTATGTTAATTCACCACATTTGGAGGAAATTAAATAAAATAAATATGTGTGTTAGCCTGATAAGTTGAGAAGTTCCCAAGCCAAGAGAGACAAAATTAAGTACTGCAAATTTCACAAGGATCATGATCACACGACGGAACATTGCATAGCTCTTCAAAATGAGATTAAAACTCTCATTTGTAAAGGAAAACTGAATCAATATGTTAATCGGCAAAAAAATGCATAAGGTCGGCATAGATCAAAATCTCCTTGCAAGCCCGGAGAGGAGAAGAAAATAACTCATGAAGATGATCAGGATGATGATATCGATCTCCCTAAAAAACCCCGATAACCTGAACATGAGGTATTCGGTATCAATTTTGGTTCTTTCGATTGTCAAATGATTATAGGTGGAGATGCAGGAGGAGGAGATCATATAGCCGAAAGAAAAGCTTACCTCCATGAGGCACAAGCTTGCTCGTACATATAGAGGAACAACCTTGCAGAAGATGATCGACTAAGGAAGGTTAACAAAGATAAACTAGTAATTGGTTTCTCTAAAAATGACCTTTTAGGAGTACTGTATCCTCATACTGGTAATCAAAGTCAGAAAAGAAGAAATCATTATTTCTAGAGTATTAGTAGATAATGGTAGCTCGGCGAATATCATGTTAAATCCTTGTTTCATCACCTTTGATTTTAAACTTAGCCAATTAGAGCCTTATCATAGACCACTAATAGGCTTTACAGGTGAGAAATTATTCCCTTTGGGAACCATTAAAATGAAGGTGATGATAGGCACTTGGCCAGCTAGCCGAACAGAGAAGATCCATTTATTTTTAATGGATAAAAATGTCCATTCATCTTACAATATAATCATGGAAAGAGCAGGGTTGAAGAAGTTCGAAGAAGTACCATCCATTATTCATCAGTGTCTAAAATTCCCTACTAATTTTGGTGTGGTAATTGTGAAAGGTGATCAGAAAGTTGCTCGAGAGTGTTATTATTATTCTGTTCAACAAGAAGACTTGGAAGAAATAAAGAAGAAAACCACTACCTACCAAGTGGATACTATTGAACTTGATGAATAATCTAAGGTTGAAACCTTAGTACCAAAATAGGAAATAGAGATGGTAAAGGGATAGATTATGGAAGCAACAGAAATAATTGTGTTAGATACTGATGATAAACCAGAATGCACCACTCAAATAGGGATAACATCAGATCTTGTTCTTAAACAGGAACTAGTGATCTTCCTTAAATAGAGAAAGCAGGCATTTTCTTGGAGTCATGAAGGCATGCTTGGGATAGATACCAATTTTTTTTATCATGAGGTCAAAATAAATATAGAAGTTCAACTAGTCAAATAAAGGAGAAGACTATTCAGCCCCGAGAAGATCCAAGCCATACAGGAAGAGGTCAAAAAACTTCAGAAAGCAACTTTCATTAATGAAGTGAAATACCTAGACTGGTTGGCCAATGTAGTTATGGTCAAAAATAAAAACAACAAGTGGAGAGTGTGCGTAGACTTCACGAATTTAAATAAAGCATGCCCAAATGATCACTTTACTTTGCCCCGAATATATCAGGGCATGAGCTTTTTAGCTTTATGGATACTTATTCTAATTATAACCAGATAAAAATAAAGCCCGAGGACAGGGAAATCACTTCGTTCATCACTTCCCGAGGAACATACTGTTATAATGTTATGCCTTTTGGTTTGAAAAATGCAGGTGCTATATATAAAAGGCTGGTCAACAAGGTGTCCGAGGAATAAATAGGCAAGAATATGGAAGTATACGTAGATGATATGCTTACAAAAAGAAAAATGGCATCCAATCACATTTACGAGTAGCAACCCTGTACAAATTTGTGTCACGAGCTATAGATAGATGTCTATCGTTCTTCAAAGTGCTCAGAAAAAGCATTGAATGGAATGAAGAATGTGAAAAAGCTTTTGGGGAGTTGAAAAACTATTTAAGGTCTCCTCTATTACTCTCCCGATCAATCACAAGTGAAAATTTGTACGTGCACTTAGCTGTTTCTGAATCAGCTGTAAGTTCTGCATTGATTCAAGAGGATAATGGAGTTTAAAAACCTGTCTACTATACCAGTATGGCTTTACGAGGAGCAAAAATCAAATACCCTTGATTGGATAAATTGGCATTGACATTAATTGAAGCATCTAGACACATAAAACCCTATTTTCAAGCCCATATAATCGTAGTTTACACCGATATGCCTCTAAGGCAGGCTTTGCATAAACTAGAGAAATCTGGTAGATTAATGTACTGGGCTGTGGAATTGGGGGAGTATGATATCATATATCAACCAAGGTCTTCTCTGAAAGGTGAATCAATAGAATATTTCATAGCAGATCTCACCTACTCTGAGGTCCCTGAGCAATAAAGTGATATACATAACAAGAATCAGGAGATGGTAATGTTATAAAAAAAGCTCCCGAAGAACTTTCTTCAGAAGAAGCGAGTGCAGACCAAGTAGACTCTTCTTCCCGAACATAAGAGAAGACAAGGAAGTATGAAGAATCAAAGAGAAAAGTATTCCACTACGGGAGTTTAACATATCAAGCATTCGATAATAGCGTCCCCATATGTAACTTATATGTTGATGGGTCATCTTGTTCAACCGGCAGTGGAGCAGGTATAATACTTAACAATCTTGATGGTATTGATATTAAGTATGCACTACTTTTTTTAAATCCAGGCTTCAAACAATCAAGCAAAGTACGAAGCTCTTATTATTGGCTTAAATTTAGCCCACTCGTTGAGTACCGAGCAAGTTAGGGCACACAGTGACTCTCAACTGGTAGTAAACTAAATACTGGGTTTATATGGAGCTAAAGGAGAATTGACAACCAAGTATTTATCCAAGGAAATGGAAGTCATTGCAAAATTACCAGCTATTCAGATGAACATAATTTCAAGGTTGGAAAATGTCCGAGCTGTTGTCCTTGCTCGACTAGCCTCTGCTACCAGAATTGAACTCCGAAGAACTATACCTATTGAGATTTTGGCTCATAGGAGCATATATGAAGATATGATGGTCAATTTTATTGCCATAAACATGGGGACATCATGGATGGATCCTATCAGAGCATACATTGAAGAGGAAACTCTACCAGCAGATATGGTGGAAGCCAAGAAGTTTAAGTATAAAGCAACTCAGTATGTGTTAGACAAAGGCGTTTTGTACAGGAGAGGACTAATAGTTAATTTACAACGATGTGTGCATCCATCATAGGTCCAAGATCTATGAGGTGCATGAAGGATCATATGGATCTCACATAGCAACAAGAACACTTTTGCAAAGAATCGGTAACCAAGGGTATTATTAGCCAACAATGCGAGTAGATTGTGCAACTTTTGTCAAAAAGTGTGATAAATGTCAGCAGTTCTCTACAATTCGCAAAACTCCACAGGCTGCTCTCACTCCAATTAATTTACCATGGACATTTTCCATGTGGGGTATAGAGTTGGTCGGGCCACTGCCAGCCACCTGAGGAAGATTTAAATACTTGGTGGTCGTCGTGGATTATTTTACAAAATGGGTGGAGGCAGAGCCTTTGATAGATATACCCTATGAAAATATCTATCAATTCATATAGAAAAACATCATTTATAGGTATGGGTTGCCTTATGCCATCATTTTCAACCTTGGAACACATTTTGACAATAAGGAGTTTGCAAATTACTGTGCGCAATCCAATGTTCAGAAATTGGATTCTAATCCAGGACATCCTCAGAGTAATGGACAAATTAAAGTTACGAACAAAACCTTGCTTAATGGGTTGAAGAAAAGGGCAAATGATTCCAAGGAAAATGGGATAAACGAGCTACACTCTGTCTTGTGGGTATAATGAACAACACCACAAATAGCAACTGGAGAATCCCCATATATGTTAGCATTTGGGACTGAAACTGTCATTCCTGCCGAGCTAGGCCTACCATCCCCTAAAGTTTTAAAATTTAACTCTCCTGTAAGTGAACTAATGAGAAGGTTGGATCTAGACATCCTGAAAGAAGTAAGAAAAGATTATGCCCTGCGCAATGTGTCTTATGAGCAAAGAACAGCCCACTTTTATAATAAAAGGATAAAACCGACCAATTTGAAGAAAGGATATTAAGTGTTGAAGAAAGTGCTACAGAAAAATAATAAGCTTGAAGCCAATTGACATGGGACCTACCGTGTTTTAATAGTGATCTGACCTGTAACCTTTCGCATTGAAACCTTGGAAGGTGAAGAATTCAAAAACCCATGGCATGCAGAGCATCTCCGAAAGTATTATCCGTGATGTTGTAATCAGTTTTCAACTTGCAATATTAATAAAATCTTCAGTTTCTTTCCATTTTTTATGTTCATTTTTTTGGGAGTACTCGTGCTATCCACTACATTAGCTTGATAAAAAAAGTTATAAATTATTGTTCGACTCAGAAAATATTGTCCTGAAAGTTGCTCGACGGGAGCAATAAGTTGCTCGGAGCAGCCATAAACTTGATCATTGATACACGAAGTTCAAGTCAATAGGACGTTAAATCCTCAAGAAACTTAGTCCACAAACATAAGGATAGAAAAAGATCTTTATCTTACTGGGAAAAGTACGGGAAGAACGTTGCAAAGGTTCCTCAAGAGGAACATAAGCACATATTCCATAAACGCCGGTCACATCATTAGTATTTAATTCAAAAATCCAATACTTGGGTGCATTAGTAAAACCTTGGTAGACACATGGGTAACTAGCTCTAAATTTAGATTTTAATCTAAGTATGCTTGTAGAACCTATGTATTCATCTAATTAGCTCTAAATTTAGGTTTTAATCTAAGTATGCTAATATAACGTCTGCACTCATTGATCATTGATACTCAACTTAAACAAAATGTATCAATAGAATTACTGATAAAGAAATGATTAACATTCAATATAAGATAAGTTAACCAAATTTCCATTTCATTCAATTAAAGTGATTACATGACTATGTTAACAAAACCAAATACAAAGCTTCATTCTACAGGACGTTTCCCTTCAGCTTTTGAAACAGGGTCCAATCCAGCAGGAGGATCATCTCAAGTATAAGGAGAGTTGATGAAGTTAAAATCCTGAAGCATTCTGGTATTTCTGCTACTAGGACGATCAAACAAGTGAGGAGGCCGAACGATCTCTTTCATCATAAGCTCGTAATCTCCCAAGTATTTAGAAATCAAGCATTAAGGAATATGATTAATAAGAATCCATTTGACATCTAACTTGAAAGGAGGATTATCACGCTCAAGTAAACCTGGATCATACCTGTTGACACAAAAATTAGTCAGCTAATGTGGACCAATTAAATAAAGACATGTGTCGCCTTACGTGGCTAATACATACTATCACCAAGCAACTCAAGGTGTGCAGAGCAACGAGCAGGTTTACAGAGCAACGAGCAGGTCTGCAGAGCAACGAGCAGGTGGGCAGAGCAACGAGCAACCGTGCAAAATAACGAGCAACCTTGCGTGCAGAGAAACTCAAGGCGTGCAGAGCAACTCTAGATCAAAGGATAACTATGCATTTAATGTGCATTAATGAAGATAACAACTCATTCAATGAGCCTTAATGTACATTTCTACTGTATCAATAGATGTCTACTAGATGACAACATATCGCATTTTCATATTGACAACCTCAAGGCTATAAATACATTGTAACCCCATCATAGGGGAGGATCGATCTGACAACTATGAGAGACCATACATAAGATACACACCTTTTTCTCCTCTCTCCACCACATTGTGCTATTGTAAACCCCTGGGAATAAAATAAAAGTGGACGTAGGATTTTTCTAATAGCCGAACCACTTTAAAAATATTTATCTCTCATGTGTTTGATTGGATTCCTTTAATCTATTTATCTGTGATCATAAAAATGGGATTCGGTCCAGTTTTTTGCATCAACAGATTGGCACCGTCTGTGGGAATGTGTTACAAGCATTGTTCTCCATCAAAAGATAAGTTTTTATTTTCTCTACGTATCATGAATTATACATACATCTTTTGATTTAGTCATGATTTTTATGATTATATACATAAATTAGTTGTCTAATTTTTATTTATGAAATCTGCAAAAATTGCATATCATGATTTTAAAATAATAACTGTTAAATTAATTCTTGTTGAGAAATTTGTAAAATGGTGGATTTCATAAATCAAAACTTTTGGCTTGATTCTCAAGTTTAAATTTTATATCATGAATCACATATTCAGAGATTACATAAATTTTTAGAATTCATATAACACTGTTATGAATAATGATTTGCCACATTATATACAATCTAAAATTAAAAAATGTTAACCACACCGTTTTATTTATACACTCAATTATTATTCACCTGTAGATCTGGACAACCATGTCATATGCTGATAATCTTCATGGGTATTTTGAAACAAGTTTTGAAAGATCTTTAATGACTACTCAAATTTCACATATTTTTCTATCTGTAATCAGAGAATAGGAAAAGTTAAAATCAAGAATAATTTTCTCTCACGTGAGAATCACAGATCTGGCCCCAAATCTACTGAAGTTTTCATCAATTTTATTTATTTTAAAAGATATATTTGTCGTATTCAATTTCTATGCAACTGCCAATCTCCACCGTATTGTTAATTTTAGACAATTTTCCATTATCAGAGGAAACCAAGATCACTCACTCTCTCTTGAAAACCAACGACCCATTTTCATAAAGAAGATGAAAAATGAAAAACTGAGAAAATTTTCATTTTGCTAATTCCCAAAAAAACGAAGGAGTTTTGGATTTATTAATTTAAAATCAGTCCCTTTGACTTCAACGTTCATCAAAAAATAAGAAATTGGGTCACAATTTGAGATAGAAATCTCTCAACAATCCTACCTGATCCGAATGGAAAATCAGAACCCACATTTTCGACAACTTATGCGGCTTGAAACCAAATCTATAACATAACACCTCCAAAAATTTTGACCGGACTATCATCAGGTTGGTGGTTGCTCTTTGATTAGTCAATGACATCCAACGATGGTCGGCATATTTATTTACCCAATCATCTCACCAACACAGTTCATCGTTGAACCATAATCATTGGTCAGAACAAATCTGCACCATCCGGGAGTTTTACACAGTAGTTGGTCGACGATGAGTCTGATACATCAAGAATGGATCCCCGACCTCCTATTTAATGGTTGGCTAAAGATATTATACAGTTTGAAGGTACCCCGGCCTACTATTTTTTGATCGGCGACGGCTAGATTGTAACTGGCAAAGGTAGAGGAAAATCATTAATGGTCAGCAGCAGGTACAGGACCGAGATGATAATTTCTTAACTATTTAACACTGATATATTGTTGTCGGAGATACTGATGTCAGGTCTAAGACATTTTTGTTGGTCGTAAAGATTTTTCCATTGGTCATAGACATTTTTATGTACCAGAGTTCCCTGAAAATAAAAATTGCACACGAATGGGGTTTCCTCGATTGCTGGTCGGAGGCATGAAAGCCATTATTAATCGACAACAAGTGTTATACAAAACAAAGGTTTCCTGACCATCTAATGTTGGTTAGCATTGGTCGGCTACACCTAATGTAAGTCGACTCTACCTCATGCTGATCAGAGACATCTGATACTGATCGGCAGTACTTATTGGTCGGCGAAGTTCTGGTCGGAAATATCTAACACAGGTCGGCGAAATATACTCTTAGCACCTATCAAAGGTCGACGAACCTATTGATATTAATTGGTTGGCAAGTTGATCGGCAATATATATTCTTGGTCGACAACTGGTCGACAACTCCATTGGACTATATTAACTTGATCGGAGAATTGTTGTTGGTCGGCAGGACCTGCTGCTGATCGACGACGTCGAGTTGACAGCTTCTGTACGTTGCAATAGGGAGGAGGTCCCTGTCATCTAATTACAGGTTGAAAAAATCTACTCTTGGTCGATGGGATCACTTGTTGGTTGGAGGAATCAAAAGTTGGTCGGCAGTTTCTTTGCAACAGGTCGGCGACAAGTTTGCCTGGATCGAAGAAGATCATCGTCAACGTCTCACTGGTCGAAGTCAACTCACCGTTGGTCGGCGACAGCTATTGCTGGTCGGTGATAGTTCGCTCATAACAAATGGAAGAATGAAGGAGTGGAAATTGTGTTCCCCCAGATTTCTCATTTTGACTTTGTCTAAATCATCACCATGGTGTTAAAAAGACAAATTCACCCCCTACCATTTCTTAATTCATACCTTTATAACATAATAAAAATTTTAAAGCTACATAAGTTATACTTCAAAACAATTTTTCAAAATCAACTTATATTTGGTCTTTTACTTAAAATTAAAATGTCTAGCATTTTTATAAAAATTTGCTTATACCGACACCAAAGCCATATATTTTACAACTGTGAGAATAAATTTAAAATCAACTTATACCTTATTATTTGGTGGAACTTAAATGATTCTACAACAATTCTAGATTAAATAATTATGCCTTACTTATGGCATCTATTTGATAAAAAAATTTGCCCACAAGACACACATTTGGAACAAAATATATTATTTCTTATTTTGAAATTTTTATTGCCTTATGCTGATACACGTCACATATTGTTTGGCTGAATAATTATTCTCATGACAATAACTATTTGATCTGTTTCCACAGGTGTTCGGGCAGCTTATTAAAATTCCATAGGGATGAGATTCAATCCCGACGAAATCTCGGCCACAATCTTAAACTTCTGGAAACTATTATTGCTCGACATTAGGAAATTTTGCCTCGACATAGCAGCCAACATATATTATTTCATTTTTTGAAATTAATATTTTTATTCCCCGAGCATATACATATCATATATATTGATTAGTTGACTAAATTATTCTCATCACAACAGCAAAGATCAACCAATACTTGGTCGGCGTTACATATAACTGGTCAGCATCATCAAATCAAGATCAGCAACGATCCACCATCAAATCTGATCCTCATTGCCAGAGACGTCATGTTTTAAATTATGCTAGTCAGATATGGTGAACTTGGTCGGCCAAGAGCCCCTGTATGTTGGTCGGCTTCAACTAGTCATCAGCAAAGGATAAAACTAGGACAAAACTTCTTAAGTTTCATACCAAACTGTTATAAGCATTTTCTAATTAAAGCTTTGCCACATCCCATTTTGACTTTATCTAAATAAAGCCCTTCGCTGATTAAAAACTTGTTAAAAAACTTTTGGTTAATTACACCAATTCTCTACAATTTACACCCTCACGTGAACCAACTTATAAATATTTTGGAAACCAACTTATATTAAGTTTTTCGTGGAATTCAAATAATTTTGCAAAAAATTTAGATTGAACAATTATGCCTTACTACTGTTGCATATTTGATAAATTCTGTTAAGTCGGCATAACATATTATTGTCCGAGCAAATACATATCATATATTCATTATATTGACTAGATTATTCTCATGATAACTAATCAATTCAGCCTACACATATGGTAGAGCAGGTTATTACTTTTTACAGGTACAATTTTTGGTCTCGACTGAGTATTCGGCCGTGATTGCCTGGAAATCTGATTTATGCTCCGATATATATATTTGATCGAGCACAAATAGCTACTCGCCATTTTCTTATATTCTGGAAAATATTATTCTTATTCGGCATTATGCAATTTTGCCTCGACAGATGAGCAAGACAATTTATTATTATTCTAAATCATTCTTTATGTCTATGCATGTTTTATATTATTTCAGAATGGAGCTCGGAAGATTTCTTCTCTATATATATTCAGCTTCTAGAAAGTCTTCAACATGTATTATCTAATTCCTAACAATCTGTTGGGGAGGTCTCCAGCATTTATTATATCTTATTCCCAACAATCTGTTGGTCAGCTCCGAGGAGGTCTCCAGCATTTATATTAGCTTATTCCCAACAACCTATTGGGGTGGTCTCCAGCATTTATTATATCTTTTTCCCAACAATATTTTGGTCAGCTCCGAGGAAGTCTCTCGCATTTATTATCAATTACCACCAACTCCGGTTGGTCGGGAACTCAATGGTCGGGAACTCAATTACCACCAACTCTGGTTGGTTGGTACCAAACTAGGCAAGAAGATGGATGACCTCCCGGGGCATCCACTGTCTAGGCAACAAGGTAATCCTGGTAAGATTACTACAACTAGGCAAGAAGATGGGTGACCTCTCGGGGCATCCACTGTCTAGACAACAAGGTAGTCCTGGTAAGATTACTACAACTAAGCAGGAATATGGGACGAAAATCATTCCATTGCTTAGGCCCAAAGAGTGACAAGTCACTATAATTAAACAGCAGGTGTAGCAAATTTCATTGTCTATGCAAAATAGGACAATTTGTCCTTCTACATATATATATATATATTCATCAGCAGACAACAACGAAAGCATCTTGCAAAGTATTTCCAGGAAAATGAAAATGTAAACATGCAAAGATCTCAGGTAGTCATATCAGGGAACATTTCCTCGGCCTTATTTTTCTAGCAAGACCAACATACTTCAAGGCTAAGAAAGCATTCAAAGTTTATATTCCACACTTAGGGGCTTCTATTACAGATTTAGTTATTCATTCGGTGGCACATTATCATAACATCATGCAGTCGAGCATCAAATTCAACTCCACAAACTCACACGGTCGGGGCCCCGACCAATCATCATTCAGGAGTTATTTTTTTTGCTCAGAAGTTAATTTTTGCTATTGAAGTTCAGGAGGCGTATTCAGAAATTCAGGAGGCAAGTACAGGAGTTATCTTTTTAAAGTTCAGTAGGCATATTTAGGAGTTATTATGCACACGCTATTGAAGTTCAGGAGGCATATTGAAGTTCAAGAGGTATAATCAGGAGTTATTATGCACATTTAGGAGTCAGATTCAGCATCTACATCACTGAGATCTTTACTATTATTGTCCCGACCAATATTGAAGAAGTTATATGAAAATGTTTCGAAGTCCACCACTAGCTTGGTACTAATCAGATTGAAGAGTTGGGTTCAAAAGCTAGTATGTTGCTCGACAAAGTATTCAGAGGAGCATAAATCAGAAAAATCAAGCACGTGAAGTTAGCACTCATTTTCTCGGCACAGGAGGCCGTTGGTCGGCTAGCAAACTAATCAATATACTTGAAGATTATGATAAGCTACAAGCTGCATACTATGGCATGGCTACATCCAAATTCCCAGGGGTGATACATAGCACATGGTCACTTGACGAACGGAGTTCCTCAAAAGAGATAATAACAACCATCGATTAGCCTACATCATATGTCATCGAGGAAATAGTGCACTTTATGATGAACTAATCAAGAAGGAAGATCAAGAATTTCACGAGCAACACTGCAGAATAAATGATCCATCCTTTCAGTAAACCGTCAAGCATGAAACATTGGGGGTTTCTGTTGACACAAAAATTAGTCAACTGACGTGGACCAATTAAATGAAGATATGTGTCGCCTTACGTGTCTAATACATACTATCACCAAGCAACTCAAGGTGTGCAGAGAAACGAGTAGGTGTGCAGAGAAATGAGCACGTCTGCAGAGCAACGAGCTGGTCTGCAAAGCAACGAGCAATCGTGCAGAGGAACGAGCAACCTTGCTTGCAGAGCAACACAAGGCGTGCAGAGCAACTCTAGATCAAAGGATAAATATGCATTTAATGTGCATTAATGAAGATAACAACTCATTTAATGAACCTTAATGTACATTTTTACTATATCAATAGATGTCTACAAGATGACAACACATCGCCTTTTCATATTGGCAACCTCAAGGCTAGAGAGGCTGGCTTCAATAAAGGCTGGGATAAGTCCTTTGGTGCGGCTTCTTCATAAATTGAGTTTGCGAAGAAAAAGTGCTTCAAGGATGGTTAGTCTGCTACTTTTATAGAGGTCGACACTCCAAAGGATTTAGAGCTATTTTCTCGGCATGAACATGGGACTCCCCGAAGGTGGGCATACTTGACTTTTTTAGCATTTAAGCCCTTATGTAATGTGTCAGCCAAACCCCGAGCAGTCTTAGCATATTTTATCCTACCCTCCCATTTCTTTTGCTCATTAGCCAAGGGTTTTTGGGATTCAAGCAAAGAATTTTTTAACTCGTTGAAAGCTTCTTCAACTTCACCAGAGGAAGAAACTCTCAAAGCCCCATCTTTCTCCAACATATTATTGAAGTCAATAAGGAACTTCACAAGAACGAAAAGGAAAGTTAATATTGTGAAGAACAAATCAAGAGATAGTAATTAAAGAAAGTAAAAAAAGTATACCATAGAAAGGCTTTGAGCATCCCTGTCAGAACTCTTGGAGCGAGGCATTGCAGCAGCAGCACTCCTGTGGTCTGGCAAAGTCCCAGAGTTTATTAATTATCATGCCAATCCAGAACCAAGAACCACTGGAGAGGCAGAAGAAGATATGGCGACCAACTCACGTTGTTCGGGATGAGAAAAAGAAACTTCTGCTAACTTAGAAGGAAGCCTTTTCTTTATTTTGGTCAGGCAGCTCTCTTCAGTTTTCTTTATTGGGTGATTCTTCCCAAGCTCATTTTTATTTTTCACCCATGTATCATCTCATTTGGTAGGAGGATTGGCAGCAATATCTCCCAAAATATTGGGAATCTTCCTCTTCCCAATGGATGCACCAAGGGGTAAATTTAAATCTAAGGAGGAATGGTAAAGGGCAGAAAGATCACCACTGCCAGATGCAGTGGTTGAGGAAGTATAAGGTGATCTTGTTCAAGGTCAGTTACAGGGGAAGGAGTAGGACGAGCAACGAAGGAAGAGATTGTGTTCTTGTACTGTAGCAAATAAGATGCAAACTTGATATGCTCCTCGCCAATCCTTTGATGAAGTCCCCAAATAAACTTCAGCTCCCTCAAATTCACCTCACTTTCCTTGGGGCACCTTCTCTTTTGATCAACTACAATAAGAAGTTACAGAGAAACAATTAGTGTAACATTTATATAATATATGCACAAGGCAAAGCAGTTAAATGAGGAATAACTTATCCCATTCCCAAAAGGAGGGCACCTAGGCCTCTGGTACTCAACATTTCCAGTCAAAGAGGCAAATTGCTAATTTTTTACAACAACCCCATGCTCAAAATAATCCCTATTGGAGTCTGGAAGGTTAACTACTAACGCTTTATTTACAGCCCTAGTCTTTAAATAAAAAGTGGTATCATTAGTTATCCACTTGTAAAAAAACATTATCTCTGGAATCCCTATATGAGTTCCATGAATTTGATTCAACCTATACACCCCATTCACAACCCTCCAAGTATTGGGGGCCACCCTAGTTGGGACAACATCAAAGTATTGACAAAATTCAAGACACAGTGGGTTGGGAGGAAAAATAAACCCACATTCAACTATAAAAATAGATGGAAACCAGTGACCCTCAGCAAGTGAGAAAAATCAGCAGGTAAAATAGCGTGTTCCAAAACAACCCAAGATGGAATTTTAAATTCATTTCTGAATTCATCAAGCGAATCAACAGAGTAAGCCATGATGAAGAATATAAGAGAAAAGAAAGAATTCTTACAGGAATTAAGGATTCAACGAGAACTGATGAACAAAAAACGATCGTTCAAGAAAGAAGAAGAAAGGTTGAAGACACTGTAGCCTAGAAACACTCAGAAGATTTGAGATGGAAAAAGTTCATGGCTTTTCCCGCTTTTTATAGGTCACCTCGAAAACTAGAAAACTAATGATTAAAAGGCAGGGTCAATTGAACTAGTGGCGGCTAAAAGTCAGAAAAGACGGATTTGCCAAAAAATGTTTCGTTAAAGTGGTGGATAATTTCAAAAATGCCACGCGCATTATATCCCCACAATTAAACAATAAAATTTTACAAGTATGAGAAGTCGGCAATTGACCAGGCCTTAAATTATTGCCCGAGCAACGTTAAGAGCCAAATGCTCCATTCTCTTGTAAAAACATCAAGCATAAAACATTAGGGGCTTCTATTGATACCAAAAATTAATCATTCACATGGAGAATTCAGATACTGACACGTGTTATATAGTGGACGATTAATCCTAGTCAATGTGAATGGAATGCTGTCCAACTCTAGGAATTCCGACCAACTCCAGGAATACCGAGCAACACCAAGGATGCCGACTAATGATGATAGGCAAACACCAACAGTTGTATATATTAATGATTGTACATATATAAATGTGTATGATATAAGACATTCCATCCTTTGATATTCCAAATCTTGTACACCCCATGGGGGCTATTAATACATTGTAAACCCTACATATATGGACACACGAAAAGGGAGGCAATTGAATAATCCCAGATCAATACAGAACAATGGAGGTAGGCTCTTTCATCAAGCCTAAACACTTTAAAAATTTCTTATCTCTTATTTATATTTATATGTGATCTATTAATTAGCCTAGTCTAGTATTTTTCATCAACAATCATTGTTCCATGTTTTGGGTTTTAGCATTTAGGATTTAGGGATTATGGTTTTCAATTTACAATTTAGGGTATATGATTTAGGATTTATGGTATACGTTTCAGGGTTTAAGTATTAGTTTTTAGGTTTTAGGGTTTAGCTATTTGGGTTTAGTCATTAGGGTCTATTGATTCGAGTTTAAGTTTTAGCGTTTAGTAAATAGGGTTTAGGATTTGTGGTTGATGGCTATTAATCAGGGTTTCAATTTTTCATTTTACATTTTAGGTGTTAGGAATTAATGTTTTAATTTTAGGATTTAGGGTTAACGATTTGGGTTATATGTTTTAGATTTTTTTTAATTAGGGCTTTGGGTTTTTGGGTTTTGGTATGCGGTTTAGGAATTTGGAATTAGGGTGTTTATGACTTAGGAATTAGGAGTTAGGTTATACGATTTACAGTTTAGATAATTTCTAAAGAGGGAAAGTGGATATGCTAAGCACCCCTTCGGCCCACTCATTCTCTTAAACATATAAGGCCCAAATAAACTAATCCACTAATATACCCTATAACCCAACCTTTGAACTTTAATCGGCCCAAAGTCTCATGTCTCCTAAATCGACCAACTGGGTTCTTAACATTTAAACTAATTGGGCAAACTAAACTTTCAAATCATTAATCCTCTTAAATAAAAAAATTCAATTCATTACTTGAATTCATATTAATACATAAGTCAATTGGATATTAAATTCCCCACTAAAATAGTTAAATAAATAAATAAACTTAGCGGGGTATTACACCTTAAGGTAGCTTGGTATTTGAGTATTTGTGTATATACACATGCATACACATACAAATACACATACACTTGCATATACATATACACATACACATATGCACACACATACATATAAATACACACACATAGATATACACATGCATACATAGACACACATATACACACACACATACATATACATATATACACAGTATATATATAAAAAGAAGGAATGCATTGAACCTGGAGTGTAAGCATGGAGAGAGGGTTACCGAAGAGAAGTCTCTGGAAAGAGGTCATCGGAGAGAGGTCAATAGATAGCAAGAGAGCAGTGAGTGAGTGAGTGTAGAGAGAGATAGAGATCATATAAAAACTGAAGAAAGGGTTGATGCACTATATCTAAAGGTTGTGGTCACAACCCTTGTTCGTGACCACACTTCCTTGACATTTTATTTTCTCCACGTCAACAACATGGTCACGGTTCTGGACCGTGAGCATTTTGATTAAGCGGAAAAAATAAAATATCAGAACAGTGTGGCCACGGACAAGGGCCATAACCAAAATCGTGATAATTTCAAAATGGTCACGACCCAAAGTCATGACTAGTATTAATTGAAAACCTTAACTTGGTTATGGACCTAGTCACGGTCTGGGGCCATAACCAATGTTGGGAGGAATTTTGGTGCATGTTAGGCACCCAGGTGATCATAAGGGTTATCACGGACCACAGCCGTGACCCACGTGGTCTGTGATAACCATTGGTCCGTGATAACCCAAAAGCTTTGTACAAGTCCTCGAATGCCTTGAATCTTCTAGTATATGATCCTACCAAAGTATGCCTAGTGTGTAGGCACCTATGAAGATGAAAATAATGTGAAATATAAGATAAATCACTCGGATAATGAGGTCTTTATCTGCAAAATTACATAATGTATAACGTGATTCCCCACATAAAATACAATACCCTTTTGGTGATATTCAATTCGCTGCTAACCAATTTGTACTCACATCTTAATTATTCATTGATTATAAAACGTACTAATTTGATACTCTGTTGGATTATAAATAATCCATTAATCAAGTTTACTAGTATAATAAAATCTTATAAGTTTATCAAAGGGTTATTACAATCGAGGATATCTCCCAGATGTGGATTCATTTGGAATATGATCTCAGACATGTACACACAAATTTTTCCTAACTTGCAGGGATGTAGACCCAATAAATTTCATTGCACTTATAAAAATCAAAATAACAATTGTATACACATTCAACTACTCATAATCCCAGGGATTAAGACTTTATGTACCCTTTACAAATGATGTGATATTGTGCCAGTCTAATCTAGTTAGTACCTAGATTTGAATCTCACCCTTATCCTGTTTATTACATTCCTAATGTGTCGGTACAATCGTCATTGAACTATTGAACAAGTCTCTAACCGTTGAATAGGTTCCCATATCAAGATAAAATACTAATATCTTACTCACAACTTTATCAATAGAATGTCAACTCCCTATATAGGCTGTGATCTATTCAATTGAACTAGAACTAAAATTCTGACCTTTTGTGATCAAGCCGAACCCAAATCAGTAGAATTCTTACTAACTTCAATTGATCGAAATTCATATAATATATTTAAAGTGTAAATATAAGGCATTCTCACATACATGATGCTCATATCAAATGAACCTGATACACCTTTATTAAAAATAAACGTCATATAGGGTTTTAAGAATAACACCCCAATAAGGGATACTATAATGGGTCGTGTGATGCCACCTTTCAATATTGGAAACTTTACTTCATCCTTATTTGTTATTAAAATCCACCACTTGAAAAACATATATAAACTATCAATCCCAAAATAGGGTATACCAAGGATATGAGAGAAAATGTTTTATCAATTAGTTACTTGCTTGACTGAAGTCACCACTTGTTTAATGGATGCATCTATAACTTATAATTACATTATGAAAAACACTATTTAACCCTAACTTACTAGTATATAATAACTTATAACTTTTCAACTCCCTCTCTTATATATTATTTTATTCATTTATTTAATGTTGCCCAAACTTGAAGGGTGGAGACGCAAAATTTAGGGGTCATACGAATTTAGTTTCCGCAATATGAAGAATTTATATACATATATATATATATATATATATATATATATATATATGCTCTTACGCGGACTAATCCACATTTTAAGAGTGCAGACCGAACTTGTGTCACCTAACGGTGCGGCTAGAAATTATTGCCTAAATAATAGGCACATTCTCTCTCTTTTCTGGGCTCACCGCCAGGTGACACATGTCCGGTCCGCATTCTTAAAATGCGAACTAGTCCGCACAAGAGCAGGACTGTATGTATGCGTATATATATATATATATATACACACACACTATGGTATGCCCGTGCCTGAAGGCACGATGGTATTCGAAAAAACTAACATAATCACAATAAACTAACGATCGACCCGATTTAATTTGAATACAAATAAGTTAAATTTTAAAAAAAATGGGCAAAATTGCTTTTATTTATAGGACTATCCACCTGTTTAAGGTATAAAAACACTTCAAGAACAAAATAAATAGCGTACACGACAACGTAACCCAACTCTTTGGACATACAAAATTTATATATCATTATATAACTAAGACTTCCAAAAAACTGTATCGACTAAGACTTGTAATCATAGAATTTATTATAAAACACAAAAATGTGTACACGAATTAAAAAATTTGGGCAAAATTCCGTCTATTTATAGGGCTATCCATGTTTAAGAAACCAAAACTTCTCAGCTATACAAATAGTCCATCCCGAACATTATATAAACCAAATAATCGATTTAAGATTATAATAGGCTTCATATATGATTACACAAAAAATCATTATTGGCAACTTTACCAACAAAATGATGATAAAAATAATGCTTAAGCACAATGATAAATGGTCGATCGATCAAACAACTTGTGGCACATTTGTAATGGGGTGGGATGGGGATCAAAGTTGAAAGGGGTGACATGTTCTCATATTTATCATAATCTGAAAATTAAATAAAAAAAATACACCTATTAGTTTAAATCCATAATAAATATACAAAAATTAATTTAATGTTTGAACAATCAAACCCAACACAATACACAGTGTGCGTGATGGTTTTAGGTGAGGAATATTTCAAGATTTTAATAGAATAGCTTTTAACTTGAGTCGGAGATTCGCACCTTCTACAATGTAATTCATATTGTCGGTGCAACCCTATGATTGAGACAACCAATGAATAAAAAAGCAGGAATATCATAAAGCAAATGACTAATGGTGTGGGTGAGACAACATCGATTGGTCGGTTCTGAATGGGTGGATGAAAACAACGGGGGCTCATACTTTAATAGAGGCAAAAAATAACAGAGAATATTTTAACCCCATTTTAAACTATTAAGTTTTAATCCTAAAGAGAGAGAGAGAGAGAGAGAGAGGGGGGGGGGGGGGGAATACCTTAATTAACCCAAAAATTGAACCGCGGTGTGCTGTATCCAAAAGTGAGATCTGCAAAGAAAAAAATAGAAATAATTGAATATAATATGACATACTTGTGGAAATAGGTTAACGTTGATATTTGAAACTTAATTTAGTATAATAGGTTGGCCCAACACTAATTTTTTTTTGGTGTATTAATCTCAAACTTCTCTTTAAGTCGTTAACACATTTGTCTCTCTATTGACTACAAAATGCAAGTTACATAACCAAGTGAATCATATTCTTGTTTTTAATATTTAAGCAAAAAATTAAAAAATAAAGTAGCTCATATCTTAGTAAAATTTGAGAAACATATAAATAAACCATACACTTCAACATGATTACTAATGAATGAAGAAAAACAGAGGTCAGGTCAAAGAGTTTTGCTGAAATAAGGTCTACTTCTTGGAGGCTATTGCAATTTGGGAAAAGTCAAATTTGATGTATAGAAAACCACAGATGAACCAGTCAAAATGTGAAGCCAAAAGAGTATGCTACAACATACTGAAATAAACGATAACTTACTTAAAATGCATAATCCAATACCATCATCAAGATGTGGAAAGAATTGTTGTTTCTGATCAGTAAATGCCTTCAGAGACAACCCGGTCCTGTCAATGGCTGATGCAGCAGCCTGACCAGTAAGCTCGCCTTTCCAAGCATACGCAATAACAACACCATTATATTAGTAGTTGCACCCAGTTTAATGTCTGTAATTAGACCCCTCTCTTGACCCAGACGCTCCATTGCCAGCGTCACCGGCTTCAAAGATTCCTCCGTCGTTAATGCTACTGCTACTGATTGTTACTGCTGCAGCATTTTGTTTAAAGAGGAAAGTAAATATGATGTGATTAAATAAAGAACAAAGTTGATATAATTCAATAAGTGAAACATCCAAGAAAAAACCTTAGTACACAAAAAAATGGATCGGTACAATGGAGAATATATATTAGTAATGACAAACAGTATAATATATAACATATATCTTTATAATGTATATATATTAGTAATAAAAAACAGTAAAATTTTCAGCAAGGACTGGAAATACAAAGAAATTTAGGAGCATAAAATCTATTACAGATATTATTGATTACTTTCTTATCATAGGATATATAAAAGTTGTTGTACCAATATTGACATATCACAACTGCGTTAAAAATACCTAATCTGAGTTTTGTGTTTTTTGAATATATAGAAAATATGGATACTAAACTCTTATCACCGCGAATCATGCTATTTCACGATCTGAAATGAGAATATTCAAATTAAAGGGGTCAAATAATATATAGCTATGTCCACTAATTTATTGAGATTAAATCAAATATTGTAGTTGTGAGACTGAATTCAACGCACCAATTGTTTGTAATTTCAATTTATTCACTCACCAAAGAATTTTTAGCTTCTTGTAGCAATAAAGACTGTGGAGACTTAGCTGCCATGTTATCTAAGATTTCATTTTTCATTCATATGGCCAACAATTGTTTGTTACCACCCACCAACAATTGTTTGTTACCACCCATCAACTATTATTACCTGTAGTTCTAAGAAATATCAAAAGAAAATTGTCCATTGGTTTGCCTCCTACCTTCCTAGTTGATCTATGCTTGTAGTTGTTGAATACAGGCCACCATTCCATGTCTTTTAGCTCCCTATGCAACTCTCTTCCTCCATCAAGTTCTTTAATTCTCATTCTTTTTTTTACAATCTACCAAATCAGAGTAGTAAGTAAATGTTAGGCCGATTCATCTATTTAATTTCAAAGAATAGATATTAGAATTCAAACTAAAAGATTATACTTGCTATACCAAAATTCGCCACTACCACCATAAATCAAGTCGATGTGTATAAATATATATTAACAAACTAATTAAAAAAATCCTTCATTGCCCTTGTTTTGGCGAAGTTACATATATATCAATTTATATATATGCAAGAAAAGTAACTTGCAGTCTTAATGTTTCAAGAACAGTAATCTAGTGAAAAGTAATCTGAATATTAGAGACTTGCAAAAAAAAAGTAACTTACAGTCTTAATGTTGCACTGTAATCTAGTGAAATGTATCTAGCAAAAAAGATATGGAGGTACAAAACTGAAATATTGCATATTAGTGAAAACATATAAATGATAAAATAGTATTAAACATTGTCTTAACATAAAAAAATTAATATAACCTTAAATCAATTTACCTTGGGACTCATACCGTGTCCATAAAACACATTACATCCTTTTTTCACAGAACTTACAACAGAGGTAGAGAGTAATGCACAAAAATACCCTCTTATTAAGAGGTGAGCGAATGAAGATGCAAAGAGGGTTTTAAGTGATGTTTTTATTGGAATTGGAAAAATATCGTTAAGATTATACGTAGTTATAAACAGGGGAGAGAGGGTTTTGTTGATTGACACAATACGTCCTAGAGAATATTAAAAACATACCTTGATTTATAATTCCAATTGCACCCTTTATCATCCCCATATTCACTATATCCACCAAACCTTATTGAAATGTTTATCTCACGTTACTTTACATCGCCAAACAAAACATGTCATCCCCGTGTGAACTCAACTTCCAAAAAGTTTGAAAAATAATAATCTCTTTTTAGAACAGTGACTTTGGTCTCCATGAAGTTTAAAAAATAAACAGTAAAACAAAAAAAGAAGATAAATGGAACATGGGGCAATAGTTTTGACAGAGAAATGATGCAGCTTCGGTGCAAGGTGGATGACCAAGAAGGAGGGAGCATATGTGGTTGCAAGTTGTATCTATGAAGCTTAACCAAAAAGAGAGATCCATGACATTGATTGCACCACCTTGTCAAAAGCATGTAAGAATAAGAAACAATATTCTACCAAAATCCCCAAGTATATATACTTGCTATAACAAAATCCCCAAGTATATATACTTGCTATAACAAAATCCGCCACTGCCACCATAAATCAAGTCGATGTGTATAAATATATATTAACAAACTAATTAAAAAAAATCCTTCATTCCCCTAATTTTGGAGAAGTTGAATATATATCAATTTATATATATGCAAGAAAAGTAACTTAAAGTCTTAATGTTGCAAGAACTGTAATCTACTGCCCTGAGCTGGTATGGATAATTAAACAAAGTACTGGTATGGAAAATTAAACCTAATCCTATGTATGCAAGAGCTGGAATGGAAAATTAAATAAAGTACCTCACAAAGTAAATAGACTTTGCGATACTACTGACTTGAGCTGGTCGGTAAGCAGCGCTAACTTCCGGTGATGGGAGAGAATGGACGGGACTTTAACAACCTGTATTCTTGATACCATGTTGTGACAACCCGCTCACCAAAATAAGGGGTGGCCAGCCCAATACTCCAATATAACGGAATCATGGATGGAATCATTCTCAGCATCATAACAAAATATAGAGTATCCAGGATAACCACCCAATATTTCAGAAAACGGGTTGCCAAAAATTTTTATTTGAAAGTAAATAAATGAAAACAAACAACCCAATTCCTGAAAGATAAGGGAAACCCCAAGACATATATAAATAATACAACGAGAATACGATAAAAAGACCGAATAGGTAACCGGTCACTAAACTGATACACCAAATATACACAAGTACAATAAGTTACTTATTACATTTCATTAGACATTTACAAAAGCTTGGGCCTCTCGCCCGAATAAAAGACTTGATCTTAACTAGGATAAAAATGAAAACGTCTATACCAAATGTATCCCGTAATACCCGCAATGCATCACGGCTCGTCGAAAACATCGGAATAGGAATTCAAATCAGGCATCCTTGCGGCGGAGTACCTGAGCAGAGACAAGATGAATATGCAATAAGAAATGTAACCAAGTCAGGGCCCGGTTCTATATGATTACCAGATGAATAAAGAGTATGACAGTTATGTATGATAAATCGTGAAGAAAGAGAAATAAGAAGCAACCTATACAATTTAAAACATAAGCTAAGCAGGAACAAAATAAGAAGCATTAAACTAAAAACTTCACCAAATGTGCCAATTATTTCATATATCTTTTCCTTAGCAGGAAGTATATATATATAATCACAATCTTTTGCTCTTTAAGGAAATTTTATCTCAATTTTACCTTTTGTAAAAATCCTTTCCTTATCAGGAAAATAATCATTTTCAAATGCTCTTTGTGGCATTTACATGTGCTCTTTGTGGCACTCCATCATGCTCTTATGGCATATCAAATACATCAAGTCCCACTTGATTATGAACTGTTATAATTATATACATATAACGAATTCTAAGACCGCCCGTCCGGGTTTCCCCACTGTGCGCGCCCCTAAATGACCATCATCTTCCAGGGCCTACCATTAGACAACCTGGGCACCTATATCACAAGATGTCGGGAAGCGGCCATGAGCCTGCGGGGTAGTCAAGACCACACCCGGAATCTCCTACCCATCGCAGAAAAATATACAACAATAAGCGCTCCCATGGCCTAGGACTATATCCACCCTGCATTCATTAGCCAGGGGGCTTCACCTCACGTGCGGACTTCCCTTATGATGTCATTTAGAGAGGTGTGTTTAAACCATTTTATTTATCATATCAAAAATTAAGTAAACCATTATTTACCGGTTTCAGGGTTAAGTAAATTATCATTTACTAATATCAATACCATTACCATTTCATTTCCATTCCACGTATATGTTTCATTTTATTCGAAACCGTTATTATTTATTTTGTAAATAATCTAACTTACCATCCATAGTCATACGATAGCTTATATCAACTCTACAACTTCAAAGGAGTAAATAAACTCTTCATTATCTCCAAGCATTCTAGGAGATTATTTAAAAACCCCAAGGTTATCATCTTTCGAAGGAATGAAATAACTTTCAATTTATTCTCCAAACTCACCTTTATGGCGTTATGATGAACCACCAAGGTTAACATAGCTCAATCGAACTTTTAAAATCTCCCAACATTCTTTTGGGGTGGTAATATAAACCATCAAAACTAGTATAGCTTAATTAAGCTTCTAAAGTCTCCCGGACATGACACTACATCTCCTAGTTTATATACAAATCAACTAGAAGGAAAAGTGCCCTAACTTCAATAGGCATAACCCCGGAAAAATCCCCACATAACCCATTCCTAATGTAGGGCACACAACTAACTCATCTCACACTCTAGGACTTTAAGTTTACTTCATTCAAGAAGGTTCCTAATCCCTATATTTAAAGAAAAGAATTGAAATTGAGTTATAAAATTAACTCAAAAACAGCAGGAAAACGAATCGATTCGCCCAAAGGGCCGAATCGATTCGCCCTAGCGAATCGATTCTCCCAAAAAGCGAATCGGTTCGGACTACTAAACCAACTTTCTGCAATTGACCGAATCGATTCGGCCTTAACCCGAATCGATTCGGGTTATGCAGACCTGCAAATTTCCCTTAGCGAATCGATTCGCCCAAAGGGCCGAATCGATTCGGACCTGCAAATTTGCCAAAAATGGCTACGAAGGGTTATAAACCCTAATTTCTCCAAACTCCAACTCTCTCCATTTATACACATCCAGCAACAATAATCTACCCCAAAACATCCTACATGGTTAATAACAACTATAACCCAAAATTTCATCATCAAAAACTAAGATTAGGGCTTAAATCCCATAAATTCCACATTTAAACCATAAATGTAAATACACAACTATCATACAATTTATGCACCTTAAATCACATATTAGCAAGTAGAAAACTTGCCTTAGGGTTGATATCTCAGATTTGTTTGGAGAAGAAGCAATCCCAAATCCTCCATCTTCAAATCTCTCTCTCATTCTCCTCTTTTCTCTTCCTCTTCTTTCTCTCTTTGTCTCTCTCTATGTTCAAGACATAAAATGGGGAAAAATAAGGGATTTAAAAGACTAAAATCGTGGCTTAGGTTAAAACTCCCAACTTAAATGGTTAATACCACATTAAAATGACTCGCAAATACGCATATAAGCTAAAACAAGGTAAAAGTGCCCGAAACACAAAAATACAATATGGCACTTATTTTGACTGTCTCGCACCTTCCGAGACTAACTACACCCTCTAAACTGGCATCCGGAAATTTTATAAATTATTTCGAGTTCCAAAATCATTTAAACTAAAAGTCCATTTAAAATACATGACACTACTGACATGCAACCTGATGTTATTTACTTTCACATACAGTAAATATGCATCAATCTAGTAAATATTAACTTTCAATTCATTAAATTAATATTTACTCCAGTCCCCACATTTTATATAATTACCTTATGCAGTAAAATTAGTATAAAATGAGCCTCCCAGAATCGAGGGTTGTTACACATGTCTTCACCAATGGGTCCTATGCATTCCTTAGCCGTATTGAGTATTGTATACAAGATTTGCAGGGGATCACCATGTTTAACGATCAAGATTGTGCACCTACAACACAAAACACTATTGAACATGACACTCTGTATTTTCCCTAACATGACTCAAAATTTGGAGTTGAACAACCCTCTGTATTTTTCAAATATTCAAATGTATTTATACTGATATTGATCCAAATATTAGAATAGCGTAAATTTCTTTCAAACCTTGGAATATTGTTCCATACATATGTAATCCGCTGTGGACTAAATTACAATCTTAAGTGAAACATGTAACTTCAGAAAAAAAAAGAAAATAGTATTCCCACTGAATCTTCGGTTGCCACATGAAAATTGTTGCTTAAATTAAATGAAAAAAGAAACAAAATCATCAAATGAAAACTGAATATTAACATACCAGCAACCAAGAAGTGTCGTTTTTAGCTATAACAAACACATCTGAAATGAAGTCAACAAAAAAATAGATATGACCGAAGAAAATTGACAAAAAACTTCAAATTACTAAATTTTCATAGTTTTTCATAAATGTTCCCAAAAAGGTAAATAGATAAAAGATGAACGCAATATGAAAAATGCTTTCGGGTCAATTTGTGTTCTCCCCAATTGAGTTGCGTAATCACTCTCACCTGTTGACTATTGAGTTTTCAAATAAATTTTGTAAACATAAATCCATTACGTAATTGAGTTGGATCTCAATCCGAAAAGCCATAATAAATCTAAATCATAACATAATATAATTATACCGTACAAGGAGAAAACGACAGTTTTGGTTGCCGATTGGAAACAAAATGAACAAAAATATCACAACCAAGTATGAAATTATAAAATAACACCGGGTAGACCGTCCACACCATAAAATTATACCGAGTAAGATAAAAAATGGCCCGTTAAACACGCCATAAAGGAAATACGATAAATAGCTAGCTAGATGTCAATAATATTTTGACACACCACTAACATCGATAAAGTCAATATAAATGCTTGCCTTGACAATTTGACAAACAACTAAAATGCACTGCCATATAAAACTCTAACCTTTGATTATTTGAAGTAAAACTATGCTTCGTTGCTGACATGTTTTTCTGATGCATCTTCTAAACCCACAAATTTCATACATAGATCATTAACCCACATAAAATCGAACATAAAACCTTGATTTCAGCCTATTTGGGGGAAAGCAAACATACCAATAGAATAGAGATTCTCCAAAATTAACTTTTCAAAAATTTTACACCTAAATCGAATAAAAACTTCGTTTGAATCAAAATAGCACCTACAAAAATAGAGACTATACCTGTCAAATTTAAACAAAAGTTAGAATAAATTAGGTTACACATTATAAATGGAAACATAAATAAAATAAAAAATCAAACAAAAAATTAGTTAGATGTGAAATATACTAACATAAATGCTTACAACTCCATAAATAAAATGAAACCATCTACTTTGAACAATAATAAAATGAAATCAAAAAACGAAAATATTAGATCTAACATACCAGGTACGAACCCAACCTCAAACTGATAGGGGATGAAGATCCGCTTGAGATTTAACACATCTGAGTCCAAAAAAAAGAAAAATAAATAAATTATTAGACCTAAAATACCGTATTCTATTGAGATCCGTTTGAGTTTGTAGTGGGGGGAGGGAAGAGCGCGGTAGCGTGGGAGGGGATAATGAGTTCGGAGTAGGGTCGGCGACCATGGAGCAGGTGGATCTTTTGTTGATTGTGTGCAGGAAATGAAATTCGGGTTTGGCTTGGAAATAAGGGTTTGCGATGGATGAGTAGTTAGAGAAAATTCAAGATTTTAAATTAAAGGTGTTTATGAGGTGTATTACTCTTGTACCCTTGAGGAATTTATGTGCAACTCAATTTTTGAAGGGGCAATATAGGCATTGTAGGATAATATCATATTGATGACATCATTGATCAAATTTATGACATACATAAGTTTCCTACTTTATTATATATATATATATATATATATATATATATATATATATATATAGGATGGTTAATTACATTTAGTAATAAAGAACACAACTTTAAATTGAATTATCGAAAACAATATTTGTTTCAAATTTACAAAGGAATAAATCTAATCTAAAAACATTATTTCTATAAGTACTCCACATTATAAGATTGAGTGTTTACTACGACTTTGGTTTTAAAGCTCATAAGTTCCCAGGTCACAATCCTTACCAAAACATACTACAAAATTGAGTTTCCAATATCAAACGTTTAAAGAAGCAAATTTAGTTTTGTACTAAAACAATTTGTAAATTTCAGTTTATAGTTTTATGGTCTACAAGCAATGATTTTTATTGGAAGTGACGGACATTGACTGACAATGACTATTGATATACGATTAGGTTTAAAATAAAATCATGACATTATTAAAAAAGGTGGAAGTTATAAGAATATGTTATATTCATGTGCCCTCGCCTGATTATATTGTTTTATGTTGATTTCTAAAACACAGTTTGTTATGTCCTTCCTTAAGGTCCTTGGTCTAGCGGAAAGCTTCTCCAGAGTTTAAGATCATGAAGCCATACCTTTTTTATCCTTGAAATCACATGATCTAGTTTATGATGATGGTAATTGGACCTAGAGGAATTAGTGTTTTAAATGTTTAAGAAAATAATTTGATAAAATATTTTCTTCAAAACCTTTTATGCTTTTTACTTACCAAATGTCTTAGTATTTTTAAATATAAAATTTTCAAAAAAGACATTTATGTAACAATACTACTGCGGTTCATGAGAGCCAATCCCTTTCATTCAACAAATTTTAGGCATGAATACTCTATTCTTTTCCTTTAGTATTATGCGTTTTAAGTGTTGCCCTTGGGTACGTAAGATTGATGAAATCCTTGGGTACGTAAAATTGGGGAAGTTTGTATGAAATCCTTTAATATGATTAATATTCATAACCCTTGGGTACGTAAGATTGATGAGTGGATTTGGGGTTTTATTGGTGTAGGTTGCATGTAGAAAAACCCTAGTTTTGAAATAAACGGATTTGGGGCGTATAACTCATGAGATTTTTGTTGAGATAATAAAATTGGTAATATGGTGTGTTAATGAATAAATTTCAGTGTTTATATTAAAATAATTAATTGGGATCAAATTTGGTGAAATTAAGATTTAACTGAATTGGACTATTATGCGTAGTTTTATACGTTAATTAATTATGCTTGTTAGTGTTACTTGTTGGTATTATTATATTGCCATTGTGACGACGGGTTGTTGGTTATTTTTTCTCTCCCTATATTTTAGGATGTCTGCTAGGTATGGGACTAGTAAGAGTAGATTATTACGACTTGATTATGTCGGGAGTGGGCTGCTTTTGTTACTTTAACGTCGTTACACTAGCCTATGCATGAGACTAGGTTGAGGTTTATGTTAGAAATTCATCCTATACATAGGGTAGGACGTATTGATAACATGGATACCCTTAGGTATGGGACTAAGGGATATTTTGAGGGTATCACATCAATAAAAAGGGTGGGATAATTCATAAATTAAGAAATTGAGAATTAATGCCTAAGATAAAAACGGGTATTAAAATTTGTGGCGACATAATGTATCGGGACCAACAGTTTCAATGAGTCAGGGGACGATCGTGTGTAGAACCTTGTCATGTGTTGGGGCCGATAGTTTAAACGGGTCAGAGGGTGATTGACAAGGGAAAGTGTGACACTTTGGTGGAAATTACCACCCAGGACGAGAGGATCGTCATAATAAAAAGTGAGAACAATAATAAAAGTTGGTTAATTTAATTAAGTTAACATCGTGGGACTCGGGAATTTGAAATCGTATTGTTGTGCCTTTTAAAAAGGGGATTTCTGCGGGTAGTTAGTGATATATATTTATCACATTTAATTATCACGTTTAATTTAAAATATTATACTATGATATTTATTGTGTATAATGCTACTGTCTGGTTTCAAGGATCCTAATTGAGGGGAGTAGTGTGTATTCATGCTAGGGGCTCTGACCTTGTGCATTGACTAACTTTTCAGGATAATTTTTGGAGAAGCTGCATAGAATTATCGAAGTTATCGTTTGGAGGTGCAGCTGGATTTTATTCGTTTTATTGCATTATTTAGTCAGACTTTCCTTTTCCAGTCGCATATAATTACGAGACTTCATTTGAGTTTTATTGGGCCATTCGGTTCCAAAGTTATTAGAGGTTTTTCAGTTGGATTTCTTTTGGTTTGACATTCAGATTTTATTTAATTATTATTGGAGATTGAATTTAATTGAAGTTTTAGCATGTGATGGATATTTTATCGCTTAGTTGGTTATGATCATTTGAGATTGATTTAATTATTTATCTGATGGACTGATTTATTTATGTCTCATATTTGTCTCATGCTAAAAATGGTATTTATTTAGTTCACGCCCGACATAGTTCAGTCTGTCAGATTTTGCGGGGTGTGACAAATGGTATCAGAGCATGGTCTTAGGTCTCATAGGTTATGAGTCCATTTTAGCTTTTGTGTTGCTTATATTCGATTCCTTTGATGATTTATACTCATAGTCATTCTGATTCTGATGTTGTTTTATTCCTATCCTTTCAGATAGCGAACACAAGGAGAGCTGGGAAGAGGAGAAAGGAGTTTGTTTCTGGTCTCACGACTCAGGAGACGCGGCGTCAGATTATCTTAGAAGACGAGGAGTTAGCAGCTTCGTGAGGCCACGGTGGCCGATTTAGAGATGGGGAGACAGAGAGGGATGACCTTAGAGGCACAACAGTAGGATACACCCGTCTCAGCTTGGGATAGGGTGAGAACCAGTTTCCTTAAAGTCAATCCTCCCACCTTTGGAGGGGGATCTGACCCAACGATTTCTCACCAATGGAGGAGAGATATGGAGGGTCATTTGAGGATAGTGGACTGCACGGATGTGCAAAAGTAGATGTTAGAAACTTTTAAGATGACAGGGGATGCATTGCAATGGTGGGAGAGTGCCACCATATTAGATGAGAGAGATCGGTTGGGTTATGCAGAATTTATGATAAAGTTCAACAACAAGTACTTTCTGTATGCAATTAGGAACGCGAAGAAGAGATAATTAATGGACTTGGAGCAAGGTTCAAAGTCAATTGTCGAGTATGAACATGAGTTCACCAATCTATCTATGTTTGTACCAGAGGAGGTTAGTATTGAGGTAAATAAAATGGAGTGTTTCATTAAGGGATTGTCATGGTCGATTAGGAAGATGGTGTTGGGGAATCCGGCGTACACTACCTATGCTCAAGTGGTAGATGTCGTAATGTTGTTATGGAAAGAGAAGACAATTTATCAAAAGAAGTTGGGAAAGAGATAATAGTTTAATGGACAAGAAAATGAGAATAAGGGTCGCAATGATCAAGCATGGAAGAGGTAGAGGACCAATCAGGAACAGTAAGGTCAATGAGAGGAACAAGAAAATAATAGGAATTTCAGACCTTTTAAGGCTGAGTACTTTGTATGTGGGAGAGTAGAACATCCAGCGGCGAGGTGTTACAATAGATCGGGACAGAAAAACTAAGAAGTACAGGCCCAACAAGGCCAGATTACACAAGGGCAATAAGGGAAAGAAGTTTTGGGGCAGCAAGGACTGAGGCCTCCAGTTCTCGCAGCAGTTAGCATTTAGGAAGCTCCAGCAGCACTAACAGCACCGGCAGCGTCAGGTGCGCTGAGGATGGTCACCGCACCAACCAATCCCAGTTATGGGAGGTACTATATGCCTCCTCAGCTTCAGGCAGATCCGGATAGATTGTGTGGCTAGTAGAGTATCGCGGTACATAATATTTTCTTAGATACTAATATATATAGGCGTTATATATACTGTATTTTTGTTAAGGTTTAAGTCCGAGTAGATTAGGCGTATAGGCGCCTAATTATGATACTTTACGGGTAGGCATATGTAAGCCTTAGTTTTCATTGCGTGAGTTTACGTGTTTGATGTATATGCTTCGTCTAATTTCGAGGACGAAATTCTTTGCTAGTGGGAAAGTATGTAATACCCCGTGCTTTAATTATTGATTTTTATTAAATTGGAGGAAAATAAAATTCTGGATTTAATGGTCTTTAAGTATTTGACTTGGTTTTATTAAAATTTTCAATCGGGAATTAATTCGGGTCTTTTATATGATATTATAAAGATTTTATTTAAATATTTAATCTGACAGGTGCGTATTTGTTCGTCTAATGAGTTTTTATCAGATAATTTAGTTGGATTTTTTAAAAGATTTAATTTTGGATTTTGCGGATCATTCAAACGACAGCGCATGTCGTTCGAATGACGTCGCATGTCGTTTGAACGACAGGCGTGCTCGTTCGAACGACAGAGGCGATGGATGGATAGGAGACTCCTAATTTGGTTTTAACTCTTAAACCCTTTATATAATAAACTTTTACCGGGCTAGGACTTCAAAAATCACTTTTCTCTCAAACTTTCTCCAGAAAGCTTTTCCAAAACATATTTCTCTCATCTTCAACACCTGGACCTACTTTTCACAAGTTTGGAAGATTCAATTAGTGTTTTCTCAAGAGCAGTTCAACCTTCTATTCAGAATTTTCATCAAACTAATTTCAGGCATGAATACTCTATTCTTTTTCTTCAGTATTATTCATTTTAAGTCTTGCCTAAACCTAAATTCAATGTATTCTTAAAAATCAATTGGAAACCTAATTACAGAAAGTGAACACATAAAACTTGGGGCTGTTTTTATGAAATCCTTTAATATGATTAATATTTATAACCCTTGGGTACATAGGATTGATGAGTGGATTTTGGGTTTTATTGGTGTAGGTTGCATGTAGAAAAACCCTAATTTTGAAATAAACGGAGTTGGGGCGTATAACTCATGAGATTTGTGTTGAGCTAATGAAATTGGGTAATATGATCTGTTAATGAATAAATTTCAGTGTTTATATTAAAATAATTAATTGGGATCAATGTCCCATAATGGAATACCTTTTTTCTTACCTCCTCATATCTTTAGGCCATCTCCTATATCCTTGACGATTCCAGCTGGTCAGAAGCGATTTTGGCTAAGCTTTCACCTGTTGGGGTCTGCTCGGCTGGTTGGTACTGTTCTATGTGAAGAATATTGTCGGGTTTTCCATTATATTTGGGAGTAAAAATAGGAGCTTTAAACTTAGAAGGAGTAGGAAAATCCACAATTGCTTGAACAGAAGTAGACCCTTTCACAAAGCTTCATTGCAAAGGGTTCTTCTCCATATCTCCCAACCTGTATTCCAACCTCTAGATTGATCATTTCCAAACAATATTACCTGAATCAAATTTATGCGATGCAACTCGGTTGTTCCGACCAACTCTCTGTGCTGAGATCTCCTCCTAATAGGTCTACTCGGTATGGACAGATCGTTTGACGCATGATCTGGATTGGGTTGAGGCCTCATGTTGGTCAGCTGGTTGGCGAGTACGCCTCAACAATGACTTGAGAACATTGCTATTCGCCCCGGGTCACAAACGATCAAAGGGTGATGCTTGGCTTAGCCTTTCTAAGGCACTTAGCCTTTCAGGAGAAAAAGACTGCTCATGATATGGCTCTAAAGTCCCGAGGAAAGAATTTGCTCCTGGATAATATGACATATCTTTGGAAGTCCTGGAGTGGCTATGCCTTCTGTTTCTTAGAGGTGGCGGTGGCATATTTCTGTGAATAGACAAGGCATGAAATCCGACCTGTAGTGTTTGGGCCAATTGCCTGATCGAATCTTGCATGGCCTCCTGTCCTCTAGCGAGACTAGCCAAGATTCCGATCAGATCATTATTTGTTAGAGGATCAAAATAAATAGGCAGAATGCCATCGTTTCTGGCACTGGACTTAGGAATGTCAACCATCTTTGAGTTATCGTGAGTGAATGAGAGTGAAAACGTTTAGAAATACATTCCCACAGATGGCGCCAATCTGTTAATATAAAAAACTGTACTAGGTCTAATTTTTTAATAACACATAAATACATGTAAATAAAAGAGAGCGATAAAAGGTTTTTAAAGTGGTTCGGCTATAAGGGAAAGCCTATGTCTATTATGTTTCTTATTGCCTGGTATTTTGTCTTGCCTCTCGTGTCTTGAATGACTTGAACATCCCTTGATGAAGGGATTACAATTTATTTATAACCAAGTAAGGATATAGAGAGATGAAGTATTAATGGATGAAATGCTTTTATAAATTAGGCATTTACATCAGTACATAATGTCCATAATGCTCTTGGTTGTTTGCATTTTGCTGATCAAGTTGGTGGGCCTTTCTTTTGTTGGTGGGCCTTCCTGGAGTTGGTCGTCATTCTGCATGTTTGTTGGCGATGCTATGACTTGTTGAATAGGATTCTTGCCATGTAGGATGAGACGTGTCCGTCTCTGGTTGGTCCACGTAAGTGGGTAATTTTTGGTATCGACACTGAATATATCAGTCAAAATGTTATAGAACTGTAAAAGAATATACAATTGTTCAAATGTGTAAGGAATTGTACTATAGATCTTATGACCAATTTCTCATAAAATTTGTCTCTGTTAATAGAATATATTTTTTACATGTAGATTTCACCCCTTATGTAAACATTACCTAACAAATTATATTATAACTTTTACGATTACACATATTACTATGTTTCTCTTTTACTTTCAATATCTAAACAAACACTTTATACTTAGTAACTCTCATTAATTTAATTGAATTCAGTATCTCTTCCATTAATGTCCAATCAAACGTAGCGATCACGTCTATGACATGCAACATTATTAAAAGGAGAAAAGCATAAAAAAATTATAGAACGAGATGAAAATCTAGAAAAGTTTGAAAAAAAAAGCAATGGCACCAAATTATATAACATCTCTAAACCCCTATCCCCACCTCCACCTAACACCCCCACAACATTGACAAAGAACATCGTAATGGCATCTCTCCCCACAATCGGACCTGCGATGCCTATAACCAATCCCCACCAGATTGCTACCCCCCTCTCTTTCACTCTCTCAACCACCACCAAAGGATACACCCACTCCGCCACCATCCAACGATAAGTGGGCCACCACCATATGCCACAAATCGGAACAACAAAAATATAAACCAAAAAACAAGTAAGATGAGCTAATGTTTTGGATACAAGATGGAACCCATGTTACACTTCCACATACGCGCAATTGCACCAATCAATCTCACCTACACGGGGATTAATCGACGTCGCTTGAGTGAATATATAATCAAATCTAAGACACACACACACACACACACGCACACACGCACACACACACACACACACACACACACATATATATATATATATATATATATATATATATATATATATATATAAAGTAAGAGGGGTTTGGTCTCCACCAACTAAAAGTTGGGATTAATTCTTCGGGGTTTATATCTGATGGTCAAATAATAATCCACGTATTAAGTATAAGGGTTTGTTCATTTGATACGAATATGAGCACCAGATATAAGTTTTGTTCATTTCCAGATCTAACAAGTTTGGATCAATTTTTGTTTTAATTTTTGGATCGATTTTAGCTCAGTTATTTTCAAATAGGGTTTGTAGAGGTTTGGGTACAACTTTTGGCTCAATTTTTTATTTGAGTTTTGTTTCGTTTTTTGTTCATTTTTTCCTTCCATATTGGGATTGTAGAGGTTTGATTTGTGTATTTGTTCTAATTTCTTTCAATTTTCCTATTTTGCAGATCGTACTTTGGGGTTATTTATCTAGGTATATACTATAGTTTTCATTGAATTGTAGTTTCTCATTTTGTTACTAGTCATTTGAATATATGCTTAATATTTTTTGGTTAATTATAGTTTCTCATTTCGTTTGCTTAGCTTCTCTTGATTTTATAGAGTTAACAGTAGAGTGAACATGGTATATCCATTTAAAATGTCCATTCATTGTAAAAAATAGATCTTTGGCTTCCTTTGAGAAAATGAACTTTGTTGATTATGACGTGTAAATTAGTAGATTGAATTGGTTATTCTATTAGGTCTTATTGTATGATTTTCTTAATTAACTAATTACAAAGTTTTACCCATTGGGTTGGTATAGCAGTATTTTAGGATTTTTATTTTGTAATTATTAAGTAGTAACTATCTTTCTCCATGTGATTTAGTATGTATGCATATCAAAATATTTTTCCCCACTCTTGGTTATTGGTCGAAGAAAACATACTCTTAGGGGCATCGGGAAGAATAAAAAGACTCAATATAGGTAAACCTATGTACCAATCGTTAGGTTTTTTAAATTATCACATACTTTTTCTATTCTTCTTATATGCAAGTCATACTGATTAGGGTCTCAATTTTTGTGCTTTTCACTAATTAACCGTATTTTGTCAATTATATGAGTAGATGGGACCACATGGTGACTAAGGCTCTTGCGGATACGGTAAAGATAAGAAAAATAAGATTTGTATATAAATGGTTGTATGGATGCGTCAATTTTAAGGGGTTTATTGTATGGTTTTAGCCGTGGCATTTAATTATTTCATATGTATAATTAATGGAAAAAATAAAAATATCGAAAAATCGAAATATTTCATTATGTAATGGTTTATCCAAGAAAAATGATAAAAATTAGTTTATCTATTTTGGCACTTAAGTTGAATAAACAAGTTATAACTAATGAGCCAGACTGGGGGTAACCCGTTGGTTCACCCAACTTTTATTAAACCTACAATAACAAGTTAAAATTCTATTTACTGGAATTCTATTAGTGAGTAGTTAATTGCTTTGATGCATACGTTAAGATCAAAAGAAGGAACAGAGCTTCAAAATTCTAACTTTGTTTCGAAATGTGTCCACACATTTTTTGGTAGGCGCGCTTTGTTGCTTTGGAATTTTATCTTTGTTTTTAATCTTATTCTGCTCACAAGACTTTAAAGTGACATGAAAATTTGCGCTTTTAAGAAAATGAAGCTGAAGATATATGGTAATCCATAAAAAAGTATCTAATTTCTTGAAGTGTTATTTTTTAGATATGATAAACTACAAAAGGACATCTACTTGCTTTGAATATTAGATTTCAAGCATTTGATGTTACTAAACTGTACTGAGTTCATTCTTTTTATTGGGTTAATTCTTAGAATTCATAACTAAAGGGATCATAATTCATAAGACTACACAATACTACACACAATTGAGGATTAAAATTCTCTTTTCCACATCTTATGCCACCGTTTTGATATGGATTGCATTTATGCCACTATTTTTTTATGAGTTTTTCTATAAATTTGCAGGAATTCATGGCGAATGGTTCAAAGAGTCAAGATTATTTTCAAGTGTTCATGGAACAATGTTCAAAGTGTGCATTCAATTTTACACATCTTGATCTTGGTGTGTAACTGTGAGCATATCATATTGATCTGATATATTTTTTCTTACACATTGGATGAAAGTGATAAGACTTATGCCTCGACCCCTTTTTCATGGAAATTTATATTTTCATCTATTCACAAACATATCGAGTATGCAAAATTTATGACAACGATATTTCACTTGAAAACGGAAGCAATATCTCTTTAAACTAATATGTTTTGAATAATGATTTGTTATATAATGCTTGCAAAAATGTCAGTATCTTATAATGCATGCTATCAACTATTTTTATAAGTATGGGGAAACACTGTTACACTTTAAATCATCATCCAGGTGGTCTTAACAATTGCTATGTTTCTAGACTGATTTCAGGTCTATACCTTAGCAAATGCTTGGGAGTATACATTCAGAGACAAATTTCTTCATTGTTTACCATTACATCATATCCACAAATATTAGTTATTGATATATATACTTTACAGTAATTACAGTTATGGAGTATGTCTCCGTTTCATTGATCCTTAACTTCCCTCATATATGTTCATGAGTTTATATTTTGCTCCAGTAATTTGTTGTTCCCGTTGGCAACTTGAAATCTATTCTCTTATTTTCATATGGGTTTATATTTGGCTCCGGACCACCCCAGTGTTCAACGGCAACAATAATTCACCACAGTGTTCCAAGGTATTTTTTATATGCTTTTTTAGATAGGGAACATCTAATTTTGGAAAATCATCTAATCTACCACGACGTTTAACGGTGGCAGTAAATTTATACCTTATGTCTCTACTGGCAGTAACTTATATTATGATTGACTTTAAGCTTTAGAGTTTTGAGAGTTTCATTATACGTGTTTATATTTTTCCCTTCTTCTCTCACTTGAAAAATCTTTAGTTGAGGAGCTCAAATTTGAAGTTTCAATATATTTCTCAGTTGAACATTAGGTTTTTAAAATAATACATGGAACGTAAAAATTTGGTTTAGTCAAAATTTTAGCTATATGGTTAATGTTGACATCTTGCACTTTTACGGATTTTAAGTTCATAAAGGTTAATACTCCCACTACTCATTTTATGTTGAACATTATTATTACGTCCACCCAGGGTGGTGTTTATTTACTTCAATTCTAAATCAGATATCGTGGTGTAGATTTTCTTTATGAGAAGCCATTAATGACATAATTTTTTTTATTATGGACCCATTTATGGTACTTAATTTTCTTCATCAATTGGACCCATTATTTTGTTATTTTTTATATTCTCAATTTGTTAGTTAGAGCTATTTGATTTTGGTATTTCTTTGGATTTTGTAGGTTTAATATATGGTATTGTAGATGGCTAATTGGATTGAAAGATATATGGGTTATCCATCAGATTTAAAGTTTGATTTTGCAGGTTTGATTTTGTTTTTTGGGTTCCTTATAGGGGTGATAAACTGACGGATACGAATCGGATACCATGTTTTTCATATCCGTATCTGTATTCGTATCCGCTCAGATAGTTAAAATAACTTTCCATATTCGTATTCGCTCGGATACCTCGAATTCGGATAATATTCGTATCTGTTTACATTGTTTATCCATCGCAAAAAATAACTATTAAAATATCCAATCCAATCCATTCCAAATAAATATATAACAAAATTACTACCTCATAACATCAACAATTATGTCTTCCATAATAACAGTAGCATTCCATAATGATAATATGGATTAAAGTTATCCATACTTTACAACCATATAAGATTAAAGTCATCCAAAAAAAATAACAATAGAATATCATAACAGTAGATATAAATATGTACCTTTTAGATTAAATCAAATTTATTTAGAATGATAACCTCATGAACCTTTTAGTCTTAAAAGCATACTGATGTTTTTATTTTAATAAATATACATTTTTATTTTCTATATAATATACATGTTATTAACATCCATTTTCATCACAATCAAAACCATCTCTTAACTTTTTTGTTTATCTCATACATTTATTTATAATTAAGGAAACTAATGAACAACCACATGAACAATATATAAATACAGTTATATATTTAAAATTTTATATTGTATATACATGTTGCTGCTAACTTCTTGTTGCATGAGGAGGGGATGTGCAGTGGCAGAGCGGCGGAGTTGATGCACATGGGAGGGATTAATGAGAAGTGGTGGCGGGATTGATGAGCAGCGGTGGGGTGATACAACGGAGGGGGGTGTAATGAGGTTTTTTTGTAGAGTGAAATGAGGGCTTATTTTCTCTTGTTTTGTATGAAAGAGAAATGAAATGAAATTAGGATTTTTTTGTTTTGAGTGGAGTATATGTTCTTTAGTGGGTGTATGTTATGTGTGATAAGGTGTATTGTAACGTTAGTGTAACTCTATGATAATACACCCAATAACATAATAATACATGGCATTTTATAATATACCCAATAAAATAATAACTTTAGGGTGTTTTTGTTGTGAGTGGAGTATGTGTTTATTTTATTTTAGGTAATTGTTGGAGTTTTGTTATGGAAAGAACGAAATTTATTAATTAATTTCTGCAAGGCACGTTCTTGGAACGCTTTCTTTTAGGAAAAATTTCTCCCAATCCGGTTGAGACAGAACCAGAACCGCGAGTACACTATGGGTTTTATAGAATCTGCCTTCAGGATACTATGCAGTGTATGAACAGTTGTTTGATTCAAACTATGTACTGTTTGATCAAACCGAGAACACTCTGAATTTGTAACTTGATAATGCCAACGTATAGAGGACGGGGAGAGGAGAAACAAGCAATTTTCAGTGTCCAAAACAGAGGCCTGGAACTCTTTTTATAGCCATTTCTGTGACTGTTCTTCAACAGTCACAGCTCTTCATGGAGTGACTCAGCAACCGTTGGATCGTGCCTATTTAGAATAGCTGCGATCTAACGGTTCAGATTAGGCATCCCATCGTAAGCGAATGGACATCCCCTACACGAAACGCTACGAGTTCATCTAACGGCTTAGATCAAGTCGTTTCGGATTTTAAACCCTTTGATCGGATCGTTTAATCACAACCGTTGATCTGTTTTACCTCGTCAAAACTTTAGGCTCCCACGCTCCAAGCGACGATGCGCATGTACGAAGTGCCAAGTGCGCGTCAAAGTGCGCAATGCGCCCTAAGTCGCCCAATCGCCCTTTCACACTTACGCGTGTCGCGATTGGTGGTGCTTAAGCACCACCACAATGCGTAGGATCACAGCCTCTTATTTGACTTGTCAACTAAGAATCTTAGTTGTCCTTTAGTTGATATACCACTACTTTTTGTAGCATTCTTCCAATGTGGGACAATATGGGATTTTGAGCACTCCCATATCTTTCACACCCATTTGCTCATGTTTCTACCTTCTAAATTAAAACCCAAACTATGTTTAAGTTAAAACACCAATAATATAATAAAATATTAACAACTAAAAAATAAAATATCAATAAATATTGGAATTTATCCAACATTCCCCCACCAATTTCAATATACACAAGAGAGCAAAGCAAAAAGACAAAAAATAACTTTTGGCATTATCGCTAAAATCTAGTACATAAATGAGAAGTGTCTTTCGGACTTGAACGTCCATATAGTGAAAATAATTCAAAGCTTCATCAAGGTGTTGTAGTGAACGTATCTTGAACCAAGGACCTTTTGAGACTAGCCGGAACTATCACACATACCGATTTCTGAGTTTATAAGTGTTCTTCTAGCATGCACTTTTATGGCCTTGTGTTAATCCTGATTTCACGAGCGCTTTAGGATCGGTCTTTATTCCATAGAAAGCGGCCACACTTTCGACACTCGTATAGGTAAATCAACTTTAGTGATTCTGCGAGTCACACTTATATGATTTATTAAGAGGTAACCTTCATCCTCTAACATGCAGAAAACCAACACTAGGCACATAGGAATGGAACTTTTTGTATAAAATTCCTAGTGTTCCATAACTATAATCTAACTTGTGTGTACCTCATTGAACTCTATCTATATTTTCAAGATATGAGTTGGGTTCCCACTAAATATAGTTGTGTTATTTAATAGACCTTAGTCCCATTCCTTTTGAGGTGATATATATCGTCTCCCTAACAAGACCTTTAGTCAAAGGATCTGCTAAATTCTTGTTCGTTTTAATATAGTCGACTGTAATTACTCCTTCCTTGAGTAATTTTCTTATAATTTGATGCCTTATACTAATGTCTCAAGATTTTCCGTTGTAAGTTTTGTTCGAAACTTTATAAATTGTGGCTTAGTTATCACAACTTATCATAATAGAAGGCGATGGCTTTTTCCATAAAGGAATATCATACAACACATTTTTAAGCCATTCTCCTTCTTTACATGCATCTGCTAGGGCTATAAATTCAGATTGCATTGTTGAATCTGATACACATGTTTGTTTCTTAGATCCCTAAGAGATAGCTTCTCCTCCTAGCGTAAAAATCCAACCAGTAGTTAACTTGGATTTTGATTCAATATTATTCCAACTTGAATCACTATATCCTTATAAAACAGATGGATATCCCACATAATGTAAGCCATAATCCAAAGTCCTCTTCAGGTATCTAAGCACCCTAGAAATTGCATTCCAGTGCTCTTGTTCTGGATTACTTGTAAATCTACACAATACACTCACTGCATAAGCAATGTCTGGTCTAGTGCAATGCATGGCATACATTAGACTCCCAATAATACTAGCATATTTAAGTTGGTCCATAGCACGCCCAGTATTTTTCATTAATTCGATGCTAGGATCCACTCGTGTAGCAGCTGGCTTAAGTTCAAAATGATTATATCTTTTCAGAACGTTTTCTATATATTGAGATTGAGATAACAAAAAGAATTATCCTTTCTCACAATTTTGATTCCTAAAATCACATCAGCTTTCCCAAGATCTTTCATATCAAATTTTGATGAAAGAAACCTTTTGGTTTCTTCAACATATTTGAGATTAGACCCAAATATTAACATGTCATCCACATATAAGCAAATAATAACACCAACACCATTTCCAAATTTACTATATATACATTTGTCGGCATCATTAACTTTATATCCATGGGATATAACAATATTATTAAACTTCTCATGCCATTGCATAGGAGCTTGTTTAAAGCCATAAATATATTTAACCAATTTACACACGTTCTTTTCTTGGCCAGGCAAAACAAACCGTACGGGTTGTTCCATGTAAATCTCTTCTTCAAAATAACCATTGAAAAATGCAGTTTTAACATCCATTTGATGAATAACGAAATTGTGAATAGAATCAAGAGATATTAATATCCTAATGGAAGTGATTCGAGCAACAGGAGCATATGTATCAAAGTAATCAATTCCATGTTTTTGCTTATAGCCTTTAGCAAATAGTCCTGCCTTAAATTTATTTATAGAACCATCTGGATTTAATTTTCTTTTAAATATCCATTTTCATCCAATAGGTTTAGCCCCGGGAGGAAGATCGGAAATAACCCAAGTTTGATTTGACAAAATTGAGTTCATTTCATCATTTATTGCTTCTTTCCAAAAGACAGCATCCCTAGATGTTACCGCTTCATGAAATGTGGTCGGTTCATCTTCTACATTAAGAAAAAATTTAGTTTTATTCTTAGTCTCATTTAAATCCCCTTCAACTAAATAAATAACAAAGTCAGGCCCAAATGTTTTTTCAGTTCTTTGTCTTTTACTCCTTCGTGGTTCAACGTCATTCGTTGTTTCCGAAGAAGATATAGGTTGTGAATTTTCTTCTAAATTTGAGGAGTCAACAGTCGGATTATTATTTTCTAAACCTTGATTCAAAGTACTAAACTTTGTTTGATGTTCAAAGAATTGCACATCTACCGACTCAATGATTTCTTGAGTTTCAAGGTTTAAAAATCTATAAGTCGTACTGTTACGAGAGTATCCAATAAAAACACATTTGTAAGTACTATTTCCTAGTTTAGGTCTTTTAGGTTCGGGTTTTCTTACATAAGCAAGACATCCCCAAACTTTAAGACGTCTAAGATTAGGCTTACGATTAAACCATAATTCATATGGTGTAATATCCTTGTTTTTCAATGGAACTCTATTTAAAATATAACATGCGGATAAAACATCTTCTCCCCACATCGACAAAGGTAAACTAGAACTGATTAACATTGAATTTATCATTTCAACTAAAGTCCTATTTTTCCTTTCCGCCGTTCCAATTTATTATGGCGTATATGGCGCTGTAACTTAATGGATTATCCCATGAGTATTACAAAATTGTATAAACTCACTCGGGTAATATTCACCACCCCTATCGGATCGTAGGACTTTAATTTTTCGATTTTGTTGAGTTTCAACTTCAGCTTTAAAAATTAGGAATTTCTCGAAAACTTCATCTTTACTTTTAAGTAAATATGTATATGCATACTTAGAGTATTCATCAATGAATATTAAGAAATATTTATTTCCACCACAAGTCATATTACTCTTCATAGCACATACATCACTATAAATAAGATCAAGCATTTCGAATTTCCTGTCAACAGATTTGAACGACTTTCTAGTTATCTTCGATTGAGCACAAATTTCACATTTAGGAAGGTTATCAAATTTACAATCCGAGATTAAGCCGAGATTAGTCATATTTTTTATACTTCTATAATTGACATGACCTAATCTACCATGCCATAAAGAAATAGACTCAACCATATAAGCAGAACTAATATCATTGATTACTTTAATTTTGATCATGCTGTTACAAGAGTACCCTTTGCCAATAAATTGGCCATTCTTAGACAAAACAAACTTATCAGACTCATACACTAGTTTGAAACCTCTCTTATTAAGAAGGTCCCCAGACACAAGATTATTACACATATCAGGTACATGAAGTACATCAAATAGAGTAAGTGTCTTTCCAGAAGTTAGCTTCAATTCCACTGTACCTTTTCCAACTACATCGGTGCGAAGATTATTTGCCATCTTCACTTCTTTTCCATCAATTTCTTGATATGTTTTGAATGAAGAGCGGTCTTTGCATATGTGGACCATTGCGCCGGTATCCAACCACCATCCACTTTCATTATCAATTGAATTTGCTTCGCAAACAGCAGCAATAAGATCTTCAACATTGTTGGTTTCCTTCGACCCTTATTTTTCCTTAAATGCCTTCTTTCTAAGACGGCATTCTCGAGAATAATGGCCCGATTTATCACAGAAGAAACACTTTCCCTTCTTTTTCTTATTTGCACCTTAGTTCTTGAATTTTGAATCATTCTTTGCTTTAAATTTTGAGTCTTTGGTAATCTTGGATATTTTATCCTCAGCCATATTAGCTTTTAAATGACCCTCACCTTGTTCATCCTTCTTTTCTCGAATACGAGTATCATTTTCAATACGAAGATGATGAAGAAGGGATTCCACAATATAAGTCTTTTCATCATGATTAATTTTCTTCTTAAAGCCATTCCAAGAGGATGTAAGTTTTGAAACAATCACCCCTACTTGAAATTCATCTTGAAGATTAATACCAGCGGCTTCAAGGTCACCAACAATTTGTTGGAGTTCATGGGCTTGTGCAACGACAGATTTATCATTACTCATTCTAAAATTCATATAGTTTGAAATTAGAAACTTACGGTTGCTCGCTTCCTCGTTTTAATACTTTGTCTCCAAAGCCTTCTATAATTCTTTTGCCGTTGGAATCATTCGATGAGAGCTATAAACAGTTTGAGACAAATCATTGAGGATGTGTCCTCGACACATAAATTCATCTTTTTTCCTCTTCAAACGTTTTAGCTTTATTTCTTTGGTGTCTTCGGGTGTGGTCTCGGGAATTTGTTCCAGGTTATCATCTAGAATGTATGCAAGTTTTAGTGATGTGAGGAAGAACATAACTTTCTCTTGCCAATAAGTGAAATTTCCGCCATCAAAACGGTCGAGTCGGATTAAGTCATGAGTCATGACTTGGATAGATTGTGCCACAGTTCCTTCCATTTGAGTGGAGTAATAAGAATAGAATTTTTGCCCAAAACTGTTGGAGTTTTTTTATGCAAAGAACGAAATTTATTAATAAATTTATGCAAGGCACGTTCTTGGAATGCTTTCTTTTAGGCAAAATTTCTCCCAATCCGGTTGAGATAGAACCAGAACCGCGAGTACACTATGGGTTTATAGAATCTGCTTTCTGGATACAATGCAGTGTATGAACAGTTGTTTGATTCAAACTATGTACTATTTGATCAAACCGATAACACTCTGAATTTTTAACTCGATAATGCCAAAGTATAGAGGACGGAGAGAGGAAAAACTAGCAATTTTCGGTGTCCAAAACAGAGGCCTGGAACTCTTTTTATAGTCATTTCTGTGACTATTCTTCAACAGTCACAGCTCTTCATGGAGTGACTCAGCAACCGTTGGATCGTGCCTGTTTGGAATAGCTGCGATCTAATGGTTCAGATTAGGCGTCCCATCGTAAGCGAATGGACATCCCCTACCCGAAACGCTACGAGTTCATCTAACGGTTTAGATCAAGTCATTTCGGATTTTAAACCCTTTGGTCGGATCGTTTAATCACAACTATTGATCTGTTTTACCTCATCAAAACTTTAGGCTCCCACGCTCCAAGCGACGATGCGAAGTGCCAAGTGTGTGTCAAAGCGCGCAATGCGCCCTAAGTCACCCAATCACCCTTTCGCGCGTCGCGCTTACGCGTGTCGCCATTGGTGGTGCTTAAGCACCACCGCAATGCGTAGGATCATAGCCTCTTATTTGACTTGTCAACTAAGAATCTTAGTTGTCCTTTAGTTGATATACCACTACTTTTTGTAGTATTCTTCCAATGTGGGACAATATGGGATTTTGAGCACTCCCATATCTTTCACACTCATTTGCTCATGTTTCTACCTTCTAAATTAAAACCCAAACTATGTTTAAGTTAAAACACCAATAATATAATAAAATATTAACAACTAAGAAATAAAATATCAATAAATATTGGAATTTATCCAACATTCCACCACCAATTTCAATATACACAAGAGAGCAAAGCAAAAAGACAATAAATAACTTTTGGCATTATCGCTAAAATCTAGTACATAAATGAGAAGTGTCTTTCGGACTTGAACTTTCATATAGTGAAAATAATTCAAAGCTTCATCAAGGTACTGTGGTGAAAGTATCTTGAACTAAGGACCTTTTGAGACTAGCCGGAACTATCACACATACCGATTTATGAGTTTATAAGTGTTCTTCTAGCATGCACTTTTATGGCCTTGTGTTAATCCTGATTTCACGAGCGCTTTAGGATCGGTCTTGATTCCATAGAAAGCGTCCACACTTTCGACACTCGTATAGGTAAATCAACTTTAGTGATTCTGCGAGTCACACTTATATGATTTATTAAGAAATAACCTTCATCCTCTAACATGCAGAAAACCAACACTAGGCACATAGGAAAGGAACTTTTTGTATAAAATTCATAGTGTTCCATAACTATAATTTAACTTGTTTGTACCTCATTGAACTCTATCTATATTTTCAAGATATGAGTTGGGTTCTCACTAAATATAGTTGTGTTATTTAATAGACCTTAGTCCCATTCCTTTTGAGGTGATATATATCATCTCCCTAACAAGACCTTTAGTCAGAGGATCTGCTAAATTCTTATTCGTTTTAATATAGTCTACTGTAATTACTCCTTCCTTGAGTAATTTTCTTATAATTTGATGCCTTATACTAATGTGTCTATATTTTCCGTTGTAAGTTTTGTTCGAAACTTTATAAATTGTGGCTTGGTTATCACAACTTATCATAATAGAAGGCGATGGCTTTTTCCATAAAGAAAATATCATACAACACATTTCTAAGCCATTCTGCTTCTTTACATGCATCTGCTAAGGCTATAAATTCAGATCTGATACACATTATTGTTTCTTGGATCCCCAAGAGATAGAGGCTCCTACTAGCGTAAAAAGCCAATCAGTAGTTGACTTGGATTTTAATTCAAGATTATTTCAACTTGAATCACTATATCCTTCTAAAACTGATGGATATCCTACATAATGTAAGCCATAATCCAAAGTCCTCTTCAGGTATCTAAGCACCCTAGAAATTGTATTCCAGTGCTCTTGTCCTGGATTACTTGTAAATCTACACAATACACTCACTGCATAAGCAATGTCTGGTCTAGTGCAATGCATGGCATACATTAGACTCCCAATAATACTAGCATATTTAAGTTGGTCCATAGCACGCCCAGTATTTTTCATTAATTTGATACTAGGATCCACTGGTGTAGCAGCTGGCTTAAGTTCAAAATGATTATATCTTTTTACAACTTTTTCTATATAATGAGGTTGAGATAACGCTAAAGAAGTATCCTTTCTCACAATTTTGATTCCTAAAATCACATCAGCTTCTCCAAGATCTTATATATCAAATTTTGATGAAAGAAACCTATTGGTTTCTTCAACATATTTGAGATTAGACCCAAATATTAACATGTCATCCGCATATAAGCAAATAATAACACCAACACCATTTCCAAATTTACTATATATACATTTGTAGGTATCATTAACTTTATATCCATGGGATATAACAATATTATTAATCTTCTCATGCCACTGCATAGGAGCTTGTTTAAGGCCATAAAGAGATTTAACCAATTTACACACTTTCTTTTCTTGGCCAAGCAAAACAAACTCTTTGGGTTGTTCCATGTAAATCTCTTCTTCCAAATCACCATTTAAAAATGCAGTTTTAACATCCATTTGGTGAATAACTAAATTGTGAATAGAAGCAAGAAATATTAATATCCTAATGGAAGGGATTCGAGCAACAGGAGCATATGTATCAAAGTAATCAATTCCATATTTTTGTTTATAGCCTTTAGTAACTAGTCCTGCTTTAAATTTATTTATAGAACCATCCGGATTTAATTTTATTTTAAATATCCATTTGCACCCAATAGGTTTATCCCCGGGGGGAAGATCGAAAATAACCCAAGTTTGATTTGACAAAATTGAGTTCATTTCATCATTTATTGCTTCTTTCCAAAAGACAGCATCCCTAGATATTGCCGCTTCATCAAATGTGGTCGGTTCATCTTCTACATTAAGAACAAATTTAGTTTTGTTCTTAGTCTCATTTAAATCACCTTCAACTAAATAAATAACAAAGTCAGGCACAAATATTTTTTCAGTTCTTTGTCTTTTACTCCTTCATGGTTCAACGGCATTCATTGTTTCCGAAGAAGATATAGGTTGTCAATTTTCTTCTAAATTTGAGGAGTCAATAGTCGGATTATTATTTTCTAAACCTTGATTCAAAGTACTAAACTTTATTAGATGTTCAAAGAATTGCACATCTACCGACTCAATGATTTCTTGAGTTTCAAGGTTTAAAAATCTATAAGTCGTACTGTTACTAGAGTATCCAATAAAAACACATTTGTAAGTCCTATTTCCTAGTTTAGGTCTTTTAGGTTCTGGTTTTCTTACATAAGCAAGACATCCCCAAACTTTAAGACGTCTAAGATTAGGCTTACGATTAAACCATAATTCATATGGTGTAATATCCTTGTTTTTCAATGGAACTCTATTTAAAATATAACATGCGGATAAAACAGCTTCTCCCCACATCGACAAAGGTAAACCAGAACTAATTAACATTGAATTTATCATTTCAACTAAAGTCCTATTTTTCCTTTCCACCGTTCCATTTTGTTGTGGTGTATATGGCGCCGTAACTTGATGGATTATCCCATGAGTATTACAAAATTGTATAAACTCACTCGGGTAATATTCACCACCCCTATCGGATCGTAGGACTTTAATTTTCCGATTTTGTTGAGTTTCAACTTCAGCTTTAAAAATTAGGAATTTCTCGAAAACTTCATCTTTACTTTTAAGTAAATATGTATATGCATACTTAGAGTAAGCATCCATGAAAGTTAAGAAATATTTATTTCCACCGAAAGTCATATTACTCTTCATATCACATACATCACTGTGAATAAGATCAAGCATTTCGGATTTTCTCTCAACAGATTTGAATGACTTTCTAGTTATCTTCGCATGAGCACAAATTTCACATTTAGGAAGATTATCAAATTTACAATCCGAGATTAGTCATATTTTTTATACTTCTATAATTCGCATGACCTAATCTACTATGCCATAAATAAATAGACTCAACCATATAATCAGAACTAATATCATTGATTACATTAATTTTGATCATGCCGTTATAAGAGTACCCTTTGCCAATAAATTGGCCATTCTTAGACAAAACAAACTTATCAGACTCATACACTAGTTTGAAACCTCTCTTATTGAGAAGGTCCCCAGACACAAGATTATTACACATATTAGGTACATGAAGTACATCAATTAGAGTAAGTGTCTTTCCAGAAGTTAGCTTCAGTTCCACTGTGCCTTTTCCAACTACATTGGTGCGAACATTATTTGCCATCTTCACTTCTTTTCCATCAATTTCTTGATATGTTTTGAATGAAGAGCGGCCTTTGCATATGTGTACCGTTGCGCCGGTATCCAGCCACCATCCACTTTCCTTATCAATTGAATTTTCTTCGCAAACTATAGCAATAAGATCTTCACCATTGTTGGTTTCCTTCGACCCTTGTTTTTCCTTAAATTCCTTCTTTTTAAGACGAAATTCTCGAGAATAATGGCTCGGTTTGTCACAGAAGAAACACTTTCCCTTCTTTTTCTTATTTGCACCTTGGTTCTTGAATTTTGAATCATTCTTTGCTTTAAATTTTGAGTCTTTGGTAATCTTGGATTTTTTATCCTCCACCATATTAGCTTTTTAATGACCCTCACCTTGTTCATCCTTCTTTTCTCGAATACGAGTATCATCTTCAATACTAAGATGATAAATAAGGGATTCCATAGTATAAGTCTTTTCATCATGATTAATTTTCTTCTTAAAGCCATTCCAAGAGGATGGAAGTTTTCAAACAATCACCCCTACTTGAAATTCATCTTCAAGATTAATACCAGTGGCTTCAAGGTCACCAATAATTTGTTGGAGTTCTTGGTCTTGTGCAACGACAGATTTATCATTACTCATTCTAAAATTCATATAGTTTGAAATTAGAAACTCACGGTTGCTCGATTCCTCGTTTTAATACTTTGTCTCCAAAGCCTTCTATAATTCCTTTGCCATTGGAATCATTCAATGAGCACTATAAACAGTTTGAGACAAATCATTGAGGATGTGTCCTCGACACATAAATTCATCTTCTTTCCTCTTCAAACGTTTTTGCTTTATTTCTTTGGTGTCTTCGGGTGTGGTCTCGGGAATTTGTTCCAGGTTATCATCTAGAATGTATGCAAGTTTTAGTGATTTGAGGAAGAACATAACTTTCTCTTGCCAACGGGTGAAATTTCCGCCATCAAAACGGTCGAGTCGGATTAAGTCTTGAGTCATGACTTGGATAGATTGTACCACACTTCCTTCCATTTGAGTGGAGTAATAAGAATAAATTTTTTGCCTAAAACTGTTGGAGTTTTGTTATGGAAAGAACAAAATTTATTAATTAATTTTTGCAAGGCACGTTCTTGGAACGCTTTCTTTTAAGAAAAATTTCTCCCAATCCGTTTAAGACAAAACCAAAACCGCGAGTACACTATGGGTTTTATAGAATATGCCTTCAGGATACAATGCAGTGTATGAACAGTTGTTTGATTCAAACTATGTACTATTTTATCAAACCGATAATAATCTGAATTTGTAATTTGATAATGCCAAAGAATAGAGGACGGAGAGAGGAGAAACTAGCAATTTTCGGTGTCCAAAACAGAGGCCTGGAACTCTTTTTATAGCCATTTCTGTGACTGTTCTTCAACAGTCACAGCTCTTCATGAAGTGACTCAGCAATCGTTGGATCGTGCCTGTTTGGAATAGCTACGATCTAACGGTTCAAATTAGGCGTCACATCGTAAGCGAATGGACATCCCCTACACGAAACGCTACGAGTTCATCTAACGATTTAGATTAAGTCGTTTCGGATTTTAAACCCTTTGATCGGATAGTTTAACCATTGATCTGTTTTACCTCGTCAAAACATTAGACTCCCACGCTCCAAGCGAAGTGCCAAGTGCGCGTCAAAGCGCGCAATGCGCCCTAAGTCGCCCAGTCGCCCTTTCGCGTGCCGCTTGTCGCGCTTACGCGTGTCGCGATTGGTGGTGCTTAAGCACCACTGCGATGCGTAGGATCATAGACTCTTATTTGACTTGTCAACTAAGAATCTTAGTTGTCCTTTAATTGATATACCACTACTTTTTGTAGTATTCTTCCAATGTGGGACAATATGGGATTTTGAGCACTCCCATATCTTTCACACCCATTTTCTCATGTTTCTACCTTCTAAATTAAAACCCAAACTATGTTTAAGTTAAAACACCAATAATATAATAAAATATTAACAACTAAAAAATAAAATATCAATAAATATTGGAATTTATCCAACATTCCCCCACCAATTTCAATATACACAAGAGAGCAAAGCAAAAAGACAATAAATAACTTTTGGCATTATCGTTAAAATCTAGTACATAAATGAGAAGTGTCTTTCGGACTTGAACGTCCATATAGTGAAAATAATTCGAAGCTTCATCAAGGTGATGTGGTGAACGTATCTTGAACCAATGACCTTTTGAGACTAGCCGGAACTATCACACATACCGATTTCTGAGTTTATAAGTGTTCTTCTAGCATGCACTTTTATGGCCTTGTGCTAATCCTGATTTTACGAGCGCTTTAGAATCGGTCTTGATTCCATAGAAAGCGGCCACACTTTCGACACTCGTATAGGTAAATCAACTTTAGTGATTCTGCGAGTCACAGTTATATGATTTATTAAGAAGTAACCTTCATCCTCTAACATGCAGAAAACCAACGCTAGGCGCATAGGAATGGAACTTTTTGTATAAAATTCCTAGTGTTCCATAACTATAATTTACATTGTTTGTACCTCATTGAAATCTATCTATATTTTCAAGATATGAGTTGGGTTCCCATTAAATATAGTTGTGTTATTTAATAGACCTTAGTCCCATTCCTTTTGAGGTGATATATGTCATCTCCCTAACAAGACCTTTAGTTAGAGGATCTGCTAAATTCTCGTTCGTTTTAGTATAATCGACTGTAATTACTCCTTCCTTGAGTAATTTTCTTATAATTTGATGCCTTAGATTAATGTGTCTAGATTTTTCGTTGTAAGTTTTGTTCGAAACTTTATAAATTGTGGCTTGGTTATCACAACTTATCATAATAGAAGGCAATCGATTTTTCCATAAAGGAATATCATACAACACATTTCTAAGCCATTTTACTTCTTTACATGCATCTGCTAGGGCTATAAATTCATATTGCATTGTTGAATCTGATACACATGTTTATTTCTTGGATCCCCAAGAGATAGCTGCTCCTACTAGCGTAAAAATCCAACCAGTAGTTGACTTGGATTTTGATTCAAGATTATTTGAACTTGAATCACTATATGCTTCTAAAACAGGTGGATATCCTACATAATGTAAGCCATAATCCAAAGTCCTCTTCAGGTATCTAAGCACCCTAGAAATTGCATTCCAGTGCTCTTGTCCTGGATTACTTGTAAATCTACACAATACACTAACTGCATAAGCAATGTCTGGTCTAGTGCAATACATGGCATACATTAGACTCCCAATAATACTAGCATATTTAAGTTGGTCCATAGCACGCCCAGTATTTTTCATTAATTAGATGCTAGGATCCACTGGTGTAGCAGATGGCTTAAGTTCAAAATGATTATATCTTTTTAGAACTTTTTCTATATATTGAGATTGAGATAACGCTAAAGAATTATCCTTTCTCACAATTTTGATTCCTAAAATCACATCAGCTTCTCCAAGATCTTTCATATCAAATTTTGATGAAAGAAACCTTTTGGTTTCTTCAATATATTTGAGATTAGACCCAAATATTAACATGTCATCCACATATAAGCAAATAATAACACCAACACCATTTCCAAATTTACTATATATACATTTGTCGGCATCATTAACTTTATATCCATGGGATAAAACAATATTATTTAACTTCTCATGCCATTGCATAGGAGCTTGTTTAAGGCGATAAAGAGATTTAACCAATTTACACACTTTCTTTTCTTGGCCAGGCAAAACAAACCCTACGGGTTGTTCCATGTAAATCTCTTCTTCAAAATAACAATTGAAAAATGCAGTTTTAACATCCATTTGATGAATAACTAGACCCATTCCCTTTGAGGTGATATATATCATCTCCCTAACAAGACCTTTAGTCAGAGGATCTACTAAATTCTTGTTCGTTTTCATATAGTCGACTGTAATTACTCCTTCCTTGAGTAATTTTCTTATAATTTGATGCCTTAGACTAATGTGTCTAGATTTTTCGTTGTAATTTTTGTTCGAAACTTTATAAATTGTGGCTTGGTTATCACAACTTATCATAATAGAAGGCGATGGTTTTTTCTATAAAGGAATATCATACCACACATTTCTAAGCCATTCTCCTTCTTTACATGCATCTGCTAGGGCTATAAATTCATATTGCATTGTTGAATCTGATACACATGTTTGTTTCCTGGATCCCCAAGAGATAGCTGCTCCTCCTAGCGTAAAAATTCTACCAGTAGTTGACTTGGATTTTGATTCAAGATTATTCCAACTTGAATCACTATATCCTTCTAAAATAGATGGATATCCTACATAATGTAAGCCATAATCCAATGTTCTCTTCAGGTGTCTAAGCACCCTAGAAATTGCATTCCAGTGCTCTTGTCCTGGATTACTTGTAAATCTACACAATACACTAACTGCATAAGCAATGTCTGGTCTAGTGCAATGCATGGCATACATTAGACTCCCAATAATACTAGCATATTTAAGTTGGTCCATAGCACGCCCAGTATTTTTCATTAATTTGATGCTAGGATCCACTGGTGTAGCAGCTGGCTTAAGTCCAAAATGATTATATCTTCTTAGAACTTTTTCTATATAATGAGATTGAGATAACAAAAAAGAATTATCCTTTCTCACAATTTTGATTCCTAAAATCACATCAGCTTCTCCAAGATCTTTCATATCAAATTTTGATGAAAGAAACCTTTTGGTTTCTTCAACATATTTGAGATTAGACCCAAATATTAACATGTCATCCACATATAAGAAAATAATAACACCAACACCATTTCCAAATTTACTATATATACATTTGTCGGCATCATTAACTTTATATCCATGGGATATAACAATATTATTAAACTTCTCATGCCATTGCATAGGAGCTTGTTTAAGGCCATAAAGAGATTTAACCAATTTACACACTTTCTTTTCTTGGCCAGGCAACACAAACCCTTCGGGTTGTTCCATGTAAATCTCTTCCTCTAAATCACCATTTAAAAATGAAGTTTTAACATCCATTTGATGAATAACTAAATTGTGAATAGAAGCAAGAGATATTAATATCCTAATGGAAGTGATTCGAGCAACATGAGCATATGTATCAAAGTAATCAATTCCATGTTTTTGCTTATAGCCTTTAGCAACTAGTCTTGCCTTAAATTTATTTATGGAACCATCCGGATTTAATTTTCTTTTAAATATCCATTTGCACCCAATAGGTTTAGCCCCGGGGGGAAGATCGGAAATAACCCAAGTTTGATTCGACAAAATTGAGTTCATTTCATCATTTATTGCTTCTTTCCAAAAGACAGCATCCCTAGATGTTACCGCTTCATGAAATGTGGTCGGTTCATCTTCTACATTAAGAACAAATTTAGTTTTATTCTTAGTCTCATTTAAATCCCCTTCAACTAAATAAATAACAAAGTAAGACCCAAATGTTTTTTCTGTTCTTTGTCTTTTACTCCTTCGTGGTTCAACGTCATTCGTTGTTTTCGAAGAAGATATAAGTTGTGAATTTTCTTCTAAATTGGAGGAGTCAGCAGTCGGATTATTATTTTCTAAACCTTGATTCAAAGTACTAAACTTTGTTAGATGTTCAAAGAATTGTACATCTACCGACTCAATGATTTCTTGAGTTTCAAGGTTTAAAAATCTATATGTCGTACTGTTACTAGAGTATCCAATAAAAACACATTTGTAAGTCCTATTTCCTAGTTTAGGTCTTTTAGGTTGTGGTTTTCTTACATAAGCAAGACATCCCCAAACTTTAAGACGCCTAAGATTAGGCTTACGATTAAACCATAATTCATATGGTGTAATATCCTTATTTTCCAATGGAACTCTATTTAAAATATAACATGCGTATAAAACAGCTTCTCCCCACATCGACAAAGGTAAACCAGAACTGATTAACATTGAATTTATCATTTCAACTAAAGTCCGATTTTTCCTTTCCGCCGTTCCATTTTGTTGTTGCGTATATGGCTCCGTAACTTGATGGATTATCCCATGAGTATTACAAAATTGTATAAACTCACTCGGGTAATATTCACCACACCTATCGGATCGTAGGACTTTAATTATTCGATTTTGTTGAGTTTCAACTTCAGCTTTAAAAATTAGTAATTTCTCGAAAACTTCATCTTTACTTTTAAGTAAATATGTATATGCATACTTATAGTAATTATCAATGAAAGTTAAGAAATGTTTATTTCCACCACAAGTCATATTACTCTTCATAGCACATACATCACTATGAATAAGATCAAGCATTTCGGATTTCCTCTCAACAGATTTGAACGACTTTCTAGTTATCTTCGATTGAGACCAAATTTCACATTTAGGAAGGCTGTCAAATTTACAATCCGAGATTAGTCATATTTTTTATACTTCTATAATTCGCATGACTTAATCTACTATGCCATAAAGAAATAGACTCAACCATATAAGCAGAACTAATATCATTGATTACATTAATTTTGATCATGCCGTTTTAAGAGTACCCTTTGCCAATAAATTGGCCATTCTCAGACAAAACAAACTAATCAGACTCATACACTAGTTTGAAACCTCTCTTATTGTGAAGGTCCCCAGTCACAAGATTTTTACACATATCAGGTACATGAAGTACATCAATTAGAGTAAGTGTCTTTCCAGAAGTTAGCTTCAATTCCACTGTGCCTTTTCCAACTACATTGGTGCGAAGATTATTTTCCATCTTCAGTTCTTTTCCCTCAATTTCTTTTCCCTCAATACGGTCGAGTCGGATTAAGTCTTGAGTCATGACTTGGATAGATCGTGCCACAGTTCCTTCCATTTGAGTGGAGTAATAAGAATAAAATTTTTGCCTAAAACTATTAGAGTTTTGTTATGGAAAGAACGAAATTTATTAATTAATTTCTGCAAGGCACGTTCTTGGAACGCTTTTTTTTAGGCAAAATTTCTTCCAATCCGGTTAAGACAGAACCAGAACCGCGAGTACACTATGGGTTTTATAGAATCTACCTTCAGGATATAATGCAGTTTATGAACAGTTATTTGATTCAAACTATGTACTGTTTGATCAAACCGATAACACTCTGAATTTGTAACTTGATAATGCCAAAGTATAGAGGACGGAGAGAGGAGAAACTAGCAATTTTCGGTGTCCAAAACAGAGGCCTGAAACTCTTTTTATAGCCATTTCTGTGACTGTTCTTCGACAGTCACAACTCTTTCATGGAATGACTCAACAACCGTTGGATCGTGCCTGCTTGGAATAGCTGCGATCTAACGGTTCAAATTAGGCGTCCCATCGTAAGAGAATGGACATCCTCTACACGAAACGCTACGAGTTCATCTAACGGTTTAGATCAAGTCGTTTGGGATTTTAAACCCTTTGATCGGATCGTTTAATCACAACCGTTGATCTATTTTACCTCGTCAAAACTTTAGGCTCCCACGCTCCAAGCGAAGTGCCAAGTGCGCGTCAAAGCGCGCAATGCGCCCTAAGTCGCCCAATCGCCCTTTCGCATGTCGCGCTTACCCGTGTCGCGATTGGTGGTGCTTAAGCACCACCGCGATGTGTAGGATCATAGCCTCTTATTTGACTTGTCAACTAAGAATCTTAGTTGTCCTTTAGTTGATATACCACTACTTTTTGTAGTATTCTTCCAATGTGGGACAATATGGAATTCTGAGCACTCCCATATCTTTCACACCCATTTGCTCATATTTCTACCTTCTAAATTAAAACCCAAACTATGTTTAAGTTAAAACACCAATAATATAATAAAGTATTAACAACTAAAAAATAAAATATCAGTAAATATTGGAATTTATCCCACAGTAATAACCGATGAAGTTTTTTTTTTAATATTATTTAATTAGTAATACCAAGACTAATATTATTAGTAATATTTTAAACATATGTATAACGGGTACGGATATCCGGTAAAATGAATACTCCGCGTCGAATACGGATTATCCATTTTGAATACTAGTACAATCTGTATCCGTTTTGGATACTAGTACTATCCGTATCCGTTTTCTCGAATATTTTTATAGAGTATCCATATTCGTATTCGTTTCCATTTTCTCGGATAAATATCCGCAAATTCGAATTCAAATATCGGATGGATGCATATTTTCAAATATCCGTTTACAACCCTAGTTCCTTAGTTAAACCCATCCGGTTGAATGTTTCTTTAGTCATTTATTATCTTGTTGTAAATTTGAAGATAAAAATAAATAAATAAATAAAAATTAGAGAAGGCAACCAAAGGAAGCAGAGAGAGGGGTACTGGGTTTCCATCTAAGACTCCCTAACGAAAAGAATGAGACTCGCCGACCACACATGGTTTAGATAATTATTTTGAAATTTTGATTTGTTTTTACGTTTTGTTATTCGAAAATTTTTAGTATCGTTCCAATTTCTAGTCATTCAAAAAAGTTAAAATATGTATGAAAATTGAATTATTTCCCAATTTAACATGGATTCTTGGGTTAGTTCCCCTTCATCAGTACTTAATTCAGGGTGCTCCATCCATGCTCCTTGCGAACATTGGGTTCTTAACTGCAAGGGGTTCACCTTTTACATAATCTTATTGTTTATTTTCCATACTCATTTAATCAATTCCATTCATATTAGGTCTTCTTTTTGGCTCATTGTCATGTGTATTCAAAATGGAATTGGGTACTGACATCAAAAAAAAAATTTCTCACTGCAGTATTTTTTTTTAAATAATGTACAATAATTATATTTTTCTTTATAAATATATTGTACAATAATTTTCATATGTGTTGTTTGGTAGAAGTTTTTGGGGGTCATTAGTAGTACCCAGTGGAAATAACACATAACATTCAAGGCATAGAGTCTTTGTATTTAACATGTCCTTTGAATGTTTATACCAAAAGTTAATTTATTAGGGTGTCGCGTGTACATATGTAGTGTATGAATGTCTATATGAATTCTTAGGAGTTTATTGCTTTTATCAATGTTTTCTTTGTACAAGTCTGGCTACTGAGTAGTGTATCTGTTAGTTGCAATTTCTTAGGAGTATATTGATTAGTTGTTAGTTACAATTTTTTAATAAGAAGAAATTTATTTACCTATTTTCTACACTTAAGTAGAGGTTTACTAATTACAATAAACTACACTTAAAGTTGAAATTTATTTATCTATTTATCTATTTTTTTTCCTGAATTCTCCATATCTAGATTCGGATAGGTTCGGGTAGGTAGCTAGAGAAGTGTTGTCTGACCACGCTTGGCAGTCACCAACGCTGCTAACTAACAACGACTTCAGCAAGGGAGGGGATAACAAAATCTCATAATCTGCAAATATATCACTTTTTGAGATTGGGTTACTAACCTCCCATAAATTTGGCTTTTTTCCCTTCTTCTGAGTGTATGGTCGTATGGATCGGATGTTTTTTTTAAATTTGTAATATAATTCAGAGCTACATAATTATTCTTGATTATTTTTACAGGTTCACGGAACAAACGGACTCAATTTTACACCCACGCGATGTGTTGATCTCACATGTCTCGAGAAAACTATACAAAGGTAGATGGAGGATGGAGCTCCATTTGCTTCCTCTCTCTTATTGCCAGTGTTGTTATAGTTATGTGTACATAGTTTTGTTATGGTTGGTTTATATAGTAGTAAAGAGTTTGCATCACAGTGGTGCAGAATCAATGACAAGGATTCCTTCAGGCAATGATGGGCGGCTCAATTTATAATAGCCATGAACAGTGAAAGGGGCTTCTATGAGTTTGTTCGAACTCGGCGGCTCAGGTACATAAACTACATGTCGTTCATCCATGAAACTGATATATAGTATTAAAGTGATAACAAATATAAAGAGTTATCACACATTTCTACATGTAAAATTATTTTTTATACGTTTAAGAGGGATCAGGCAGATGATAACAATATGATATGTAGACTCTCTATTATATATTAATTCAAATATCTTAGCCTCCATATTCCACATTTTAATATGCACTCTCATTCGTATAACACCTTCATCAGTACTTAATTAAGGGAACTCCGTACATGTTCCTTATGAATATTGAGTTCTTAAATGCAAGGGATTCGACTTTTAAATAATTTTACTGTTTCATTTCCATACTCATTTAATCGATGACATTCGTATTTGGTGTTCTTTTTAGGTCACTGTCATGCATTTTCAAAATAAAAATGGGTGCCAACACCAAACTTTTTTCTCACTACAATATTGTTTTTAAATAGTGTACAATCATTATATTTTTCTTTTTAATCACAGTGTACAATAATTTTTATAGGGACTTTGTAAATTTAAAATCTATTATAATATGTGTTCTAAAAATAGGATAACAAACATTTTATTTATAATTTTAGTCCCTATTTTTGAATAAAGCCGTTGGCGCGGACCCATATTTATAAAACGTCAACCAATCACAGTTTGTTATGTCAAATAGGGACTAAAAATGAAAACGAAATGTTTGTTATCTTATATCCATAATTAACATTGTTCTAAAAAACCCGCCTAGGCTTGAGGCTTGGGAGATACGCTCCGCCTTACGCTTTTTACACCTTATTCTTGGTAAAACCCTTAAGGCACACTTTTTTTCTAAAAACATCAATACTTTAGTGAAACGATATCGCCTTTTAAAGAATTTTTTTACAAACCGGACCATTATCTCATACAAAATAATCAAATAGTATTTTAATTTGCATATATTCAGACATATTTTTATGATATGTACAATTTTAGTATTTTAATACCCTTGTTATGGTTAAAAAATATTAAAATATATTAAGAAGGTCTAAACACCTTTTCACTATTTTTTACGCCTAAGGCCTGCCTAGGCTTTTAAAGCTTAAGATTTGCCCTCCACGTCTCGATCACGCCCTGCATTTTTTAGAACCTTGATAATTAATATTATTTCAAGTCCTAAAAGTACATAATCTAATTTTTATATGTGTTGTTTGGTAGATGTTTTTAGGGTGTCACGTGTATATGTCGTGCATGAATGTCTATAATAATTCTTAGAGGTTTACTCCTTTTACCAATATTTTCTTTGTACATGTTCGGCTAGTGAGGAGTGTATCTGTTTGTTGCAAGTTGTTAGGAGTATATTATTTAGCTGTTAGTTACAGGTTTTTAATAGCAAGGACTGTCAGTTGCAAGTTGTTAGGAGTATATTGTTTAGTTGCTAGATACAAATTTTTAATATCAAGAAATTTATTTATCTATTTTCTACAGTTAAGTCAAGGTTTACTAATTACAACAAACTAATAAATCGAAATTGTGGGATGTATCCAATAACTGACAGAATAGGATTGAACAAATTTTGTTTCAGACATAAGAGAGACTATGAAGATCAATGTATAAATAAAGGGATAAAGTTAATGACAAACACATTCACTTGCTCTTCTAAATACAATAGGATAAATTGTCATAATTATGTGCTTTAGACCTGTTTCACTAAACCAAATCTGCACTATTGTCAAGGTCATTGACCCTGACAAATCCAACTTGTCAAGGTCAATGACCGTGACATTTCGAGGCGAGACAACTTTTTTTGTCACGGTCGTGTCACGGTCATTGACCTTGACACGAAACTCGCGTTTTGTGTCACGGTCGTGTCGCGGTCAATGATCGTGACACGTTTGTCACGGTTTATTACCGTGACAAAGCCGTGACCCTTTTTAAACAAATTATCGCGTTCATTGACCGTGACAAGTCCGTGACAACTTTATTTGTCAAGGACTTGTCATGGTCAATGACCGTGACAATTCTGGGCAGAATTTAAAAAAAAATTGTTGGGCAGTATGGCCACTGCACTGCCCAGCAGTATATTTATACTTGTTATAGCAACGTTGTACCTGTTCCAATCATCATATATCCAAACAAACTAAAGATAATGCAAATATATATTCAAATAGAGACAATATGCATCACGATATAATTCAAATGTAACAACTTAAAACAATTCAATTCAAACTTATAACAATTCAATTCAAACTTAAAATAATGTCACTACATGTCTGGTGTATTGTTAAAAACTGAGGAGGTGAGTAGGCCACACGACATACGAATTGACGCACCCACTAATATACGCCGTGCCGCATTGTTCGCACAACCACAATAGGGAGTTCTCCTTCCCGGGTATGACATGCGTGACGAGCACCCTGGACTCCATCTCTTGAAGCGCACGTTCATGAACTATTCCACCCTGAACGATATTCGGGTCCCTCAACCCCCGCCCTATCCGCTGGCCATCAAATACGTCCAATATGAACACGCTCGGCCAACCAAGTGTCGACATTGGTCTGTTGAAGGGAGCCAAATAGGGAAGTGGATCATCGAAGTACGAACGTGTCGGTGCTAAAGCAGCGAGGTCCACATCCTCGTCATCTTACGCCTCGTCCTCCCGCACCTCCTCCTCCACCGTCTTTTCCCTCCCTTTCCCTTTACGATCTCCGCCCAATGTACGCTTCATGAATGCGTACATATCTTGGACCGTCGCCTCCAAACGGGACAGCTTCGCGTCGTGTGAATCCACCGTTCGAGCCAACCCGGTGTCGCTCGTCTCCAATCCGATGATCCTAGATTTGGCCACCCGCGAGCTCACCCCCCTTGTCCTCCCCTTGCAATCAGAGCCAAGCACTTGGCTGAGTGCATCTGTGGACAAAGATGCCTTGTCGGCATCAGACTGCGACTCATGCACTTCCTTAAGCTTTGCCTGAAACGACAAAAAGCACATGATTAGTAAAATAAGTAAACTAAAAAATTATAACGTAATTAACAAAAATTAAACTGTCGGATTACTTACAATCGTGGCCGCGACGCTCGGGGACACCTCCTTGTCCTTCCCCTTCTTCGTCCGAAGAGACACATAAGTATCGAGCCTATGTGGCTTACCCCCTGGCCCACTCCCTACCCCCTGAAATAAAATAAAGTAAAGTAAAATTAGTATCGGCCCCGCAAAGTAAAATAATGAAGAATAATATATTTCTGTAGTTATAGAAATTAAATCTAACCTGCATCCTATGCTCCACCTCGGCGTAAGAGGTCCGGCCGGAGTAGTGCACGTCCATCTTTTTTGCTCGATTTTCCCTCCCCGATTGGCGAGATGCCAATTGTCGATCCTCGATCTCATTGTCAATGAACATCTACCATTGTGCCAATGAGATCGGCTCCTTGGGGGGACGGATTCACGCCATTGGATAATCGACTCTCGTGTTTTCCCAAAGTACCGTGCCCGCATATTTTTTTTCCACGACTTGAGTTGCTCCCTAATCTGCTCCAACACGGGATCGCGTAGCTTTGAATCCAAGTTGAATTGTTCATGTCCAACAAATACAATGTTAGTTGCGAATAAATATAAATATAAATTTAAATTTAAATATAAATATGAAATCGAGATTGAAATTTAAATTGAAATTGAAATTGAAATATTCATATAAATATAAATATAAATATATTACCTGTAGTTCCGCCCAAACAGCTAACTTGAGCTCATATGGCACCTCCTTCCAACTCATAAACCCCGGGCCGATGACCGTCTTTAGCAGAACGAGGGATCTCGCTAATATCTCCGATTTGTTCTCGACGGTAATCCCATATTTCCCATATTTGGGGAGCCTAGGGGCGGAAGAGCCCTCGCCGCCTCCACTACCACCAACCCCAGACGACATCATCATAAACAGCATCATCATCTTCGCCTTAATATCTGTGTGACACCCCGACTAATTAAATACCGGGTAGCTACTCCTTTATTAAATTAATTCAAAATGCCAAGTTGGTCCAGTTAATAGCATCACTGTCGAAAACATTTTAATGATTTCTAACCACCTAGTATTTAAAAAGTAAGTTGCCAAATTTTTAATTTAAGTCTGATTAACATGCAACAAGTGTAATGAAGAATAGTAATACCATTCACCATACTGAAGTAAAAAGAATAACCATCACATAATGTAATTAAAGTCTGGAGGAAAAACTCCTCACTACAATCCCACAACTGAAATAAGTAAACCGAATACTAAAACAATACATGCCAAAGTCTGAAAACTGTAATGGAACGATGTCTCTAATAGAAATGGGCAACATGCCCTACAACTGATAGATAATGAATCTGGAATCCAAGTGATAGAAGCGTCTATAAGCAAATCCCTATAGCTTCCACAAACAGCTACAGCTCGTCACCAGAATGAGTATCCTATGCATGGTGTCCTTGTGGCTGGGCACCTAAAATGGTTTTATAAAGAAAAATAGATTTGAAAGCAAACGGGTCAGAGCCCGAATGTGGAGATATTTTAAAAACCTGCAAGTGCTTTAAAATCATTTAAAATATTAAATGCAAAGTACATGTTAGGACGTGCACTCACATGATATTCTCACCTCTCGTCTAACTGTGCACTCCTAACGTAAGTACCCATCTACAACGACACAAACCACTAGCTAAGTGACATCATATCTAGCTAGACTGTCATAGGTCCTACCCTTACTACTCGGTTCTATTAACATTGAAACGCTCGTAATTAAATAGGGGTTTAACGTAAACTCAGATGCTCAATATGCAATATATTTCACTATCAGCTAACTCGGTATGTTTCTCGAAACAATACCGTAATTATATATACAACATTTACATGAAGGTTCCCATTAATTAAGTGTATATTATTCACATCATAAATATACAAAACAGGCACCCCGAGAACTAAGCTGCGGTGCACACATACTCTGCTATCCATCCCGGTACATCACGTACATAAGGATTACATATTCCGAATCTCTCAGGAATAGTTCACAAATAACAACATCACAAATAATGGAGGCGAACACAGTCACATCACATGGGTCACGCACATACCTAGGCTCCCACGATCAGCGGACTTATTAATATCCCAAAAAGTCTTTCTATGACCTATGTTCATCAAGGTAACCAGTCTAAATCTGGGCAACACAAGGATTAGAGGGCCCTAAGCGAACGCAAACCTCCCGTGATAACAAGTATGGTAGGTATGTCATACACACAATTCATATACCAATACTAAGTAAACACACGTCTTAGTAATCTCGTAGTTTAATTGTAGTACTATTCTCATTCTCGTACCAATCTATAATTTACACACTTTATACGATTCCGGTTTATAATTATACGCGCCATAATTTATTCTCACGCCGTAGTAGACACTCACGTCTCAACCCAAATGGTTCATTGATTTAAATCACTCGTATATAATTTACCCCTCATAATAACCCAAAAGTCCCAAATCTATCAATACATCATCAAAGGGATATTAACTCTACCCTCGAACAAGTTTACGGGACTCCCAAAATCAAAACAGGCCAAAAAGGCCCAAACTGCCAGCTCGTTAGAAGTCTCGTTCGAACGAGGCTGTTCGAACGAGATCCAACTGTCAGGTCGTTAGAAGTCTCATTCGAACGAGGCTGTTCGAACGAGATCCAGTTCGTTCGAACGAACTGTACCTTCTAACGAGATCTCGTTCGAACGAAGTATCGAACGAAATTCCTTTTCGTTAGAAGCGACTGGTCAACTCGTTAGAAGCTCGTTCGAACGAGGCTCGTTCGAACGACCTGGGGAGGCTCTTCTAACGAACGACCAGATCGAGCCCAGATTTATCCTTCTTCGTTTTTCATCAATTTTACTCCTCAAATCTCCTCTAAAATTAGTCCCAATGATTGTTTTAAGGTCACTAATCAATCCTAAACATATTATAGTCACCTTCTAACACGTTTTCAAGGATTAAATCACTCTAACATCAATCAAAATATAAATCTCTACACTTCTTCCCCAATTATTCAAGAACATAAACCCTAGAATTTGTAATCATCAATTAGTCCATTCTAGATCCGTTTTTGTTACATCCTACGTATACTAACACCAGAACAATCATCTCTATATGGTTCTACATGCAATTTGTCCTCAATATTAAATTTCTAAATCCAATTAACATGGGTTTTCATTCATCTTTCAAGAACAATTGGAATTCTTCAATTTTCTAACATGGGAAGAACATTCTCTGAATTTAAATGTAATTAAATCACTTGCCTTTATTGTCTCTGAATTTGGTGTTGATTTCTGTAAAGATTTCTGCAGAATTCCTTCTCTTTCTCTCCCTCTCCAAGCTATCTTCTCCAAAGGTGGCTATGGTGGCTAGGGTTTTCTTTGGGAAAGTTGGAAACCTAAATGATAACCTCCGTAGCCTATTGGGTCATTAAGGGTTGGTTAGTGGGTTTAGTGGGTCTATTCCCAATCAGATTTACTCCTCTAATTTTCGTCATTTTTAATTCCTAAAAATACGAAATTACAAAAATACCCTTTATATTGCCGGTATGGCCTAAAAATACCCCGGGACCCAAACTACACCCCCGGCTAGTGTTTTCTGACTATCTCGGCCCTTTCGGACGTGTTGGAGCACTTAAAACGACCATACGGTTTAAAGAATTTAAATTCACTTTTATAATTAAAATAATACACCATGATGCGGCGGTCACACGCGTCTCAACAAAATTTCCAAAATGTCGTATATAAATCTCACGATAAATTTTAATAATTCAATATTCATATAAAAACATGTATGCACATAATCAAATACCAACTCGCATCTCGTTAGTATTTTTAACCCGTATTAATTTCCAATTAATACGCATTTAATTAATTAATCCCAAAAATAAATAGCCAAAAATACGGGGTATTACATACTTCTCCCCTAATAACTGAATTTCGTCCCGAAATTCGAAACTAGAAAGTACCTGCTAAAAACAACTCTGGATAACGTTCGCGCATCTCATCCTCGCGCTCCCATGTGGACTCCTCGACATTGTGATGTCGCCACTGAACACGCACTAACGAAACTATCTTTGACCGCAGTTTCCTCTCGCTTCGGTCCAAAATAGCAATCGGCCCCTCCTCGTAGGAGCTATCCGGCTGGAGATCGATGTCCTCCACAGCAATGTGAGAATGAGCCAAATTATCTCTAAGGTATTTCCTCAGCGAGGAAATATGGAACACATCGTGAATCCGATGCAAATGCTCCGGTAACCCAAGTCTATACGCAACCGGTCCGATCCGCTCAATAATAGGAAACGGCCCCACATACCTTGATGCCAACTTCCCCTTCTTCCCGAAACGCATAATCCCCTTCATAGGAGATACCCTGAGCAAAACCTGGTCCCCTACTTGGAACTCCCTGAAAAATCTCTTCGCATCAGCATAACTCTTCTGCCTGTCTTGAGCTACCCGAATACGACTCCGAATCAACTCAATCCTTGCCGAAGTATCCTGAATCACTTCCGGCCCAAGTAGTTTGTTGTCCCCCACCTCTAACCAACATGCTGGGGAACGACAAGGCCTACCGTACAGTGCCTCAAACGGAGCCATGCCAATAGTGAACTGATAGGAGTTGTTGTAAGCAAACTCCACCAATGGTAGGTACTGCTCCCATCCACCAACAAAGTCAATAATGCACATGCGCAGCATGTCCTCCAACATCTGATTTGTGCGCTCGGTCTGCCCATCAGTCTGCGGATGATAAGCCGTACTCAACCGCAGTTCCGTGCCCATGGCCTCCTGGAAACGCTCCCAAAACCTCAAAACAAATATCTTGTCTCTGTCAGACACGATATTTAGGGGCACACCGTGAAGTCTCACAACCTGTGAAATGAAGAGTTGGGCATACTGTCCCGTAGTGTAGTCAGTCCTTACGGGTAAAAAGTGAGCGACTTTGGACAACCTGTCCACAATTACCCAAACGGAGTCGTGACCCCTCTGCGACGTAGGCAACCCCGTGATAAAGTCCATGGATATGCTCTCCCACATCCACACCGGGACCTCCAACGGCTGTAGCAATCCTGCCAGTCTCTGATGATCCACTTTTACAAGTTGACAAGTGGCGCATTTCGAAACAAACTCAGCGATATCTCTTTTCATACCGCTCCACCAATACTGGCGTCTCATGTCTTGGTACATTTTGTCCCCTCCGGGATGCACCGCGAACCGTGAGCCGTGCGACTCTGCCATCACCTCATGTCGCAACATCTCCCCTTCCAGAACTACCAATCTCCCATTGAAGCATAATCCCCTGTCTGAGCTAACGGTATAGGACTCGGCTCCCTCTGCTAGTAATCGAACTATCTGCTCCTGACAGAACGAGTCATTAGCCTGTGCCCGTACTACCTTCGTGACAATCTGCGGTGTAACAGTCATCACAGACATGAAAGATCGGGCCACTGCATCCTGGTGTCCCAACTCCTTCCACTTTGCCTTCCACACCTCTGCCACCTCATCTGCTGGCCTACGGCTCAACGCGTCTGCTACCACGTTAGCCTTGCCTGGGTGATACTGGATATCGAACTGGTAGTCCTTCACAAACTCAAGCCACCTACGCTGCCACATATTCAACTCCTTCTGCGTGAACAGGTACTGTAGGGACTTGTGGTCCGTGAACAGTTGGAACTTCTCCCCCAAAAGATAGTGCCTCCAAATCCGTAGGGCAAATACCACTGCCGCCAACTCCAAATCATGCGTGGGGTAATTCTTCTCATGAGTTTTAAGCTTACGGGAAGCATAAGCTATGGCCTATCTCTCCTGCTGCAATACACCTCCAAGTCCTTGCAAAGACGCATCGGTGTAAACCAAATACTCAACTCCCGATCTCGGAAATGCTAACACAGGTACTGAGGTCAATTTATCCTTCAATTCATCGAATGCCAACTGACAGGCATCACTCCAGATGAATGGCACACCCTTACGAGTCAGATGTGTCAAAGGACCTGCTATCTTGGAGAAACCCCGAATAAACCTCCTGTAGTATCCTGCTAGACCCAAGAAACTACGAATCTACGTCGGTGTCGTGGGCTGTCCCCACTCCCTCACCGCGGATACTTTCCCCGGATCAACAGATATTCCCCGGTCGGAAATAATATGTCCCAAAAACTGGACCTCCTTCAGCCAAAACCCGCATTTCTCATATTTTGCATACAACTCGTTCTGACGAAGTGTCTGCAAAACTTGCCTCAAATGCTCGGCGTGCTCCTCCTCTGTCTGGGAGTAAACCAGAATATCATCAATGAAGACAATGACAAACTGGTCTAGGAAATCCCTGAACACTCTGTTCATCAAGTCCATAAACACTACTGGAGCGTTGGTCAAACCAAAAGGCATGACCCGAAACTCGTACTCGACAAGAACGCGGTCTTCGAGACATCCTCCTCCCGGATACGTAACTGATGGTATCCCGATCTCAAATCAATATTCGAGAAGAAAGAAGCTCCTCTCAACTGGTCGAATAAGTCATCGATTCGAGGCAACGGATACTTATTCCATATCGTGACTTTATTCAACTCTCGGTAGTCCACACACAATCTCAGTGAACCGTCCCTCTTCTTCATAAACAAAACTGGAGCGCCCCAAGGTGAGGTACTCCTGCGAATAAAGCCCTGACCTAAAAGCTGCTCTATCTGATCCCGTAACTCCCTCATCTCAGCTGGAGCCATACGGTACGGTGCGCGTGCTATAGGTCTCGTACCCAGTAGCAAATCTATAACAAAGTCTATCTATCGACTGGGGGGTAAGCCTAGTATCTCCTGAAACACATCCGAATACTCCCTGACTACTGGGATAGAATCTAAAGGAATCACTACCTCCTTAGAGGTATCCTCCTCAATGTAATACAGATGAGCGGTCGATCCTCCCTCTGGGCGAGGCATCGCCACTACAAACATCTCTTGCCCCGGAATGGCAAAAACAATGCTCCCACTGAAGCAATCAATCATGGCCCTATAAGCTACGAGCCAATCCATACTTATAATCACATCGTGAACATGCATATCTAATACCAACATGTCTGCAGGTAATACCAAACCACCAATCTCTACCCCCACTCCCCGGCATATAAAGAAAATAAGTGACCCACTCCCCAATGGTGAGTCGACACACGTCACTGTGCTCTCTGCCGTAGCTAACAATCCAAAAGCTTTCGCGAAGTGTGTAGCTATAAAATAATGTGTAGCCCCCGTATCAAACAATACCCGACCCATAGTGCCATGGATAGGAAACGTACCCTCAATCGCGGGCGGTGCCTGTGGAACTGCAGCCTGGTGGACGTTATAGACACGTCCATACTGTAGCTGCCCCTGTTGAGCTGGGACTGCTGGAATGGGTGGCAATGCTATCATCTGTGGCAGTGCGGGGAGAGCGGCGGGAAACATAGGCCTCTGTGGCTCCTGGCAAGCACCCTGCTGCTGCTGCTGTGGGGTCCTGCCCCTATCAGGACAATCCTGTCGCTTATGGCCAGTCTTGCCACAAACAAAACACTTCCCTGGGAAGTTCCCTCCTCTCTGCCCCTGCTGTCCCCGGCCCTGGTGGCAGTTACCGTTCCTCCCTTGGCCCTGCTGGCCCTGGTGAAACTGCTGCCCATTCTGCCCCTGTTGGCCCTGATGGCCGTTTGGACCCTGATGGCCCTGACGGAAACCTCCCTGTCCCTGTCTGTAGTTCCCTGATCGGAACCTCTTCTGATCCCCCTGCTGGGTACCCTGCTCACCCTGTCTCTACCCCTGAACAGATTGTGCCCCACCGGCACCATGTCCTCCAGTCCTGCCCTGATGGCTAGACTCTCCCCACCTCTTGCCCTCAGCCATATGAAAGCGGTGGTCCTGGCAGTGTAACAGAGCAGCGTTAACCACATCAGAATACGTGGCCAACGAAAGGTTCCCCAACAGGTGCTGACGGATCCTCCATGTCAACCCGTCCGTGAACTTCTCAATCTTCTTCTTCTCTGTTGGTATCTCATCTGGAACGATATTCAACAGATTTGTGAACTCGGCCTCATACTCGGCCACGGTCTTACCCTCTTGCCTCAGATTCATCAGTTTCCTCCTCATTTCCGTGTGAATAGCCGACGGAAAGTACTTGCGGTCAAACCGCACCCAGAAGTCCTGAATAGTGAGAGTATCCCTCTCCTCTACGGTGGTAATAGACTCCCACCACTGTAGTGCAGATCCAACTAGCTTGAAAGTAGCTAGCACCTGCTTCTGGACGTCCGTGCACTCATACATCCTTAAGTGCCTCTGCATATCCTTCCTCCACTGGCTCGAGACTACCATATTTGAGCTACCTGCAAACTCTGGCGGATGCGCTTTCTGAAAAGCGTCACGTACATGCTCCCATGCAGACGGGAATGCATTTGCCTGTACTGGCGCGGCAACCGGCGCCTGAGGTGGTGCCTGTTGAACAACGGCAATTGCGGCATTTACCGCTTGGGCTACTATAGCTGCAACCTCAGCGGCGTTCATCATGCCCTGAACTGGAGTGGGCTGGGGTTCGGGCGTTGCATCCCTGGGAACTCGTCATGCACGTCGTGGAGGCATCTGAAATAAGAACAAAGTTCGCTGTTTATAAACTTAAAATAGCTGAAGAACGAAGCATACACAAAAAGAGTACAACAGTCCTAAAATATAGGGCTCAATATCAAAGAAACTTAGCTGAAACATAATAAGTCGTCAGATCCTAAAGGACACTAGAACCTGATGCTCTGATACCACCTGTGACACCCCGACTAATTAAATACCGGGTAGCTACTCCTTTATTAAATTAATTCAAAATGCCAAGTTGGTCCAGTTAATAGCATCACTGTCGAAAACATTTTAATGATTTCTAACCACCTAGTATTTAAAAAGTAAGTTGCCAAATTTTTAATTTAAGTCTGATTAACATGCAACAAGTGTAATGAAGAATAGTAATACCATTCACCATACTGAAGTAAAAAGAATAACCATCACATAATGTAATTAAAGTCTGGAGGAAAAACTCCTCACTACAATCCCACAACTGAAATAAGTAAACCGAATACTAAAACAATACATGCCAAAGTCTGAAAACTGTAATGGAACGATGTCTCTAATAGAAATGGGCAACATGCCCTACAACTGATAAATAATGAATCTGGAATCCAAGTGATAGAAGCGTCTATAAGCAAATCCCTATAGCTTCCACAAACAGCTACAGCTCGTCACCAGAATGAGTATCCTATGCATGGTGTCCTTGTGGCTGGGCACCTAAAATGGTTTTACAAAGAAAAATATATTTGAAAGCAAACGGGTCAGAGCCCGAATGTGGAGATATTTTAAAAACCTGCAAGTGCTTTAAAATCATTTAAAATATTAAATGCAAAGTACATGTTAGGACGTGCACTCACATGATATTCTCACCTCTCGTCTAACTGTGCACTCCTAACGTAAGTACCCATCTACAACGACACAAACCACTAGCTAAGTGACATCATATCTAGCTAGACTATCATAGGTCCTACCCTTACTACTCGGTTCTATTAACATTGAAATGCTCGTAATTAAATAGGGGTTTAACGTAAACTCAGATGCTCAATATGCAATATATTTCACTATCAGCTAACTCGTTATGTTTCTCGAAACAATACCGTAATTATATATACAACATTTACATGAAGGTTCCCATTAATTAAGTGTATATTATTCACATCATAAATATACAAAACAGGTACCCCGAGAACTAAGCTGCGGTGCACACATACTCTGCTATCCATCCCGGTACATCACGTACATAAGGATTACATATTCCGAATCTCTCAGGAATAGTTCACAAATAACAACATCACAAATAATGGAGGCGAACACAGTCACATCACATGGGTCACGCACATACCTACGCTCCCACGATCAGCGGACTTATTAATATCCCAAAAAGTCTTTCTATGACCTATGTTCATCAAGGTAACCAGTCTAAATCCGGGCAACACAAGGATTAGAGGGCCCTAAGCGAACGCAAACCTCCCGTGATAACAAGTATGGTAGGTATGTCATACACACAATTCATATACCAATACTAAGTAAACACACGTCTTAGTAATCTCGTAGTTTAATTGTAGTACTATTCTCATTCTCGTACCAATCTATAATTTACACACTTTATACGATTCCGGTTTATAATTATACGCGCCATAATTTATTCTCACGTCGTAGTAGACACTCACGTCTCAATCCAAACGGTTCATTGATTTAAATCACTTGTATATAATTTACCCCTCATAATAACCCAAAAGTCCCAAATCTATCAATACATCATCAAAGGGATATTAACTCTACCCTTGAACAAGTTTACGGGACTCCCAAAATCAAAACAGGCCAAAAAGGCCCAAACTGCCAGCTCGTTAGAAGTCTCGTTCGAACGAGGCTGTTCGAACGAGATCCAACTGTCAGGTCGTTAGAAGTCTCGTTCGAACGAGGCTGTTCGAACGAGATCCAGTTCGTTCGAACGAACTGTACCTTCTAACGAGATCTCGTTCGAACGAAGTATCGAACGAAATTCCTTTTCGTTAGAAGCGACTGGTCAACTCGTTAGAAGCTCGTTCGAACGAGGCTCGTTCGAACGACCTGGGGAGGCTCTTCTAACGAACGACCAGATCGAGCCCAGATTTATCCTTCTTCATTTTTCATCAATTTTACTCCTCAAATCTCCTCTAAAATTAGTCCCAGTGATTGTTTTAAGGTCTCTAATCAATCCTAAACATATTATAGTCACCTTCTAACACGTTTTCAAGGATTAAATCACTCTAACATCAATCAAAATATAAATCTCTACACTTCTTCCCCAATTATTCAAGAACATAAACCCTAGAATTTGTAATCATCAATTAGTCCATTCTAGATCCGTTTTTGTTACATCCTACGTATACTAACACCAGAACAATCATCTCTATATGGTTCTACATGCAATTTGTCCTCAATATTAAATTTCTAAATCCAATTAACATGGGTTTTCATTCACCTTTCAAGAACAATTGGAATTCTTCAATTTTCTAACATGGGAAGAACATTCTCTGAATTTAAATGTAATTAAATCACTTACCTTTATTGTCTCTAAATTTGGTGTTGATTTATGTAAAGATTTCTGCAGAATTCCTTCTCTTTCTCTCCCTCTCCAAGCTATCTTCTCCAAAGGTGGCTATGGTGGCTAGGGTTTTCTTTGGGAAAGTTGGAAACCTAAATGATAACCTCCGTAGCCTATTGGGTCATTAAGGGTTGGTTAGTGGGTTTAGTGGGTCTATTCCCAATCAGATTTACTCCTCTAATTTTCTTCATTTTTAATTCCTAAAAATACGAAATTACCAAAATACCCTTTATATTGCCGGTATGGACTAAAAATACCCCGGGACCCAAACTACACCCCCGGCTAGTGTTTTCGGACTATCTCGACCCTTCCGGACGCGTTGGCGCACTCAAAACGACCATACGGTTTAAAAAATTTAAATTCACTTTTATAATTAAAATAATACACCATGACGCGGCGGTCACACGAGTCTCAACAAAATTTTCAAAATGTCGTATATAAATCTCACGACAAATTTTTCATAATTCAATATTCATATAAAAACATGTATGCACATAATCAAATACCAACTCGCATCTCGTTAGTATTTTTAACCCGTATTAATTTCCAATTAATACGCATTTAATTAATTAATCCCAAAAATAAATAGCCAAAAATACGGGGTATTACAATCTGAAGGAGACATTTGCTGTAAAAAAATATTATTAGTACAGATATAATATTATCACAATATGCATATCTTATAAGAGAGTCGGGTTTGGCATTAATAAAGTGAGAATTACACACTCACACATAAAAATCTTTAATAAAATTCTCATATCTTCTTTCAATTTAAACACACACACAGTAGTGACTGTCTTTTTAAAATAATCTCAATGTCAATTTCAGGTATTGAATTTCTACTATTGTTTTGTGCTTTTTATAAATCATACCCCACCCCCACCCCCACTCCACCCCACCCACCCCCACCCCCACCCCAACATGTTTACGGGCTTTCATCACCCGTCATAGATTTTCGATCCGTGACTTACTGGCCAGTTGTCTTGGGTCTTTTAGTCCCTTAACATTACTTTAAGAATTTTACCCAATCTAAATACCACATTTTCTTTCTTGTTATACACTTGAACACGTTTTGTTATTTAGTCCTTATTAATTTACCTTTGATGTATTACCAGCATCTTTACTTTTATAAACTTTATTTAATTTTCAATTTTAAGGACTATTTTCATCACTTAGTGTTCATCTAAGTTCTAGTATAACAAGTTCCCATAAAAATCTTTAATAAAATTCTCATATCTTCTTTCAATTTAAACACACACACAGTAGTGACTGTCTATTTAAAATAATCTCAATGTTAATTTCAGGTATTGAATTTCTACTATTGTTTTGTGCTTTTTATAAATCATACCCCACCCCCACCCCCACCCCAACATGTTTACGGGATTTCATCACCCGTCATAAATTTTTCGGTCCGTGACTTACTGGCCAGTTGTCTTGGGTCTTTTAGTCCCTTAACATTACTTTAAGAATTTTACCCAATCTAAATACCACATTTTCTTTCTTGTTATACACTTGAACACATTTTGTTATTTAGTCCTTATTAATTTATCTTTGATGTATTACCTGAATCTTTACCTTTATAAACTTTATTTAATTTTCAATTTTAAGGACTATTTTCATCCCTTAGTGTTCATCTAAGTTCTAGTATAACAAGTTCCCATAAAAATCTTTAATAAAGTATTATCACAAATATAAACTAAGAGTGATAAAATAACTTTGAGGCATATAAATTAATTGTGACAAAGTAAGATTATGGAAACCCCACTTTTCTTTCTATAACTCCTATTTTATTAAACTTTAAATATAATTAGGGGTCTATAGAAAGAAAAGTTAAATAGGAATAAAAACAACATTTTTAAAATATGAAGCGCTCACCAATTTGATCAAATTTTTCAACAACATAGACTAATTGATCTTTATTATAAGACAATTACTACAAATTTATGCGCATCGCCCGAATTCAAAAAGTAATTTAATGACTAAAGTAATACTTTTTTTAACTTTAGTTATTCACCACAAATCTTAAAAAATATTTTATTTTTCATGCTTTTAGCAACTTCGGATGCCATTTTAACCCTTATTGTAGTTTTTTAGTTTTCATGCTTTTATTTGATGGATATAAAGTCATGTGATTATTTCACCATATAAAGTCAACAAAAAACGCCATATATGGTTTTTTTCTCCATTACTATAAGTATATGGCGATTATTTCACACTTAAATCACATATTAAGCCGGCCTTCATTTTTTTATGAAATTTGTATAAAATTACTTATTTATTTTGAATGAAAATAAATTGTTATCCAATATTTTTGGATATTATTTACATTTACATTTTTGGATATTATTTTTGGATATTATTTATATTTACATTTACATTTTTGGATATTATTTTTGGAAATTTATAGAAAATTACTTATTTATTTACATTTTTAACCCCCTACCCCCACCCTGCCCCACCCCCTACCCCCCACCCTACCCCACCCCCCCACACACGCACATATATACACACATACACACATATATATACACACAAACATATATATATATATGGAAGAGAGAGAGAGAGAGAGAGAGGGAGGGAACGGCGGGAGGAAAAAAAGAAGGGGGAAATGGGTTTTTCTGGAAATATTGTCACGGTCGTGTCAAGGTCATTGACCGTGATAATTATTTAAAGAATTGTCACGGTCAATGACCGTGACAAGTCCGTGACAAGTAAATTTGTCACGTCATTGTCACGGTCATTGACCGTGACAATTCTTTATCACGGTCGTGTCAAGGTCAATGACCGTGACATAAAACGCGTGTTTTTTGTAACGGGCAATGACCTTGACACGGGTGGCCGGCTGAAAGGTGACATTTTGGCCATTTTGGTGTAGTGTTTGTTGCAGATAAAATTTATATGTGTTGATTTTGAATTCTCATACTCATAAATTTATGACAAATGCAGGCAAAACTAATATGAAAGATGCGACTGTGGGCGGGACGAATTTATGACAAAGTTCTCATACACATATCCGAAGTTTGATGATTTTAAGTGCATCAGCAGCATGTTAGTTTTGAATAATGTGTAATTAGAACCTATAGTATAATGTTTTATGCAGAAACATGGGAGTGAGGGTTCAATAACATTTGGGTGTGTGGAGTATTGAATCTATCATTATAATTTTTTTTCATTTTTTTCTTCACTTTAGACCTAAGAGCCTCTTATTAATTTTTGTTGACTTCCGTACCTTTTTCGTTAAGCATTTGTAAAAGTTAATGTCCTGTGCTATAATTTTTTTGCACTTTTCCTCCACTTTAGACCTAAGAGCCTCTTATTAATTTTTATTGGCTTCAATACCTTTTTCGTTAAGCGTTTGTAAAAGTTAATGTCCTGTACTACAAAATAAATATTAAAAATTAAAAAATATTAATTATTTAAAGGTCATTTTGTCTTTAACTTTTTTGATTTTTTTTCAAATTACTTTTACTTTAGAAATTTAGTTTTTATTTTTTGTAAAGGATTCGCCAATAATAATAATAATAATAATAATAATAATAATAATAATAATAATAATAATAATAATAATAATAATTGAACCAAAATTATGTCTATGAAATTTTATGAAATTAGTTATATAAATAACCATGGTAAGAACTCGTTAATATGACTAACATGAGTCGTAATTTTTTACACGAACATGACATGACGAAGACGACATGATTTCGTATCAGAAATTTTGACGTGCGTAGAACTTTTGGTATCAGTTTCATATTATCCTATCGTTTTTAAAATTGTCACATTTAATAACTACAATTAATAATAAATCGCTAAAATAATTTGAACTATTTTATGAGATTTGTAAAATTAACTTTCAGTTTTTCTACTTTACTATGTAACTTCATTAGTGCCACATTGATAGAAATTATTTTGTCTCAAAACAATGTTTCTATCCCACGTACTTTGTTTCTAATACGAGACATGAGTGTTGATGAATGACAAGTTCATTTATTGATAATTTTATCATTCTAATGTCAAATATTATTTTCTTTACATACAACTTATAATATGGATAACAAACTTTTATTTGCACCGTGTCATCGGCATGGGTACACCTAGTGTATGTGTCTCTATGTGTGTGTGTGTGTGTGTGTGTGTATACTCAACTCAACTCAACTCAACTCAACTTAACAAAGCCTTTTTTCAATTATTTGGGATCAGCTACATTAATCCTATTTTTTCATTTCATTATGTCCAAGGCAATATCTTCGGTTAAACCACATGACATCATGTCCTTTTTTATAATATCCCACCAATTCAATTTAGGCGTACCTCTACCTTTGTGGTACCATCAATACTAACTAAATCAATCTTCCTTACAGGAGCATCCATTGGTCTACGCTTGACGTGTCAAAACCATCTAAGTCGCTTTTCTCTAAATTTATCTTCTATAGGAGCTACTTTTACCGTTTCACGAATTTGTTCGTTTTTAATTTTATCTTTTCGAGTTTTACCACAAATCCATCTTAGTATTCGCATCTCCACCACACTCATTTTCTGCACATTTTGTTTCTTGGTTGCCCAACACTCTGTCTTATATAACATGACAGGTTTAATGGTCGTCCTATAAAAAATTTCCTTTAACTTCAAAGGTATACGCATATCACACAAAACACCGATAGCACTTCTTCACTTAACCCAGCCTGCTTTAATCCTATGAGTAACATCATCACTAATGTCTCCATATTTTTAGATGATCGATCCTAAATAACAAAAATGATTATTTCTAAGAATCTCTTGACCCTCTAATTTCACCACATCTCCATTTGTCCTCCTATTACTACAAAAATTGCACTCCACGTATTCTGTTTTAGTTCTGCTTATTTTAAATCCTCTTGTTTCTAAAGTTTCTCTCCACAATTCCAACCTAGCATTAATCCCCGTCTTAGTCTCCTCCAATAAAACAGTATCATCTGTAAATAGCATACACCATGGCACCCCATCTTGTATTTGTCCAGTCAACTCATCCATAACAAGAGCAAAGAGATAAGGACTTAATGTTAAACCTTGATCTAGACCTACCGTAATTGAAAATTTCCTACTTTCTTCGGCTGATGTTCTTACTGTAGTCATGGAACAATCATACATATCCTTGATCACATCAATATATTTGCGAGTCACTCATCTTTTATGTAGAATCCACCATATTATATTTATGGGTATCCTATCATACGCCTTCACCAAATCTATAAAAATCATATGAAGATCCTCCTTTTTCTCCTTATACCTCACCATTAATCTCCTCAATAAATAGATTACTTATATTGTTGACCTCCCAGGCATAAATGGAAATTGATTCTCAGATACTGTTATCTTCAATCTTAATCTATATTCAATCACTCTCTTCTAAACTTTCATTGTATGACTCATTAACTTAATACCACGATAATTTGAACAACTTTGTATGTCCCCTTTATTTTTATAAATAGGCACTGAAATTACTTTTCCAAACTTTTTGGTCCCTTACTTTTGCCCATGTCTCAATTTCGTCCCTTATCTTTCTTTTATCTCAATTTCATCCCCCACCTTTCATTTTGTATCAATTTCATACATCTGTTAATATACATATATTTAATTTAAGAGAAGATGTTAATTTGACTTTTATACCCTTCAATCAATTCCATTATTTTTTAACATAAAAAATATACTTTTGAAAGAATGTCATGTTTAAATATTTTTTAGTGGATTTTGTTTTATAAAAACTGCTTTTATACGCATTTCCCATTTCTATACATAGAAAGTTTTTTTTTAAATATTTTGATGAAATTGGTTTTAAATGGTATAAAAAGATTTTTTACACATACTTTCCTTTTTAAACACGAAAAACTAATCTTTAAAAAATGTTTTCTTTAAATGTTTTGAAATAGTTTTCATTTTAAAAAACTATTTAATACTTATTTCCCTTTTTAAATGCATAAATTATTATTTTTAGATTATTTTGCTTAAACGTGTTAATTTTAACGATTTAACTGTATATATATATCTTTTCCCTTTTTAAACATGAAAACTATACTTAAAAAAATTATTTTGTTTAAACTATTTTGCAATAGTTTTGTCATACATGTTATCCTTTAAATATAAAAAGCTATTTTGTTTAAACTGTTTTTAAACATTTTTTTACTGTATACTTATTTTCTTTTGAATATAAAAACTAATTAAAAAAATTGTGTTGTTTAAGCTATTTTTCAATAGTTTTGGTTTGAAAAAAATATTTTTTTAGTCATTTCCCTTTTTAAACATTGCTCTCTCTCTTTCTCTCTCTCTCTCTCTCTCTATATATATATATATATATATATATATATATATATATATAAAGTTACTTTGATTTTTTTGTAACGATTTCATTTTTTTTAAATAGTTTAAACAAACTAGTTTTTATTTAATTAAAATTTTTATGTCTATAAAGGAAAATAAGTATAAAAACTTGGTCTCAAAATGTAAAATTATTTTATTTGTTGCAATGTTTGAAATGAAACTAAATCGACATTTATCTATTAACAATAGTAATAGATATAGTTGTTTTCATTAAACTTTTTTAACATTGTTTTTTTGTCTAAAAATGTAAATATATTTTATATTTAAAGGGAAACATATATATGAAAAAACAATTTTAACAAATAATTTTTTGTTTGTTTTATCAAATATTTTTATATTTAAAGGGAAATATGTATGGAAAACCTGTTCTAAAAGAGTTTAAATAAAATATTTTTTAAAAGTATACTTTTCAGGCTTGAAAAGACAAAAACGTCTCTATACAATTTTTTTAAAAGAAAACAAAAGTGTTATATAAACATGTTTAAACAAAACAATTTTAAAAAAGTTTTACATTTAAAAAGGGAAATAATTATCAAAATAGTTTTTTAAAGCCAAAAATATTACAAAACATTTAAATAAAATATTTTCTTTAAGGTATAGTTTTCATGTTTAAAAAGGGATATATAAAAAAAATTATACCATTTAAAAACAATTTAATCAAAAGAATTTAAAAATAAGTTTTTATGTTTAGAAATGGGAAATAAGTATAAAAAACAGTTTTTTTTTTATAAAACCAAATCCGTTAATAAAACATTTAAACAAAATATTTTTTCAAAAGTATATCTTTTATGTTTAAAAATAAAACAATTGATTGAAGGGTATAAAAGTCAAATTAGCATCAATTGTGTATCTTCCGTTAGGTTAAATAGATGGATATTAACAAAGGGATGAAATTAAAACAAAATGAAAGGTGGGTGTTAATGTCTAAATTTCAATTATTTATCTTGGCCATAGTTATCCAAATATATAACCACAGATTATAATAATAAAGAAAATAAAGAGACACTAGAGATTTTTTATATGGTTCAGCTCAAGAATGTAGCCTACATCCACGGGGCAGTCTTACTATTTGTTTAGGGTTTAGCTCTAATCTACTGATTACAATTCTAGGGTTTAGTATAAAGCATGTGTGTTAATGTCCTCCCTCACCTGGAAGGAGTAGTGTATTTATAGTAAGTGGAAAATCAAGAGGGTGGAATGCATTTATATCTTCAAGCATTTACACATTTACATAGTAATATGTAGCTGAATGTTATTCACGTGCATGTGCATGGTTCCTGTTGAGTATTCCATGTGTGTCTTTTCATATAACTGATAATTTTTCTTCCTAGTCGTGGTCAGCTGGACAGTCAACCAGAGGGAACCTGAGCCGATCAGGCTTTACCTGTAGTGGAAAGCCCAATAATACTGTTGATAGGTGCCACTGCCTTATTGGTTCGTGTGACCTGATCTTTTTAGGGTACAACAGAAGCCCCCAATACTGCATGCTTGAAGGTTGAATGAAAGAATGGATGATTCGTCTAAAAAATTGCTTGATACCTTATAAAGTTTGTGGTTGGCAACCGACCTCAAAGACTTGTAATTTTTCCATTCGCTTGTATTGAGGCAGTTGTGATTGTGCAAATAACCTAACAGTTAGCGAACCGCCAGAGGTTACGTTGGTCTTTTTATCATTTGGGGATTTAGGATGCCGTTGACAGTCAAAACGTCGGTACACTTAATCATTTTGAATCTCAGATAGAGTCATCATTGTACCTATAAAAGGTTTGATTCTCCTTCTATTTTTTTCTCACTTTTGTAACTTCACATTTTTTATCATCCACTGTTGCTTCTTCGTCTTTCTACTTTAAGGATTTCGACCATGCGCCTACTACTGTAAGGATCTTCTCATTCTAATCTTTTTCTTTCTGAGCTATTAGGATGGTTTATATTGTTGATGACATATCTTTGAAAGATTTTTGGGAGAAGAGAAATATCCCATAATGGATAATTACAGAGATGGTTCCTGCCCTTGTGATTTATGATCCTTGGATGAGGGTCACTGATTACCCACAATCCTTATTGTTGAATGTGGAGTTACTCTCCTCCCAAATAATTTATTTCTGGAATTTGTTTCAATATTTTGATGTAGTCCTTGCTAACGTGGCCCTAAATAGTTGGAGGGTTGTTAATGGGGTTAACCGTCTCAATGAGTTACACGGAACTCATATAGGAATAAAAGAATTAATGTACTCCTAAAGTTGGGGAACCACTGGGGACAACAATTATTATATGAAGACATGTCATGCCAACACGGCTCTGATGGTGAATTTTTCCGATTCCAATAAGGATTATTGAAACTATGGGATTGTTGTAAAGAGTTGGAAACGTGCTCCCCTTCCTGAGGGTATAAGATATATAAGGCTCCGATGTCCCCATGAAGGGCGTGGCATAGGTCGGCCTCTGTATTTATGTATTTTATTCATGTTTGCTTTCCTCTTGTTGCTTCACCAACTAATATTGCTTTTTTCAGTGAGAAAGAAAAAGAATTATTCCCCTCACACTAAAGTTAATTTTGAAGAATTGAAGTTCATTTGGTCTATCCAGTAAAGGATATGTGAAGTCCATCCCCGATCGACCTCAGTTTTATTAGAGTATCATAGTTTTATCACTTCTATCATAGCTCGGCCTATATAAGACATCTCCATAGCTCCCATTGATTTGGAAGATTCTACTTCATCCCTTTTGTTGCTACGTCCCAGTCTACTTTGAAAGAATAATGAAACACTAGATTTGGAGGAAATTCTTCCTCATTTAATTCCTTAGATTTGTTTACTATTTCGACCACCCTTTCTTCGCCAGACAGAATGGTTAAGAGGAAAATTCCAAACCTCCTTGCTGCAGCCATGTCTTCCCCTCTATTCGAGAAGAAGAAGAGTGCGGGTGAAGGCTCTAAGCGCATAATAGCAGTGACTACTAAAGAGATGATAACTACAAAGCCTCAATTCAAAAGATTGAGGAAAGGTCCTGCCATCCAGTAAGAGTTAGTATAAAAGACTCGGGCCAATTAGGCCTCTACTAAAGATGCCTCTATGGTAGTGAATCCTGGATTGGCTAGGGAATTAATTAATTCTGGAGTCTTTCCAACAGACAGGTCGAAGGATTTCCTTTTATCTAGGGAAAGTTTGTTGGAGAGAGCTAATAAGAAACCAGCACTCGAAACTATCTAGACATATTTTTATTTCTTGATTGGCTCCCTTCAGACTTATTCTTTGTTGATTGGTTTTGATCTTCAAAATTTGTAGTTCTTGGCTTTTGATGAGGGATGACTGGCTCAGGGATTCATCTACTTACATTGAGGACACTTTCAAAAGCCTAAGGGAGTTTTTGAGTGCTACCAAGGAACCCCACAAGAAATACAAAAATAAGTGTCAGGGTCTGCTAAATACTATTGAGCATGCCAAGAAGAATGTCGAGAAGGCTGTTGCAGATGTTGTCAATGACAAACCTGATGTGCCAATCCGGATATAATTATGATTAATTATGTTTGAATCATTATTAGATTATGTGATATGGATAATGTGTTATTAATATGTTTAATATTAGGTTATTATTTTTAGTCTAATCCTACTTTCAAAAATCAAGAATTATCGAATTAGTTATAAACACAAAATTTTGAAGTTTTCAGTAGGAATGTTCATGTTGTAGACTCGTTTTGACCATTATAATATAACAATTAACTTGAGGTAAAAACTATATAGTTGTAGATATATAAATTAGGTTTTTAACACAATAAACAATGTGTTAAACGGAGGTCCGAGCAAGAAGTTATACTGAAATTATGAAACAATAGAAAATATGTCTATTCGTTAAGTGGTATTTTGTCTTATTAGTACACCATGTGTTATGATTTGATTTGTTGGAAGGGGAGACTGGGTTGTCCGACTTTAAACCCTTGAAATAACCTCATCCTTCAGCAAATTCATCCAAGAGAGATTTGGATCTTGAGGAAGGAGAATCGTGAAGTTTAGGAGGAAGAAAGTGAGGAAAAATTGAAAAAAAATCAATAAAATTTACTTAAAAGTCCTAAAGGTAATTCTATCCATGAATCTTGTTATATTTTTTGTGTTACTGATTGAAATGATAGAAATCATCAATTGTTTACTAAGATTTCATGCCTTGATGTATATGTGTGGGTATATACAAGTTTAAAGAAAATTAAAGGTGTAAAACCTTTATATTGGTTCGATTGGAAACCTTGTGTATTCAAATTTCTACATCGCTTTTTATACTAACTCGAATTGAGTAATTCCAGTTGGAGATTAAAATAGACTCATATATTCAAAGCATATCCAAAAAATATATTTTAACTCCTTGTGGTTATACCTTGTTAATTGTTGTAAGTTGGTACATAGTTGTTATATGTCTAATTCGTTTGGATATGCCATGAGTTTGATTAAGATTTTGACATAGCAAACAAACTTTGAAAATTGTGAGGCTTTAATTTCGTTTATTATTCAATATGCGTGTTTATATTGGGTGAAATATCATAGAAATTTATGATGTAAAATATTATAAAAATTCTTGCATATTGACTGAATAATAGAGAAACCTATAGGGCAGATTTGCTATGTAATAAAGAAATGGGCATATCTTGCTCTATAAAACTTGAAATGATGCGTCATCTTTTGTATTGGAAACCTAATATGATAAAGATTTAATTGACATGTTTGATTATGATTTATGCTATGATTTGGATATGTTAAATATCTTGACATAAATGTAGGTGGAACTTCATTTATGATAAATGATTTGAATGGGATCACAAGATGCTTATGAGTTGGGTTACATTTAAGTTATTCTTTGAATTGTTAATATTCTTATGGTGATATTAATATTGTAAGAATGATAGGAAGGGAAGAGGAACCGATTGAACAAGTGTCGAACAAAGGCAAATGAAAAGCCTGTTAAGTCGCCAAGGTGAGTGTACTTATGATTGTTTCATATATAGTTATGAAAATGATATAATAGATATAAATATAGGTCTAAGAGCGGATTGGGTTGAATAATTCGGTATTCAAGATTTGTTTGGATATTTGAATATCCAGGGTTGTTTGGGTCTTACGATCCAGGATCGTTTGGGTCTTATGATCAGAGATTGAAATTGGATAAAGATTCAATGATTTGTTTGTCTTATGATAAGGATTTATTGGAACTTCTGTTTCAGGATTTGTTATTGACATAACGGGAAGGATTGTTTGGATTTTATATCCACATATTTGATATATAATTGTTGTTTCATTGCAAGGAAGGAGTACCTCGCTAAGCTTATTGCTTAATGTTTATATTTAACATTTTCAAGTTTGTACGCTACCAGCTAATATACCATATAATCGGTGATTTTGAGAGTTGCACCATTATAAAGAGCTAGGGTTTAGACATGGGGATTTGATTATTGTCACACTGAGGATTTTACTAGACTCACGCATTGTATATATTGAGTTTGAGTGGTTTAACTTGATAACTGTAATAGTTAATCATAATATTGCAAGTTCGCTTAAGTACGACTCTAATGTTAATTATGTTAAGGTACAAGGAATAGTATTATGTTTATTCTGTACATTATGCGTGAAAATATTGATAAATGAATTATATTTCAAATGGGATGAAGATTATGATTTATTTATTATAAATATAAATGATCGTAATTGATTTGGATTTGGGGTGTGATAATTAGTAGTATCAGAGTGAGGTTATTGTATTTGGACCTTGCTGCTATTGTGTTTGCTCTGAAATTATGGCTTCATTATTTATATGGTGAAGTATGTGAAATTTTTACTGACCATCAAAGTCTTAAGTATTTATTTACTCAGAAGGAGTTGAATTTGAGGCGGAGGCGATGGATGGAGTTAATTAAAGATTATGATTATACAATTCACTACCATCCAGGGAAAGCAACTGTAGTTGCAAATGCTCTGAGTAGAAAGGCTTTGAGAAGGTCATCTTATATTCGGTATGCTAAAGTTGCCCACGTTACGTAGTTGAAATTGATGAGAGTGGAATTACAGCTAGCCGATAGGGCCAGATTTTTTGCTCATATGGATGTGAGGCCTTTGTTAGCTACCCGTATTCATGAGTTGCATAGTTAGGATCCTTTTCTTGAGAAGAAACGACAAGATGTCCGAGATGGTAAGTCTGAAGATTTTTGTATTGTTAATGATGAAACTTTATTGTATAATCAACGATTATATGTGCCTAATGTGGATGGATTAAAAGAGAAAATTTTAGATGAGGCTCATAATTCCACTTACACTATGCATCCTTTTAGTACTAAAATGTATAGGGATTGGCACTATTGGTGGAATAATAAGAAGAAAGAAATAGTTGATTTTGTTGTTATATGCCTTATATGTCAGCAAGTGAAAGTGGAACATCAGAAACCTGCGGGTTTGCTTCAACCATTGCTAATACCGAAATGGAAATGGGATCATGTAACGATGGATTTTGTGGTTGGACTTCCTCGATCTCAGAAGGGGTCAAATTCGATTTGGGTAGTAGTGGACGGGTTAGCTAAGTCAACTTGCTTTCTAAAATTCAAGACTACGTATTCAGTTGATAGGTATGCTAGATTGTATGTTAATGAGATTATTCGATTGCATGGAGCACCTGTGTCTATTGTTTCAAAATAAGGACCCTACTTTTACATTCAGATTTTGGGATAGTTTACAATATGTTGTGGGTACTAACTTAAAGTTTAGTACAACTTTTCATCCTCAGCGGGATGCAAGATAAGATTTTGTTCGAATGAAGTTTTATCTCGCTTCTAACGACGTATAAAAACTCAAAACATAAAGCTTCATTTGATTCGTAATAGAAGCATCCTATCAAACAAGAGATCTAACGACATTGCAAAGTCATTTGAACGACATAGAGATATCGTTTGAACGATCTCAACAATATTTTAAAACTCCGCCTATAGTAAACTCAAAAAGTATTTTTCTTTTTCAAAAATAAAAATTTCATGTTCATCTTTTGAAAAAATAAATAAACATCCCAAAATATAATTCTATAAACTAATTCAAACTCTAAATTGTTCTATACATTTACGGGATGTTGAGAAGTCTTCAAACTTGGAGATGCTTGAGTTCGGTTCGTCTGCGTTACGATTTGTAACGGGATACGCCAAACTAACCTTAAGTTATGCTATGAACAATCCTAGAGAAATTGTTCTTGCAATAAGTAGTGTATTTATAGTAAGCGAAAAATCAAGAGGGTAAAATGCCTTTAATCTTCAAGCATTTACACATTTATATAGTAATATTTAGCTGGATGTTATTCACGAGCCTATGCATGGTGCCTAGTACCCCATGTGTATTTTTTCATATAGTTGATGGTTTGTTTTCCTTGTTGTGGACAGTTGGACGGTCGACCAGAGAGTACCTGAGCCAACCGAGTTTTACCTAGAGTGGAAAACCCAATGATATTGTTGACAGGTGTCACTGCCTTATTAGGCCGTGTGGCCTGATATATTTGGGGTACAATAGTGAGGGACAAAATTGGGACAAATAAAAGGTAAGGAACGAAATTGAGACATGGACGAAGGTAAGGGATCAATATGGTATTTTACTCTCTCTCTCAATATATATATATGTGTGTGTGTGTGTGTGTGTGTGTATTTTTTTTTATTTTCCAATCTTTTGATTTCCAAGTTCTTTTTTATAAGTCACATATTACACACATGTGATTATTATCATTACTCGGAGATTAAGAGAAGAGTAACTTCACTCAATAAAAGGAGTGAGAAATACCCACTATAGGTCCCCTTTGATTTGTCAAAAATAGGGTGAAATCAAATAAGAGCTTTCATGTATTAAATAAGATAAAATAAGCCACCTTCTTACTTGAATGATTTTATTACAAAAATATTTAGTTGAGATAATTTATCTCCACATAAATTTTACCCCATCAAATACTAAACATAACTAAGCTTCTACCTATTTATGCATAAAATGAAATTATGTATACCAAAGTGGAAAGAAAAAAGAAAGAACGTTTATGTTTTATGACAAAGGAGATAATTGTAGTTTGCAATTCATGTTTCAATACAAATGGAAATTATGTCCCTGAGGGATTCAAGAGAAGAGGCCCGGGGGGCATGACGGGTACGAGGGTACAACAAAGTCATAGTCTATGGGCTGCGTTGGGGCATGGCTACTTCGTACGGAAACAGGTTCTGTCGCGACGAAGTTTACCAAAAAAAAACAAGTCTTTTAATGTTTTAAAGTAGTTCTATATTAACCGGTCAACCACGCTTTAGCACAGTAAATAATTTATACCCATGTTTTGCCATAAAAGGAATCTCGTATTCAATTGCCTCCCTGTCCAAATAGAAAAAAAGTTGTGGTCAATAGCATACCACCAACATCCGAAAGAGGCAATTTTAATAAATCTGGCCATTCCCAGCCTGTCCCATTTGCAAAGCTACAATTAATAGATATATAAATATTCTTTTCTTCGGCTCCTCCACTTTTATTTTTTTCCAGCCGCTTTCTGCTTTTTTCCTATCTAGGGTTGGTTTTATTTGCTTCTGTTATTGATCTATAATGAGCAATTCATACCTTCTATTTTTATACACACAACCCATGTGATTCTTCTCTCTCTCTCTCTCTCTCTACCACTCTTATATATATATAGAAGTACGTCTGGTCTTTATTTTATCTTCTTAGTTTTCATCGAAAACCCATGTCTCTTGCAAGTCTGTCTTTCGTATTTTTCATGTATAGTGAACGATATCTTTGGAATACTAGTTTTGGACTGATATATGATTGGGTTGATTTTATGTGAAGGGTGATTTGATTTTGAGTGTGAAAATGGTGCGGCAAAGAATTCAGATCAGAAGGATTGATAACCTAACGGCAAGGCAGGTGACCTTCTCCAAGAGAAGAAGAGGACTTTTCAAGAAGGCTTGTGAGCTCTCAACTCTTTGTGATGCGGAAATAGCTCTAATTGTCTTCTCTGCCACTGGAAGGCTCTTCGAGTATTCAAGCTCAAGGTCTCTCTCTGTCTTGAATGTGCAATACATTCATATTTGAATTGATTTTATCCTGGTAACATGCACATTCTAGTGTTTTATCTAATTTGAAAGATTATTACTTTCAGACCTCCAAAATATCCTACATCTACTGGAAAAAGTTGAAGCATGGCCAAATCGATTCGGAATGAACATATATATATACATACACAAAGGTAGCCGATTGGATGCGAACCAACTTAAGATTGTTCCATGCACTCCAATTTTTTTATAATACTAAAAAAATTATTTTAATTCCTCAAAAAAAAATCAGTTAAACAAATCGATCAATATATAAAATATCTACTTACATTGACCTCAAATCAATCACCGAAACAAATTGTAAAAAGATTATAGAACTATATGGGCCCAAAAATATAAATAGAAATACCCTAAAATCTATACCTTTAATGGAAAAAACTAATCCGCCACCTGCAAAGTCAGTGAGGATTAAGTTACCAAACATTAGACGACCAAAGAAGGAGGAGGAGAGAGAGCAGAAAACGGGGGAATATGGGTGAATAGGGTTAGGGTGTGAAAGCTATGTTGGTGAATTTGATTTTGCCGGGAGTTAAACGAGATATGCGTAGAGGCTTTAACCCGGCGAGAGCCGACAAGTGACCCATTTTTGCCCCGTATATGAATAAGAGGTGACTCAGATTCAGCCTGTCATGGGTTGAAGTGGGCAACTCACAGAAAGTGGGTTGTATTTGCCACCTCTCTCTCTATATATAATAAAGTTGTCAGTTGAAAGTACTCCATGGAAATGGCGGTATTTGTACTCTAGTGTTATGTGATTCTATCATCCTATGCTCGATTTTCTTTACTGAAAATGCAAACGTCTAGTGATTATTTAGTTTATTAGATCAACTAAGTATTTTAAACTGTTTGTTGAGAATACACCTACATAAGTAAGGAATATAGAAATGAAGGGAGAAAGAGGACACTTTCAACTATAAGGAATGCAACTCATGCGCTTAATTTCATGAACAACTTAAAAGAACCTATAATTTCAAAGGACAATGTTTTGTGTATCAAATGCATTCAAGTATTGTATTTACATTAAGAATACAGTACTCTAATATACAACACTCCGCACAACCTTAGTGTAAAACCCTTGATACAAGTAGCATTTTCAAATTTTGAAATAGTCCTCTTTCTTGGTTGAGAAAGGACAAGTCTTTACAATGAAATTCTTGCATTAAATTCTCCTTTCCATGAGAAGATAGGCACACCTCTTTGCTTTAAATATAACAGAGATCTTCTTGTTGATATGGATGATCACAGTCAATATATATCTCCAAGTTCTGTTCAATGCTAATAGGAAAGTGGGTTGCTTTGGTGCATGATATGAGTATGGCTACATGGTATGATACTCTATTGGTACGCACTATGCTAAGGTAGGCTTTGTTGTGCTATATAAAGCATGTATATTTAAGTACACCAAGACACATGTACTATTTTATTATATTTAAATTAGGGTTTGTATTAGACAGTTAGTATTACAGTACATAGCTTTTTGTAAATCTCACTACATGAATAATTGTCTTTAGCAAGAAAAATAAGTCCTTGCGAAAGATACTAATTCTTTGCTAAATCTCTTTATCAACGAAGTAATTTTCTTGCAACTTTCGTTGCATTAACCAACTTGCTATAGATATTTAGCAACAAAATCTTCTAATTATTGCTGAACATATTTTGTAACAAGTTTGTTCGTTGCAAATGAATATGAATTTCACTCCAAAAGAGTATAGCTATCATTGACGAAATGCTTTTGCAATAAACATTTCGTTGCAAAATATACTAATATTGCATTGTAAAAGATATTATGAGACGATTAAAATTCGCTAAAGGTCATTTTTTTGTTGCTGAAAGTATTTTGCAACGTATTTTTTTATCATGTTACCATCTCTAACACAAGACCTTGGACAAAGATCTTTAAAACTAAGATCTCCATTTTCATCCTTTTTTTTATCCATATAGAAATTGTGTGCGCGTAATGATTTCACAAGTCGGGGCCATTATCAAGACCTTTCGCATACCCCGACCTCTTCCCCAGTACTTTTTCACAAATTAAAGCTTCCTTTGAATCCTCCGACCTTTGTTGCAATTCAAGCATCTCATTCTACAAAGAAAAAGAATATATGTTATAATAAGTATAAATTAGCTTTAAAAGCCAACCATGACATTATTAAATCTTTCATATCATCGCATTAACCATTTTTAAGACACTTGTTATTTTTAGAAAATTTCGATAGAGTTTTCTTTATTTATTCTTGAAAGACAACTTGTTTTAACATTAAAATGAGTTCAACCACAACAACAATAGGCACCACTATACCATCAAAGATTCCCTTCTACCGATTTTAACTTAAATGAACTCATAATGCAATTCAACGTCTTTAAAGTTCCCCGGACTCATATTCTAAATATGATTAATTTCAACATAAATATACTCACATAGTCAGACTCTGCTTCATAGCTAATCCACCCGTTTTTCTCTGTCCAATGTGTGTCATAAAATATTTTAATTTGGTCCTTCGGTCCACCTTCATGTTTGTTACCATCCTATTATCATATAAAAAGAAAACTTACATAAGTACGTGTATCCGCATAAAATCAAGATATCACAAATATAGAGGATAAAAATATACCCTGTACAAGTATTGAACAAAAGATTTTGTCCCACTGCGATTAACATGCATATAGTTTGAGCGACTAGTACAACAAACATCATATTTGTGTTACAGTAAAATGAGTTATTTTATGTTAATTTACTAAAATATACATTGGCAAACAAGCAATTTCAACTTGAATCACCCGATACATTGGAAAATTAACACCGTGTCAATAGTAATTCTTACCTTGAATCCATCACCACTAAATTATGAGCAAAGGAAGTATCAATCTTCATCTTTTTCAGCACTGTGAGGTTTTTTTGCCTCCTCGATGTTTCAGATTGCGAAAAATGGTTCTTCAACGTATTACGAAACCCACTATAATGTGATGACATCGATGTATACCGATATCTTATAACATCCAAATTTGTGATGTCTAAGTCAAATTTGAATTGCATAAGTTGTAATAAGTTAGAAATATCAAACAAAAATAACTCTTTATATACAATAGGTGAATAAAATAAATATACCAAAATTCGATCAATCAATAATGTCTTCTTTCTCATTAATAAGCCCCCACTTATCCACATTTGATGGTGCGAAAAGTCTGTATAATAAAGCCAATATCATTAGCCAAAGAGCTTGCAGTAAGTCTAGTAGGTTTGTTGTACACAAAGTCCAATTCATTTGGAATTTTAGACCCCCCAAACTTTCTAATAAGACTATCGATTGCTATCCCACGTGTACTTCCACGGACTTTTTCATACAAGTGGAGGCGAATTCTACAATAAGGAATCAACACCACATCTAACTCAAAAATCAGAATGCATATTAAATAGTAGAATAATTTGCACCACATTTTTAATTATAGTTCTTTAGGATTTCCTCCCATATATCAAAATTATGACGTGGTTCAATATCCCTTGATTCCGTAGACTATATTGAGAAAGGTTATGAAAATGAGAGTACATATCTGTATGTTTCGCTATTGTTACCTCAAGTAAGTTTTAATTAATTTTTTTTCCAATATTGTCTTGACAATTAAACACAATTGTCTCCTTTGTATAAAAACCAATAGCATTGCATATGTGGAGTCTCAAAAATAAAAAAATGTTTCCTTTCGCTATTAATTTCTAAAACACGTTTACACAATTTTTAAAAAATTCATGAAACTCATAAAAATTGAAACTATTCAAAACTATTAACAAATCAGGTATTGGTTCCGCAATTATAATACAGGGTTTGTGGCTAAACTATATGTGAACCTTAACAGTACACCTTCAAAAATTAGGAATTCTGACTTCAACTTTGAACCTAGATTTAGACATGAATCGATAAAAATAGAAAAATAGATCTCAAAACATCTTTTCGCAACATGTACAACAATCCAAAAAAAATCACTTAATCTATCTGAAAACTGTTGCCCTGTTGTAGCACAGCTTTAGGGAAAAATCCCTTTTTAACCTCAATTATTGCCAAAAATTAGAAATTCTCTGCTCTCTTATCTATATGATTTTCATCAACATCACTCACATAAGAAATTTACTTATAAAAACCTATAGGCTTTAGTTTCAAAAAATCGATCAACAGTTCATGTGTTAATGTAAACTTTTTGTAAATAATAATGATTTAGATAATGAAGACACCTAGTAAATACATAAAATAAAATCCAGTATATCATAAGGCAATTACAAAAAGAAATATAAACAACGTGTAACTTCATAAAGAGACAGAAAAAAGGTAAAGAGGATTAGTTAGAAAGAGATAAAGAAGAAAACCTCATAATGCCTACAAAAATTGTTGGATGAAATTACATAAATAATGTGTCCTTATGCTTGACAGAAAAATCTTCTCGTGTCACCTTTCGAACTCCATCTTTTCACCAAACCTCATGACTCTCTCATTTTTGTACAACCTCTTCCAATGCTTATAATAAATAAGAGATAATTAGGATCTGAATAGAGGTTGTCCTAAAACAGTTAGAAAGAAGAGAGTGAATAAAGAAAACAATACATAATAGGGATTAATATCAATTTAAGTGTATTTCAGTAAATTGAAGACATGATGACAATGTGAGCTTGAATAAATTCACTTATTGTGCTTATATTATTCAAAACCCTAAAAGTTTAATTTCAGACCAACATACAAAGTAGTTAAAATCAAATAAATGAATACCTAACTAAGAATTTACCAAACTCAAATGCTTCCCAAATAATTAATTAAACTAGCACAAACAATTATATGGAATCGAGTTGAAGACTGTAGAACTTCTAGTGGTGGTGGTTCATCTACAGTTTCGAGTTTGGGACTCTGGAGAAGTACAATTTGGGGGAGGGGATAGACATCCGGAGATACTCAGATTGAATTGTGAAATTTGTCGAATATGTACTAAGTCTTGGAAGGGGTCAAAGACTTATTAGGGGTTGTAGAAAAAATATATACTCTAGATTATCTATCGTTTGGAGATTTTCAAGGTTTTATAAATTTATGGGATATTTAGCAGGTTTTATAATGATGTTCATATTGTAACCGTTTGGGGATTTTCAAGGTTTTACAAAGTGAATATGACATGAGAATACAATTCAAATTCCATAATTAACTAAATGTACTTAGAAAGGTCTCAACAATGGGATCGTCTTAATGTGGGACAACAGAGTGGTGGAAAAAATTGATGTTTTAGTGGGTACTTGGTCTATCTCATGTCTATTCAGGAATGCTGAGGATGGGCTGGAGTGGAGCTTTTCAGGGGTTTACGGGTCGGTAGAGGACTCGATGCGTTGGGAGATGTGGGAGGAATTGGCAGGGGTCAGGAGTTTGTGGGATGTTCCTTGGTGCACTGGAGGGGACTACAACATCGTTCGTTTTCCCTCGGAGAGGAGCGGTGGGGGGAGGTCGAGCTCTTTTATGAGGGATTTCTCTTCTTTCATCGATGAGATGGCGCTTGTGGACTTGCCTTTGGTGGGTGGTGAGTTCACTTGGTCTAACCATAGGGATGAGCCCTCGCTCTCCCGGCTTGACCGTTTTTTACTTTCTATTGAGTGGGAGGATCTTTTTTCGGGGGTAAAACAGTCTTGCTTGCCTCGTATTACTTCTGATCACTCTCTTATTCTCCTGGAGTGTGGAGGGGGCGGTGGGGGGAGGACTCCATTTAGATTCGAGAATATGTGGTTAAAGGAGGAGGATTTTGTGGAGAGGGTTCGGGAGTGGTGGCAGGGATATGAGGTGGAGGGGAATGCGAGTTTCAGATTGGCTTCTAAATTGTCTCGTCTTAAATGGGACATCATTCGATGGAATAGAGATGTTTTCAGAAATGTGAGGGCCTTGATTGAGCAGTCCATGGAGGAAATTCGGGGTCTCGATGAGAAAGAAGGGTCGTCCGGTCTGTCGGGGGCTGAAAGAGTGTCTAGGGAAGAGAAGAAAAGGGAGGTGGGGTTGAAATTGATTCAGGAGGAGATTAGTTGGAGACAAAAGTCGAGGAATCTTTGGCTTAGGGAAGGGGACAGCAATACCAAATTTTTCCATAAAGCAGCTAATTCTCATCGCCGTTTTAACCATATCGGGAAAGTAGTTATAGGGGAGGTGGAGTTTAATGAGGAGAGTGAGGTTCGCAGGGAGATCAGTCAGTTTTACGAGCGCTTGTATACGGAGGATGAGCCCTGGCGTCCTAAGATAGATGGGCTTCCAATGCCGAGTATTTCGGGGGCTGAGGTGGATCAGTTGGAATGTATATTTTCAGAAGAGGAGGTGGTTCAGGTGTTAAAGTCGATGTGCGGTGATAAGGCGCCAGGTCCGGACGGGTTCACAATAGCCTTTTACCAGCACTGCTGGACGGTACTCAGGATGGATGTGATGGCAGTCTTCAGTGAGTTCTATGATAGGGGGTACTTTTTGAGAAGCTTTAATGCCACATTCATAACTTTGGTCCCCAAGAAAGGCGGGGTGACGAATGTGAGGGATTTCAGGCCCATTAGTCTGGTCAGCAGCGTGTACAAGCTCATCTCCAAGGTGTTGTCGGTTAGACTAAGAAAAGTGATTGATCCTCTAATTTCGGAGGCACAGAGTGCCTTTGTGGGGGGGCGTCAGATTTTGGACGCGGCCTTGGTGGCAAATGAGTGCATCGAGTCCAGAATGAGAGGTGGTGATCCGGGAATTATTTGCAAACTTGATATTGAGAAGGCTTACGATCATGTGAGCTGGGAGTTCCTTGTGTATTTGCTCAGGAGGATGGGGTTTGGGGAGAGGTGGTGCAGATGGATGATGAGGTGTATTTCCTCTGTCAAATTTTCTGTCCTCGTTAATGGGGTACCAGAAGGATTTTTCTCGAGCTCTCGTGGTCTGCGACAGGGCGACTCATTGTCCCCTTTCCTCTTTATTTTGGTCATGGAGGCATTCTCTCGGATGATGTACCGTACGGTCGAGGGGGGCCTTGTTTCTGTTTTTTTAATTGGGAGTCGTGGCTCCCATCCGATCGAGGTTTCTCACCTTCTTTTTGCGGATGACACTATTATTTTTTGTGGGGCGTCGGAGGCAGAGGTAAGGACGTTAAGGATGTTATTGGTGTGTTTTGAGGCTGTTTCAGGTTTACATATCAATGTCAGGAAGAGTGAGATGATTGCCGTGGGAGATGTGGGTAACGTGGATTCTTTGGCTAGTATTTTGGGTTGTAGGGTCGGATCACTCCCTTCTACCTATCTTGGTCTTCCATTGGGGGCTAAGTTTAAATCCGTTTCGATGTGGGAGCCAGTCCTGGAGAGGGTTCAAAGGAGGTTAGCAGGATGGAAGCATAGTTATCTCTCCAAAGGCGGTCGGTTGACGTTGATTAAGAGTGTGTTATCGAGCCTTCCGACATATTTTATGTCTGTGCTCCCTTTACCTTCTTTCATTCGTAAGAAATTAGATAAGTTGATGAGGGAGTTCCTGTGGCGAGGTAACGATGATGAGTCCAAATATTGTTTGGTGAGTTGGGATGAGGTGTGCAGGCCTCTGAATGAGGGGGGGTCGGAGTAAGGAACTTGGTCCATTTCAATCTAGCTTTACTAGGGAAGTGGTTATGGCGGTTTCACAGGGAGGGAGATAGACTCTGGAGGAAAGTGGTGGTAGCTAGGTTTGGGGTCGAGCGGGTGGGGTGGAGGCCTTTTGTGGGTCGAGTTGCTCATGGGGTGGGGTGGTGGAGGTTTATTGCTCGGAGGTGGGGTGAGTTCTCTTCGCTCACTTCCTACCAACTCGGGAACGGGAGGCGTATCAGATTCTGGAGGGATAGATGGGGAGAGGGAGGTTCTTTGGAATTTCTCTTCCCGGGGATGTTTCATATTGGGAGGGGTCGGTTGACTCGCATAGGCGAAGGGAAGGGGGTCGTGTTGTCTGGGACCTAAAGTTTAGGAGGGAGTTACGAGATTGGGAGTTGGAGGAGGCAGAGGAGTTCTTTGAGTGGTTGCGGTTGGCGCCAATTCCATCCTTGGGGATAGATGGTTTGAAGTGGTCTGGCACTCTTGATGGTCGCTTCTCAGTTAAGAATTATTATTTTGTGCTGAGGAGGCGTGGGGGTGGGACTTTCCCTTGGAAGACTATTTGGAAGTGTCAGGCACCTCCCAAGGTTTGATTCTTTGTGTGGACTGCTGCTAGACAGGCTATCTTGACTATTGAGGGGCTTCAAAGCAGAGGCAGGAGGTTGGTCAGCAGATGCTGGCTATGTAAAAAGGAAGAGGAGACGACCAATCACCTTCTTCTACACTGTCATGTGACTAGGAGCCTTTGGGATTTAATCCTTGCCCTCTTCCGGATTCGATGGGTTATGCCACGCTCGGTGGTTGAGGTGATGGCGGCTTGGAGGAGGCCTAGGGGTTGGACGGGTCCTCGAGTGGCCTGGATGATGGTCCCTCATTGTATTTTTTGGACCGTCTGGCAGGAAAGGAATAGGAGGTGCTTCGAGGGGATAGATCTTGACCCATCTCGAATTCGATATAGGTTCCTAAGTCTTCTTCTTACTTGGTATAGAAAAAGGCATGTTTCTTCGTTATCTCACATCCTAGAGTTCTTAGAGGAGTTCTAGTTGCTTGTATCGTATAGTTTGTTGTGGGATTTGGTCCTTTGCGTTTTGTTTTGTATACTTCCTGTATACGAGTTTCCGCCCCCTTAGGCGGGTTGGTTTTATTGAATCATTTACTTATAAAAAAAAACAATATCATAGCCAACATGATCCTCGTTCTATAAAAAATCTAAAAGAGTGTCCAAAAAACAAAACAAAATAAAAATCTAATACATTTCAATAATAAAGAATAGTTGAGAAGATTCATAAAAAAACATATGCGCACATCACATTTAAACAACAAAAATAAGATATTAAAAGATTAAGAAAATGAGAAAATTCATAAAAAAATAAAAAAAAATAGATTATGTATATGAGCAGCAGATATGGATCAACTTGTATAAAAAAAAAGAGTTATATTATTATGTTCAGCCTTACCATAACAGAAAAATTTTGAAAATACAAAATTTGTTAGAGTGACTCTTATATTTCGATTGCGTGTATCAATATGGGTGTGTATGAGGAGAGGAGAAAATAAAACAAAGAAAAAATAATATCACAATGGCTTGAGGTCGACAGATCGACAAAGCCTTCAGGTGTCTGAGTGCGCTGGAGGGTTGAGGGGGCGTTAGGGTTGAGGGGGCGCCGCGGTGGAAGGGCCATCATTTGGTGTGTGGGGTTGGAGTTTCAGGGGTCTTGGATGAGTTTGGAAAGTAAGAGATTAAAAAAAAAGTGGTGGGAGATGATAGGGTGGTTGTTAATTGATAGTTTTTTTTTTTACTTAAACTATGTAGTTTTGATACAAAAATTATATCTTTTTGCAATGAATTATTTTTTTCCTTACAATAGGTATTTTTGAAAACCAAAATGTAGCGAAACATTTTCAGCCCTTATTTTTAGCAAGGGTTTTAATAATTCCTCTCTAAAAGTGACATTGTGCAATAAAATAATTCCTTGCAAAATATTTTTGATATTATCTTGCTTTTAGAGACGATGTTTAAGTTTTCTTGCCAATAGTATATGAAAAAATGCCACTTAAGGCGATTAATATAGGACTAAACTGTTAAAATGGCTTCGAACTGTTTGTTGGAGAAACTCTTAATTCAAAACAAAACTTAACACAAGATGTGTTTAAATTGATTATCAAAATAGTTTGAAGGAGTTATTTCAGATCAAGAATAAACGAGTTTTGAAAAATAAAACTTAAACTATTAAATCAGCTTAGCTTAGAAGAAGGTTATGAGAAAATAAGCAAGTGGACAAGTAAATTTTTAACGTGGTAAAACCCCACCCAATTGGGAAAACATCCACGGTGACCTCTACGTCACAAAAATGAAAAATTCACTAAAATCAGAGTAACAAATTACAAGCTATTTAACAATCAAACAACACAAACACAGCTAAACTAAGTTCAGAATCGTTACTAACTCCTTTGGATTAGATCCGACTTCTCTGAAGGTTGTTGTTATTGATGTTCTCTCCAACTTCGTAATTTTACTCGATTCCAGATTTACATCGACTCAAACAAGTTCAAGATCATATAGCCAACACTTTAAGTGTAGTAGAGTGAAAGTGTAGTGGTGATGTGCTCCCTAACATATGCAAGCAACATACTCACACTTAATAAAGACATAATGATTTTAACAAATTACAAAATCACAAGATATGTGATTTAGTATGTATGCATATCAAAATCTTTTTCCCCACTCTTGGTTATTGGTCGAAGAAAACATACTCTTAGGGGCATCGGGAAGAATAAAAAGACTCAATATAGGTAAACCTATGTACCAATCGTTAGGTTTTTTAAATTATCACATACTTTTATATTCTTCTTTTATGCAAGTCATACTGATTAGGGTCTCAATTTTTGTGCTTTTCACTAATTAACCGTATTTTGTCAATTATATGAGTAGATGGGACCACATGGTGACTAAGGCTCTTGCGGATACGGTAAAGATAAGAAAAATAAGATTTGTATATAAATGGTTGTATGGATGCGTCAATTTTAAGGGATTTATTGTATGGTTTTAGCCGTGGCATTTAATTATTTCATATGTATAATTAATGGAAAAAATAAAACTATCGAAGCATCGAAATATTTCATTATGTAATGGTTTATCCAAGAAAAATGATAAAAATTAGTTTATCTATTTTGGCACTTAAATTGAATAAACAAGTTGTAACTAATGAGCCAGACTGGGGGTAACCCGTTGGTTCACCCAACTTTTATTAAACCTACAATAACAGGTTAAAATTCTATTTACTGGAATTCTATTACTGAGTAGTTAATTGCTTTGATGCATACGTTAAGATCAAAAGAAGGAACAGAGCTTCAAAATTCTAACTTTGTTTCGAAATGTGTCCACACAATTTTTGGTAGGCGCGCTTTGTTGCTTTGGAATTTTATCTTTGTTTTTAATCTTTTTCTTCTCACAAGACTTAAAAGTGACATGAAAAGTTACGCTTGAAAGAAAATGAAGCTGAAGATATATGGTAATCTATAAAAAAGTATCTAATTTCTTGAAGTCTTATTTTTTAGATATGATAAACTACAAAAGGACATCTACTTGCTTTGAATATTAGATTTCAAGCATTTGATGTTACTAAACTGTACTGAGTTCATTCTTTTTATTGGGTTAATTCTTAGAATTCATAACTAAAGGGATCATAATTCATAAGACTACACAATACTACACACAATTGAGGATTAAAATTCTCTTTTCCACATCTTATGCCACCGTTTTGATATGGATTGCATTTATGCCACTATTTTTTTATGAGTTTTTTCTATAAATTTGCAGGAATTCATGGAGAATGGTTCAAAGCGTCAAGATTATTTTCAAGTGTTCATGGAACAATGTTCAAAGTGTGCATTCAATTTTACACATCTTGATCTTGGTGTGTAACTATGAGCATATCATATTGATCTGATATATTTGTTCTTACACATTGGATGAAAGTGATAAGACTTATGCCTCAACCCTTTTTTCATGGACATTTATATTTTCATCTATTCACAAACATATCGAGTATGCAAAATTTATGACAACGATATTTCACTTGAAAACGGAAGCAATATCTCTTTAAACTAATACGTTTTGAATAATGATTTGTTATATAATGCTTGCAAAAATGTCAGTATCTTATAAAGCATGCTATCAACTATTTTTATAAGTATGGGGAAACACTGTTACACTTTAAATCATCATCCAGGTGGTCTTAACAATTGCTATGTTTCTAGACTAATTTCAGGTCTATACCTTAGCAAATGCTTGGGAGTATACATCCAGAGACAAATTTCTTCATTGTTTACCATTACATCATATCCACAAATATTAGTTATTGATATATATACTTTACAGTAATTACATTTATGGAGTATGTCTCCGTTGCATTGATCCTTAACTTCCCTCATATATGTTCATGAGTTTATATTTTTCTCCAGTAATTTGTTGTTCCCGTTGGCAACTTGAAATCTATTCTCTTATTTTCATATGGGTTTATATTTGGCTCCGGACCACCCCAGTGTTCAACGGCAACAATAATTCACCACAGTGTTCCAAGGTATTTTTTATATGCTTTTTTAGATAGGGAACATCTAATTTTGTAAAATCATCTAATCTACCACGACGTTTAACGGTGGCAGTAAATTTATACCTTATGTCTCTACTGGAAGTAACTTATATTATGATTGACTTTAAGCTTTAGAGTTTTGAGAGTTTCATTATATGTGTTTATATTTTTCCCTTCTTATCTCACTTGAAAAATCTTTAGTTGAGGAGCTCAAATTTGAAGTTTCAATATATTTCTCAGTTGAACATTAGGTTTTTGAAATAATACATGGAACGTAAAAATTTAGTTTAGTCAAAATTTTAGCTATATGGTTAATGTTGACATCTTGCACTTTTACGGCTTTTAAGTTCATAAAGGTTAGTACTCCCACTACTCATTTTATGTTAAACATTGTTATTACGTCCACCCAGGGTGGTGTTTATTTACTTCAATTCTAAATTCAATATCGTGGTGTAGATTTTCTTTTTGAGAAGCCATTAATGACACAATTTTTTTTGTTATGGACCCATTTATGGTACTTAATTTTCTTTATCAATTGGACCCATTATTTTGTTATTTTTATATTCTCAATTTGTTAGTTAGAGCTATTTGATTTTGGTATTTCTTTGGATTTTGTAGGTTTAATATATGGTATTGTAGATGGCTGATTGGATTGAAAGATATATGGGTTACCCATCAGATTTAAAGTTTGATTTTGCAGGTCTGATTTTGTTTTTTGGGTTCCTTATAGGGGTGATAAACTGACGGATACGGATCGGATACCATGTTTTTCATATCCGTATCTGTATTCGTATCCGTTCAGATAGTTAAAATAACTTTTCATATTCGTATTCGCTCGGATACCTCAAATTCGGATAATATCCGTATTTGTTTACATTGTTTATCCATCGCAAAAAATAACTATTAAAATATCCAATCCAATGAAATTCAATCCATTCCAAATAAATATATAACAAAATTACTACCTCATAACATCAACAATTATGGCTTCCATAATAACAGTAGCATTCCATAATGATAATATGGCTTAAAGCTATCCATACTTTACAACCATATAAGCTTAAAGTCGTCCAAAAAAAATAACAATAGCATTTCATAACAGTAGATATAAATATGTACCTTCTAGATTAAATCAAATTTATTGAGAATGATAACCTCATGAACCTTTTAGTCTTAAAAGCATACTGATGTTTTTATTTTAATAAGTATACATTTTTATTTTCTATATAATATACATGTTATTAACATCCATTTTCATCACAATCAAAACCATCTCTTAACTTTTTTGTTTAACTCCTACATTTATTTATAATTAAGGAAACTAATGAACAACCACATGAACAATATATAAATACAGTTATATATTAAAAAATTTATATTGTATGTACCTGTTGCTGCTAACTTCTTGTTGCATGAGGAGGGGATGTGCAGTGGCAGAGCGGTGGAGTTGATGCACATGGGAGGGATTAATGAGAAGTGGTGGAGGGATTGATGAGCAGCGGTGGGGTGATGCAACAGAGGGGGGGTGGAATGAGGGTTTTTTGTAGAGTGAAATGAGGGCTTCTTTTCTCTTATTTTGTATGAAACAGAAATGAAATGAAATTACGATTTTTTTTTTGTTTTGAGTGGAGTATATGTTCTTTAGTGGGTGTATGTTATGTGTGATAAGGTGTATTGTAACATTAGTGTAACTCTATGATAATATACCCAATAACATAATAATACATGGCATTTTATAATATACCCAATAAAACAATAACTTTAGGGTGTTTTTATTGTGAGTGGAGTATGTGTTTATTTTGTTTTAGGTAATTGTTGGAGTTTTGTTATGGAAAGAACGAAATTTATTAATTAATTTCTGCAAGGCACATTCTTGGAACGCTTTCTTTTAGATAAAATTTATCCCAATCCGGTTGAGACAGAACCAGAACCGCGAGTACACTATGGGTTTTATAGAATTTGCCTTCAGGATACTATGCAGTGTATGAACACTTGTTTGATTCAAACTATGTGTTGTTTGATCAAACCGAGAACACTTTAAATTTGTAACTTGATAATGCCAAAGTATAGAGGACGGAGAGAGGAGAAACTAGCAATTTTTTATTTCCAAAACAGAGGCCTGGAACTCTTTTTATAGCCATTTCTGTGACTGTTCTTCAACGGTCACAGCTCTTCATGGACTGACTCAGCAACCGTTGGATCGTGCCTGTTTAGAATAGCTGTGATCTAACGGTTAAGATTAGGCGTCCCATCGTAAGAGAATGGACATCCCCTACACGAAACACTACGAGTTCATCTAACGGTTTAGATCAAGTAGTTTCGGATTTTAAACCCTTTGATCGGATCGTTTAATCACAACCGTTGATCAGTTTTACCTCGTCAAAACTTTAGGCTCCCACGCTCCAAGCGCATGTGCGAAGTGCCAAGTGCGCGTCAAAGCGCGCAATGCGCCCTAAGTCGCCAAATAGCCCTTTCGCGCGTTGCGCGTCGCGCTTACGCGTGTCGCGATTGGTGGTGCTTAAGCACCACCGCAATGCGTAGGATCATAGCCTCTTATTTGACTTGTCAACTAAGAATCTTAGTTGTCCTTTAGTTGATATACCACTACTTTTTGTAGTAGTATTCTTCGAATGTGGGACAATATGGGATTTTGAGCACTCACATATCTTTCACATCCATTTGCTCATGTTTCTACCTTCTAAATTAAAACCCAAACTATGTTTAAGTTAAAACACCAATAATATAATAAAATATTAACAATTAAAAAATAAAATATCAATAAATATTGGAATTTATCCAATATTCCCCCACCAATTTAAATATACACAAGAGAGCAAAGTAAAAAGACAATAAATAACTTTTGGCATTATCGCTAAAATCTAGTACATAAATGAGAAGTGTCTTTCGGACTTGAACGTCCATATAGTGAAAATAATTCAAAGCTTCATCAAGGTGCTGTGGTGAACGTATTTTGAACCAAGGACCTTTTGAGACTAGTCGGAACTTTCACACATACCGATTTCTGAGTTTATAAGTGTTCTTCTAGCATGCACTTTTATGGCCTTGTGCTAATCCTGATTTAACGAGCGCTTTAGGATCGGTCTTGATTCCATAGAAAGCGGCTACACTTTCGACACTCGTATAGGTAAATCAACTTTAGTGATTCTGCGAGTCACACTTATATGATTTATTAAGAAGTAACCTTCATCCTCTAACATGCAGAAAACCAACACTAGGCACATAGGAATGGAACTTTTTGTATAAAATTCCTAGTATTCCATAACTATAATTTAACTTGTTTGTACCTCATTGAACTCTATCTATATTTTCAAGATATGCGTTGGATTCCCATTAAATATAGTTGTGTTATTTAATAGACCTTAGTCCCATTCCTTTTGAGGTGATATATATCATCTCCCTAACAAGACCTTTAGTCAGAGGATTTGCTAAATTCTTGTTCGTTTTAATATAGTCGACTGTAATAACTCCTTCCTTGAGTAATTTTCTTATAATTTGATGCCTTAGACTAATGTGTCTAGATTTTCCGTTGTAAGTTTTGTTCAAAACTTTATAAATTTTGGCTTGGTTATCACAACTTATCATAATAGAAGGCGATGGCTTTTTCCATAAAGGAATATCATACAACACATTTTTAAGCAATTATGATTCTTTACATGCATCTGCTAGGGCTATAAATTCATATTGCATTGTTGAATCTGATACACATGTTTGTTTCTTAGATCCCCAAGAGATAGTTGCTCCTCCTAGCGTAAAAATCCAACCAGTAGTTGACTTGGATTTTGATTCAAGATTATTCCAACTTGAATCACTATATCCTTCTAAAACAGATGGATATCCTACATAATGTAAGCCATAATCCAAAATCCTCTTCAGGTATCTAAGCACCCTAGAAATTGCATTCCAGTGCTCTTGTCCTGGATTACTTGTAAATCTACACAATACACCCACTGCATAAGCAATGTCTGGCCTAGTGCAATGCATGGCATACATTAGACTCCCAATAATACTAGCATATTTAAGTTGGTCCATAGCAAGCCCAGTATTTTTCATTAATTTGATGCTAGGATCCACTGGTGTAGTAGCTGGCTTACGTTCAAAATGATTATATCTTTTTAGAACTTTTTCTATATAATGAGACTGAGATAACGCTAAAGAATTATCCTTTCTCACAATTTTGATTCCTAAAATCACATCAGCTTCTCCAAGATCTTTCATATCAAATTTTGATGAAAGAAACCTTTTGATTTCTTCAACATATTTGAGATTAGACCCAAATATTAACATGTCATCCGCATATAAGCAAATAATAACACCAACACCATTTCCAAATTTACTATATATACATTTGTCGGCATCATTAACTTTATATCCATGGGATATAACAATATTATTAAACTTCTCATGCCATTGCATAGGAGCTTGTATAAGGCCATAAGTAATTTAACCAATTTACACACTTTCTTTTCTTGGCCAGGAAAAACAAACCCTTCGGGTTGTTCCATGTAAATCTCTTCTTCTAAATCACCATTTAAAAATGCAGTTTTAACATCCATTTGATGAATAACTAAATTGTGAATAGAAGCAAGAGATATTAATATCCTAATGGAAGTGATTCGAGCAACAGGAGCATATGTATCAAAGTAATCAATTCCATGTTTTTGCTTATAGCCTTTAGCAACTAGTCCTGCCTTAAATTTATTTATAGAACCATCCGGATTTAATTTTCTTTTAAATATCCATTTGCACCCAATAGGTTTATCCCCGGGGGGAAGATCGAAAATAATCCAAGTTTGATTTGACAAAATTGAGTTCATTTCATCATTTATTGCTTCTTTCCAAAAGACAGCATCCCTAGATGTTACCGCTTCATGAAATGTGTTCGGTTCATCTTCTACATTAAGAACAAATTTAGTTTTGTTCTTAGTCTCATTTAAATCCCTTTCAACTAAATATATAACAAAGTCAGGCTCAAATGTTTTTTCAGTTCTTTGTCTTTTACTCCTTCGTGGTTCAACGTCATTCGTTGTTTCCGAAGAAGATATAGGTTGTGAATTTTCTTCTAAATTTGAGGAGTCAACAGTCGGATTATTATTTTCTAAACCTTGATTCAAAGTACAAAACTTTGTTAGATGTTCAAAGAATTGCACATCTACCGACTCAATGATTTCTTGAGTTTCAAGGCTTAAAAATCTATAAATCGTACTGTTACTAGAGTATCCAATAAAAACACATTTGTAAGTCCAATATCCTAGTTTAGGTCTTTTAGGTTCGGGTTTTCTTACACAAGCAAGACATCGCCAAACTTTAAGATGTCTAAGATTAGGCTTACGATTAAACCATAATTCATATGGTGTAATATCCTTGTTTTTCAATGGAAGTTTATTTAAAAGATAACATGCGGACCCCACATCGACAAAGGTAAACCAGAACTGATTAACATTGAATTTATCATTTCAACTAAAGTCCTATTTTTCCTTTCCGCCGTTCCATTTTGTTGTTGCGTATTTGGCGCCGTAACTTGATGGATTATCCCATGAGTATTACAAAATTGTATAAACTCACTCGGGTAATATTCACCACCCCTATCGGATCGTAGGACTTTGATTTCCCGATTTTGTTGAGTTTCAACTTCAGCTTTAAAAATTAGGAATTTCTCGAAAACTTCATCTTTAATTTTAAGTAAATATGTATATGCATACTTAGAGTAATCATCAATGAAAGTTAAGAAATATTTATTTCCACCACGAGTCATATTACTCTTCGTATCACATACATCACTATGAATAAGATCAAGCATTCTGGATTTCCTCTCAACAGATTTGAACGACTTTCTAGTTATCTTCGATTGAGAATAAATTTCACATTTAGGAAGGTTATCAAATTTACAATCCGAGATTAGTCATGTTTTTTATACTTCTATAATTCACATGACCTAATCTACTATGCCATAAAGAAATAGACTCAACCATATAAGCAGAACTAATATCATTGATTACATTAATTTTGATCATGCCGTTACAAGAGTACCCTTTGCCAATAAATTGGCCATTCTTAAACAAAACAAACTTATCAGACTCATACACTAGTTTGAAACCTCTCTTATTGAGAAGGTCCCCAGACACAAGATTTTTACACATATCAGGTACATGAAGTACATCAATTAGAGTAAGTGTCTTTCCAGAAGTTAGCTTCAATTCCACTGTGCCTTTTCCAACTACATTGGTGCGAAGATTATTTTCCATCTTCAGTTCTTTTCCCTCAATTTCTTGATATGTTTTGAATGAAGAGCGGTCTTTGCATATGTGGACCGTTGCGTCGGTATCCAACCATCATCCACTTTCATTATCAATCGAATTTTCTTCGCAAACAGTAGCAATAAGATATTCAACATTGTTGGTTTCCTTCGACCCTTGTTTTTCCTTAAATGTCTTCTTTTTAAGGTGACATTCTCGAGAATAATGGCCCGGTTTGTCACAGAAGAAACACTTTCCCTTCTTTTTCTTATTTGCACCTTGGTTCTTGAAATTTGAATCATTCTTTGCTTTAAATTTTGAGTCTTTGGTAATCTTGAATTTTTGATCCTCAATCATATTAGCTTTTGAATGTCCCTCACCTTGTTCATCCTTTTTTTCTCGAATACGAGTATCATCTTCAATACGAAGATGACGAAGAAGGGATTCCACAGTATAAGTCTTTTCATCATGATTAATTTTCTTCTTTAAGCCATTCCAAGAGGATGGAAGTTTTGAAACAATCACCCCTACTTGAAATTCATCTTGAAGATTAATACTAGCGACTTTAAGGTCACCAATAATTTGTTGGAGTTCATGGTTTGGCAACGACAGATTTATCATTACTCATTTTAAAATTCATATAGTTTGAAATTAGAAACTTACGATTGCTCGCTTCCTCGTTTTGATACTTTGTCTCCAAAGCCTTCCATAATTCCTTTGCCGTCGGAATCATTCGATGATCGCTATAAACAGTTTGAGACAAAGCATTGAGGATGTGTCCTCGAGACATAAATTCGTCTTCTTTCCTCTTCACACGTTTTTACTTTATTTCTTCGGTGTCTTCGGGTGTGGGATCGGGAATTTGTTCAAGGTTATCATCTAGAATGTATGCAAGTTTTAATGATGTGCGGAAGAACATAACTTTCTCTTGCCAACGGGTGAAATTTCCGCCATCAAAATGGTCGAGTCGGATTAAGTCTTGTGTCATGACTTGGATAGATTATGCCAAAGTTCCTTCCATTTGAGTGGATTAATAAGGATAAAATTTTTGCCCAAAAATGTTGGAGTTTTGTTATGGAAAGAATGAAATTTGTTAATAAATTTCTGCAAATCACGTTCTTGGAACGCTTTCTTTTAGGCAAAATTTCTCTCAATCCGGTTGAGACAGAACCAGAACAGCGAGTACACTATGGGTTTTATAGAATCTGCCTTCAGGATACAATGCAGTGTATGAACAGTTGTTTAATTCAAACTATGTACTGTTTGATCAAACAGAGAACACTCTGAATTTTTAACTTGATAATGCCAAAGTATAGAGGACGGAGAGAGGAGAAACTAGCACTTTTCGGTGTCCAGAACAGAGGCCTGGAACTCTTTTTATAGTCATTTATGTTACTGTTCTTCAACAGTCACAGCTCTTCATGGAGTGACTCAGCAACCGTTGGATTGTGCCTGTTTGGAATAGCTGCGATCTAACGGTTCAGATTAGGCGTCCCATCGTAAGCGAATGGACATCCCCTACACGAAACGCTACGAGTTCATCTAACGGTTTAGATCAAGTCGTTTCGAATTTTAAACCCTTTGATCGGATCGTTTAATCACAACCGTTGATTTATTTTACCTCGTCAAAACTTTAGGCTCCCACGCTCCAAGCGACGATGCGCACGTGCGAAGTGCCAAGTGCGCGTCAAAGCGTGCAATGCGCCCTAAGTTTCCCAATCGCCCTTTCGCGAGTGGCGCTTACGCGTGTCTCCATTGGTGGTGCTTAAGCACCACCGCAATGCGTAGCATCATAGCCTCTTATTTGACTTGTCAACTAAGAATCTTAGTTGTCCTTTAGTTGATATACCACTACTTTTTGTAGTATTCTTCCAATGTGGGACAATATGGGGATTTTGAGCACTCCCATATCTTTCACACCCATTAGCTCATGTTTCTACCTTCTAAATTAAAACCCAAACTATGTTTAAGTTAAAACACCAATAATATAATAAAATATTAACAACTAAAAAATAAAATATAAATAAATATTGTAATTTATCCAACATTCCCCCACCAATTTCAATATACACAAGAGATCAAAGCAAAAAGACAATAAATAACTTTTGACATTATCGCTAAAATCTAGTACATAAATGAGAAGTGTCTTTCGGACTTGAACTTCCATATAGTGAAAATAATTCAAAGCTTCATCAAGGTGTTGTGGTGAACGTATCTTGAACCAAGGACCTTTCGAGACTAGACGGCACTATCACAGATACCGATTTATGAGTTTATAAGTGTTCTTCTAGCATGCACTTTTATGGCCTTGCGCTAATCCTGATTTCTGTAATACCCCGTATTTTCTATGATATTTATTTTTGGGGATTAATTGAATTAAATGTTTATTAATTGGAAATTAATCCGGATAATAATATTAACGAGACGTGAGTTAGTATTTTATTATAATGTGTATACTTGGCATTATATGAATATTGGAAAATATTGAAATTATCACGAGATTGAAATACGGCAATTTGGGAAACTTTGTTGGGACACACGTGACAGTCGCGTCAGGAATATAATTATTTAAATTAAAAAGTGAATTTTATTTTTATCACCCGTATGTTCATTTTGAGTGCGCCAACGCGTCCGGAAGGGTCGAGATAGTCAGAAAACACTAGCCGGGAGTTTAGTTTGGGTCCCGTGATATTTTTAGGCCATACCGGCATCATAAAGGGTATTTTGGTAATTTTGTATTTTTGGGAATTAAAAGTGACGAAAATTAGAAATAGAAATCTGACTTCTTCTTTAACCCACTAACTACACTAAGAGACTTAATGGGCTACGGGAGAAGTTGAAATATAGTCCCAACTTACCAAAAACCAAACACACCTCCATTGTCATCATCCTTGGGAAGAACTTGTAGAGAGAGAGAGAAAGGAAAGAATTCTGCAGAAAGAAAGATAGAGGACAGATTCAACCTTCAAATTCAACATCAAATTCAGAGAAAGATTAAGGCAAGTGGTTTAAATTCATTTGATTCAAGCTATGCTTTTCCATGTTTAGGAATTTTCGAAATTGATCTTGGAAGATAATTTAGACCCATATATATTGGAAGTTAAAAGTTATGAATTATGTTAGGGATTGCATGTAGTAATATTCTGGACGAATTATATGTTTTAAATAGAACCATTGATGATCTAAAAATGGAGTTTAGAAGTAGTTAATTGATGTTCTTGAATGGGGAAGAAATCTGGAAATTTTGATGTAGTTTCGATCTAAACAAAGCCTTTGAATGATGAATTTTGGGTTTTAGAATGTTAATACTGTTGTAGAATGTTAGTATGATGATATTGTAACCTTGTCTTAGAGTTTCATGCTTGAAAATGGTGTTTTGGGACGAATTGGTAACTGCAAAACGAAGCAGTCCGTAACCATACCTGGTGCGTTCGATCGATCGACGTTCTTCAGTCGATCGATCGACCACCATCGATCGATCGAAGGTAAAGGTCGATCGATCGACATTCCCAGAATGAGTAAAGTTTTTTTTTTCCCTAATTAAATTTTAATAGTGTTAATCCTTGAATGATATTATTGGAGACCTTATGAATACCCTTAACCTTAAGGAAGACCAGTAGGCATGATTATGAGATTGGACCTTAATTGGAATTCAATTTGAGGAATTATTCTAAATTAATGAAATTCGATAATTGAGATAATATTTGGGTTAATAGTGTAAATTTGAATAAGTTGATGAAAAAAGGTTTGTGGCAGAAGTAAAGACCTTAGGTGTAAAGATGTTATATGGGGGAATAAGAGGAACTTAATAGTCTATTCGAGATAGGTTTTAAGTTTCAGAAACTACGACGTGAGACGTGTCGACAATTTAATTTCTATATTATCGGGATAATTGAAATATATGAATTTGGAATAATGGTATAAAGATGTAGAGTATACCTTTATTAATATCGAGATATCTAAGATGTGTGAATGCTTAGTATATAATTGTATGTGTATGACATACCTACCATACTTGCTATCACGGGAGGTTTACGTTCGCTTAGGGCCTTCTTATCCTTGTGTTGCCCGGATTTAGATTGGTTACCTCGATGAACATAGGTCATAGAAGGACTTATTGGGATATTAATAAGTTTGCTGATCGTGGGAGCGTAGGTATGTGCGTGACCCATGTGATGTGACTGTGTTCGCCTCCACTATTTGTGATGTTGTTATCTGAACGATTCCTGAGAGATTCGGAATGCGTGATCCTTATGTACGTGATGTACCGGGATGGATAGCAGAGTATGTGTGCACCGCAGCTTAGCCTTTGGGTGCTTGTATTGTATATTTATGATGTGAAAATATACGGTTAAACGAGAAGGAATTTACTATGTTAAATTGTGAGTATAGTTATGGTAGTGTTATGTAGATAAAAAGGGAACTTATATCTATAAATGGTTTTGTTAATAATTGGGAATCCGAGAATTAAAGTAGAACTCTCTATTTAATTGTTAAGGTTGGAAATTAAACGTGAACCGAGTAGTAGTGTTAGAAACTCTTCAGAATTAGATAGTTATGAGATAACACATGAATGGGTACAGGAACGTTAGGAGTGCACAGTTAGACGAAAGGTGAGTATCTCATGTGAGAGCACATCCTAACATGTGTTTTGCATATACTGTTTTAAATGTTTTTAAAGCACTTGTAGGTTTTTAAAATATCTCCACATTCGGGCTCTGACCCGTTTGTTTTCAAATCTATTTTTTTGGTAAAACCATTTTTAGGTGTCCAGCCACAAGGACACCATGCATAGGATTCTCACTCAGATGACGAGCTGTAGCTGCTTGTGGAAGCTACAGGGATTTGCTTTTAGACGCTTATATCATTTGGATTCCACACTCAGTATTCCTCAGTTGTAGGGCATGTTGCCCAATTTCTATTAGAGACATTTCCATTTCAGTTTTTCAGACTTTGGCATGTATTGATTTAGTATTCAGTATTTCGTTACTTACTTCAGTTGCGGGATTTTGTTGTGAGGAGTTTTCCTCCAGATTTATTTATATCATGTGTTGGTTATTCTATTATTTCGTTATGGTGAATGGTGATATTATTCTTGCTTTAAATCTTTTACTGCATGTTAATCAGGCTTTAATTAAAATTTGGCAACTTATTTTTTAAATACTAGGTGGTTAGTAATAATAAAAATGTTTTCGACAGTGATGCTATTAACTGAGCCAACTTGGCATTCTGATTTAATTTAATAAAGGAGTAGGTACCCGGTATTTAATTAGTCGGGGTGTCACAGGTGGTATCAGAGCATCAGGTTCTAGTGTCCTTTAGGATCTGAACGGCTTATTATGTTTCCGCTGAACTTTCTTTGATGTAGAGCCCTATACTTTAGGACTGTTGTATTCTTTTGTTTATGCTACGTTCTTCAGCTACTTTAAGTTTATAACTGCGAACTTATAAACTTCATTCTTATTTCAGATGCCTCCACGACGTGCACGACGAGTTCCCAGGAATGCAACGCCAGAACTACAGCCCGCACCAGTTCAGGGCACGTTGAACGCCGCTGAGGTTGCAGCCATAGTAGCCCAAGCGGTAAATGCAGCACTTGCCGTAGTTCAGCAGGCACCACCTCAGGCGCCGGTTGCCGCGCCAATACAGACCAATGCATTCCCGTCTGCTTGGGAACGTGTACGTGACGCTTTTCAAAAAGCGCATCCGCTAGAGTTTGCAGGTAGCTCAGATGTGGTAATCTCGAGCCAGTGGAGGAAGGATATACAACGGCACATGAGGATGTATGAGTGCACGGATGTTCAGAAGCAGGTGCTAGCTACTTTCAAGCTAGTTGGGTCTGCATTGCAGTGGTGGGAGTCTATTACCACCGTAGAGGAGAGGGATACTCTCACTATTCAGGAGTTCTGGGTGCGGTTCGACCGCAAGTACTTTCCGTCAGCTGTTCATACGGAAATGAGGAGGAGGTTGATGAGTCTGAAGCAGGAGGGTAAGACCGTGGCCGAGTATGAGTCCGAGTTCACTAATCTGTTGAATATCGTTCCGGATGAGATACCGACAGAAAAGAAGAAGATTGAGAAATTCACCGACAGGTTGACTTGGAGGATCCGTCAGCATCTGTTAGGGAACCTTTCGTTGGCCACTTATTCTGATGTGGTTAACGCTGCTTTGTTACACTGCCAGGATCACCGCTTTCATATGGCTGAGGGCAAGAGATCGGGAGAGTCTAGACATCAGGGCAGGACTGGAGGATATGGTGCCAGTGGGGCACAATCTCTTCAGGGGCAGAGGCTGAGTGATCAGGGTTCCCAGCAAGGGGATCATAAGAGGTTTCGATCAGGGGGTTTCAGGAACAGTCAGGGAGGATTCCGGAATGGCCAGCAGGGTCATAACGGCCATCAGGGCCAGCAGGGTCAAAATGGTCAACATCAGCAGTTTCAGCAGGGCCAGCAGGGCCAAGGGAGGAACGGTAACGGCCACCAGGGCCGGGGACAGCAAGGGCAGAGAGGAGGAAACTTCCCAGGGAAGTGTTTCGTTTGTGGCAAGACTGGCCATAAACGTCAGGACTGTCCTGATAGGGGCAGGGCCCCACAGCAGCAGCAGCAGGGAGCTCGCCAGGAGCCGCAGAGGCCTATGTTTCCCGCCTCTCTCCCCGCACCACCATAGATGGCAGCATTGCCACCCATTCCAGTAGTCCCGGCTCAGCAGGGGCAGTTACAGTATGGACGTGTCTATAACGTCCACCAGGCAGCGGTCCCACAGGCACCGCCCACGATTGAGGGTACGTTTTCTATCCATGGCACTATGGGTCGGGTACTGTTTGATACGGGGGCTACACATGGTATTATAGCTACACATTTCGTGAAAGCTTTAGGGTTGTTAGCCACAGCGGAGAGCACAGTGACGTGTGTCGACTCACCATTGGGAAATGGGTCACTTATTTTCTTTATATGCCGGGGAGTAGGGGTAGAGATTGGTAGTCTGGTATTACCTGCAGATATGTTGGTATTAGATATTCATGTTCACGATGTGATTATCGGTATGGATTGGCTCGCTGATTATAGAGCCATGATTGATTGTTTCGGTGGGAGCATTGTTTTTGCCATTCCGGGGCAAGAGATGTTTGTAGTGGCGATGCCTCGCCCAGAGGGAGGCTCGACCGCTCATTTGTATTACCTAGAGGAGGATACCTCTAAGGAGGTTGTGATTCCTTTAGATTCGATCCCAGTTGTCAGGGAGTATTCTGATGTGTTTCAGGAGATACCAGGCCTACCACCCAGTCGAGAGATAGACTTTGTTATAGACTTATTACCAGATACGAGACCTATAGCATGCGCACCGTACCGTATGGTTCCAGCTGAGATGAGGGAGTTACGGGATCAGATTGACCAGTTGTTGGGTCAGGGGTTTATTCGGAGAAGTACTTCACCGTGGGGTGTCCCTGTGTTGTTCGTAAAGAAGAGAGATGGTTCACTGAGATTGTGTGTGGACTACCGGGAGTTAAACAAGGTCACGATACGGAATAAGTATCCGTTGCCTCGAATCGATGACCTATTCGACCAGTTGAGAGGAGCTTCTTGCTTCTCAAAGATTGATTTACGATCTGGTTACCATCAGTTGCGTATCAGGGAGGAGGACGTCTCGAAGACTGCGTTCTTATCGAGATATGGTTCTTACGAGTTTCGGGTTATGCCATTTGGTTTGACCAACGCTCCAGCAGCATTTATGGACTTGATGAATAGGGTGTTCAGGGATTTCCTAGATCAGTTTGTCATTGTATTCATCGATGATATTTTGGTTTACTCCCAGACAGAGGAGGAGCACGCCGAGCACTTGAGGCAAGTTTTGCAGACACTGTGCCAGAATGAGTTGTATGCAAAATATGAGAAATGCGGGTTTTGGCTGAAGGAGGTTCAGTTTTTGGGGAATATTATTTCCGACCGGGGAATATCGGTTGATCCGGGGATGGTATCCGCGGTGAGGGAGTGGGGACAGCCCATGACACCGACGGAGATCCGTAGTTTCTTGGGCCTAGCAGGATACTACAGGAAGTTTATTCGGGGTTTCTCTACGATAGCGGGTCCCATGACACATCTAACTCGTAAAGGTGTACCGTTCATTTGGAGTGATGCCTGTCAGTTGGCATTTGATGAGTTGAAGGACAAGTTAACCTCAGCACCTGTGTTAGCATTGCCGAGACCGGGAGTTGAGTATCTTGTTTACACCGATGTGTCCTTACAAGGACTTGGAGGTGTACTGCAGCAGGAGAGTCAGGCCATAACTTATGCTTCCCGTAAGCTTAAGCCTCACGAGAAGAATTACCCTACCCATGACTTGGAGTTAGCGGCAGTGGTATTTGCCCTTCGTATTTGCAGACATTACCTTTTGGGGGAGAAGTTTCGATTGTTCACGGATCACAAGTCCCTACAGTACCTATTCACGCAGAAGGAGTTGAATATGCGGCAACGGAGGTGGCTTGAATTCGTGAAAGATTATCAGTTCGATATCCAGTATCACCCGGGGAAGGCTAACGTAGTAGCAGACGCGTTGAGCCGTAGACCTGCAGATGAGGTGGCGGAAGTGTGGAAGGCAAAGTGGAAGGAATTGGGACACCAGGATGCAGTGGCTCGATCATTCATGTCTGTGATGACTGTTACACCGCAGATTGTCACGAAGGTAGTGAGGGCACAGGCAAACGACTCGTTCTGTCAAGAGAAGATAGTTCGATTATTGGCAGAGGGAGCCGAATCCTATACCGTTAGCTCAGACGGGGGATTACGCTTCAATGGGAGATTGGTGGTTCCGGAAGGGGAGGAATTGCGGCATGGGGTGATGGCAGAGTCGCACGGCTCACGGTTCGCGGTACATCCCGGAGGGGACAAAATGTACCAAGACATGAGACGTCAGTATTGGTGGAGCGGTATGAAGAGAGATATTGCCGAGTTTGTTTCTAAATGCGCCACTTGTCAGCTAGTAAAAGTGGATCATCAGAGACCGGCAGGACTACTACAGCCGTTGGAGGTCCAGATGTGGATGTGGGAGAGCATATTTATGGACTTTATCACGGGGTTGCCTACGTCACAGAGAGGTCACGACTCCATTTGGGTAATAGTGGATAGGTTGACCAAGGTCGCTCATTTTCTACCCGTGAGGACAGACTACACTGCAGGACAGTATGCCCAGCTCTTTATTTTTGAGATAGTAAGACTTCACGGTGTGCCCCTAAATATTGTGTCTGACCGAGACAAGATATTTGTTTCACGGTTTTGGGAGAGTTTTCAGCAGGCCATGGGCACGGAGCTGCGATTGAGTACGCCGTACCACCCGCAGATCGATGGGCAGTCCGAGCGCACAAATCAGATGCTGGAGGACATGCTACGTAGGTGCACCATTAATTTTGAGGGTGGATGGGAGCAGTATCTTCCACTGGTGGAGTTTGCTTACAACAACTCCTACCAGTTCACCATTGGCATGGCTCCATTTGAGGCGTTGTACGGTAGACCTTGTCGTTCCCCAGCATGTTGGGTTGAGGACAAACTACTTGGGCCGAAAGTAATTCAGGATACTTCGGCAAGGATAGAATTGATTCGGAGTCGCATTCGGGTAGCTCAGGATAGGCCGAAGAGCTATGCTGATGCGAAGAGATTCTTCAGAGAGTTCCAAGTGGGGGACCAGGTTTTGCTCCGAGTATCTCCTATGAAGGGGATTATGCGTTTCGGGAAGAAAGGGAAGTTGGCATCGAGATATGTGGGACCATTTCCTATTATTGAGCGGATTGGACCGGTTGCGTATAGGCTTGGATTACCGGAGCATTTACATCGGATTCACGATGTATTTCATATTTCCTCGCTTAGGAAATACCTTAGAGATAATTTGTCCCATTCTCTCATTGCTGTAGAGGACATTGATCTCCAGCCAGATAGCTCCTACGAGGAGGGGCCGATTGCTATTCTGGACCGAAGTGAGCGAAAGCTGCGGTCAAAGATAGTCCCGTTAGTGCGTGTTCAGTGGCGACATCATAATGTCGAGGAGTCCACATGGGAGCGCGAGGATGAGATGCGCGAACGTTATCCAGAGTTATTCTTACCAGGTACTTTCTAGTTCCGAATTTCGGGACGAAATTCAGTTATTAGGGGGGAAGTATGTAATACCCCCTATTTTCTATGATATTTATTTTTGGGGATTAATTGAATTAAATGTTTATTAATTGGAAATTAATCCGGATAATAATATTAACGAGACGTGAGTTAGTATTTTATTATAATGTGTATACTTGGCATTATATGAATATTGGAAAATTTTGAAACTGTCACGAGATTGAAATACGGCAATTTGGGAAACTTTGTTGGGACACGCGTGACAGTCGCGTCAGGATTATAATTATTTAAATTAAAAAGTGAATTTTATTTTTATCACCTGTATGTTCATTTTGAGTGCGCCAACGCGTCCGGAAGGGTCGAGATAGTCAAAAAACACTAGCCGGGAGTTTAGTTTGGGTCCCGGGGTATTTTTAGGCCATACCGGCATCATAAAGGGTATTTTGGTAATTTTGTATTTTTGGGAATTAAAAGTGACGAAAATTAGAAATAGAAATCTGACTTCTTCTTTAACCCACTAACTACACTAAGAGACTTAATGGGCTACGGGAGAAGTTGAAATATAGTCCCAACTTACCAAAAACCAAACACACCTCCATTGTCATCATCCTTGGGAAGAACTTGTAGAGAGAGAGAGAAAGGAAAGAATTCTGCAGAAAGAAAGATAGAGGACAGATTCAACCTTCAAATTCAACATCAAATTCAGAGAAAGATTAAGGCAAGTGGTTTAAATTCATTTGATTCAAGCTATGCTTTTCCATGTTTAGGAATTTTCGAAATTGATCTTGGAAGATAATTTAGACCCATATATATTGGAAGTTAAAAGTTATGAATTATGTTAGGGATTGCATGTAGTAATATTCTGGATGAATTATATGTTTTAAACAGAACCATTGATGATCTAAAAATGGAGTTTAGAAGTAGTTAATTGATGTTCTTGAATGGGGAAGAAATCTGGAAATTTTTGATGTAGTTTCGATCTAAACAAAGCCTTTGAATGGTGAATTATGGGTTTTAGAATGTTAATACTGTTGTATAATGTTAGTATGATGATATTGTAACCTTGTCTTAGAGTTTCATGCTTGAAAATGGTGTTTTGGGACGAATTGGTAACTGCAAAACGAAGCAGTCCGTAACCTTACCTGGTGCGTTCGATCGATCGACGTTCTTCAGTCGATCGATCGACCACCATCGATCGATCGAAGGTAAAGGTCGATCGATCGACATTCCCAGAATGAGTAAAGTTTTTTTTTTCCCTAATTAAATTTTAATAGTGTTAATCCTTGAATGATATTATTGGAGACCTTATGAATACCCTTAACCTTAAGGAAGATCAGTAGGCATGATTATGAGATTGGACCTTAATTGGAATTCAATTTGAGGAATTATTCTAAATTAATGAAATTCGATAATTGAGATAATATTTGGGTTAATAGTGTAAATTTGAATAAGTTGATGAAAAAAGGTTTGGGGCAGAAGTAAAGACCTTAGGTGTAAAGATGTTATATGGGGGAATAAGAGGAACTTAATAGTCTATTCGAGATAGGTTTTAAGTTTCAGAAACTACGACGTGAGACGTGTCGACAATTTAATTTCTATATTATCAGGATAATTGAAATATATGAATTTGGAATAATGGTATAAAGATGTAGAGTATACCTTTATTAATATCGAGATATCTAAGATGTGTGAATGCTTAGTATATAATTGTATGTGTATGACATACCTACCATACTTGCTATCACGGGAGGTTTACGTTCGCTTAGGGCCTTCTTATCCTTGTGTTGCCCGGATTTAGATTGGTTACCTCGATGAACATAGGTCATAGAAGGACTTATTGGGATATTAATAAGTTTGCTGATCGTGGGAGCGTAGGTATGTGCGTGACCCATGTGATGTGACTGTGTTCGCCTCCACTATTTGTGATGTTGTTATCTGAACGATTCCTGAGAGATTCGGAATGCGTGATCCTTATGTACGTGATGTACCGGGATGGATAGCAGAGTATGTGTGCACCGCAGCTTAGCCTTTGGGTGCTTGTATTGTATATTTATGATGTGAAAATATACGGTTAAACGAGAAGGAATTTACTATGTTAAATTGTGAGTATAGTTATGGTAGTGTTATGTAGATAAAAAGGGAACTTATATCTATAAATGGTTTTGTTAATAATTGGGAATCCGAGAATTAAAGTAGAACTCTCTATTTAATTGTTAAGGTTGGAAATTAAACGTGAACCGAGTAGTAGTGTTAGAAACTCTTCAGAATTAGATAGTTATGAGATAACACATGAATGGGTAGAGGAACGTTATGAGTGCACAGTTAGACGAGAGGTGAGTATCTCATGTGAGAGCACGTCCTAACATGTATTTTACATATAATGTTTTAAATGTTTTTAAAGCACTTGCAGGTTTTTAAAATATCTCCACATTCGGGCTGTGACCCGTTTGCTTTCAAATCTATTTTTTTGGTAAAACCATTTTTAGGTGCCCAGCCATAAGGACACCATGCATAGGATTCTCACTCAGATGACGAGCTGTAGCTGGTTGTGGAAGCTACAGGGATTTGCTTTTAGACGCTTATATCATTTGGATTCCACACTCAGTATTCCTCAGTTGTAGGGCATGTTGCCCAATTTCTACTAGAGACATTTCCATTTCAGTTTTTCAGACTTTGGCATGTATTGATTCAGTATTCAGTATTTCGTTACTTACTTCAGTTGCGGGATTTTGTTGTGAGGAGTTTTCCTCCAGATTTATTTATATCATGTGTTGGTTATTCTATTATTTCGTTATGGTGAATGGTGATATTATTCTTGCTTTAAATCTTTTACTGCATGTTAATCAGGCTTTAATTAAAATTTGGCAACTTATTTTTTAAATACTAGGTGGTTAGTAATAATAAAAATGTTTTCGACAGTGATGCTATTAACTGAGCCAACTTGGCATTTTTATTTAATTTAATAAAGGAGTAGCTACCCGGTATTTAATTAGTCTGGGTGTCACAATTTCACGAGCGCTTTAGGATCGGTCTTGATTCCATAGAAAGTGGCCACACTTTCGACACTCGTGTAGGTTAATCAACTTTAGTGATTCTGCGAGTCACACTTATATGATTTATTAAGAAGTAACCTTCATCCTCTAACATGCAGAAAACCAACACTAGGGACATAGGAATGGAACTTTTTGTATAAAATTCCTAGTGTTCCATAACTATAATTTAACTTGTTTGTACCTCATTGAACTCTATCTATATTTTCAAGATATGAGTTGGACTCCCACTAAATATAGTTGTGTTATTTAATAGGCCATAGTCCCATTCCTTTTGAGGTGATATATATCATCTCCCTAACAAGACCTTTAGTCAGAGGATCTGCTAAATTCTTGTTCGTTTTAATATAGTCGACAGTAATTACTCCTTCCTTGAGTAATTTTCTTATAATTTGATGCCTTATACTAATGTGTCAAGATTTTTCGTTGTAAGTTTTGTTCGAAACTTTATAAATTGTGGCTTGGTTATCACAACTTATCATAATAGAAGGCGATGGCTTTTTCCTTAAAGGAATATCATACAACACATTTCTAAGCCATTCTGCTTCTTTACATGCATCTTCTAGGGCTATAAATTCAGATTGCATTGTTGAATCTGATACACATGTTTGTTTCTTGGATCCCCAAGCGATAGCTGCTTTTCCTAGCGTAAAAATCCAACCAGTTACTGACTTGGATTTTGATTCAAGATTATTCCAACTTGAATCACTATATATTTCTAAAACAGATGGATATCCTACATAATGTAAGCCATAATCCAAAGTCCTCTTCACGTATCTAAGCACCCTAGAAATTGCATTCCAGTGCTCTTGTCCTGGATTACTTGTAAATCTACACAATACACTAACTGCATAAGCAATGTCTGGTCTAGTGCAATGCATGACATACATTAGACTCCCAATAATACTAGCATATTTAAATTGGTCCATAGCACGCCCTGTATTTTTCATTAATTTGATGCTAGGATCCACTGGTGTAGCAGCTGGCTTACGTTCAAAATGATTATATCTTTTTAGAACTTTTTCTATATAATGAGGTTGAGATAACGCTAAAGAATTATCATTTCTCACAATTTTGATTCCTAAAATCACATCAGCTTCTCCAAGATCTTATATATCAAATTTTTATGAAAGAAACCTTTTGGTTTCTTCAACATATTTGAGATTAGACCCAAATATTAACATGTCATCCACATATAAGCAAATAATAACACCAACACCATTTCCAAATTTACTATATATACATTTGTAGGCATCATTAACTTTATATCCATGGGATATAACAATATTATTAATCTTCTCATGCCATTGCAGAGGAGCTTGTTTAAGGCCATAAAGAGATTTAACCAATTTACACACTTTCTTTTCTTGGCCAAGCAAAACAAACCTTTCGGGTTGTTCCGTGTAAATCTCTTCTTCTAAATCACCATTTAAAAATACAGTTTTAACATCCATTTGATGAATAACTAAATTGTGAATAGAAGCAAGAGATATTAATATCCTAATGGAAGTGATTCGAGCAACAGGAGGATATGTATCAAAGTAATCAATTCCATATTTTTGTTTATAGCCTTTAGCAACTACTCCTGCTTTAAATTTATTTATAGAACCATCCGGATTTAATTTTCTTTTAAATATCCATTTGCACCCAATAGGTTTATCCCTGGGGGGAAGATCGAAAATAACCCAAGTTTGATTTGACAAAATTGAGTTCATTTCTTCATTTATTGCTTCTTTTCAAAAGACAACATCCCTAGATGTTACCGCTTCATGAAATGTGTTCGGTTCATCTTCTACATTAAGAACAAATTTAGATTGTTCTTAGTCTCATTTAAATCCCCTTCAACTAAATAAATAACAAAGTCGGCCCCAAATATTTTTTTCAGTTCTTTGTCTTTTACTCCTTCATGGTTCAACGTCATTCGTTGTTTTCGAAGAAGTTATAGGTTGTGAATTTTCTTCTAAATTTGAGGAGTCAACAGTCGGATTATTATTTTCTAAACCTTGATTCAAAGTACTAAACTATATTAGATGTTCAAAGAATTGCACATCTACCGACTCAATGATTTCTTGAGTTTCAAGGTTTGAAAATCTATAAGTCGTACTGTTACTAGAGTATCCAATAAAAACACATTTGTAAGTCCTATTTCCTAGTTTAGGTCTTTTAGGTTCGGGTTTTCTTACATAAGCAAATCATCCCCAAACTTTAAGACGTCTAAGATTAGGCTTACTATTAAACCATAATTCATCTGGTGTAATATCCTAGTTTTTCAATGGAACTCTATTTAAAATATAACATGCGGATAAAACAGCTTCTCCCCACATCGACAAAGGTAAACCAGAACTGATTAACATTGAATTTATCAGTTCAACTAAAGTCCTATTTTTCCTTTCCGCCGTTCCATTTTGTTGTGGCGTATATGGCGCCGTAACTTGATGGATTATCCCATGAGTATTACAAAATTGTATAAACTCACTCGGGTAATATTCACCACCCCTATCGGATCGTAGGACTTTAATTTTTCGATTTTGTTGAGTTTCAACTTCAGCTTTAAAAATTAAGAATTTCTCGAAAACTTCATCTTTAATTTTAAGTAAATATGTATATGCATACTTAGAGTAATCATCAATGAAAGTTAAGAAATATTTATTTCCACCACGAGTCATATTACTCTTCATAGCACATACATCACTATAAATAAGATCAAGCATTTCGGATTTCCTCTCAACAGATTTGAACGGCTTTCTAGTTATCTTCGATTGAGCACAAATTTCACATTTAGGAAGGTTATCAAATTTACAATCCGAGATTAAGCCGAGATTAGTCATATTTTTTATACTTCTATAATTCACATGACCTAATCTACTATGCCATAAAGAAATAGACTCAACCATATAAGCAGAACTAATATCATTGATTACATTAATTTTGATCATGCCGTTACAAGAGTACCCTTTGTCAATAAATTGGTCATTCTTAGACAAAACAAACTTATCAGACTCATACACTAGTTTGAAACCTCTCTTATTGAGAAGGTCCCCAGACACAAGATTTTTACACATATCAGGTACATGAAGTACATCAATTAGAGTAAGTGTCTTTCCAGAAGTTAGCTTCAATTCCACTGTGCCTTTTCCAACTACATCGGTGCGAAGATTATTTGCCATCTTCACTTCTTTTCCATCAATTTCTTGATATGTTTTGAATGAAGAGCGGTCTTTGCATATGTGGACCATTGCGCCGGTATTTAACCACCATCCACTTTCATTATCAATCGAATTTGCTTCGCAAATAGTAGCAATAAGATCTTCAACATTGTTGGTTTCCTTCGACCCTTGTTTTTCCTTAAATGCCTTCTTTTTAAGACGATATTCTCGAGAATAATGGCCCGGTTTATCACAAAAGAAACACTTTCCCTTCTTTTTCTTATTTGCACCTTGGTTCTTGAATTTTGAATCATTCCTTGCTTTAAATTTTTTAGTCTTTGGTAATCTTGGATTTTTTATCCTCAACCATATAAGCTTTTGAATGACCCTCACCTTGTTCATCCTTCTTTTCTCGAATACGAGTATCATCTTCAATACGAAGATGACGAAGAAGGGATTCCACAGTATAAGTCTTTTCATCATGACTAATTTTCTTCTTAAAGCCATTCCAAGAGGATGGAAGTTCTGAAACAATCACCCCTACTTGAAATTCATCTTGAAGACTAATACCAGCGGCTTTAAGGTCACTAATAATTTATTGGAGTTCATGGGCTTGTGCAATGACAGATTTATCATTACTCATTCTAAAATTCATGTAGTCTGAAATTAGAAACTTACAGTTGCTCACTTCCTTGTTTTGATACTTTGTCTCCAAAGCCTTCCATAATTCCTTTGCCGTCGGAATCATTCGATGAGCGCTATAAACATTTTGAGACAAAGCATTGAGGATGTGTCCTCGACACATAAATTCGTCTTCTTTCCTCTTCACACGTTTTTGCTTTATTTCTTCAATGTCTTCGGGTGTGGGCTCGGGAATTTGTTCAAGCTTATCATCTAGAATGTATGCCAATTTTAGTGAGGTGAGGAAGAACATAACTTTCTTTTTCCATTGGGTGAAATTTCCTCCATCAAAACGGTCAAGTCGTATTAAGTCTTGAGTCATGACTTGGATAGATTGTGCCACAGCTCCTTCCCTTTGAGTGGAGTAATAAGAATAAATTTTTTGCCTAAAACTGTTGGAGTTTTGTTATGGAAAGAACGAAATTTATTAATTAATTTCTGCAAGGCACGTTCTTGGAACGCTTTCTTTTAGGCAAAATTTCTCCCAATCTGGTTGAGACAGAACTAAAATCGCGAGTACACTGTGGGTTTTATAGAATCTGCCTTCAGGATACAATGCAGTGTATGAACAGTTATTTGATTCAAACTATGTACTGTTTGATCAAACTGAGAACACTCTGAATTTGTAACTTGATAATGCCAAAGTATAGAGGACGGAGAGAGGAGAAACTAGCAATTTTTGGTGTCCAAAACAGAGGCCTGGAACTCTTTTTATAGCCATTTATGTGATTGTTCTTCAACAGTCACAACTCTTTCATGGAGTGACTCAACAACCGTTGGATCGTGCTTGTTTGGAATAGCTGCAATCTAACGGTTCAAATTAGGCGTTCCATTATAAGAGAATGGACATCCTCTACACGAAACGCTACGAGTTCATCTAACGGTTTAGATCAAGTCGTTTCAGATTTTAAACCCTTTGATCGGATTGTTTAATCACAGCTGTTGATCTGTTTTACCTCGTCAAAACTTTAGGCTCCCACGCTCCAAGCGAAGTGCCAAGTGCGCGTCAAAACGCGCAGTGCGCCCTAAGTCGCCTAATCGCTTTTTCGCGTGTCGCGCTTACGCGTGTCGCGATTGGTGGTGCTTAAGCACCACCGCGATGCGTAGGATCATAGCCTCTTATTTGACTTGTCAACTAAGAATCTTAGTTGTCCTTTAGTTGATATACCACTACTTTTTATAGTATTCTTCCAATGTGGGACAATATTGGATTTTGAGCACTCCCATTTCTTTCACACCCATTTGCTCATGTTTCTACCTTCTAAATTAAAACCCAAACTATGTTTAAGTTAAAACACCAATAATATAATAAAATATTAACAACTAAAAAATAAAATATCAATAAATATTGGAATTTATCCAACATTCCCCCACCAATTTCAATATATGCAAGAGAGCAAAGTGTAACACCCCGCATTTTTCATGCATTAAATATTTAATTAATTCGGGAATTGAAAATTACTTGTGAGTCGTAATTTAATTGAATTAATTAGGGAAATTTTATTTAAATATTAATCTAGGAGTAAATGGTTAATATTTATGGGAAGTTATTTACTAAGTGAATAGAAATTATTTATTTAAGTCATTTCGAGTATTAATGATAGGGTATGAACTTATCTCAATCGGAAGTCGGTATAGACTAAAGGGGTGAGGGGATAAATATTTTTATAAATTAATTCGGATGCCAATTCTGAGTGTACGGTTGAGTCCGGATGGACTGAGATAGTCGGAAAAGTGTACCCGGGAGTAGTAAACGGGTCACGGGGTGTTTTTAGACGTAGTCGGGCCCACACGGAGGCATTTGGGTCACTTGGGCTTGGCCCATTAGGCAAAAAACGGGATTTGGTAAATTAAGGAATTGGGAAGAATAATAAAACGGCTGATAGAGTTGTAGAAAGGCTAAGTGTATTAAGGAACCCTAATAGCAATTAAGGGCAGCTTTGGGATCACTAGAGAGCCAACAAGGATCGTCTTCAACCTTGGAAATTCATCTCCGAATCAGACACTACGAAACCTAAGGCAAGTGGATAACTTGCAATAGTATTGAATCTGTTTTGAAATTCTTATTAATGTGATGTGTGTGATCAAAATTTATTTTGGGTATTCATGGCATAAACATGAGGTTTTGAAAAATAATAATCTGATTTACGAATTTGAATGAGGATTCTTGTAGAAATCTGATATTATAAATTGATACATATCTGGTAGGATGATATTTGGATAATTAGAAACGAATTTGGTGAAGGGATTTGGGATGTAAATGGGTAAGGAATTAAAGATGGATATTTCTCCAAATTCAGAAATTGTAGTCAATGGACGAATTAATGATGTTGGTGGACATTCTGGAGGTCCCTAATAAGGTTTCTAACATGTATTAATGTTAAGAGGGCTTAAGGTTGCTGGTAGAGAAAACTAGGGTTTGAGAAATTTCGTCCATGGCTGATTCTGTCTTCGCGAAGAAGACGAAGACCTGCTCGATCGATCGATCGAAGGTCTGGGGTCAATCGATCGAAGGCCGGCAGATTTTGGCAGCTTTGCCCAGTTATGTATATAAAAGGGAATTTATATAATAATCCTTATGTAATTAATTATTGAGAAATTAATACATGAGTTTAAACCTAAATAATCATGAGTAAAGTTAATTAGGATTTGAGGGATTTTTGGGTGTCACGTCATGATTAAAAATTCGGGAGTCGGGAATTTAGACTCGGGTGTGGTTATTTCGGACTACGAGAGGAATTCCAATTTTATGGTGGGGGCGACACCAAAGGTGATTTAATTAATTAATGTGCGAATTAATTAATAATTAGGGTTGGACCATAACTCTGAATTTTAAATAGGCTTGTGTCACAGACTTAGTACATGGTGTAGCCGGGACATTTTATATATTTTTATACATATATATACGGAGTGTGATAGTATATTTATATATATATAGTGAGGGCATTAATATCAGTGATGGAATATTATTAGTGTATACTCTAGTGCTATAGGGGGAGGTTGTGCGCAATGGATGAATCCCCTAGCTTGAGGAGTACGGCGAGTATAATCCCAGGTCATAGCGTCCGTTATATGGGTGAGGAACATCTCACTTTCAGGGAAGGAATATGACCGCCTCCAATTCGTATGTTAAACTAAGTTAGTAAGCAGATCTAACTTGGATAACTAGGTTACGTGAATACACCTAGTGGGATAGCACTTGGGAAAATTTATATTTTGTGAGTATTCTTACTCGGTCGAGAGTTTATATTAAATGTTATTTCAGTATGTTTGTGAATACTGTAATATGATTAAATATATAATTAGGTAAATAATTATATATGGGATAATTAATACATAGTGAAAAATATATTATGTACATAACAGGTGTGAATGTTATATGAAATTAAAAGGAGTAATGATTCAATTAAGTTTGACGTTTATAATAACTTAAAAATCATGAATTAAGGCATACTCGGTTAGAGTAGGTAACATTCAAGGGTTAAAATAGGCATTTGGGTTAGGAGAGTGGGACCTAGTAAATTAAATGGAAGCGTTAGTAGTGCACATTAGAGGAGGGGTGAGGAAGTCCTCAAGAGAGTGCGACACTAACTAAAATATGAAGAGCATGCATATTTATTTATTACTGCAAGTTAATCATTTGTTAAATGTTTTCAAATGTTTTTGGGTACTAACCCTTGCTATAAATTTTTTAAAAACCTTTTAGGTGTCCAACCACAAGGGCGCCATGCTTGACTCTATTCCAGGTATCCTTTCCTGCAGCACATGTGGATGTTGCGGGGTTTTGATAGACGCCTCCTCCTTCGATTCTTGTAGAGACTCTCTAGTAGTTATCTGAGCTTGTCCCTCACAGTTCATTTATCAGTAGTAGACTTGTTGAGATGTTTTTCTGATATTTACTTGTATTGGATATTTGGACCGATGGTTTATTCGGTTAGGTGTTTTATTTGTGGATGGTTATTTTAATTAACTGTGATTGTGTATTGTTGTATGTTCCGCATGAGTTTTAATTTAATTAATTGAAAGATAAAAATTGGCACCAGTCTACTTTTCTCACATAGGTGGTTAGTAATTTAAAAAGACGACAGTGATGCTAAGAACGGACCAACTGAGAAACCTTTTCTAACTTGATTTATGACTGATCACCCGGGATTAATTAGGCGGGGTGTCACACAAAGCAAAAAGACAATAAATAACTTTTGGCATTATCGCTAAAATCTAGTACATAAATGAGAAGTGTCTTTCGGACTTGAACTTCCATATAGTGAAAATAATTCAAAGCTTCATCAAGGTGCTGTGGTGAACGTATCTTGAACCAAGGACCTTTTGAGACTAGCCGGAACTATCACACATACCGATTTGTGAGTTTATAAGTGTTCTTCTAGCATGCACTTTTATGGCCTTGCGCTAATCCTGATTTCACGAGCGCTTTAGGATCGGTATTGATTCCATAGAAAGCGGCCACACTTTCGACACTCGTATAGGTAAATCAACTTTAGTGATTCTGCGAGTCACACTTATATGATTTATTAAGAAGTAACCTTCATCCTCAAACATGCAGAAAACCAACACTAGGCACATAGGAATGGAACTTTTTGTATAAAATTCCTAGTGTTCCATAACTATAATTTAACTTGTTTGTACCTCATTGAACTCTATCTATATTTTTAATATATGAGTTGGGTTCCCATTAAATATAGTTTTGTTATTTAATAGACCTTAGTCCCATTCCTTTTGAGGTGATATATATCATCTCCCTAACAAGACCTTTAGTCAGAGGATCTACTAAATTCTTGTTCGTTTTAATATAGTCGACTGTAATTACTCCTTCCTTGAGTAATTTTCTTATAATTTGATGCCTTAGACTAATGTGTCTAGATTTTCCGTTGTAAGTGTTGTTCGAAACTTTATAAATTGTAGCTTGGTTATCACAACTTATCATAATAGAAGGCGATGGTTTTTTCCATAAAGGAAAATCATACCACACATTTCTAAGCCATTCGGCTTCTTTACATGCATCTGCTAGGGCTATAAATTCAGATTGCATTCTTGAATCTGATACACTTGTTTGTTTCTTGGATCCCCAAGAAATAGCTGCTCCTCCTAGCGAAAAAATCCAACCAGTAGTTGACTTGGATTTTGATTCAAGATTATTCCAACTTGAATCACTATATCCTTCTAAAATAGGTGGATATCATACATAATGTAAGCCATAATACAAAGTCCTCTTCAGGTATCTAAGCACCCTAGAAATTGCATTCCAGTGCTCTTGTCCTGAATTACTTGTAAATCTACACAATACACTCACTGCATAAGCAATGTCTGGTATAGTGAAATGCATGGCATACATTAGACTCCCAATAATACTAGCATATTTAAGTTGGTCCATAGCACGCCCAGTATTTTTCATTAATTTGATGCTAGGATCCACTGGTGTAGCAGCTGGCTTAAGTTCAAAATGATTGTATCTTTTTAGAACTTTTTCTATATAATGAGATTGAGATAACGCTAAAGAATTATGCTTTCTCACAATTTTGATTCCTAAAATCACATCAGCTTCTCCAAGATCTTTCATATCAAATTTTGATGAAAGAAACCTTTTGGTTTCTTCAACATATTTGAGATTAGACCCAAATATTAACATGTCATCCACATATAAGCAAATAATAACACCAACACCATTTCCAAATTTACTATATATACATTTGTCGGCATCATTAAGTTTATATCCATGGGATATAACAATATTATTAAACTTCTCATGCCATTGCATAGGAGCTTGTTTCAGGCCATAAAGAGATCTAACCAATTTACACACTTTCTTTTCTTGGCTAGGCAACACAAACCCTTCGGGTTATTCCATGTAAATCTCTTCTTCTAAATCACCATTTAAAAATGCAGTTTTAACATCCATAGGATGAATAACTAAATTGTGAATAGAAACAAGAGATATTAATATCCTAATGGAAGTGATTCGAGCAACAGGAGTATATGTATCAAAGTAATCAATTCCATGTTTTTGCTTATAGCCTTTAGCAACCAGTCTTTCCTTAAATTTATTTATGGAACAATCCGGATTTAATTTTCTTTTAAATATCCATTTGCACCCAATAGGTTTATCCCTAGGGGGGAGATCGAAAATAACCCAAGTTTGATTTGACAAAATTGAGTTCATTTCATCATTTATTGCTTCTTTTCAAAAGATAGCATCCCTAGATGTTACCGCTTCATGAAATGTGTTCGGTTCATCTTCTACATTAAGAACAAATTTAGATTGTTCTTAGTCTCATTTAAATCCCCTTCAACTAAATAAATAACAAAGTCGGCCCCAAATATTTTTTCAGTTCTTTGTCTTTTACTCCTTCATGGTTCAACGTCATTCGTTGTTTTCGAAGAAGTTATAGGTTGTGAATTTTCTTCTAAATTTGAGGAGTCAACAGTCGGATTATTATTTTCTAAACCTTGATTCAAAGTACTAAACTATATTAGATGTTCAAAGAATTGCACATCTACCGACTCAATGATTTCTTGAGAAGTCGTACTGTTACTAGAGTATCCAATAAAAACACATTTGTAAGTCCTATTTCCTAGTTTAGGTCTTTTAGGTTCGGGTTTTCTTACATAAGCAAATCATCCCCAAACTTTAAGACGTCTAAGATTAGGCTTACTATTAAACCATAATTCATCTGGTGTAATATCCTAGTTTTTCAATGGAACTCTATTTAAAATATAACATGCGGATAAAACAGCTTCTCCCCACATCGACAAAGGTAAACCAGAACTGATTAACATTGAATTTATCATTTCAACTAAAGTCCTATTTTTCCTTTCCGCCGTTCCATTTTGTTGTGGCGTATATGGCGCCGTAACTTGATGGATTATCCCATGAGTATTACAAAATTGTATAAACTCACTCGGGTAATATTCACCACCCCTATCGGATCGTAGGACTTTAATTTTTCGATTTTGTTGAGTTTCAACTTCAGCTTTAAAAATTAAGAATTTCTCGAAAACTTCATCTTTAATTTTAAGTAAATATGTATATGCATACTTAGAGTAATCATCAATGAAAGTTAAGAAATATTTATTTCCACCACGAGTCATATTACTCTTCATAGCACATACATCACTATAAATAAGATCAAGCATTTCGGATTTCCTCTCAACAGATTTGAACGACTTTCTAGTTATCTTCGATTTAGCACAAATTTCACATTTAGGAAGGTTATCAAATTTACAATCCAAGATTTGTCATATTTTTTATACTTCTATAATTCACATGACCTAATCTACTATGCCATAAAGAAATAGACTCAACCATATAAGCAGAACTAATATCACTGATTACATTAATTTTTATCATGCCGTTACAAGAGTACCCTTTGCCAATAAATTGGCCATTCTTAGACAAAACAAACTTATCAGACTCATACAGTAGTTTGAAACCTCTCTTATTGAGAAGGTCCCCAGACACAAGATTTTTACACATATCAGGTACATGAAGTACATCAATTAGAGTAAGTGTCTTTCCAGAAGTTAGCTTCAATTCCACTGTGCCTTTTCCAACTACATTGGTGCGAAGATTATTTTCCATCTTCACTTCTTTTCCATCAACTTCTTGATATGTTTTGAATGAAGAGCGGTCTTTGCATATGTGGACCGTTGCGCCGGTATCCAGCCACCATCCACTTTCATATCAATTGAATTTTCTTCGCAAACAGTAGCAATAAGATCTTCAACATTGTTAGTTTCCTTCGACCCTTATTTTTCCTTAAATGCCTACTTTTTAAGATGACATTCTCGAGAATAATGGCCCGGTTTGTCACAGAAGAAACACTTTCCCTTCTTTTTTTTATTTGCACCTTGGTTTTTGAATTTTGAATCATTCTTTGCTTTAAATTTTGAGTCTTTGGTAATCTTGGATTTTTTATCCTCAACCATATTAGCTTTTGAATGACCCTCACCTTGTTCATCCTTCTTTTCTCGAATACGAGTATCATCTTCAATACGAAGATGACGAAGAAGGGATTCCACAGTATAAGTCTTTTCATCATGATTAATTTTCTTCCTAAAGCCATTCCAAGAGGATGGAAGTTTTGAAACAATCACCCCTACTTGAAATTCATCTTGAAGATTAATACCAGCGGCTTTAAGGTCACCAATAATTTGTTGGAGTTCACGGGCTTGTGCAACGACAGATTTATCATTACTCATTCTAAAATTCATGTAGTTTGAAATTAGAAACTTACGGTTGCTCGCTTCCTCGTTTTGATACTTTGTATCCAAAGCCTTTCATAATTCCTTTGCCGTTGGAATTATTCGATGAGCGCTATAAAGAGTTTGAGACAAAGCATTGAGGATGTATCTTCGAAACATAAATTCGTCTTCTTTCCTCTTCGCACGTTTTTGCTTTATTTCTTCGGTGTCTTCGGGTGTGGTCTCGGGAATTTTTTCAAGGTTATCATCTAGAATGTATGCAAGTTTTAGTGATGTGAGGAAGAACATAACTTTCTCTTGCCAGCGGGTGAAATTTTTGCCATCAATACGGGCAAGTCGGATTAAGTCTTGAGTCATGACTTGGATAGATTGTGCCACAAATCCTTCCATTTGAGTGGAGTAATAAGAATAAAATTTTTGCCTAAAACTGTTAGAGTTTTGTTATGGAAAGAACGAAATTTATTAATTAATTTTTGCAAGGCACGTTCTTGGAACGCTTTTTTTTAGGAAAAATTTCTCCCAATCCAGTTGAGACAGAACCAGAACCGCGAGTGCACTATGGGTTTTATAGAATCTGCCTTCAGGATACAATGCAGTGTATGAATAATTATTTGATTCAAACTATGTACTGTTTGATCAAATCGAGAACACTCTGAATTTATAACTTGATAATGCCAAAGTATAAAGGACGGAGAGAGGAGAAACTAGCAATTTTCGGTGTCCAAAACAGAGGCCTGGAACTCTTTTTATAGCCATTTCTGTGACTGTTCTTCAACAGTCACAGCTCTTTCATGGAGTGACTCAACAACCGTTGTATCGTGCCTGTTTGGAATAACAGTGATCTAACGGTTCAAATTAGGCGTCCCATCGTAAGAGAATGGACATCCTCTACACGAAACGCTACGAGTTCATCTAACGGTTTAGATCAAGTCGTTTCGGATTTTAAACCCTTTGATCGGATCGTTTAATCACAACCGTTGATATGTTTTACCTCGTCAAAACTTTAGGCTCCCATGCTCCAAGCGAAGTGCCAAGTGCGCGTCAAAGCGCGCAATGCGCCCTAAGTCGCCTAATCGCCCTTTCGCGTGTCGCGCTTACGCGTGTCGCGATTGGTGGTGCTTAAGCACCACCGTAATGCGTAGGATCATAGCCTCTTATTTGACTTGTCAACTAAGAATCTTAGTTGTCCTTTAGTTGATATACCACTACTTTTTGTAGTATTCTTCCAATGTGGGACAATATGGGATTTTGAGCACTCCCATATCTTTCACAACCATTTTCTCATGTTTTTACCTTCTAAATTAAAACCCAAACTATGTTTAAGTTAAAACACTAATAATATAATGAAATATTAACAACTAAAAAATAAAATATCAATAAATATTGGAATTTATCCCACAGTAATAACCGATTAAGTTTTTTTTTAATATTATTTAATTAGTAATACCAATACTAATATTATTAGTAATATTTTAAACATATGTATGACGGGTACGGATATCCGGTAAAATGAATACTCCGCATCGAATACGGATTATCCATTTCGGATACTATAACAATCTGTATCCGTTTTGGATACTAGTACTATCCGTATCCGTTTTCTCGAATATTTTTATAGAGTATCCATATTCGTATCCGTTTCCATTTTCTCGGATAAATATCCGCAAATTCGAATTCAAATATCTGATGGATGCAGATTTTCAAATATCCGTTTACAACCCTAGTTCCTTAGTTAAACCCATCCGGTTGAATGTTTCTTTAGTCATTTATTATCTTGTTGTAAATTTGAAGATAAAAATAAATAAATAAATAAAAATTAGAGAAGGAAACCAAAGGAAGCAGAGAGAGGGGTACTGGGTTTCCATCTTAGACTCCCCAACGAAAAGAATGAGACTCGCCGACCACACATGGTTTAGGTAATTATTTTGAAATTTTGATTTGTTTTTATGCTTTGTTATTCGGAAATTTTTAGTATCGTTCCAATTTCTAATCATTCAAAAAAGTTAAAATATGTATGAAAATTGAATTATTTCCCAATTTAACATGGATTCTTGGGTTAGTTCCCCTTCATCAGTACTTAATTCAGGGTGCTCCATCCATGCTCCTTGTGAACATTGGGTTCTTAATTGCAAGGGGTTCACCTTTTAAATAATCTTATTGTTTATTTTCCATACTCATTTAATTAATGCCATTCATATTAGGTCTTCTTTTTGGCTCATTGTCACGTGTATTCAAAATGGAATTGGGTAATGACATCAAAAAAAAATTCTCACTGCAGTATTTTTTTAAAAATAATGTACAATAATTATATTTTTCTTTATAAATATATTGTACAATAATTTTCATATGTGTTGTTTGGTAGAAGTTTTTGGGGGCCATTAGTAGTACCCAGTGGAAATAACACATAACATTCAAGGCATAGAGTCTTTGTATTTAACATGTCCTTTGAATGTTTATACCAAAAGTTAATTTATTAGGGTGTCGCGTGTACATATGTAGTGTATGAATGTCTATATGAATTCTTAGGAGTTTATTGCTTTTATCAATGTTTTCTTTGTACAAGTCTGGCTACTGAGTAGTGTATCTGTTAGTTGCAATTTCTTAGGAGTATATTGATTAGTTGTTAGTTACAATTTTTTAATAAGAAGAAATTTATTTACCTATTTTCTACACTTAAGTAGAGGTTTACTAATTACAATAAACTACACTTAAAGTCGAAATTTATTTATCTATTTATCTATTTTTTTCTCCTGAATTCTCCATATCTAGATTCGGATAGGTTCGGGTAGGTAGCTAGAGAAGTGTTGTCTGACCTCGCTTGGCAGTCACCAGCGCTACTAACTAACAACGACTTCAGCAAGGGAGGGGATGACAAAATCTCATAATCTGCAAATATATCACTTTTTGAGATTGGGTTACTAACCTCCCATAAATTCGGCTTTGTTCCCTTCTTCTGAGTGTATGGTCGTATGGATCGGATGTTTTTTTAAAATTTGTAATATAATTCAGAGCTACATAATTATTCTTGATTATTTTTATAGGTTCACGGAACAAACGGACTCAATTTTACACCCACGCGATGTGTTGATCTCACATGTCTCGAGAAAACTATACAAAGGTAGATGGAGGATGGAGCTCCATTTGCTTCCTCTCTCTTATTGCCAGTGTTGTTATAGTTATGTGTACATAGTTTTGTTATGATTGGTTTATGTAGTAGTAAAGAGTTTGCATCACAGTGGTGCAGAATCAACGACAAGGATTCCTTCAGGCAATGATGGGTGGCTCAATTTATAATAGCCGTCAACAGTGAAAGGGGCTTCTATGAGTTTGTTCGAACTCGGCGGCTCAGCCTCAGGTACATAAAATACATGTCATTCATCCATGAAACTGATATATAGTATTAAAGTGATAACAAATATAAAGAGTTATCACACATTTCTACATGTAAAATTATTTTTTTATACGTTTAAGAGGGATCAGGCAGATGACAACAATATGATATGTAGACTCTCTATTATATATTAATTCAAATATCTTAGCTTCCATATTCCACATTTTAATATGCACTCTCATTCGTATAACACCTTCATCAGTACTTAATTAAGGGAACTCCGTACATGTTCCTTATGAATATTGAGTTCTTAAATGCAGGGGATTCGACTTTTAAATAATTTTATTGTTTCATTTCCATACTCATTTAATCGATGACATTCGTATTAGGTGTTCTTTTTGGCTCACTGTCATGCATTTTCAAAATAAAAATGGGTGCCAACACCAAACTTTTTTTCTCACTACAATATTGTTGTTAAATAGTGTACAATCATTATATTTTTCTTTTTAATCATAGTGTACAATAATTTTTATAGGGACTTTGTAAATTTAGAATCTATTATAATATGTGTTATGGAAATAGGATAACAAACATTTTATTTATAATTTTAGTCCCTATTTTTTAATAAAGGCGCTGGCGCGGACCCATATTTATAAAACGTCAACCAATTCACAGCATGTCATGTCAGCGGATAATTTGAAAATAGGGACTAAAAATGGAAACAAAATATTTGTTATTTTATATCCATAATTAACATTTTTCTAAAAGACCCGCCTAGGCTTGAGGCTTGGGAGATACGCTCCGCTTTACGCTTTTTACACCTTATTCTTGGTAAAACCCTTAAGGCGCACTTTTTTTCTAAAAACATCAATACTTTAGTGAAACGATATCGCCTTTTAAAGAATTTTTTTACAAACCAGACCATTATCTCATACAAAATAATCAAATAGTATTTTAATTTGCATATATTCAGACATATTTTTATGATATGTACAATTTTAGTATTTTAATACCCTTGTTATGGTTAAAAAATATTAAACTATATTAAAAAGGTCTAAACGCCTTTTCACTCTTTTTTACGCCTAAGGCATGCCTAGGCTTTTAAAGCTTAAGACTTGCCCTCCACGTCTCGATCACGCCCCGCATTTTTTAGAACCTTGATAATTAATATTATTTCAAGTCCTAAAAGTACATAATCTAATTTTTATATGTGTTGTTTGGTAGATGTTTTTTGGGTGTCACGTGTATATGTCGTGCATGAATGTCTATAATAATTCTTAGAGGTTTATTCCTTTTACCAATAATTTCTTTGTACATGTTCGGCTAGTGAGGAGTGTATCTGTTAGTTGCAAGTTGTTAGGAGTATATTGTTTAGCTGTTACTTACAGGTTTTTAATAGCAAGGACTGTCAGTTGCAAGTTGTTAGGAGTATATTGTTTAGTTATTAGATACAAATTTTTAATATCAAGAAATTTATTTATCTATTTTCTACAGTTAAGTCAAGGTTTACTAATTACAACAAACTAATAAATTGAAATTGTGGGATGTATCCAATAACTGACAGAATAGGATTGAACAAATTTTGTTTCAGACATAAGAGAGACTATGAAGATCAATGTATAAATAAAGGGAGAAAGTTAATGACAAACACATTCACTTGCTCTTCTAAATACAATAGGATAAATTGTCATAATTATGTGCTATAGACCTGTTTGTTGCAGATAAAATTTTTATCTGTTGATTTCGAATTCTCATACTCATAAATTTATGACAAATGCAGGCAAAACTAATATGAAAGATGCGACTCTGGTCGGGACGAATTTATGACAAAGTTCTCATACACATATCCGAAGTTTGATGATTTTAAGTGCATCAGCAGCATGTTAGTTTTGAATAATGTGTAATTAGAACCTATAGTATAATGTTTTATGCAGAAACATGGGAGTGCGGGTTCAATAACATTTGGGTGTGTGGAGTATTGAATCTATCATTATAATTTTTTTTCATTTTTTTCTTCACTTTAGACCTAAGAGCCTCTTATTAATTTTTGTTGACTTCCGTACCTTTTTCGTTAAGCATTTGTAAAAGTTAATGTCCTGTGCTATAATTTTTTTGCACTTTTCCTTCACTTTAGACCTAAGAGCCTCTTATTAATTTTTATTGGTTTCAATACCTTTTTCGTTAAGCGTTTGTAAAAGTTAATGTCCTGTACTACAAAATAAATATTAAAAAATAAAAAATATTATTTATTTAAAAGTCATTTTGTCTTTAACTTTTTTGAATTTTTTTCAAATTACTTTTACTTTAGAAATTTAGTTTTTATTTTTTGTAAAGGATTCGCCAATAATAATAATAATAATTGAACCAAAATTATGAAATTTTATGAAATTAGTTATATAAATAACCATGGTAAGAACTCGTTAATATGACTAACATGAGTCGTAATTTTTTACACGAACATGACATGACGAAGACGACATGATTTCGTGTCAGAAATTTTGACGTGCGTAGAACTTTTGGTATCAGTTTCGTATTATCCTATCGTTTTTAAAATTGTCACATTTAATAACTATAATTAATAATAAATCGCTCAAATAATTTGAACTATTTTATGAGATTTGTAAAATTAACTTTCAGTTTTTCTACTTTACTATGTAACTTCATTAGTGCCACATTGATAGGAATTGTTTTGTCTCAAAACAATGTTTCTATCCCACGTACATTGTTTCAAATACGAGACATGAGTGTTGATGAATGAGAAGTTCATTTATTGATAATTTTATCATTCTAATGTCAAATATTATTTTCTTTACATACAATTTATAATATGGATAACAAACTTTTATTTGCACCGTGTCATCGGCATGGGTACACCTAGTGTATGTGTCTCTATGTGTGTGTGTGTGTGTATACTCAACGCAACTCAACTCAATAAATCCCTTTTTCAATTATTTGGGGTCAGCCACATTAATCTTATTTTTTCATTTCATTATGTCCAATGCAATATCTTCGGTTAAACCACATGACATCATGTCCTTTTTTATAATATCCCACCAATTCAATTTAGGCGTACCTCTACCTTTGTGTTACCATCATTACTAACTAAATCAATCTTCCTTACAGGAGCATCCATTGGTCTACGCTTGACGTGTCAAAATCATCTAAGTCGCTTTTCTCTCAATTTATCTTCTATTGAAGCTACTTTTACCGTTTCATGAATTTGTTCATTTTTAATTTTATCTTTTCGAGTTTTACCACAAATCCATCTTAGTATTCGCATCTTCGCCACACTCATTTTCTGCACATTTTGTTTCTTGGTTGCCCAACACTCTGTCTTATATAACATGACAGGTTTAATGGCCGTCCTATAAAATTTTCCCTTTAACTTCAAAGGTATACGCATATCACACAAAACACCGGTATCACTTCTTCACTTAACCCAGCCTGCTTTAATCCTATGAGTAACACATCACTAATGTCTCCATATTTTTAGATGATCGATTCTAAATAACAAAAATGATTATTTCTAAGTATCTCTTGACCCTCTAATTTCACCACATCTCCATTTGTCCTCCTATTACTACTAAAATTGCACTCCACGTATTCTGTTTTAGTTCTGCTTATTTTAAATCCTCTTGTTTCTAAAGTTTCTCTCCACAATTCCAACCTAGCATTAATCCCGGTCTTAGTCTCCTCCATTAAAGCAGTATCATCTGTAAATAGCATACACTATGGCACCTCATCTTGTATTTGTCCAGTCAACTCATCCATAACAAGAGCAAAGAGATAAGGACTTAATGTTAAACCTTGATCTAGACCTACCGTAATTGAAAATTCCCTACTTTCTTCGGCTGATGTTCTTACTGTAGTCATGGAACAATCATACATATCCTTGATCACATCAATATATCTGCGAGTCACTCATCTTTTATGTAGAATTCACCATATTATATCTCTGGGTATCCTATCATACGCCTTCACCAAATCTATAAAAATCATATGAAGATCTTCCTTTTTCTTCATATACCTCACCATTAATCTCCTCAATAAATAAATTACTTATATTGTTGACCTCCCAGGCATAAACCGAAATTGATTCTCAGATATTATTATCTTCAATCTTAATCTATATTCAATCACTCTCTTCCAAAGTTTCATTGTATGACTCATTAACTTAATACCACGATAATTTGAACAACTTTGTATGTCTCCTTTATTTTTATAAATAGGCACTGAAATTACTTTTCCAAACTTTTTGATCCCTTACTTTTGCCCATGTCTCAATTTCGTCCCTTATCTTTCTTTCATCTCAATTTCATCCCCCACCTTTCATTTTGTATCAATTTCATACATCTGTTAATATCCATATATTTAATTTAAGAGAAGATGTTAATTTGACTTTTATACCCTTCAATCAATTCCATTATTTTTTAACATAAAAAATATACTTTTGAAAGAATGTCATGTTTAAATATTTTTTAGTGGATTTGGTTTTATAAAAACTGCTTTTATACGCATTTCCGATTTCTATACATAGAAAGGTTTTTTAAATATTTTGATGAAATTGGTTTTAAATGGTATAAAAATATGTTTTACACATACTTTCCTTTTTAAACACGAAAAACTATTCTTTAAAAAATGTTTTCTTTAAATGTTTTGAAATAGTTTTCGTTTTAAAAAACTATTTTAATACTTATTTCCCTTTTTAAACGCATAAATTATTATTTTTAGATTATTTTGCTTAAACATGTTAATTTTAACGATTTAACTATATATATATATATATATTTTCCCTTTTTAAACATGAAAACTATACTTAAAAAATTATTTTGTTTAAACTATTTTGCAATAGTTTTGTCATACATGTTATCCTTTAAATATAAAAAGCTATTTTGTTTAAACTGTTTTTAAACATTTTTTTACTGTATACTTATTTTCTTTTGAATATAAAAACTAATTAAAAAAATTGTGTTGTTTAAGCTATTTTTCAATAGTTTTGGTTTGAAAAATTATTTTTTTAGTTATTTCCCTTTTTAAACATTGCTCTCTCTCTCTCTCTCTCTCTCTCTCTCTCTCTCTCTCTATATATATATATATATATATATATATATATATATATATATATATATATATATATATATATATATATATATATATATATATAAAGTTACTTTGATTTTTTTGTAACGATTTCATTTTTTTTATAGTTTAAACAAACTAGCTTTTATTTAATTAAAATTTTTATGTCTATAAAGGAAAATAAGTATAAAAACTTGGTCTCAAAATGTAAAATTATTTTATTTGTTGCAATGTTGGAAATGAAAATAAATCGACATTTATCTATTAACAATAGTAATAGATATAGTTGTTTTCATTAAACTTTTTTAACATTGTTTTTTTGTCCAAAGATGTAAATATATTTTATATTTAAAGGGAAACATATATATGAAAAAACAATTTTAACAAAATAATTTTTTGTTTGTTTTATTAAATATTTTTATATTTAAAGGGAAATATGTATGGAAAACCTGTTCTAAAAGAGTTTAAATAAAATATTTTTTAAAAGTATACTTTTCAGGCTTGAAAAGACAAAAACGTCTCTATACAATTTTTTTAAAAGAAAACAAACGTGTTATATAAACATGTTTAAAAAAAACAATTTTAAAAAAGTTTTACATTTAAAAAGGGAAGTAATTATCAAAATAGTTTTTTAAAGCCAAAAATATTACAAAACATTTAAATAAAATATTTTCTTTAAGGTATAGTTTTCATGTTTAAAAAGGGATATATAAAAAAATTTATACCATTTAAAAACAATTTAATCAAAAAAAATTAAAAATAAGTTTTTATGTTTAGAAATGGGAAATAAGTATAAAAAACAGTTTTTTTTTATAAAACCAAATCCGTTAATAAAACATTTAAACAAAATATTTTTTCAAAAGTATATCTTTTATGTTTAAAAATAAAACAATTGATTGAAGGGTGTAAAAGTCAAATTAGCATCAATAGTGTATCTTCTGTTAGGTTAAATAGATGGATATTGACAAAGGGATGAAATTAAAACAAAATTAAAGGTGGGTGTTAATGTCTAAATTTTAATTATTTATCTTGGCCATAGTTATCCAAATATATAACCACAGATTATAATAATAAACAAAATAAAGAGACACTAGAGATTTTTTATATGGTTCAGCTCAAGAATGTAGCCTACATCCACGGGGCAGTCTTACTATTTGTTTAGGGTTTAGCTCTAATCTATTGATTACAATTCTAGGGTTTAGTATAAAGCATGTGTGCTAATGTCCTCCCTCACCTATAAGGAGTAGTGTATTTATAGTAAGTGGAAAATCAAGAGGGTGGAATGCATTTATATCTTCAAGCATTTACACCTTTACATAGTAATATGTAGCTGAATGTTATTCACGTGCATGTGCATGGTTCCTGTTGAGTATTCCATGTGTGTCTTTTCATATAACTGATAATTTTTCTTTCTAGTCGTGGTCAGCTGGACAGTCAACCAGAGGGAACCTGAGCCGATCAGGTTTTACCTGTAGTGGAAAGCCCAGTAATACTGTTGATAGGTGCCACTACCTTATTGGTTCGTGTGACCTGATTTTTTAGGGTACAACAGAAGCTCCCAATACTGCATGCTTGAAGGTTGAATGAAAGAATGGATGATTCGTCTAAAAAATTGCTTGACACCTTATAAAGTTTGTGGTTGGCAACTGACCTCAAAGACTTGTAATTTTTCCATTCGCTTGTATTGAGGCAGTTGTAATTGTGCAAATAACCTAACAGTTAGCGAACCGCCAGAGGTTACGTTGGTCTTTTTATCATTTGGGGATTTAGGATGCCGTTGACAGTCCAAACGTCGGTACACTTAATCATTTTGAATCTCAGATAGAGTCATCATTGTACCTATAAAAGGTTTGATTCTCCTTCTATTTTTTTCTCACTTCTGTAACTTCACATTTTTTATCATCCACTATTGTTTCTTCGTCTTTCTACTTTAAGGATTTCGACCATGCGCCTACTACTGTAAGGATCTTCTCATTCTAATCTTTTTCTTTCTGAGCTATTAAGATGGTTTATATTGTTGATGACATATCTTTGAAAGATTTTTGGGAGAAGAGAAAAATCCCATAATGGATAATTATAGAGATGGTTCCTGCCCTTGTGATTTATGATCCTTGGATGAGGGTCACTGATTACCCATAATCCTTATTGTTGAATGTGGAGTTACTTTCCTCCCAAATAATTTATTTCTGTAATTTGTTTCAATATTTTGATATAGTCCTTGCTAACGTGGCCCTAAATTGTTGGAGGGTTGTTAATGGGGTTAACCGTCTCAATGAGTTACACGGAACTCATATAGGAATAAAAGAATTAATGTACTCCTATAGTTGGGGAACCACTGGGGACAACACTTATTATATGAAGACATGTCACGCCAACAGGATTCTGATGGTGAATTTTCCCAATTCCAATAAGGATTATTGAAACTATGGGATTGTTGTAAAGAGTTGGAAACGTGCTCCCCCTTCCTGAGGGTATAAGATATATAAGGCCCCGATGTCCCCAGGAAGGGCGTGGCATAGGTCGGCCTCTGTATTTATGTATTTTATTCATGTTTGCTTTCCTCTTGTTGGTTCACCAACTAATATTTCTTTTTTCAATGAGAAAGAAAAAGAATTGTTCCCCTCACACTAAAGTTAATTTTGAAGAATTGAAGTTCATTTGGTCTATCCAGTAAAGGATATGTGAAGTCCATCCCCGATCAACCTCAGTTTTATTAGAGTATCATAGTTTTATCACTTCTATCATAGCTCGGCTTATATAAGATATCTCCATATCCCCCATTGATTTGGAAGATTCTACTTCATCCCTTTTGTTGCTACGTCCCAGTCTACTTTGCAAGAAGAATGAAACACTAGATTTGGAGGAAATTCTTCCTCATTTGATTCCTTAGATTTGTTTACTATTTCGACCACCCTTTCTTCTCCAGACAGAATGGTTAGGAGGAAAATTCCAAACCTCCTTGCTGCAGCCATGTCTTCCCCTCTATTCGAGAAGAAGAAGAGTGCGGGTGAAGGCTCTAAGCGCCTAATAGCAGTGACTACTAAAGAGATGATAACTACAAAGCCTCAATTCAAAAGATCGAGGAAAGGTCCTGCCATCTAGTAAGAGTTAGTACAAAAGACTCGGGCCAATTAGGCCTCTGCTAAAGATGCCTCTATGGTAGTGAATCCTGGATTGGCTAGGGGATTAATTGGTTCTGGAGTCCTGCCAACAGACAGGTCGAAGGATTTCCTTTTATCTAGGGAAAGGTTGTTGGAGAGAGCTAATAAGAAACCGGCACTCGAAACTATCTAGACATATTTTTATTTCTTGATTGGCTCCCTTTAGACTTATTCTTTGTTGATTGGTTTTGATCTTCAAAATTTGTATTTCTTGGCTTTTGATGAGGGATGACCGGCTCAGGGATTCATCTACTTACATTGAGGACACTTTCAAAAGCCTAAGGGAGTTTTTGAGTGCTACCAAGGAACCCCACAAGAAATACAAAAATAAGTGTCAGGGTCTGCTAAATACTATTGAGCATGCCAAGAAGAATGTCGAGAAGGCTGTTGCAGATGCTGTCAATGACAAACCTGATGTGACAATCCGGATATAATTATGATTAATTATGTTTGAATCATTATTAAATTACGTGATATGGATAATGTGTTATTAATATGTTTAATATTAGGTTATTATGTTTAGTCTAATCCTACTTTCAAAAATCAAGAATTATCGAATTAGTTATAAACACAAAATTTTGAAGTTTTCAGTAGGAATGTTCATGTTGTAGACTCGTTTTGACCATTATAATATAACAATTAGTTTGAGGTAAAAACTATATAGTTGTAGATATATAAATTAGGTTTTTAACACAATAAACAATGTGTTAAATGGAGGTCCGAGCAATAAGTTATACTGAAATTATGAAACAATAGAAAATATGTATATTCGTTAAGTGGTATTTTGTCTTATTAGTACACCATGTGGTATGATTTGATTTGTTGGAAGGGGAGACTGGGTTGGCCGACTTTAAACACTTGAAATAACCTCCTCCTTCAGCAAATTCATCCATGAGAGATTTGGAGCTTGAGGAAGGAGAATCGTAAAGTTTAGGAGGAAGAAAGTGACGAAAAATTGAAAAACAATAAAAATTTACATAAAAGTCCTAAAGGTAATTCTATCCATGAATCTTGTTATATTTTTTGTGTTACTGATTGAAATGATAGAAATCATCAATTGTTTACTAAGATTTCATGCCTTGATGTATATGTATGGGTATATACAAGTTTAAAGAAAATTAAAGGTGTAAAACCTTTATATTGGTTGGATTGGAAACCTTGTGTATTCAAATTTCTACATCGCTTTTTATACTAACTCGAATTGAGTAATTCCAGTTGGAGATTAAAATAGACTCATATATTCAAAGAATATCCAAAAAATATAATTTAACTCCTTGTGGTTATACCTTGGTAATTTTTGTAAGTTGGTACATAGTTGCTATATGAGTAATTCGTTTGGATATGCCATGAGTTTGATTAAGATTTTGACATAGCAAACGAACTTTGAAAATTGTGAGGCTTTAATTTCGTTTATTATTCTATATGTGTGTGTTAAATTGGGTGAAATATCATAGAAATTTATGATGTAAAATATTATAAAAATTCTTGCATATTGACTGAATAATAGAGAAGCCTATAGGGCAGATTTGCTATGTAGTAAAGAAATGGGTATATCTTGCTCTAAAAACTTGAAATGATGCGTCATATTTTGTATTGGAAACCTAATATGACAAAGATTGAATTGACATGTTTGATTATGATTTATGCTAAGATTTGGATATGTTAAATATCTTGACATGAATGTAGGTGGAACTTCATTTATGATAAATGATTTGAATGGGATCACAAGATGCTTATGAGTTGGGTTACATTTAAGTTATTCTTTGAATTGTTAATATTTTTATGGTGATATTAATATTGTAAGAATGATAGGAAGGGAAGAGGAACCGATTGAACAAGTGTCGAACAAAGGAAAATGAAAAGCTTGTTAAGTCCCCAAGGTGAGTGTACTTATGATTGTTTCATATATAGTTATGAAAATGATATAATAGATATAAATATAGGTCTAAGAGCGGATTGGGTTGAATAATTCGGTATTCAAGATTTGTTTGGATATTTAAATATCTAGGATTGTTTGGGTCTTACGATCCAGGATCGTTTGGGTCTTATGATCAGAGATTGAAATTGGATAAAGATTCAATGATTTGTTTGTCTTATGATAAGGATTTATTGGAACTTCTGTTTCAGGATTTGTTATTGACATAACGGGCAGGATTGTTTGGATTTTATATCCACAGATTTGATATATAACTGTTGTTTCATTGCAAGGAAGGAGTACCTCGCTAAGCTTATTGCTTAATGTTTATATTTAGCATTTTCAAGTTTGTACGCTACTAGCTAATATACCATATAATCGGTGATTTTGAGAGTTGCACCATTATAAAGAGCTAGGGTTTAGACATGGTGATTTGATTATTGTCACACTGAGGATTTTACTACACTCACGCATTGTATATATTGAGTTTGAGTGGTTTAACTTGATAACTGTAATAGTTAATCATAATATTGCAAGTTCTCTTAAGTACGACTCTGATGTTAATTATGTTAAGGTACAAGGAATAGTATTATGTTTATTCTGTACATTATGCGTGAAAATATTGATAAATGAATTATATTTCATATGGGATGAAGATTATGATTTATTTATTATAAATATAAATGATCGTAATGGATTTGGATTTGGGGTGTGATAATTAGTAGTATCAGAGTGAGGTTATTGTATTTGGACCTTGCTGCTATTGTGTTTGCTCTGAAATTATGGCTTCATTATTTATATGGTGAAGTATGTGAAATTTTTACTGACCATCAAAGTCTTAAGTATTTATTTACTCAGAAGGAGTTGAATTTGAGGCGGAGGCGGTGGATGGAGTTGATTAAAGATTATGATTATACAATTCACTACCATCCAGGGAAAGCAACTGTAGTTGCAAATGCTCTGAGTAGAAAGGCTTTGAGAAGGTCATCTTATATTCGGTATGCTACAGTTGCCCACGTTACGTAGTTGAGATTGATGAGAGTGGAATTACAGCTAGCCGATAGGGCCAGATTTTCTGCTCATATGGATGTGAGGCCTTTGTTAGCTACCCGTATTCATGATTTGCAGAGTTAGGATCCTTTTCTTGAGAAGAAACAACAAGATGTCCGAGATGGTAAGTCTGAAGATTTTTGTATTGTTAATGATGAAACTTTATTGTATAATCAACGATTATATGTGTCTAATGTGGATGGATTAAAAGCAAAAATTTTAGATGAGGCTCGTAATTCCATTTACACTATGCATCCTTTTAGTACTAAAATGTATAGGGATTGACATTATTGGTGGAATAATAAGAAGAAAGAAATAGTTGATTTTGTTGTTATATGCCTTATATGTCAGCAAGTGAAAGTGGAACATCAGAAACCTGCGGGTTTGCTTCAACCATTGCTAATACCGAAATGGAAATGGGATCATGTAACGATGGATTTTGTGGTTGGACTTCCTCGATCTCAGAAGGGGTCAAATTCGATTTGGGTAGTAGTGGACGGGTTAGCTAAGTCAACTTGCTTTCTAAAATTCAAGACTACGTATTCAGTTGATAGGTATGCTAGCTTATATGTTAATGAGATTATTCGATTGCATGGAGCACCTGTGTCTATTGTTTCAAAATAAGGACCCTACTTTTACATTCAGTTTTTGGGATAGTTTACAATATGTTGTGGGTACTAACTTAAAGTTTAGTACAACTTTTCATCCTCAGCGGGATGCAAGATAAGATTTTGTTCGAATGAAGTTTTATCTCGCTTCTAACGACGTATAAAAACTCAAAACATAAAGCTTCATTTGATTCGTAATAGAAGCATCCTATCAAACAAGAGATCTAACGACATTGCAAAGTCATTTGAACGACATAGAGATATCGTTTGAACGATCTCAACAATATTTTAAAACTCCGCCTATAGTAAACTCAAAAAGTATTTTTCTTTTTCAAAAATAAAAATTTCATGTTCATCTTTTGAAAAAATAAATAAACATCCCAAAATATAATTCTATAAACTAATTCAAACTCTAAATTGTTCTATATATTTATGGGATGTTGAGAAGTCTTCAAACTTGGAGATGCTTGAGTTCGGTTCGTCTGCGTTACGATTTGTAACGGGATACGCCAAACTAACCTTAAGTTATGCTATGAACAATCCTAGAGAAATTGTTCTTGCAATAAGTAGTGTATTTATAGTAAGCGAAAAATCAAGAGGGTAAAATGCCTTTAATCTTCAAGCATTTACACATTTATATAGTAATATTTAGCTGAATGTTATTCACGAGCCTATGCATGGTGCCTAGTACCCCATGTGTATTTTTTCATATAGTTGATGGTTTGTTTTCCTTGTTGTGGACAGTTGGACGGTCGACCAGAGAGTACCTGAGCCAACCGAGTTTTACCTAGAGTGGAAAACCCAATGATATTGTTGACAGGTGTCACTGCCTTATTAGGCCGTGTGGCCTGATATATTTGGGGTACAATAGTGAGGGACAAAATTGGGACAAATAAAAGGTAAGGAACGAAATTGAGACATGGACGAAGGTAAGGGATCAATATGGTATTTTACTCTCTCTCTCAATATATATATATGTGTGTGTGTGTGTGTGTGTGTGTATTTTTTTTTATTTTCCAATCTTTTGATTTCCAAGTTCTTTTTTATAAGTCACATATTACACACATGTGATTATTATCATTACTCGGAGATTAAGAGAAGAGTAACTTCACTCAATAAAAGGAGTGAGAAATACCCACTATAGGTCCCCTTTGATTTGTCAAAAATAGGGTGAAATCAAATAAGAGCTTTCATGTATTAAATAAGATAAAATAAGCCACCTTCTTACTTGAATGATTTTATTACAAAAATATTTAGTTGAGATAATTTATCTCCACATAAATTTTACCCCATCAAATACTAAACATAACTAAGCTTCTACCTATTTATGCATAAAATGAAATTATGTATACCAAAGTGGAAAGAAAAAAGAAAGAACGTTTATGTTTTATGACAAAGGAGATAATTGTAGTTTGCAATTCATGTTTCAATACAAATGGAAATTATGTCCCTGAGGGATTCAAGAGAAGAGGCCCGGGGGGCATGACGGGTACGAGGGTACAACAAAGTCATAGTCTATGGGCTGCGTTGGGGCATGGCTACTTCGTACGGAAACAGGTTCTGTCGCGACGAAGTTTACCAAAAAAAAACAAGTCTTTTAATGTTTTAAAGTAGTTCTATATTAACCGGTCAACCACGCTTTAGCACAGTAAATAATTTATACCCATGTTTTGCCATAAAAGGAATCTCGTATTCAATTGCCTCCCTGTCCAAATAGAAAAAAAGTTGTGGTCAATAGCATACCACCAACATCCGAAAGAGGCAATTTTAATAAATCTGGCCATTCCCAGCCTGTCCCATTTGCAAAGCTACAATTAATAGATATATAAATATTCTTTTCTTCGGCTCCTCCACTTTTATTTTTTTCCAGCCGCTTTCTGCTTTTTTCCTATCTAGGGTTGGTTTTATTTGCTTCTGTTATTGATCTATAATGAGCAATTCATACCTTCTATTTTTATACACACAACCCATGTGATTCTTCTCTCTCTCTCTCTCTCTCTACCACTCTTATATATATATAGAAGTACGTCTGGTCTTTATTTTATCTTCTTAGTTTTCATCGAAAACCCATGTCTCTTGCAAGTCTGTCTTTCGTATTTTTCATGTATAGTGAACGATATCTTTGGAATACTAGTTTTGGACTGATATATGATTGGGTTGATTTTATGTGAAGGGTGATTTGATTTTGAGTGTGAAAATGGTGCGGCAAAGAATTCAGATCAGAAGGATTGATAACCTAACGGCAAGGCAGGTGACCTTCTCCAAGAGAAGAAGAGGACTTTTCAAGAAGGCTTGTGAGCTCTCAACTCTTTGTGATGCGGAAATAGCTCTAATTGTCTTCTCTGCCACTGGAAGGCTCTTCGAGTATTCAAGCTCAAGGTCTCTCTCTGTCTTGAATGTGCAATACATTCATATTTGAATTGATTTTATCCTGGTAACATGCACATTCTAGTGTTTTATCTAATTTGAAAGATTATTACTTTCAGACCTCCAAAATATCCTACATCTACTGGAAAAAGTTGAAGCATGGCCAAATCGATTCGGAATGAACATATATATATACATACACAAAGGTAGCCGATTGGATGCGAACCAACTTAAGATTGTTCCATGCACTCCAATTTTTTTATAATACTAAAAAAATTATTTTAATTCCTCAAAAAAAAATCAGTTAAACAAATCGATCAATATATAAAATATCTACTTACATTGACCTCAAATCAATCACCGAAACAAATTGTAAAAAGATTATAGAACTATATGGGCCCAAAAATATAAATAGAAATACCCTAAAATCTATACCTTTAATGGAAAAAACTAATCCGCCACCTGCAAAGTCAGTGAGGATTAAGTTACCAAACATTAGACGACCAAAGAAGGAGGAGGAGAGAGAGCAGAAAACGGGGGAATATGGGTGAATAGGGTTAGGGTGTGAAAGCTATGTTGGTGAATTTGATTTTGCCGGGAGTTAAACGAGATATGCGTAGAGGCTTTAACCCGGCGAGAGCCGACAAGTGACCCATTTTTGCCCCGTATATGAATAAGAGGTGACTCAGATTCAGCCTGTCATGGGTTGAAGTGGGCAACTCACAGAAAGTGGGTTGTATTTGCCACCTCTCTCTCTATATATAATAAAGTTGTCAGTTGAAAGTACTCCATGGAAATGGCGGTATTTGTACTCTAGTGTTATGTGATTCTATCATCCTATGCTCGATTTTCTTTACTGAAAATGCAAACGTCTAGTGATTATTTAGTTTATTAGATCAACTAAGTATTTTAAACTGTTTGTTGAGAATACACCTACATAAGTAAGGAATATAGAAATGAAGGGAGAAAGAGGACACTTTCAACTATAAGGAATGCAACTCATGCGCTTAATTTCATGAACAACTTAAAAGAACCTATAATTTCAAAGGACAATGTTTTGTGTATCAAATGCATTCAAGTATTGTATTTACATTAAGAATACAGTACTCTAATATACAACACTCCGCACAACCTTAGTGTAAAACCCTTGATACAAGTAGCATTTTCAAATTTTGAAATAGTCCTCTTTCTTGGTTGAGAAAGGACAAGTCTTTACAATGAAATTCTTGCATTAAATTCTCCTTTCCATGAGAAGATAGGCACACCTCTTTGCTTTAAATATAACAGAGATCTTCTTGTTGATATGGATGATCACAGTCAATATATATCTCCAAGTTCTGTTCAATGCTAATAGGAAAGTGGGTTGCTTTGGTGCATGATATGAGTATGGCTACATGGTATGATACTCTATTGGTACGCACTATGCTAAGGTAGGCTTTGTTGTGCTATATAAAGCATGTATATTTAAGTACACCAAGACACATGTACTATTTTATTATATTTAAATTAGGGTTTGTATTAGACAGTTAGTATTACAGTACATAGCTTTTTGTAAATCTCACTACATGAATAATTGTCTTTAGCAAGAAAAATAAGTCCTTGCGAAAGATACTAATTCTTTGCTAAATCTCTTTATCAACGAAGTAATTTTCTTGCAACTTTCGTTGCATTAACCAACTTGCTATAGATATTTAGCAACAAAATCTTCTAATTATTGCTGAACATATTTTGTAACAAGTTTGTTCGTTGCAAATGAATATGAATTTCACTCCAAAAGAGTATCGCTATCATTGACGAAATGTTTTGCAATAAACATTTCGTTGCAAAATATACTAATATTGCATTGTAAAAGATATTATGAGACGATTAAAATTCGCTAAAGGTCATTTTTTTGTTGCTGAAAGTATTTTGCAACGTATTTTTTCATCATGTTACCATCTCTAACACAAGACCTTGGACAAAGATCTTTAAAACTAAGATCTCCATTTTCAGCCTTTTTTTATCCATATAGAAATTGTGTGCGCGTAATGATTTCACAAGTCGGGGCCATTATCAAGACCTTTCGCATACCCCGACCTCTTCCCCAGTACTTTTTCACAAATTAAAGCTTCCTTTGAATCCTCCGACCTTTGTTGCAATTCAAGCATCTCATTCTACAAAGAAAAAGAATATATGTTATAATAAGTATAAATTAGCTTAAAAAGCCAACCATGACATTATTAAATCTTTCATATCATCGCATTAACCATTTTTAAGACACTTGTTATTTTTAGAAAATTTCGATAGAGTTTTCTTTATTTATTCTTGAAAGACAACTTGTTTTAACATTAAAATGAGTTCAACCACAACAACAATAGGCACCACTATACCATCAAAGATTCCCTTCTACCGATTTTAACTTAAATGAACTCATAATGCAATTCAACGTCTTTAAAGTTCCCCGGACTCATATTCTAAATATGATTAATTTCAACATAAATATACTCACATAGTCAGACTCTGCTTCATAGCTAATCCACCCGTTTTTCTCTGTCCAATGTGTGTCATAAAATATTTCAATTTGGTCCTTCGGTCCACCTTCATGTTTGTTACCATCCTATTATCATATAAAAAGAAAACTTACATAAGTACGTGTATCCGCATAAAATCAAGATATCACAAATATAGAGGATAAAAATATACCCTGTACAAGTATTGAACAAAAGATTTTGTCCCACTGCGATTAACATGCATATAGTTTGAGCGACTAGTACAACAAACATCATATTTGTGTTACAGTAAAATGAGTTATTTTATGTTAATTTACTAAAATATACATTGGCAAACAAGCAATTTCAACTTGAATCACCCGATACATTGGAAAATTAACACCGTGTCAATAGTAATTCTTACCTTGAATCCATCACTACTAAATTATGAGCAAAGGAAGTATCAATCTTCATCTTTTTCAGCATTGTGAGGTTTTTTTGCCTCCTCGATATTTCAGATTGAGAAAAATGGTTCTTCAACGTATTACGAAACCCACTATAATGTGAAGACATCGATGTATACCGATATCTTATAACATCCAAATTTGTGATGTCTAAGTCAAATTTGAATTGCATAAGTTGTAATAAGTTAGAAATATCAAACAAAAATAACTCTTTATATACAATAGGTGAATAAAATAAATATACCAAAATCCGATCACTCAATAATGTCTTCTTTCTCATTAATAAGCCCCCACTTATCCACATTTGATGGTGCGAAAAGTCTGTTTAATAAAGCCAATATCATTAGCCAAAGAGCTTGCAGTAAGTCTAGTAGGTTTGTTGTACACAAAGTCCAATTCATTTGGAATTTTAGACCCCCCAAACTTTATAATAAGACTATCGATTGCTATCCCACGTGTACTTCCACGGACTTTTTCATACAAGTGGAGACGAATTCTGCAATAAGGAACCAACACCACATCTAACTCAAAAATCAGAATGCATATTAAATAGTAGAATAATTTGCACCACATTTTTAATTATAGTTCTTTAGGATTTCCTCCCATATATCAAAATTATGACTTGGTTGAATATCCCTTGATTCCGTAGACTACATTGAGAAAGGTTATGAAAATGAGAGTACATATCTATATTTTTTGCTATTGTTACCACAAGTAAGTTTTAGTTAATTTTTTTTCTAATATTGTCTTGACAATTAAGCACAATTGTTTCCTTTGTATAAAAACCAATAGAATTGCATATGTGGAGTCTCAAAAATAAAAAATTATTTCCTTTCGCTATTAATTTCTAAAACACGTTTACACAATTTTTAAAAAATTCATGAAACTCATAAAAATTGAAACTATTCAAAACTATTAACAAATCAGGTATTGGTTCCGCAATTATAATACAGGGTTTGTGGCTAAACTATATGTGAACCTTAACAGTACACCTTCAAAAATTAGGAATTCTGACTTCAACTTTGAACCTAGATTTAGACATGAATCGATAAAAAAAGAAAAATAGATCTCAAAAACATCTTTTCGCAACATGTACAACAATCCAAAAAAAATCACTTAATCTATCTGAAAACTGTTGCCCTGTTGTAGCGCAGCTTTAGGGAAAAATCCCTTTTTAACCTCAATTATTGCCAAAAATTAGAAATTCTCTGCTCTCTTATCTATATGATTTTCATCAACATCACTCACATAAGAAATTTACTTATAAAAACCTATAGGCTTTATTTTCAAAAAATCGATCAACAGTTCATGTGTTAATGTAATTTTTTTGTAAATAATAATGATTTAGATAAAGAAGACACCTAGTAAATACATAAAACAAAATCCAGTATATCATAAGGCAGTTACAAAAAGAATATAAACAACTTGTAACTTCATAAAGTGACAGAAAAAAGGTAAAGAGGATTAGTTAGAAAGAGATAAAGAAGAAAACCGCATAATGCCTATAAAAATTGTTGGATGAAATTACATAAATAATGTGTCCTTATGCTTGACAGAAAAATCTTCTCGTGTCACCTTTTGAACTCCATCTTTTCATCAAACCTCATGACTCTCTCATTTTTGTACAACCTCTTCCAATGCTTATAATAAAGAAGAGATAATTAGGATCTGAATAGAGGTTGTCCTAAAACAGTTAGAAAGAAGAGAGTGAATAAAGAAAACAATACATAATAGGGATTTATATCAATTTAAGTGTATTTCAGTAAATTGAAGACATGATGACAATGTGAGCTTGAATAAATTCACTTATTGTGCTTATATTATTCAAAACCCTAAAAGTTTAATTTCAGACCAACATACAAAGTAGTTAAAATCAAATAAATGAATACCTAACTAAGAATTTACCAAACTCAAATGCTTCCCAAATAATTAATTAAACTAGCACAAACAATTATATGGAATCGAGTTGAAGACTGTAGAGCTTCTAGTGGTGGTGGTTCATCTACAGTTTCGAGTTTGGGACTCTATAGAAGTAGTACAATTTGGGGAAGGGGATAGACATCCGGAGATACTCAGATTGAATTGTGAAATTTGTCGAATATGTACTAAGTCTTGGAAGGGGTCAAAGACTTATTAGGGGTTGTAGAAAAAATATATACTCTAGATTATCTATCGTTTGGAGATTTTCAAGGTTTTATAAATTTATGGGATATTTAGCAGGTTTTATAATGATGTTCATATTGTAACCGTTTGGGGATTTTCAAGGTTTTACAAAGTGAATATGACATGAGAATACAATTCAAATTCCATAATTAACTAAATGTACTTGGAAAGGTCTCAACAATATCATAGCCAACATGATCCTCGTTCTATAAAAAAATCTAAAAGAGTGTCCAAAAAACAAAACAAAATAAAAATCTAATACATTTCAATAATAAAGAATAGTTGAGAAGATTCATAAAAAAACATATGAGCACATCACATTTAAACAACAAAAATAAGATATTAAAAGATTAAGAAAATGTGAAAATTCATAAAAATAAATAATAAAAAAATAGATTATGTATATGAGCAGCAGATATGGATCAACTTGTATAAAAAAAAGAGTTATATTATTATGTTCAGCCTTACCATAACAGAAAAATTTTGAAAATACAAAATTTGTTAGAGTGACTCTTATATTTCGATTGCGTGTATCAATATGGGTGTGTATGAGGAGAGGAGAAAATAAAACAAAGAAAAAATAATATCACAATGGCTTGAGGTCGACAGATCGACAAAGCCTTTAGGTGTCTGAGTGCGCTGGAGGGTAGAGGGGGCGTTAGGGTTGAGGGGGTGCCGCGGTGGAAGGGCCATCATTTGGTGTGTGCTGTTGGAGTTTCAGGGGCCTTGGATGAGTTTGGAAAGTAAGGGATTAAAAAAAAGTGGTGGGAGATGATAGGGTGGTTGTTAATTGATAGTTTTTTTTTTTACTTAAACTATGTAGTTTTGATACAAAAATTATATCTTTTTGCAATGAATTATTTTTTTCCTTACAATAGGTATTTTTGAAAACCAAAATGTAGCGAAACATTTTCAGCCCTTATTTTTAGCAAGGGTTTTAATAATTCCTCTCTAAAAGTGACATTGTGCAATAAAATAATTCCTTGCAAAATATTTTTGATATTATCTTGCTTTTAGAGACGATGTTTAAGTTTTCTTGCCAATAGTATATGAAAAAATGCCACTTAAGGCGATTAATGTAGGACTAAACTGTTAAAATAGTTTCGAACTGTTTGTTGGAGAAACTCTTAATTCAAAACAAAACATAACACAAGATGTGTTTAAAATGATTATCAAAATAGTTTGAAGGAGTTATTTCAGATCAAGAATAAACGAGTTTTGAAAAATAAAACTTAAACTATTAAATCAGCTTCGCTTAGAAGAAGGTGATGAGAAAATAAGCAAGTGGACAAGTAAATTTTTAACGTGGTAAAACCCCACCCAATTGGGAAAACATCCACGGTGACCTTTACGTCACAAAAACGAAAAATCCACTAAAATCAGAGTAACAAATTACAAGCTATTTAACAATCAAACAACACAAACACACCTAAACTAAGTTCAGAATCGTTACTAACTCCTTTGGATTAGATCCGACTTCTCTGAAGGTTGTTGTTATTGATGTTCTCTCCAGCTTCGTAATTTTACTCGATTCTAGCTTTACGTCGACTCAAACAAGTTTAAGATCATATAGCCAACATTTTAAGTGTAGTAGAGTGAAAGTGTAGTGGTGATGTGCTCCCTAACATATGCAAGAAACATACTCACACTTAATATAGACAGAATGATTTTTACAAATTACAAAATCACAAGATATGAAAGATTTTCCCAAATCAGTTTAGTCAAAACTAAATCAGACTTTAAACCTTTCAAAATAACCGCAGATAGAGAGGGAATCTTATTGTGAAATATCCAAAATCCTACCGCTTTCAGGTTTTGAAAATATTAATGATTGAAAGTGCAAACCACAATCAAGATCTCAAAACTAGATCCAAGTCTGATAGTTTGAGTAAAATGAAATTAGAACGAATATTGTTGGTTTAGGGTTTGAAAACATAAAATCAGTTTTAAAATAACCAACAAGCAAGATTTCTCGAAATAAGAAATCAAGACAGTAAACTATCTATGTGATTTGTATCACAGAGACGAGATCTCAAGTTTCTATGTAGAGAAACTGAAAACTCTACCAACGTGACTAAGTTGGAAGGATGATCAAGAACAAGAGAGGATAACTTATCAAAACACGATCTAAACACTCAGGTTTAATCTCTCAGAAAAGTATTTCTGGTTTTGGGTTTGATGAAGTTTGGATTAGGATTTTTATTTCTCTCTCTAATCTTTGTCTCTCTTCTCTCTACTCTCTCTTTTTTCTCTCAAACGAGGAAATAACAAAAATCTATAATTACCTCACCCAAGGCATCTATTTATACTAGTAATCGAAGTGTCTGGAACGATGGCATAAACCAAGGGCTGAGATTAGAGGAATTTAAATCGATGTCAATCTAAGGGTTCACAAGAAGCAGTGCAATAGCCAACTCTGATTGGTTAAAACCAATTCACTTGGATTGATTCCAATCACATGCAGACCGTAGATTAAGTCGATCCCATGGTCCATAATAAGTCACATGTATGTGAGTGATAAGAAACACAAATAGAACCGTCGTGTGTGCAACACGTGTAGGCTCAAGATTAACTCTCACACGCATGTTTTCAAGTTCTAAAAAATTTCAGTTTCACCCACAAATATTTCTGCCGCTTTTGGTTTCTACCCAAGAGAGTTTTAAGGGATAAAATATAATTAAAAATCAACCCAAACACTTTATTAACTTCCAATTTTGATTTTCAAAAATTATGTAAAATTCTTAGAAAATATTAATTAAATCCTATAAATTATTTAAAAATCATATTAAGGAGATTTAACTCACACAAGGTCATCACATGAATAAAACACTATATAAATGGTGTCCTAGTGTGTGTTGTATGTGATCTACCTTCATGAACTTGTAAAGGAATATCAACTAAGCTTTGAAGGTTCTAAGGCTTTTTGGTTTATCTAGGGATGGACACAATTTTGTCACTATTTCCAAACTAGATGAGCTCTTATATAATGCAGACTCAATTGAGTCAAAGATATAGGGTGCTTCAATCTCCCCCTTTGGAAATATGAGACAAAATCTCCTTTGAGTCATTTAAAATGCGTAGGGATACAAGAATAAATAAGAAAATCGTATTCTTATATAAACAATCGATCTACCCAATCTGCTAGAAATGGAAAAATTACGTAACTCAACTATGTACAAACCATTACCCTATCAAATTCTGATGTAGAAAATAGGTACTGAACTCTACAAAAAGATACCTAAGATCAAGTTCATTATATGAGAATGTACAAGAGTGTCCAAGTGGACTCAAAATTTATCCCCCATTATGTCTCAAATGGATAAAGGTAGCGAGAATCAAATAGGAGAATTGTAAACCGGTAGATAAGCAGTAACTTGAATAAACAATGAGAATTCACACGAATCTCCTACATAAAATAGATATAAGAGGTGTTCTTTGTCATTATACTAACATCCATGCCTCACATCCACAGAGATTAATTATAAGCATGTGAAAATCAAGCAGTTATACAAATTAAGAAAAAGAATTATTCCGCCAAAGCCATGCCAATTGATTTGCATAAAGATTCAAAATGCTTAAAATTCAAAGGTTTTGTAAACCAATCAGCCATTTGTAGATCGAGAGGCAGGTAATTAATCTCTAGTTCTTTTGATTCAACTAATTCTCGTATGAAGTGATATTGAATTTTAATATGATTGGTGACAGAATATTGAACTGGATTCTTAGAGATGTTGATCGCACTTTGGTTATCGCAATATACATGTAGTTTTTATTCATTAATACCGTAATCTCTCAGCATTAGTTGCGGCCATAATAATTGGGCACAACTTCCAGTTGCGATATATTCAGATTCTGCAGTAGATAAAGAAGTGCAGTTCTGTTTTTTGCTATTCCAACTAACCAAGTTGTTATCGATGTAGTAACATGTGCCTGAAGTACTTTTACTATCGTCGAAACACTGAGCCCAATCAGCGTCAGTGTATCCTACTATAGTGTTCGATGTGTCATTAGTGTACCAAAGTCCTAAATTGTGAGTGTCTTTTATGTATTTAATTATTCTTTTTACAAATAATAAATGGTTTCTTTTCTATTATTTTGATAATGGGCCCACACACTAACAGAGTACATAATATCAGGGCGTGAGGCAGTTAGGTAAAGCAAACTTCCTATCATACTACGATATAAAGGAGAATCAATTAATTTATCATTTTCATCTTTGGAGAGTTTGACAGAGGTACTCATAGGCGTTCTAGATTCCTTAGCTGTATCTAGGCCAAACTTTTTTACAATCTCTAATGCATATTTAGATTGCGAAATAAATAAACCTTCCGAGTTTTTTTTAACTTGAAAACCTAAGAAAAATGGCAACTCCCCCATAAGCGACATTTGGAATTCTTTGTGCATAATGTCAGAGAAAGACTTGGCTTCTGAAGGGGAGGTGGATCTAAAAATGATATCGTCAACATACACTTGAGCAATAGTAATGTTGTTCTCAAAATGTTTGACAAATAAAGTTTGGTCATTTCCTCCTCTCCTAAATCCATTATCTAAATGAAAGGTGGATAAACTCTCATACCAAGCTCTAGGAGCTTGTTTTAACCCATAAAGAGCTTTCTTAAGACGATAAACATGATTAGGATGATGAGGGTCAATAAACCCTTTGGGTTGTTCTACACATGTCTCCTCGGTTAAAATTTAGTTAAGGAAGGCAGATTTTACATCCATTTGGTAAAGTGTGAATTGTAAATGACATGCTATGGCAAAAAGTAAACGAACGGATTCGAGGCGAGTGATAGGAGAAAATATTTCCTCAAAATCTATTCCTTGAATCTGAGAGTAACCCTAGGAAACTAATCTATCTTTATTCCTAATGATCATCCCAGACTCTTCAGTCTTGTTTTTAAAAATCCAACGTGTGCCAATAACCCTTTTATTTTCAGGCCTGTGTACAAGATACCAAACATCATGAATGACAAATTGAAGAAGTTCATCATGCATTGCAGTAATCCACAAGGGGACATTCAAGGCTTCATTTACATTTCTCGACTCAATAAGCGACGCAAAACATGCAAAATGAGCAATATTGCGAAGTTGAGATCTTGTACAAACACCTTCTATAGGATTACCAACAGTGTTATCTAGGGGATGGTCTTTAGTTAGGAACTTTAGGGGTCTTTATTGGTAAAGACTCAGTTATTTCAGGAGAGTCATTATTTAAAAGGCTTTCAGACTCATCCACAATAGCTGGTCTAGAAATTTTATTTTCTACAGAAATTTCATTTACAATCACTTTATTGGATTCCATCATGGTCTTCGTTTGCAAGTTATAAATTTGGTAGGATCTACTGCCAGGTGAATAACCTAAAAATATAGATTTATCTCCTCTTGTTTCAAACTTAGATAAATGTTCTCTATCTTTACATACATAACATGTACTACCAAAAGTTCTAAGATATTTAAGGTTTGGTTTTTTGCCATACCAAAGTTCATAAGGGGTTATTTAGAATTCTTCCTAAGGTATACTCTATTGATAATGTGACATACCGTACGAACTGATTCAACCCAAAAGTATTTAGGTAAATCTTTGGCATGTATCAAAACTCTTACCATTTCCTGAATTGTTCTATTTATCCGCTCGGCTATACCATTTTGTTGGGGTGTCTTGGGAGCACTGAACTCGTGTTTGTAACCATTATAATCCCAATATTCAATGATACCTGATTCTATGATTTCACATCCTCTATCACTCCGGATTCTATTTACTTGGGAATCCTTTTCATTTTCTATACGAAGTAAGATTTTCAAAAATGGTCTAAAGGTTTCAGAGTTCTGCTTTAAAAAAGAAACACAAGTGAATCTCGTGTAATCATCAACCATAACTAGAATGTAACTATTTTCACAATGACTAATAGCACGAGAAGGCACATTAGGTCCATATGGATGAGTTCTAATGGTTTAGAGGATAGAATGTCTTTAACCCTTTTATGATATGCCTTAACTATTTTTCCTACTTGACGAGGACCACAGACTATGTTAGAAATAGGTTTTATTTTAGGAATACCTCTAACAATTTCCTGAGATGATAATTTACTAAGGCTCTCATAATTTATGTGACCCATTCTGTTGTGCCATAATTCATTATCATCCATTCTGACAATGTGACAGACCTCTGTACTTAGATTGACTATGTAACAGTTATCTGGAGTACGGAGATCTGCAATGATGCACTCACCATTTTCATTTAAAATTTTGCAATTGTTCTTTGAAACGGTGACAGTATGATTGAGGTCATAAAATTTTGAAATACTTAGTAGATTATCCTTAAGACCTTTTAGTAATAAAACTTCTTTAAGAACAGGTAATCCTTCTTCCTGAAGTGTTTATTTGCCAACGATCTGGGCTGAAACACCATCTCCAAACAAGACTTTGCCTCCAGAGAAGTTAGTTTTGTTTAAGAGTTTGGACTTATCCCCGGTCATATGCGTAAAACATCTAGAGTCTAAGTACCATACAAACGTGGTGTGTTCATCTATCAAAGCACTGATCACTGTGTTACATGTCCTCTGGGGTACTAGATCATCCTTTCTTACCCAAATTTCTCTGGTTTTCAATTTGCGCTTATTTGCTCGTCTTTGATAAAATTTGTGAGCATTAGACTTTTTTCTAAACAGATTATGCGCATTTTTATTGTTGTTATAAACATTTTGAACATTTGATCGAGAAAAGACTCTAGGATTATTTCTTGTCGATTGTCTTTTAGTATTAGATCTTGTCTTTCTCTTTCGATAGTTAGAGTTTCTGTCTGGTGGTTTTGGAAGGACATAATTTTTACGGCTTCTCCTAGAATAGTTAAAATTCTGATAGGTAAAGGAAGGATAGGTAGTTCGGTATAGGCATTTGGAATAGCAACCATCTAAAGAATGTCCGTACACATCACAGTATGAGCAATAAAGATTGCTCGTTGTAGTTAAGTCTTTAAGAAAGTTGTTGAACATAAGTTTCCCTAAATTATAACTTTTGGCATTATTTCTAGAGGGAACAGCTTGAAAGGAGGTCTCACTCTTTCTAATGGGAGGACAAACGTACTTGTCTTCGTGTTCAACATTATGCTTAGAGGTACTTGTCTCACCAATGTTTAACTGCTGCTGATTTTTATCAAAATCATTTTTCCAAGATTGAAAATTTGGACAAATTTCCATAGGTCTTTTCCTACCAGTAACAAACTTTATGGTTTCAAAAGGTTTGGTTTGCTTGAGATTTTTGGTGCAAAAGTCTATTCCAGATCTTTCGTTAGAATTGGTCTTACTATCAGTAACACAGTCCTCAAAACAATTAGAATTGCTTTCAAATTTTGAAATTTTGTAAAAAGACTTTTCTTTTATTTGTTCCAATTCTAATAACAATCCTTTATACTTATTTTCCAATATATTATTGGATTCGGTCAAGTCTTTCACTCTTTGTTCAAAAGCCTTTATTTCCACATCATGAGGTAAACTTTGAGACGTATACTCTTCAGCATTTTGTTTAACTATTTGGTTTAAGGACTCTACTTTATTAGAAAGATCTTTGATAAGCTTCTCTAGTCTAGCAATTTTCTTGAGTGTTTTAGTATAAAGTGTGTGAATGTCAGAAAGGTCCTCATTATCGGAGTCACTAAGTGAGCATTGTGCAGTGTCACCTATCGATTCAATTTTAGGACACACACATACATTGGCATCATCAATAAGGCATTCACTTTGACTCACACACACGATTTTTAGTACTACAATCATTCTCAAACATTAAGGTAGACACATCAGTAGAAGCAACAACAGTCATGGTATGATCAGTTTCCTCATCATCGTTATAGATTATCTTAGCAAAGAATGACATGCAAGGGTCAAAAGAGTTGGATGACTCAGGTTCATCATTTTCAGAATCACTTGAGTCATTCCAAGTTTTGCATAGCTGAGCCTTATTATGTTTGGGTTTTTTGTCTAAGTTAACTCTATAGTCACTAGACATGTGTCCAAATTTACCACATCTATAACATTCAACATTTTTACGGTATTTCTGAGGTCTTTTGTGATCATCAGTCTTTTGTTTGTCATGTCTTCTCTCATGAGGCCTATTATTAGAAGTGTTGGAGTAATTAGGTTTCCCTTGTCTAGAAGAGACTTTTTTTTTAAAGTTTACAATCTTTTTGAATTGCTTAGACATAAGAGAAATCTAGTTATCCAGGATATCCAAGTCACAGTCCTCATCAGAGTCAAGGTCAAGGTCATGTTTGATTAACTTATATGAAAAAACAGGATTAGAATTAGCCTTTTTTTATTAGTCTAGATCAGTTGTTTCTTGAATTCTAGTTCCATTTCCTTTGTTCTTAGTTTACTACTGAGGAGTTATGGGATAAGATTTTGATCATCCGTTTCCTCAATAGCATATCTATTATTATCAATTTTTTGTGGAAGTGATCTTGGAATTTTGAAAACAATCTCTTTCCTATCATATGTTATACCGTTTACATCCAACTTAGTTACAATGTCAGATAACCTAATATAGAAATCAACAAAGGAATCAGTCTTAGACATGACTAGGGAGTTTTACTACTGGATAAGGATTTGAGTTTTAGCAGATTTAACTCTCGTATCACCGTCATGTGTAGTTACAAGAGTATCCCATGCTTCCTTAGAAGTTGTCCAAGATGATATCCTCTTGAACTCATGTTCGTTAATAGACATAAATATGGCATTCTTGCTTTTATTGTTACATAGTGAAACTTGTTTCTCATCTTTAGTGAATTAACTTAGTAACTTCCTGATCCTCACAAGACTTCCTTCAGCAACTGGTTTAGTAGAAAAAGTGTAGACATTTTCTATAACTTCCCAGTCTTCATCTCCCAGAGTTCCTTGAATGAAAGTAATCATCCTTACCTTCCAGTAAGGAAAATTGGTTCCATCAAAGAGTAGGGGTCTGGACAGGTTACCTAGTGTCTCAAATTACTCGTCCATATTTTTGTTTTGATTTTCTTTTCAGAAACACAGGATATAAAAGATTTTTAAAACATCCAAACTCTGATACCAATTGAAAAAATGCCACTTAAGACGCTTAAGACAAGATTAAACTGTTAAAATGGCTCCGAACTGTTTGTTGGAGAAATTCTTAATTCAAAACAAAACTTAACACAAGATGTGCTTAAAATTATTATCAAAATAGTTTGAACGAGTTATTTCAGATCTAGAATAAACCAGTTTTGAAAAACAAACTTAAACTATTAAATCAGCTTAGCTTAGAAGAAAGTGATTAGAAAATCAGAAAGTGCACAAGTAAATTTTTAACGTGGTAAAACCCCACCCAATTGGGGAAACATCCACGGTGACCCCTACGTCACAAAAATAAAAAATCCACTAAAATCAGAGTAACAAATTACAAGATATTTAACAATCAAACCATACAAACACACCTAAACTAAGTTCAGAATCGTTACCAACTCCTCTGGATTAGATCTGACTTCTTTAAAGGTTGTTGATGATGATCTCTCCAGCTTCGTAATTCTACTCGATTCCATCTTTACATCGACTCAAATAACTTCAAGATCATACAGCCAACACTTTAAGTTTGGTAGAGTGAAAGTGTAGTGGTGATGTGCTCTCTAACATATGCATGCAACACACTCACACTTAATACATACATAATGATTTTAACAGAATCACTATATATGCAAGATTTTCCAAAATCAGTTTAGTCAAAACTAAATCAGACTTTAACCCTTTCAAAATAACCGCAGATCAAGAAGGAATCTTGTTGTGAAATATCCAAGATCCTAACACTTTCTGGTTTGGAAAATATTAATGATTGAAAGTGCAATCCCCAATCAAGATCTCAAAACTCGATCCAAGTTTGATAGTTTGAGTAAAATGAAATTAGAATGAATATTGTTGGTCTAGGATTTGAAAACATAAAATCAGTTTCAAAATAACAGTTAAGCAAGATTTCTCGAAATAAGAAATCAAGACAGTAAACTATCTATGTGATTTGTATCACAGAGACGAGATCTCAAGTTTCTATGTAGAGAAACTGAAAACTCTACCAACGTGACTAAGTTGGAAGGATGATCAAGAACAAGAGAGGATCACTTATCAAAACACGATCTAAACACTCAGGTTTAATCTCTCAAAAAAGTAATTATGGTTTTGGGTTTGACGAAGTTTGGATTAGGATTTTTATTTCTCTCTCTAATCTTTGTCTCTCTTCTCTCTACTCTCTCTTTTTTCTCTCAAACGAGGAAATAACAAAAATCTATAATTGCCTCACCCAAGGCATCTATTTATACTAGTAATCGAAGGATCTGGAACGATGGCATAAACCAAGGGCTGAGATTAGAGGAATTTAAATCGATGCCAATCTAAGGGTTCACAAGAAGCAGTGCAATAGCGAACTCTGATTGGTTAAAACCAATTCACTTGGATTGATTCCAATCACATGCAGACCGTAGATTAAGTCGATCCAAGGGTATATAATAAGTCACATGTATGTGAGTGATAAGAAACACAAATCGAACCGTTGTGTGTGCAACACGTGTAGGTTCAAGATTAACTCTCACACCCGTGTTTTTAAGTTCTAAAAATTTCTAGTTTCACCCATAAATGTTTCTGCCACTTTTGGTTTCTACTCAAGAGAGTTTTATGGGATAAAATAAAATTACAAATCAACCCAAAAACTTTATTAAGTTCCAATTTTAATTTTCAAAAATTATTTAAAATTCTTAAAAAATATTAATTAAATCCCAAAAAGTATTTAGAAATCATATTAAGCGGATTTAACTCACACAAGGTCATCACATGAATAAAACACTATATGAATGTTGTCCTAGTGTGTGTTATATGTGATCTACCTTCATGAACTTGTAAAGTAATATCAATGAAGCTTTGAAGGTTCTGAAGCTTTTTGGTTTATCTAGGGATGAACACAATTTTGTCACTATTTCCAAACTAGATGACCTCCTATATAATGCAAACTCAAATGAGTCAAAGATATAGGGTGCTTCAATCTCCCCCTTTGGAAATATGAGACAAAATCTCCTTTGAGTCATCTAGAACTCATAGGGATACAAAAAGAAATAAGAAAATCATATTCTTATACAAATAATCTATCTACCTAATCTCCTAGAAATAGAAAAATTACATAACTCAACTATGTACAAACCATTACCCTATCAAATTCTGATGTAGAAAATAGGTACTGAACTCTACAAAAAGATACCTCAGATGAAGTTCATTAGATGAGAATGTACAAGAGTGTCCAAGCGGACTCAAAATTTCTCCCCCATTTTGTCTCAAATGGACAAAGGGCAGCAAGAATCAAATAAGAGAGTTATAAACCGGTAGATAAGCAGTAACTTGAATAAACAAAGAGAATTCACATGAATCTCCTACATAAAACAGATATAAGAGGTGTCATTTATCATTATACTAACATCCATGCCTTACATCCACAGTGATTAATTATAAGCATGTGAAAATGTAGCAGTTATACAAATTAACCAAAAGAATTATTCAGCCAAAACCATGCCAATTGATTGGCGTAAATATTCAAAGAGCTTAAAATCCAAAGGTTTTGTAAACTAATTAGCCAATTATAGATCAGTAGGCAGGTAATTAATCTCTAGGTCTTTTGATTCAACTAATTCTCGTATGAAGTGATATCGAATTTTAATATGTTTGGTGCGAGAATGTTGAACTGGATTCTTAGAGGTTGATCGCACTTTGGTTATCGCAATAGAGATGTAGTTTTTCTTCATTTATACCATAATCTCTCAGCATTAGTTGCAGCAATAATAATTGCGCACAATAACTTCCAACTGCGATATATTCAGATTTTACAGTAGATAAAGAAGTGCAGTTCTGTTTTTTGTTGTTCCAACCAACCAAGTTGTTACCATTGTTGTAATATGCGCCTGAAGTAATTTTACTATCATTGGAACACCTAGCCCAATCAGCGTCAGTGTGTCCTACTATAGTGCTCGATGTGTTATTAGTGTACCACAGTCCTAAATTGTGAATGCTTTTTATGCATTTAATTATTCTTTTTATACATAATAAATGGCTTTCTTTAGAATTATTTTGATAATGGGCGCACACACAAACAGAGTACATAATATCAGGGCGCGAGGAGGTTAGGTAAAGCAAATTTTCTATCATACTACGGTATAATGTAGAATCAACGGATTTACCATATTCATCTTTGAAGAGTTTGACAGAGGTACTCATAGGCGTTCTAGATTCCTTAGCAGTATCTAGGCCAAACTTTTTTACAATTTCCAATGCATATTTAGATTGCAAAATAAATAAACCTTCTAAATTTTGTTTAACTTGAAGACCTAAGAAAAATGGAAACTTCCCCATAGGCGACATTTGGAATTCTTTGTGCATAATGTCTGAGAAAGACATGGCTTTCGAAGGGGAGGTGGATCCGAAAATGATATCGTCAACATATACTTGAGCAATAGTAATGTTGTTCTCAAAATGTTTGACAAATAAAGTTTGGTCATTTCCTCCTCTCCTAAATCCATTATCTAAATGAAAGGTGGATAAACTCTCATACCAAGCTCTAGGAGCTTGTTTTAACCCATAAAGAGCTTTCTTAAGACGATAAACATGATTAGGATGATGAGGGTCTATAAACCCTTAGGGTTGTTCTACATAGGTCTCCTCAGTTAAAATTCCGTTGAGGAAGGCAGACTTTATATCCATTTGGTAAAGTGTGAAATATAAATGACATGTTATGGCAAAAAGTAAACGAACAGATTCGAGGCGAGTGACAGAAGCAAATATTTCCTCAAAATATATTCCTTCAATTTGAGAGTAGCCCTGGGAAACTAATCTAGCTTTATTCCTAATGATCATCCCAGACTCATCAGATTTGTTTTTAAAAATCCAACGTGTGCCAATAACCCTTTTATTTTCAAGCCTGGGTACTAGATACCACACATCATGAATGACAAATGGAAGAAGTTCCTCTTGCATTGCACTAATCCACAAGGGGTCATTAAAGGCTTCATTTACATATTTGGGCTCAGTATGAGATACAAAACATGCAAAATGAGCAATGTTACAAAGTTGGGATCTTGTACGAACAGGTTCTATAGGATTACCAATAACGTTATCTAGGGGATGGTCTTTAGTTGCGCACTTCAGGGGTCTCTATTGGTAAAGACTCAGTTATTTCAGGAGAGTCATAATTTAAAAGGCTTTCAGACTCGTCCACAATAGCTGGTCTAGAAATTTTACTTTCTAGAGAAGTGTCATTTACAATCACATTAATGAATTCCATCACGGTCTTAGTTCGCAAGTTCTAAATTCTCTAGGCCCTACTTCCAGGTGAATAACCTAAACATATAGCTTTATTTCCTCTTGTTTCAAATTTAGATAAATGTTCTCTGTCTTTACAGAAATAACATGTACTACCAAAAGTTCTAAGATATTTAAGGTTTGGTTTCTTGCCATACCAAAGTTCATAGGGGGTTTGTTTAGAATTCTTCCCAGGGTAGACTCTATTGATAATGTGACATTCTGTACGAACTGATTCAACCCAAAAGTATTTAGGTAAATCTTTTGCATGTATCAAAAACTCTTGCCATTTCCTAAATTGTTATATTTTTCGCTCGGCTATACCATTTTGTTGGGGTGCAATGGGAGCACTGAACTCGTGTTTGTAACCATTATAGTCACAATATTCAATGGCACCTGACTCTATGAATTCAACTCCTCTATCATTCTAGATTCTATCTACTTGGGAGTTCTTTTCATTTTCTATACGAAGTAAGATTTTTAAAAACGCTCTTGAGGTTTCAGACTTCTTCTTTAACAAAGCTACCCAAGTGAATTTCGTGTAATCATCAACCTTATCTAGAATGTAACTATTGCCACAACGACTAATAGTACGAGAAGGACCCATTAGGTCCACATGGATGAGTTCTAATGGTTTAGAGGATAGAATGTCTTTAACCCTTTTATGAGATGCCTTAACTATTTTTCCTTCTTAACAAGGACCAGAGATTATGCTAGAAATAGGTTTTATTTTAGGAATACATCTAACAATTTCCTGAGAAGACAATTTACTAAGGCTGTCATAATTTATGTGACCCATTCTGTTGTGCCAAAATTCATTGTCATTCATTCTGACAATGTTATAGACCTCTGTACTTAGATTGACTGTGTAACAGTTATCTAGCATACGGAGTCCTGTAATGATGCACTCACCATTTTCATTTAAAATTTTGCAATTGTTCTTTGAAAAGGTGACAGTATGGTTGGAGTCAAAAAATTGTGAAATACTTAGTAGATTAGCCTTAAGACCTTTTACTAATAAAACTTCTTTAAGAACAGGTAATTCTTCTTCCTGAAGTGTTTCTTTTCCAACGATCTGGGTTGAAACACCATCTCCAAACAAGACTTTGCCTCCAGAGAAGTTAGTTTTGTTTTAGAGTTTGGACTCATCCCCGGTCATATGCTTAGAACATCCAGAGTCTAAGTACCATCCAGACGTGGTGTGTTCATCTTTCAAAGCACTGATCACTGTGTTACATGTCATCTGGGGTACTAGATCATCCTTTCTTACCCAAATTGCTCCGGTTTTCAATTTGTGATTATTTGTTCGTATTTGATAAAACTTGCGAGCTTTAAATTTTTATCTGAACATATTATGCGCAATTTATTTGTTGTTATAAACATTTTGAGTATTTGGTCGAGAAAAGACTCTAGGATTATTTCTTGTCGATTGTCTTTTAGTATTAGATCTTGTCTTTCTCTTTCGATAGTCAGAGTTTCTGTCTGGTGGTTTAGGAAGGACACAATTGTTACGGTTTCTCCTAGAATAGTTAAAAATTTTATAAGTAAAGGAGGGATAGGTAGTTTGGTATAGGCATTTGGAATAGAAACCATATAAAGAATGTCCGTACACATCACAGTATGAGCAATAAAGTTTGCTCATTGCATTTAAGTCTTTAGGAAAGTTGTTGAACATAGGTTTCCCTAAATTATGACTTTTGGCATTATTTCTAGAGGGAACAGTTTGAAAGGAGGTATCCCTCTTTCTAATGGAAGGACAAACGGACTTGGCTTTGAGTTAAACATAATGCTTAGAGGTACTTGCCTCACCAATGTTTAACTACGGCTGATTTTTATCAAAATAATTTTTCAAAGATTCAAAATCTGGATAAATTTTCATATGTCTTTTCCCACTAGTAACAAACTTTATGGTTTCAAAAGGTTTGGTTTTCTTGATATTTTTGGTGCAAAAGCCTATTCCTGATACTATCAGCAACACAGTCCTCAAAACAATTAGAATTGATTTCAAATTTTGAATTTTTTTTGAAGACTTTTCTTTTGTTTGTTCCAATTCTAATAACGATCCTTTATACTTCTTTTCCAAAACATTATTGGATTCAGTCAAGTCTTACACTCTTTGTTCAAAAGCCTTTATTTCCTCAACATGAGTTAAACTTTGAGACGTATACTCTTCAGCATTTTGTTTAACTATTTGGTTTAAGGACTCTAATTTCTTGGAAAGATATTTGACAAGCTTCTCTAGTCTAGCACTTTTCTTGAGTGTTTTAGTGTAAAGTGTGTGAATGTCAGGAAGGTCCTCATTATCGGAGTCACTAAGTGAGCAGTGTGCAGTGTGCAGTGTTCCCTATCAATTCAATTTTAGGACTCACACACACATTGGCATCATTAATAAGGCGTTCACTTTGACTCACACACACACGATTTTCACTATTGCAATCATTCTCAAGCATTAAGGCAGACACATCAGTAGAAGCAACATCAGTCATGGTATGATCAGTTTCCTCATCATCGTTATAGATTACCTTAGCGAAGAATGATATGCAAGGGTCAAAAGAGTTGAATGATTTTGGTTCATCAATTTCAGAATCACTTGAGTCATTCCAAGTCTTGCATAGTTGAGCCCTATTATGTTTGGGGTTTTTGTCTAAGTTAACCCTATAGTCACTAGCCAGGTGTCCTAATTTGCCACATCTATAACATTCAACATTTTTAAGGTCTTTCTGAAGACTCTTGTGATCATCAGTCTTTTGTTTGTCATGTTTTCTCTCTTGAGGCCTATTATTATAAGTGTTGGAGTAATTAGGTTTCCCTTGTCCAGAAGAAACTTTATTTATAAAGTTTACAATATTTTTGAATTGCTTAAACATAAGAGCAATCTGATTATCTAAATTACAGTCCTCATCAGAGTCAAGGTCATGGTCAGGTTTGATCAACTTAGATGAAAAAATAGGATTAAAATTACCCAATTTTTTATTAGCCTAGATCAATTGTTTCTTGAATTTTAGTTCCATTTCAACAGTTCTTAGTTTACTACTGAGGAGTTATGGGGTAAGACTTTTATCATCCATTTCCTCAATAGCATATCTCTTATTATCAAACTTCTGTGGAGGTGATCTTAGAATTTTTGAAACAATCTCTTTCCTAGTATAAGTTATACCGTTTGCATCCAACTTAGTTACAATGTCAGTTAAACTAATATAGAAATCATCAAAGGATTCAGTCTCAGACATGACTAGGGAGTTTTACTGCTGGATAAGCATTTGAGTTTTAGCAGCTTTAACTCTCGTATCACCCTCATGTGCAGTAACAAGAGTATCCAACGCCTCCTTAGAGGCTCTGCAAGATGAGATCCTCTTGAACTCATGTTCGTTAATAGACATAAATATGGCATTCTTGCCTTTATTATTACATAGTGAAATTTGTTTCTCATCTTTAGTGAATTCATTTAGTAACTTCTTGATCCTCACGAGACTTCCTTCAGCAGCTGGTTTAGTACGAAAATGTAGCCATTTTCTATAACTTCCCGGACTTCAAGTCCCAGAGTTCTTTGAATGAAAGCAATCATCCTTACCTCCCAGTAAGGAAAATTGGTTCCACCAAAGAGAGGGGGTCTGGATAGGTTACGTATTCTCTCAAATTTCTCGTCCATACTTTTGTTTCGAAAAAATAATTTCAAAAACACATGATCTAAAAGATTTTTAAAACGACGTTTAATACAGGATTAAACTTTTAAAATGGCTCCGGACTGTTTGTTGGAGAAACTCTTAATTAAAAACAAAACTTAACACAAGATGTGTTTAAAATGATTATCAAAATAGTTTGAACGAGTTATTTCAGATCTAGAATAAACCAGTTTTGAAAAACAAACTTAAACTATTAAATCAGCTTAGCTTAGAAGAAGGTGATTAGAAAATCAGAAAGTGCACAAGTAAATTTTTAACGTGGTAAAACCCCACCCAATTGGGGAAACATCCACGGTGACCCCTACGTCACAAAAATAAAAAATCCACTAAAATCAGAGTAACAAATTACAAGATATTTAACAATCAAACCATACAAACACACCTAAACTAAGTTCATAATCGTTACAAACTCCTCTGGATTAGATCTGACTTCTCTGAAGGTTGTTGTTGTTGATGTTCTCTCCAACTTCATAATTTTACTTGATTCCAGCTTTACGTCGACTCAAAAAAGTTCAAGATCATACAACCAACACTTTAAGTGTGGTAGAGTGAAAGTGTAGTGGTGATGTGCTCTCTAACATATGCATGCAACACACTCACACTTAATACAGACATAATGATTTTAATAAATTACAGAATCACTAGATATGCAAGATGTTCCAAAATTAGTTTAGTTAAAACTAAATCAGACTTTAAACCTTTCAAATTAGCTGCAGATCAAGAGGGAATCTTCTTGTGAAATATCCAAGATCCTAACACTTTCTGGTTTTGAAAATATTAATGATTGAAAGTGCAATTCCCAATCAAGATCTCAAAACTAGATCTAAGTCTGATAGTTTGAGTAAAATGAAATTATAACTAATATTATTGGTTTAGGGTTTGAAAACATAAAATCAGTTTCAAAATAACCAACAAGCAAGATTTCTCGAAATAAGAAATCAAGACAGTAAACTATCTATGTGAATTGTATCACAGAGACGAGATCTCAAGTTTCTATGTAGAGAAACTGAAAACTCTACCAACGTGACTAAGTTGGAAGGATGATCAAGAACAAGAGAGGACAACTTCTCAAAACAAGATCTAAACACTTAGGTTTAATCTCTCAGAAAAGTATTTATGGTTTTGTGTTTGACGAAGTTTAGATTAGGGTTTCTATTTCTCTCTTTAATCTTTCTCTCTATTCTGTCTACTCTCTCTTTTTTCTCTCAAATGAGGAAATATCAAAAGTCTCTAATTGCCTCACCCAAGGCATCGATTTATACTAGTAATTGAAGGATTTAGAGCGATGACATAAACCAAGGTCTGAGATTAAAGGAATTTAAATCGATGCAAATCTAAGGGTTCACAAGAAGCGGTGCAATAGCCAACTCTGATTGGTTAAAATCAATTCACTTGGATTGATTCCAATCACATGCAGACTGTAGATTAAGTCGATCCAAGGGTCCAGAATAAGTCACAGGTGTGTGAGTGATAAGAAACACAAATTGAACCGTTGTGTGTGCAACACGTGTAGGCTGAAGATTAACTCTCACACGCGTGTTTTTTAAGTTCTAAAAAATTCGAGTTTCACCCACAAATGTTTATGCCGCTTTTGGTTTCTACCCAAGACAGTTTTAAGGGATAAAATATAATTACAAATCAACCTAAAAACTTTATTAAGTTTCAATTTTAATTTCCAAAAATTATTTAAAATTCTTAGAAAATATTAATTAAATCCATTTTTTTAAAAAAAAATCATATTAAGGGGATTTAACTCACACAAGGTCATCACATGAATAAAACACTATATGAATGCAGTCCTAGTGTGTGTTGTATGTGATCTACCTTCATGAAATTATAAAGGAATATCAATGAAGCTTTGAAGGTTCTGAGGCTTTTTGGTGTGTCTAGGGATGGACACAATTTTGTCCCTATTTCCAAACTAGATGAGCTCCTATATAATGTAGACTCAAATGAGTCAAAGATATAGGGTGCTTCAGTATACTTTTAGCAACGAAATTTATTTCCTTGCTAAAAAATTCATTGAAAAAGCTATTTTCTTATAATGTCTACTAAATGAAATAAAATGATAAAACTTTATAACCTCTATGTTTGCATTCTAATTTTTTTTTATTTATTAATCCCTTATCTTAAAAAAAGGGATGCCAACTTTAGAGAATTGTGATGCCAGTGTATATGGTCTTTGTAATGCAGAACTCAGGGAAGAGAGTATTTAGGATCACTGATTGAGTTTTCACTCATGTTGGATGTTAGATAAAAAGATGCTCGTGTACTACTGATATGAGATATGTTTGCATATAAAATAGATTCTAAGTTACTCCTAAACTAAATTATTAATGAAAATAAATGATGGGTGATGTTGAAAAATAGAAGGCAAATAGTTCTTTTTCATTGCCATTATCTTGGTCCATCAAGTTTACACATGTTCATGAGTTAGTTTTAGAGAATGTTGTCATCAAAGGAGTTAAAGGAATGAATTTACTTATTTTTTCAATTAGATTTTGAATCCATCTATCAAATATGAGAAAAGCACATTATCTAGTCTGCCTATGTACTTCATGTGAATCTTGCGATTACCAGGTCTTATCCATAAAAAAAAATAGCGAAGATGATGAGATATTTTTTGTGAAGAGGTAACGAGGACAATTTCAAATATCTATATAATATGGGACAATGGTATTATGAGTAGTAACTCATGCATGATAAACATGTATGATAAGCATGCATGACATTTTATGTGTTGCATGCTTGCATGCATACATATGCATATATGCTTGCATACATACATAGATTATTATTTTATTATTTTTTTAATAAAATATTTTTTAAAAAAATAATATATTTTTTAAATATTAAAAAAAATATATTATATTAAAAAAAATGGTTATTATGGGTTGGGTTTTATCACGGGGGCAAATTTATCGCCGTTCCCTCGGGCACAGGCATCCACTAGTTATCTTATAGGATGGGAGGAAGTTTGCAAACCTTTGAGGGATCGGGGTGTAGGAAAAAAGAATCTGGAGCTTTTCAATGAAGATATGTTAGATCAGTGTCTTCGAAGATTTTCTCGTGAGGAGAATAGATTATGGAGGAGAGTTATGGGCTCTGCGGGTTGCTTTAATCTTGGGTGGGGTCCGGGTGCGTTTGGTGCATGGCATGGGTTTGCGAAAACATATTTTGAAAGAGTGGGATAAATTCTCTAAGTACATGGAATTTCAAGTGGGTAGAGGCAACATGATTTGGTTTTAGAAAGACAGACGGGGGAAGAATGGATCTCTTCAGGAGCAGTTTCCCAATATTTACAGATTAGGGGGAGATAAAGACGATCTGGTAGCGGATATTATGATGGTTATGAATAATCGGGTGGTGTGGAAACCCATATTTAGAGGACGCCTTTGGTACTGGGAGTTCGAGTAGGCTGAGGCCTTTTATGACTGGTTGGGGGGGCCACGCAGCAACGCAGGGGGTTGAGGATGATGCATTGATTTGGAAAATAAAAAGAGAAGGAGTTTTCTTAGTGGGCGGGTACTACTCCAGATTGAGAGGTAGTGGCAACCTTAGAGCTTCTTTCCCATGGAAGCAAAAGGCTCCCTCAAAAGTGTTGTTTTTTATTTGGACCGCGGCGAAACAAGCCATTCTGACGATTGAGGGGTTGCAAAAGTGAAGGCGTTTATTAGCTAGTAGATGCTGGTTATGTAAGGAGGCGGAGGACAAGACCAGTCATTTATTCTTACATTGTAACGTGACGAGAGGCCTTTGGGAGGTTTCTCTTTGTCGGATTTCGTGGGTAATGTCGGAGTTGGTGAGGGCGTTACTTGAGATCTGGAACCCCCTGGGATTGCAAAGTGTGGCACTTGGTTCCACACTGTATCTTTTGGACTACTTGGCATGCGAGAATTTTGATATGTTTTGAAGGTGTGGAAATGGAATCGACTGGAATTCGATATATTTTTTTAAGAACTTTAATAACCTAGTATAAGGAGAACTACGTGGCAACTCTTTCTAACTTTTTCAAGTTCGTGGAGATGCTGTATAATGGCTTGTAAGCTTGGTGGTTTTTGTTATGGCTTGGTGTTGGGTAGGGTTTTTGTTTATTTTGTTTCTTATCAGTTGAAGTGTATACTCCCTATATACGGGTTCCGCCCTAAGTGGTTGGTTAGTTCAACATTTGTTTACCAAAAAAAAAATTAGAAAGGTGAACAAAGCATTACATTTTGAGCTTTATGTGTAGGCAAAAAGGTTATTGATCAGAAAGACTCAAAATTCTAATAATATAATATCACATTTATAAAACAGGTCATTGATCGCATCTTGATTATCACTTTTAACTTTTATTTTTTTTATTATCTGTAATAGAGAAATTTTTATTGATAACCGGTAAATGAAAGTACTAATCTAAGAGGTCATTTGTTTTTGGATCTTATGTATGAATCAGAATCATTCAGACTTAAGAGAGACACTAAATATTGTTTGCTTAAAAAAATAAGAGACTAACAACTATATTTTCCTCTGAATGAAGTACCTTTTAATGATGTTAATTAGGGCCCATTGTTAGGACACTTTTACTATTTTTTTCTATTTGTAGTTTACTTGCATGTATTAGCACTTTTATTTCTTTTTATTCTTTTATGCTATTATAAGGTGGAGAGGTGAAGTTTAGTTTTGTCCTACATCAATTGGGGGGCCTTTTAGTTTTCCACCCTCTCCTTATAAATAGCCTTTTGTACTCATTTGGAAGGGAACCAAACTTTTGAGTAAAATCTTAGTTATATTTATCTCTCTAAATTGGTGTGGTGCCTTTAGAGTTTCCATTAGACATGTGGTTACGTCAATTGGTATCAGAACAAGGTGTCACACCCCTATTGTGCATGAGGTGTCACCATAATTTTTTTTTCTTTTCATTTAAATCGTTTTTCACATTTTAATGGCTCCCAAAAAGGCAATACTTTATGAGATATTTATTCAAATTCAAGAACAAATAAGAGAAGAAATGTCCACCCTCATCCAAGACATGTCATCACTTTTGCAAAACCCTAACCCTATACTCAAATACCCCCCTAAAATCTATTTTCATATTCCCCCCACCTAAACCCTAACCCTAATTTCATCACTCACTACACCCCGCCCTAACTACCCACCCACCTACTAATATTTCACCACCAACCTTACACCAGCCTCCTGCCGCCACCAGCCTCCTGCCATTGTCACTTTTTCGGTTACCGAAAAATTTGCAAACTCCTCCAAATTTCTCCGACACCCTCATCTCAGCCCGATCTATGAATCCCCCTAAAGAATCTCTCCCAAAATCCCCTAAAACAACCTCTACCTCCCATTTTTCCCTCGCCTCCGACAAAGTCGGTGCCCTTGTCCCACCCCCTTCTGATGGTCCAATCAACGATCCAACTTCGGATCCATATTTCCCACCCCCGAGCCACCCAACCCCTCTATTTTAATCTTATTTGGCCAACTCCAGTCACCGGACCGTAGGAACTTCCGCCAACCAGGGTGGGATAGCCCCCCAAGCCTTCCAAACTCCTCTTTTTTAACATTTTAACCCGAATGACTCCTGAATTATCCCAACCACCTAATTCTAGGGTTTTACCCATTCCCCACTCACTTACCACCTCTTTCTCACATCCTCACCCTTTTTTTAACTCTCCTCCAACCATTAATACCCCCAAACTTCAAAATTTCAGTCCCCACCCTATCCTAACCTATTTTTATCCCTCGCCCCTCTAAACTCCCACCTCTATACCCACAACCCCACCCAACTTCACCTCCCACCCTCCATGTATGCTACCACCCCCTACCATGACCCATTTGTGGAGTTTTACCCTCTGTATAACCCCACGGTTAACACGAGTTTGATCTTATTTGGGTATGATGATGATTTTATAGTGGAAGACTTTCATTGGATGTTTTTTACCTCGATGCTCTGTCACTTTTCAAGCCGATATTCGGATCGAGTTAGAGAACGACTTCCATGGCATACGACGAAGCCCATGGAGGATGGGTTCCTTTTGGTTGCATTATCCCACACGCTCGAGGATGAGAATTTTAGAAGACGGGGAGAATGATTTGAATTAGGACCCATTGTTAGGACACTTTTCCTATTTTTTTCCTATTTTTAGTTTACTTGCATGTGTTAGCCCTTTTATTTCTTTTTGTTCTTTTATGTTATTATAAGGTGGAGAGGTGAATCTTAGTTTTGTCCCACATTGATTGGGGAGGCCTTTTAGTTTTTCATCTTCTCCTTATAAATAGCCTTTTGTACTCATGTGGAAGGAAACCCAACTTTTGAGTAAAAGCTTAGTTATATTTCTCTCTCTAAATTAGTGTGGTGCCTTTAGAATTGCCACTAGACGTGGTTACATCACTTAATATGAACACTGAATTTGAATCTGCCTAACCCATTCAATTAGACACAAAAACAAACATATATTACAAATTCTTATTTCAAAATTCAAATTCAAATTTCAGACTTTCGATTCAAATAAAAAAATAAACGCAATCTAAAAATCCAACAACCTTCAAAACATTAGAAAGTAATCTATAAAAAAACATAACATTAATTTAGATTATAGCCATAAGAGCCTTCGCCCACTCATCATCAATAACAAATGAGGATAATCCTTAAAATCCTTCATAGATAAAGGTCCAATAAAAGTCTTAAGTTTTAGTTTTCTACAATTTTATCACTCCTTTAATTTCATTAGGACCAAAACATAACCAGAAGCACACATCTCTAAAGTCTATAAGCACTCCCAGTGCCTCCCAATTTCATAGGTATCAAATTAACCCACATCTGTTATCAAACCTCTTTTTATATCCAAATCCATAAATACCTTATTACATATGAAAGTGGAATAATTACAATGAGTCAATAAATAGTTCAATCTCAAATCACTATTCTTGCAAAGGAAACAACAAAAAAAGAATAAAATTTTGAGAGGTTTTTTCTTTTTGAGCATATCACATCATGTCTTAACTTTTTCATAATACACAATCTAACTAAAAACCTGAAGTTTTATAGGAACACTAGTCCCCCATAATACTATGGAAGGTATAAAGAGGGGGAAATGAGGGCTAATCAATAAAGAATTGAAAAATGGACCATAAGAATATCCCTCTTAAGGTTATGGTCATCTCTTTATATACCCCTATCTGGATATATAAGACACCCCTTGACCCCATTTAATACAACTATAAATTATGGGATCACAAAGTCATTCAAATTTCTATGAAAAAAAGCTTCCAATCAATAATATCCAAAGAGTAAATTACTATACAATGGTTCTTTGAACTCTATAAAAGTTCTAAAGATAGGATCGAAAGTGAGCATTTCTCCTCCAAGTATCTTCCCCAATGTGAATTATATTCAAATTCCCCCACGCACAGTTTGAAAAATCCTTAATCCGATGAAAAATAGACTTTCAAGGATGTTTAATAGAGATGTGTCTCCCTTTCTACAATTCCAATCATTTTCATTTATAACTTATGTTTCATTTTTTTTATTAAAGTCTGAATTGGAAGTTTGAAGTCTAAATCTGAAAATATGTTTATTTATATGCCTGAATGAACTTATAAATGAACGTATTTAGTTATATTTAGATTAAGTTTTAAGATTCAGAGGCACTCTACCTCTTAACTATTCAAAAGAAAATATAGTTGTTAGCTTCTTAACCGTTTAAAAAATAAAACCCTTTGGTAACTATTAGATATGAATGATTTAGATTCACGCTTTAGAGGCATAAAAAAATAACCCTTTAATGTATGATAATAACTTTGCACCATAAGTCCATTCTTTATGTCTATAAGAAGCACCTACAATCACTTACCTAATAAATCTTAGTTTCTTACTAGTACCCTAACTCCCTTTTTTTTTATTCTACCCATTCACCCCTTTTGTTTAAATAACCCCCATGTCCCAAAGAAATTTTCCTTTCTCTTATTACATTTATCATTGAAACACTCTGCTTCGGATGCTGGGCCACCCCATAATGAATCGACCTGAATCTATCGAGTTAATGGGTTAAGTGTCATAAGTGATTAAATTTAGTTAATTTGACTTTATTTAACTTATTAAACTTTACCAATAATCACTCGAGCTTCGATTCCACGGGATAATAACTAAGGATGACCTAATGTTTTAATGTTAAGTCTTTAAAGTTCTCGAGGCCCATTGACATCACAGTAGCTTTAATTACCACTAATACTAAACATAATAAGTATTTTGCTTTTTGAACCACGATTTTAGAATCCTAGGGGAAGCTTTATTATTTAAACTTAAAAATTCAACTTGGACCAATAGTTTATAAAATCAAGATTTACCAAAAAAAATCCCCATGTTTATTGATGCCAACATAACCCTTGAATTTCCCAAGCCCCCAAGTCCATAAGAAATTAATTATTAACTGAGCATCCCAATAGTCATTCTTGGGTTAGTGCACTCAACAAAATACAATTTGGTATAATAGTCATAACTCACTCTACATAGGTCTAAATAATGAACCATTTTTAGGGTTGGATTCCTGACTTTCGTATCTTTCTTTTATAGTACGGCACAACTCTTAATTCTAAATACACTGAGAATAACGCTTGTGAAGTGAGATCAAATTATAGGAATGTTACTTTAGCATTCCAAGAGTCTTTATGAACATATTTATTTTGGTTGATGTGTCATTTATTATTTTTTTCCCAGGTTCATTATTCATTATTTTCTATATACCTATGGCTCTCCCTATAGAAGTCGTAACCTTATACGATGAAAGACAGTTATGAGTTATATAAAAAATTATTATCTTGTTGCTTATGGCATTTGAGAATATGAATTTCTTCTTGTTTTTCTCTTAACCTTTTGGTGGATTCCATTAGTGTGATCGTTTCTCATTCTCTTTGGTTATCCCAAGTGAGTTGAGTGTGTTACCCTGTGAGTTTTCATTTGGCATCTCTCATGCTCATAGTACCTTTACGTATTTTGTGAATCATATGTTCAAGCCTTTTATTGGGATGTTTGTTGAGGTTTACTTTAATGATATTCTTATCTTTATAAAGTATCCAAAACAAGACATGGAGAATCTTGAATAAGTTTTTCATGTTTTGAGAAGGCATAAGTTGTATGTGAATTTGTATATATGTGATTTCTTGGTCATGTCTTTTGGGACTATGTTATTTCAAAGGAAGGAATAAAGGTGGATACAAGTCGGTTCGAAGAAATTGTAAGTTGACCAACTCCAGCTTTAGATCATGATACTCGAAGCTTTCATGGACTTGCTTCTTTTTATCGGCAGTTTATCAAGGGCTTCAATACCTTTTTCCCCTAACCACCAAGTTTCTCAAGCAATAAACTTTTAAATGGGCTGATAAAGCATAAAGGGGTTTTAAACTTATAAAGGAGAAGACGACAAAATCTCGTGTACTTTCACTTTCAAATTTTAACAAAGTCCTCAAAGCTGATTATGATGCATTTAATGTAGGAATTGGTTCTATGACCAGTCTGAAAGGTAAACCTATTTTTAACTTTCGTGAGAAGTTTAAAAATTCTCGCAAGAAAAATTCAATATATGTTATTGAACAAACTTTGGATCATTGGCAACACTACCTTATGCCAAAGGAATCCATTCTCATATTTGATCATGAGGCATTGAAGTACATAAATGGGTAACCTAAACTCAATTCAAGGCTTAATAAATGGATTAAATTTCCACAATCCTTTACTTTTCATATCACATACAAAGAGGTCATTCAAAATTAAGTTGATGTGTTGAGATGAAGACATTCTTTGCTTCTTAATATGTAAGTGAAAGTATTAGTCTTCGAAATTATAAAACAACTCTACAAGGATGATACTTATTTTGGAAAATTTTGGGAAGAATCTACTAATGGTTCATACTAATAATTATTTATACACAATGGGTTTCTTTTCAAGAACCCTCATTTGTGTATTCTCGAATGTTCATTATAGGAAGCTATTATGATTGAGGTCGATGGTGGCGGCCTGGGCAATCACTTTAAAAGAGATAGAACCCTTGCGCTTATTGATAAAAATTTCTATTGGACCAAAATGATATGGGATGTAACTCGGCATGTGGAGAGATGTTGAACTTGTCACATTGCTAAAATTCATGGTCAAAATATGGGTTTATACACTTCGTCGCTCAACCACAAGATACTTGGGAATATGTTAGTTAAACTTTGTTGAGGGTTACCTCTAACCCAATTGAACATAGACTCTATTATGGTGGTTGTTGATCATTTTTAAAAATCTCTCATATTTTACTTTATAATAAGACTTTGGATGAATCCCATGTTGCTGATGTTTATTTTCAAGAAATTGTAAAGCTTTATGGAAAATCTGAGACCATTACTTCATATCAGGATTCTAAATTTGTAAGTCAATTCTGGAGAACCTTTTGGGATAAAATTGGTACAGAGTTGAAATTTAGTTCTTCGCATCACCCTCAAATGGATGAATAAACTAAAGTTGTTAATCAAATTTTGGCAAATATTTTGAGAAGTTTAGTGACAGATTACATTCGAAAGTAAGTTCTTATATTGGATCAAGCTAGATTTGCTTAAGTTTATCGACGAGATCCTTTTGAAGTGGTGCATGGTGAAAATCCTACCATCCCTTTAAACTTGGATCCACTTCTAAAAACGAAAAAATTTACCAGGGATGGTGAAGAAAAAGATAAATGTATCAAGAAATTTATTCAAGAAGTTCAAAATCACATCATCAAGTGAAAGGAGAAGTACCAGAATCAAGAAAACAAACATTGAAGGCCCGTTGTATTCAGAGAAGGAGATTTGGTTTGGATGTATTTTCTCATAGAGAGATCTCCTCGTGGACGTTATAGAAAATCTAAACCTAGGGTTGATGGTACCTTTTGAGTTCTTAAATGATTTGGCAATAAGGCTTAGAAGATCGAACTTCCAGGTGATTGTAGTGTTTTGGCAACTTTCAATGTGTCTGATCTTCTCCCCAATTTTGACATTGAAGTTGAATTAGAGTTAAGGATGTATATTCTTTAATCACGCAAGAATATAACCCTTGAATCCCCCAATCCCCTAAATCCATAAGAAAGTGATCCATTAGTAATTGAGCATCCCAATAGTCATTCTCGGGTTAGTGTAGTCTGCAAAATAACTTTGGTAAAATGGTCACAACTAAATATATGGAAGTCTAAATAATGAACCTTTTTTTGGATTGGATTCCTGACATCCATATCTTTCTTTTAAAGTATGGCTCAACACCTAATTCAAAGTACACAGAAAGTGGAAAGCTCCTGAAGTGAGGTAAAATTATAGTACTATTATTTTGGCAGTACAAGAGTCTTTATGACGTGTCATTTATTATTGTCTTGTTACTAGCTTCATTATTCATTATCGTCTATTTAGATATGTTTGGAAGGGTATTATAATCCCTTATATAAGTCATAATCTTAAAAGATGAAAGGTAGTTCTAAAATTTATAAAAGGTTATTATCATATTGTGAATATCAGGTGTAATTAAACACTTAGGTTGATCAAGTCTGAATCTAAAATCATACATGATAATAATAACACAATTCCATTCTCAGCCTGAACAGATCAAACGATACAATATACAAATAAATTGGAAGTGATAAGATAGTCGTCAACATAAATCCACAAATAAAGTCCACAATCATAAGAGATAGAAATTGCAAAGTCCAAACATAAATCCTTACAACATATCCCAACTGAAACTCCATCTAAAATTGATAATATAATTTAACTGAAATATTTGAATATAACTAGACTAAAGTATAAAAATGATAAACTAAACAAAGTAGGAACCCACTTCGTCCTTGTAGGTGGCATCCTGAATGAAAAAGATGAATAGTGAGTGCTAGTTGGAACAAGTAAGGTAAGTGGGAGGTCCAACCCTAGGACCCGATGACACCTTGTAAAAGAGATGGGCTAAAACCTTAGCAAGTAACTTACATAAGCAACTCAAAAAAGTTATATATATAGATGATAAATTCATAGTTTGTATGTCCTCCAAATGAATGGCCCATCATACAAAATGCAACCTCATAATGTAATAAAATTATCTCAATTCATTTTATTAATTAATTATTCTCATTAATTAATCAACACGTTAACGACATGCACTACACCACAAATCGGGACTAGTCAAGACACAATGGTAACGGCCCAGGACCATGACTAGGTGGCCACGACAAAAGACCGTGACTAAAGCCAAAGCAAGTGTGACCAGGTCTATGACCACCAATAGGGGTGACATTCAATGGACACTGTGATGGCTCAAGACCAAGACCATGAGGGTCACGGTAGTGGTCCGTGATAACCACCTGGGTGGTAAAATTGTACGAAAATTCCCGCCAACCTTGGTTATGGCCCCAGACCGTGAAGTTAAGGTCTTCAATTAACATTGGTCACGACTTTGGGCTGTGACTATTTTAAAATGGTCACAATTTTGATCATGGCCCTTATCTGTTACCATAACCTTTAGATATTGGGCACCATACCTTTCTTTATTTTTCGCATGATCTCTCTCTCTCTCTACACTCACTCATTCACTGCCCTCTCGCTCTCTATTGACCTCTTGGGTGACCTTTCTCTGCCAACCCTCTCTCTCTACACTTATATATATATATATATATATATATATATATATATATATATATATATATATGTGTGTGTGTGTGTGTGTGTGTGTGTATGTGTATGTGTATGGGCAAATACCCAAATACCCTGCTACCTTAAAGTATTATACCCCGCTAAGTTAAAAAAAATAAATTAATTTGGAGGAAAATTTAATATACAATTGACTTATATATTAATGTCGATTCAAGTGATGAATTGAATTTGTTTATTTAAGAGGATTAATGATTTTAAAAGTTCAGTTTGCCCAATTAGTTTAAATGTTAGGAATCTAGTTGGTTGATTTGTGAGACATGAGACTTTAGGTCGGTTAAAGTTAAAAGGTTGGGCTATAAGATATATTAGGGGATTACTTTATTTGGGACTTAGATGCTTAAGAGAATGAGTGAGATAGAAGGGTGGTTAGCAGTGCCACTTCCCCTCTTTAGAAATTACCTAAACCATAAACCGTTTATCTTAATTCCTAATTTCCAATTCCTAAACCGTATACCCAAAACCCTAATTCCAAATTGCCAAATCGTATACGCTAAACCCCAAATCTAAAACCCAAAAACCCAACCTTAATTCTTAAACCCTAATTCAAAAACCCAAAAACTTCTACCCCAAATCGTAAATCCTAAAACTAAAACACTAATTCCTAAAACCTAAATGCAAAATGAAAAATCAAAACCCTAATTAATAACCCTAAACCCTATGTACTAAACCCTAAAACTTAAACCCAAATCAATGAACCCTAATGAATAAACTCGATTACCTAAACCCTAACACTTAAACCCTAAAACGTAAACCATAAATCCTAAAACCAAAATCCTAAATCATGTACCCTAAATTGTAAATTGAAAACCATAAGCCCTAAAGCCTAAATGCTAAAAGTCAAAACATGAAAATTTTGATATTTAAGATTTGGACCTTATTTTCAGAATTTGACGATTGAGATTTGATAGTGTAAGATATGGACTTAAATTTAGAGTTCGTGAATTCAAAAATTATGCATGCTTATAGGATTGTACTTTATGCTTTGGGAGTAGTACTTTTGATATGTACAAATCATATTGATGAGATTTACTATGAGAACCCCATTCATATTATAAGATTTAATGTGAACGAATTATTATTAACTTGGGACACTTGATACATGTATGAGCCCTTATGATGTAACACACTTAAGTTATTAGTTGTCTCTTTCATGCAAGAACATATATAAGCCCTCACTTAAGATATTGTTATTATTGGTATGTCATTTATCATGTATACGATAGAAGGAGTACAGGATAGTTGTTAATTTGGTTATTGGATAGTGATTTGGATTGCTCGGATTAATAGTACACATAGACCTTCAAACTCTTGCCATACTCTCTCATAATAAACCATAACAAAATGTGTCTTAATAATTACCCTATTTAAATTTAAGTCTATCAAGGGGTTCCTTATTTGGATTTCACTTCGGTGAGCCGTTCCACACACAAGGTTTAGAGAAGGGTAGTTGTTATGATCCAAAAACTCAATCAAACTAAATACTATTACTTAAATGCTTTACTTTACGAAAGGCTATATGTAATGATATTGATACCTTAGCTCCTTATGAAATAGTGGGTATTGGTTTGCAAGGTACTAATGTATATTCACACACACGGTTCCAATTTACACCCGTTCACATAGGACTCATATGTTAAAATAAGATAAACTTAAACTGGATACATTGAAAAAAAATGACCAGTTAATGATTAATTAGAGCTAGTACTTATAGGACCCATATTCAGACCCTCGTATATTTTTTTCAGGAAAAATGAGGCACGCTGATAATCACTGGCAATAAGATCATGAGAGGTTGCAATTGGACCACACTTATACAATTTTTATTGGTGCGTATCATTTAGAGGGTACTCCTATTTACAACTATGGGATAAGAAGATCGAGCAGTTTAACTACCTTGCAAATTGTGGAGTTCATCTCTAACAAGAGTACCTATTCAATCGTATTATATTTTCCCTACTAGAAAGTTGGGATGAGGCTGTAGAGAATATATTCCGCGTACATAATCTCGACGTAGCATGGCCTTGCTTACTCTGGTAGCGTAGGCAGAAAAAAATTTACCCATTGTGGATATAACTACGTATAGAGAGCATTGACCAAAGTTGTGATGGTTAGCGACATATGCACGTTATGTTCAATCTTTCCAATAAGTTGAAGAAGATGGGATTTTGAGTTCATTCCACGGACATCTATACATCAATCATAGATACGCTTCCTCCTAGTTGGCCACGTGCAAAAATTCATAGTTTTAAAAAAAATAATACCGAATGTATGGAGATCAGACACATTGAACAAATTTGATAATCTTATTATGAGAAGGCATATACATATATATAATCGTAAACATGATTAGTTAGTTATACTATCATGTTATTATAAGGATTTCGTTGCTATTATTTTTTTTATTGTAGATAATGTCGAGCAGTAATGGACAAAATGTACCAAGTGATGAGGTAATGCCCCAACTAGGATTTTGATCTCCTGTACCCCAACAAGAATTCTCATCACCACATGGTGATCATTTCTCTAGTCCACCATTGGTTTAGTCCATTATTCCTTCTACGAGTAGGAAACAAACCCCCGTTACTCTAATGCCCCCATTACTCTGGCCGCATATTTCATGTCTATCTTGCCATTATTGGTTCTTATCCGAAAGAAAATGGATAAGATGATGAGAGATATTTTGTGGAAAGGTAATGAGGGTAACGTTACATATTTTCTCGTGGGGTGGGAGGAGGTTTGCAAGCCTATTAAGGACGGGGAGTGCGGGAGTAAAGAATATACAACTCTTCAACAAAGCCCTGTTAGGTAAGTAAATTTGAATATTTCCTAATGAGGAGAATAGGTTATGGAGGAGAGTAGTGAGTGCTAGGACGGGATGCTCGAATCATAGTTTGGGTCCGGGAGTGGGGAAGTATGTGCATAGAGTGGGTTTGTGGAAGCATATTTCGAAAGATTGGGACAATTTTTCTAAGTACACATAATTTCAAGTGGGGAGAGGAAACATGATAGGGCTTTAGAAAGATAGATGAGGGAGGAATGGAATTCTTCGGAGCAGTTTCCAGGTATGTTTAGTTTAGGGGGCAATAAAGACATTCTAATAGCGGATCATATGACAGTTACGGATGATCGAGTGTTGTGAAACCCCAAGTTCAGAAGACATTTTTGGGACTCAGAGCTCAAGGAGGGTAAGGCTTTCTTTGACTGGTTGGGGTCGACCCTATGCCTAAGGGGGTGGGGGAAGATGAGTTGAGGTGGCAGATAGGAAGGAAAGGGGTCTTTTTAATGGGGGGTTTATTACTCCATCTTGAGAGGTAATGACAACCTTAGAGATTTTTTCTATGGATGCAAATATAGAAGGATAAGGTATCCCCGAAAGTGATGTTTTTGTCTCAACCACGATGAATCATTCCATTTTGATGATTGAGGGCTTGCGAAAGCGAAGGCGGTTAATGGATAGCCGCTGCTAGTAATATAAGGAGGCTGAGGGGAAGACCAATCGTTTACTCCTGCATTGTAGGGTGACGAGAAGCCTATGGGAGGTTTTCCTATCTCTTAGTCGAATCTCTAGGTAATGATTGAATCGGTAAGGGAGTTACTTGAGCTTTGGCACCCTCCTAAGGGATAAAAGTGCAAAGCGTGGAATTTGGTTCCACATTGCATCTTTTGGACTATTTGACAGGAGAGAAATTTGAGATGTTTCGATAGTGTAGAGATGGAGCCGACTAGAATTAGGTACATATTTTTGAGCACTTTATTACTCTGGTATAAGGAGCAGTACATGGAAACTCTTCCTAATTTTATAGAGTTTGTGGAGGTTTTGCATAGTGGCATGTAATCCTGGAGGTTTTTATTTTTGGCTCGGCTGTGGATGTTTTTCTTTTCGATTGTAGTGTACACTCCCTGGATATGGGTTCCACCCCTTAACAGTTAGTTTTAATGCAACATTTGTCTTAAAAAATGATAGAAAAATAAAGCTAGAACATTACATATCCAATGACATCTCCACCATTTAAACAACAACTACATTCCAAAAAGGCTCAAAAGATAGTATTCAATTCTATCTTTCATCTCAAATGTTGAGTATTTATATAGTTGTTGATGATCTTTGACCTTATAAGAAAAAACATAATGGAATAAATGTTTTCGTGTTATGATTTGTAGACATATAGGAATTTTATTACGTTTTATTATTATACGTTGAAACACAATAATAATTGATACATGCATGTAGGGGCAAGTTATTATATGTGATTAGTTCGTTCATGTCCCAAAAGAAACTAGGTGTAGTAGTTTGAAACTTATATCATAATTTCGTTGGAGGAAATTAATTTATCAATAATTATAGTCCGACTCATAATTGCGACATAGAGTGGCGCGATACAATGACATGTCGCACTCGCATTGACATATGTCTAGGCTCCACTACTGTTGGATTCAGACACGAACCAATAAGGGTGGGACACGTTAGTGTGTCGCACCAAATGTGTCGAAATCATGAGTCAATATAGAAGGACTTTTAATTTTTATGTACTGCGAACCATATTGTGATATATTAATTCATCATTTAAGGCATTTGTTCATAATTTAATGCAAAATAACACATGAAATTGCCATTGGATATATATATATTATTTATCACAAAATAAAATCTCGTTTCAAAATCTTTAAACTTGTTACTATCTTCTCTCGCAACTCAATTATTATTTCTTCTTAAAGATTTGCATCATCATAATATATGGAGTTTATGTAGATATTTTCACAGTTGTTGCTATAAATACTCATTTTCATATAATATGGAATATCTTTCATGAAGTTACCTATTTCCTTCATCTAAAAAAGGCACTTGAGAAATAACATTTCAGTGCCACAACTTATTTTGGTTATGTTTCTCTTTTTATCATATGTATAAATTATTTTATAATGGAGAACACTTGTTCTCGACATTGTTTGTATCCTTTTAGAGTATTAGTTCAATATAGGGTTGTTATATATTGGATCGTTTGACCCATCGCTTTTAGAGAGCTTAAATTGAACATAAAAACCATTAAGTTTTGAACTTGCTATAACTCATGCCAAGAAGATTTAATTGACTAAAGTTTGAGCCTTTATCTATTGAATGAAAAATTGCACAAGCGAGGAACCAAAAATAAAATTATATTATTACACAAGAATAATTGTACAAATGTTAGTACAATTATTGACTCACAAGATACACACTCAAATAACCCACTAATATCACAAGACTAACTCAATATTTAGGACACAATTTTATCACTCAAAGATACGTCTCACTCTAAACATTCTCACTATTTATTTAGACACTCTCTATTTTACCTCACTAAATTTTTCTTTCCCTTCATGTCCCAAATGAGAAGAGGAGTCCCCTATTTATACAATAGTTTAAGTCAATGGTGGAATTCTCTAGAAATTGGAAGAGGGAAGGGGAGGGAGAGAGAAAGAAGCATTTGGAGAAATAGGGGTAGAAAAGTCTGAAAACAAGGAGAATCTAGAAAGAGAAAAAAGAGGGGAGTAGAATATTCTAGTGAAGAAAAGAGATAGAGGGATCTGTCGAGATTTCGAGAGAGGGGCGGTGGTGCTATAATTTTAATATTCCCCCTCAACACCGACTCTCTCTTTCAAACTCTTCTCTAGATATCATGCGAATTTTCTCTCGAAATTCTTCATACTTGGTAGTGTTAAGTCCTTTGGTGAAAAAGTCCGCGACTTAATAATCTATCTTGATTGCTTGCATCTCTATTTATCCTTTAAGCACATTCTCTCTGATGAAGTGGTGGTGTACTTCCACATGCTTGGTTCTTTCATGAAACACCCGATTCTCGGCCAAACGCACAACTGATTGATTATCATAGTGTAACGATACTGGATAATCAATTGGTTTTTCCAAATCTCTGATTAATTGTACTAATCATATAACCTCTTGAGTCGCTGCTACCGTTGCCCTATACTCGACTTCTGTAGTCGATGGGGACACAATAGATTGCCTTTTACTGCACAATAAGATTTCCCTTGAGCTAATACCTAACACGTACCTAGTAGTTGATCAACGTCTATCATTATCTCCAGTATAATCTGCATAGCAGAGAATCCAATCACCTTGCACGTATCACCCTTCTTGTATATTATGCCGAAGTTAAGTGTACTCTTTATATATCTCAATATTCTTCGAGATGCTTCCAAGTGAGGTTTATTTGGACTTTTCATAAATCGACTCACTACACTGACTACAAATGTTATGTCAAGTCATGTGAGTGTTAGGTAGATTAAACTACCTACTAGCTGCCGATACACAGTTTTATCCTCCAAGTCTTTGCCTTCATGTGCCCATAGCTTAGTGTTAGCTTCCATTGGTGTAGATATTGACTTACACTCTAGCATCCTGTACTTATTCAGTAGATTTATTGCATATTTTTAGTGACATAAAAATACCCCTTCCTTACTTCAATCGATCTCTAGACTAAGAAAGTGTTTAAGTTCTCCAAGTTCCTTTATCTAAAATCGCACTAATAGGTTCTATGTTTTCCTTTGAATCTCCTTATTATTATCTTTTGTGATGATTAAATCATCTACATACACCATTACTACTGAGATTTTTCCACCTTATGTCTTTACGAATAGGCTTGAGTCTCAAGGTGCCATAGAATATTCACTTTTGACTAGGAACTCTGCTATCATTCCATACCAGGCTTTTAGAGATTATTTAAGCCAATATAGTTCTTTCCTCATCTTGCAAACATAGTCTGGTTGTATTTTACTCTCCAAACCTTTAGGTTACACCATGTATATTTCTTTACCAAGCTGTCTGCGTAGAAAATAATCCTTTAAGTTTATCTGCCACGTGTTCCAAGACTTACTGGATACAAGTGCTATTAAAACTCCTACTGTTGTGATCTTTGATACTGGACTAAAAGTTTCATCGTAGTTCAATCCATATTACTACGAGAATCCTCTACCTAACAATCGAGCCTTGTAACTTTCAATTGATCCATTTGGATGAGCCTTTACCTTTTATACCTACTTACAAGTGATGGGTTTCACATCCTTAGGCATTGGTAATAAATCCTCTTTCTCATTCTGCTTGAGTGCCCAAAACTCCTCCCACATTGGCTTTATCTAGTAGTCCTTGTTATGTGAGGCTTCTTTAAACACTGCAGGCTATCTTTTAGCATCTTCTGTAAGGGCACCATTTGAATATTTTGGAGTAGGCTTCCGTGGCCTAGAAGACCTCCTTAGTTGTGTCCCATCATCTTCCATTTCTTCTTGGATATTTGGTTGATCCTCCTCCAAAGCTCTCTGATGGAATCATGTTTTCCAAGGACTTAGAGACCTTGGTGAACCATGCTCAAACTCTTATTCTTCAGTGGGAACTTTTGTAATAAGCAATCGTTCTTTTGGTTGTTACCCTATTTTCACTTGCATCTTGTCTGCTAAATGTTTAGTATTAGGCAACACTGTCAATTGTGAAGATCACCAAGAGGAAGCTTTATCAAAAACCACATTCCTGGATGCGTATCATCAATTAGTTATCGAGTCACAATAACTCCACCCTATTCTCTCGTTGTTTTACCCCATGAAGATGCATCGTATTTCCTTTTTATCAAATTTAATACGTACATGGTTTGCTACAAACACATGGCACACACACCCAAAAATTCTAAAGTGACTTACAGTAGGTTTGGTGCTCCACATATTTTTGAACGGTGTCAAATTTCCTAACCTTGCCTACAATAGTCTGTTGATCACATGCACTGTTGTATTCATCCACTCGACTCAAAATCGACTTGGAACATTCTTGGCATGGAGCATACTCTGATAAATTCCTGCAAGATGACGGTTCTTCCTTTCTGTAACTCTATTTTCTGTGGGATGCCCAGATAAGTTAGCTGTCTCTGAATCTTATAATCTCTAATGAAGTCGGAGAATTATATTGATGTATATTCTCCCCCATTGTCAGTGCGCAGACACCGTATTTTATTCCCAAATTTTTCTTCAATATTTTTTTTAAATTCTTTAAAATTTATCAATACTTCCCCCTTCTTTTTTAAGAAATAAACCCATACATACCTTGAGAAGTCATTGATGAACATTACCATGTAACGCATCCCACTAGATGTAACTTGCTTTATCGGTCCAAACACATCTGAGTGGACAAGCTCCAATGGTTCTTTAACCTTGAACTTAACTCCTCATAAAGTAGTTGGTGTGCCTTTTCATATTGGCATTTTGCACAGAATGTATCTTCTCAGATCTCCAACTGAGGAAGTCCTTTGGGCATCTCTTCATTCATCATCGTCTTCAGCTTATGGTTGCTAACATGTCCTAGCCTTGCATGCCATAAACCTAAAGTTTTATTTTTTTGAGTCTTATCAGCATATGCAGATTTAGCCGACATCATGTAGATAGACTGTAGACGTTTTCCTTCCATAACAGGCATACCTAGAGGATTTAGATCTCGATACACCGTGAAATCATCTAGGCCGAACACATATAATTTTCCAAATATGTCAATTGTGGTACTATCAATAAATTCTTCTTTATTCTAGGCACCTGATAGACATTTTGTAGTTGAACATGATTACGACTGAAGATAGGAATAATAACTGCCTCACTAACATGTGAGATTGACGGCTTTAAGTTATTAGCAGTCACAACAACTTGCCTTCCTCTACACTCGGACATAACTGACAACTTCTTATCTCCAGTCATGTGATAAGAGCATCCTGAATCCATAATCCAATCTTCTTCATAGTTGGTAGAGTTTGAATTGGGAGCCGCAATGAGAGCAAACTCCGATTTTACATCTCCTTCTGGAAAGATTGCCACAGTGGACTTAAATTACTGAGAATGATGCTTCAAAATCCCATTCTTCTTTATTATGAGTCTCTTGGCTTTTTGATGTTGCAACACTACCTTCAATAGACATCTTCTTCTTGTGCCAACAATCTCTAACATAGTAACCCTTATTGCCGTTGTTGTATCATTAATTGTTACGTTGCCTAAGGTTCTGTTAGTAACCTTGGTCCCTTCCTTTATTTGGTTGAGCTCCCTCTACACGTGAGCTCCTTTCTTATTGTCGTGAGGCTGAGTTATGTTTCCTCAAGATTTTCTCTTACTGCGACCCTCTTGCTACATTCTAGCCTCTAGCTCTCCCACTTTTATTGCTAAAAAGTGCCTCTTCACTACTATTTATTGAAACACCACTCATTTGTTTCATCAATGTCTCTTGATTGACCAATAAAATTTTCAATTCAACTAGGGTGGGTTGAGTTTTCTAACCACATATTTCCATAATAAATCCATTATATTTGATCTTTAGGACACGATATTGTCCTCATCCGTGGTTCACTAATTTTAGAGTCAGGATCAGCATAAATCTTTAATTCTTTTAAAATATTTGCTGATGGCCACACCTTTCTGAGTGGTAGTTATCAATTCGTTCTCCAACATCTGCAAGTGTGAGTCATCCGTCTTTGAGAAGATATATGCAACGCATCCTTCGGTGTCTTCGCGTCCTTCATATGCCTCAATAATTCTGGGTCTATTGATATTGAGTGCCTACATAGTTTTACCCGCATTTATTTTTCATTTTCTTAAAACTTCGATATTTTTCTGGGAGGGTGGTGTAATGTCGCTACTACCAACAGTCTCCCAAAGATCTTGTCCTTCCAAGTAGGACATAATGCAGGTGCTCTAAATTTCGTAATTGATGTGGTTTACTTTTTCAAGACCACCACCAAATGTGTTAACTAAGTCTACCATAATCACGTACTTGAATTAAAATGTTGCCTGACCAATTAGACTGATACAGTCCCAGATTGTTTTTGATCCTTCGATTGTACTTCGTTTTAGCAGCACCCTTATAGCGGTCCCTCACCGTTTAACTCCGATACTAAATTATTGAGTAAAAAATTGCGCAAGTGGTGAACCGCAAACAAAATCATATTATTATATAAGAATAATTGTACAAATGTTAATAGTGACTTACAAAATACGCACTCAAGTGATCCACTAATATTACAAAACTCACTCAATAGGACACAATTTTATTACTCACAAATACATCTCACTCTAAATACGCTCACTATTTATTTGGACACTTTCTATTTGACCTTACTAATTTTGTTTGCCCTCACTTGATGATGTCCCAAATGGGAAGAGGAGTCTCCTAATTACTATAGTTTAAGCCAGTGGTGGAATTCTCAAAAAATTGGAAGAGGGAAGGAGAGGGAGGAAGAAAGAATCATGTGGAGAAAGAGGGTAAGAAAAATCTGGAAACAAGGACAAGCTAGAAAGAAAGGAGGAGGTGAGTAGAATATTCTAGTGAAGAAGAGAAATAGAGGGATCTGTAGAAATTTCGAGAGAAGGGCGGTGATGCTATAATTTTAACATAATCGGCTATGGTAGAGATGCCTATATTAAGAAGTTATAGTAAAATTGACTTGGGATTCTATACTGAGAATTAACTTTCACAACACACTTGCATGTAAAAGATGACTGAGCTGAATGGACGAGCTAATCATATTAACTAAGGTGAAGCAAGTAAAATGTAGTCACTGTCACATCGAGTAAAAGTGGAATCAAATGTGAAACGCAAACTAAGAGAATTTTTTTTTGTGTGTGTTCAATCGTATGTAAGGTTCAGGAAGAGCAAAGTGTGTTAGATAAAAAAAAAAAAAAAAAAAGAAGAGAAGAGAAAGGCACATTAGTATTGAATCATTTTCTCCACTACCATTATTCGTAATATTCATACGTAAAACAAGCCCTTGTGAACGACAAAATGTTACAGGCGTAGTCCCAGAGCACGAGCAATTGGCAGATATATAATATGGTTGAAAACACGTTAATTTTAGACAGTTGGGTGACTGATAGGAAAAAAATAAAAATAAAGCCACTGCAAAGTGATTATTGAGCAACAACAAAAGGCTAACGAAAAACTCCAATTAGCTTTATGGAGTTTGTTTTTAATTGTTTGTAGTAACCTGCATTATCTGGATGTGGGAGTACTTGATAGAGATACATTGAAATGCAAATTGAGTCCAACCATTTAACACGCTTGATCAGGCTCGGGAACAAGTTTCAGCTTTGAAAAATATGAATAACACGCTTGAACAGGCTGTTGTGAGTGTAAAGGGTTGTGTTAAACCCTAATAGTTATATAGTTCATCAGTATCAAAATAATTAAGCTGCTATTAGATTGATCAATCTTGATGTTTATCCAAAGCATATATTTTAAGTTATCGATTTGTTTATTTAGTTAATTGACTGATGGTTGCTTCTATTTTTCTTCCAAAGCATGAAGGAAATAATTGAAAGGCATCAACAATCAGAGTACCAAGAAAGACTAGATCATCCGTCTCTCAATCTGCAGGTAATTATTATTGTTTTGTCATTTTTGAGCTGGTATGTCTCAACCCATCATGCTAGCTCGGTCCAGAGTTCATGAGTTTGAGTTTAGTTTAAAGAATTTCAGTTGTCAACGAGTCGACGAATCTGTTTTTACGCCCAATAAAAACACCCAATACAAGGCTTACACCTACCTGAAATAAAATTAGGATAATATTAGGGGTACACCTTTTGTTACTTTCGGTATAAAAGTGTTGTACTCTGTTTTGTCTTTACTTGTATGGGTCTCGTCTGGACATAAAAAACAAATCAATGTACAACACTTTTATGTCGGGGGAACAAAAAGGGGTACCCAAAAGGGTAGCCCTAGTGTTACCCATAAAATTAATAATGAACCATTACCTATAAAGTTTCACCAAAAAAATAAGTGAGTATAAACACATGACATGTTTTCTTGTTAAAATTTTAAAAAAATTGAAAAAACAAGGAATGAGAAAGTCAAATTTGCACACCCATTTTTTCTAAATTTTATTTTACCATCACTTTTCATGTAGTTTTTATTTTTTATATTTTTATATTGATTTTGAAGAGCTTTGTTTCATACTCCTGTTGAGTTAGGAAATAGGAATTTTTATGGGGTAGTCCCATTTATTGGATCAAGATGCATAAAATTCTATTGATATATTTTTTTTTTTTATGTATCAAGTCATATTTCATAATGGAACACATATATTTAGACAAATGAATTACTTACACATATCCATTTTAAATTCACTTACTTCCTTTATAAAAATAAACACATAACCACTCTCTCTGTCGCTCTAGTAGCCCGATCCCATCCCACCCCACCGGAGACTCACCCAACCAGTTCATCAGAGAAGCTCGTCGGAGTGTTTCTCCCTCCTCGTCTTACTCTTCGTCTATTTCTTTTCCTTTTTCTGGTTCCCGTCAGCGGTATTATTGCCGGAGCTGAAGAAAAAAAATTTAGTTTTCGCCTTAAAAAAATTGACATTTTACAGAAACAGTAAATTTGTTTGTTTTGATTTTTTTCATCAAAAAATATCGAATATCGATGTTGTTTGATAGATTTGACGAGTAGATTACAAATATATAAATCTTGTGAATAATGGATTTGTAGATTTCAAGTAATAGACTTTTAAAAATTTGGTGTTTTTTTTATAGAAAAACAAGGTAATTAGTGGTCAAAAATATTTTGTGGGTATGTTGGTCAATTTGATGCGCTACGTTGACAAAATAAAAAAATTAATACCATTAATTTAGTAAAAAGATCTTTTACATCTTTAACCAAGTTAATAGAACTTGTTACTTATTACCCAAAAAAATACGTGGGTATAAACACATCACGTCTTCTTGTTAACTTTTATAAAAGAGTAGCACTAGGGAGATTCAGAAAAAAAATTCACTTCGTAAACTCAGTGCATAAGACAAAAATAGGTACAAGTTTTTAATGCACATTTTGATGCCCTAGCAGGACCCACAATAATAATGTATAAACTTTTAATGCACTGAGTTTACGAAATGGGTTTTTTTCTGGGTCTTCCTAAATTTATTTTTTATAAAAATTGAAAAAATAAGGAATGAGAAAAGTCAAATTCGTACACCTATTTTTTTATAATTTTTATTTTACAACCAATTGTCATGTACTTTTTTTTTAAAAATTTTATTTCATTTATCGATATTGATTTTGTAGAGCTTTGTTTCATACTCCTGTTGAGTTTAGAGATGTTTTTATACAACTTGTCATACAGATGAAAACATATGGATTTTTGGACGTACCATCTAGCCTAATAATATTTTTAAAATCCAATGAAAGTTCATTAAATTATCAAGCGCCACGTATTAACAGACCTTCAACTTTGATTAAATGGCGCACAGTTGATTATTAGACTTTACTAGTTTTTAGATTAAATGGCGCAAGTCATTTATAGTTTCTATTGTACAATATAACTAATAAAATGTAATAGAATTTAAAATTGGACATGACGTAAATGGATTTGTTATACTTACAATATGTTTTATCCCCATACAATGCACAATATATTAGACCCACGTGCCTATCTGCTTTATGTTATACGAATTGTCGTCATTCAAAATACAAACGGTTGGTGGACAAACGTCATTACAATGCCTAATTTTCCGTATAAAATAATTCGAAATTTATTATTACACATAAATTTTTTCAAATTTTTTTCGAATTAGAATAAAATATTTACTGAATCAGCCTTAGATTTCCATAACAAGTGTAACATAAATTTCAAATATAATATTAACACATTTAGACAATGGAGTGAATCCCATGTAATGCATAAGTTTATGTGGTAACTATTCTTTACATAAATTAAATATTCGAACAAACCTAAATCTAAAACCAAAAACAAAATACTCAACTGTTTGAAAATAAAATAATTAAAAAAAGATAAAAAAATACAATATACATATGTTTGAGCCACCGCCCACTCCTTCCATCACTATCGGCAATTGTAGATTTATCTCAAAATTGACTAATTTCCTAAGAAAACTCACGTTATCGAAACACACACCTCGGGTACGATTTGATTTGAACTACTGAATTCTATATGATTATATCACCTTGCGCAAATTCTCTCTAAATGAAAATTTTCTAAAGATAAAAATAAAGTATAGAGTGCTAGACAACTATTCATTAGTTGAAATATCTAAATTTCATTTTGAATTGAGAGAAGGCTATCTACTCGTTAAGCATCATGTGACACCCCGCTTAAAATAATAACGAGTGACCAGCCCTATACCACAATAATCAGGAATATCAAGTGGATCATTCTCAGCATCTATTAACGATATTAAAACAAACACAACTAACTACCCACTACTACAAAAAGAGGGTGCCAAAAAAATTTAAAACATATGAAGCAATAGCCAACTAACAACATAACAACTACAAAATATGATAAAGAACACACACATGCTATATAAAATAGATGACTACTAGAGTACAATCAAATATACAAAAAGGAAATACTCAAATATGTTGCCGAGTCACAGATAATACAAGAGTCTAAAGAAAGATAAATATAAACAAAATGCTACAACTACAACGTTTGTGTGTAAACCCGATATACAAAATGAATCATAATCTAGAGATACAAAAGATAAGAATCGGCTATATAAAAATCATGCAACAGTCCGCAACTGTCACAGCTTCCTCGATTGCACTGGATAGACAACATCAATGGCAACACCTAAAATAATACAATATATATATATATAGCAAGAAGAAAATATAAATGGGTTAGAGCCCAAGGTGTGAAAACAGTTTTCGCAAGTGCATTAAAATGCATAATAATTATAAATGCATTATAACCTGATTAAACTGGAGTCGCACTCTCCGGAAAAATCCAACTCACCTCTCAACTAAAGCGCGCACCTAAACGTATGCACATCATCCTCAAATATCTGCCTAACACTATCTAGGGGCAAAATAATCTAACCTGCAACCCAAAATTTATACTCATTTAAACTTCCATCTAACATAACCATTAACTTTCAATCTTACCATAACCCCCAAATGTGCGTCACTAACTAAACATATAATTATACATATACATATTCTCTTATTAGAATTTCTCAGATTCTAGTTATTGACATAAATGAGTTATTAGCATCTAAGTGCTAAGGACTAAACTTTTCCCAATTCTCAATACTGCACTGCGTTTCGTGCATGGGACGTCTCGCAAGAGAAATCCAAACAAGGAACCCCAAGATACACTACTCATTGACAGTATTGATATCGAGATTCATTATTCCCTCAATGCATGACGTATATAACCCCAATTACTAAATTAATATATAATTAAACTATTCCCATCTCTAAACAGTGCACTGCGTTCGTTCGTGGGACGTCTCGCAAAAAGAAATCCAAACAAGGAACCCCCTGATACACTACTCCTTGACACTGTCGATTGTCGAGATATACTAATATATAAATCTGAGTACTAAGAGCTAAACTTCTCTCCACTCCCAACATTGCACTGCGTTTCGTGCGTGGGACGTCTCGCAAGCGAAATCCAAACAAGGAACCCCCCCGATACATTACTCCTCGACAATGTTGGTCGTTGGGGTCCATTATGCCCTCGGTACCCAACGTAATATATATACTTATTTGATATATAAGCTTCATATTCACTTTAATATATTCATCACAATTTAGTCCGGATAAAAATCTCCCGAAATGAGATTCAATCATTATTCTTATGTCTCTTTACATTAGAGACAGATATATGATAGCTCATAATCATATACAAATAATATACTATTTACACAAGTATAATAACAACCACCCTGTGAGATATAACTCGAGGACGCAAGTTTTTAATGCTATCATCTATCAGGGAATCGCTCACGTATCATCCTGGGTACCAACGATCGAAATCTCACACCGCATTGGTAAAAACAAAATCACGACGTATGGGAAGCGGTCATTGTTCCTCCCCGGAAGTGAGACGAAACATACCCACCATCTCTCACCCCTGATAAAAGTCACACAATAATAATGAACCCTATGACCTGGGGACTATACACTCCCTGCTCCTCAAGCTAGGGGCCTCACTCACATCGTGCAACTTCCCATGATAGCATAGAGGGGGTATGCTTCACACGCACACACACACACACACACACACACACACACACACACACATATATATATATATATATATATATATATATATATCATATAAATGTATACCATCAGACAAGGTATATATATCACGCCATATAAGTGTTCTTACTCTTATTACCTTCGTATGCGTAAATAAAAATAATTTCATTTATATAAGTATATTTATTTCTCTCGATACTAACCGTTTCTAACTCTCACACTTTCTCACTTTATATACACGATACGATCTCTCACTTGAAGCTCGCCCATCGCTTATATTATTTGATAAATCTCCCAATTCAATTTGCGTTAAGGATATTCTCTATATCCAAATTCACATCCAATAATAATCATCATCCCCAATCCATTCTATGGTTCAATTAATCATATGAACCCATAATGTTATCACATTTGTGATTCAATTCAAAATTCAACATTGCTAAGTGCATCCTACCTCTCTCTTATAAACCCATAATCATCTCCAAATAGAAATCTCAAAGATAGTGGGCTTCCCTACGAGTCGGTACGATAATCTCCAATCGATATTCTCTCGGAATAAGTCAATATGACTTCAACAATTTATCATAAGAGAAACTTCCTAAAAGTCTCCAAAACATACTTCTCATAACTTATGTGAAGGTTCTCGATCGATAAACCCAAACGAAACGGAACGAAACTCACCCTAGAAAACATCCCCAAAACTTCCCTGTTTTCGAATCGATTCGGCCCAGCGAATCGATTCGCCCTTCAATGCGAATCGATTTGGGCCAGAAGACTTGGGCATCTGTCTTAGGCCTAATCGATTCGGCTTTGGATCCAAATCGATTCGGTCACTCAAACCTTGAAAGTCGAAACATTCCGAATCGATTCGGGTTGTGGGCCAAATTGATTCGGCCTGTTTAGAAGCTATGAAAACGGCTATTTTTCATCAACGCCGAAAATCCCAAAAATTATATTAATCATCTTCTCACCATTTCTCTTCAACCCAAACATATATATAACACCAAAACTCATTATATAACTCAACCCAACTAATTTTATACCCTCAAATCCTTGTATACACCTCAAATGCAAGATTTTCCCAAAAATCTAGGTTTTGACATTTTAAACCCAAAATCCATATGTTTATCCACAAATCATGAAATAAATGATACACAACAATTATTTAGCAAGTTTAATCACTTGCCTTAAGGTTGTAGAGGTTGAATCATCCTAGAAATCACGAATTGGCCGGAATCTCCAAGCTTTTCTCCTCTTTCTCTTCTTCCTTTCCTCTTCTCTCTCTCTCTAGGGCTTTCTCTTTCTATTAAGTGAGAATGACTTCTCACGTAGGCTTTTAAACCTTAAATCTAATATACCCAACTTTAAATGATAATACACACTTTAAATGACTCGGTTACTCTAATTCGAGCCAAACGAACTTAAAAAATATTCTTGAACCCAAATTAGACCCAAGTACAGTCATTTCGACTATCTCAACCCTTCTAGAATCAACCGCACACTCAGAATCGTCATTCAAAATACTTTCTACCATCCTTAAATTTTGACCTCAAATGACAATTTAATAATTCTCCAATTAAAATAATATTTATTTCTCCCAAAAATAATTAATTTATTATCCAAAAATCTCGGGGTATTACAGACTTCCCCACTTACAAGAATTTCACCCTCGAAATTAAGCTTAACCTAATACTCCAAATCTTAACTAGTTTCTACGACACTTATCCGCACTAGCCCTATACTTATTCTTCCCTCTTCTCATGGCGAATCATTTTAATTTATAAAATTAATCTTTCGACTAGGGCACCGATACATCCCATATTCGAGCTTTACTCGTAAAAATAAAACTCGGCATCACTTAGCCTTCAAAATTGTACAATAACTCGAAGTAAATTAAATCATACTAATTATAGAAGAAAAATTTTGAAATGTCCAAAGATATAACTCCTCTTAATTCTGGACATTCGCTACTTTCATGCGGGGGAGGTCTCGCAAGCGAAATACAAACAAGGAACCCTCCCAATACACTACTATGTAGCCCTGTCGGGGATTGAGAGTTAGTTAGATCGGGACCAGAGTTTAAAATATTTTTGTGTAAATCATTTCTTATATTGCCCGAAGGCCTATATAAAATTTTATTTTGAAAACAGTTTATGTCTTTCGACATTCAAATTAAAATACCTTATGCTCAAGACACAAGGTGCTAACAATTATCATACTCTTATTAACATATAGTTCTCAAAACTAGCATAATTATGAGCTAAATCCCTCGCTTAACAATAATCCACTAAATTCTGAATAATTTCAGTAACAATAATCTCTTATATCATAATAAAATATTGCTATACACTAGGCTCTTCCATAGCTAGAATATATAACAAATATGTAAGTCTAGCACAATTATAAAATAATAACTTTATCATTACTACTGAGCATGTCTCAACAATTCCTATGTTCAAAACAAAATCATAGCTCTTCACTAGCATAACACAAGATAATCTATTCTCCCAAAAGATAATCATATAAGAGCCTTACTTGCTCAATACTCCCTTAAGGGTCATTCTACACATAATAGAGTTATAACACTAACCACTTATTTCAATCTAACGTACGATACTCCCATAGCCTCATAAAGCATAATCCTAATCATAAAGGAAAATAATTTACATCATACCTCTCTAGTTCGATTGTACCTTTTCATCATTGGGTTCCCACTCAAAGTCCCCCGGCCTAAAATGGCCTCGAACCTATTGTAAGGGTTTCACATCCAAAACTTCCTCAAAACGTGGTCCTCTGCCTCTTTCAGGACAATCTCTCTTCCTATGGGCTAATTATTTACAAAAGAAACATTAACCCGCAAATCCTCTCTACTCATCCTGAGGAATAAAACGCTGTTGCGACCCTCGATAATCCTGCTTATACCCTCTAGCATTATCGGCTTTCTCTTCACCAGACCTACTTGATGAACCCGAGTCTCTAAAGTTCTTACTTCCCTGCGAATGAAAACGATATTCATTACACTGTAACAATGCCGCATTCACTACCTCAGCGAAAATCACTAACACTGGGTTCCCTAATAAATGCTGTCGAATTCGCCAATTTAAACCTCCCATGAACTTTGCTATTCGATTCTCATCCGTATTTACCTCATCAGGTACTAAATTTGCCAATCGAGTAAATTCTTCTTTGTACTCAGCCACCATTCGATCACCTTGAAACACATCCAACAATTTCCTTCTCATTTCCTTTTGGATCGCGGAAGGAAAATTCTTTCGGTCAAAGAGTTCCAAATAATCTAATATGGGCAATGTATCTCTTTGTTACGATGTGGTGATTGACTCCCACCAACGGAGAGCTTCTCCCGTTAACTTAAAGGTGGCGAGAAATTACTGCTGCACCTCGCTACATTCAACCATGTGAAGGTGCCTCTGTATACTAGTCTTCCAACGATTTGCAGCCATTGCACCAACTCCCCCTGAAAACTCTGGAGGACGCCCCTTCCTAAAATCTTCCCACACTCTCTCCCACATAGACAACCCTGAGTGGGTTTGGGCTTCTTGAACTCCATGTTGATGTGTCATCACAGAAATGGCAGCAATTACTGCTTGTGCTACAATATTGGCAGCTTCAGCTGTGGTCATAGTCCCTTGAGGCATTTGAGGTTCCATACTCTCGACCCCTCTATTTTCCCTGCCTGGACGACCTCTCTTCGGTGGCATCTGAAATAAGAACAAGTGTATCAGAACGCCATTCAAATGATTTCTCATCGCTGAAGAAAATATAGACGTGTGAACACAACAGTCCTAATAATAGGGCTCTACATCAAGAACGCTTACGAAAGATCGCAAAAAAACCACACAGATCCTAAAGACATTAGAACCTGATGCTCTGATACCACCTCTGGCACCCCGCTTAAAATAATAACGGGTGGCCAGCCCTATACTACAATAACCAGGAATCTCAAGTGGATCATTCTCAGCATCTACCGACGATATTAAAATAAACGCAGCTAACTACTCATTACTACAAAAAGAGGGTGCCAAAAAAATTTAAAACATACGAAGCAATACCCAACTAAAAACATAACAACTACTGAATATGATAAAGAACATACACATGCTATATAAAAGAGATGAGTAATAGAGTACAATCAAATATATAAAAAGGAAATAACCGAATATGTTGTTGGGTCACAGACAATACAACAGTCTCAAGAAAGATAAATGTAAACAAAATGCTACAACTAGAACTCTTGGGTGTAAACCCGATATACAAAATGAATCATAATCTAGATATACAAAAGATAGGAATCGTCTATATCAAAATCATGCAACAGTCCACAACTGCCACAGCTTCCTCGAATGCACTGGATAGACAACATCAATGGCGTCCTTGCGGAGGAACGCCTAAAATAATACAATATATATAGCAAGAAGAAAATATAAACGGGTCAGAGCCCGAGGTGTGAAAATAGTTTTCGCAAGTGCATTAAAATGCATAATAATTATAAATGCCTTATAACCTGATTAAAGTGGAGGAGCACTCTTCAGAAAAATCCAACTTACCTCTCAACTAAAGCGCGCACCTAAACGTATGTACATGGTCCTCAAATATATGCCCAACACTATTTAGGGGCAAAATAATCTAACCTACAACCCAAAATTTATACTCATTTAAACATTCATCTAACATAACCATTAACTTCCAATTCTACCATAACCCCCAAATGTGCGCCACTAACTAAACATACAATTATACATATATATATTCTTTTACTACAATTTTTCATATTTTAGTTATTGACATAAATGAGTTATTAGCATCTAAGTGATAAGGACTAAACTTCTCCCAATTCTCAATACTGCACTGCGTTTCATGTGTGGGTCGTCTCGCAAGCAAAATCCAAACAAAGAATCCCCTCGATACACTACTCCTTGATAGTATTGATTATCGATTTTCATTATGCCCTCAATGCATGACGCATATAACCCCAATTACTAAATTAATATATAATTAAACTATTCCCAACTCTCAACAGTGCACTTCGTTCGTGCGTGGGACGTCTCGCAAAGCGAAATCCAAACAAGGAACCCCCCGGTACACTACTCCTTGACACTGTCGATTGTCGAGATATACTAATATATAAATCTGAGTACTAAGGACTAAACTTCTCCCCACTCCCAACATTGCACCGCGTTTCGAGCGTGGGGCGTCTCGTAAGAGAAATCCAAATAAGGAACCCCCCGATACACTACTCCTTGACAATGTTGGTCGTTGGGGTCCATTATGCCCACAATACCCAACGTAATATATATACTTATTTGATATATAAGCTTCATATTCACTTTAATATATTCATCACAATTTAGTCCGGATAAAAATATCCCGGAATGAGATTCAATCATTATTATTATTTCTCTTTACATTAGAGACATATATATGATAGCTCATAATCATATACAAATAATATACTATTTATACAAGTATAATAAATATCATCCCATCGAGCTATAACTCGAGGACGCAGGTTCTCAATACTATCATCTACCGAGGAATCGCTCACACATCATCCTGGGTACCAAAGGTCGGAATCTCACACCGCCTTCGTAAAAATAAAATCACAACATATGGGAAGCGGTCATAGTTCCTCCCCGAAAGTGAGACGAAACATACCCACCACGTCTCATCCCTGATAAAAGTCACACAATAATCATGGACGCTATGACCTGGGGACTATACGCTCCCTGCTCCTCAAGCTAGGGGCCTCACCTACATTGTGCAACTTCCCATGATAGCATAGAGGGGGTATTCTTCACATAAATATATATATATATACACACACACTAGATATACATATTCCATCACATCATATAAATGTATACCATCACACAAGATATATATATCACGCCATATAAGTATTCATACTCTTATTACGCTCGTATGCGTAAATGAAAATAATTTCATTTACATAAGTATATTTTTTTCTCTCGATACTAACCATTTCTAACTCCGACACTTTCCCACTTTATATACACGATACGATCTCTCACTTGAAGCTCACCCATCGCTTCTATTATATGATAAATCTCCCAATTCAATTTGCATTAAGGATATTCTCTATATCCAAATTCACATCCAACAATAATCATCATCCCCAATCCATATTATGGTTCAATCAATCATATGAACCCATAACGTTATCACATTTATGATTCTATTCAAAATTCAACATTGCTAAGTGCATCCTACCTCTCTCTTATAAACCCATAATCATCTCCAAATAGAAATCTCAATGATAGTGGGCTTCCCCACTAGTCGGTACGATAATCTCCAATCGATATTCTCTCGGAATAAGTCAATATGACTCCAATAATTTATCATAAGGGAAACTTCCTAAAAATCTCCAAAACATACTTCTCATAAATTATGTGAACGTTCCCGATCGATAAACCCAAACCTAACGGAACGAAACTCACCCTATAAAAATATCCCCAAAACTGCCCTGTTTCTGAAACGATTCGGGCCAAAAGATCTGGGTATCTGTCTTAGGCCGAATCGATTCGGTTTTGGGTCCGAATCGATTCGATCACTCAGACCTTGAAAGTCGAAACATTCTGAATCGATTCGGGTTGTGGGCCGAATCGATTCGGCCTGTTCAGAAGCAATGAAAATGGCTATTTTTCATCAAAGCCAAAAATCCCAAAAATCATATTAATCATCTTCTCACCATTTCTCTTCAACCCAAACATATATATAACACCAAAACTCATTATATAACTCAACCTAACTAATTTTATACCCTCAAATCCATATATACACCTCAAATGCAAGATTTTCCCAAAATTCTGGGTTTTGACATTTTAAACCCAAAATCCATAAGTTTATCCACAGATCATGAAATAAATGATGCAGAACAATTATTTAGCAAGTTTAATCACTTGCCTTAAGGTTGTAGAGGTTGAATCTTCCTTGAAATCACGGATTAGCCGAAATCGCCAAGCTTTTCTCCTCTTTCTCTTCTTCCTTTCCTCTTCTCTCTCTCTCTCTCTCTCTCTCTCTCTCTCTCTCTCTCTCTAGGTCTTTCTCTTTCTCTTAAGTGAGAATGACTTCTCACATAGGCTTTTAAGCCTTAAATCCAAGATACCCAACTTTAAATGATAATACACACTTTAAGTGACTCGGTTACTCTAATTCGAGCCAAACGAACTTAAAAAATATTTCGAAACCCAAATAAAACCCAAGTACAGTCATTTCTACTATCTCGACACTTTCGTAATCAACCGCACACTCAGAATCGTCATTCGAAATACTTTCTAACATCCTTAAAATTTGACCTCAAATGCCAATTTAATAATTCTTCAATTAAAATAATATTTATTTCTGCCAAAATTAATTTATTTATTGTCCAAAAATCTCGGGGTATTACACATCAATTCACAATGTTATATGGATTTTAGTTTCAATATCAAAGTCAAAGTTTATAAATTTGAAGGATACCAACGTCAATGGCTTCCATATTCCACTATACTTTGCTCTTAAGTTGTGGGTAAGTTGTTTGTATTCTTAAATCAAACAACTTTCAGTAGATCATTCCAAGAAGACCAATGATATCTTTTCAAATTTAAAGGGGCTGGAATTGAAACTGTAAGAGAAATGTAAAGAGGTAAAGGCGCTTTGAGGGTTGTGTATAAAGGGGTAAAGGCGCTTTGAGGGTTGTGTTTTGTGGGAAGGCCATCTCCAATGGGATAGGCTAAAAAGATGTAATGTTACATTTTTCGGATGTTGCATACAGTGGGAAAGGCTAGTTAGGAATGCAAAAGCTGATGTGGAGGGCTTGGACGGACGAATGTCAGCCGTCCAAGGCTGGATGGACAACTGACACCCATCCAGCTAGCTGGGATTACTTGTTTTTATTTAAATAGAGGCTTGGACGGATAACATTCTCTCGTCCAGCCGTGGGGCTCATTTACACATCGTCTATAGACAATGTAAATTTACATATCCTTTACATTTTCTCTCACCAGAAAATGCATTTTTTATACCCACTATGAAGGAAAACAATGTAAACTTGGACTTTAACATTTCCCACTGGAGATGGCCGAAGAGATGATTTTATTAAAGGCTTTATAACTTTAATGAGTAACGCTTAACCTGAGACATGTGGCATAACCACATTTAGAGACTTCATATATATATATATATATATATATATATATATATATGAGAGCGGATCTCATGAGGACCTCTGTTTGCATACCGCTGGCGAGGACCAATTTTGATAAAATAGTAAAAAAATATTTTTGAGCTATTTTTTTAATATAATTTTTAAACATTTTAGTAGGGCTATATAAAAAAATCATGTCAAAATGAATTTTTTTACTATTTTAAAAAAATCGGTCAACTTTGTCAGTTTTTAACAACTTAAAAAAAATAATTTTTAGTTGATTATTTTTTTATGGTCCTATTGAAATGTTTAAAAATCATTAAAAAAAACAGCCCAAAAATATTTTTTTTACTATTTTAAAAAAATGGTCCTCATTCGGGGTCCTCAAACAGGAACCACACTTGATCCTATATATATATATATATATATATATATATATATATATATATTAGTTGCCTTATTTTTATCAACCAAATTACCATTCTCCTTACGTCATTTCTTTTGGATAAATGGATTTGGCTTATCTCCATTACATTTTCCAATCAACTAGATAAGCAAAGGCAACTTAGTATATGATACATACAAGGTCTTTCATAAATGAGTTTCATTTGTATACAATTTCATTATATAAGTTCCACTAAATATGTTGTAATATAAGAATTACCTATATTTGTATGTTTTAATCGGATACCAATACCCTTTTATAAGCCATGGCAATGATGAATTTTGGGAGAATTTTCCCATCCATTGAAGTGCTTTTTCTTTTCTTTTCAGTTTTCTCAAAGTTATAACTTTTGGTTTACACATTTGCTTCTCACAAAATTAATATTATCAAATTTTACCCTCGTATACCTATCAAACGAGATCCTTGATAAAATCTACCTTCGGTTCTCTTTCACTAGCCAAAAATGGTTGTTCTTGACATTATTGGCTAGACATTCTTGACACATTTATCTACCTTTGGCATCTTGAGCATAGGCATCTCGTTAAATGTCAAATCCTTATTTACCACCATCTTCTTGTCTTCCGAACATAATAACTTGTATCCATTGACCCCACTACTTGAACGCACCTCACTCATGTGAATCAAGTCTATGTGACTTGAAAGACTCAACAACTCTAATATTTTGCCACGGGAACTAGCCAACTAATATTAATTACAAAATTATAATTTCAGCATAAATTAGAAAAAAACAATCGGAGGCCTCCAAACGTTAAATGATTACTAAAGTGAACATTTTCTCATAAAGAATGGATTTGTAATTTTTGATGTTAAACGAGAAAAAAATCAATAGAATATTAGATATGTTATTTAAAAAAAGGTTATTAAGAGGTCATACTTATGTCTTATTCATTCCCCCAAGTTCTTTTAATTAGTGTTAACTCACCACATCCTTCTTTTCCATCTCAGCAAATTAAAATGACTAATTATCCCTCCAAATTTTATATTGTGTGTCGAAGTCAATTTTTTATATTTCCAAACTTTAAAAACCCATAAGTTCTTATTTACATATTCAATTTTTGTAAAACTTATAATTTTGAAAACTACTATTAAGAGCAATATTGAATATTTTATTCCATACAAAAAATTTAAAAGAGATAAATTCACTATAAAAAAGATAAATTTCATTATTTAAGTAAATTACTTATTTCAAATAACTCACCCAACGCGTTTTCTGGAACTACCTTGTTTTTCGAAAAAAAAATTCATTCAATCTTTACAAGTCCATAACTTCCAATCGACAAATCCAAAATTCATAAAATTTATATATTAAGAATCTAATTTTCAAGATCTATCAAACAATACCTATATTTGATATTTTTTGATAAAAAAATAAAATAGACAAATTATGTTACTGTAAAAACTATATTTTAAGATAAAGATTATGTGTAATGGGTATGAGTGAGTGGTAAATTTTTTTACACGTATGTGATTTGTTTAAAAGACTTGTTTAAAAATAAATATATCAGTTTTTATGTACGTTAACCAAATAAATATGACTAATTCATAATTATACCTTAAAAAAACATGGGTGCCGACCATTGGATCGTTTTGCATATGACAAGCCCAATCTAAAATCATTATTTTATACATGCAAAATTATGATATTATACCGAGCTTTTTTCACTTCGGTACATCACTAATAGTCGTAATTAGACTTTGGCACCATCATAACTTTATTATAGACTTTGATAAATTTTTTTCTTCAAATGTTCAGTGAAAAAACTTACATTTGGTGATAAAGAAAATACCAAGTCAAAAAAAAATTATGTGGTCTGAAAACATTCCATATCTTCATATTAAGAAGAAATTCAACACTAAATCAATTCATGCTAGCCTCATTATATATTTCAAGTAAATCTCAAATTCGAAAGCCAAAAGTTCACTTTAAATATATATCACTTCCAAATGGTGGCTCAAATTGAGAGACTACGAAAAATAAACCTGATGAATGGAAATAATAATGTTAATCCTCAGATTAATCATAGTACGTATGACATATTGAGCAAGGAAGTTGCTAAGAAGACATATGAATTCAGGTATGAACTGAAATTGTCATTGAATTTCATCTGGCTCATTCATACATCAATTACATTTTAATATTGAGAATAGTTGATTTTACTTTCTCACAGACAATTGAATGGAGAAGAGCTCCATGGTCTTAATATTGAAGAACTACTAAAACTAGAGAAAGTGGTTGAAGGAGGGTTAACCCATGCTCGAAACAAAAAGGTTTGTGTGATATTTCATAGAATTTTTAGTCATTTTTGGAATACAATGATTGTATTTTATTCCTTATCTTTCATTCATATATATACATCATGTTTTAAATATATTTTTCTTTTAGTTATGGTTGATTACCGAATCACCTACTGTCATAAAATGTCCGTTATTCATCTAATGTATGTGGTAAACTCAAACCTAAGAGTATCTTTAATGGTATAATCAAATTTTTAGGATTGTTACAGATAATAACATTGTTCGGTAAAACCTCTGCAATATAATACTCAAAACATAATAGACCTTAACCAATAATCAAATTTAAGACTACCATAATCAACACTAATGATTTTGTTAAAAACCAAATATGTCCTCACAAAAAAAAATGTCGATCTCGCCGTTTATTAGCTAAAAGAAAAAACCTAAAGAACAATGATTGAATTTATAATATCATTTTCCTTATTTTTTTTATTTATCTATCTTCTCCTCATTGATTAGATATGGTAGACCCTCTACTATTGATTATTGGGAAGAAAATGATTTGTTGTTAGCTTTAACAACTCAATAAATACATAATTAAATATTGATATAGAAACATTTAATCACTTAATAATAATTAGATGGGTAATTAAAGAACATCTTCATTGTTTTTTGTTTTCATTACCTATCTGATTGGTTAATGTTTCATTACCCTTCAGGGTGAAAAATTTGCGATAGAGATCAACGCTCTTAAGGAAAAGGTGGGTAAACACTTTTAACTTCCAATTGTTGCATTGCATTTAAATCCTTAAGGCTTTTATGAAAACGTGCATCATTTCCATTCAATTTAATGGTATCCATGGCTAAGGTACCTTTAAGACATACTTATTTATGTGATTTGAGTATTTACTATTATAATTCAGTATCCATTTTGTTTTTCGCTTAATTTTAAAATACCATCGCAAGTTTCCCTATAAGAAATAATTAATTTTCGTGAAATAGTTGTATTTTTATCCTATATTATAATAACATCATCATTGTGAGACCAACTCTCAGTCCAAGTTATTGGTTATAAAGGGTGAATCTCATTGTTATGACCAAGTGCTAATCTATTTTGGCTGAAATTTACCCAATTACCCAATGCTTGACAAATCTTGGTTTAGGGTGGTAAGGTAAGGCCTTTACCACTAGAGTTGAGGTAGTAGAGGTATTTTTCCCAAATATGATTTACCCCATAGCTAGTTGAGCTTATTTAAATTCAACTTTAATCCTTGTATAATTTGTTGGAAAAATTTTCTTTTACCCAAATTAATATGTTAGTAAAACTATTTTTTGTCAATTCTGAGTCATTATAGAAGTGGGACTTACACATCGAACATTGCGAAATCAAGTCTGTACATGTTCCTTGCAGTGAGATGGGTCACATATTATCATTTGTCATAAGAGGAAAAATTTGGTCTCAAAGTACCCCATTTGTTTATGAAATTACTGAAAATATTTAACGTATATTTATTTACTTCTATTTTTTATTTTTTTTCTAAATCGTCACTAGTATTTGTGATTGTTTGCTATATATAGTGACATTTTATTGTAAATGTCACTAAAGGTTTTGAGCATTCAGTATAATTTATGGCTCTTCATGAGAAACGTCCATAAAATGACTATTAACAAAAATGACATGTCTTTCCATGAAAAACACTTTGCACATACAAATACAAGATGGAAATCGACTATTGAAATAAGACAGGATACATAGTCCTATTCGAGAAATAATTATGAACCATCTAATGGTGTCCCTCTTCTCTCCACTCCTCGATAAGTTTCTACCAGCAATAAATTCTCGATACGCAGATTTCTTTTCCCGCTTCTCCTAACTGTGTACAAGAATCACAAGTAATAAGTGTAACAACCCCCATTTTCTCATGTAAAAGTTGACCAGACATGATACGCTGAATATGGGGCTTATCAACAATTTATATCATTCTCAACCTGAAGAAAAATATAACTTTCTTTTATTCTTTACCAAAATCAACAATTAATAAGAACCTCTGATCAAATCTGATTTAATACATGAATATAAAACTGAATCATCATACAGTGTCCATAATGTAAAGATAAGTATAAACTGATATAAATAAACTCTTGGGCTTATGCCCATAGAATCTTTACGTGGAATAAAATGACCAAATGGATAGGTACCATCTATACTAGAATCCTCTACATCCAAAGCAACTGCAAGTCTAATCCATCGCCAGTCCTGCTATCCCTGTTCATGAGAAAACTTAGGGGGGAAACATTTATAATTTTGGGTCAGAGCCTTAAAGTTGCAAGGATTCTTCACCAATAAATATATAAAATGTAACTAACTCATACTTCACGTCTCTCCATCGAAGCTTGCATTTATCGAGTACCTCACCTCTCATCTAGAGGAAGTCCTACTCGTATCCTCAAATAATAACCAATTATAAATCCCATTGTTTAATCTGAATTGTAACAATAAGGCTATCTATCTATACTTCAACTAAAAACCTAACACTCCTATTACCGGATTAACTTCGTCACGATGCCTACTAAGTTCCATATAAATTCAGTGTATATCTTTACGTCATATAATGTTCCTTAAACTTAGCCTATCTCGTCAAACTGTGTGATTTCTAATTCACACCAATTATTGTCTACATCATTAGACTATAAATTTCATTCTCTTTAATTTCCGTTTGTACTCTTAGACTGCTCAATTATTATTCTCATTAATAATTGTCTACCGAATTAGACTATTAGAACTTATTTTCATTATCAACTACCCACGTCGTTATGTTAATCCAACTTTGTAATCATTAAGTATTGTCTATATCTATAGACTGTGAAACACATTCTTATACAAGGCACACCATTATGTGTATATAGATAAATACATGTCCTCACATATATATGTACAACACATGAAGACATCTATCTTCGGTGTCCTATTCGTGCTCTATCGGTAATACCCAGAGGAATCCCTTATCCTAAAATGAGTAACAACATAACACAGGCAAGTGGAGCGATAACTATGCAGTACACCAGTTCACGACCCATACCCATTGGTGATAAAGGACCCAGTATCTACACTTACCTGTCATAAGTGACACTGCTATGTAGTATCTATAATATGACATAATATTACGCCTATCCCACCTGTACCGACGTGTGCTCCGATCCTGAATACGCACACCCCAACCTATAGGACAGTCCACGAACCCAGGTATGTCCACACAAAAATAATATGAAACAAATTATCATTCATTATGTATAAGCAATTACTCTATAACCACTTTCACCCAAGGAATCTCCATGCATATAAATATAGCCTTCTAGGCTTAACTATAACATATTAGTCAGTTATTACATAACTTGTATTAAGTCGCTATCTTACGACTATACTCCAATTAAATATTAAGTCTCGTATTCCTCCTAAGCTTAATAATCACATTTACTTCATCATTTATTTCTCCATAATTTATAGGTATAGTTATCCCTAAACTAACCTTCCCAAAACATTTAATGATTTCAGCATGTTGCCCTCTTGGCTTAGAAATTAATCCTTCTATATTATTAATAATTATTCACTTCTTGTTATCTTTATAATAAGGTTTATATGTACATATATAAGGAGTGAACTAAAGTGAATAAGGGTTATATGTACATATATAAAAGATTAACTAATCTGAACCAATAATTTCACCCCAACTGCTATCGCAACCGATGCTAAGAATTTAAACTTAGCCCACTAGTCTTGGGATATATTTTCAATTAGTATCCTTATATGGTAATAATTTGAGGAAGCTAACCATTAATTATATTCTCGAGCATTCGACGTTTATTTAATAAGAAATTCCTTTATTTAAACTTACTTCGTCTGAATTATAAACTAATCATCATATCTTTTAGGATCTTATCACCTATGTACCCCTTCAAATTTTTTACAATCATCTAGGCACATCCCTACCATGTAATATTTTTATTAAGTATAGCTTTATTCAAGAATTCCACGTAAATCATTTTATTCATATAGTTAACTTGTACTTTAAGTTATCGTCATACCACGAACTCATCCTTGTTTAACAGTGTATATAAGTTTATAACAATATCATTAATATCTTGGAATAAGTCTCAATCCTTCACTTGAACAAAAATGGTCTCGCACACCCTTCCGTAGAAAAATCATAACTAATTAAAAAAAATCAGAAAAATACGAGGTCGGCGCCCACGCGATCATAACGAAAAGATCTAAAAGTAGGTGTATCGAATCGATTCGGTAGAGAGACCGAATCGATTCGGTTCTCCCAGTAAGCTGAGAATGCGTATCTTTCAAGATGGAATTTTTCCAAAAAAATTAATATGCGTCTTAAATCTTCAAAAGGCTTCAAAAAATTAATATATATGATGGATATGATCTCCAAAATGACAGGGGATCATTCTAAACATGATTCAACATCTAAATCATTCTTAAACCAACATTAAATATTCAAGAATTTCTAAGCATGCAAGTTCTAATGTTTCATCTCAAATCCCAATAATTTCTTCGTTCCAGAATATGATATCAATCTTACAACATGATTTCTCCAATAAAATCAATATATTTCATAACATTAATTCATATCTAACATGAGATTTATGCATCTATATATGCACCATCTAATTTTTTATAAATTCTTACATAGTTTAAAGAACCTCTAAATATGCAGTCCTAGATCATTATTCAAATCCTATTCTATACATGGATTGAACATTAATACAAGAAAGAACATTTTGAATAAGAATGGCAAGAGAATTATTGCCTGATTTTGTAGAGAAATCAGTGACACCCCGCCTAATAAAATACAGGGCGATCACTCCTATATAACATTAAAACAGGAGTCGCATATGGTTCATTCTTAGCATCACTGTCGAAAACAAATTTAATTACTAATATCCTATTAGGCCGGCGTCAAAATTTTAAATTAACAAATCTTTTTAACCAAACCATTCAAATAAAATAATTACAACAGTTTACATGCACCAACTGAAATGAAACAAAATAAAATAATCGAACACTCGGTACAATAATACAACCAAATCGAATGCCGCACTAAAAGGCGATAAAAGAATAAATGAGTACAGTTGGGCCATAAGCCGAATGTTTCTACAATACCTCCTATCTAGATCTCAATGATGGAAGCGTCTAATAGAAACTTGCTTGCATCCACAGCTGTTGCAGCAAACGTCTGACTCGAAAGAATCATCATCCAGGTGTCCCTGTGTCTGGACACCTATGTATATATATATATAGATATAGCAAGAGGGAAAATAGATAAACGGGTCGGAGCCCGATTTTTGAAAATATTTTAGCAAGTGCTTAAAATCCATATTTTAAAATATGTCATTTCTCATATTTAAACTGGTATCGCTCTCACATGAGATACACAAGAGCACAACTAGTGCATACCATTTTAAACAACCTAGTTAAGCTACCTTGCCTAACTAATGTAATTACCCATCTTCTAATAAACCTCATCAATTCGGGTACTAAGGACTAAACTTCTCCCCATTCCCAACATTACGTTACGTTTGTGCGTGGGATGTCTCACGAAGAGAAATCCAAACAAGGAGCCCCCCGATACACTACTACGTGACAATGTTGATCATCGGGATCCATTAGGCCTTCAGTACATAACATATTTATACAATCACATATTTATTGATAGTTCTCATTACAACCTATGATCCATATTCATATAAATCCGGATATAAATCTATCGGAAGGAGTATATCACTTTATTCATTCTTCTCCTTTTCATACAGGGTTAGGTTATATGATATCTCATCTCATATATATATACAATATACTTTTCGCAACAAGTATATTAGTTATCCATATAGGACACCAAACAAGATTTCGGTATACGCACATTATTCTCTCTATGCATACATATCAATTTATATAACAATATATTGCACTATTTCACCCTGGTTAAGAAACCCCTTGTATCGTTATAAAGTTGAAGCATTTATTCCTTACTTATCTACTTATACGCACAGTAGAAAGTTCCCATATAAATATACGTATATATACTAGTCACACATATAATATATATATATACTAACGACACCCCACATAAGATCTATGGTGCTGGCATACTCTGCTATCAAGTCCCCGTATCACACAAACTTAGGGAAATACTAGTTCGGAATCACTCTCGAACTGTATTAACACAAAACACATACAAATGGAGGCGAAGCATAGTTCCAAGTCACTAAGAGGTCAGCACATACCCTCACATCTCTTAGGATCGTCTGACTATCAATCAGATAGCCTGTACCTAGGAGTCCTATGTTCTAGGGTACAAGTCAATATCCCCCATAAAGGTCCCATCGAGATAAGACTGTCCCGGCGCGATACTCATTTACGAGTACCAACTAGTCCAAAAATGTCCGGAACCCAAATACTACCCTCGGGTACTCTATTTTAACTATCTCGGCCATTCCGAACCCAATGGCGGAGTCAAAATCTCCATCCGAGTCACTTAACTAAAATTCACTATGTTGACCCAACATGTTCAATACGCGTGTTTTCCAATTTAAAATATTTTTCTTTGTCGCTTAACCCAACTGCGACATGTAATAAAATTAATCTACTCATATACTTAGTCTCGAAATATAATCCACCTAAATATTAATCTGTCACTCGAAAACTAATATTTACTATTCACTTTATAATATTGAATTTATTTAATTTCACTCATTAATCCCAGAATTACTATTCATAATAATTCCTCAAATTACCAAATTAAATTCACAGTGTAATTTAAATACCTTTCAAAGTGCGGGGTATTACATACTTCCCCCCTTACAACATAATTTCGTCCTCGAAATTCGAATATAGCCTGTACCACTACTTTAGGCTCGGTATATACATTACGTCCTAGTTTAACCAAATTTAAATATAGCCTAACACAATGATCTCCAACTATATTCCAGCCATCTCAAGGCGTATGCTCATATATATGTAGTCTCCGCATCTCTATATATTTACACAAATCTTGCACCTTTTTATTAAGACGACTTGGCGCAAAATATTTATTATTAAGGTCTACTAGTCTCACACAGTAAAAATATTCACAAATCCATATATGTACGTATAGGCATATCATCCATATATATATATATATATATATATATATATATATATATATATATATATATATATATATATATAGAGAGAGAGAGAGAGAGAGAGAGAGAGAGAGAGCGGTTCTCATGCATACCCCAGTTTGCATACCGCTGGCGCGGACCAATTTTGATAAAATAGTAAAAAAAATATTTTTGATGTAATTTTTTTTTATAGTTTCTAAACATTTCAATAGGACCATAAAAAAAATTCAACTCAAAATGAATTTTTTTGCTATTTTAAAAAAATCGGTCAAACTTTGTCAGTTTTTAATAACTTAAAAACTGACAAAGTTTGACCGATTTTTTTAAAATAGTAAAAAAATTCATTTTGAGTTGAATTTTTTTTTATGGTCCTATTGAAATGTTTAGAAACTACAAAAAAAAAATCAGCCCGAAATTATTTTTTTTATTGTTTTAAAAAAATGGTCCACACGGAGGGTATGCAAATTGGGTATGCATGAGATCCTTTCTGTATATATATATATATATATATATACTAATCCTGCACCCCCGGGTTAACACCCATTAGTGCTCTTAATAATAATATCACATAATAGGCATACACACATCCTATTAAGATTCATAGGCATATTCCCAGCCTAATCATACACTTCTCATACGTATTTTATTCTTATCGCTACGTACTGTATAAATATTCAGATTACTATCTCTCTCGTAATCTCCAAGTTACAATCCCTATACCGAATAATTAAAGTATTAACTCTCATATACTCTTCCGAAATTTGGTACTACATATACTCCGTCTTTCCTTGGAGTATTCTAACAAAACAATCATGTGCAAGTCACTCGTCAATACTCGTTCGAGTAAGACTCCTCTATACTTTCTCACAATAATTTGGTATCCTTTTCATTAAGAGGTACCTTTCAAATGGCTTTTCACAGCCTTTCAACCCATCTCGAGTGTGCTAGCTCTCTTTGCACATAAACGCTTGAATTATCGTCATTCTCACACGACATTGAATTCTTCATACCATTTTCCTTGTTTATAGTCTCCCTTCAGGCATATATTATACATATTTATTTTCACGTCCTTCCATCTCGAATATTTTTGGGATTTACTAATCAGGGTACCCATACCCCCTATCATCCGTGCATATATGCACCACCATTGCAAACGTTTCTATATATCACACTCACTCTAAATAATGGGCCTCATTTCATTGGCCTGGTACTAACACCTGGGTATCCCTTAACCCGAATAATTTGAAATTTAATTCTCCCGATACCTGGAAATTTAATCCTTCTTAAGATTATCCCATCGATCTTCTTGTGGTTATCTCACAACAGTCTTCCTATATCAGCGCCTTATTTCCCTTACTTCGTGGTAGTCTTAAGATTAAGGTGTTTCTAATACACGTAATATGAGTACTATTCTAATTATATCCGTAGTCTCCAAGACCTCTCTAGACTTCCGACATTTGCTCGATTTCATGCGTGGGATGTCTCGCAAAGCGAAATCCAAACAAGGAACCCTCCCGTTACACTACTCCCTCACATCGTTGGTCATCGATATATAACGGTGTAAGGGACACCAACGGGACGTTCAAATTCCTATTCGTTAACCTACTAATGTACTTTTACCACAAAAAAAAATACTTCCATGTTAACCAAATGGAAAGCCCAACTAATCAGGGAGCCTACTCTCAACAAAAGCATTATTAACATCATACCCAAAATGTATTTCCTCTGAATTTCCCTTTTATTCAAGATCTGGATATACGTCTCAAATCGATTTCCTTCACCTTAACTCACCCACATACTTGCAGTGAGAGGAAAATTTCAGTGCTTCTTCATAGCACTTAATCTCTATATAATTATACAGTCATCAAACGGCTCTCACTCAATAGTGTTTCCTCTACACTAGGTGACTTATCGTCAAAACCAACATCCTTGCATTCTATAACATCTCTCCACTCCTGACATTATTAAGGTTTGTGCGTGGAGCGTCTCACAAGCGAAATCCAAACAAGGAACCCCTCCTATACACTATTACTTAACTTTGTCGATCGTGGAGGTCTGCTAGTTCAAATATGCCACTCGGATAATCCCATCTCCCCTATCGACAAAAATGTAGTCAGAACTCTTAATTCTTTCCAGGAGCCACACCACCAAGCGCTTGGACTAATACTAAGTCCTTAGCGCAAACAACAATGAGCTTAAACTCACAGCTCAACAATAAATCGTGCATACCTTAAATTATATCTATAAGGTCCCCATGCACTAAAATCGTGGTAATGAAACACTTACTCATCAAAGTTCCATCTAAGCATATGATAAAGGGGGGCTCATCCAGAATTTATCTTGCATTCCATTCTTTAGTATATATATATATATATATATATATATATATATATATATATATATATATATATATATTTCATATCTTATATAAATAAATATACATTATACTATACACATCAAGTATATCCATACTTATATATCACGCACTATATAAGTATAATAACCATCCCTCAGAGCTATAACTCAATGGATGCAGTCTCTCAATGCTATCATCTTCCAGGGAATTACTCACACAGCATCCTGGGTACCAGCGGTCGGACTATCACACCGACTTTGTAAAAACCAAATCACAATGAATGGGAAGCAATCATAGTTCCTCCGAGGAAATGAGAACGAAACATACCCACCACGTCTCATTCATGATAAAAATCACACAATATAAAATGGACACTATGACCGGGGACTATCCCTGCTCCTCAAGCCAGGGGCCTCACCCAAAATGCATAACTTCCCATGATAGCACTCGAGGGGTATGTTTTATACAAATATACCAATCACATACATATATATTTAAACATATCATATATATATGTCTCAATATGCTCGTATATATACAGTATAATTAGGCTAATCGTGTATATCTCTCGTAACATTAGCCCATATTTCTCGAATATACATATTCGATTTAATCCCATAAGTATTCACTTACTTAAAATATAAATAAATATTAAGCTTATCACAACTAGCTCGTATCCCAATTACATCTGACATTCCAACTCAAATCCCAAGAGTCTTTATCCCATTAGACTCTTAAAAATCACGAAGTCTCACAACTTTAATTTTTATTATTGCAGATTTCACATCTTGCACTAAAATAACTATAACTCACTCTACATAAGTACAATTACTAGTGAGTCTATCATTCCATTGGAGAAGCCTCTTTCTCCATTGTACCTACCTTACTCCGGTACTACGTTCACTTAACCATGTCACTCTTTATTCATCGTCGGTCTCTGACCGATTCTTATGTGAATAACCTAGAAACTGCATTCACTTTATTCTTTCTAAATCAAGGGAATTTGTAGTTTAAAACCATTTGTAAGATTAATTTATGAGCAAAAGATCATGCTCCTCTAAATATGATGACCTTCGTTCCCACCATTTCACATTGCTCCAACAAGTGAAAAAAAATTCCTCAAATGTTCACATATGGGTATTTCCATACCCAACTCTAAGCCAAATCTTCCGAGCCTTCAACTTCCTAGAAGTGAAATTACACTATTTCCACCTAGCTCAACTTTAACGCACGGTCCTCATCAAAGACCTCTTAAGCTTTTTCACCATCTAACTTCACTGGGTAATTCAAGTTTAGCACCATTCTCTACTATAGTGGTGCATAGATAATTATAATTACTATTCTATAGTAGTCATTGCAGTAATCCAAGACAATGCCGCAAGGAAAATTTGAGCTTTACCGCGGTCCTAATTTCCAACATCAACTTATAGATCTAACTAAGCCCCGCCTCCTGGTGCCCTCACAATGGACTTCCATGGTCGCCCTTCGTCGATCAGCACACGAATCCCGAAAGAGCGCGCAAAAGATTTACTATAATCTTATATAATGGCAGTAGAACGAAATCTCACAAGAGGATATCAACAATCTTAATCATAAGGCTCTATATAAAATCAAAAGCAACGCTCAAAGCGTAATACGTCCGCACATATTCCTAAAGACACTAGAGCCTGATGCTCTGATACCACCTGTGACACCCCGCCTAATAAAATACCGGGCGATCACTCCTATATAACATTAAAACAGGAGTCTCATATGGTTCATTCTTAGCATCACTGTCGAAAACCAATTTAATTACTAATATCCTATTAGGCCGGTGTCAAAATTTTAAATTAACAAATCTTTTTAACCAAACCATTCAAATAAAACAATTACAACAGTTTACATGCACCAACTGAAATGAAATACAATAAAATAATAGAACACTCGGTACAATAATACAACCAAATTGAATGCCGCACTAAAAGGCGATAAAAGAATAAATGAGTACAGTTGGGCTATAAGCCCGAATGTTTCTACAATACCTCCTATCTTGATCTCAATGATGGAAGCGTCTAATATAAACTTGCTTGCATCCATATCTACTGCAACAAACGTCTGACTCGAAAGAATCATCATTCAGACGTCCCTGTGTCTGGACACCTATATATATATATATATATATATATATATATATATATATATATATATATATAACAAGAGGGAAAATAGATAAACGGGTCAGAGCTCGATTTTTTAAAAGATTTTAGCAAGCGCTTAAAATCCATATTTTAAAACATGTTATTTCTTATATATAAACTGGTATCGCTCTCACATGAGATACACCTCACCCCTCTTCTAACAGTGCACAACTAGTGCATACCATTTTAAACAACCTAGTTAAGCTACCCTGCCTAACTAATGTAATTACCCATCTTTAAATAAACCTCATCAATTCGGGTACTAAGGACTAAACTTCTCCCTATTCCCAACATTACGTTACGTTCGTGCGTGGGGTGTCTCGCGAAGCGAAATCCAAACAAGGAACCCTCCGGTACACTACTACGTGACAATGTTGATCATCGGGATCCATTAGGCCTTCAGTACATAACATAATTATACAATCCCGTATTTATTGATAGTTCTCATTACAACCTATGATCCATATTAATATAAATCCGGATATAAATCTACCGAAAGGAGTATATCACTTTATTATTTCTTCTGCTTTTTATACAGGGTTAAGTTATATGATATCTCATCTCATATATATACAATATACTTTTCGCAACAAGTATATTAGTTATCCATATAGGACACCAAACAAGATTTCTGTATACGTACATTATTCTCTTTATGCATACACATCAATTTATATAACAATATATCGCACTATTGCACCCTGGTTAAGAAACCCCTTGTTTCGTTATAAAGTTGAAGCATTTATTCCTTACTTATCTACTTATACACATAGTAGAAAGTTTCCATATAAATATACAAATATATATTAGTCACACATATAATATATATACTAACGGCACTCCACATAAGATCTATGGTGCTGGCATACTATGCTATCAAGTCCCCGTATCACACAAACTAAGGGAAATACTAGTTCGGAATCACTCTCGAACTGTATTAACACAAAACACATACAAATGGAGGCGAAGCATAGTTCCAAGTCACTAAGAGGTCAGCACATACCCTCACGTCTCTTAGGACCATCTGACTATCAATTAGATAAGTTGTACCAAGGAGTCCTATGTTCTAGGGTACAAGTCAATATCCCCCATAAAGGTCCCATCGAGATAAGACTTTCCCGGCGCGGTAATCTCCGTGATAGCAAGTAGCGCAGGCATGATTTTTACACATATATAATATAAGGGCATACTCATAGCCCATACAATACATCCCATACGTAGTATATTTATATCTTTGATATCCTACTCATTTATCAATTTTATCAATTTTCAATATATTATTTTCTGAGCTTTTCTCACCGCACAATGATTATATCAACAATATCGATATATATTATTTATCTCTTCTCAATCTTTTATGGATATAATCTCCAAACTCTTATAGCGATAGCCAATAGCCTTGAATATTCTCATTCGCAATAATATAAGTCGTCACACAATTAAAATACACCAATACGTATTCCCTGATTTAATATTCAAATCACACCTAAATATCTCTTTAAGTATTATTCCTCACGAACACCCCTATTTGGGTAAATCTTGGATTTTACTTTCAACTAATCCAAAATACACGCCTTACTAAAAAAAATATTTAGAAGTCCCCACACTATTTTTAGGGACCCCAAATATTTATCTCCAAACAATTTTAGCCTTTTATTTTTCCAATTTTCGAGTGCATTGATTTCACCCCGGAACTGCATGTTATAAAAATCATAACAATTCAAAGAAAAATAAGAAAAAAACGTGGTTGGCGCCCACGCGACCGTATCGAAAAGATCTACAACTTTTGTGTCGAGAGCTGAATCGGCTGTCTTTCTATCCGAAACAGTCCGGAAGTGACGCTTGTCACCATTCACCTTCTTCTCCAAAAATCCAAACCTCCATTAAAACACCTCCAAGCTTTTTATCTCCTCTCTCATCATCATTCAACCTCAAATAATCATAAATACACACATTCAAAGGGTTCTAATCATCCTAGAGCCGAGATCCAATAATTAATTGCAATTAATTTCCAGTTTCTCAAATTGGGTATAAATCGAGTTCTATCCGTTTTAATCTTTCGAAAACCCATTTGATCCATGAAATTTCAACCCAAAAATCTTTAGTTTTATACCAACTACCATATGAGAAATTAAACACACTAAATCATAAAGCAAGTTAAACACTTGCCTCGTGGATTAAATCCGACGACTACGAGTCGAATATCGCGAATTTTGGTCGAAAATCTCTTCTCTTCTTTTCTTCTCTTTTCTTTCTTCTTCTTTCTTCTCTTCTTTCTCTATTCTCTCTCTCTCTCTTATGGCTGATATTTGGGGGAAATGAGGGCTGCTACCTCTTTAAATCCGAAATTGGGTATATACTCAATTGTTAAATGACTCGTGTACTCATTTACGAGTCTCAACTAGTCCAAAAATGTCCGGAACCCAAATACTACCCTCGGGTACTCTATTTTGACTATCTCGGCCATTTCGAACCCAATGGAGGAGTCAAAATCTCCATCCGAGTCACTTAACTAAAATTCACTATTTTGACCCAACACGTTCAATACGCGTGTTCCAATTTAAAATATTTTTCTTTGTCACTTAATCCAACTGCGACATGTAATAAAATTAATCTACTCATATACTTATTCTCGAAATATAATCCACGTAAATATTAATCTGTCACTCGAAAACTAATATTTACTATTCACTTTATAATATTGAATTTATTTAATTTCACTAATTAATCCCAGAATTACTATTCATAATAATTCCTCAAATTACCAAATTAAATTCACAGTGTAATTTAAATACCTTTAAAAGTGCGGGGTATTAAAAAATCTCCTTCTTCCTTCTCCCTATGTGGTTTCTCCTTTTTTCTCCCAAAGTGTGCAGTTGCCAAAGTGATGGGGTGGATAGGAGTAGTGGATGGAACCCTAATGTAGATTTTTAACCACTTAAATATCATTTTAGTTAACCTAAATTCGTAGGTCTTTATAGGGACAAACATAAGGCCCATAAAAATGTTCCTATTCATACACGGTTTGGCCCAAAACTCTACCCAAGGTCCTACATAACCCATAAGTCCATTTTTAAACACTTAAAATGCATATTTAAGTCTTCTAATCACATTTAAAAGTCCATAAATACTTTATACCTTCAGTTGTATGTTCCATCGTTATCATATACGTATACCCTTAATACGACTTAATTAACGAGTAATCAATTTATTCGCGACTATCTTCATTATTCGCAATATGTCCTCATACCATAAAAATCATGTTACTTGTTTCACATTTTAGAAAATTTTATATTTAAATTAAATACTCCAATATAATTAAACATACTCGTTTAATCATTATGCCAAATTAAAGATAAATACTATTATTTCACCCGAATAGTAACTTCCACAACTTCAATTAAATTCGTATAACTTCAATTTAATGCTCATAAGAATATGGGATTTTATAACAAGGTACTAAGAATCATCAAATCAATCATCTTTTCGAATTCCTTATTCCCTATACCATCACTAGTTACTGTGACACCCCGCCTAATTAAATACCGGGCGATCACTCCTTTATTAAATTAAATCAAGGTAAACAGTTGGTTCATTCTCAGCATCACTGTCGATCAAAAATAATTTTTTTTTTCCAATTTAACACCCTAAATAATTAAGCTAAGTGTCAAAAACATTTTTCATACAAACTTCCAAATTTTAATTAAAGAAAAGATTTATTTATACAAAACAACATTTCTACAATATGGAATCACACCACGATGAACTAAAATAAAACCATACATTCGTCAATCGAATGTCAACATAATAAAACTAAACATCATAAACCATCCTGAATAAATCCCATAAAACAATACTGGAATAACTGAAATATAAGAATCCCAACAATAAATGAAATGATAAAAAGGGCGACACATGCCCAATAAATTAGAGTAATAGGAGTGGAGTCAAGAACAGAAGCCGTCTACTCAAGTGACCTCCAACTCCCACCTAAGCTGCAGCTCGTTCTTCTCAAAGGATCCTAAGCAAGACGCCCCTGTGGCTGGGCACCTGAAAATATACATATATATACAAAAGAGAGAGAGAGAGAGAAAAGGAAACGGGTCAGTGCCCGAAAGTGTGTTTGATTTTAAGATACGTTAAGCAAGTATTTAAAATTGATACAGGCCAATGCAACATCATATTAGTTCGTCTCTCTCTTGAGAAATACTCACCTCTCTTCTAATATGCACTCATATCGCACTAACCTTCCCAACGGTTCATTTATCTTAGCTTACGCATATATTTTCAAAACCGAACGATGTCAATGTTTTAAAAAGGTTACTTTCAATATGTAGTACTCCTCTCGTTTTAGCTTCATTAAATTATAAGGTTTCCCAGTGTCTTCTCATACTTTCACAAGACAAGTATTTATTATTGCGTCAACAACCATGTCCTACTTATCACATTATAGTAGGCAGATTAAAGTTTATAACCATATATATATATTAACTACTCGTATAATATATATATAACAGCACCCCAACTAATCTATGGTGCGGGCATACTCTGCTATCCAATCCCCGTATCGCTCACACAAAGGGAAACACAAGTTCGGAATCACTCTCGAACTATATTAACATATACAAAACAACGTTGAGGCGAAGCATAGATTCCAAGTCCAAGAGGTCAGTACATACCCACACGTCTCTTAGGACCGTCCGACTATCAATCTAATAGCCCGTACCTAGGATCTCTATCTTCTAGGGTACGATTCAATATCCCCCATAAAGCAACACAGGATACGATCGTCCCAGCGCGGTAACCTCAGGGATAGCAAGTAGCGCGTGTACGTTTTTCACATGTATATAGTATATGTACACACAATTATATAAATATACCCATTTCATCATATTAATATAGGTTTCTCTCGTAATCCATAGTCACAACATTTATCTTTAATTTCCCATTATTATTATTACGTATAAGGTTTCGTCTCTAACCTTAATTCGAAGAGTTTTCTCACTCATTACCTAATACTCATGGTTTATATTCTCACCAATCTGAAATTCAGTAAGGGACTTTATTTGATTCCAACGTAACTCTCTTACGTACCTCACCCTTAAGTTATAAATCTATCAACCTAAAGTAAATATCCCGTAATTACCATACTTGTTGAAGATTAAAGGTTCTAACATTTATCCATATACCCTACTGGTCCTCAATATCTCCCAAATACTTTTATTTAGAATGCCCAAAGGTTATTTCACGATAAATTAATTTAAGTAAATAAACAAGAGAAATAGGAGTCTGCCAGGAGGGGTCGATCGATCGAAGTTTGGGGTCGATCGATCGAAGCTCTAGGCTCGATCGATCGAAGCTCTAGGCTCGATCGATCGATCAAGCAGGTCTGGGCAAAAATTCTGCAGAAATTGCAGTGACGGGATTGATTAAAGTTCTTCATCAAAACTCATATTTTCCAACACTAATCGGCCCAAAAAGTTTACTGTTAACATACTAACATAATTCCAGATATCTTTAAGGTTCAGCATGCGTGTATACATCATTAAACATGGTTAAACAACCTAAAATCTCATCTAATAATCAAAAACCCTAAAGTTTTCTTAACTTTTGTTCTAATCAGTTTTCTCCAGAATTTCCTTCTAACATAACATCACAAATTCGTGGGTTAATCATCTACTTCACATATTATTTCCAGAATATGGTTATAACGATTTCTACATGCAAATCCCTATAAAAAAATTGGGGTTTTCTTCCATTGATTATACTCCTAATCATTCCTACACTAATATGATTATTGCACCAACGAAAATACGCAAGTTAAACACTTGCCTGGGATTTCAGAGGTCTGCTTTCCTGCTGATATTGGTGTGGTTGCGTTCTCCTCCTCGCGATCTACGCGTTGGTGGTGACGGCGGTGAAATCAGTGGTGTTTTGGGCCTTGAATCACCGTGAGAGCTCTCTCCTCTCTTCTCCAATGGTCGTTCCAGGGTTCTGAATGTTCTAACCCTAAAAGGCTGACTTAAATGGCTACTAAGGATGGCTGAAATTCGTGGGTTTAATTACCCTATTTTGTAAAATGACCAAAATGCCCTCCCGGATCACTGATTAAGCCTAAAAACATCCCGAGACCCAAACTAAACCCCCGGGTACACTTTTCTGACTATCTCGACCCTTCCGGACGCGTTGGCGCACTCAAAACGACCATACGGACAACTTATAAAATATTCATTTTTTAATTAACATAATTAGTCCCGACGTGGCACGGGCACATCCCGACTTAAATTTCCGAAATAGTCATTTAATACACCTATGACATTCAATATAACCAATATAATATATTACTATGCTCATTAGTAATATTCAACAAGTTTCCCATAATTACTAACTCTAGTCACGTTAATAATTATAACATAATTAATTTCCGGATTTTTATTAAATAAATCATCACATTAAATTTAATAAATTCCCAAATTAAATATAGCATAAAAATACGGGGTATTACAGTTACGAGTTGTTGTATAATATCATCACATAAGAAAGACATTTTTTCTTTATTTGCAATAAAAATATAGGGGATGGTATGTATTTATAGGGTTGAGTGAATTTATGGTAAATTTTATGGGTGGAAATACAAAATCGGGTTAAAAATGTTGGAAACTAATTGTCGAGTTACCCACTGCCTAGGATCCAAGGGATATGTTGCCTGGATGTGTTACATAATGAGACATCTTGAGTCATTATCATGTAAAAAATAAAAAATACCAAAAATTTCACATGCTGCTAGGCAAAACAGCTAGAAATCATGAGTTGATATAGATGTTTAAGTGACTCTAGTAAAAAAAATTACTTAGAATTTTGCTAAAAAAGTGTATAAACTTCAAACCTCACAACATAATACTTATTTTGGTAAAAGATAGAGTTCCTTTACCAATAGGCATAGTCATATTTACTTAATTACTTTTACAATTGACATAACTAGAACAATTTATAGTAACGAACGTCTGTTTTTAAAAATATCACACACTCATTCATTGACTATACTATTGAGTTTTGAGTCAGGATTGACAGCCCCATGTTTTATATACATTTCCGCTACCAGCGAAAGGGTCCATCGTTGTAGCGATCATAAGTTAGTGGGTCACGAGAATAACCAAAGTTTTTTTGGCGACTTCATGTTGGAATTGTGCGACCAACGAAGGGTTGAGTTTGCTGCATCGAATGATCCCAATTTTGTGCTATAATGGCTTTAAGTGAGGGTTATTTTTGACATTTCTCTCCTTAAGGATCCCTTATGATATACCCGTTTATATCCTCGGCTTGGCTGATGATAACCTCCAAACGGACGACCATACGAGGGGCCGACCCCTCCTACAGGCTCCATACGACCCCTCATAGGGGCCGACCCTTCACCAGGTTCCAGATGACCCTACGAGGGGCCGACCCTTCACCACTCTCCAGACGACCCTCCGAGGGTACGACAGTACGAGGCCAGGATTGGGCCAGGCTCACTACTGGAAGAAACTTTGCCCTCGGCTCATAGGCCGAGGGTGACATCATGACAGCGCGTGGTTTGGGAGACGCATGGAACAGTGCGCGTGAGGCTGACATGGCACGTGGAAGACCGTTATAACCAAATCACACCCTCACGTGAGGGAATATTATGTCATCATTTGGCATCTACAGGTGTCAACAGGGGATTGGCTAGATCATCATTCACATGCACCATGCATACTTGGGGGGTACACTACACCCCCCCAAGACCGATATATACTTGTCACCTACAACCCTACAGGGGATCGATCCATTAACTGTAGCCCTAGTCAAAACTCTGCTTGTACACACAGTAGAGAGAGAGAGAGAGAGAGAGAGAGGGTTATGTGCATTATATCCAAGGCCATTAGTGTCCATACTTAGTGGATCACACACTCACAGTGGATGTAGGCCAAATTGGCTGAACCACTATAAATTATTGTCTTATTTCCTCTTATACTCATCCCCTTGTACATACTTATACACTTATACATCTCAATGGCTGCCAATGGCTGCTACTGTTTGAGCTCACTATCACTCATCCGGTGGTGCTAAATATCAGCATCATCAGTTTGGCGCCGTCTGTGGGAACGAGAAGACATCTCTTCCTTTGTACAGCTTGACCTCACTGGGAACTCTGGTGGTGAACCAACACTCCCCCTGAGAGGAGGTGTTTCACCATTGAAAGAGACCCACTAAGGTTCCCAAGCTCACCAGTATTTTCTTCAGTTCAACTTTTCATAGCTCAAGCACATGGCACCTGAGATGCCACCGCCACCACATCCCCCGCCGGATGAGGGGGGAAGACCCAGTTCCAGTCAGTCGCCACCTCAGTCTGAGATGGCTGATGTGGCGGCAGCCCTAAAGTCTCTGGCAGCAAGCCAGCGGATGATGCAAGAGCAGTTCACAGCTCTAAGCCAGAACATACTAAGAGCACCAGGGGTTTCACCTGAGATGATTACTCCGACAGCAGTTCCAGGGCAGCATGAGGCCATGGGACCACCCCAGGCACCACGCAAAGACCTGCCACCCCCTCAGCGGCGTAGGGATGTTGCTGACCCCCGGCGTCTACGCCTGGGGAGGAAAGAAAACCCTTGCCCTGAGGATAGGTATGGAGATCTGGAGGGAGAGGAGGCTCCTATAGAGTGTTGGGAACCTTACGAGGTCTCCAACAACACTGGGCGACCCCTCCAGGACAGTAGGGGAAAGTGCGGGAGACCAAACCCTGATGATCGCCCAAGAGGCTCTGCTTTTGATCGCTTGAGCAGGGGGGCGGCCTTTGAGAGGCTAGGCCCAGTAAATGACCTGCGGGAACAGTTGTCCAGGCCAAGAAGCGCCGTGAGATCCAGGGGGGAGGCAGCAGATGGCCGACCCCGAGGACGAGATGACGGCCAAAGGGAAGTGAACAGTCGACACAGGCCTGCTGCAGCAGAACCCTCCGTCCACCTCGGAGAGGCGGCAGGGGATAACATCGGTCAGGCCGATCCTGTGAGGCCCTGGAATGACTCAATCCAGCGGTTAGAGGATAAGATTAGTGATATATTGAAGAGCCGAGATCCTCTCCAGACGGGATACACCATAGGCTCACCCTTCATGGCAAAGATAGTCAACTTCCCCACGCCGTCAAAATTCAAGCCACCTATGGTCACCCCAAGGTATGACGGGAGCACCAACCCCGTCCACCACGTGGAGATGTATCAGTCGGCGGCAGACATATACTCTATCTCAGATGAGATGAGGTGTCGTGCCTTCTCTGGTACCTTGACAGGGGCTGCGCATGTCTGGTACACGTCTCTTCCAAAAAATTCCATTGGAAACTTTAAGCAGTTGGTAGACCTGTTCATCCATAATTTCTGCTTTGGGGTGAGGCCACAGAAGAAGACCACCCACCTGCTCTATGTCAAGAAGGGGAAGAGTGAGAGTCTGAGGGACTATATAGCCAGATTCAATAAGGAGAAGCTGGAGGTGGAGGACTATGAGGAGAGCATAGCTATGACAGCCCTGATTGGAGGACTCCAAAAGGGGAAGCTGTTATGGAAGCTTGCTGAAGACCCTCCGAGGAGGATGGCTGAACTGTTGTCAACAGCAGGAAAGGTGATGAACGCCGAAGAGGCGATGGCTGCAAAATATGAAGACGAAAGAGGAGGTGCTAGTGGGAGTAAATACCCTAAGAAGAACAACGAGGGGAAGAAGAGGTACTCGGATGACAAGTTCGCGGGGTGCACCCCTCTGACGGTCAGCTGTGAACAGATTCTCAATGAGATTAAGAGTGACCGATCCCTGAAGTGGCCTGAGAAGATGAGGGAAACCCCCGGCAAGAGGAATAAGAACCTGTGGTGTGAGTTTCACCAAGACCACGGCCACGTAACGGACAAATGCTTTGCTCTGAAAGACGAGATTGAGAAGATGCTGAAAGAAGGGAAGCTCAGAAAGTACGTCGACAAAGATGTCTTCAAGAGGGGCTGAGGGGACGACCCTAGAAAGAAGCGAGGCGATGCATGCAGAGAAGGTCCTCATAAAAGAGGGGATGACCCTTCTGATGATGAGGACGACCCTGACCTCCCGCCGAGAGACGACCACAGCCCTGTCAAGAGGCTTAATATGATCTCTCTCGGAGTGGGAATGATCTCCGGGGGTCTTGCAGGAGGAGGGTCTGAGGTCGCCGACAGGAAGGCCCATGTGGCTGAGGCCAAGGCAGTGACGAAGACGGTACACGCGACTTCCCTGGAGGTCAAGTCAGAAAAAAGGAAGAAGGTTGATATGGACACACTGATAGTGGGATTTTCAAGAATGGACTTCAAAGACCTCTTGGCCCCACACGATGACCCTCTCGTCATCACTACCAGGGTGCACGGATGCGAAGTGCCGAGGATCTTGGTAGATGGGGGTAGTTCTGCAGATGTGATGTTTTGGCCATGCTTCTAAGCCTTGGGTCTCAGCCGTGCTAGACTCGTCCCCTACCATCATCCATTGATTGGGTTCAGTGGGGAAAAGGTTCACCCCCTTGGGGTATATAAGGCCGATGTGAGGATGGGGGACGAGTGGCCGAGATGGCTCACCAAGAAGGTCAGTTTCTTTGTGATGGATGAGCAGGTGTTTTCGGCCTACAACATCATACTGGGGCGTGTGGCCCTCAAGGGGTTTGAAGCCGTGACCTCTACGGTCCATCAGATGATCAAATTTCCAACCCCTTACGGGGTGGGGGAAGTTCAGGGAGACCAGACGGCAGCGAGAGAATGTTACTACAACTCCGCTGAAGAAAGGGAGGCACACAAGAGGGCTACAGCCACTTACAACATTGATACCCTAGACCCCAGGGACGAGACGAAGCTCAAAAAAGGAGAGGCCGCCGAGGAGGTAGAACCTATCATCCTCGATGAGGATGACCCGGGAAAAATCGTCCAAGTTGGCAAGTCTCTGAAGCCCAATATCAAGGAAGACCTCATCAAACTGTTAAGGAGAAGAAGAAGCGTCTTCGCGTGGAGTCATGTAGATATGCCGGGGATCGATCCTGAAATCATGTGCCACAAGCTCAATGTGGTAGAGGGAATGAAGCCGGTAAAGAAGAAAAGGAGGATTTACTCTAGAGAGAAGTACGAGGTCATCAGGGATGAGGTCAAAAAATTAGAAGATGCTGAATTTATCAGAGAGGTCATCTACCCTGAATGGTTGTCCAATGCAGTCATTGTCAAAAAGGCCAACGGGAAGTGGCGAATGTGTGTGGACTTCACAGATCTCAACAAGCACTGCCCCAAAGACAGCTTCCCTCTCCCCCGCATTGACCAGATGGTAGACGCTACTGCAGGCCATGAGCTCATGAGTTTTATGGATGCCTACGCAGGGTACAACCAGATCTTTATGAACCCTGAAGACTTGGAGAGGACTGCCTTCATCACTGATAAGGGGACATACTGTTATAGGGTCATGCCCTTTGGTCTAAAAAATGCGGGGGCAACGTACCAGCGCCTCGTAAATAAAATGTTCGAAGACCAAATTGGGAAGTCCATGGAGGTCTACGTGGATGACATACTGACCAAGAGTTTGAAGGCAGAGGATCATGTGGCAGACCTAGAGAGGACCTTTAATACGATGGACAAGTACCAGATGAAGCTTAATCTGACCAAGTGTGTCTTCGGGGTCGGAGCGGGGAAGTTCTTAGGGTTCATTGTCAACCAAAGAGGCATTGAGGCCAATCCTGAAAAGATAAAGGCCCTTATTGAGATGAAGACCCCCAAATCCATTAAAGACGTTCAGAGGCTTATAGGGAGAGTGGCTGCCCTGAACAGATTTGTGTCAAGGGCCACAGACAGGTGTTTACCATTCTTCAAGATCCTCAAGAAGGCCTTTGAATGGAGTGAAGAGTGTGATGAGGCTTTCAAGAAGCTAAAATCATACTTAGGGTCTCCCTTGATGCTGTCACGACCCGTGCAGGGTGAACGACTTTACGTGTACCTCGCCGTCTCAGAGTCGGACATCAGCCCAGCCATTGTGAGAGACGAAGACGGAATAGATAAGCCTGTGTATTTTAACAGCAAGGCACTCCAGGGGGAAGAGCAAAGATACCCGAGGATGGAAAAGTTGGCGTACGCCTTGATCCATGCCTCGAGGAAGATGAAGCCGTACTTCCAGTCCCATACAATGGTCATCCTCACCGACTCTCCTCTTAGGCAGGTCCTACACAAGCCAGAAAAATCAGGTAGGTTGATGGCCTGGGCTATAGAGCTGGGGGAGTTTGACATTGTGTATCAACCTAGGACTGCCATTAAGGGGCAGGCATTGGTAGACTTCGTGGCTGAGTTCAGTTGGGAAGATGATGGGGTCGAAGGTGAGACCCTTGGGATGACGGATACAGAAGACAGACCCGCCGACACACCCGCAGATAGGGCCTAGACAAGCACTGCTAGAAAGAAAGCGACTGAAAACGAAGAGGGAAAATACATCTTTAGACAGGGGTCCCTCTCTGAGGGAAATTTTTCAGAGGGAAAGACTCTGTGGAGCCTCTTCATTGACGGGTCCTCCTGTGACAGTGGAAGTGGGGCTGGACTGATACTGTCAGCACCCGATGGCACAGACGTCGAATACGCCCTGAGGTTCAACTTTAAAGCCTCCAACAACGAGGCTGAATATGAGGCCTTAGTAGCAGGCCTCTCCTTGGCCAAGTCTCTTAGTGTCGGCCAGATTCTGGTCCATAGTGATTCAAGGTTAGTGGTGAATCAGATACTAGAGGCCTACGAGGCTAAGGACGAGAGAATGGCTAGATACCTCGAGAAGGTGAGGTCACTACTGAAAGGCTTCAGAGAAGTAAAATTAAAGAGGATACCTAGGCTAGACAACGGACGTGTTGATGCCCTTGCGAGATTGGCCTCGGCGACTAGGACAGACATCAGGAGGATGATCCCAGTGGAAATTTTGCTTCAGCCATCTATTGAGGACGCTGAGGGAACACTCAGTAATTGCCTAAATGTTTCTCAAGAAGCTTCGTGGATGGACCCCCTGATCAGATACATTAAAGAGGGTGAGATGCCAGAAGCAAGGCAGGAAAGGAAGAAGCTGAGGTACAGGGCTGCAAAATTCACTGTCATCGGAGACACCTTGTACAAAAAGGGGTTTTTGCTCCCCTTACTTAGGTGTGTGCATCCCTCAGAAGTCCCTTCCATTTTGCAAGATGTGCACGAAGGATCGTGCTCAAGCCATATCGGGGGCAGATCCTTAGCGAAGAGGGTGATCACCCAAGGCTACTGGTGGCTGACCTTGGGGAAAGACGCCGCAGCATACGTAAAAAAGTGTGATAAATGCCAAAGATTTGCTACCATCCCTCATCAACCCCATCAGCCTCTTACCTCCATTACATCTCCGTGGCCATTCGCAGTGTGGGGGATTGACCTGGTAGGGCCCTTACCAAGAGCAGTCAATAACTATCGGTTCCTCATTGTAGCGATTGACTACTTCTCAAAGTGGGTAGAGGCCGAAGCGATGGTCATAATTACAGAGCAGAAGACCTTCCAGTTCATCTAGAAAAATGTGATATGCAGATATGGTCTTCCCAACACCCTCATTTCAGATAACGGGACGCAGTTCAAGAATGTCTCTCTGCAGAAGTACTGTGAGAGGGTAAATATCAAACAATTTTTCTCCACCCCAAGCCGACCTCAGGCCAATGGGCAAACCGAAGTAACAAACAGGACAATCCTAGATGGAATCAAGAAGAGTCTTGAGGAGGCAAAAGGAAGATGGGTCGAGGAGTTATATGCCGTAATGTGGGCATACAGGACGACAGTGAGGACTTCTACCGGGGAAACCCCATTCATGCTAGCTTATGGATCAGAAGCCGTCATCCCCACCGAAGTCGAGTTTCCTACTCATAGGATCCAAATGTACGACCCCCAGGGAAACGCGGAAGAAAGGAGACTTGACTTGGACCTGATTGAGGAAAGGAGGGAGGACGCTGAGATAAGGCAGGCTTCCTACCAGCAGAGGACCGCAAGGTTTTATAATCAGAGGGTGAAACAGAGACCTATAGCAGTAGGAGACTTGGTTCTCAAGAAGACTTGGCAAAAGCCCAACAAACTCCATCCTAATTGGCACAGCCCCTATAGGGTCATCGATGAAGTTGTCCCTGGGACCTATAGACTAGAAAACCTAGAAGGGGAACCTTTTTCCAACCCCTGGAATGCAGATCACTTGAAGAAATACTACCAGTAGTGTTGTAAGATCTTGATAGACCATAGTTGTAATAAGAGTTGCTTTAACAGGACACTTAAAAATTAATGAGAAATGTGTTTTCCCTCACCCTATTTATCAGTTCCAGTATGCATGGAAACATCTACAAAACCATTAATTTGGTGAGTTGATCCCTCGGCTATAATGAGGGCCAGCGGAGGGGACGACCCCACCACTGTCCTCAAGAAAGACGAGGGAAAACTTTATTAAAACCATTAATTTGGTAAGTTGAACCCTCGGCTATAATGAGGACCAGTGGAGGGGACGATCCCACCACTGTTCTCAAGAAAGACAAGGGTAGACTTTATTAAAAACCATTAATTTGGTAAACCCTCGTCTATAATGAGGACCAGTGGAGGGGACGACCCCACCACTGTTCTCAAAAAAGACGAGGGTAGACTTTATTAAAAACCATTAATTTGGTAAGTTGATCCCTCGGCTATAATGACGGCCAGTGGAGGGGACGACCCCACCACTGTCCTCAAGAAAGACGAGGGAAAACTTTATTAAAACCATTAATTTGGTAAGTTGAACCCTCGGCTATAATGAGGACCAGTGGAGGGGACGACCCCACCACTGTTCTCAAGAAAGACGAGGGTAGACTTCATTAAAAAACCATTAATTTGGTAAACCCTCGGCTATAATGAGGACCAGTGGAGGGGACGACCCCACCACTGTTCTCAAAAAAGACGAGGGTAGACTTTATTAAAAACCATTAATTTGGTAAGTTGGTCCCCTCGGCTATAATGAGGGTCGATGGAGGGGACGACCCCACCATGATCCTCAAGAAAGGCGAGGGGCCACTTGATTAAAAAACCATGTTTGGTTATTATGACCCTCGGCTATGATGAGGCCACATGGGGGGACGACCCCACATTGGTCCTCAAAAAAGACGAGGGAGGGGTTAGTAGCATTAACGAAGACAACAAACCATAAAAGAATTAAATATGGAAGACAGTAATTATGGAAGACAGTAGAAGAAGAGACGATGGTATTGATAAAAGAGAGAATATTCAAGTGTTTTACAATACAGAGCACAAAAATGGTAAATACATTATGAGGGTATGGGCTACAGACAGCCACCCTAAGGGATAACATCGGCGGGCAGAGCTTCAACATCTACCAGAGAAGTCTCTTCCACAATCACGACCGGCTGATCCTCAGATGTACCGACCCCCTCAGCCTGCACTTGAGATTCAACATAAGTCAGGGCCTCGGTAATTATTGGGTCGTCCAGACTGACTGCTTCAATAGAAGGACGGACTGAGGAGACGACGTTGCCAAATCGGAGGACGACCCATCGACAGGCCGTCCTGATCCCCCTCTCTAAGTACTCAAGGTCGAAACCCTGAAACTCATCAGAAGCCTTGTAGGCCTCAACAGCATCGGCCTCGGCTTTTCTGACAGCTTCTTCGAGATCAGTCTTGTGCTTGACCTCCATGTTGAGTAAGGCCTCATCCCTCTCCTTTATCAGTAAGTCCTTGGCCTGCTGATCGGCATCATGCTGCCTCGTCAGCTCGTCTAGGACCCTGGCATGCTCAGTCCTAGCACTCTCCAGTTCAGCCCTTGTAGTCTGGAGCTCTGTCTGCAAGTCAGCCTCATGCTGAATAGCCCTTTCGGCCTCATGGAACTTCATCTGATTCTCGGCCATCCATTTGGTGGCTGAGGTGAGGGCACAAACAGACTGCACAAAAAATGAACAAATATCAAGAGGGGCCGAGGGAACAGTTTATTGAAAAAATGAAATTTAAGATGTGGGTCAGAACCAATTCCTGTGCAAGGGAGTGCAGACCATAGTCATACACTTTGGCTGGAGGCATCTTTGACAAGAAGTCGTAGTCAGCAGCCGAGGGTGCAGAGAACATGGAGGCCTTTGCTGCCCTTAGATTGGCAATGAGCGACGAGGGCTCGGCACTCAGATGCGCCAGGTTCTGAGACCAGAAGGCCCCCATACTGGACGAAGAGGTTGTCCCCTCAGAGGCTTCGACCCTAGCCCTCGTCCGAGAATCTGGCCGAGGGTCAATTGGGGCCTCAGGCTCCTTCCTTTTATTACTATCAATGGTCGGCTCCACCACCGTCGGCCCAGCGGCCCTTGTCTTCCTCGGAACCTGCTGAGGCTCCTTCCCCTTATTCTTGGCCAGGCCAGATAGTAAGCTGGGAGCCGTCATTCCCCAAAGATAATCCGATACGCCTGCAGGACGACCTGAGAAGAGGACGACACGTCAAAAAAATTTAGAGATAAAGAGAGAACACTTCAAAAATAAGAATGGAAAATATTCAGTATAACTCACATAATTCTGTCAAAGGGCCGACCCTCAGACCGGCTTCTTTGAGGAACCGAGGGGTCATCAAGTCTTCGAATTTTGTAAGGTCACCCTCTCTCCCTCGTCCTCTAAGGTAATCAACAATGTCCTTCTCCTCCAGGCTAAGCCCAGGGTCTGATCTGGCCTTCATGGAGGGGTTAGACCACTTCCTGGGGACCCTCTGACTATCGGCAACGGGCTCCCACTCCCCGGAGATAAAGAAAAACCTCTTCTTCCAATCATGGTTGGAAGTTTGTGCCACTTGGAGGAGTTTCTTCTCAAACCTCCTTGCCCCCAGGTGATAATATCCAGGCTGTTTGGACGAGGAGGTGATGTTATAGCAGCCCAGAAATAGGTCAGCCGAGGGCTCGTCGGTGAAGGCATTCTTCCACAAGGAAATATAGCCCAAGATCGTCCTCCAAGAGTTGGGGGGAAGTTGAGAGGGGGCAACGCCGAGGGCAGACAGGATATCTACGATGGAAGTGTGCAGAGGGAATCTGACTCCGACCTTGAGCATTTGTTCGTAAACTGCAACCTCGCCCTCTCCACAATCAAAAACCCTCTCAGAGTCAGAGGGAACCCTCATAGTTATGCTAGAGGGCACCCCATAGGCATGCCTCCATATCAGGAGGTCACGATCCCTAACCGAGGAGATAAAGGACGAGGCGTGGGAGGTATCAACCTCGTCATCTGTATCATCGTCCTCGTCCTCATCCCCTTCCCCCTCATCACCTGCAGGAGGACCCTGGGGAAAAGCCACTTGGAAGGCATTGGGGGATAGGGTTGTCACAGGAACGGCATCAGAGGGGACCATACCCTCGGCCTCTCGGCCTAGGCTTAGGTCGGATGTCTCCCTCCTACCAGAAGGTCCAGCGCCAGTTAGCCAGGATACTCTCTCGTCCATCTCACTCGAATGACTCTCGGCTGGACGAGCGGACGACCCACAAGACTCAGACGGTTCGAATGGTTTTATAGTGGCAAGAGGAACGGGAAAGATGGGTCGTACCCAATTAGGGTCGTCCCCTCATCTCCTCTCTTCCTCTCCCTCTATTCGTCTGATCTCGGCAAAGAGTTTCTCTCTCAAAGATGGGAATTCAGACACTAAGCTGTAAAGCCTCCTAAGCATTAAAGGGAAGACTCTACACTTAGAGAAATTACACTAAACCTAGCTAACTTACTACAAACAGGTGGGAAATTGACCAGGTTTGACTTTCAGATTAAACAAAGGAACTCAATGGTTCTTGTCAACAACAACCAAGAACCAGTTATCGGAGAAGACGCCGGAAAAGGTTATGGCACAACCTAAAGAGAACGCAGCCCCACAACCCTAAAAAAAATCAAATAGGAATGAAGGCAAAGGAAAGCGCTGGGTGAAAGAGAATACCTAATAAAGAGAGCAAAAACCTTGCTAAGACTTGAAGAATCGAAGGCTGCAAATGGCGAGGGAAGCTGATAAGTTTCTAGAGAGAGAATGCTTAGGCGCGAAGAAGAAGAAGAAGGAAGAGAGAGAGTTTGAAAATCTCTTAAATACTTTGGTAATGAGTGGACCCGTTTACCAAGAAAGGTATAATTAGGGCACAAGGCCCCAAGTGCACTGCGCAGCCGCCATGACCTTGGAAACTGAAACAGCAATGAGTATCTGCCCAGGTGTCACTCACCTAACTGATCATACATGCATCTCATTTAAAACACTATCCCTCAGCCATCTCAACAGCACCTATGGCTAAGGGCTGGGGGGTGATTGATATACCCGTTTATATCCTCGGCTTGGCTGATGATAACCTCCAAACGGACGACCCTACAAGGGGCCGACCCCTCTTACAGGCTCCATACGACCCCTCAGAGGGGCCGACCCATCACCAGGCTCCAGACGACCCTACGAGGGTCTGACCCTTCACCACGTTCCAGACGACCCTACGAGGGGCCGACCCTTCACCAGGTTCCAGACGACCCTACGAGGAGCCGACCCTTCACCACTCCCCAGACGACCCTCCGAGGGTACGACAGTACGAGGCCAGAATTGGGCCAGGCTCACTACTGGAGGAAACTTTGACCTCGGCCTCGGCTCATAGGCTGAGGGTGACATCATGACAGCACGTGGTTTGGGAGACGCGTGGAACAGTGCGCGTGACGCTGACATGGCACGTGGAAGACCGTTATAACCAAATCACACCCTCACGTGAGGGAATATTATGTCATCATTTGGCATCTACAGGTGTCAACAGGGGATTGGCTAGATCATCATTCACATGCACCATGCATACTTGGGGGGTACACTACACCCCCCCAAGACCTATATATACTTGTCACCTACAACCCTACAGGGGATCGATCCATTAACTGTAGCCCTAGCCAAAACTCTGCTTGTACACACAGTAGAGAGAGAGAGAGAGAGAGAGAGAGGGGTATGTGCATTGTATCCAAGGCCATTAGTGCCCATACTTAGTGGATCACACACTCACAGTGGATGTAGGCCAAATTGGCTGAACCACTATACATTATTGTCTTCTTTCCTCTTATACTCATCCCCTTCTACATACTTATACACTTATACATCTCAATGGCTTCCATGGCTGCTACTGTTTGAGCTCACTATCACTCATCCGGTGGTGCTAAATCTCAGCATCATCACCTTATATAAATAGAACATTTTAGGACTTTTAACCTAAGAGATGTTCTTTTTCATCATTTGTTGCTCTTGCTATTATATAAAGATTAAGAGGATTGTGAGAGTTGTAACCATTGTTGATTTAATCAAAGAAACTAATTCATCATCATTCATGGTCATAGTCAAATTCGTGAACCACGTATATCTTCTCTTGTTCTTTGCTGGTATGTGATTTTTATTTACTTTCTCATTACTTTGCATTTAGATCATATTTTTCTTGATATCTTTTAGTTTGTTCTTCATCTTGGATCTTGGGCGTGCATGAATACTCTATTGAGAGTATTCACACAACAAATTGGTATAAAAGATTTGACTTCTATTGTCTTTTCTTTATGTGCATCCAAAGTGTTTGATAAAATTCCTAAGTGAGATTTTGGTTTTCGCCTGATTTTTCCTTGTTGAAGGCTCATTTTGGAGATTGAAGAATGACTGCACATAAGGTTGCAAAGGTTCCAACAGTAAGTTTTGACTTGCAGAAGTTGATGGAAAAATCATTAGTTTTGGCATGTGGTAATGTCAAATGAGAGGTGTTTTGATCTAAAAAGGTTTGTATAAAGTATTGAAGGGAATTTCTATTAAACCCACAGATATGTCAAAAGATGATTGGCAATAATACAACTTGCAATCTTGGAGCACTATTCGGTTAAATCTCTTACAAAATGTGGTATACTATGTGATAAATGAGGAATTGATGGAGAAAATATGAAAGAAATTTGAAGATAAATATATGAAGAAGAGCATTGAAAATCATCTCCATCACAAGAAAAATAATTCCATTTTGATTATATTAAAGGTATGTCAATGTTTGAACATCTTGATGAGTTTAATATAATCAACTCGTATTTATTAAGCTTCAATGTTGATATTGGTGATGAAGATAAAGTTTTGGTACTTATAAATTCATTTATGAATTCATATGGGAATTTGAGAACCAAATTTATTTAAGGGAAGTATTAAGTGTAGTTTGATGATGTCTCATCAGCATTCTTGGGAAGTGAGAAGAAAAAAAAGAAGAAGAAGAATGATTCTCAGTCCGATGCATTGGTTGTGCGGGGTAGGATTGGGGAGAGAAGGAAAGGTGGAAGAGGAAGTTCTAGGTACAAATCTCGTACCAGGGGCTTGGAAAATGTCTTATATTAGAAGTGCAAGAAGAAGGAGAATTACAAAAAGGATTGCCCTTAAGTAAAGGCAAGAGATGATAAGAAACTTGTGGTGGATTCCGCCAATTCTGTTGCTTTACTGGACGATGAATTTGAGAGAGGATTGATAAAGTCTTTTAGGGAAAGCTCTCAAAAAGATTGGATTCTTGACTTGGGTGTGTATGTGTATATATATATATATATATATATATATATGTGTGTGTGTGTGTGTGTGTGTGTGTGTGTGTGTATAGCCATAACTTTAAGGAGGTGGATAGAGATAGAGTCTTTATGGTATTGACCATATTCATCGGTGGAAGGGTATTTGCACAATCAAATTGGAAATGCGTGATAAGGTGACTCAAACTCTCATGACAATCCATTATGTTCCAAAACTGAAGAAGATTTTTATTTTTTTAGGTGCTTTAGATTCCAACGGGTGTAATGTAGTTATTGTGGGATGAATGCTAAAGGTTGTATTGGATAACTTAGTGGTAATGAGTTAAAATAAATAAGAAAACCTTTATTTTTTTAAGGGACCGAGATAGCATGGCATTCCTTAATCGCTGAAGATAATTAATATGTGAAGACAAATTCCACTAGGCTTTGATATATGCATTTGGTACATGTGGTGCGAAGGCCATGGTAGTATTAAGTAAACATGGGTTGCTAAAGGGTGCTAAGATTTGCAAGTTAAGATTTTTTTAGCATTTTCTGCTTGGGAAGATGATAAGTGTCAAGTTTGGCATGATGATTCATAACATAGATGTCATAATTTATTGCTTTCGTCCTTTTAAAACACCATCTTTTGGAGGTAGCCATTATTTTGTGATGTTCAATGATGACTACTCTCGGAGGACTTGGATCTATATCACGAAACACAATGACGAGGTCTTTGGTGTGTCTCAAATGGAAGAATATGGCAGAGAATTAAAATAATAGGAAGATCAACGTTCATTGGTTGAATAACAACGATGACTACCTATATGATCCATACTTGAAATATTATCAGGATAAGGGTAGTGTTCATCATTTTATGATCCAAAAATGAAGTAACAGAGAGGGTGAACAGAACCTTACTTGAAAAAGTGAGGTGTATGTTATCCAATGAAAGGTTGCTTAAGAATTTTTAGGCGGAGGCTTTATCATATACATTTTTCATTATCTACCATTTTTTCATTTATCATAATTGACTATAAGAATCCATTAGAGGCTTGTTCGGGTTCACATCCTAATTATGAGATGGTGCATGTATATTGGTGCTAAATTTATTTTGATGGTAGTGAGGGAAAAATTCATCTTAGATCAGATAAAGAATTTTTCATGGGTTCAAGTAGTGCGGTCTAGGCTTACAAGTTATGGTTTCTAGAAGATAAGAAGGTAGTGGTGAGTAGGAATATGACGTTTAGTATGGTTTATGATTAAGATGACAAAGGTAGAGAAGGAAGATTATTTGGTAGAGAATGAGAATGAAACGATGCGAGTGGGAGTGATTAATTCGATTCATTCTTGAAGCGAAGAGGTGGAGGTTATAGATGAGGGACCTAGTCAACAACGCTAAGAACAATTATCTTTGGTCAACGGAAGAGAATCTAGGATTCAAAAACCTTACAAATAAATATAGATTCAATGATGATACGATTGCGTATTCTTTGTTGGTCTATGGTGAAGAGCCTCATAAGCATTATGAGGCGATGAGTGATACTTATTTTAATGACTGAAAGGTTACCATGGGTGAGGATATTGATTCTCTTCATAATAACATAACTTGGGAGGTTGTGAAATCTTTTAAGGGGAAAAATGAATTGAATGCATATAGGTTTATGCTAAAAAATATTGTTCTCTAGATTCTGACCTTCATTACAAGGCAAGGTTAGTAGACAAGGTTTTCGCACAAAGGGATGGTGTAGATTATATTAATGTTTTCTCTCCAGTGGTGAAACACGCTTCCATTCTAGTGCTATTGGCTATGGTGCCACATTTTTCTTAGCGTTTAAACAAATCGACATCAAAACAACGTTATTGTATAGGGATATAGAGGAGGATATTTATGTGTCTAGACTAGAGGGATTCAAATTTTTTAGCAAATAAGATTATGTATGCACATTCCTAATGTCTTTGTATGAGTTGAAGCAATCGCGTCAACAATGGTAAAAGCGATTTAACACATTCACGATAGGCCAAACAAATTACATGAAATTATTTTTATAATTGTGTCTATTTCAACTGGATCAAAGACGGTAATTTAAATTTATTTATTCTTGCATGTTGATTACATGTCCATTTCTTATTCGAGCATGGTGAAAATGACAAGGTAAAGGATCAATTAGCCAAAGATTTTGAAAGACTTGAGTAAAGACAAGAAGATTCTTGACATGAAGTTTAGTAGATAAAGGAATAAGGGAAGGTTGAGACTCATATGGAGACAAAACCAAGAGAATGTGGTGGAATGTATCAGGATGAAAGATGCAAAGCCTCTAAATAATCCCTTGACAGTGCACTTCAGACATCCTAATATGATGGCTCCAAGCTTTGAGGATGAGATGGAGTACATGGCTCAATTTTCGTATGCTAGTGTAGTGGGTAGATAGATGTATGCGTTTTTTTTATACTCGTCCAAATACAGCTCAAGCATTAAGCATTGTGAGTAGGTATATGAGAAAACTAGGAAAAGAGAATTAGAATACGGTGAAGTGGATTTTGCAGTGTCTATGAGGATCACTTGATGTGTGACCAATGGATGGAGAAGTCACATGTACATACGGTGAAGTGAACAATGCGGGTGATTTGGATAAGTGTTGGTCTACTACGTGATATGTTTTTACATTAGCATGTGGTACGATGAGCTGGAAGTCTATATTGCCGGACAAAGTTCTTTGTATACAATGGAGACGAAGTATGTGGTGGCAATGAAAGCTCTTAAAGAGGACTTATGGCTTTAGAGTATTATTGGCGATATGGGGATTACATAAGATTGTATGGAGGTACATAGTGATAGCCAAAGTGCTTACACTAGGCCAAAAACCAAACTCATCATTGGAGTAGCAAGATTACTGATGTCCAATTTCATTTGAGACGGGAGGGTATCATTGGGGGTGTTAATGTTTTGAAAAAAATTGATACCAAAGATAAATTAACCAACACATTGACGGAGATTATACCGGTGTTTAACTTTTATCATTATTTAAACTTTGCTAATATTATACATTGTTAAGTCCTTTAAGGGTTGAATGGTTGTGGTGTTCCAAGATGATTGAGTTGATGTATCTGGGTTATGGAATTATTTCGCCAATGTAAAGATTTATGGAGTTTTGGCTCCGACTTGACAACCCCATGTTTTGTACCCATTTCCATTAGTAATGAAGGGGGCTGCCCCTGATCTCCCCCAATCTTCTGCTGGGATACCCCACTGGTATTGTTCCCTTCTGCCTCATCCGACTGGTTAATCCTCACTCCCTTCCCGCTTCCTTTCGCGTGGAAGCGATATTCCCAATAGTGCCGGAGTGTTGCGTTAATGACATCAATATAATCTACTAATGCTGAATTATCAATTTAATGTTGTCTGACTCTCCAGACTAACCCATCCATAAACTTTGCTTTCTTTCTCTTTTCCTAGCTTACCATCATCCGGTAAAAGTTTTGCCAACGAGTGAAATCTTCCTCATAATCGACCACTGAATGGTCTCCCTTTGAGTCTCTTCACAAAATTTTCTCCTCATTTTGATCTCGACCGTTGAAGGAAAAATTACTTGCGGCCGAACCGCACTCAAAACTCTGCAGTAGTTAGTGTGTCCCTTTCCTCAACTGTGGTGATCGACTCCCACCACTGTAGCACCGCTCCCACTAACTAAAAGTGGTTATCATTTACTTTCGTACCCCATCGCAATCTCCCATGCGTAGGTGACGCTGGATACCTCCCTTCCTTGACACGCTAGTACTACACCTGAACCCCCTCGCAACTCTGGTGGGTTCCTGCTAAAATAACCTCTCTTTCTTGCTTCCACCCTGACGACTCCGCGTGAGTCTGAACATCCGGCGCCACTAACACTTGTGGCTGATCCCGTGTCAAGTACCTTGCCGTTGTGACCACCGTTGCTCCAACTATCTGTGCCACTATTTCAGTGACCTATGCTGCCCCAATCATCTATGGACGTTGCTGTGGTAGCTCTTGCTCCTAACGAGCCTCCCCCGTCTCATCCCCCCCCTGTTGCCCTAGCTGCTCTCTCCTGGGCGTCGTCTGGAATGAGAACCGAATTGGTATGAGTTCACTTTCAAATATAAATTTCGCAGAAGAACGTATATGCGCATACGTATGAGAATACAACAATCCTATGATAGGGCTCTATATCAAAGATTGCTAAGCCGAAACGTGAAAAGCTGCACAGATCCTAAGGACACTAGAACCTGATGCTCTGATACCATCTGTGACACCCCGCCTAATAAAATACCGGGTGATCAGTCCTATACCAAATTAAAACAGGAATCCCAGTTGGATCATCCTTAGCATCACTGCCGAAAACTTTTTAAAAACTTACTAACCACCTAGTATAAAAAAAACTGGTGCCAATTTTAACTTTTTAATTAAACAAAACAATACATGCGGAAAAATATAAACCATTCACACAACTGAATGAAAAAGAACTGAATCATAATTACACAACATGCCGAATAAATCACCAGCCACCAAAGAAATAATCCAAATACAAATATTCAACATCTGAAAACTGTACCGAGAAGTCTGGGCGACAAGCCCTAAATAAAACTGAAACTGATACAAGATTCCTACTCTAGGAATGAATGAATGATGCGTCTAATCCAAACTCCTGCTAGCATCCACATATGCCGCAGCTCCGTGTCCCTGGAATAGAATATCAATCCTGGCGTCCCTGTGGCTGGACACCTAAAAGGTTTTGAAAATAGTTTTATAGCAAGGGTTAGAACCCAAAACATTTTGAAAATATTTAGCAAGTGAATTAACTGCAGTAATTTAAAATGCATAAATGCGCTTCATATTTAAGTTAGTGTCGCACTCCCTTGTGGACATTCTCACCCCTCCACTATTGTGAACACCTACCGGTTACCTTAACCCCACCTAGTTGTACTACCCCGTCCAACTAGTCCTGGTATAACCTTCACTTGCCATACTACTCTAACCCGAGTATAATGATTATTGAATTATAAGTTATTTCACAATTAACTTAATTAACTCCTCTTAAATAGCAGCATATAACCGTGTCACAAGTTATATAAAGTAATTACATCACACACATATATCATACGCGTATCCATCCTTCCGAGTATACCCTCACCGGATGATTCCCTCTAGAATGCTATCTCACTAGGTGTGCTCACAAAACCTAGTTTTCCCCAAGTTAGAATCGCTCACCAACTTGGACCAAAATATACGAAATGGAGGCGGTCATATTCCTTCCCTGAAAGTGAGATAAATCCCTCACCCATATATACCGGACGCTATGACCTGGGGATATACTCGCCCTACTCCTCAAGCTAGGGGATTCACCCACATCGCGCAACCTCCCTTGATAGCATTAGAGTATATAAATTTAATGAATATCTAGTCACTGATATTTAGTATCACGCAAAATACATACACGTATATATATACTATCACGACACCGTATATATATAATATAAATTCTGGCTTTACCGTATACTCAAAATCTCGTACACTGCCTGTAATTTCCTGAGTCTATGGTCCGACTCAATGTAATTAATTTTCTCACTTAATAATTTATCCTCTTCCCGAGTCTATGGTCCGACTCTAATATAATTAATTCACACCTCAATTAATATAATACTTTCCCCGAGTCTATCGCCCGACTCTAATTAAATTAATTAACACTCGTATTAATTTAATACCAATCCGAGTCTGTGGTTCGACTCTAATACAATTAATTTACACTTAAATTAATTAACCCATATTCTGAGTCTGTGGTCCGACTCTAATATAATTAATTATCACATTAATTAATAAGTACCCCTTCACTAGTCTACAATCCGATTCTAATAAAACTAATTATCCCATCCATTAGTTTAATCCTACCCGAGTCTACAAACCGACTCTAATCAAATTAATTAACACCCTTATTAATTTAATCCTACCCGAGTCTACAAACCGACTCTAATTAAACTAATTAATACACTCTTATTATTTTAATATTTTCCCGAGTCTATGTTCCGACTCCAAATTAATTACTCTCTCTTAATAATTAATTTAATACTTTGGTGTCACATAACCAACATACCCGGACTCGCCCACTTGGTCCATAATTCAATATTCACCCGAGTCTATATTCCGACTCAAAATTATTTAGTTTATCTCCAAACTTAATTCACTACCTTAGGGTCGCTTGACCAATATACCCGGATTCACTCACTTGATCCGTACCTCACTATTTTGGAATAAAATTTCTCAAATTTCATCCATTTAATGTCCCACATAAATTCATCCTAATCCCAATTACTTTCTCCCATAATTGCTAGGAATATTTGTTTCACAATTATCTATCACTTATTAATGTATGAAACTTAACTTTTAATAATTTTCCTCTTATATAATAATCTGGCCGAACTGCCCAGAATTTCCTATCATCGATCGATCGATGCTCCCGATCGATCGATCGACCCCTTCGTTACAGCTCTTCTTCCCCCCTGTTTTCCACCATTAACGAATTTCAAGGTTTTTAAACCATAATTTACCTCTAATCACATCATCCCATCCTCTACACATGGTCAATCTACATCCTACTCATCATAGAGATCATTAAGCTAATCAACCCCTCTAATTATCTCTTAATTTTCGAAATGGGTCTTTCTCACTAAAATTTAATTATCTGTTTTTAAATCCCAATTTCTAGATTCGATTTCCACTCTTTTATATTCTGAATTTCTCATTCAAATCATAAATACATATTCAGATTTCAACCACCCATCTAAATCTTACTTTGAATCTCATTCAAGTATTTCAAAAACAAAACCCCATTTTGTACCCATTTACACCCAAAAACGGATTTACACCCAAAAAACGGATTTTCATACCCACATCACTATAATATAAATTGATTATCATGCTTTAAGAATCAAAAACAGTTAACGTCTTGCCTGAAAATGTTCGTAGTGTCTGATTCCGTTGGCGGAGTCCCTCAATTTGGCTCCAAAAGCTCCTAATTTGTTCTTGATTTGCTTTCCCCCAAATCCCCTCTCAAACCCTAGGTTTGGAGTTGTGTTGGCTGCTGATTTCCTAATCTCCCATTAGGTTAAAAACCCTTAATCCCGTTTTTCACCTAATGGGCTTAATTAAAGTGGCCCAACTCACCCCGTGTGGGCCTGACTATGCCCAAAAATACCCCGAGACCCAATTACTACCCCCGGGTACTTTTTTCTGACTATCTCGACCCATCCGGACTCAACCGCGCACTCAGAATTGGCATCCGAATTAATTTATAAAAATCCTTATCTCACACCCCATTAAGTCTATACCGACTCCCTGCTGGAATAAGTGTATACCTCGTCATTAATACTCGAAATGACGTAATTAAGTTAATATTATTCACTTAGTAAATAAATTTTCCTAAACCTTAACCATTCACTCCCCGATTAATATTTAAATATATATATTTCCATAATGAATTCAATTAAAATTACAACACACCAGTAATTTAAAATCCTGAATTAATTAAATATTAAATGCACAAAAATACGGGGTGTTACATACTTCCCACCTTACAAAGTAATTTCGTCCTCGAAATTCAGATAAACCTAGTGTTCCAGTATTCACATATTACTCACTAGTCAAATGCCTCCAAGCCCGCTATATCTATCCCATTCGATTCTAACCATACGTTACACAAGTATGCATTTAACTTTACCAGGGCGCCCATATACCCTATACCCGTGCTTAACCGCACAAAATTTTCCTTAATTAACCCGGGTGCCCATACACCCTATCCCCGCACTCTACCGCACGAAAGTTACCCGACTGTGCTAGTCGTAACCCATAATATAACTTCGAACCCATAGTCATATTACATATATTTATACATATATATTTACTGCCTGGGTACTCAACCCATGTGCAACGTCCAAACATCTCCCCATAAATACTTATCTCTCAACACAAAAGTATATACGCCCTTACCCTTATGTTACCAAAGACAACATAATACCGCGCCCTTACTATCACTAGTCCTTGCGCAAAATTAACCCCTAGCTATCTCTCTCCGCTCAAAAATTAAGTTAACCACCCCGATTCACTTCAGTAAACATCCCCACTTACTGGGATAAAATGTGAGAACACAAAACCTCACTACGTGCTATTGCACCACGTAATACAATATATATACCCACCTATATATAGGCTATACGCCCTCTCCGGTGATACCTAGTACCAACCATACCCTGGTGTCGCGGACACCAAAATTTAGCTTCACTATCCACAATATTTAAGTTCCATCGCTATCCAGTCGATGTTTAAAAAGTATTATCAGTCCTACTCCCATAATTCTCGAAAGTAGTAATTCCTCGCATAATTCAACCAATCACTCAGTGTACGCCTCCACTCTCCCATGAGGAACACTAAGGAACTCCGCTACCCTACGGAAAGTTTACCCATATGCTATGGCTGCTACCGCCAATGCACCCACTAAGTTCGACTCACCTGCGAACTCTAGTGAAAAATAAGTCTTATACTGTGACATCCTCTTTGTCACTCAACAATATACCCCATGCCCCTAGGGTAAAATAATTACTTTTATACTCCAGCTGCAACGGCTGGTTCTCGATTTCCGGAGCAGCTTCTCCCTGCCCGAATGCACCCGTGATTTTTCTTTAGTGGCTGTACATTTAGGACCTCGTCCTGTAGTTGACCCCTGCCTCGCTTAAGGCAATATCTCTTCATGTGCCTCGCTTTTCCACAACTGAAACACTTTCTAATATGTTCACCCTGCCACTGATCCCTTCCATGTCAACCTTGTTGGAATTCCTGGCCATCCCGCCGATAGCCTCCAGTCCTAGATCGTTTGGCATGATTTCCTTGCCGAAAATCCTGCCCCTGATCTCCCCCAATCTTCTGCTGGGATACCCCACTGGTATTGTTCCCTTCTGCCTCATCTGACTGGTTAATCCTCACTCCCTTCCCGCTTCCTTTCGCGTGGAAGCGATATTCCCAATAGTGCCGGAGTGTTGCGTTAATGACATCAATATAATCTACTAATGCTGAATTATCAATTTAATGTTGTCTGACTCTCCAGACTAACCCATCCATAAACTTTGCTTTCTTTCTCTTTTCCTAGCTTACCATCATCCGGTAGAAGTTTTGCCAACGAGTGAAATCTTCCTCGTAATCGACCACTGAATGGTCTCCCTTTGAGTCTCTTCACAAAATTTTCTCCTCATTTTGATCTCGACCGTTGAAGGAAAAATTACTTACGGCCGAACCGCACTCAAAACTCTGCAGTAGTTAGTGTGTCCCTTTCCTCAACTGTGGTGATCGACTCCCACCACTGTAGCACCGCTCCCACTAACTAAAAGTGGTTAGCATTTACTTTCGTACCCCATCGCAATCTCCCATGCGTAGGTGACGCTGGATACCTCCCTTCCTTGACACGCTAGTACTACACCTGAACCCCCTCGCAACTCTGGTGGGTTCCTGCTAAAATAACCTCTCTTTCTTGCTTCCACCCTGACGACTCCGCGTGAGTCTGAACATCTGGCACCACTAACACTTGTGGCTGATCCCGTGTCAAGTACCTTGTCGTTGTGACCACCGTTGCTCCAACTGCCTGTGCCACTATTTCAGTGACCTATGCTGCCCCAATCATCTATGGACGTTGCTGTGGTAGCTCTTGCTCCTAACGAGCCTCCCCCGTCTCATCCCCCCCTGTTGCCCTAGCTGCTCTCTCCTGGGCGTCGTCTGGAATGAGAACCGAATTGGTATGAGTTCACTTTCAAATATAAATTTCGCAGAAGAACGTATATGCGCATACGTATGAGAATACAACAATCCTATGATAGGGCTCTATATCAAAGATTGCTAAGCCGAAACGTGAAAAGCTGCACAGATCCTAAGGACACTAGAACCTGATGCTCTGATACCATCTGTGACACCCCGCCTAATAAAATACCGGGTGATCAGTCCTATACCAAATTAAAACAGGAATCCCAGTTGGATCATCCTTAGCATCACTGCCGAAAACTTTTTAAAAACTTACTAACCACCTAGTATAAAAAAAACTAGTGCCAATTTTAACTTTTTAATTAAACAAAACAATACATGCGGAAAAATATAAACCATTCACACAACTGAATGAAAAAGAACTGAATCATAATTACACAACATGCCGAATAAATCACCGGCCACCAAAGCAATAATCCAAATACAAATATTCAACATCTAAAAACTGTACCGAGAAGTCTGGGCGACAAGCCCTAAATAAAACTGAAACTGATACAAGATTCCTACTCTAGGAATGAATGAATGATGCGTCTAATCCAAACTCCTGCTAGCATCCACATATGCCGCAGCTCCGTGTCCCTGGAATAGAATATCAATCCTGGCGTCCCTGTGGCTGGACACCTAAAAGGTTTTGAAAATAGTTTTATAGCAAGGGTTAGAACCCAAAACATTTTGAAAATATTTATCAAGTGAATTAACTGCAGTAATTTAAAATGCATAAATGCGCTTCATATTTAAGTTAGTGTCGCACTCCCTTGTGGACATTCTCACCCCTCCACTATTGTGAACACCTACCGGTTACCTTAACCCCACCTAGTTGTATTACCCCGTCCAACTAGTCCTGGTATAACCTTCACTTGCCATACTACTCTAACCCGAGTATAATGATTATTGAATTATAAGTTATTTCACAATTAACTTAATTAACTCCTCTTAAATAGCAGCATATAACCGTGTCACAAGTTATATAAAGTAATTACATCACACACATATATCATACGCGTATCCATCCTTCCGAGTATACCCTCACCGGATGATTCCCTCTAGAATGCTATCTCACTAGGTGTGCTCACAAAACCTAGTTTTCCCCAAGTTAGAATCGCTCACCAACTTGGACCAAAATATACGAAATGGAGGCGGTCATATTCCTTCCCTGAAAGTGAGATAAATCCCTCACCCATATATACCGGACGCTATGACCTGGGGATATACTCGCCCTACTCCTCAAGCTAGGGGATTCACCCACATCGCGCAACCTCCCTTGATAGCATTAGAGTATATAAATTTAATGAATATCTAGTCACTGATATTTAGTATCACGCAAAATAAATACACGTATATATATACTATCACGACACCGTATATATATAATATAAATTCTGGCTTTACCGTATACTCAAAATCCCGTACACTGCCTGTAATTTCCTGAGTCTATGGTCCGACTCAATGTAATTAATTTTCTCACTTAATAATTTATCCTCTTCCCGAGTCTATGGTCCGACTCTAATATAATTAATTCACACCTCAATTAATATAATACTTTCCCCGAGTCTATCGCCCGACTCTAATTAAATTAATTAACACTCATATTAATTTAATACCAATCCGAGTCTGTGGTTCGACTCTAATACAATTAATTTACACTTAAATTAATTAACCCATATTCTGAGTCTGTGGTCCGACTCTAATATAATTAATTATCACATTAATTAATAAGTACCCCTTCACTAGTCTACAATCAGATTCTGATAAAACTAATTATCCCATCCATTAGTTTAATCCTACCCGAGTCTACAAACCGACTCTAATCAAATTAATTAACACCCTTATTAATTTAATCCTACCCGAGTCTACAAACCGACTCTAATTAAACTAATTAATACACTCTTATTATTTTAATATTTTCCCGAATCTATGTTCCGACTCCAAATTAATTACTCTCTCTTAATAATTAATTTAATACTTTGGTGTCACATAGCCAACATACCCGGACTCGCCCACTTGGTCCATAATTCAATATTCACCCGAGTCTATATTCCGACTCAAAATTATTTAGTTTATCTCCAAACTTAATTCACTACCTTAGGGTCGCTTGACCAATATACCCGGATTCACTCACTTGATCCGTACCTCACTATTTTGGAATAAAATTTCTCAAATTTCATCCATTTAATGTCCCACATAAATTCATCCTAATCCCAATTACTTTCTCCCATAATTGCTAGGAATATTTGTTTCACAATTATCTATCACTTATTAATGTGTGAAACTTAACTTTTAATAATTTTCCTCTTATATAATAATCTGGCCGAACTGCCCAGAATTTCCTATCATCGATCGATCGATGCCCCCGATCGATCGATCGACCCCTTCGTTACAGCTCGTCTTCCCCCCTATTTTCCACCATTAACGAATTTCAAGGTTTTTAAACCATAATTTACCTCTAATCACATCATCCCATCCTCTACACATGGTCAATCTACATCCTACTCATCATAGAGATCATTAAGCTAATCAACCCCTCTAATTATCTCTTAATTTTCGAAATGGGTCTTTCTCACTAAAATTTAATTATCTGTTTTTAAATCCCAATTTCCAGATTCGATTTCCACTCTTTTATATTCTGAATTTCTCATTCAAATCATAAATACATATTCAGATTTCAACCACCCATCTAAATCTTACTTTGAATCTCATTCAAGTATTTCAAAAACAAAACCCCATTTTGTACCCATTTACACCCAAAAACGGATTTACACCCAAAAAACGGATTTTCATACCCACATCACTATAATATAAATTGATTATCATGCCTTAAGAATAAAAAACAGTTAACCACTTGCCTGAAAATGTTCGTAGTGTCTGATTCCGTTGGCGGAGTCCCTCAATTTGGCTCCAAAAGCTCCCAATTTGTTCTTGATTTGCTTTCCCCCAAATCCCCTCTCAAACCCTAGGTTTGGAGTTGTGTTGGCTGCTGATTTCCTAATCTCCCATTAGGTTAAAAACCCTTAATCCCGTTTTTCACCTAATGGGCTTAATTAAAGTGGCCCAACTCACCCCGTGTGCGCCCGTCTATGCCCAAAAATACCCTGAGACCCAATTACTACTCCCGGGTACTCTTTTCTGACTATCTCACCCATCCGGACTCAACCGCGCACTCAGAATTGGCATCCGAATTAATTTATAAAAATCCTTATCTCACACCCCATTAAATCTATACCGACTCCCGACTGGAATAAGTGTATACCTCGTCATTAATACTCGGAATGACGTAATTAAGTTAATATTATTCACTTAGTAAATAAATTTTCCTAAACCTTAACCATTCACTCCCCGATTAATATTTAAATATATATATTGCCATAATTAATTCAATTAAAATTACAATTAAAATTACAACACACCAGTAATTTAAAATCCTGAATTAATTAAATATTAAATGCACAAAAATACGGGGTGTTACAGTTCAATTTCAAATTTATCTAAAAAACATTCAAAAATATTTATATTCTTATGAAAATAGTGAAATTAGTGGATTCATAGATATGTGGTGGCGAGATGTTCTCTTTTCATGCATTCTACAAAATCCAATTGTTAACACTTATAAATAACTTGAATTCATGAAAATCCAAAAAAATAATAAATGATTTTACTAAATCACTCATTTTCTCCGCACTAAATCTTGAAGGATTTGTTTTTATAAAACAAAAATATTTTTGTATTTTTTTCCAAACTTCGTAATCAAGCGTCGCGAACATGTATAGGAGGACATGTCAAGAGAGAATAAGATTTGAATCCAAACTTACAAATTACTACTAGGCCGAAGATATATTTAGTTATACGTTTTTCAGTTTACATACTCATAACAACTTGTGCTTTATTTAAAATTTAATGATAATACTTGGACCCCTCTAAGCTGAATGCTGTTAACAAACATGAAGGAAACCGAATTGATGGAAGTGAATGCATTGTTGAGACGACAAGCACAAGTGAGATTTTCGTTTTCACCTTATTACTTGCTGTACATTTATCTCGTTTCTCTTTTTCTTGAACAATGAGTTAATTTATTTTTTCTTATTTTCTTACAGATGGTGAACATTTCCTCCAGCCAAACACAAATGGCTGAACATGGATCTTTATTAGAGTCAATCACCAACTACTGCAGCTCAGTTAATCCTCCTCCGGACTACAACAACTTTGACACTTCCCTTAAGTTGGGGTAAGATCATCAATTCATGTATCTGAATGAAAATTCAATACAACCTATCAACTTCTCAGATGTATTATAATAAACCGAAACGCAAAATATATTTCATCGTATACACGATTAGATCTTCAGTCCATCCACCGCATTCGTTAACGGCACCCATCACTCAAATTCATTCTAGTTTGATCTAATTAAATATTGATCTAAATTGGACCACAGTGGATTTGAGTTTTAAACAAATGATCTTAATCGTACGGTTTCGATTCTACATGTGCAAAAACTAGTCAAAGCAATCCGGATTCTAATTGAATATATATATATATATATAGGGGAATATACCAAATATATGTTTAGTCCAAACCTTTTTTGGAATGAACTTTTTTTAATATATGTTTAGTCCAAACCTTTTTATTTTACACCAAAAAGTCCATGCCAACAAAGATTTTGCCATGCTCCTGGCGCGACCCTTTAAAAATAAGAGAATAAGAGACTTTTTGATACAAAATAAAAGACTTGGACTAAATATGTATTACAAATTATTTGATGAACCTTTTAATATTTGATTCATATATATATATATATATAGGGAGAGGTTCACAAGTGGACCAAAAGAATGGATTTTTTAATGGACTTAGCAAAAAAGACTAATAAGTCTCGGTTATTGGGTGCCGCTGGCGCGGATCCATTACACCAAGGAATTAAAATTAGTGGGTTATTAGTCTTTTTTGTTAAGTCCATTAAAAAGCCCATTCTTTTGGTCCACTTGTGATCCTCTTCCTATATATATATATATATATACTGTTAGGTTATGGTCATATGCACTTTATTATATACACTAGCATTAAATGATCAATATCGAATTTGACTGCTTTATATAAGATTCAAATCTAATAAAATTAATCGATATTATTTTAAGACCTAAAAGTACATAATCTAAATAAACTATTTTCTCTACATGTTGATAAAATGATAAAATAGTAACTAAAATATATCCTATCCTATTAATGTTCTTTGCACTTTTTGATGAAAAAATATTTTATAAGACATTTGACGCCTTAAGCTTATTGCTTGAAAGACTTTGCAATGCTTATCTTTTATTTTATGTGAAAACATTAAAATTGAAAATATCTCAAAATGAAACATTTTATGTACCTCTGCTCTGTAATTGTCTTATTTAGACTTTGTGCCATTTCAAATTTATTAGAGTTTGGCCCATTTTGGTTACATTATTGTTAGTTTAACAGTGCAAGATGTTTTTTGGCGAATTGGTTACCCACAACACTATTTTCGTTGCGCATGAAGTGGAGAATATTTGTTTTAGACATTTAATGTTTTTTGACCAGAAGTGTTATCAGTTGAGTGGACAATTAGCTTTGCGTACTAGGATGAAATTGGGGGAAAATCTAAAAAAATTAAAAGGGTATCATAGCATAGATATGATACTTATGGGGTATTGGATTATCATTACTTATATTTTATTTGCAATTAGGAGTTGGTTTTATTTTTGACATACATGATGCATGAATTCTAAGTTTCAAAATCAATAACCGCCTATAAATAGATGGGTTATTTGAATTAGGGTACATTTGTTCTTGGTTATTGATTGGGTGTCGAAAATTTTACTACTGCTCACTGGGTGCTATTTATAAAAGATTCAATTAAATTAAAACTTTGACCATTAGTTTCTCTCTTTCCAAATTTTGACAATTTCTAACATTCTTTATATAATTATTTTTTTATATAAAAGTTATTTTTTATATAATTATCTACTAAACAATTTTTTTATATATAAAAAACTGTTTTTATAAAACTAAAAGGATCAAATATCAAAAAGTCTCTCAAATATTTTTCAATACACATTTAGTCCAAGACTTTTATTTTGTACCAAAAAGTCCATTATTCTCTTATCTTTAAAGGTCCGCGCCAGTGGCAAGGTAAAGCCTTTTTGACATGGTGAATGACTTTTTGGTGCAAAATAAAAAGACTTGAATTAAACGTGTATTAAAAAAAGTTCGATGGACTATTTGGTATATCAAAAAAAAAAAACGTTTATTTAACTTTTTTTAAACGATTTTTCCCATATTAATAGAACACCGCTTTTAGAAAAATCAAAAACTGATTTTTTTTTATAAATAAAAGACTATTTTTTTATAAATAAATAAAAACATCTTTTTAGAAAATAACTTATTTATTTATAAAATAAAGAATAAAAATTAAAAAACTGACTTTTTTATTATAAATAAAAGACTACTTTTTATTTTTAAAAAATAGACTTTATATTTCATAAAAACATCTTTTTATAACATATTTTTTTACAAAACAACTTATTCCTTCATAAAAAATGTATACAAATCAAAAACTGATTTTTTTATAAATAAAAGACTTTTTTAGAAATAAAAAAACTGGCTTTTAATTTTATAAAAATATCTTTTTTGTAACTTGTTTTTACAAAACAGCTATTTATTTATAATAAAAAGTATAGAAAAAAACTGACTTTTTTTTTATAAATAAAAGGCATTGTTTTTTATAAATACAAGTGAGACCAATAAGCGATGACGTGTTTTAAGAAATTAACTTACATTTTTGCATATTCCTTTATTAACTTGAATCCAGAGAGGACATGACTCAAAAAGGTATTCCAATTTCTAAGTTCCATCAATCGTTACATAACAATAAAGCTTAAATAATTCTTTCTTGTTAGATTTCCCCATATCATTTGAGATTGAATTGGAGAGAAAAATTAAGAATGCGTAATTATTTCTTTATATGCGAAAGAGAATTGATCACTGACTTTAAAAGTTCACATGCTCTTCATTTTAAAAGGTTAGTTTTTTTTTTAATTTATAAAAACAGTCTTTTAAGTCAATTTTTGATTTTTGTATTTTTTATAAATAAATAAGTTTTTTTTTATAAAACATATTGTTTTTATAAAATAAAAAGGCATTTTTAATTATTTATAAAAAAAATTATTTTTTGATTTTTATACATTTTTTTATAAATAAATAAGTTGTTTTGTAAAAAAAAAGTTATAAAAAGATGCTTTTATAAAACAAAAGTCACTTTTTTTATTTATAAAAAAATTGGTCTTTGATTTTTATACTTTTTTAAATAAATAAATAAGCTGTTTTGTAAAAAAAAAATTATAAAAAGATGTTTTTATAAAATAAAAGTCAGTTTTTTATTTATAAAAAGAATTTTTATCTATAAAAAAAGTTAGTTTTTACAATGCATACAACTCTAGAATTTTGATGATTCTACAAATCAATAGCTTCATGACAAAATAATGTAATTAGGATTCATTATCATTGTGCAAACCTGTTGATATATCATTCCAAACTCACTCATAAATAATAATTCTTTTATTTTCTTTTGAATGATCATATTAAGCTAAACTAAGTAGGCATTGGCTACTTTTTACAATGCCACACTTTTTAAGGCCGTTTTCAATGGTGGCTTTTCAGGCAAAGTCAAGGTGACTTTCGCAGCCCGATTCTATTACTAAACAAAACTTTACTAGATAAATGATTATCTATTTTTCTTAATTTGGGCTACGGTTCTTACATGCACAAATCCTGCATAGTCACAAAACATGTAGATGACAATATTAATGGGAGAACATCTCACTTAACTTAAATATACATATGAACTTAAAGTTCAAAAGAGCTCGTGCATACGTGTGTCGAGAGGCATATAAAAAGAGAATCCATTAAGCAAATCAAAGTCAAACTACTTCATGTAAGCATGATAAAGAACATTTTAAGCTTTGAAATTCATAATCAAAAGTTCTAGCCACACGAAAGTGGAGTGATATATGATTCAAACAAAATGACATGTCACATAAAATGTGTAAAACTAAAATATACAAAAAACAAATCATTTTTAGTTTTTAAACTTTTTTAAACAAACCAAAAGACAACTGAAAAGACAAACAAAATCTTTTTGCATTTTTCATAAGACCCAATAAATGATAAAATAAAAATACACAAGATACACATGTCATAATTCTAGCAAAACATATATGATGAAGCATATACTAGAAAATGACAAACAAACATACAACTAGCAAGAATATATGATGAAGCACAAAAGTTAGTGTATGTAAAAAAAAGCTAATACAATCAGCCTTTAGATTTAGCAAGGGAGAAATCATGTGCAAGAAATTGAGAATTATAAGGTCTATCATGTAAAGTCTCCAAATCGGATCTCCTAACCCATATAGGTGTAACATGATGGTCTCGAGTTTTGGTGACCTTGGTGACTTAACTCGTGGACTTATTAGGACCCTTTCTAAGGTGGAAACAAAAATTATAAGGTAACCCTTCCTACCACAATGTGTGCAAGTGAAAATACAGTGAGAAGTATTACTTAAGGATTGACCTTTTCTAGCGTTCTTAGACGATTCTCTCAAACTCATGGTTTTGTCTTTATTAGTGAAAGCATTTTGAGTATCAAAGCCAATACCACATATATCATATTTGATTTGGATGGTGCCTAAGATTTGATCTAATTTCTCCGACCAACACCCCAAATCAAATTTGACTCGATTTGAGTCTCTCAATCTCTCTTCAAGCTCGACTATTCTAGACTCAAGTAAACTCTTAGACTCTTCAAACTCAAGAATCTCTTTCTTCATAACCTCCATTAAACCTCGAAGACTATCTCTCTCACCTTTAACATATTCTAGCTTCTCTCAAAGAGTTCTCTCACATGCCTTAAGATCTTTAATTAAAACGCTCTCATCATTTCCTAAGACATGTTCTTTCATCCTAGATTCTAACTTCAAGTTAACCCCTTTTAATTTCAATGATTTCGCGTACAACTCACGAAAGGCAACTTGGAGTTCACTATCCTCTTCCTCCTCTTAATTCCCAATCTCTTCTCCACTCTCTCTACCATCAAACTCATGGGATTAAAAAATAATGGACTTGGAAGTTTCATGTATAAAGTTATCTTCATCCAAATATTTTTCATTAATGCCCACGTGACTAGCCATGAACGCAGTAAAATTGCGCTAAATGGGGAAATCGGGTCCTTCTTCCGGTTTACATTCATTAAGGGTGACATTATATGAAATTGTTCATTGCCCTCCTTCCTTAGTTTAGTGGGACATTCGAATTCCCTATGGCCATACCCCTCACAACCAAAACGTCTATTTCACTTGTCCCTATTAATATCATCATTATGATTTTTAGGGAGTTTATTGGCTTTGTTATACTTAGACTTCTCAAATTTCTTATAATCAACTTTAAGATTCTCTTTATTAAACTTAATTTTTTTTTTTAAACTTCCTAGCAAACAACGTCATATCATCCGAGTCAATCTCAAACTCATCATTCGAAATCGATGTTTCCTCTTTCGGGCTTTCAAAGCTATGCCCTTATCTTTATTCTTCACATCCTTGGAGGGAAACATGTCAATTTCAGTAAGAATTGATGTTATCTTATCACCCCCATCTTGTCATACATCAAAGATATTATTGTTTTTTTTTATCAAAATCTTTGTGAGGCTCGAGAAACCCTTTAACCCAAAATATGGATAAATTACATTAACTTCGGCACATAGTACTCACGTGGCAGTAATGTGTGGCTAAGGGCACCCCATGTGGAGATGTCATTTTTTTGACTACCTCTATTCCCCATAATAATGGACTTTATCTTCTTTATCTATATCAAGCATCCCCAGAGACAAAACATAAACAAACGTACATGTATACATCTGGAAATGACACCTCGAGATCTTTAAAAGTTACTGACAGATTTCAGCAAAATGTTTTTAAAAATGAAAAAAATCATAATTTTTATGATAATAATCATTCAAAATGTGTCAAAATGCATACATCACTGCACCATGTAAATTTATTTAGAGTGTACTCGGCACGACACGGTTGTAAATTTATTTAGTGCAATATGTCTATAACATCTTTTGATTAACCCCATCAATATATAGTCAATAAAAAAAACTCATACATCACATGTCGGGTAGTCATGCCTACAACATTTCACTAATGAGTACAAAAATTGGGGGGGGGGGGGGGGGATAATACGAAAATATAAATAAAAATATATTTCAGAATATGTTTTTTAGACCGAAATTATGAGTTATGTGATATTTTCTTTAAGAATCATCAATATGTAATTGTTGTAGAAAGTAGATTTGTCTAATTGTTGTAGAATAATGCATCCAGCTGCCCAATATCATCACAAAAACTTCATTAAAAAAATATTTGATTTAGAACTAATCATCTTACCTTCTGTAGTGTTGAGCTAAGGTGTGCTAACTAAGTTACTAATAAAATCATTTTTTTTTGCATGAAATACGGAATGCATGGAATAAAAGATATGCTAAAAGAGATTTCTTCATAATAACAATGACTTCTTCATTTACCTATAAAAAATTATAATTATGATCCAAAACATAACTTGCGTCATTATATGCATCAATGACACCCTACAGGTTTTTTTCTTTAGTTTTGGAATATTAGGAACTAAAATGAAAATTTTTAAATATTGATAAACACATAAATAGTGTTTCAGTAATCCTCATCACCCAAACTAATATCCATTACTTTAAATCCACATACAAGAAAACTTTAGTCTAATATCCGTTACTTTAAATTCACATCAAATAAATCTAGCGTATACCTTTTTTTCATTTGCATAAGCCCAGTTAATCAACTAAAACAAAAAACTAATCAAACACGCTGTAGTCACGCTGTCTAAATCCCATGGAAGAAAGAGACAAAAAAACAGACAACATGCGTGTAGAGCATCTATTTAGGTTCTTTACACTAGAGACAATTCACACAATATTTAAGAAACCAAAAGTTTGGTAAATATGAGAAAAATGTAGTGATTCATACCAAGTTAATAGTTTGTACATGAAGCAACCTCAAACTCATACAATTCATATTGAGATACCCACAAAATTTCTAAAGAGTAGAAAAAATAAACACCAACATTACAGGCCCCTATAGAAGGAAAAACATATATATAAATTCACAATATTACCTTTAATTCTTCGAGGTTACAATCTTTCTCGAAATCCCCTAGATAAGTACACTGCTATCTCTAAGAATCAATCTCAATAAAACAAAACAAAAAAAAATCCCCAAACCATCTCTAATTAACTAAACCAACTCAAATTATCCCCTAAAATCGTCCAAAACCATAGCTTCACCCTCCCCACCACCCCCACCGTCGCCACTTCCTTCAACATGTCCAAACTCTATATTTCTTTACCTTTTTCCCTTAGATTTTGCTCTGTGGAAAATGGTTTTGCCTGCACCAAAAAAACACAATATTATCATTAGAAAACCCAAAATTTTGAGAATATGTCCACAATCACAGTCCTCACCAAGGAAATATATAAATGGGTTTACAAAAAAAGAAGGAAACTAAAGTAGAAGAAAAGTTGAAATAAAAACCCTTAGACCAAACCAAATCATATCCTTTATTGCCCATGTCTGAATATGTTAACATGTGAGGGAGGAGAAAGAGAAGTAGTTGAATATTGCTTCAACACTGAGATAAAAGCTGAAGCCTTTCAGATCTACAAACCATGAAAATGTTTGATAAAAAAAATAGAGGTAGAGATGGAAAAACTAGGTCAGATATGAAAATCATATAAGAGATACGACAACCCAAATGAGAACCCTATAAAAATAACCTAAAAGAAATGTTAGTATTATAACTTAAAAGAGGGTTTAGAAAACGTTTAGGCATGGAATTTGTGAGAGAAACGGGTGGGTTTAAGTCATATGCTTGTGTTTGTGAGAGAAACGGGTTGGGTTAAGGTATCTGCTTGTGTTTCTGGGCGAGAAAGAGAGAAAGAGAGACGTGATGTTGTGTTTATGTTGGAGAGAGAGAGATAGAGAGAACTAGGTTGGGTTAAAATGAGAGAGAGACGTGATGTTGTGTTTGTGTTTGGTGGGTGATAGAGAGAAACGTGATGTTTCAATTTTTATAGGCCTCGAGACATGGGATTTGGGATAGAGAGAGACACGGATGAAGGGACATGGCACATGATATTCTCCCATCATAGCCATTTGTCATTATTTTCAAGCGTTAAGATTTAAAACCCAACTTTCACTCCTAGGCACCAGTTCTGCTTTATTATACATATAAATACAAAACCTGTTTATATAAGTTTTGTATACAAATCTTATAACATGGCAAAAGTCCCTCCCCCTTTATATATATATATTGAGGAGGATATTGATATCATAAAATGGCAAAGCCTTATGTTGAAGAACAGAAGAACGAGATGGGTTTTTCAGTTAATATAAAGATGGTTATCTGCATAAAGATTTCTCGTGAAGAAGTCATACTACAAACACAAACACCGAGGGAGAGATTCTTTTATCAATGAACGTGTTTGTATAAGTTGGGTTTGTAGTAAATAAATAAGTCCGATAGTGGTCCATTTAGATGTTGGGATGCGCTTACTATCGTACTACACCTCATTTGTCACCACCTAGGCATAACAAAGCAAAGTTTTTGTTATGAACCGGACAAAACAAATGGGGAAGAAAAAGAGTTGATTTTGAAGATTTGAGCAGGCAACTGTAGAGGTAAAAGGATGAAAGAAGGGGAAGAGACAATTCCTAAAAATCGTTCCAAGGAAGTGCAATTTCATAATCCAAACTTATGTAATTAATGGTAAACAACTCTGTTACCTCGTGGCATAATATCTCACAAAGGCATCATTTTTAATGTTATAAATTATATTATATTATTTTCAATAACAAGAAAGATAAATGATCATTATGGATACGCACATGACATGCTTATATATCTTCCATAATTATATCGCATGAAATTTTAGATTACGAATGAGTTCCATAAACATGTGAACATAATAGTCCATTTTTTTAGATTAAGTTGGATTCCATTTTCTTGTAAATGGGCTATAATTAACATTTGTAGTGATATTTTATTACTTATGTAAAAAATATAATGGCCATGACGATGTTTAATACGAAATGCACGCTTTTTTTAATATTGAAATTGTGAAATTGGTGTATTATACAATACATTGAGGGGCCATTTATTTATTGTTTATTATAGTTAATATTTCTTCATTGAACATATTTGAAACTAACCGATTCAAGTTAATTCATTAAGACTTAAATTAGTCCATTTCACTAAAAACTTGAAATTACACAATCTAAAGTTCAAAATATTATTCTCAATTGACTACTTCAATAAAGTTATCTCGCCATATCACTCGCATTTTCATTTGGTAAATCATCTCTCTCTCTCTCTCTCTCTCTCTCTCTCTCAGAGATAAATTTTCTTTCAATAACTTTTTATGATGCAAATCCCGATATATACCATTTTTTTTAAAATAGTAAAAAAATAATTTTTTTTATAAAACTTCATGGACATAATCTCCACATGAGAAGATCATCTCCAATTTTTTCATCAAAATAATCAACAAAAAATCCGTTGAGATGAGGTGATACATAAAAAAGGTATAAATATGCATTTTCGACCGTTAAAATTTTGGATCTGTGCCAACCACTTGATTGATTGAATTTTTTGATGAAACCTTATGGGTATGATTTTCTCACTGTTGATATCATATCCATGAAGTTTTATAAAAAAATTCAATAAAAAATTGGGTGAGATGATCGCCAAAATTTCAACGGTTGAAAATGTATATTTATACCCTTTTTTTGCATATCACCTCATCTCAACAGTTTCTTTATTGAATATTTTGATGAAAATATTGGAGATTATCTTCTCACTGTGAAGATTATATCCATGAAGTTTCATTATAAAATTTATTTTTTTACTATTTTAAAAAAGTAGCATGTACCGAGGTCTACACCATAAGGAGTCCTTACAGGAGGATATATATATATATATATATATATATATATATATATATATATATATATATATATATATATATATATATATATATATATCAATGATGACTAACTCATCATTTTCCTTCATTAATTTAAGTCCCTCCATGACTGTCTTTAGGTGGTTATGAGGCCTGCTAATAAATTCTCTCTCTCCAAAGAATTAATAAAAGTTTCATAAATCATTTACAAATGAGAACAACATTTTACTTCTCTAAGCACTATACAAATTATATTTAAACCAATTATAAATTAATACATTTACATTTTATTAATTCCAAAATGACCATTTTATATAACTATACACTTTAAAAAACCAAATGAGCCCTTCATGTATATTTTTGATGCATTTGGTAATAACTTTGGATATATGTATCATTGTTTATATTTAGAAAATTTAGGGTCTTGCACAATTTTTTTGTTCATTGATAAAATTAAATGATCGATTTAAATGTTCATTTGTCTAATGTTTTTAAGGGATCAATGTAATTTTCACAAATTGGTCATTTAAACTGAGTGTGTAATAGATAATTATTTGTAGAGCTCGTAAGAACGACAATAAAATAAGGAGACCTCACGTTGATAAGTTTAAATGAAATGAATACAACGATTTTATTTAGAAATAAAAAATATATCCTCACGATTTTTTATCTCATTTTTTCTTATCGTGTTCTTTAAATTATTATGTGTGTAATTGAATGTAGAATGAAGTTAATGTTACTAAAAAAAATATATGCTAAAGACATGAATAGGTTAATATTTTCATACGATCATGCATGTATCTCAAATTTCATGGATATAGAAACATGGTTGCCCTTAGGGGAGGGGCGGTTGGCTCGGGCTATTGAATTTTACTAAGTTTTAGAGGTCTTGATGTTTCTTATTTTTTTAAATGAAGTAATAAACATGGTTTTTACAAACAAAAACTGTTTGAAACACATACATGAAAATCGAAACAAAAATTGTTTGAAATACATACACAAAATGTAATAATCATGGGACCAAATCCCCCCCCCCCCCCTCCCCCCTTCGGGAGATTATAATAGGTCGGACTAGTTTTTGGGTTCACTTTCCCTCACAACTTTGTGTAGTTGAAGTTATACTAATAGATTTTTAATTATTGTTTGGTAGTAGTGTTTGCACATGTTTGTAAGAAGGATCCCAAACTATATGAGGTTAAGTTCATCCTTTTGAAGAAGATTTAAGAGATGAAACAAAGACTATAATAGGCTGACCATCATCGTGATTCCTTTATGTTGCTCGTCTATCACTCCACCCCATCCTCCATTTCTAGACCAGTTGGTAGGGAGCATGAGATTGTTGAAGGATACACATACCACATTCCAACTATTATCCTTTTATCGACTAAAACAATTATAGGGATGCTGGTACTGACTTGGGTCAGACTTCAAGTTCCTTTAAGTTGTTAATTTCAATATGATTCTCTCCATTGATAACCCTTATTTTGTTGACAACATTCTACCTAAGAGATAGATACCTAACCTGATGGGGAAAGTTCTTGCCAATCCTATTTTGTGAAGGGAAGAAGTGGAAATATTTTAAGTATTCATCCATGCTTATTGCTGGGGATGACTCTCCACAAAGATAATAACAAGGTTGATGAGGTTGGAGAGTACCCCTTATCTAACAAAAATCATTTATACATCTAAGACCGTGTGTGTGGGGGGTGGGGGGTGGGGGGGGGGTAGGAGGTCATTAGTGACTCTATTTCCTATTCAGCTGACTTTTCCATGGACATTCTAGGTCTTACCATCCTATCGCACAATTGGGTGACTATTTCTCGACTCAAGAACGATGAGATCACCCACCACACCTCTGGAACTTTCACCCCTGTAAGTGGTATTGAGTATCCTTTTGAGAATTATTTATGTCCTTATATTCCCTCTAAACGTGTTATATGATTTTAAGCTCATCATTGACTTTTCTTACTTGGTGGTGAAGGATGCCATCCAGGTATAAAAGGCCCTCCGAATTGGACTAGATCATGAAGTCAATACAAAAATCCCTCGATGTCATCCAACTCCAATTTAGAGAGAAGGAAAGAGTTCAGAAGGAAGCCTAAGTAAGACTGGATGTTGAACTAATATCATTTTGAAGGTTGACCTTGTATCCCCGGTCGAGAACAAAGGATGGGAGGTTGCTTTCAAGCTTTACTAATAACAAATAAAGTATTTGATGAAGTTTTCTGTTAAACAAGGGTGGGATCCCACCCTTATGAAGATTGTGGTTCCTTCTTCCTCTAAACTCTATAATGAACATCGACCCGACGAGCCGCTGGTGGTCGGCTAAGGAGAAGAGGAGGCGATTGATGATAATGTTGCTACATGAAGATCCCGGTCTAGTTAAACCTTAAGGAGCTTATTTTTCTTTTTTACTTTATATTTTTTTCATGAAAACATTGTAGGTCCAAAATCGTCCTCCATTTTTCTCTTAGACAATTATCAGTTATTTATGAAAATAATTTTCTTTAATCTTCTAGTATTTCCACTAGATTTTATCTACCTATACGTTTGATTGGTTTTTTATTGTTCTTTCCAACTTCATGTTTTGTTTCATCAACTTAATGATTATTCCTCATAATCGCTTGTGTTGGTCGTGCTAGTTAATGCTAGCCTAGACTTTGTCTTGGGAGAATGGGCTAATGAGCGTGCAAAGTCATTATACTTTATCGTTTGCTACGAATATCAAAGAATCTATTTAGTCAACTCTGAACATCTTAAAGAGCTTCAGGATTGTCGATCTTTCCTCTTAAAGACTGAAAATATGGACCTCTGAGAACAGGTAGAGAAGATGATGAGAGTGCGCTTGTGATTTTACTGGAATATTTATATAATAAATGTCCAACACACACAAATCTAAATTTTATCCTTTTGTCTGAAGATATGCATCTAGGTGACAAAACAGATAAATTAAAGCATGCAAACAGATAAAACAATTTGAGGGGAAAAACCCCTTGTTGGTAAAACCAATTTAAGCACTTTAGAGTTTTACAAGACACTACTTGCAAAATCTCTAAAGAATAAGGCTCTCTCATGAGTCGTCTACAGGTGACAGTCCACCCCCGGTATCCACCGATTAACCTTGGTTTTCCTTCAGCAGTGATCCCCTCAATAATCACAAGGTTAATAGTGAAGAATGTCTCTCCATAAAAATAACTTCAAACATTAAATACTTTATGGTTTCAAATGTATTCACACATATATTTGGGATAAATTTTGTGAATCAAATGGTGTTTTACATCTAAATAAAGTGAGAACTTTTGCACCAGGTATATAATTTTCTATTTGCAAAAAGTCTCTCTTAAAAATTGTACGAAGTGGGTATTTATAAGTCGGCAAAAAATTCGAGACGACGCAATTCGTTCGAATGAAAACATGCTTCGTTCGAATGAGAATTGCATCTTGCTCGAACGACATCAAGGTTGTTAAAATCAAAACCCTATCTCGTCTGAACTAGCTTTAAATGAACTACAAACGAGGCCAAGCAGTACGCCCTCGTTAGATGTATGTTAGATAAAATGTAAGAACGAGGCTTCTAACAAGTTTGACATCTCACTTCTCGTTTGAACGAAGTTAACGAATTTAAAAAAAAAATGAGAGATAAAAATTACTTCGTATTTAATAAAAAAATCCAAATATAAATGTACATAAATCTGAACTCCTAAATTATTTATATCTTCGTATTGTGGAGATCATCTAGAATTTGGAGATGTTGGAGATTCGATTCTTCTTGACGGATCGAGTCAAATGGTAACGGGATACGCCGAAATGTATGTAAGCCTAAGCTATTAAGAAATTACAGAAATTATGCTCTTCAAAAAATATCCCTCTTTTGACTATTCCAGTACAAACATAAAACCAAAATCTAAATTGCAATAAAATCTCCCAAGGTAATGAAAGTATCCTAATACCCTCCCAAATCCTAAAATGGATAGGTATAAGAATAATGATGTGTTCAAATCTCCATTTCTTCTTATTCTTCTCTTGGGCACTTTGTATTCATCGAGAGTAATATGAATATAATATTCCAAAAGTACATACACATATGAAACAAAGAAAATACCCGTGATGCATCAAGATTCACATATAAATTAAAATAAAATATAAAAAATTCTATCCCATAAATCAAACCCCTCGTAATTTGCTCTCCCCCTCTTATTTTTTTTGAAATAGACAAGGAGGGGAAACTGGTCATGAAATGCAAAGTATCACAAATAAGAATAAGAAATCATCACAAAAAGATATATAAATCAAAAACATGTAATGATAATCTCAAAGTCTCCACAAACTATTTTGAATTTTTTAAATTTTTTTCCATGTATAAAATTTTACAAATACAACACACCATGGAGAAATACAAAAAATTTTGAATCGTGGAAATGAAATGTAGATGTGTGAACATATCCTATAGTTAATTAATGTGGACAAACATAACACATGTGCATGAAGGAATGAGAAAACACTAATGAAACATCTCAAAATCTACCTTAGTTCTAAACATGGTGAATGATATGCCCCAAGTGTCACCTCGGCTCAGGGACACAAACCTCGGCCGATATTATGGTCGACGCTAGAAAATCCTTGGGTCAGTAACCAGCACCCTCGACCATATGAGGGTCGGACCTAGCCGACATTTATACCAACCTCTTCAGGGGGAGACTACATGAATCAGGGGGGCCGACAGTTCGAATGATCACCCGGGTGATGACAACCTCGGCCGAGGCTAGGCCGAGGTTACAAGGAACAACACTACTACCAAGGGCGACCTCACCAATAATTCAGCCGATGTACCAGGCACATGCCGGCTTAACCTTGGCCCAGGCCGACTTCGATTCCTTACCTCGGCTTCACTTGAGCCGAGACCTTCATGGCTCATCCCGAATTGAATGAGCAACATGACCTTACCAACCTCGGACTCATCCAAGCCGAGGTCATGATCAAGCACAGGCCGAGCACTTATTGACATGTGGATAAGGACACGTAGACACAAATCAGTTATAACAAATCATTCCCCTTACGTGGAGGGAATATTTCATCATCATTCTCTACATGTGACAGTGACAAATTTCTTCATCTAATTGGCTAGACCGACACACACATGCTCATTGCATGCATAGGGGGTACATTACACCCTCCAGGTACTATATATAGAGGTCATCCTCTACCTTACAAAGGATCCGAAGTTAGAAACCCTAGTTGAAACTCTGTTTAAATACACAGTAGAGAGATAAAGCTTGAGAGATTGTATCTATGGCCATTAGAGCCCTCATATATTAATACACATCATACACTTGCACAGTGGACGTAGGCCTGATTGGCTGAACCACTTATATTCTGGTGTGAACCCTCTTCTCCTCACCTCCTTCTACTATGTATATACATACACTCATATGCTGCCATTGTTAACATTGAATTGAGCTCATAAACACCTTGAAGGGTGTTGCTATTTCTAGCATCATCATTTTGGTGCTGTCCGTGGGAATGAGAAGCCGTCTCTTCCTCTTCTTCAGCTTAACCTCACCGGAGACTCTGGTGGTGAACCAGGCACCACCCCTTGCGTGGAGATGTTTCACCATTGAAAGAGGTCATTTAAGGTATTAAGCTCACCTGCTACTTAAGCTCTTTATTGATTAACACATGGAACCAGAATTACCACCACCTCTTCCGCCGCCTGGTGGGGAGGGCCTAGCTCCAGCCAGGCACCGCCTCAGTCCGAAATGGCGGAGGTAGCTGCAACCTTGAGGTCTTTGGATGCAACGCAACAAGCTATGCAGGAGCAGTTTGCATAGCTCAGCCAAACTATTATGAGGCCACCTGGAGTCTCACCGGAGATGATCACTCCGGCGGCTGTCCAGCCTCATCCTGACGCCAGGGGACCACCCCAGGCACCAATGAATGACCAGCCTGCACCCCAGCGGAGGAGGGACATTGCTGACCCAAGGCGCTTACGTTTGGGGAGGCAAGGGAACCTTTGCCCGGAGGACAGGTATGACGATCTAGAGGCAGAAGAGGTTCCAGAAGATTATTGGGAGCCGTTTGAGGTATCGAATAATACGGTACGTCCTCTTCAGTAGAGCCGAGGATGTATCGACCGAAGAGGTGAAGAGGCCCAACAACGAGGATCAGCTTTTGATCGATTGAGTAGAGGGTCAGCCTTTGAGAGGTTGGGCCTAGTGAATGACCTAAGACAGAGGTTATCCAGGTCGAGAAGTGCTGCCGGCTCGCAAAGAGGAGACAGACCAGGTCGGCCTGACCAAGGCCGACCCCGTGAAAGAAGGGGCAGAGACTAGGAGAGGTCAATAGCCGACGTTGTGCTGCGGCAGGGGAACCCTCAGTCCATCCCTTAGAGGTGGCTGGGTGCGACCTCGGCCAGGCCGATGGCAGGAGACCATGGAATGACTCTATCCAACGTCTTGAGGAGAAGATAGGAGATCTCATCAAAAGTAGGGACCCATTGCAAAGGGGCTACTCAGAAGGCTCTCCATTTGTGGCTAAGATAGTGAGCTTCCCGACTCCTGCTAAGTTCAAACCTCCCGTGGTGTCTGCTAAGTATGATGGTAGCACCAACCTTGTACACCACATTGAGATGTATCAGTCAGCGGCGGACATCTACTTGATACCGGATGAGATGAATTGTAGGGCCTTCCCTGGGACCTTAACAGGAGCAACACACAGCTGGTTTACTTCTCTTTCGAAGAATTCTATAGAGGATTTCAATGGCTTGGCTGAACGATTCATTCACAACTTCTGCTTTGGGGTAAGACCTCAAAAGAAGACCATTCACCTACTGTATGTCAAGCAAGGCAAGGATGAGAGCTTAAGAGATTACATCGCTAGGTTCAACAAAGAGACACTGGAGGTTAAAGATTACGAAGAGAATATAGCCATGACCGCCCTCATAGGAGGTCTTTAGAAAGGAAAGTTATTGTGGAAACTTGCGAAAGACCCTCCCAGGTCCATGGAAGAGCTACTGGCAACTGCGGGGAAAGTCATGAATGACGAAGAGGCAATGGCCGCTAAGTATGAGGATGAGAACCGCTGTAGTAGCGGGAAGTCCCAGAGAAAGAAAGATGGAAAGAAGAGGTCAGCCGATGACAAGTTCGCTCACTATACTCCTCTAACTGTGAGCTGTGAGCATATCCTCAACGAGATCAAGAATGACAGGACTCTGAGGTGGCTGGAGAAACTGAAGACCCCACCACATAAGAGGAACAAAAACTTGTGGTGTGAGTTCCACCAGGACCATGGCCATGTCACAGACAGATGCTTTGCCTTGAAGGATGATATTGAAAAGATGTTAAAATCCGAAAAGTTGAGGAAGTATGTTGATGGTAAGACACCTAAAGGGGGAAGAGATGACCCTAGGAAAATACGAAACGACAGATGCCGTGACGATGTCCCAGCTAGAAGAGACAATGATTCAGAAGGTGATGATGAAGACGATCCGGACCTCCCGTCGAAAGATGACAACACCCCGGTGAAGAGGGTTGTCATGATCTCCTTTGGTGTTGACACCATATGAGGAGGACTTGTGGGAGGTAGCTCTGAAGTGGCTGACAGAAAGCTCATGTGGCAGAGGCCAAGTCAACTGCCAAACATGAGGTTGTCAATCTAACGTCTTCCGATGCAGTGCAGAAGAGAAAGAAGGTGGACATGGACACCCTTATAGTTGGGTTCTCCCGACTCGACTTCAAAGGTATCTTAGCCCCCCATGATGACCCTTTGGTAATAACAACAAGGGTGCATGGGTGCGAGGTGCAGAGGATCCTCGTGGACGGGGGGAGTTCAGCAGACGTGATGTTTTGGCCTTTCTTCAAGAGCCTAGGTCTTAGTAGAGCTAGGTTGGTACCCTATCATCATCCTTTGATGGGCTTCAGCGGCGAAAAGGTCCACCCATTGGGCATGTATGAGATGGACGTTCGGATGGGTGACGAGTGGCCTAAGAGTTTGACCCGGAAGATAAATTTTTTCGTGATGGACGAAAACGTCTTCTCGGCCTACAACCTTATCATAGGAAGAGTGGCCCTTAAGGAATTGGAAGCTGTGCCATCGACGATCCACCAGATGCTGAAATTCCCAACCCCTTATGGGGTAGGAGAAGTGCAAGGTGACCAGACCATATCGTGAGAATGTTACTTCAACTCGATCGAAGAGAGAGAGGCCTATAAGAGGGCAACCACCACCTATAGCATTAATATATTGGACCCGAGAGATGAAACAAAGTTGAAGAAGGGAGAGGTCGCGGAAGAGGTAGAATCCATCATCCTCAAAGAGGACGAGCTGGAAAAAACTATCCAGGTCGGAAAAGCCCTAAAGACAGAATTCAAGGAAGAGCTAATAAACTTCCTCAGGAAGAGGCAGAGTGTCTTCGCTTAGAGTCACGCGGACATGCCCGGCATCAACCCCGAGGTTATGAGTCACAAGCTCAATGTGACCAAAGATGCCAGGCCTATCAAACAAAGACGAATAGTTTACTCCAGGGAGAACTACGAAGTCATCCGGGAAGAGGTCAAAAAATTGGAAGAGGCTGAGTTTATAAGAGAAGTCTTATATCCGGAATGGTTATCGAATGCAGTCATCGTGCCCAAAGCCAATGGGAAGTGGAGAATGTGTGTTGATTTCACTGACCTGAATAGGTCTTGCCCAAAAGACAGCTATCCCTTACCTCGGATAGATCAGATGGTGGATGCTACTGTAGGACATGAGCTCATGAGCTTCATGAACGCGTATTCAGGCTACAACCAGATCTTCATGGATGCGAAAGACTCAGAGAAGATAACCTTCATTACCGACAAAGGGACGTACTATTACAAAGTGATGCCCTTCGGTCTGAAAAATGCAGGGGAAACATACCAACGTCTTATGAATAAGATGGTCGAAGATTAAATAGGCAAGACTATGGAAGTGTATGTAGACGATATGCTGACGAAGAGCTTAAAAGCTTGCACTCATGTGGCAGACCTCGAAAAGACCTTTGATACTATGGACTTATACAGGATGAAGCTCAACCCAATGAACTGTGTCTTCGGGGTAGGAGCTGGGAAGTTTCTGGGATTCATTGTCAATCAAAGAGGAATTGAAGCAAACCCTGAGAAAATTAAGGCTTTGATTGATATGAAGACACCGAGGAGTACCAAAGATGTCTAAAGACTCACGGGGAGAGTGGTTGCACTTAACATATTTGTTTCCAGGGCAACGGATAAGTGTCTTCCGTTATTCAAAGTGCTTAGAAAGGCCTTCCAGTGGAACGAAGAGTGCGAAGAAGCATTCAACCAACTTAAGTCTTACCTTGGGTCTCCCTTGCTATTATCTCAACCCATAGTAGGGGAGAAATTATATGTGTATCTAGCAGTCTCTGAATCGGCTATCAGTGCAACCATAGTGTTAGAAGACGTTGGAATCCAAAGGCCTGTGTATTTCAACATTAAAGCCCTTTAAGGGTCTGAACAAAACTACCCTCGTATGGAAAAGCTGGACTACGCCCTGATTCATGCTTCAAGGAAGATGAAGTCCTACTTCTAAGCCCACTCCATGATTATCCTCACCGACTCCCCACTAAGGCAGGTCTTGCATAAACCTGAGAAATCTGAAAGGTTGATGACTTGGGCCATTGAGTTGGGGGAGTATGACCTTACCTAAAAACCTAGGACAGCCATCAAGGGGCAGGCCCTCGCAGACTTTGTTGCTGAGTTCACTTAGGAGGAGGCCGAGGCAAAGAATGACCTAGAGGGCGCTGAAGGAACAAACAACAGTGTCTTTCGAGATCAGGAAGAGACGACACCAAACGTCTTTCGAGGGCAGGAAGAGGTGGCACCGAACGCATTCCGAGGCCAGGAAGAGGTCATACCCAAAAAGATCAGGGGCAGAGTAGCGAAGAATGAGGAGGATCGGTACCTCTTCAAGCAAGGAATCATGTCAGAGGGGGCCTTCTCATCAGATACAGACATTTGGAATCTCTTTATTGATGGTTCCTCCTGTGATAGTGGAAGCGGTGCAGGGCTGATACTTTCATCTCTAGATGCTGCCAACATTGAATACGCTTTGAGATTCAACTTCCAGGCATCTAACAACGAGTCTGAGTATGAGGCCATGATAACAGGTCTCTCATTGGCAAAGACTATGGGAGTAAGACGACTCCTACTTCATAGCGACTCGAGGTTAGTTGTCAATTAAGTATTGGGAGTCTATGAAGACAAAGACAAAAGGATGGCTAAGTACCTTAAGAAGGTGAGAACGATGTTAAAATATTTCGAAGAGACAAAACTGAAGAGAGTACCTTGACAAAGTAACATCCACGCAGACGCATTGGCAAGGTTGGCCTCGGCGACGAAGACAGACGTCAAAAGGACAGTTCCGGTCGAGGTCTTAGGAAAATCAACCATTGAGGAAGAAGAGGTATGTAACCCTTGTCTCAATTTGAACCTAGTAGACTCATGGATAGACCCCCTCGTCAGATATATCAAAGAGGGAGAGCTTCCCGAATCCAAGATAGAGAGGAGGAAATTGAGATATAGGGCTGCCAAGTTCTCGATAGTAGGAGACGTCCTGTACAAGAAAGGAATTCTGTTGCCTCTCCTCAGATGTGTGCGTCCCACCGAAGTTCCCCGGGTCTTACAGGAAGTTCATGAGGGTTCTTGCTCCAGTCACATAGGAGGAAGACCCTTAGCCAAGAGAATCATTACACAGGGATACTGGTGGCCAACCTTGGCCAAAGATGCTGCAGCTTACGTGAAGAGGTGTGATAAATGTCTGAGATTTGCCTTTATTCCTCATCAACCTCATCAACCTATGACGTCAATCACCTCTCCATTGACATTTACAGTATGGGGAATTGACTTAGTAGGACCCCTACCAAGAGCTGCCAACAGTTACCGGTTCCTGATAGTCGCCATTGACTACTTCTCAAAGTGGGTGGAGGTAGAGCTAATGATAACGATTACAGAACAGAAGACCTTCCAATTTATTTGGAGGAATATCATATGCAGACATGGCCTCCCCAACACTCTCATCTCAGATAATGGAACCCAGTTCAAGAACTCCTCTTTAGAGAAGTATTGCGTAAGAGTTGGGATAAAGCAGTTCTTCTCATCTCCTAGCCGACCTCAGGCAAACGGTCAGACCGAGGTCACAAACAGAAAAATCCTCGACGGAATTAAGAAGAGGTTAGAAGAAGCGAAGGGTAGATGGACTGAAGAGGTTGTGCCTGGAACCTACAGGCTAGAAAACCTAGAAGGGGAACCTTTCGCTAACCCATGGAGTGCTGATCACCTAAAGAAGTATTACATATGATGTTGCAAAGAGTTAATGTAAATGTACCATCTTATTAGGAAGAGGTTATTAATGAAAGATCAGTTTCCGTGCCAATTCTTGCTTCATTGTGCTCTAATGGTAGAAATTATGAGGATAACATCTTAGGTGATAACCTCAGACCCTTATAACATCACTCAGTGGTGATAAGGTCTGAGGTCAGACACCATCCTTGGATGACCTCAGACCCTTAACATCATTAATTTGGTGATATTAATTATGAGGATAACATCTTAGGTGATGACCTCAGACCCTTATAACATCACTCAGTTGTGATAAGGTCTGAGGTCAGACACCATCCTTGGATTACCTCAGACCCTTAACATCATTAATTTGGTGAGATTAATTATGAGGATAACATCTTAGGTGATGACCTCAGACCCTTATAACATCATTCAGTGGTGACAGGGTCCGAGGTCAGACACCATCCTTGGATGACCTCAAACCCTTAACATCATTAATTTGGTGAGATTAATTATGAGGATAACATCTTAGGTGATGACCTCAGACCCTCATAACATCACTCAGTGGTGACAAGGTCTGAGGTCAGACACCATACTTGGATGACCTCAGACCTTAATTTGGTGATATTAATTGTGAGGATAACATCTTAGGTGATGACCTCAGACCCTTATAACATCACTCAGTGGTGACAAGGTCTGAGGTCAGACACCATCCTTGGATGACCTTAGACCCTTAACATCATTAATTTGGTGAGATTAATTATGAAGGTGACCTCCTAGTTGATGACCTCAGACCTTATAACACCACTGTGGTGACAAGGTCTGAGGTAAGACTATTGATTAAGTTTAAACAGACATCATTGTGATAAGACTTCAGAGTTAAAACGTCACATGACAGAAACATTCAACAAAACAAACGAAGTGAAAAACCCTCCTCAGAGGTTGCCATTCCAATTGTAAAAATACAAAGATACAAGTTTCATATGTTCTTCAGAGATTACAAACAGTCAGGGGTTACAAAATAAAGCTTCACAATTAAGCCTAAGGATTAGAGGGGAGAGTGCTAGCATCCTCGACCCGATTTTCTTGGCCAATATTTATCACCTCAACCCCATCTTCTCTGTGGTCAGCTCCTAGTTCAGTGCAGTCCAGTGTGGTAGTGTCTGCAGGTGCAGCAACCTCCTCTTTAACCTCCTGAAGTTCTTGGGCAAACTTAGGGTCAGCAAGCCTACGAAGTCAAAGGTATTCAGACTCCCTGCCCCCTTCTCTTTGGCAGCCGCCCATTTGATAGTATCTTTAATACCTCTTTCAAGGTACTCAAAGCCAAAGCTCATGAACTCGTCTGAGGCTTTATAATCAACAAGTATCCCCTCAGAGGTGTCATCAAAGGATGCCTTCACCGCAGAGTCGACCTTTTGCTGGAGGACATCATACTTTGCCTGCAGAGCCACAACATGGTCCTTCTTAAGTTTGGAGACCTCTTTCTCCAGCCCCTTCACCTTCTTCTCAGACCCCTCTAATGTAGAATTCAGACGTTCTATCTCTGCATTCAGTGAATTATGTACTTTCTCGGCCTCTTGACCCTTCTGGATGAGGGTCATCTTCCTCAGAGTCCAGTTGGCTAGATGATGCATTACAGCCAGACCCTGCAAAATATATGATCGTGTGAATAAGTTAAAAATAAAATCAGAGATTACACTTGGAAACTACAAAGAAATATGAAGCCATACTTGAATGGACCTGTGGAGGTCGAACTCAACCAGCAGGGGTGTGTACATAGAATGATAAAAATGTTTGTCTGCCTTGGTCATGGAAGAGCCGATAGCATCCAAAGCCTACAGACTGTGGCCTATGATGCTGTCATTGATCTTCAATTTCTCTATACGAGTCGCCAATGCTTCTACAGAGGATATGGGGATAGCAGAATCACCGCCTTTTTTAGTCTGTCTCTGATCTTCAGGGGCACGATCGGTAACACCTCTCTTTTTTGTGGTCTGAGCCTTTGAGGTTGAGGGAGCTGGAGGATGAGCATTCAGACAACCCTTCTTAGCAAGCTTGGTCAGACTCGGTGCTGCTATTTCCCATAGTTCGTCTGATACGCCTTTCGGATGCTCTATAAAAAAGAAAAGTCTGAGTTAGAAGATCATACATGCATAAACTCAGAGGTATAAGTTGAATGAAAAACACTTACCAAGCTCTGTAAGAGGGCTTCCCCCTAAACCAGTATTAGAGAGGTAGTGGGGGGTCATCAGATGCTCAAATTTCACGAGCAGACCATGCATGCCCTGGTCTTGAAGGCCCTTGACCTTCTGATAGTTTTGCAGGCTCAGACTAGGGTCGGCCTTGGCAGGCATTGTGACCTTACCCCATCTTAGGGGAATCCTCGGCTCTAGCAGGGAAGAGGGAGCACATGGACCAAATTCCCATGGCCCAGAAGCAAAGAAGTATCGAGGCTTCCAATTATGGTTAGAAGTATGAGTTACCTGGAGCATCTTCTTTTCAAGCTTTTGAGCTACAAAATGATAGTAACTCGAATGGTTTTTTGCAGATGAAGGGACATAACATCCTACAAAGACTTGGACTGGAAGGTCTGAATGGTGAACAACCCTCCATAGGACTATGTCCCCAATTATGACCCTCCAGGCATTAGGTGACAATTGAGAAGGGGCCAAATTGATGTAGGCTAAGATGGACCTAATAATGGGATGGATGGGCAAACGAAACCCTAACTTGAACATCTGCTCATACAAGCAGATATCACCATCACGACCGTGGTAAACCCTCTTTTCCCTCAGAGGTCTCCTGAGCTTTATGGAGGGGCTGATGGAGTATAGATATCTGAAGCAAAGAAGGTCTACCTCAGTAACGGTACTCTCGATCTCGACCGCCTCAGAGACGTCGACATCACTTTCAACGTCATTATCGTCATTGTCTAACTCAATATCGGCCTGAGCAGACGTTGATGGATTACTGGGGAACCTCTGAGCGAACTCAGCCCTGGTAATGGATGATAGGGGAATGTCGTCAAGTATTGGTGGTATGGACACACTCGGTGCAATAATCTCAACCTTCGATGAAGAGGACGATGTGCTTGAATTTTTATGGAACGAGGCCCGACTAGAGACCTTGACTTGATCAGGGGCCTGCTCTTGTTGAGTTGAGGAGTCCATGGCCTCTTGGAAAGAGTCCACAGACATAGGGTCTGAGGTGGAAGACTCAGACTCAGACATCGGAATGGGTTCAGCAGGGACCTCTGCTTGGCTAACTGGTTCCAACGGTTCAGGGTATACTACCTTCAGGGGTGGTGGAAAGATGGGTCTAAGAGGGAATTCCTGTGACCTACGAGCCTCCTCCTGAGCTCTTTCTATTTGCCTAATTTTCTCTAAAGTCTTCTCTCTGAGAGAAGGTAACTCCTCAAGAAGTTGGTAAAGGGGTCTGAGCATCATAGGCAGACCCTACACTTACAACTCTCCTAAAACAATAAACAAAAGTTGTTTTGTTTTTTATTCAACTAAAGATCAAATTATGAAACTAATGGAAAAAAACTATTCGCCATAAAAAATGGAGCCCTCACCGAAAACCTAAGAGAACTCGCCGAAAAATGCAAAAGTAAGAAGATTGCAGGAAAAATGAAAAAGAAAGTATGGCAGAGGTTACCTGAAGATGGTAAGGAAGAAGGAAGAAGACATGAGGAATCACCACCAAAAGCTTCGAGCAAAAATCTTTCTAGAGAGAGAGACTGCTGCATAAACAAATCAAGCCAGAAATGAGAGAAATGAAGAAGAAAGGAGGGAAATAGGGTTTAAACCCTTAAATATGGAGGCACGTTTCCCAAGGCCCATCATTTCCTTGGGAGCCCCAAAGTACGACTGACAACACATGCTTGCCAGGCAAGCCACACTTCAGTAATGGACAAGTGTCAAATGAACATTGGCACATAGAAGAAAGATCTCGAAGGGGAAGTGATCCCGTAGTCACCTTCTCTCACATGTAACTAAGGGCTGGGGGGTGATTGATATGCCCCAAGTGTCACCTCGTCTCAGGGACACCAACCTCTGCCGATATTGTAGAAGACGCTGGAAAAGCCTTGGGTCAGTAACCAGCACCCTTGGCCATATGAGGATCGGCCCTAGCCGATATCTCTACCAACCTCTTCAGGGGGAGACTGCATGAATCAGGGGGGTCGACAGTTCTAATGATCACCCAGGTGATGACAACCTCGGCCGAGGCTAGGCCGAGGTTACAAGGAACCACACTACTACCAAGGGCAACCTCACCAATAATTCAGCCGATGTACCAGGCACATACTGGCTTAACTTCGGCCTAGGCCGACTTCGATTCCTTACCTCGGCTTCACTTGAGCCGAGACCTTCATGGCTCATCTCGGAATGAATGAGCAGCATGAACTTACCAACCTCGGACTCATCCAGGCCAAGGTCATGATCAAGCACAGGCCAAGAACTTATTGACATGTGGATAAGGACACGTAGACACAAATCAGTTATAACAAATCATTCCCTTCACGTGGAGGAAATATTTCATCATCATTCTCTACATGTGACAGTGACAGATGTCTTCATCTAATTGGCTAGATCGACACACACATGCTCATTGCATGCATAGGGGGTACATTACACCCTCCAGGTACTATATATAGAGGTCATCCTCTACCTTGCAAAGGATCCGAAGTTAGAAACCCTAACTGAAACTCTGTTCAAATACACAGTAGAGAGTGAAAGCTTGAGAGATTGTATCTATGGCCATTAGAGTCCTCATACATTGATACACATCATACACTTGCACAGTGGACGTAGTCCTGATTGGCTGAACCACTTATATTCCGGTGTAAACCCTCTTCTCCTCACCTCCTTCTACTATATATATATACATACACTCATATGCTGCCATTGTTAACATTGAATTGAGCTCATAAACACCTTGAAGGGTGGTGCTGTTTCTAGCATCATCAGTGAACTCATGTGAAATTGACTTAACCTAACCAACTAATCAAGACCGTAAGCGATATTCACACTAATAGCACCCACAAATTTGTAATTCTTTTCGATATTTTTATAGGACGTGCAAACCTATTGATCTTCGACTTAACTCCCTCAAAATATCAGATCTTGAATTATTCTCTTAATTCTTTTTGAAGAAACTAATGCTCATACGTAATGAAGCATCAATGTTTTAGAAATTGCCCTGGCACTTATGTTTTTATGTGACTTTAATCTTTTTGGATATTTTCATGCAAATAGTGGATTTTCATGCAAAGTCAACATGTCTTTCACAGTTCAATCCCATTGCTTAATATATACCAATCTTACCAAAGAAAATGATTTTGATTCGTTCAATTCGGGTAATGGTTCTTACATGCACTACTTTTATTATCTCGTTTTTCATATTTGGTTCATTTTTAAAGCATGATTTATATGAAAACACTACAATTGACACGTAATAGGTAAGAGCAATACTCAAATATTTTCATGCTTGTGTGCATTAAAGGAGATAAGGAGTCAAACATATAGCAAGTTGTAATCAATTCACATCTTAATGACTCCATACATTATAAAGCACATAAATGAAATGACGCCACGTCTCAAAATATTACAAAATAGTCATATGGATATGGAATGAATTGGTGACTCGGATATCTTTAATGTTCAGCCACATATGGTGTTAAAAAAATACAAAACTCTTTTTTGATTTTTCAAAAATTTTATAAAAAATAAAATATTTTTTACTTTTTCATGTTTTCTGAAAAAAAAATTAAAAATATTTTTGTATTTTTCAAGTAAAAAAATTTCAAGAAAAACAAAACTCTAATTGTATTTTTCAAAAAATATATCAAAATGAAAAAGTATAAATTTAATGATAATACATTGGTAGTACAATCTAGCAATAGGAATAAAATGGGAATAATCAAGAAAATCATCCTATACTAGATAACATATCCATTATCAGTCAACCATGAAAATACCTAAAGATTTTCTAAGATCCACAAACCTAAGTGCATCTAAAGGTTTCATGAAAATATCGAGTAACTGATAATCGGTGCTCACAAAGCTTAAGGACACGACCTTCTCCTCAACTAGGTCTTGAGTAAAGTGCTCCGATATCCTAATGTGAATTGTGCACGAATGATGGACTGGATTACGTTATATGTGAATGGCACTCATATTATTACATGAATGAGTCATCGTGCCCTATGAAATGCCGTAATCCTCCAATGTTTGCTTCGTCCACAAGAGTTACGTTCAACAACTCTCGATGACTATGTACTCAACCTCTGTCGTGGACAAAGATATGGAGTTTTGCTTCTTGCTCATCCACGAGAAAAGAACACTCCCAAAGTAGAAACACCCAACTCCTACATCTATCGACATCCTTAGCCCAATCGACTTTCGAATAGGCAGATAAATGATCATCGTTATCAAAGGAATACCAAGTATCGTAAGATAGAGTCCCACTCATGTATTTGAAAATACATTTAAGAGCGTGTAAGTGTGACTTTTTCAGGAATTCCTAGTACCTCGCACAGAGATCAACATTAAAGGAAATATTGGGTCGACTAGCAGTAAGGTAAAGAAGACTACTTACGTCATTACCTAAAGCATCTTTGATAAGATTTGATTATGTACTCAAAGGAGTGTGAGCGTGCTTAACGGAGTCTAGAAATAATTTCTTCACAAGGTCTCTTGCATATTAGGATTGAGATATGAATATCTCATACTCAAGTTGATGAACCTAGAGACCTAGGATGAATGTAATATCACCTGCTATGCTCATCTCAAACTCGCGCTTCATTTCCTCCTTGAACGTGTGAGCATGGAGGGAGCACATGCATCCAAAGACTATGCTGTCCATATAGACATGGATAATCAAAATAGCACCACTCTCTCTCCTCACAAACAACATCTTATTTACTCCCCTTTCTTAAAGCTGCGAGCCAAGAGATAGGAAGTAAACCTATCGTACCAAGCACAGGGTGCTTGCTTTAAAACATACAAGAATTTTCTAAGATAGTAGACGTGTCCCGGGTGTTTAGGGTCTTCAAACCCTTTCGATTGTTCCACATAAACCTCTTACTATAGGATGGCATTCATAAAGGCACTCTTAACATCCATCTGATAAAGTGAAAATGACATGTTATGGTGAGTAGTAAGTTGACGGACTCAAGCCTAGAAATACGAGCGAATGTTCCTCAAAGTCTACACCCTCGATTTATGTGTATCCTTGAGCGAATAACTTAGTCTTATTGCGAACTATGCTACCATTTTCATCCACCTTATTCTTGAAAATCTACTTGGTACTTGTTACGTTAGTATCGCTAGCTCGGGGGACTAACTCCTAGACATCGTTGTTTCTAAACAGAAGAAACTCTTATTGCATGGCCGATATTCAATGTTCGTCCTCGAGTGTTTCTTTGACGTTCTTAGGCTCGACTAGGGATGTGTAGCACAAATAGCTGACAACATTCTTTTCTTGAGCACGAGTCTTGATCCATAGTATAGGATCACCAACTATAGAGAAATGGTCTTGATTCTTTCGAACCCAAGATGGTGTCTCCCCCAAAATAGAAACGGGGTCCAACGTGGTAGCATGGGGAAGGATATGATCGTCACCATCATCCTCACACTATAGGCTAGGAGCAAAAAATTTCGGTGGCTCGTCATCTCTAATTGTGATGTTTGTTGATTCCATAATCTTAGAGCTAGCCAAATTATAAACCCGGTAAGGCCTACTCGTCGATGAATATCCTAAAAATATCCCCTCATCGCTCTGGGAGTCGAAATTTCCTAAGGGCTCTCAATCTCGCAAGATGTAGCATATACTCCCAAAGACATGAAAATATGATAGGTTGGGCTTCTTCCTTGTCCACAACTCATAAGGCGTGTGAAGTGTCTGCGAACGAATATATACCCTATTCGCCGTATGGCATGCGATGCTCACCACCTCTTTCCAAAAATGTTTAGGCATGCTTCTACCAAGAAGCATAGATCTAGCCATTTCTTGTATTATCCGGTTCTTCCTCTTAACAATACCATTTTATTGAATAGTATGAACGACCAAAAACTCATGTTTGATGGCCACTCCATCATAAAAGTTACTCATTTTTGCTTCTTTAAATTCAGTATCATTGTCACTATGCATCTGATTAATAGTGACACCGTGTTGATTTTTTAAGACACGATACTTAGTTATAAGGAACTCAACCTCATCAGACTTTTTTCAAAGGAATCCTATTATCGAGTATCTATAAATGTCATCGACCATCACAAAAATATATATCTTACAAATTAAGCTCTCTAAGCGAGTATTACCCATAAGATCCTTGTGAATGAACTCCAAAACACGGGAGGTGATAATGATATTCAACTTCTAATAGGGACTTTGAATTTTTTACCTTGTTGGGAAGGTCCACAAACTAAGGAAGTTGGTTTCTCAAGTGATGGTAAGCCACGAACTAGGTCATTTTTCACTAATCTCTTAAGATCTATAAAGTTCACGTGACATAACCGTTAATGCTAAAGGTCTATTGTGGAGACCGTGGCATTGTTTCACACAAAAGAGGACATATGAACAATCCCATAACAATTATCATCTGTCCTCATATCTTGTAGTAAAAGTTTATCGAATTGATCATAAACATTTCATTCAGACCGATCAAACTTTACCGCAAAGTTTGTGTCGCACAATTGGCTTATGCTAATTAAGTTTGCTTTTAATCCTTTCACGTACAACACATCATCTAACTTAGGAAATTCAGGTATCTCAATACTGTCGCATCCTAAAATGATAGAACTACTCCCATCTCCAAAGGTGACTTTACCTTCCTTGCGATTCTCAAGGTGGGTAAAAAATGAGATGTAACCGGCCATGTGCCTAGATCACCCACTACCAAAATACCATTGGGAAGTATTTTGAGCTTTGAGAGCAACATGAACAACAAGGGCTTTATCGTCTCGCTTAGATACCTAAGTGGCGATAACTTTTTGTCTCCCCTTATTGTTGTTGACTCTAGTCAGAATGTTGGAAGCATTCTCAAACAGCAAAGACATTCGTTAAAATTCTTTCATCAAACTATGCAAAGTCGCGACTAAAAATTTAATTTGCTCCCTAGGACTAGCAAAGTCACTAAATTGGTGTACGAGAGTATGTGTACGACTAGTTCTACCTAATTTATTGCAAAACTCTCTAAGGTGACCTCTTCTTTTTAAAAAAGAGAAAGCATAGACAGGTTTGGATATACCTCAGTTTGATTTTTTAGGTTGAACTCTTCTAGGTGGATTAGGCCGCTTATGTGGATTAGGTCGAGGGCCATAAGGGTCCATCACAAACTCGAGAACCATCTCGAGTAAAGCATGGGAAGTGAATATACCATTATAACTATTCCTTACATCTCGACATTTCCTAAAACTGGGCCGAGGAGCATCTTACATTCCTTCTTCAATGTTTCCTCAATAGTTACCTTGACCTCCCGAGCACATTCGAGATCTTTCTCAAGTTAGGATACAAGGGATTTAATTTTCTCACGAGTCTTTATGGATGCGTGGAAATCTCTCGTAAGACTAGCTACCCTATTGGTTAAGTCCCCGTTCTTTCTCTCAACTAAGCAAACTCTCTCTCCCAAAACTTCGCTCATCGAGAACTCACTATCTCTCTCCTCTCTCAACTCGTTCTCTAACGCTAAAAATTTCATAGTTAACCCTTTGTTTTGTTTCTTCATTTTGAAGGACTCTGTTAGGACAAATTTCTAATTAAGTCAATTTTTATGTATTGGCTTAATTCCGGACAAAACTTTTTGAGTAGTAGGATAAAAGTTTGTGACCTTCAAGCCTATGACATTTGGGTTAAAGACATAGCGGCCAAGTCTGATTGAAGTGGACATTATTGTCGTGTTTCGTGCCTTATTTTGCTTCATCATCTTTCCAAGGTATTTCAAGTATGAATTCACATGTTATATAGAGACTTGGAATTTTTATTGGGTGTCATATTTTAACTTATTTTAAAATGGCTTTTTATTTTTTCTTAAAAATATTTTTCTTTTGAAAAGTCGTTTAAAAAACTCGTTTGAACGACCTCATTCGAACGAGATTTCCAGGTCGTTCGAACGAGGTATCCAATGAGGTTCTTTTTATTTTCTATGAAATCTCATTTGAATTGTCGTTCGAACGAACCTTCATTTGTGAGTTACTGCAATCTCATTCGATATGTCATTCGAACGACATACCAAAGACGTTCGAACGACCAAGCAGTTTGAGCAGTTTTTTGAGCAGCTTTCTGATAGTTTTTCTTAAAATTTCCTACTACTTTCCCACCAACTTTAAGAGTTCGGGAGTTAATTTTTCAAGGTGACTTTTAAATGTTTTTCCCTCCTTTGAGAGCAAAAACACTCTTGCAAAAATTCCTTTGTGTTTTGTTAATCTTTAATGCTTTAACTTTCAAACAAAACACAAGTTTACATCCAATTATTTGTATGATCCAAGTTTCAACATAACATTTGTTGGAGATCATTTTTTGCACAAGGTTTCATTTTCTACGTGAAAGAGATGGTTTCTTGCGGAGGATTCTGTGTTCATGGTTCATGGTGTACATATGGTGGACTCCGTGTGTTGACGGTAGCTTTGCCCCATCAGTGGATTCTAAGACGAGGGTAGATTTCAGAGTTTTTAACTAGGCATAGGTAGAGGAACGAAGAGCGTCTAGGCTTGCGAGGACATCGAGTCTTGTGTAAGTATTTTATCATGTCCTTTGTAATTCTTTACTTAGTGGACTTATGTTTGGGTCGTCCGAGGTTTTTCCTGTTGTGGGGTTTCCTCGTACATCGCAACGTTTACTTTTATCTTGCAAAATATCACGTAGAGGCATGCTAGGCTTAACAAGATAAAAATTAGTTTAACTACAACAATTGGGTAATTTGGTGCTAATTTAACTAGGTAATATTTAGACTACTTTAATTCAAGTAATTTGTCTAATTTCATGTTTGTGTAAATTTCAACTTGAATTGAAGTTGTGTTTGTTTGTGTTTTAGAAGTGAAACTTTATTTTTGAAAGAAATTTAAAATTTTGAATATTTTGTGAACCATCGCATTTGAATTTTATAATTTGAATTTTGCGCATCTACATGTGCGATTAGCGTGGAAATGGTAAATTATTATGTTAAGATCATTTTTGGGTTTGAATATACAAATGACTTTTTCAAAATTTCTTGTTTTTGATGATTCCAGCTATGTGTATTCGAAAGCTCATATGAGGTCGGCATTTAAATCATTAGATGAACGGGTTTGGCAATCGGTTGTTAGAGGCTGGTCCCCACCAATGTGTCTAGAAGTAGAAGTTCATGTTCCTAAACTTGTTGAAACATGGAGTGAGGATGAGCTTAAACTAGGAAATTTTAATTCTAGAGTTTTCAATGCTCTTTTTAATGCAGTCACACTAGAAGAGTTCTGTCGGATTACGAGGTGTGAAATGTGTAAGGAGGCATGGGATATACTCCAACTCACGCATGAAGGTACAAGTATTGTTAAAGCTTCTAAAATCCAAAACCTCACCACTTAATTCAAAACCATTAAAATGTTAGAAAATCAGTCCTTTGATAAGTTATATGTTAGATTGTTCGATATTGTTGATTAATCTTTTAATTTGGGAGAAAAATACTCGACAACCATGTCGTAAAGAAAATTTTGAGGTCATTACTTGATAGATTTATTCCAAAGGTGGCAGTTTAAAATTCTTTAGACACTTTAAACTCTATGAAACTTGAAGAGCTTGTAAGTGACTTACAAGCCTATGAACTTGACTTGTTTCCCTTCAAGGATGTGAATAAGAAAGATAAAGGTGTAACTTTAAAAGCCCGAAAGGAGGAAACATCAGTTTTGGATGATGAGTTTGAGATAGAATCGGATGATATGGCTTTGTTTACTAAGAAGTTTAAAAAATTTCTTAAGTTTAATAAAGAGAATCTTGAAGATGATTATAAGAAATTTGAGAAGTCTAAGTATAACAAAGCCGATAAACTCCCTAAAAATCGTAATGATAATATTAATAGGGACGAGTGAAATAGATGTTTTGGTTATGAGGGGTATGACCATAGGGCATTCGAATGTCCCACTAAACTAAGGAAGGAGGTCAACAAACCTATTTAATATAATGCCACCCTTAGTGAAAGTGAAGTGAAAGAGGGACCCGTTTCCCCATTGAGCGCAATTTTATCGCGTTCATGGCTAGTCCTATGGGAAATAGTGAAAAATCTTTCAATGAAGATAAATTTATGTATGACACTTTCGAGGCCATTATTTGTGAATCCCATGTGTTTGATGGTAAAGAGAATGAGAATGAATAGGAGGAAGAGTAGAGTGAATTCCAAGTTGCCTTTCGTGAGTTGTATGTGTAATCCATGTAATTGAAAAAGGCAAGATTGAAGTTGGAAGCTAGAATGAAAGAACGTGCCGTAGGTAGTGATGAAAGAATTTTAATTAAAGATCTTGGGGAAAATGAGAGAACTCTTCGAGATATGCTAGAGTATGTTGAAGGTGAAAGAGATAGACTTAGAGGTTTAATGGAGACTATGAAGAAATAGCTTCTTGAGTTTGAAGAGACTAGGAGTTTACTTAGGGGTAGGATAGTGGAACTTGAAGAGAGATTGATAGACTCAAGTCGAGTAAAATTTGATTTGGAGTGTAGGTTGAAAAAATTAGATAAGATCTTAGGCACCGTCCAAATCAAATATGACATGTGTGGTATTGGTTTTGATACTTAAAATTCTTCCGCTAATAAAGCCAAAACCATGATTTTGAGAGAATCACCTAGGAACACTAGAAATTGTGAATCCTTAGGTAATACTTCTCATCGTGTTTTCACTTGCACATTGTGGTAGGAAGGGTCACTTTATGATGTTTTGTTTCAACATTAGAAATGGTCCTATAAAGTCCAAGAGTAAAGTCATCAAGGTCAGGAAAACCCGAGTAAAGCCAGTGTATGTAAAATAAAGCTAACTCGGGTTCTAAATCAACTTGCTAAATCTAAAATAAAGCTAAAGGTTGACTGTGTTAGCTTTATTTTACATACACTAGCTTTTGTTCTTCATCATATATTCTTGCTAGTTGTATGTTTGTTTGTCTTCTAGGCTATGCTTCATCATATATGTTTTTGCTAGAATTATGACATGTGTATCGTTTGTATTTTTATTTTATCATTTATTGGGTCTTATGAAAAATACAAAAAGATTTTGGTTGTCTTTTGAGTTGTCTTTTTGTTTGTTTCAAGACTTGAAAACTAAAAAAGATTTGTTTTCGTGTATTTTAGTTCTACACATTTTATATGGCATATCCATGTGTTTTAATCCTATATCACTCCGCTTTCATGTGGCCATAACTTTTGGTTATGAATTTCAATGCTTAAAAGATTCTTTATCTTGCTTACATGGAGTAGTTTGATGTTGATTTGATTAATGGATTCTCTTTTATATGCCTCTCTACACACACAATCACGATCTTTTTTGAACTTTAACTTTATATGTATATTTAAGCTAAGTGAGATGTTCTCCCATCAATTTTGTCATCTACATATTTTGTGACTATGGGGGATTTGTGCATGTAAGAACCGTTGCCCCAATTCAGAAAAATAGAGAAACATTTGTTCGAAAATATTTTGTTTAGCAATGGAATCAGGATGCAAAAGTCAAGTTGGCTTTACATAAAAAACCACCATCGAAAAAAGGCCTAAAAAAGTGTGGCATTGTAAAAAGTTGCCAATGCCAACATAGTTTAGTTTGATATGATCATTCAAAAGAAAAGAAGAAAGAATTATTATTTATGAGGGAGTTTGGATGGATATATCAACGGGTTTGCACAATGACAATGAATCTTAGTTATGCTATTTTGTCATGACGCTATTGATTTGTAGAATCATCAAAATTCTAGGCTTGTGTGTATTGTGCTTGTTTGTTCTTTGAGTTCACTTTATCTTGTCACATGAGGCTAAATCTAAGTTTGATAAAGTTTTGCAATTAAATAGAACTCCTTGAACATGTTTAAGTGATTGGATCATAATTCTTTTGTCTCTAGTTCACACCCCTTCACTCCATTTACCACATGTTTATTTAGTCACATTTATGCCATATAAATGTGGAAAACTTATTTTGTTTAGTGTCTTGTGTAGTGTTTATACCTATGTATATATGTGCTTATGCTTTATGGCTAAGTTTTGCATATTATATATATATATATATATATATATATATATATATATATATATATATGGTATCATTTGTTTTGAGTTTTTTCTTTGTCATCTAGTCCTTGTATGCTATTGATTCAAATAGATATATATCTTATTGCGAGTTCTCATTGATATCCCATGCTTGTCTTAGTACATTTTAGTTGGTATCATTTTGCTATCGCATCTTAGTTGGTATCTATTGATCTTTTTGTGGATTATTTTCTTCTTTTTTGTCTCTTGTATCACTATACATCATTGCATGATATACTTGTTTTTCCATTATGCTTATCCCTTGTTTTATTTAGGGGAGAATTGAATTAATTGGGGAGAACTGGGTTACTTTATTCACCTTAATCTTTATCTATTCTTGAACAAAAAAGAGGGGAAATAGTATCTAACCTTTTTAAATTGGGGAGATCTAACTTAAGGGGAGACGTCTTTCTTAGGTAGATAATGTTAGGCAAATGGGGATGACTTAATATTTTTATTTTCCCTATGCGTTTAATGGTGTGTTTAAGTGTGTGAGTTTTCATCCATGGGGTACAGTTTTTTAAAGCAAAGCTTCTCAACATATGTGTCATTCAAGCGTCTGTGTTTTTTATTTTTGGGTTGGATTGTGTCTATTAGATGAGCTTGACGACCCATATGGTTTTATTTTGGGTTTGTCCTAGAATAGACAAAAATGGGGAGATTTGTGAGAACAAATTTTCAATTGAGTCAATTTGTAAGTGTTGGCTTAAATCTAGACAAAACTTTTTGAGTAGTAGGATAGAAGTTTGTGAACTTCATGCCTATGACATTTAAGTTGAGGATATAACGGCCAAGTCTAATTATAGTGCACATTATCGACGTGTTTTGTGCCTTGTTTTGCTTCATCATCTTTCCAAGGTCTCTCATGTATGAATGCACATGCTATATAGAGACTTGAAATTTTTATTGGGTGTCATATTCTAACTCATTTTGAAATGTCTTTTTATTTTTTCTTAGAATTTTGTTTCTTTTGAAAAGTCATTTGATAAGCTCATTTGAACGACCTCGTTCGAACGAGATTTGCAAGTTGTTCGAATGAGGTATCCAACGAGGTTCTTTTTATTTTCTCTGAAATCTCGTTTGAATTGTCATTTGAATTTTTGTTCGAAGGAACTTCATTTGTGAGCTACTGCAATCTCGTTCGAACGAGATACCAGATTCGTTCAAATGATCGAGAAGTTTGAGCAGTTTTTCGAGCAGTTTTTTGACAGTTTTTTTTAAAACCGCACACTACTTTCCCACCATTTTTAAGAGTTAGGAAGTTAATTTTTCAAGGTGAGTTTTTAAAACTTTTTCCATCCTTTGAGAGCAAAAACACTCTTCCAAAAATTCCCTTGCGTTTTGTTAATCTTTAATGCTTTAACTTTTAAACAAAACATAAGTTTACACCCAATTGTTTGTGTGATACAAGTTTCAACATGGTATTTATTTGAGATCATTTTTGGCACCAGATTTCATTCTCTACCCAAAAGGGATAGTTTCTTGCGAAGGATTTCGTGTTCGTGGTTCGTGGTGTACATGCGGCGGACTCCGTGTGTTGACGGTAGCTTTGCCCCATCGGTGGATTTCGAGACGGAGGTGGATTCCGGAGTTGTCAATTAGGAAGAGGTGGTGGAATGAAGAGCGTCAAGGCTTGCGAGGGCGTGGAGTCTTGTGTAAGTATTTTTTTGTGTCCTTTGTAATTCCGTACTTAGTGGACTTATGGTTGGGTCGTCCGAGGTTTTTCTCGTACATCTCGTTGTTGTGGCTGTGTTTATTTTTATCGGGCAAAGTATCACGTAGAAGCATGCTAGGCTTAACAAGATAAAAATTGGTTTAACTATAAAATTGTGTAATTTGGTGCTAATTTAATTGGGTAATATTTAGTTGACTTTAATTCAAGTAATTTGTCTAATTTCATGTTTGTGTAAATTTTAACTTGAATGAAGTTGTGTATGGTTGTGTTTTATAAGTCAAAATTTAATTTGAAGAAATTTAAATTTGGAATATTTCGTGAAGCATCCTTTTGAGATTTAATATTGGTATTTTCCATCCCCAACAGACTCAATCTAAAGGTCGATGTAGGTGTGCTGAAGGTCACTCTCGCTCTCACTTAAAGCATTATCTTCCTCACTGTCAAGGTGTTCATGTTTGTAGTTTCCTCATCATCGTGAGGTGAAATAGATGTATTAATATGACTAGCCATGAATGCGGTCAAGTTACACTTATGTAGTGATTCTTCTCCCGAACTCACTGACTCAACCTCACTATCACTAAGCGTGACGTTTAAGGCAGCTTTGCCTTTACCTTGACGTTTTAACCTAGCCGAACACTCGTGAGCTTTGTGATCCTTTCCCTCACACTCATAACAAGTCTCCTCGTCTTTCTTTGGAAATATTTTTTTTTCAAATTTTTTCTTGCCCAATTGAATTTTTTTATCTTTCCCAAAACTTTTCGTATCTTTGGAAGTATTTTGCTTTTTGAGTTCGAGAAATTTCTTGAAATTTTTAGCAAAAAGGGCCAAATCATCTAAATTATAATCAAACTCTAAATCGGATGATGCTTCTTCTCTTTCCAAATTGGGCTTTAAGTTCTATCCCCTTATCCTCAGGCTTAACTATTCTTGGGAACATATCTATTTCGTATGTTTGAAGATCTCCTATAAGTTCTACTAACCTAAGAGTGTCTTAGATCCCTAGCGAAGTAATACCGGTAACCTTAGGAATAAAACGAGTGGAAAGCGATCTTAACATTTTCTTAACTACACAAGTCTCGGGCATTTTCTCATCTAAATTAAAACTCGAGTTGACTATGTCGGACAATCGTTCATAAATTTCATCGAAAGATTCAGATTCAAGCATTATAATTGTTTCAAATTGTGTGGTGAGATTCTGTAGCTTAAAATCTTTAATAGCATTGGTACCCTCGTGAGTGAGCTAGAGGGTATCCCAATCTTCTTTAGACGACACTCAAACCGCGAGAATTAAAATTTCTCCACTTAAATTCGTAATCTATCCACTGAGAGACAGGTTTAGGGCTGATTACATTATCAAGAATGACAGTGAGAGGAGTCCATCCTCTTTCACAGACTACCCAAACACGTTCATCTATGGCCTTCAAAGCAGACCTTAGCCTAGCCTTCCATTATACAAATTCTCCATTAAAATCCGATTTTTCAAAGAGTAACAATTTTTCAAAAATAAATTTATATCAAAGAGAAAAAAATAATTTCGTGGAAAAGATCACACTATAATTTTCTGTAACAAGCTTTGATACCAATTTGAGAGTGCGCTTGTGATTTTAGTGGAATATTTATATAATTAAATGTCCAACACACACAAATTCAAATTTTATCTTTTTATCCTAAGACATGCATCTAGGTGATAGAACAGATATATTAAAGTATGCAAACAGACAAGGAAATTTGAGGGGAAAAAACCCTTGCGGGTAAAATCTATTTCAACACTTTAAAGTTTTATAAGAAAATACTTACAAAACCTCTAAAGAATACGGATCTTTCCTGAGTCATCCGCAGGTGGCAATCCGCCCTCGGTATCCACCGATCAACCATGGTATTCCTTCAGCAGTGATCCCGTCGAGAATCACAAGGTCAGTAGTGAAGAATGTCTCTCCGAAGAGTAACTTCAAATATTAAATAGTTTAGGGTTTCAAATGGATTCACTCTTATATATGGGATGGATTTTGTGAATCAAAAGGTGTATTAAACCTAAACAAAGTGAGAACTTTTACACCACGTATATAATTTTCAATTTGCAAAAATTCTCTCTTAAAAACTGTACGAAGCAGGTGTTTATAAGTCGGCACAAAATTCGAGGCGACATCATTCGTTCGAATGAAAACAAGCTTCATTTGAACGATAATATAATCTCTTTAAAACGACATCAAGGTCGTTAGAATGAAAATACCATCTCATTTGAATAGGCTTCAAACGAACTTCAGACGAGGCCAAACAGTACGCCCTCACTAGATGCACGTTAAATAAAATGTAAGAACGAGGCTTCTAACGAGTTTGACATCTCGTTCGAACGATAATGACTTATCATTTGAATGAAGTCAATGAATTTTGAAAAAAAAAATTAACGATAAAAAATGCTTCATATTTAATAAAAATTATCCAAATATAATATAAATAAATCTAAACTCCAAAATTATTTATACCTTCCTAATGTGGAGATCATCTAGAATTTGGAGATGTTAAAGATTCGATTCTTCATGGTGGCTCGAGTCAAATGGTAACAGTATACACCAAAATGTATGTAAGCCTAAGCTATTAAGCAATGACAGAAATTATGCTTTTACAGATGATCAACGATCTAGTTTAGTCCCAACACATGGACAGTAGGCTGAATGAGAAGCACCATAAAATGAGATGAAAGTTTTGCATGGGTCCTTATGAAGTCTGGTATGACGAGTATGATGAGGGTGTAATCAATGCACTGATAATCTTGAGGTGGTTCGAGAACAATTAAACCAGCATGAGTGGATGAACGCCTCCATATGCATCTTGAAGATTCCCAAGGAGTCTGAGTTTTTGCATTAGTATGACATCAATTATTCTATCTAACAACTTTCACCCTCTTAACATGAACAATCCTCGGCCTCGTTAGATGTTATCCCAATTTAACTGATGAATGAACAATACGACAATGGGGACCATGATATTCCTCATCTTTTTCCTCTCTATGCAAGCCATGGCAGAAACGGAACAGATATTGATCCTTTAAAAAGGAGACCAGGGCCTAAGTCTCCTCCTAGTCAACCTCTCTCTTAGTGAGGGTTTTCCTTATTTTAGTTTTACACTTTTTTTTACTTGTAAAGACAAATATTTGTAATTTACCCAAGTTTTAATGAAAATTTTCAATTTCTTTAGGTTGTATCATTATATCAACATGTCAACATCATTTTTTCTTAATTAAGTCATGTTCTTACCTTTTAGGTGGTATCGTCACATGTAACCTTAGGACTAGCATCAGTTAGTGATCATGTCCATGCTCGGGGGATCTCGTTTCCCTCAATTGTTTTCATGTGGTAGGCTCTGTCAAGGTTAGTCGTTGTTATTTTTAACTATCATAGGGGTTATTTACACGTCTAACAATCTTTCTTAGCACATAGTCCCTGCCTGGAATTTTCTTACTATAACATGACATTTATACAATTTAATGAGATGATATTGGCAGGATTCGAGTTTGATGAGAGCATAGTCTCTTCTTTATTCAATGATATATAACTTTGCTTCTATTATGAAATTGTTCATGCTTGGTCAACTAATGTGGTCTACATAGTGGTTGGATATGACCTCTAAAGGGATCACGACTTCCATTGACATATGGGAGCTCATCCACCAAAGAACCCTTAGCCTTTTCAAACATCTTTTAAATTCTATCCAAAATTGTTTTATTTGAGGCTTCTTCTTTCCCATTAATCTGTGGGTAAGATGATTAACTATAGAAGTTAACAATCCATAGTTGACACATAATCATTTGTATGATTTACTTTTGAGTTGGGTCCTATTATCTATTCTAATGTTCTCAAAAGTCCTAAACTTAGTTATTATGTTCCTCCTAATGAACCTATTCGTGTCCACGTCCGGATGTACTTAGCCTTAATTCACTTAGTAAATAGTTTGTGCTGACCAACATATATTTTCGTAAGGCGTTATAGGCAAAGGTCCAACTATACGAAACCCCCATTAGGTGAATGGACTGGAACTGGTTAGTAGGTCTAAGTGGCCTACTAGTCGATGCAGCAATGGGGAGAAATTCTGGCTCACACTTTCAAACATAGTTAATGGAGTCTTGTTTCCTGTAAGTTCATTAATATCCTTCTTTGATTGACCAAAAGGCCATCTACTTCCCCCCAACACGACTTCCACATATCCCATCATAAAGTAGATATAATCCCTTATGCACTTCATATTGACGTACACACTGTAGATATAGACCTATGAAAGATTGCTAAAAGATTTTTCCTTTAGGGGATAAGTAAAACCTGACTACTATAATTCTAATCGTGCACCTCCTTTTCGTCATCCAAAAGAACATTTTCCCTCATATATTTGATAATATGGTCCATCAATTTCATCTATCGACATTACTTAGATGATTCCTCCTCCTCTAATGTGCTCGGTTGTCTTAGGTATTCAACCTAATTAATATGTCTCAGGTCGGAGTCAACAGTTTAGGCAAGAGTTACTAGGGAATCTGCATGGATGTTGTTTCCCTAGGGGATTATTTAGTACACACGTTATGAAACTACATGACCAACTCCTGTAACTTTTTCAAGTAAGCCAACATGCATTTGTCTATCGTACTATATCCGCCTGATATTTTATTAGATACTAGGATCGAGTCACAAAATACTTCTAGGTGGGTGGAACGTGATGAAAAGGTTTTTGTTGTGTATCGTTGTGGTATGCCTCTTTAATCAAAATCCCTTGAACCTACAAAATACACTGAGAACATGTATAGTGGCTAGGGTATTAATCCATCTTCTTAATATGGAAAGAAACTAAATGAAGACTAATAATATTTTTTTAAACAATCTTCAAGGGATATATTCTAAAGATAATATAAAATAAGAGATACGATATATGAAATCAAGTCTCCCAAAATAAAAGAAAATAAAATGCATAAAATAAAACAAATGAAATATAAAAGTCTAACTAAATAGAATATAAAAGTCTACAATATGTACAATGGGTGAACTCTCATATACTCCTCAATGTTGAGATAATTCTGATAAAAAATGACAAATAAACCTTCACAAATATTTCTATTTGGGTATTTATTCCTGTAGATAAACTCTCATTGCACTCTTAAATAATGACAAATAATTGCTAACAATACATACACTCCACTGTAAACTTACACATAAAAACTCATCCTAAAGCGATAAATTCTAACTGCATCACTCTATATTGCGATATTTACTAAAAATACAAATACAAATACTCAATTCTTTATTTAGTGATGGAGAGAAATTTATCCCACGTTTGTAACTAAAATGAAGCCCCCCTTAAACTTGGTGCATATGTGTATATATAGGAGTGGGGGTAGGGTGGGAGGGTATAAGGTACGTGGAAGGACAACGAGAAAAGAGACGGGAAGGGACGTGACAAGTGTAAGGATCGGATAAAGAGAGTAAGGAATGATTAAAGGAAAGGGAGTGTTGGCTATGAGGTGGAGAAAAGGTACAAGTTTGGAGGTGGTTTGGAGGAGGAATGGGATGGGTTTTAAGTGAGTATTTAGGTGGGTTTATGTTGATGAGAAGAGCAAGAGCATGGAGAGGGGAGAGGGGAGAGAGTATGGAAATGTTTGTTATAGGCTAGGTGTGCGTGGATGGGAAGGATTGGGAAGCTTGGTTTAGGAAGAATGGGGTATGGGTATGGAAACATGGGGGAATAGAGGAATAAGGTATGTGGGAGGTTTGTAGAGAGTGTGGGAGGGTTTGCTACCTACTGATAATGTAACATGTTGCAGGAGATGAGAGGGAACTAACTGGGTTGGCTGTGCTAGTAGGGGAGAGAAAGTTGAGAGGAGAGATAATACGCGAAGGTGTGAGGGTGTGTTTTAGGCCGGAGTTCTGCAGTGAGTGGTTGTGTGTGGGTTAAGTTTGGTGGGGAAGGCTATGTGGTGAGATGTATAACCCATGCAGCTAAAAACTGAATGGGGTATGGGTGTGGAAACATGGAAGAATAGAGGAATAAGGTATGTGGGAGATTTATAGAGAGTGGGAGAGTTTGCTACCTGCTGATAATGTAACATGTTGCAGAAGATGAGAGGGAACTAACTGGGTTGGCTGTGCTAATAGGGGAGAGAGTTGAGAGGATAGATGACATGTGAAGGTGAGATGGTGTGTTTTAGGCGGGAGTTATGCAACGAGTGATTGTGTGTAGCTTAGGTTGCTGGGGTAGGTTATGTGGTGAGATGTATAACCCATGCAGGTAAAAGCTGCATGGTTGTACGAGTGGGTACGATAAGGAGGGTGGCTAGTCATTTGTGGGTTAGATGTTGGACCACTGGTAAGGGGGGTCTTGGCACCCCAAACTTTAAAGAATTTTAAATTTTAACTCTATAATTTTATAATTTTATGAAAAAAAATTATATGTTTATAGTGTTGGCCCCTACAAAAATAAATATTTATTATTTGGCCCCCCTCTTACTCACATTTTTGGATTCGCCACTAACCTTGAAAAGGGCACCAAAAATGACCTCGATCCATTTGTTTCACTTTATTTCCCCAAGCATCTGAGATACTCGAGCTAATTCAAAAAATTCCCAAAGAAGTTGGTACTTTAGAGAATCCTCTTTCCCTCCGGGAAAGTTCATATTTATGGAAAGTCACTTTGGTAATAAAAGAGGCTCGTACATCTGATAAGTCGCCTTCAAAAGAAAAATAAATCCAAACCTACATGCACATTTTAAAAACACTAGCCCTTCTAAATGAAGTTTTTCCCAACTTAAACGAAGCTCTTCCCACTGCAGGTATCTCAAGTGGACACCTTAAGGGTAAGGAAACTCTTCCCGAATTTTGGGTCAAAGACCCCATACATGTTAAAGAACCTCTGCCCCCATTTCAAGTCAAACTACACATATATATTATGATAAGCTATTCATACCTATTTATATCTTTTATCTTGGCCCCCTTTTTGGGTACCGAGTATGCACTTTATAGCGTTTTTATTTTAAGGTCTCACTTTTAACTCAGCACCGCTATTAATTAACTTCGTATGATCATACGTTAAAACAATGCTAATAAAAACCCATAATGACCAAATAGAAAACATGAAAATAGAATTTTCAAAATCATTCTAAGGAAAGTGTCCGTGAGTCAAGTCAATTCGAACTTTGCACAATCCAAGTCTAAAATTTGACTACTCCCACCGCTTCTCCAATTCATTAAATCTTGTCCCCGTAGAGACACCCTGAATATGTGTTTTCGAATTAAATACTTGTTAAACATTGGCCTTTGATTAGACATACTTTTAACATATAAATATATCAATTCAACCCATTAGAAGTGTTATATCAAGGACTAAGCTCCAAAATAACTGTAATTATATTATATGCCCCATATCCTGTCACCTACAACCGTAATTATGCCTCGTTTGTAGGAACTAAGATATCTTCGATTCCAAGTCTCCTTAGGTACGTAGGCACTATACCGAATTAAATTCTTACACCAAGTCTGATAATATATCTCTCGATGTATTATTTCTTAAGGATGCATCCGTCCCCAGTCAAAATAACAGAGTAACCAACCCGACGATTACGACACCCTCGGTATTTTAGCCATGTTGATAAGGGATACTTAGATCTATATTATTGCCTTCTTTTACACTCCAATACTAAATAAAATATATCTTATCCCTATACACCTCTAAACTATCCCAAAGGTTCATCAACACCTTCGAGTTAATGACCTAAAGTCATTGTCGACGACTTTAGGTCGAATCTCATTCTGAACCTCCACCAAAGCCAACCTCTGGCCCAAACAACTTCTCTCCCTCCTAATCCATGTCCTGCAATTTCCCACACTTCATGTTGGAGCACATGAACACCCGAAATGCATAAGGTTTGATATCATGGAAAAATGAGTATGTAGGCACAATACCGAGTCCTTCTCATGAGATCGATCATCGATAATATGTCTGATGATATATTATCCCTAGATACCTCTCTCTTACACCCTCTTTCATACATACTATGATTGACATATCGAACAATCTTTAATATGTGTTCCCTCAGGCACCCCTATGCAAATGCCTAAATCATACGTACGATATACAACTGAATTATGAACCATAGATTATCTTTCCAGCCACTTGAAAATAGTATTATCTGCTGAGATGTCGGAAGAAAAATAAGTATATCCATAGTTGTTAACACTCTCATGATTAATAAGACCACTATTTATTTAAGGCTTATACCTTACATAATTATGAATTGCCTGAAGTGTGAGTGTAACAGTTGAAACAATTGTGATCTTCCTAAACTCAAGCATACATATTTCAGAGGACGTAAAACCATTATCCCTCATCCTTTATCCCCTTAGTGCAAAAAATGATATATTAAACTATACCAATCCGTGTCTTCTCTCATAAACCCACACCAATTGTTCAAATGCATATACCTAACCATGCTACGTAGAAATTGATCCTAAGTCTCTGTACATAAGCGTAACACCGAGTCCTTCTCATGATAACGGGCCTTGATAATATGTCTCTTGATATGCTATCACAACAGAGATGTACCCCTCTCTCATATTACCTTTCTATCTCTCCACAAACCTCGAAGGAGGTATTAAACTATCTCAAAAGTCAATCTTTATCACACATTTACATACATACCAACGACCACCCATTATACATTAGCACGGAGTCATGTATAAGCGCCCTTGTGTACCTCCATCACTTGGAGTGACATTAATACACCTCTCACTGATATAATTTTCATACTTAAGAACCTACCTACGTTTAAGGGATTTTCAACCTAAGGTCTCTAAACTAGTTTTGAAAATAACTAAAAAGTAATTAATTATTGTTAAAAGCAATAGTAAGTGTATAATTAAGGAATCATGTAGAACAACTGGGGTGACTAATATCTTTTCCACTCATAACCCGATTCTCAACCCACAAAATAAGAATCTTTGGACCAACTTCATAATTAAATCCGCCTTATGATTTGTCCAAAATGGATAACCCGAATCTTTTGTTTATTTTGTATAAAAAATACTGTCGACTCTAAATGAACCAACCAAATCCCTTATCAAATGAAACACCTTTAGCCTAGGCCTAAAATTAGGGATGTACAACTTAAACTGGACATGGTATAAAATATCTTCCGTGGGCACAATCTTTCAACCCATGTTGAATCGATAACCTGACCTCGATGGGACGTGGAAGATCGGGAGACTAGCACCCTCGGGCATCCACCATCAAAAGAATAACTTCTCCCCCATCATAGCATTATGTTCACTCGGGGCCTACAACACCACAAGAAGTGATTCATCATTCTAAGAGGAATACAAGTTCTAGAAATGACAATATTTTAGTGTTATAAGACATATTGAGATATATCCTACATTTCTTGGATATAAACTCCATCTTCATTTAGTTTATCATGAAATTAATCAACATATTTTCATATTTAGAACTCCTCCTTAACCTATTCTTTCTCCCCCTTTTTTCATGGAATTGACAAAGGTAAAAAACATTTAATTAAATAAGTGTGCTAAAAATGATCATATAATGAGATATTTCAATCAAAATTAAGCAAAGATAGAATATGAAATTCAAGGAATCTAGTCCATATTTCACTAATAGAGATAGAAAAATAAAACAATCTAGATAGAGTATGTAAACACCATAGAGTATGTAAACACCACCACAAGTCAAAGTGCACCATAAAATAGGTAACATGAGTCATGTGTGCAAGGCTGCAGGCATAAAGCATGGGTTAGTAAGCAATGATGCAAGTTAGTAAATAAAAAGCCTACATAATCCATGGTGTGTTAAATAAAATCATATAACATATAATGAGATAAGTATCACAAACAAATAATTATGATAAGCAAGTGATATAAATAAAGCCCATAATATAAGTGAGAACACACTATAAGGTTGAGTCACTTGTGTCTATACCCTATAGGAGTTCCAACTAATTTGGATATTGAGACAAAATAGGATTAGACTTTTAAGAGTTACCCTCTCTTAAAGATTCCAAGCTTCAAGATGGAAATCCAGTCCAAGAATTGACAATGTCTTGCGATAACCAGAGTGCTATAAATATATCTAAAAATCCTGTCCAGCACTCACGAACTAAGTACATAAAGATAAAAAATCATTTTATTCGTAACCTTGTAGAATCCAAAGAACTTGATATTGAGTATCTTAATACTGAAAAACAGTTAGCTGACCTGTTTACGAAACCTTTAGAAAATATCATAGTTGAGTTCCTTCAGAAAGCCAATGGGATGATAGTTCTTACATAATTTATTTTTACATGAAGTGTAATAACCACGGTAGTTTCATGCTAATAATTGGTTTCTGAGGATTTTGGGCATGTGTGTTCCTTAAATGACAGAAGACGCCTCCTAGAAACTGTTTAATGTTGGAGATCATTGACTCTGCCATTGCTTATGATATTGTTTGTGTTGGATTCATTATTTACATAATTCTGTATTTTTTACCCCATTGTCTATTTGAGTAAAATTGGGGGAGATGAGATTGAGGACTTGGCTTTCAATTTCATATTTTATCTCTAAACTAACTCAACTAATATGCCATTTTGAAGTGTTCATATTTTTCAAGCATTATTTCAAACCCAACAGTATAGCTTGTTGTAATTATTTAGGGTATTGGTATGTATTTTAGTTGATTAATGTATTTTATTTCCTCTTATTTTCTGTTATAGGATGGGAATGGGTAGTTAGATTCTTTGTATAGGAAATCTAGGATTTTTTATTTTTTACCCACGAGTACAGGTTACTCAAGGGAATTTTGTCTCTAATATCCAAAGGGAGAGATTGATAACACACTATAAGGTTGAATCACTTGAGTCTATACCCTATAGGAATTTTAACTAGTTTGGATACTGAGACCAAATAAGATCAGACTTTAAAGAGTTACCCTTTCTTAAAGATTCCAAGCTTCAAGATGGAAATCCAGTCCAAGATGATCTACCATAAAGGGAAGTGTTGCTCTCATAAAACCACAAATAGGACACAATCACTTCATATATGTGTTATTATGTGTGCACAAGGGTCATATGATTGTTAGGAATTTTTCTAACCTTTTTAAATCACTTAAAACATTTTTAAATCGTTTAAAATGATTTTTGAAATTAATTAAAATGTGATTTTTAAATGCTTGAGGTTAAAATAGAAATACTTTTTCTTCCTAAAATTAGATGAGGGTAGAAAAGAAAACCGCTATAGAATTCTAGGGTTGCAAATTGAATTTGTTAAAATCACAAAACACGCGTTTCTTGGTTTATCTTGGCTATAAACGTGTTGGTTATGTGACGATGCGATTTATGTTTCTTTTGAGTCATAAGAGATTTAATCGCAGCCTTTGATTTGAATTTATCTACTATCTGGATGTGTTCTTTCACAATCCTTGTCTTACCCAAACCAACCAATAATCGATCAAATAACGACCGCTTTCTATCAACTGTTGGATGAGAAATCAATAGGTTAGAGTTAATCTCAATCATCTATTTGGTTCGTTGTTCTGGATTCTTCATTGCCCACTATAAAAAGAGCCTTAGGGTCTGAATTTAAGAAGTTTTTGTTTTCTTAAGACTTCGTCTCCTTTGAGAGAGAACACAAAGAAAAGAGAGAAAAAGAGAAAAGAAAGAAGAAGATAGAGAGGAGAGAAAACCTAAATCGTTCGAAGATAAAACCTCATATGTTTTCTCCAAACACCAAACCCAAAAGCCAGTATTCTTTCCAAAATAGAAAACCCAAAACTGAGAGATAATCTTTAGGGTTTCTAAGAAGTTGAGTTTGTGTACACTCTTTTAAAGACCTCTTCAAAATTTTATCTCTCTAGGAACCTTACTCTGAGAAAATCACAAATTTCTTTGTAGAAATTTTGGGGTTTTCTATAGAGAACATTACACGTAGTATAGTTAGGTTCTTTACTTTAGTATCTCTTGGATCTTACTATTTTTTGTTATATTCTTCGGATTCACTTTTTTTATTTCAAATAATTTTGTAAAATAAACTTCTGAGTTTGTATAGTATCAGATCTGAAAATTTGTTTCAAAATATGATTTCATAGTTTGTGAAATTAGTTTGAATATAAATAAGATTTTGAAAAAACTTGATCTAATTTTCAGAAAGGTTACTCTTCAGATCTGAAAGATTGTTGAAGTCTGTTCTTCAAAATGAATTTGAGATCCATTGCATCTCATATAAAATTTCTGTAATTCATAGGAATTGTCTGTATAACTATTAAGATATGTGAGTTACATTTTTGCATGTAGTGTAATCAAATCACATCATTGTCACTCTCACACGAACAATTAGAAATTTGTGGTTCTTTAATAGATATATTATTAGTAGAGATGCTATAATCACTAGATAGGAAAAAGTAAGTAAGCTGCTAGAGGGGGACCAAAGCTAGTTAGAATCAACCTTTGAGAGTGGAGTAACTCGTGTAGGTATATTTCTAAACTTAAACTTAGGATGTCGATAATGCATGCTTAGTGCTGTAACTTGTAAATTGTGATTGGTTTCTCACTTAAGACTTAGAAGTAGGTTTTATTCTAAAATCCTAAGGGAATCAAACTAATAGATCCAACATCTATATTCAGAATTTGTTTACATATCTTGTGTTGTATTTCAAAAAGAGTTTTGTTCAAGGAGTTTACAATCGGACTTTACTTAAAACATAAATTTTAGTTATTAACCCAGTAAACAAGTTTTTCAATAAGTACAATGATATATGAGATGTCCAAAGTTGATAAAAAGATATCTTCACCAATCCTACAAGAGTTAAGAAAAGTCTTAGTGAATTCACTAAAGACGAGAAGAAATGTTATCTGGATAATAGTAACGGAGAGAATGCAATCTTTATGTCCATTAACGAGCATGAATTTAAAAGAATATCTACCTGCTTTACTTCTAAGGAAGCCTGAGACAGTCTAGTCACCGCCTATGAGGGTGATGAACGTGTTAAGGTTGGAAAAACCCAAATGTTAATCCATCAGTACAACACACTGATTATGGATGTTAGTGAATCATTTGATGAATTTTATATAAAGTTAACTGATATTTTCACAAAACTTCATGCTAATGGTATAACCTACAGTAGAGAAGAAATTTTCCAAAAGATCCTTAGGTCGATACCTGCTAAATTTGACAATAAGAGATATATGCTATAGAACAAATAGACGAACCAAATTTGAATCCTGAACTCCTTAACAGTAAATTAAGGATTGTCGAAATGGAATTGGAATATAAGAAATAATTGACTACCCAAAATAAGAGACCAATTAGTTCTAATGTTATGTTTTCATAAAAAAATGTTTGTTCCCAAAATAAGTCCATTAGACTTTAACCTTGACCTAAATGATGAATGTGACTTGGATCACCTTGATAACCAAATAGCTCTTATGTCAAATAATTCAAAAAGATAATCAAATTTAGAAATATGGTAGCCTCTAAACAAGGCATACAAGGTTATCAAGGTCATCAAAATTGCAGACCTCGTGAAAGACACTATGATAAACAGTCCAATGACAATAATAGACCCAAGACTGACCTGATAGATGCGAAGTGTCATAGATGTGGAAAATGGGACATTATGCTAATAGATTCAAGACCAAACTGAACAATAATAATAGAGCTAACATGTGCAAGACATGGTACGACTCTACTGATTCTGATGGAGATAAATCTGAGTCAACCCAAAATGATGAGTCATGCTTGGCCTTCTTTGCTAAAATTGTGTGCAATGATGATTCAGTATGCTTGCATACTCATGATTCTGTTATGTCTCTTGATATTGATATTATGCCTACCAGTGATAGTATTGTGTCTATTGATGATAAAAATAAACCTGATAATTTTAGTATACGATTGTGTCAAAGTGAGAACATTATCGTTGAACTGAACGTGTGGGTGAGTTCCACGGAAAGTTTGAACGATATAGGGGACACATCACATGATGCATTTAGTGAGTCCGATGATGATCTTCCAGAACTTCAAGATCTATACATGAAAACTCTTTAGAAAACTGTCCGTCTTGATAAAATGGTGATGCTTTTGACTGAACAAATAGACTTATTTAACCAGACCATTAGAAAGAACGTTGAAGATTATACAGCTCAATGTCTTGCCCATGAGATAGAATTTAAAGAGTTTACCTTTAAAATAAAAGATTTGTCTGAAAAAAATATGTTTTGGAGAAAAGATATAAGGCAACTTTTGTTAAATTAGAAGAATCAAAGAAAAATGTATCAAATGTGTTTAAAAAATGCTTACACTTTGAAACCTAAGCTAAGTCCTACGAAGAAATAGTTGTAGGAAGTAGGTTCAATTCTGAAGATAAGTATGGTCTAGGTTTTAGAGAAAAAGTTATTACAAGTAAAACGAATGTGTCTCCTCAAAATGTCATTTTTGTTAAAAAGGACCAGAATCTTCAGAAGACTGAGAAAGAAATTTTTAACAAAAATGTCTCTATCGCAATGCAAGGTCTCAATAATCAACAACGTAACTATCCAGCCAAGTATGTCTATCCACCTATTAGAGACCAACATAAGAAACTCAAGTCTAATGACACTTGGACAACTATACCGAATACGGCCAAACGTATCTTTAAAGACTTACGTAATAAAGTCAAGTCTTCCACCCACCATTACTGTTCATACTATGATGTTTATGGATGGACCATTACCAAATCTTTTCAAAAGAGATTGTATACACATACTTTTCAAAATTTTAACTATTCTAGGAAGAGTAGGAACACCTATGTTCTCCCAAAGCAGACTACACATAACTCTAACTATAAAAAGAAGAAGGGAAGATCTAAAACTAAGAAGAAACCATTTATAAAGACCCAAAAAAACCTTTTCTAAATCCAAGGTAAATAAAAATTTAAAAACTAGGCCAGTTTGGATGAGAAAAGATGATTTGTTACCCTAGCTCAAGTGAAATATTATCATAACTGATTTTAAGGCACAACACACTTCAACTGGATGGTACTTAGACTCCAGATGTTCTAAATATATGACTGTAGAAGAAACCAAATTGATAAACAAGACAGACTTCCTTGGAGGTAGTGTTGAATTTGGCGATGGTGTTTCATCCCAAATCATAGGTAATGGGGAATTATGCGAGGAAGGTCTCCACAATCTAAATGATGTTCTATTAGTTAAGGGTCTTAAGGCTAACCTGCTTAGCATATATCAATTTTTTGATTCCAATCACACAGTTACCTTTTCAAAAAATGATTATAAAATTCTTAATGAAAAGGGTAATTGTATTTTAATAGGAAACAAAATCGATGATAACTGTTACACAGTAATTCCAAGTCTGAATATTTTCAAGTTGCAGATTAGATGATGCTCATCTATGGCATAATCGATTGGGACACAAAAATTTAATAATCTTCATAGGTTAAGTTCCCAAGAAATAGTTAGAGGAGTGCCAAAAATTAAAAAATCTTTTAATCTTGTTTGTGGTCCTTGCTAAGAGGGGAAGATAAGAAAATATGCTCACAAAATGGTTAAAGATGTTTTAACTTCAAAACCTTTGTAAATAATTCACATGGACCTTATGGGTCCTTCTTGAACTGTCAGCTTCTGTGGTAACAACTATATATTAGTTATTGTAGATGATTTTACACGATATACTTGGGTTGCATTCATGAAAAATAAATTCGATACCTTACGTGAGTTATTAAAAATTCTTTTAAAATTTGAGAACGAGAAGGACACCCAAGTATATCGCATCAAAGGTAACAAAGGTGGAAAGTTCAAAGACTCAGGTGTTACAGAATATTGTATAGGCAATGGATATAAACACGAGTTTAGTGATCCTAAAACATCTCAACAAAACGGGGTTGCTGAACGAAAGAATAGGACCTTGCAATAGATGGATAGGGTGATGTTACACGAGTTTACCTAAATATTTTTGGACTGAAGCCGTACAAACTGCGTGTCATATCATTAATAGTGTATACCTCAGGAAAAAATCCAAATAAGCATCTAATTAACATTGGTATCACAAAAATTCTAACTTAAAATATTTCAAAACCTTCGGTAGTGTATGTTATGTCTGTAAAGACATATAAAATCTTTCAAAATTTGACACCCCGAGGAGAGAAAGGAATATTTTTAGGTTACTCTCAAACAATTAGGGCTTATTGAGTGTTTAATTATCGAACCAAAGTCATAATGGAGTTATTTAATGTAATTGTTAATGATACTAGTGCTAAGAATAGTGCCAGTAAACAGTGGTACTGGATGAGGAAGAAACTTATTTTATTCCTAACTCTCCAGAGATAAATGATTCATTGCCACCTGAGAGTCTTTCTGTACCCACTTGGGTTTATAAAGACCATCTTATTGAAAAGATCATCGATAATCCTTTTGAGCCAGTTAGAACAAGATTCCAACTTCAAAAAGTGGCTAAATTTGCAGGCTTTATTTCTTTTGTAGAATAAAAAAAATATAAACGATGCCCTTTATGACTCATTATGGATTAACGTTATGCAACAAGAACTTTTCCAGTTTCAAAGTCACGATGTATGGTATCTTGCTCCTAGACCAAAAGATAAGAAGGTTATCGGTATGCGCTGGATTTTTAAAAGCAAAACAGATGAAAATGGAGAGGTCATTTGAAATAAAGCTAGGTTGGAAGCATAAGGTTACTCTCAGATAAAAGGAATTAACTTTGATGAAACCTTTGTCGTTATTACTCGTCTTGAGTCAGTTCGCCTCCTCCTTGCCATATCATGTCATTTACAAATTAATTTTTTCCAAATAGATGTTAAGTCCACGTTTTTAAATGGAATTTTAACTGAGGAAGTATACGTAGAACAACCTAAAGGCTGTATAGATCCCACATATCTTGATCATGTCTTTAGACTTAAGAAAACCTTATACGATCTGAAATAAGCACCTAGAGCTTGGTATAAGCATTTATCCACCTTTATGGTCTCAAATGGATTTATTCGTCGAGGAAACGATCAGACATTATTCGTTATAAAGACAGAAAAACATGTCTTAATTTCCCAGGTTTACGTTGATGATATCATTTTTGGATCAACTTGTGTTAAACAAGTGAAAGAATTTTCAGATATTATGCTTTTCGAGTTTCAGATGTCTCTAACGGGTGAATTGAAATATTTCTTAAGATTACAAGTGAAACAATGTAATCATGGATTATTTATCACTCAATCAAAATATGATATTAATATTTTTAAAAAAATTAGGCTAGATAACTCTAAACCAACACATACACCCATGAGCTCATCAACGTAATTATCTATAGAAGAACATGGGAAATACGTCCACCTGACTCTATATAGAAGTATGATAGGAAATTTGTTATACCTTACTTCTTCTAGACCTGACATTTCATTTTTTGTGTGTATCTGTGATAGATACCAATGTACACCTAAAGAAACCCACTTATTGTGTGTTAAAAGAATTATTAAATATGTTAAGGGTATATTAAACTTTGGTATTTGGTATAGAAAGGATACCGCTAGTTCCATTGTAGGATACACTGATGCCGATTGGGCAGGATGTTCAGACTATAGCAAAAGCACGTATGGTGCCTGTTATTATGTAGGCAATAACCTCATAGGATGAAGCAGTAAGAAACCAATTTGCATATCACTGTCTATAGCAGAGTCCGAGTATATTGCAGCGGGTAGTTGTTGCATCCAACTTTTATGGATAAAGCAGATACTTAGTGATTACGGTATTGCCGAAAAACAAATGACTATGTTTTACGATAACTAGAATGCTATAAATATATCTAAAAATCTTATCCAACACTCTCGAACTAAGAACATAAAGATAAGACATCACTTTATTTGTAACCTTGTAGAATCCAAAGAGCTTGATATTGAGTATCTTAATACTGGAAAAACATTTGGTTGACTTTTTTACGAAACCTTTAGACAATATCAAATTTCAGTTCCTTCGGAAAGCCATTGGGTTGATAGTTCTCACATAGTTTCTTTTAACACAAACTGTTATAACCTCAGTAGTTTCACGCTAATAATTTTTTTCTGAGGATTTAGGGCATGTATGTTCCTCAAATGATAAAAGATGCCTCCTAAAAACTATTTAATATAGGAGATCCTTGACTCTGCCCTTACTTATGATATTGTTTGTGTTGGATTCATTGTTTACATAATTCTGTATTTTTTACGCCATTGTCTATTTGAGCAAAATTGGGGGAGAGGAACTTAAGTACTTGGCTTTCAATTTCATATTTTATCTCTATACTAACTCAACTAATATGCTATTTTGAAGTGTTCATATTTTTCAGTCATTATTTCTGACCCAACAGTATAGCTTGTTGTAACTATTTAGGGTGTTGATTTATATGTTCGTTGAGTAATGTATTTTATTTCCTTTTATTTTCAGTTCTAGGATAAGAATGTGTAGTTAGATTCTTTGTATAGGAAATTTGGGATTTTTATGTTTTGCCCATGAGTATAGGCTACTCAAGGGAATTTTGTTTCTAATATCCAAAGTGGGAGATTGAGAACAAACTATAAGTTTGACTCACTTGAATCTATACCCTATAGGATTTCCAACTAGTTTGAATATTGAGACAAAATAGGATTAGACTTTTAAGAGTTACCCTCTCTCAAAGTTTCCAAGCTTTGAGATTGAAATCCTTTCCAAGAACCTTAATGATCTACCATAAAGGGAAGTACTGCTCTTATGAACCCACCAATAAGACACAATCACTTATTATATGTATTATTATGTGTGCACAAGGGTCAAATGATTTTTAGGAATTTTTCTAACCTTTTTAAATCCCTTAAAACATTTTTGAATCATTTAAAAATGATTTTTAAAATTAATTAAAATGTGATTTTAAATGTTTGGGGTGAAAACATAAATTGTTTTTCTTCCCAAAATTAGTTCAGGGTAGAAAACAAAGCCGCTGGAGAATTTTTGGGTTGCAAATTGAATTCGTTAAAATCCCAAAACACGCGTTTCTTATTTCATCTAGGCTATACACATGTTGGTTATGTGATGATGCGATTTGTGTTTATTTTGAGTCTTAGATAAGAGATTTAATCACAACCTTTGATTTGAATTTATCTATGGTCTTCATGTGTTCTTTCACAATCCCTGTCTTACCCAAACCAACCAATCATCGATCAAATAACCACCGCTTTCTATCAACCATTGGATGAGAAGTCAATAGGCCAGAGTTAATCTCAATTGTCTATTTGGTTTGTTGTTATGGATTCTTCATTGCCCACTATAAAAAGAACCTTAAGGTCAGCATTTAAGAAGTTTTTGTTTTCCTGAGACTTCGTCTCATTTGAGAGAAAACACAAAGAGAAGAGAGAAAAAAGAGGACAGAAAAAATATGATAGAGAGGGGAGAAAACCTAATTTTTTCAAAAATAAAACCTCAAACCTTTTCTCCAAACACCAAACCCAAAATCCAGTATTCTTTCCAAAACAGAAAATCTAAAAATGAGAGATAGTCTTTAAGGTTTCTAAGAAGTTGAGTTTGTATGTTCATACGCTTTTGAAGACCTCTTCAAAAGTATATCTCTCTAGGAACCTTACTCTGAGAAACTCACAAATTTCTTTGTAGAAATTTTGGGGGTTTCTATAGAGAACATTACACGTAGTATAGTTAGGTTCTTTACTTTAGTATCTCTTGGATCTTACTATTTTTTGTTATATTCTTCAGATTCACTTTTTTTATTTCAAATAATTTTGTAAAATAAACTTCTGAGTTTGTATAGTATCAGATCTGAAAATTTGTTTCAAAATATGATTTCATAGTTTGTGAAATTAGTTTGAATATAAATAAGATTTTGAAACAAACTTGATCTAATTTTTAGAAAGGTTATTCTTCATATCTGAAAGATTATTGAAGTTAGTTCTTCAAAACGAATTTGAGATCCATTGTATCTCATATAGAATTTCTATAATTCATAGGAATTTGTCTGTATAACTATTGAGATATGTGAGTTGCATTCTTGCATATAGTGTAATCACATCACATCACATCACTCTCACCCTCACACGAACACTTAGAAATTTGTGGTTCTTTGAGAGATATATTATTGGTAGAGCCGCTACAATCAATGGATAAGGAAAAGGCAAAGAAGTTGTTGGAGGGAGATGAAAGCGAGTCAGAATAAACCTTTGAGAGGGGAGTAACTCGTGAAGGTATAATTATGAACTTAGACTTTGGATCTTAATAATGCATTCTTAGTGCTGTAACTTGTAAATTGTGATTAGTTTCTCACTTAAGACTTAGAAGTTTGTTTTACTCTAAAAATCTAAGGTAATCAAACTAATAGATCCAACATCCATATTCAGAATTTGTTTACACATCTTGTGTTGTATTTTGAAAAGAGTTTTATTCAAGGAGTTTACAATCGGAGCTTACTTAAAACATAACTTTTAGTTATCAACTTAGTAAACAAGTTTTTCAATAAGTACAATGATATATGAGATGTCCAAAGGTGATAAAAAATATCTTCACCAAAATTGTTCTCCCGCGTGCTGAATACAAATCATAAAATCCAAAAGGTACATAATAAAGTTACTAAAATAATAACAACCAAACGTTTAAACAAACAAAACAACCTAACAAATTTTCAATTAAATGAATTCTGAACAACCCAAGAACCATAAAAATATCACCACCTATTCTTCATCCCCACTATCATCATACTCATCCATGTCCTCATGATAACTACGGAGAACATGAACTTCAGACTGGAGATCAGGAATATTGCATTTCATGTCGTCTATCTAATTTAAAATTGAGGTCTGAAGTGCAGTTTGTCCTTCCTGGAATAAGGTAAGTTGAGAGGCTATCATTGGACGTAACAAATTAGGTACCCCAGTAATAATGTACATGACCTGATCAATAGTTACATGGGAACTGGTTGAATATGAGGCGTGTTCAGTCCTGTAACATGGCTGAGATATGTTACCAACAAGTCCTTGGGTGATAATGTCTTCCCCTTAGTCTATTACAAGAAGTGGAGGTGTTTTGTGTCGTTTCCTCTTCCCATAAAGAATTGCGTCATGGGTAATCATCTTTTCATATTTTTCCATCCTCTCACTTGAAAAAATTAGAATGTTCCTTGTAAAAAGCAAGCGTTGAATGAGACGTCCATAATAAAGGGATAGACTATTACCTTTACCAGTGCTTCTAATGCTCTTAATCATCAAATCACAAATCAATTGCTTAAAATCTATAATGACATCGATTACCATATCCTGTAAGAATTAACAGTTTTAGGGATGGGTGGTATGATTATGCGAGTTCTTGGTAATTTTTGATGAAAAGATAATGTGAAGAAGATAGTAAAAATCTGTGAGGTACCCTTGAGGTAAGGCAACTTGAGGTGCCTCTATTACATATCCATCGATCATCTCAGTGATTGCCTCAACAATACTAATGCCATGAGCATATGGATTGGTAGGGGTGAGGAAAATGGGTAAACCATAAATCTCCCTAAGAAACGTAGGAGAGGTAATGAGGGAAATACCATGAAAAACTGATGTAAAGATAGACATAAATCGTGGCAGTGGTGTAAAACTCCCGAATGAGATTAGGATACACATATTCCTTACTAACATCTTGGTTTCCAACACTCATCTAATGTCTCTCCTAAAAACTTTTAGCCTAGATCCACGATAATAGATTCGAAGAGAATTCCAATTATTGTTACACTTTTAGTGAACAGTGTGGTGTGAGAAATTCTCAAACCAAGAAAAGGCTGTTAGATTAGAAAATCTGGGAGGAGATGGTTCTTTAGAAGTTAAAGAACTTTCCCTAGACCTTTGTCTTTTGGAAATCACGTGCATGGTCTGAAAGGATAAAGGATAAAAAATAAATCTTAAACACTAAACGAAAAGAGATACTCAAACATGGTATATAAGTCAAATTCGTAGAGTTTTTTTAACTCTTATACACATAGAATAGTAAACAATAAACCTTAATAGACTAAAAAAGTAATTTTAAAAGTATTAACATACTTGAACTCATAAAATAATGTCAAGAATTCTAAATTTTGAAATATGGAAAAAGATTTAACTTACCAAACGTTGTCTAGAAGAGGAAAAAAAGGAGAATCATGAACAGAAACTTCAAAAAAATCCAAAAATAGGGTAGGACTAGTTAAGTTTAGAAATAGAGAGAGAAAGGTATATTTGAGAAAGTGATAGAAAACAGGATCAGTGAGAACATTAAAATGCACTATCATTGCAGTGAACCTCATCATCAATCGCGACCTTCGTTGGAATGACGATTGAAGTCATTGCGGCAAAAAAACCCTTCATTGGCTGCATGAATCACCAAATAATTTCAACTCTCCTAAATGACTGTTTGAATCAAAAGAACAACTTAAGGGATACAAAGTGATCAATCTCAAATGATCCCCTTCTTAAAATGACTTAGAAAAATAATATTTAAAAATTGTTCTTTTATGGATTGTCATAATAAAGGTATAAATGGTTATTCCAAGTACTCGAAAGGAGAGTAAGCTAGATAATGAGAAAATCGTAGCATGTTTTTTTAAGTCAATTTATACGAGCACATAGGAGATAACATGTGTGAGAGATCAAGTGTAAAAACATGATCATTTGTCTGATGAAATCAAAACAAATATTAAAAAAGAAGATTTACATGGGAAATTAACACTTTAAATAATTTTTATTGAAAAAGTTTCATTTTCCTTGAAAAGTAAAATCATCAATTAACACTTTTCTCGTCCTTAATAAGCGATTTACGGTAAAAACCTTTTGTTTAATATCCTTAAGATAATTCAATTTTTGGATGGATATAAATATTTTAAACGTCGCTTTTATGAAAAAAAATTCATGTGTTGGCTTTCACGCATTCATTATTATGATGGAATACTATCTTCAATTTTTCAAAGGTAGTATTGTCCAATAAAAGTTGTACTCCTAACCACATAATCTCTCATGGTTTTGAAATATATATTATTTTCAACTTCAAGTAGAAGTTTAGGGGATCAACAAGTTATTCGGTCTAGTTTATATATCTACAACATGTAAACGATTCTTCCTAATCCATATTGTCTAACATGAGGGAAAACAGAAGTAGGTTAAATCTTGGGCACATTTATAATTCTTTTGCCCCTTTTCTTGTAAATATTCCTAGGATGTTTATTTTTCTTTTCCATGGTGTTATTACGACTAAAGCTATAATTATTCCTAGCATTATGAAAGTTCAAGGTTGATTTAACCAAATAACAAAATTCTCTCAAGTGTCCTTTCCATTATAATGGTCATATTTATAAACACAATGATGATGCATACGAGGAAATGTCTTGGATGCAACCTTATCAAAATGTTGAGCCTTTTTAAACATACAAGAAAATTGTTGTGATGACCCTTTTTTGTGGTAATAGGAACAAGGAAAGTCCTTATTGTGTCTTTTACGATTTGGTGTGTGATTTTTATTAGCACATATGAGGGGGACAATATCCCGCCCCTTCAAATGATGGAAAACTTGTTTGCCTTAATTTAGAGATAATTTTGGAATGCTTTCAATGGATGTTGTCTTATTGGATCACGAAGGTTTGACAAAAAATGTCTCTCATCTACGAATGTCTGGTTTTCTAGAATCCAAGTCTTTTCGAATACGTTCAATATTTTTTTGGAAGATACACATTGGTTTCTTTTCAATTTTTGTATTTATTTTTAAATTGTTTAATGAGATGGTCAAATCATTTATTTCCTTCTTTAAATTGGGCACACATTTATCCTCTTGTTTAGAGGCATCCTTTTGGTCCTTTGACTTATCAAAAAAATCTAGGAGGTCACTAAAGTCAACATCGATAGCTTTAAGCTTAAAAAGGAGGGAATGACTATGAGATTACAAGGCTTACAAGTAAATATTTTCTTCTTTTACAAAAAGAAGCTCATGTTAGAGTTTGGTTTTCTCATTTCCAAGGGATTTAATTTTATCAATCAAAATATCCTTATCAAATGGTAACCTCAAAGATTTATTGTCTTCATTTTCTTTGATGGATCTTTCTTTTTCCAAATGTTTCAGCCTCAAGAAAAGTTTAACATTGGTTTTCAATAACTTCGTTTTTCCCAAAATAAGCGCATTAAGAGAAAAATATAGCTTATTATCTTAATAGTCACTAGTACTAGTGATAGATATGCTAGTAAAAGGGTGGTTTAAAAAATTAGCATAATAACAAGTCCGGTAAAAACTCGACATCTAGATGCATCGATTAAACTAAGATTACTATTTCACATGAACAATTCCATTTCACTCATAGTGTATCTACCTTAGGGTGATTAAACTTAATAGAAATGAGTTATAGCTTTGATACTAGCTGAGAGTTCATGTGCTCAAAACCAAGAAGGGATGAAGATACATAATTAAAATCTCTTGTCAAATTTTGACAATGTTCTCATTACGAGTTCAAGTTAGGATATCAAATACAATCCCTACGGTCTTTAAGACTAATTTTGGTTCGCAAATAATGTCATAAAGTTATCTATTCAAACAAAGTTTTCATTTAAAGTTTGAAGAAAACCTTCTTTATTTTGAGTTTCAAGAAGAAACTATGTGTTCCAAGATGGAACAATGATGAGAAGCCTCTTTGGAGTGTAGTACCATTTTTTGGGTGATTGATGACCTAAGGTGAAAGTCTTTTATAAAAATAATGGCTTAACTCACAAAATATATATTTAAGATATATGAAATCTAAAAATAACACAAGAACAAATTAGAAAGAGATCATGGTTTTGAAAAGATTTTAAAGAAAACAAGTTCATTTTAAAATAGTTTTAGATTTCACAAGTAATTGAACTTAAAATATCTTAAGAGTATATATAAGAGAAAAACAAGACTTAAAAGTTATATTAATACAAGATTCAAAAAAGAAGTTTTTATTAAAATATTTTTTCCCCTTGAAAGATACTAAGGTTGATTCTAAGTTTTTTCTCCTTCACCACATTAAATGTCTACATCATTTTCTTTCTCTCTAAGTTTTAGACTCAATATGCTCGAATATTTTAGGAATAACCAAGAAATATCCCTTCTTCACCCCTTGAGTCAAACTTGGTCAAATTCTCCTTATCACGAACGATATAGAAATTTCTACGAAATACTTTGAAGTACTTAGTAGTAGGATTTTTTTCACTTCCAATGCTTGTAAAGAGTTTTTTTTTGGTGAAGGTTCTACAAAAAACCTATTTGAGGTATGGCATGCCATTTGAATTGCTTCAGCCTAAAATCTCTTAGGAAAGTTCTTACCTTCAAGAATACATATATCTATCTCTTGCATTGTTCTATTCTTTCTCTCAACAACCCCATTTTGTTGTGGAATTTTAACGATCGAAAATTCATGTCGTATCCCAACCACATCACAATACTTCTCAACCTTTGACTCAATGAACTCGGAACCGTGATTGCTCTTTAATCTCATAATGGGTATAAATTATTCATTTTGATTCCTTTTACAAACTAATATGATAATTTCAAATGATTTTATTTTCTCTCTCATGATCCCAACAAAGGTAAATCTCGAGTAGTCATCTACCATTACAAAATAATACATTTTACCTCCTATGCTCTCCATCTTAGAAGGACCCATCAAATTTTTATGTACTAACTCAAGTGGCCTAGAGGTAGTAATATCACTTATATTTTTATGGGAATTTTTTATTTTCTTCCCTTTTTAGCATGTACCACAAACTTTATGCTCCAATTTTCCTAGATTAGGAAGACCCCTAACTCTCTCCTTCTTTGAAAGAATATCCAAATAATGAAATTTAATGTCTTATGATCATTAATTCCACAAATTAATCGATTATATCTTTGCATTTTTACACACAACACTTGGATCACTCACCAAAACATAATAATTTTTGCTCGATCTCACTCCTCCCATCAAGTCTCCATTCTCCTCTTTTCTCACTAAGCACTCAAAATTCTCACCATTCCTTTCCCACTCACACTCGATTTTTTTCCCATCACAAAATGTCACCAAACTGCCATTATAATCCCCAAAAGAAGTAAATAATGATTTCTCACCCGTCATGTGTCTAGAATACCCACTATTAAAATAAAAATTACTCGAATTTAAACATCTGAGAGCCACAATAAGCGTACAACAATTATGACTTTTTTCCTAACACATTTATGCTTAACTTAATTGCCCTTTTCTCAATACAATAACCTTTTTTAAGTTTCTAAAATTCACTCTCAAATCTCATGTTCACTCTTTAAAAATCATTTCTCCTTGAGAACTTAGAATATGAAAATTTCTCATCTCTTTTAAGTTTAAAACAAAGGTGTCGCAAGTGTCCTCTCATGATAAGATAGGAGCGCTTGCAAATTTGGAAAGGTTTTTGAGCAAAATTCACATTTCTTTTGACAAAAAGTTGTTCTATTTGATTTTGAAACCTTTTTCTCTTTTCAAATGATTTGTGTGATACTTAACATGAGGATTTGGCTATTTGAAAACTTTTCATTGATTCTCTTTCTTTTGAGATCTTTTAACAAATATGGATTAGTTGATTTTAGAATCCTTTCCCATTTTCACATGTACTTTTGTTTGGAAAATATTCTTATCAAGTTCTTTCCCTTTTAAAGAAACTTTTTGATCTTTGACTTGAGTAGAATATTGTGATACCCCTCCCAATTAAATATAGGGTGATAAGTCCTTTACCAATTTAAAACAGAATCTTCGGTTGGTTCATTCTTAGCATCACTGTCGAAAAACTTTTTAACATATTTGTGGTAACAATTATTATGCAACAAAAATAAATACAAGAGAGGCAATTACCAAGGAAGAACAAGGAATGAAAAATAACAATCACACAACAAAAGATGTACGTGGTTCAGCAAAGATGTGCCTACGTCCACGGTGGTGCAGTCGATATTATTTCTATATACTCCGGAGAGTGGTTACAGAGAATACAACTTGTCCTTTTGCCCCGGACCTAGGGTTTAATATATACATGTACATTTAGGTGAGTGGGGGTGATGATTTCCCCCACATCTTCCATCATTCCTATAACTTCCCTTCAGGAGAACATGGGAAGAGACCGAATCAAAATAAGAGGTGGGGGGACTAGACTTTGGGCCGCCAGAACTGGGCTACTCGTCTAGGCCCATGGTATTAATTCTGGGTACCCACAATTACCCCTAAGTTTGTTGTGCCATGTTCATGGGCTCAATAAATTTAAATGATTAGCCATAATGGCTTTTTTACAATTCTTTGGAAACTGTGAAGCTGATTTTGGCGGCACCCGCTTCGTATCTTGTGCACTATGATTAGCAAAATTTGAAGGTTTCATGGGTTAGGCACTTTTCTATCGTCGTTCCAATTTTTCCAGCACTTTTTCATTCCTTGTGAGTTCTAGCACTTCGTATCGTCTTCTCTCAATCTCCATTCTCGTTGCTTTTCTTGTCGTTTGGGCTCGTGCTTCTTCATCGTTCGAATTGGTCTTCTATCTTGTAAGTTTCCTATACTTTTTCTCTGTGCTTTCTCTTTGAGTTTGTAGCTTTTCTAGGGTTTTCTAATGGCGAAGATTGGAAATAGGTCAATCTCTGAATTTAGGAAGTTTTACAACATCCCTGAGTGGGTAGATATTGAGTGTTGTGCCTCCCCTCCTAGAAACGTTAGAGATATAGATGATGCCCACTGGATCCACGTCTTGTTGCTTTCCCAGGGGGGACTCACTTTTCCTCTTAATGATTTATTTTTGCATTTTTTTGGCTATTTTAATATTGTTCCTGCACAATGCTCGCCCAATGTGTGGAAAATAGTAAATGGCGTACATAGGATAAATCAATTGTATGGAACTAGGGTAGGGCTCGCTGAGGTCTGTTTTTGCTACTCCTTTTCTCGAACTAGTTTTGGTGTCCTTTACCTCAAAGCTAGGAGACCTAACAGGGTATTGGTAGTAAATCTACCCGATTACCATAAGGACTACTGGCAAGAAGGTTTCCTTGTTAGAAATTGGCAGTTTTCTCCCCAATTTGAAGGGTCGAGGTCTGAGAGGTTCTCTGTTCCCTTTTATGGGGAGGAATAGATAGGTAGGCATTGTACTGTTTTTTCGACTTTTGTTGATTTGTGATCTTTCTAACTCTTCTCTGTTCTTTTTTTACAGCGAGGTCAAAGAACTTGGAACCTGCTCTCAGCGAGGTTCGTCTTTCGGAATTGATAAAGGCTTCGAATATCAGGGAGCCTTTGGGTGATGACGAGCATCCCAGATCTGCTGCTTTTTGCTCGAGTATAAGAACGTTGGCTCCAGCTTCATAGTAAGGCCTATGGACAGTATCCCAGAGTTCGACTTATTCGAAGAGACTGCTGGAGGTCCTATCCAGTTGGACGAGGAAGAGAGAAGCTCTGGGAGTGGCATTGTAGGAGCTGTAGGTGATTTTCGGGGAGAGAGCTCTAGCAGTAGCAGTTCCTCTGATCGTAGGGAGGTTTCTGAAGCTCTAGGATCGTCTACACTTGTAGTAGTTCGAGCGAGGAGATGGTTCCTCTAAGGAAGAACTTGATCAAGGACGATGATGACGAGGACCACGTGTTTCTTGCACAGAGGTCAAAGAAGCAAAAATCTATCTCTGGGGCTGTGGCTACTGGTTCCCAGTCCTTTGCTCAGGAGCAGGAGAGGAAGAGGAAGGAAGAGGAGCAAGTGAGAGAAAGAGAGAAGAAAAATAAAGAAGATGGAAGAGAAGAGGAGGGTAGAGGAGAGGAAGAAGAGAGAGAGAGTGAGAAAGAGGAGGAGAAAAGGAGGGCAGAGGCGAGGACAAAGGCTGGGCAGGCCTTAATCCCGGTGTCCGCGCTGCCCGAGGGGGCCTCTGTGATAATTTCCCCCCAGCTGGCCCCGACTCTGCTCGAGAGAGTTGTCCTCCCGGCTGATCGCCAAAGGGCAGTAGGTTCGGAGCAATTGGCCCTTCAGGCTAGTCAGAGGCTTGCTTTGGTAAGGTTTTTTCCCTTCTCTCCTACGTTTTTTGAATTCTTTCGTTTCCCTCTTATAATGCCTTCTTTTTTCTGCAGTTTGTTAATAACTTTGCCGTGCTGCATCATTCACGCGATGAGCTGGTAAAGAGAAACAGTGAGCTGGAGTAAGAGAACTCTACCCTGAAGCTGAAGGATAAAGATCTCGAGGCCAACTTTAAAGCCGTTGACGCTGCTCAGATTTCATCCGACTTGGCTCTTGCCACTGCCAACAAGGAGAAGGACACTGCAGTCCAGGATCTGAAGGATCTGAGGTAGGCCTATGACTTGGTTTGCTCGAGCAAACTTACAGTTGTTGAGGAGAAAAGGGTGCTTTCTGAAGAACTGAAGAAAAAGGAGTCTGAGGCTGTTACTGCCAAGGAGGACTCCTACAATTCTGGTTGGGCTGGAGCGTATGAGGATGCTGAATTTCAGATAGGCTATATTAGCCGTATAAACTTCAAGAAGGGATGGAACAAGGCTCTTTTGGGTGCTGGTGTCAGCATTGATTCTCCCCTGTTTGATGAGCACGACCCAGGTCCGAAGCCAACCGTGGATGAAGTTCCTTCCCCAGCTGTTGAAGGCACTGATCCTGTTCCTCAGGTGACCCCTACTGACGTTTCTCTTATTGAGGGGACATAAATTACCCCTGCCGAGGGCAGTGCTCCTGTTGATGCCGATAAGGGGAAAGGGCCATCAACCTATGGGCCACCTGAGGTCGCTAATTAGTTATCTGATAGGATTGCTTTGTATTTTTGCTTTTTCCAGTCTGTAAACTTTCTTTTTTTAGTTCGATGTAATTTTAACCTTCATTAATGAAAAAGGCTTATATTTTTCTGTGCACTGATATGTCTTCTTCTCTCCCTTGTCTTCTCATTGTTTGTAGTCAATTGATACTGATGATTACATTCCTGCTACTTCTCAACTGGGCAGTACCCTTGGTCCTAATGCGAGTCCTGAGGTTCTCCAGGAATTTGTTAGACTTTGCAAATCCCTTCGATCTTGGAATCAAAAGTATAGGGAGCAATCTGAACTTGTGGCCAAGCTGAAGGATAGGATCCAGGAGATGGAAGAGTTTGGGGCTTCGGTGAAAGAAGAAGTGAATACGCTGAGAGCAAAGCTTCTTGATGCTTTCGAGACCAACCAGGTTGGTGAGATGCTTCAGCAAGAGAATGAGGTTCTGAGGAGAGAGGTCTCACGACTTAAGGAGCATGCACCGAGTACAGCTCCAGCAGTATTACAGGGTTCTTCGTCATCGCGAGCCAGAGCTGGTCGGAGTGATACCCCTGTGCTGCGGGGATCCACTGGTACATCTGTTCCGTGAGCTAGCAGGACCACCAGGAGCCAGAATAGGGAGGCAGAAGAACTTCGAGAGAGGGAAATGGAAGAGCTCCGTGGTGATGTTCATTGAGCATATGTTATTGCTGTTGGGATTCAGAGGGACGTTACTCGACTGCGGCACCTGTTCAAAAAAGGTCCTCGATAAGTATGGGCTGATGGCTACGACCAGGGTTGGTCAGATGCTCCAACAAGGTTGACAGAGTTTGAGGAGCTTTCTTTTATCAGGGGGTGGCTAAGTGCCTTGAAGGATCTACAAGTCCCGAGGAACTCAATGCTCTGGTATCGCCATGAAATGTCTCCCTCTACCCTGATGCCTATCCCCTTCCGGAGGGATGATCGATGGATCCCCATCGATGCCATCCCTCGGTAATTGTTGGAGACAGATGCGAACAAGGTTATGGAAGAGTTAGCTCCTGCTCCTGATGACGGGCGAAGAGCTCGAGTGGCTGATTATCTCGCTCAGAGGCCTCCCCCCATTGAGATTTTTCTAGTTATTTTTACTTGTATTTTTGATAATGTAAATGCTTTGGACTAGTTTACCGACTAATCATGTATCACCATTGTTGTAAATATGATTCATTAGTAAAAAGTTTGTGTTTTGGGCAATTTTTCCGACTAAATGTGTGCATCATATTCTTCATATTCTTGCTGTTTTATAATCTTCTAAGTTTGTTTTGTCATGCAAGTGTCCTCCCAGTCCAGTATAATACCGAGATACCATTCTGCACCACTTTACCTTTTAGGTTGTGTCGTCACACTCCCTTAGGCCTAAGTGGGACAATTGGCGAGGACACACCTGGTGTTGGATGCTTTATCCGATCAGGGTTTTACTCAACCGAAGTAGGTTTGATGACCAGTATAAAATTTGGTCATATTGCCTAAGGATCCCCTGTAGGACTTCATGTATTGCCAGGGGCAATGCTAAGAGGTTCTTCGTGTTTCATGGCGATGACCTGAGGAGGGGTATTCCCCTGCTATAGCATAGTGATCAATGTGCCTGTTACTTGGAAAAGATGTGCGATAAATGCAGCTGTTACTAATAAGAGTGAAACCAATTTAATAATTCATTAATAATAAGGGAAATGAACTTGTATAATAAAAGAATACAATAGAAAGTTCTAAAAATAGAATCTCTTGAGATTAGCTGCATTCTATGCTCGTGGTATTTCTCTGCCCTCCATTATTTCCAAGTAATAGGGGCCCTGCAAGTCATCTCTGTTTACTTTAAAGGGTCCTTCCTAGTTGGGACCTAGCTTGTCGTCTGATGGTTTCACTGCACTGCCCAGGACTTTCCTTAGAACCTAGTCCCCAATTCGAAATGCCCTCGGGTTAACCCTTTTATTGTAATGCCTCGCGAGCTGTTGCTGGTAGCGCGCTAGTTTCACTAGGGCTAGTTCCTGGCGCTCGTCGGCTAGGTCGAGCTCAGCGAGTAATGTTATATCATTATGGCCTCGGTCGATAAGGTTGGACCTCATTGTCGGTAAAACTTCTTCGAGTGGGATGACTGCCTCCATGCCATATGTCAGCGAAAATGGGGTTTCTCCTGTTGCTCGCCGAGGAGTGGTCCAATATGCCCATAGGACGTGAGGTAGTTCATTTACCCATGCGCCTTTGGCTCGCTCCAATCACTTCTTCAATCCATCGATAACGATTTTGTTGGAAGCCTCAGCTTGGCCATTGCTCTAAGGGTAGGCCACCGAACTGAAGTGGTGTCTGATCCCGTGTTCATTGCAGAAGTTCTGAAAGGAGCCACTTTCGAACTGCGTTCCATTGTCGGTGATGATGGTTCTGGGGATTCCAAACCGAGTGATTATATTCCTCCATATGAACCTTATCCTATTAGCATCTCGGATGTTTGCCAGGGGTTCTGCCTCGATCCATTTGGTGAAGTAGTCAGTCGCAACCAACATATATTTGTGATTACCGGCAGCGGTAGGCAGTGGTCCCACGATGTCCATTCCCCATTGGGCGAAGGGCCATGGGCTGGATAAGGACTTTAGGTCGCTGGTGGGTTGGTGGTCCATAGGAGCGTAGAGCTGGCATTTCAGGCATTTGCGGACATATACTGCGGAGTCCTTTTGCATATATGGCCACAAATAGCCTTCCTTCATCGCTCGAAAGGCTAGATATCTTCCTCTGGTGTGGCTTCCATAGATTCCTTCGTGAAGCTCGCGTAGTACTTGCTCGACATCCCCTGGGTGGACACATCGGAGGTAGAGACTGGAGAAGGATTTCTTATACAAGTTTCCTTCTGGGGATAAGTGAAAGCGAGCAGCTTTGACTCTTATCTGGTGGGTGGTCTTCTTTTCATCCAGGAGCATGCCATTCTTTAAAAATTCTCTTAAGGGGTCCATCCAGCTGGGTGATGACCCCACCTGGAGTACTTGCTCCATGCTTAGTGGATTGCTGTCGATGCTCGGACAGGTGAGGAAATCGATGGGGATGATTCTCTTTAGGTCGGAGTTAACTGCCTAACTAAGGGCTGCTAAGGCATTAGCATGACTATTTTGCCCCCTGGAAAACTGCTGGACGTTGATCTCTTCAAAATTTGACATCAACTTTTTCATTAAGGCGAGGTAGGCTGCCATTCTTTCATTCTTTGCATCGTAATCTCCGCTTATCTGATTGGAGACCAGTTGGGAGTCTCCGAACACCTGTAAATGTTTTACTCCCAAAGTATGCGCCTTTTGGAGGCTGGCTATTAGGGCTTCATACTCTGCTTCGTTGTTGGAGGCTGCAAATCCAAGCCCGATTCCTTGTTCAAGGATTGTGTTCTCTGGAGTTATGAGGACAATGCCTACCCCTGGCCCTTTTGAATTGGAGGCTCCATCAATAAATAGTTTCCAGGTTTCATTTTTTTGCTGGGTTCTCCATTTTCCTTGTTAGTTGGGATTGGTTGGAGGTTCCTTCGCCCGTGAATTCGGCTATGAAATCAGCAAGGATCTAACCCTTGATAGCTATCCTTGGTTGAAATTAGATGTCAAATCGACCGAGCTCGAATGACCACTTGGACAGTCTGCTTGACAAATCCTCTTTCCTTAGGACTGCCTTAAGGGGATGCGATGTAAGAACGATGATAGTATGAGCTTCGAAATAATGCTTCAGCTTCCTCGAGGCTATTACCAGCGCGAAGGCGAGCTTCTCCAATGGCAGGTACCTTTGCTCGGCGTCTAGTAAGGTCTTGCTCGCGTAATAAACGGGGTGCTGGATTCCTGCAACCTCGCATATTAGCACAGAGCTGATAGTGTGACTGGATACGGAGAGGTACAGGTACAAAGAATCCGTTTGCTGTGGTATGACAAGCAGTGGTGGAGAGCTTAAGTAGGACTTGAGCTCGACCAATGCTTGTGAGCAATCTGGGCTCCACTCTATCGTTTTGTTCCCCTTTAGAAGCTGGAAAAAAGGTTTTCACTTCTCAGAGGATTTGGAGATGAAGCAATTTAAGGCAGCGAGCATACCAGCGAGCTTCTGTACGTCTCGAATTGTGCGAGGGGGTTGCACCCTGTTGATTGCATCGATTTGGTCTGGGTTAGCCTCTATGCCTCTCTTACTGACCAAGTACCTAAAAAAAATTCCTGACTGGACACCGAAGGAACACTTGCTCGCGTTAAGCTTCATTCGGTACTTCCTGAGGATTTTGAAGGTGTTCGACAGGTCGAAGAGGTGATTTTCTTTCTTCTTACTCTTAACGATCATGTCATCGATGTAGACCTCCATGGTGTCTCCCATCTGACCTTTGAACATTTTTGTTACTAGCCGTTGATAGGTTTCCCCTGCATTCTTAAGCCCGTAGGGCATGACCTTGTAGCAGTATAACCCAACTATTGTGATGAACGCCGTTTTGTCCTGGTCGGGGGCACATAGGGGAAACTGGTGATACCCTGAGTATGCGTCCAGGAAACTTATTCGCTCGTGAGCTGCGGTGGCATCTACTAGTTGGTTAATCTTCGGGAGGGGGAAACTATCTTTAGGGCATGCTTTGTTGAGGTCAGTGAAGTCGATGCAAACTCTCAACTTTCCATTGCTCTTCGGAACTACTACTGGGTTGGATAACCATTTGGGGAATTATACCTCCCGTATGGATCCTGCATCCAGCAGTTTTTCCACTTCTTTTTTAACCTCTTTAGCCCTTCTCGGGTGCAGTTTGCCGTGCCTTCTGCGTGATTGGCTTGAATATGGGGTCGACGTGCAACTGATGACAGACCATACTAGGATCGATTCCAGGCAGTTCGTATGGTTCCCATACGAAAAATCTATGTTGTGCCTCAGTAAGGTTGTCAACTCCTTCTGTTCTTCGTCGGTGTGAGATGCTCCAATTAAGAAGACTATGTTACTGTCACCATCTCTAGCCATAACTTCTACCAGGTTCTCGATGACCCGCTCAGAGGGGAGGAGCCCGGTCTCCTCTACTCCAGGTCTCCCATACTTTAATTGCTATTTAGAAGGTGTCAGACCTTGTTCAATTTTCTCGCTGGGCTGCTCGGACTTCTTATCTAGTTTTGGACGGATGGCTTCTATGAAGCACCTTCTCGCAATTGCCTAATCACCGTGAATTTCCATTATTCCACGTTCGGTTACGTACTTGAGTTTCTGATGGTAGGTTGACGAAACTGCCTTCATCGCATGAAGCCATCCCCTGCTGAGGATGGCCTGGTATGGTGAGTCGATGTCAACTACCAAAAACTCGATCATCTTGGAGACGTTTCCAGCACGTACTGGTAGTACAATCTTTCCCAGGGGCATAGTCATTTTTCCAGTGAAGCCAACCAAAGGTACATTAGCTTCCTTTAGGTCGGCGACGCTTAACTTCAATTTCTTAAATAGGTCGAGGTACATTACTTCGGATGAGCTTCCTTGGTCGACGCGCAGCTTGTCGACGTCAAAGTTAGCTATCCTGAGGGTAATAATCAGAGCGTCATGGTGTGGGGTTCTTACTCCTATCAGATCTTCATCTGTGAAAATAATATGCTTGTTGTAATTAACGTCATCTGCTCGTCGACGCTTTCCTGATTGTGATTTTGCTGGATCGATCTGAAAAGCCTGCATTACCGTTGTAAGCTTCTTCATCTCCATTCGAGCTAAATTTCCTTGGATCTGCTTGGCATTAGATGCCCCATGAATTACCGCGAACTCGTGTTCGACATCATCTTTGAGCACATTGTCAGGTCTTGCTTCTCTATTGGCAGCTACCTTCTCCGCCTTTTTTCTCTACAAACTGGTTCAAATGCCCGAACTGGGCCTGTTCCTCGAGGTGAGACTTTATAGCTTTACAATGCTCAGTCTTATGTCCTCCCTCTTTGTGAAAAGCGCATCTCAGCGCATTGTTCCTCTTTGAGGGATCTCCTCCCATTTTTCTGGGCCATTTGATGAATGACTCGTCTTTGAGTTTTGCGAGAATTTTGTAAATTGGTTCTTTGAAGATGGTGTTGACCGCCTGGAATGCTTTCGACGCATCATTGTTTCCTCCGTTCTTGGAGCCATTTTTGCCCCCATTCTTTCCTCCTTTTTTCTGGTTCTCAACTTTGTCACTTCCCTTAGTAGTGAGTTTAGCTCGACCGTTTTCTCCTGTACTAAGGTGGGTGACGTCTTCCACCTTAGCATACTTCTCGATGCGAGCCATTAGGTCATCGATGGTTATGGCTTCCTTCTTCGTCAGGGACTGGTAGAGAAGGGAAGAACTGGGTAGCCCAATTTTAAAAGAGGCCACTGCCACTTGCTTCGAGAAGTCCTCGACCTCATTAAATAACTCCCAGTACCTTTTCGCGTAGTCTCGGAGGGTCTCCTGAGGCGTATTCTTCATTGTCAACAAAGCATCCATCCTTTTGGGATGGGAGATACTAGTAATGAAGCGGGCCGTAACAAGTTCGGCCAGGGATTTAAAACTTTTGATGGATCGGTGGGGGAGTCTTTCGAACCATTTCTGTGCCACATCATGCAAGCTCGAGGGGAAAATACGGCACATCAGTGCATCCCGGTGATTCCAGAGGGTCATGGCCTATCGGTATTGCCTGACGTGATCGATGGGATCAGTCTTATCGTCATAAATCTTGAACCTTGTAATGGAAAATTTCTTGGGGGCTTCTTCCTCTTCAATTTCCCTCGTGAAGGGTGACTTCATCTGGGTTTTGAGAGCTCGCCTTGCGAGTTCTCTAGTTGATATGGTACCGTGGTGGGCAAGATGTTGGTCCATTTCCCTGCGGACCAGATATCGTATGTTCTCGTTGCTGCGAGCAGGGCTCTGGTAACGTTGAGCTCTTCGCAGCTGCTCGCGGAGGTCATCGTCAGATTCGTCTCCCTCGACCTTTCGAGATCATCGCCTAGGGCTCCTTCCTCGGCTGCGAGATGTGCTCTCCTGAGGGCTAGGAGTGCGGTATGGACGTCTCCGGTTATCAGGACGAAGCTTCATCTCCAATCTTTCCAGTTTTCTTTTCAGGCGAGCATTCTCAGCCTCGTACTTGCGAGAAGACTCCCTTTGTTCGTGGAGCCTTACCTCGTACGCATCAATCAATATGGATACCTGTGTGGACCTCGTTGGTCCCTGACTTTCTTCTGAGGATGGCTTTTCCAAGCGAGCCCTCTGATCTGAACGTCGAACTTCAGACCTAATCCTGCGAGGAGCGGGTGGTTCTTGAATATCCCCTGCCTGAGGGGCATTGCTACTGTGACCAGACATTTTAAACTCCTTTCTTGGTGTGGGCTCTTCTCAGGGAAAGATGAACGCTTCCCACAGACGACGCCAATTGTGGTAAAAATTATTATGCAACACAAATAAATACAAAAGAGGCAATTACCAAGGAAGAACAAGGAATGGAAAATGACAATCACACAACAAAAGATGTACGTGGTTCAGCAAAGATGTGCCTACATCCACGGTGGTGCAGTCGATATTATTTCTATATACTCCGGAGAGTGGTTACAGAGAATACAACTTGTCCTTTTGCCCCGGACCTAGGGTTTAATATATACATGTACATTTAGGTGAGTGGGGGTGATGGGTTCCCCCATGTCTTCCATCCTTCCTATAACTTCCCTTCAGGGGAACGTGGGAAGATACCGAATCAAAATAAGAGGTGGGGGGCCTAGACTTTGGGCCGCCAGAACTGGGCTACTCGTCTAGGCCCATGGTATAATTATTGGTACCCACAATATTAATCACCTATTATAAAATTAAGCTAGGTGTCAAAATATTTCCAATTTTAATAAAACCAAGTAAATCCATTTTCAATTAGTCTTAAGATATAAACCATTCACCACGCATAGGAATATAATAAATACTGAACATGAATCAAGTACTGAAATGAATAAGACGGGGTAAAACCTCCCAGATCAAAACTCTAAACCATAAAGTAAACTGAATACAATATCTCAGATAAAAGACTAGAAGTGAGCGACACATGCCCTAAATGAGAAGTCTAGATAAAACTGAATGGAAAAGATAGATACGTCTACTCCAAGGACCTACAGCTTCCACAACAGCTGCAGCACGTCTGACACTCCGATATCTAATTCTGGTACCCTTATGGCTGAGCATCTGGTATAATATATATATATATATATATATATATATATATATATATATATATATATATATATATATAGCAAAAGAGAGAAGAGATACAAGAAACAGGTCAGAGCCCGAGGTTTAAAAATGATTTAGCAAGTATTTAAAATTGGTTCTTAAAACAAGTCTTATACGCATGTTAGTTATCGAACTCTCACACGAGTTTTTCACCTCTCATCTATTGTGCACACCTAACGTACATGTAATCTTCCCTATATTTACCATCCAATCTAACTAGTCTAAAACAATACTAATACTAACTATGATCACTAGTAGTATTCTCGTATCGCCCATACAATACGCTATTCAGATAGTTTATCTCACATACTAAGTTTCATTATTCCCATTCGAATGGTTAATCTTTTATCCACTAAGATTATTTTATTTCTCATTTCCACTTTATCTACTAGTTTCACAAAGTAGAAAGTTCCCCAAGTACACTCATATATATATATAGTCTCATCATCCCTATATATATACACTAATCCTGCACCCTTAGGTAAAGACCACTTGGCGCAATGTAATGATTATTATTATTACCAAGTCTACTAATTTCACACCGTAGAAATATTTATAAGTTCATATATATATATATATATATATAGTCACATCATCCCTATACATATAAATATATATACTAATCCTGCACCCCCGGGCTAAGACCCATTAGTGCACCTATCAAGAAAATCTTTCATCCCTGGGTTAGCACCCATTAATGCACCTATCAATAATCATCCTTGTACCCCCCGGGTTATCAACCATTAGTGCACCTATCAAGAAAATCCTGCATCCCTGGGTTAGCACCCATTAATGCACCTATCAATAATCATCCTTGTACCCCTCGGGTTATCACCCATTAGTACACCTAACAATAATATTCTTGTACCCCCGGATTATCACCCATGAGTACATTTAATCAATAATGTTCTAGCACCCTCGGGTTATCACCCATAGTACACTTAACAATAGAGTTCCTACACCCTCGAGCTATCACTCATTAATGTGCATAACAATAAGATTCTTACACCCCAAGTTATCAACCATTAGCGCCCTTAATAATAATATCACATAATAGGCATACACACATCCTATTAAGATTCATAGGCATATTCCCAACCTAATCATACACTTCTCATACATATTCCATTCGCATCGCTACGTATAGTATAAATATTAAGATTTCTATCTCTCTCGTAATCTCCAAGGTACATTCTCTCTATACCAAAATAAGTCAAGTATTAATTCTCACATACTTTCCCGAAATTCTGTCTTGTTTAAGTTTACTATATGACAATTTCTCTCACTCTAATAAACCGGTAAACTCAAAATTGGACTCTAAGAAAATTTTTGAGGTTCTCCAAGGTTCTGTAGATACACTGGAAATCTGCAAAAAATGAACCGAACCGAATCCTCCAGAAATGGAACCGGTTCTATTATAACAGACCTGTTCTGCAACAGTTACGTTTTCACCAAATGGAACCGAATCTCACAGAAATGGAACCGGTTTCGTTACGTCAGACTTGTTCTGCAACAGTTACGTTTTCACCATTTTTTAACCTAAAAACTTCTAAGGTTCATCACCCAACACCTCATCATCAATCCTAATCAACATATGACATGATATAAATCGTTCCTAACATCCTATGATCATTAATTCGTCATCAATCATCATAATCATATAAAATCCCCAAATTAATTCACATGAATCCTACTTTCCAAAATTTCAATTAAAGAACCTAATCAACCCAGATTAGTTCATTAATAAACGATTCAATTTTGTGATTAATCCTCTACATACATGAAGGAATATCAACAACTAATTAACCCAACCTTTAATCATCATTTAACCTCAAATTTTCACCTAGTTAACATGTAAATCATGATTAGTTTCACCTACTCTAACATGAGTATGATTATTGCTAAAAGAAAGCAAGTAATAAATACTTGCCTTAAATCGAAAGTCTTAATCCTTTGGTGATGTTGGTATAGACGCGTTCCTCTCCTCTCGATCTACGCGTTGGTGACCATGGTGGTGGAAGATGATTCCTAAAAGCTCTGGCTCCTTGGGATTTGCTCTCCCTCACTCTCTGTGACTCTCTCTTGAGTTATGTGAATGTGACCCCTAATTTCTCCCACGTAACTGATATAATAAAACTCTAATTTTCGTCCATTTAATCTCCCCAAAAATTTAAATTACAAAACTACCCCTACGGGGTGCCGGTTTGGCTTAAAATCTCCCGGAGTCCAAATAGAATACCCGACTAGTGTTTTCTGACTGTCTCAACCCTCCCGGACTCAACGGCGCACTCTAAATGACCATACAAGTTAATAAAAATAATTTCTCTTTTTATCCCAATCAATTAGTCTCGACACGACTCATACGCGCGTCAGACTTATATTACCAAACAGTCGTATTATTCACTCTCGACAATTTATTAAAGTGTATATTTCCATATTACATATCACACAGTAATATTAAATCAATAAGTATTAATCCTTGGCACGCTAGTTAATATTTATTTTAAATTCGGATTAATTAACAATTAAATTCTCACATTTTAATTCAATTAATCAAATAAAATAATTAATCACTTAATTATTTAAATCATTAAAAATACTGGGTGTTACATACTTCCCCCCTTAGAACGAAATTTCTTCCCGAAATTCGGAAAAAGTATACTTGGTACAAACAACGAGGTGTATATATTGCGCATCGTACCCCTGCGCTCCTAAGTAAACTACTCCGTACCACCCGCGTGGGGAGAAACTTACGTGACATGGTAGCCTGGAGTTTAAAACAAACACATGTGAAGTGTTCATTATTAAGGGTATTCGATAGTGTACTACTTAAACTATATCTTAGATATTCACTATCTAGTCTCCTATTATTTTCACTTTAGTAGATTTATCATCCTTTTAGATACATGCGACCTCGCCTCGTGTCGTTCATGCGAGAGAGTTGGTTGTGCAATATATATTTTGCCCAAAATATATACATGATAATATCAATTCTTCTCCGATATTTGTAATCATAACTGGTCCCCCACCTTTAACTATCAAGTAGGACACAACAAAGTTTACCGTGCTATACTTCTACTCGCACTCTGCCCGAACGTGAACTTATAGGAGTTATTTAGACACAAACTCCACTAGTGGAAGTTTCTACTCTCCTCCTCCCCTAAGATTTAAGGGTACACATAAAATTTTCTCTCCAGCATCCAATTTGACAGCTTGTCCTGCCCATCCCTCTGCGGTTGGTAGACCGTACTCAATCGTATCTCGGTACCTATGGATTCACTATTTCAGCTTCATAAGGATTCTATGCATACTCTCCTGTATTATGATCATCCCAATTAGCATAACGTGAGCTACTTCACTCCACTATTCCTTATCATGTATATAGGATCAAGACCACTCTAAAAAGTAGTACTTCATGAGAAGATCCTTGGGAATACTCTCCCATTCACTGGTGGACGAAACCTTTACTGGTTTAAGATTTTCCACCCTTTTTCCAACAGTCAGGTGACCCACTGTAAGACGAACTTTTTAATATTACCCTACATCGTAACCCATCACCACTGTTATTTATATCCTGATACATTTTGTACTCTCTTAAATAAATTTTCAGTTTATCTTGAAACGTAAGTCTCTGACAAATCTTAGTGAATAAGCTTTGACTAACCCGACTACATGTTATCAAATTCCCATGCTAATCAAAATCTACTGCCTGATTCAATCACCTAGGGCGCCCATACACCCTATGCCTCCCGCATCATTATACAAATGACATGAAATTATTTTAATTTAATTCTTGATCACTCGGTATGCTGATGTGGTAGGGGTGTACTCAATCACCCCACTAGTCAAAACTTAATCCCTCCTCCAGTGGCATCATTGCTCCATTTAGAATGATTCTAAAGGCTAGGCGAATCTACTAGCCTTAAGTCATAAAAGAATTTTCAACTCTCAATTATATTATTTTATAGGTACAATAACCAACGTACAAAACTTATATACTATTGACCAAACTTCTCTCCAACTTCCCACGTTTGCTAGTTTCATGCTTGGGATGTCTCGCAAAGCGAAATCCAAACAAAGTACCCCCCGATACACTACTATTTAACTTTGTCGGTTGTCGAGGTCCGTAAGGCCCTCAGTCCATACTATGTACCTTCCCACAATCTTCTTATGTGTACATAAAAGTTTGCTCGTCCACTCTCATGTCCCTAATAATAACATGAACCATGGCGCTCTCACTACTCCAAGTACTCGACACTACATATATATAACGAGCTATATCTCATTTCTCGGTAAAGAACACAAAGTATCCTGAGTTTCCTCAGTAAAATAATTTCTTACGCACTGGAATCACATATAACTAGACAACATATTCGCTGAGGTCTATAATGCCATGAAAGTTTTATATATTCATATATCTGGGCTCAATCCTATTTCAGGTGGCACCGTAAAAAATTAAGATCACTCCTCCCGGAGTATCTGGCACGACGGTCATATCACTCAATTTACTATCGTTTAACCATACGGTAATTAATCACTACACATTACCATAATAAACTCCATTAAAGCTGACTCAATGCAGTAGTATATTATAACAACAAAACATATTCTTAGGTCCCACATGGTTCATTCACGGGCAATATCAAAATGTCCTGCTAACAATGAGAAATATGTTGGTAACAAGACTGTTAGAACTAACGTTCCCATTAAACTCGACCTGCATGCGAAGTTTAGTGTTTTCAATTTATATATAAGTTGTATGTTACTTGAATTAATCCTTTACTCATAAGGATGGATCAAAACCTCACTATTCTCGCCTAATCACAGGGTCCCCGCACGTGGTTGCCAACATGACCCATGAACAATTGCAATCGTTATGCATATAGGATTCCTTCTAATAGTTGTCCCCCCGCATCGTGGACAATTCATTCCATTATGTGGATTTCACACCCACTATTGGAACGTTGGCCCGAAATCTCTAGGCCTCAATTATGGATTTAATGACTTCTCGTTTACATCCCGGGCCCTGTCGACCCTAACATACTGTATGCTACTCTTAACGAGGACTCTACTAGTCCAGCCTGAACCCATCACTCTCGAGTTGTAAATTTCCTGGGTCTAACTCTTTTGACCCAAAATTCTTTCGCTGGAAGTATCACTCCTCCAGTTGTTATGCCTAACTAATATGGTTTACCATTTCTAATCTTTTCGATCTCACTTCTCAATTGTGGACACATTTAACCCTTGTAGTTTTAATTTCTCCATATAGGGAAACTTCATGAGCTAATTACCCATAACTGGTCCCAATGACCATTTTGAAATGTCTTTCCCTCGGACCGGTAGTCTTAACTCATAATTGTTCTTCCATTGTACCCTTGGATACGCTGGACTTTCGAAACTTTGATTGGCCTCAACAACCCTGATTGACTTTATCGTCACTTTGTAGGAAGTTAATCAATCAAAATATTCTAAATGAGTTCCCTATTAGGTATACTCTCCTGTGGTATCTCACTAACACTATTAAGTTTAGTTCTGCCCTTCGGCCAGATTCTCTAACCCTCTTTGCTCACTTTTTCTGGAAAGACTGCAATAACTAGCAACCGTATAACCTTGACGACACCAACATTAGTCATCCTAGATAGATTTCTCATCCATGCTTGTATTCTACTCACGGTACCTTTATCAACTATAGACTCTTTGGATAATTTATGCCCCTCTACTAGGTACAAAGTTCATTACGCAATTTAACCTTTCTCTCACGATCGGTCTCTAGCTTACTCACTATGCTAAGTTTTAAATTTTCACTTGCATCTCTATTACGACATCAAATGGAAGACCTAAGACCTCACGATCAAATCATACTTTAAATTTCTCTTTAAATTTCGAACATACTTTCTAAACTTGGTGATTGACTCTAATCACTTAATGTCGCTCCTAAGAGCTATAACTTCAACGCCAAATTTTATTCTGAGTGTCGTCACACCCCACTCTACACAATTGCCTTTGGATTTTCTACCTCTGTTGGTCTGTTACACTTTCTCTTTTTCTTCTCCGCATTTTCGCTGATGGGTTTTTCAAAAGTGTTCCTCTGATTTCCCTCTTATCGATTTCGATAGGTGGTCCTGGTCCTGAAATAATTCCACCGTTATCTACGACTGTGCCATGGGAACCCACTGTTTCTGAGTGATGATTTATATTATCACTTGCTTAAGTTACCCTCATGGTGATTTTTGTCACGATCACTCTTTCCCGATTACTCTATGTCTTCTGTCGGGCTTCTTCTTCTCCTGCAATCCTTCTTACGGCCCTCGCTGGTCATCCTATGATGTTCGGTGTTCGAAGCACACACGATTTTATATAATGAGTTTCCTCCATTATGATTCATAGAAGGAGAAGGTAAGTCTCATATGTAAAGGAACACAACAATCCTATAATAAGGATCTACATCAAAGAACGTTACGCTGAAATGTAATAAGCTGCACAGATCCTAAGGACACTAGAACCTGGCTCTGATACCATCTATGACACCCCGCCCAATTAAATATAGGGTTATCAGTCCTGTACCAATTTAAAATAGAATGTTCGGTTGGTTCATTCTTAGCATCACTGTCGAAAAACTTTTTAACATATTAATCACCTAATATAAAATTAAGCTAGGTGTCAAAACATTTACAATTTTAGTAAAACTAAGTAAATCCATTTTCATTTAGTCTTAAGATATAAACCATTCACCACACATAGGAATATAATAAATACTGAACATGAATCAAGTACTGAAATAAATAAAACTGGGTAAAACCTCCGACATCAAAACTCTAAACCATAAAGTAAATTGAATTAAATACCTCAGATAAAAGACTAGAAGTGAGCGACACATGTCCTAAATGAGAAGTCTAGATGAAACTGAATGGAAAAGATATATACGTCTACTGCAAGGACCTACAGTTTCCACAACAGCTGTAGCACGTCTGACACTCCAATATCTAATTCTGGTACCCCTGTGACTGAGCACCTGGTATATATATATATATATATATATATATATATATATATATATATATATATATATATATATATATATATATATATATAGCAAAAAAGAGAAGAGATATAAGAAACGAGTCAGAGCCCGAGGTTTAAAAATGATTTAGCAACTATTTAAAACTGGTTCTTAAAACAAGTCTTATACGCATGGTAGTTATCGAACTCTCACACGAGTTTCTCACCTCTCATCTATTGTGCACACCTAACGTACATTTAATCTCCCTCTAGTTATACCACCCAGTCTAACTAGTTCGAAACCATATACTAACTATGTTCACAGTAGTATTCCCGCATCACCCATACAATACGCTATTCAGATAGTTTATCTCACATACTAAGTTTCGTTATTCCCATTCGAGTGGTTAATCTTTTATCCACTAAGATTATTTTATTTCTCATTTCCACTTTATCTACTTGTTTCACAAAGTAGAAAGTTCCCCAAGTACACTCATATATATATATATATATATATATATATATATATATATATATATATATATATACACTAATCCTGCACCCTTAGGTAAAGACCACTTGGCGCAATGTAATGATTATTATTATTACCAAGTCTACTAATTTCACACAGTAGAAATATTTACAAGTTCATATATATATATATATATATATATATATATATATATATATATATACTAATCCTGCACCCCCGGAATAAGACCCATTAGTGCACCTATCAAGAAAATCTTACATCCCCGGGTTATCACCCATTAATGCACCTATCAATAATAATCCTTCACTCACGGGTTATCACCCATTAGTGCGCCTAACAATAATCATCCTTGTACCCCCAGGTTATCACCCATTAGTACACTTAATCAATAATGTTCTTGCACCCCCCGGGTTATCACCCATTAGCGCACCTAACAATAATATTCTTGTACCTCCGAGTTATCACCCATTAGTACACCTAACAATAATATTCTTGTACCCCTGGGTTATCACCCATTAGTACACTTAACAATAGAGTTCCTGCAGCTCCGAGTTATCACTCATTAGTGCGCTTAACAATAAGATTCTTACACCCCCGGGTTATCACCCATTAGTGCTCTTAATAATAATATCACATAATAGACATACACACATCCTATTAAGATTCATAGGCATATTCCCAACCTTCTCATACATATTTCATTCTCATCACTACGTATAGTACAAATATTCAGATTACTATCTCTATCGTAATCTCCAGGGTACGTTCTCTCTATACCGAAATAAGTCAAGTATTAATTCTTACATACTTTCCTGAAATTCTGTCTTGTTTAAGTTTACTATCTGAAAATTTCTCTCACTCCAATAAACCGGAAAAACTCAAAACTGGACTCTAAGAAAAATTCTCAGGTTCTCCAAGGTTCTGTAGCAGCATTGAAAATCTGCAGAAAATGAACCGAACCGAATCCCCCAAAAATGGAATCGAATCCGTTACACCAGACTTATTCTACAACAGTTACGTTTCCACCAAATGGAATCGAATCCCCCAGAAATGGAACCGGTTCCGCTACGTCAGACCTATTCTGCAACTGTTACGTTTTCACCATTTTTAACACTAAAAACTTTGAGGTTCATCACCTAACACCTCATCATCAATCCTAATCAACATATGACAGGTTATAAATCATTCCTAACATCTTAGGATCATTAATTTATCATCAATCATCATAATTATATAAAATCCCCAAATTAATTCACATGAACCCTAGTTTCCAAAATTTCAGTTAAAGAACCTAATCAACCCAGATTCGTTCATCAATAAATGATTCCATTTTTTGATTAATCCTCTACATACATCAAGGAATATCAACAACTAATTAACCCAGCCTTTAATCATCATTTAACCTCAAATTTTCACCTAGTTAACATGTAAATCATGATTAATTTCACCTACTCTAACACGAGTATGATTATTGCTAAAAGAAAGCAAGTAATAAACACTTGCCTTAAATTGAAGGTCTGAATCCTTTGGTGATGTTGGTATATAGATGCGTTCCTCTCCTCTTGATCTACGCATTGGTGACCACGGTGGTGGAAGATGATGCCTAAAAGCTTTAGCTCCTTGGGATTTGCTCTCCCTCACTCTCTGTGACTCTCTCTTGAGTTATGTGAATGTGAGCCCTAATTTCTCCCACGTAACTGATATAATAAAACTCTAATTTTTGTCCATTTAATCTCTCCAAAAAATTGAAATTACAAAACTACCCCTACGGGGTGCCGGTTTGGCCTAAAATCTCCCGGAGTCCAAATAGAATACCCGGGTAGTGTTTTCTAACTATCTCAACCCTCACGGACTCAACGGCGCACTCAAAATGACCATACAAGTTAGTAAAAATAATTTTTCTTTTTATCCCAATCAATTAGTCTCGACACGACTCACACGTGCGTCAGACTTATAATACCAAACTGTCGTATTATTCACTCTCGACAATTTATCAAAGTGTATAGTTCCATATTACATATCACACAGTAATATTAAATCACTAAGTATTAACCCTTGGCACGTTAGTTAATATTTATTTTCAATCCGGATTAATTAACCATTAAATTCTCACATTTTAATTCAATTAATCCAACAAAATAGTTAATCACTTAATTATTTAAATCATTAAAATTACGGGGTGTTACAAATACTTTAATTCAATGCCATCTTTCTTCTCATGCAAAAAAGTAGTGGAGGTATTAGGAGAATCATTGAAATAATAAAAAACACCTTTCTTTCCATTTTGTATCATAGATTTCGCTAAAAGGATTTTGTTCATTTTTTTCAATCTCTCCTTAATAGAAAGATTGACTTTTAAAGCATTTTACAAATCATTTTTAAAAGAATTACTTTTTTTTATACTCTATTTCTTTGATTATAAATATTTTGAACTCTTTCGCAAGTTTAAATTTTAATTCAAGAACATTAACCATTCCATTTTATAAGGAAGAATTTTGATCATTCACTCACTTTAACTCACGTTTTAATTGAAAAATCATTTCATCATTTCCCTTAAAAAAAACGTTTTTCTTCTCCAAACACTTTAGTTCTGTTTTGCATTTTAATGTTTGATGTCTTTAACTTGAGTGACTCGTGAAATAATTTGTTATAAGCGTAGTTAATTTCACTTATTTCTTCATCATCACTCATGTCATTTTTTTATTCAAAATTTCATAGCTAGACTCACTAGATGCATGTGAAGTGTTCTTATTTATAGATGAACGTTAAGATGAATTCATATTTTATAAATTCACGACTAAAGCATAAAAATCAGAAATCTCCATTGAAATTCACAAACAAGCGAACACATACAAAATAAGGATCAACACGGGATCTTAAGCCTTTAAGGAGATACCAATTGAAATGCAAGAGTGTTATCACTAGAATTAACCTAAAGAGGGGTGAATAGTTTTTTTTTTAAATCAATATTTTAAAATCAACTTCCAACTGAATCAAATATATATATATATATATATATATATATATATATATATATATATATATATACATGTCATTTTTCATTTCTTATTTAGATATAAAGGAAATAAAATACACATAGTCAAAATCAAGCAAGTAAAATGAAACATAATCACACAAAATCACACAACATCGAGTATACGAGGAAAACTCCAAACCTATGGATAAAAATCATCGGTGTGGCCTAGAATCTTAATAGACTTAAAAAGAACATTTTACACCATACAATCAATAAATTATCTCTCATGATCTCATAAGAAATACTCTCTGGACATTGCGACTTTCCCCCGTTACAATGATAAATCCAACTGAAGCTGCATCGATTGAATACGAAATTCCATTATCCATCATCAATCAACACCATGCTCCAACCCTAAATAGTTTGATCACCGACTTTTATATCTTGAAGTCCAGATCATATGGAATGATTTAAATTCAGATGTAAACAATGGCTATGTGTGGATAGATCCTCTAAAAAACTCTTAAATATGTAGATGTAGAAATTTCATCAAAAAAATAAAATGGGCATTCAATTTGAAAATAGAGAGATAAAGTAAATCTCTCAACTGAGAAAATATCTCAGAGTATGTATTTAGAATTAAGAGAAGAATGTTGAAGATTTAGAGGGAAACAAGGTCTATTTATAGAAAATTTTAAAATCTAAGCTCCATCGTGAGCATTGGTGAATATTGCCATGCACACGATTTTGGACAAGGAATTTTTCAAATGAAAAATCCTCAGGGACATGCTCATGGGGCCATTTTAAGCTGTTTGCATGATTTGACTACAAAACCTCTCATGATTTGACTACATAGCCTCATTGTTGTGTGTACAGGTTAAAAATCCACCATGCGGACGACTTCGAGGAAAAAACACTTTAAAATGTTTTAAGGAGCCTTTTGGGATAATGTTAAAGCTTGACTCATTTTCCAAAAAAAATACGACTTCAAAGAATTTTCAAAACATGATTTTAGAAATAAACTCTCATGTTTGAAAAAACGTGAGTGCGTGCAATAGCAAACATTCAACAATTCCACAAAAGGATATTCTTCAAAGGCAACAACGAAAGTCTTTAAAGGAAAAGTCTAATTCTTTGAATTATAAATTTCCATAGATAGTAGGGAATGACTCTCTCATAAACATATAAAGTGTATCGATCTTTTGGGCTCGAATTAATGCATGAATTAATTTCTTTGACATAGAAGATAACTAACTTTACTATATACAAAATGAATGCATTTTCATCTTCTTATTTTGTTTAGTAAATAAGTACTCCATCCTTAGATTTATATAAACTAAACTTACTAGAAAATGAAGCCTATTATTCTATAGTATTGTTATAAATCATGCATGTTACACTGTATAATAAATAGATAAAACTCCATGTAAAATATAATGAAGGATTGTTTTTGCTTCTATCGAAGATCAAATTTATTATTATTTTAAAATAAGGGTGTTATTTTTAATGCTTTATGCATGCGAGGAATTGCATGGTTTTACTTGAAATGGACAATTGCATATCTTCAACATATCATAAAATAAGAAGTGTTTCGTTCCGAAACTTGGAGTTATGAAAAGCTACTATTTATTCGAAAAAGCACTCCTCCCTTGTCAAGAGATAAGCCACACTTACAAGAAAATTTTAAAAGTGATGTATCAAAATAAATATTTGTCCGCAATTAAGTAACATCAAGGGCATGCAATGAAAATATTTTAATAACAAATCACTATTTGAGGAACCAAGAGGTAGTAGTTGATTTTTTTACTTTTTAAAGGAAAATGAAGCATTTTGTTATGAAAATGTGACACCCCGTGAAATTCATACAAAGATTGATAAGGTCTAACGAAACAAATTGAATCCGATACAATATTATCAACTGTTGAAACAATTAATACAACTCTAATACTAGTCATTATCATGAGAATTAAATTCATCTTTGGAACACAAATTCTCAAGTATACAATATCTAATATTGAATACAAGTACACCCTTTATAATACATGACTCAAGATAAACGAAAAAACACACAACTCCCTGAAATGAAATAAAAATAAATACAAAGATGTAAAGGAGCAACTACTCTCGACACTTACATCCCAGAAATCTTTAATGAAAGATCCAAGTCTACGACAAAAATAGCCGCCTACGACATATGGACGATAATTCGACAACGAGAGTTAAAATAAGAATATAAATTTGAACCACAATAATAATAACACATCTTTCTCAAATATTAAATAGATTTTAAGCTATTCAAATTATCCCAAACAACCTAAAATATAGCATGTGGTTCCACTGTGAAACCCATGTGAGTCCCTTGTAATATATGTTCATTAATAAATTCAATATTCTTTACTTTCATGTTCTTAAGTTAATTTTTTATATTAATAATCATTAATTTTATGGAAATCTCTTACCTTAACATCAACTTGGTAACTAATCAAAGTATCAATAACAATCTCTAGTTATGATTCTAAAACTGTTTCTCAAATCTATTAGTCCCAAACAATCTCATGCCACTGACTTAGTATATACATCTCTAGTATATCTAATACATTCCCGAGCCATAATTTTGTAGTTATACATAACTAGTATAAGCCATACGGTGTAAGTTATAAATCAGTACGACCAACTCAAGTATCGCAACATAGAATCACATAAACTAGAATATTCATGAGTATGCACAACCTACATCAAGTCCTAGGGCTACACAATTTCTCGTAAATAAAATTATGAATGCATATCCCTATACACTTCGAGGACCACTTATGCATAATAGGTACAGTTATAGGATGTCCTAACACTATAACCACAAAGTCTCAATAAAGGATAATCACTATGCATTCCCTTCATAATGATCGACCTCCATACCCAAAGGTTACATGCTAGAACTCTCCCATTTTATCCTCACTCACGGATATGGGTGCATCAACCATAAGCTAGGGAGAAAAGGACCAAGCTAATCGTGTACCTATCACTAGGGTACCAGCATGGTCAACATCATATGCATCCCATCAAAATCTATCATAGTAGGTCCCCTGCAAGCACACACGCCACCCTTATATGATTGCACTAAAATCGAGCAAGAATAACCCTACCGAACAAAGTTAAACAAACAAGTACAAACCCTACACATCTGGGTCAAATAAATAAATATGTAACCTATTTAGTTGGGTTACATATAAATTCTCTTTCATAATTAGTTAATACTCATGTTAACTATATTCAGTTATACATAATATTAGCCTGAATTCCCAAGGCTCTGAAGTCTATGCATATTCTCATACCTACTATCCGTAAAATTTATTCTAAACAAGTGTTTCTTACTCGGTGAATTATAATCGCGTTCTAGACTAATATGAGTTATTATAGAATATCATGAGTCATATACACCCTTTAATAATCTCTTAGAACATTTATATATCATTTCAAGACTCGAAATCCAAGGTCCCTAAACTGGTTATCACTCCCTACCGACGTTTTCTATGTTAGGCCACCCACGTAGCGATGCGCAAAAGACTTTATGTGCGAAAGTAAACTATTTGCCAAAATAAACTCCAGTTACCTACGAGTTATCTATGTTATTCAAGAGGGGACCAATTCAAACTTTTCTTGAATTGCTAACTTAGCTAAAACATATTTTAGTTTGCCAAATCAATTAATAGTCCTATTTATTATCTTGATTTAACTAGGTGTCAAAGCAGATAATATATGATTCAATTAATTAGGTGCGTTTCTAATATTTAACCTACTTTTTCATATGAGGTGAGATATAGAAATTTTAAAGTAAAGCATGATGTATTTATTTTACGTTGCAAAAACCCTTCCCCGAGGAAAACGACGAACTCCTCTAGGAGTTACCTAATATACTTCCACTAAAATAATAAAACCAACTGGAACGAGTTACAATCAACAAACTTGACAATTAAAGAAGATATATGTAGCGATTACCCCACACGACCAAGACTCCTCCCTGGTTGCTTATTCTGCTCTCTCTTTAAGTCTATCCTCGCTTATTATTGCATTCTACACTTCTCAGCTTCTACCTTTTGCTCGTGTAGCTCAAGATTAGCTCAGTGCCTATTGTGTTATTTTCTAGCGAAGTAATAGTATGTGGTCTACTATCCTATATGACACACACCCACACTTAATGAATACACACCGAATGCTATGCAATAGATTATATCTCCTATATATCTTCGCAAGTCTTATGTCAACTCAAATGAAGTCTTCTTGACTTTCAATATAGTTTTGAAAAACTTTCTTCTCTTTCTTTTAAACTTTGAACACTAGACTTGTTCAAATATTCACATACATAAATGTGTCTACGTGAATACAACGTGAATAGGTATATGTGAGTGATTTTCTAAGTGATATGCACAATGAAGATTATTTCCTGAAAATCACTTAAACAATCAAGAAATCATATACACAAAATATGACTGGAAATATATTCAATAAACTCAGACAGTCATATATGCACAATCTATTTTTCAAAAAACAAATATTGGATTAAATCAGATTTTAATCTAAAATCTTATCAAGACTATTATCACAAATACTTCAGATTACATCAAAACAGTCTTTAAACACTCAAGAAAATAATATTCAGTCCAGATTTTAAATCTTTACAAATTAGATCTCAAAAATCCGAGGTTTAACTTTCTAAACCACAAACAATATAAATATGAATATTATCAAAATATTTTCTTAAAAATGTGTTTTAAAATAAAATGTTTAAAAACATTCAAGATCTCACAAACAAGATACAAACAGAATATTCACACAAATATCAATTTCGTGAATAGTGTGTGTTGTGTACAAAAATTAGATCTAAAGACTGATCTAAATAATACACACAAAGATGAGAAAACTCACTTACAAAAATTATATACTCTTGAAAAATCGTAAGTGCAGATTTAGAATGAGAGATGTCCAATCTTCATTTTCGTTTTCACTGAAATCAACACTTGAAGATGACAAAAAAATAATTCTGGTTTAATCTCTCTCTCTCTCTAAAAATTTTGACAGAGTTCAACCACAAAAATTATTTTCTCAGCGCTGCAAAAATGATACACAAAGAGTACTATTTATAGAGTGCACAAGTGTGTGCTGATTGGTGTAAAAAGAATCACATGGATTAACATAAAATTACACACAACCATAGATAAACTATAATCTGAGGGCTCACAAAGAAACATAAAGGATAGTGTAGTAAAAAACTGACACATGTAATGCAAGCTATAACACGCTAACAGAAACAAGAAAATCGATTTTACAAAACACAATCATTTTAAAAATATGCCAGCTGGAAGATAGCGTTCTATAGACACATCAAGCTATTACCGTTATATCAAAATGGTACTGCGTCGTTTTGGTAACAATGAAAATCATTTTTGATTTTAAGATCAAACTAACCACGAAGAGAAAACCATACTAGTTTTAAAAACTAAAACCGTGAACAGACAAATCAATAAAACAAAAGGGGTCAAGTCGGTAACAGCAATATGGCAACAGGAACACGCCAACAACTTGGTCATGGGAAAAGCTATGGGACAAGCCGTGTATAGCTATAATAAGGTCCTGACACGCTAGCTAAGGCTATGGGGCAAACCTTTTCCTAAGGTGAAATCGGCATCAGGTATTAAAGCTATATATTCAAGCATACATACACTAACAAATATATTATATATACTATTGTCATGAAAAATATATAAACGCAGCTTATATATATATATATATATATATATATATATATATATATATATATATATATATATATATATAAACGGAGTTAAAAAAACGAGAGCAATTATAAAAAAAACAAGGTGCGGTCAACTTGGTAGGAACATGATAATGACCAACATATATATATATATATATATATATATATATATAGAATATGTTATGTACACAAAAGCTAATAACATGCCTAGACTAAAAGCTTTAGCTAGCAGCTACTAAGGCCATCTCTAATGGGAGATGCACAAACAATGTATATTTAGATTTTTTTGGTAGATTGTGGAGTGCGGTTGGCACAGTGGGTATTGTGTAAAAACGAGTTGGGCGGGAGAGTTTTGGCCACCCAAGGTCTGGGCGGGGGACATTTATCCGCCCAGGGGCTTGCCCCACCCTGGGCGTAAGACTATTAACCACCCAAATTCTTCCATTTTTGCCCGTGGCAATCCAGCCGTTATAAAAATCTATCCGTTATAATAAAAAAGCCCCTATATAAATCACACATCTACCTTCATTATTTATCATACCCATTATTATATATCTTTCATTCAAAATAGTACACATTATAATTTCTGTAAAACAATTTATTTAGTCATCAAAATGTTTCACATTCAAAGAAAATGGTGTGGCAAAAAGGCCAAACCAAATGAAAACCCACCTCCACCACCCAATTTACCAATCGTTTATCGAAATTTATTTCGTTTTTCCAACGAAACACCTCGTGCGACGGACACAATTATTGATCCTAACGCACAAGCAAATGAGAGTCAATTTCACATGCATGGTAGTGTACAAGGTCCATTTAAAGTGTACGCAAGTTTATCTGACGTTTCTGCAGTCCGAGACGCCATAAAAAATTTCGGGTTCAGTCATTTGTTCAGTGAAATTTATCCCAACTCGGATAACCAAATGACCGGTGCCTTAATTAGTAGGTGGTCGGAGATAACACACACATTTCAGCTACCTTCGGTGGAATTGGGGATAACCCCGTTTGATTTTTTTCATTTAACCGGTAATTTATCAATATCTTGCTACGCACTTTATTTATGTTAACTATTTATATATCATATTTGCAACTTTTAATCATTGTAAAATTTTCCAGTTTCCGGAATTGAAATTGGTACCAATCCCATTTTGCCACCATTTCCTCATTCTAGTCCTTTTACGGTGGAGGAAATATTTGAATTATATTATCCTGGAATAGGCCACCCACAGTACAAAGGTCGAAATATTTCATGTGCAACGTTAAAACAATACATGTTGCATTGGCGCCAACAAGATCCGCAACATAGATTAGCGAACGCGGATCAAATCGCTCGAGCTTTTATTGTTTATGTCATGAGCTCCATATTTTTTCCAACGCGCCCCAATTCAGTGTTTATGGATTGGGCAACTTATTTAGATGACATAAATGACATGGATGCGAAAGATTGGGGTTCTTCCATTCTTGCCCGAGTTTACTACGCACTTGACGCATGTGCTGCAAATGTCCAGAAAACGGTTAATTGTTTTTGGCAATTAATAGAGGTAAAGTATTTATGAAGTGAACATTTCATTTTTTTTTAAATAATATAAATATAGTTACTATATGAAAATACAAAGTTATTAATAGCTTATTCTTATAAATCGCAGTATTACGTCTACGAGTACCTCCATAACATGGCTCCCCTATTGCACTTGATGCAGTGGAAAGATGGCCGCATATTTTACGATGGGGGATCAATAATCACGATAATGTTCAGGGACAAATGCGTTTTAAAAGTTCAGTCATGCAGGAGCCGCTCAAAATGCGATCAACAGAGTCAATTATATGGCAATCGTTTATGGAATTGCCGCAAAATGAGTTTCCTGCTGCTGTAGTTGCTCATGATTTTGCACAGAGACGGTACATGCTCTTTGATCCGAAATTAGGTGGGAGTTGGTATCTCGGAGACCGTTGTTACCATCAAATGACAAGCCACATTGCTATCCCAAATAACTCACTATATCCAATGGCATTCATTCCTCTTAATATATATATGCAACATATTGGCAATTGGCAACCTGCAATTGCTAATGTAACAATCACAGGGTAGGATGAATGGCTTACATACTAGAGAGCTGTAACTAAGGGTCCAATATTACCTTCGTTAATTCGGTGGCAGAACCATGATGGGGTTGGGTTTGCCTCGATTGTACCATATGATTTACGAGTACCCATCGCATCGACAGATAGATGGCAAGCTCAACATTCGTACAACACACAGGGTCAACCTTATTCCTCGAGTTTGATACCGTTATCACGGGAACTTGAGGTGACACATATTAGTGGAATTAGCACAACATTTATTCAGGTAGATCCACCAAGTACCACGAATGACTTGGCTCCGGTTGAATTTTACTCACGCGAACAATGGCGTGATATGGTTTTTTATAGAGAGGAATTCATCCGAAAAACAAGGTCCTTAACGTTAGAACGAGAGATTATGTTGCAGAGGCAAATTAGTGAGAAAGATCAAGAGATTGCAAATCTACGTGGGGCGGGACCGAGTTCGGCCAGGGAAAACTACCCCATTCCCCAACGTACACCCCCATATATATATGGAGATGAATATCGTAGTGCTTCTCCCAATATTTCCCATCCACCCTCCCAAGATCCTTTAGGATGGTCTTCTCAACCATCTCTTGCCGATGACGTTTTTGGGATTTTCAACACATTTCCTTATGACCAATATGAGGGAAGAGGTCCAATGTAAATTGCATTTTTCAGTGTATTTTCCATATGTAATTTTCCAGTGTATTTTCCATACAATGGGATTTTCCAGTGTGTTTTCCATTAACTATTTTATGTTACAACCATGGACATTAATACCAGTTAAAATTTATTAATATTAACATATAAAAACATTAAAAAGTTACATAATCTTATCATTTTTATTTCCTATGCAACCACGGAACACAACATAAGGCATTCCCATCCCCCATCAACATGTTAGGTAGATGATGTACGAAATCCAAGTCCGAATCTAGACCTTTGTAATCCGGGAGTTCCGAATTCGATTCATAAATTGGATCGTCAAGTTCAGTCTTTATCAAATGTTTAGAATGCCACCGCTCTAGCCTCTTCTCCATCTGTGCAATTTCGAGTTCCAATAAACGAATGCATTTTTCATTATCTTTCTTTACATCTTTGCAATATGTTGCTGATTTTGCCTGTGGCACGGGTAAACCATGACACTGACAATAGCACTCCAAATCACAACGTCTATCAAATAACCTAGGCCATTTCAAATGATCATCCCATGGAATATTTCCACTACGACTATCTATAGAATATTCGTTGGTAATTTTTTCCCACAAGGTTTTTCGTGATTGGTTAGTCCCCATACGACTATCTATAGAATATTTAACGTATGCCAGACAAAGTAACACCTCATTGTGTGGAGTGAAATTTGGTAGCCGACTAGAACTTGGCGGAGTACTTTGTGAAGGAGTATCCATAGAATTTTTTTTTGAATTGATGATAAGTAAAATAAAACATCAAAGTGTTGGTGTTAAAGATTTTAGGGGAGCATAATATATATATACAAAATTTTTTGTTACCGTTTTAATTTTTGTTACCGTTGTAATTTTTGTTGCCGTTATAACGAAACCGTTTGGCTAATTTTTTTTTTATTTCTGGTGGAGCAGCTGGGCGGATGAAAGGTTCCCGCACAGGTTCTGGGCGAATGACAGTTAGCCGCCCACATTCTGGGCGGACAAGTTTTAGCCCCCCAGATGTGGGCCCCCTACAACACAATGTCTTCCGGAAATGCAAGTTTACACACCCCTTACACTTTCTCTCCCCTAAATGTATACATTTTCTTACCCAGTGTGAGCTCGGACAGTCTACATGTATACATTTAGACTGTCCATTGGAGATGGCCTAAAGATCCATCGCACAAGCCATCAGATGCATGTTAAAAGCTAAGGGACAAAGACAGCTAAGGTCAAATCATAAACTTTGTATGATATATAAACATATCATATATATATATATATATATATATATACACATGTATGACACGCACAAGCAACATTTAAAAAAAAAATATTGAAGTTTTCATGATATAACAAAATATTTCTAACTTCAAAAAAAATTATTCTGCAACTTTTATTAAAAAAAATATTTAATGTCAAAACTTATTTTCCAAGAAATATTTTTCTTATAAAATTTTCAAATAAAATTTTGAACTCAATTTTTTTTTATTATGACGAAACAAATATTATCATTAGATATGATAAACAAAAGTGCAGATGCAACGTGGTGTCATGTCTTACGTGACAAAAATTCATATGAACCATAAAAAATGAGAATTACCTTTTTCTAAGAGGGCGAACTGAATCAAGGGTTCATTTGATGTAGATGAACAAGGAGAGCTTGGCGTCGATAGGGGGACACACAATCCTAGATTATAAAAATATTTTGTCAAAAATCACGTCCAACTAGAGGAGGTCCTATATAGCTAAAGCACAAAAAGCAAACCCTAGGTGTGCTCTATATAGGGACCTTCATTCTATAACATTATAAATCACCCGCCACCCTAATCAATGGTTCACAATCATAATATTATCTTTTGCAAGATTTATGTGAGCTTTTATAGGTGTTCGGGATGCAATAAGTAAAGTTTGGATGTGTTTCGGGATAGTTTTGACACATGCTTCATCTTTAAGAGAAATTAGGAAACTTCATACTCCAATATTAGGATGGAATCACAAGAAAAACATATATATCATCAAGTTATCTTCATATTGTTTCCAACCTTGCATTAATACATTTTCGAACAAAGAAGTTATGGACGTTTCAGTTTTCTAAGTGTCAAACCCTGAATTGATTCGCCCTCTGTAACTTCTAACTTCGCACCAACATGCTAATGGAAGTCTAAACTCATCCCAAGTCAGCCTAGAATCCTATAAAAATAAAAAATAACCCATGTCCTTCATATATAATCATCACAAGACTACTAATATCCTATTTCTACATGGTTTAGATGATATAACTCGATTTAATGATCAAATGTCATATTTCATTAAAAACCTAGGTTTATGTTCTTCATAAGCATGGGTTAATTATCCAATGATTTATCACCAATTAATATAATAACATTAGATCTTTGATAGGTATTAACTATTAAAATGCAAATCTAAATTTTTTCAAGTTCATCCAACATAAATTCAGGGATTGATTTAAGGTTTCCTTATTAAAATGACACTAGTTCATTAACAAAATATTAGGGCTTAATTATGTAGTTAATTTACTTAAAAATGAAGATATAATTTGACTAATATCCAATTCAATGGATTAAACTCAGATTTCAGTGAACTATATGGTTATAACACAAACGTAATTAAATTCCTAATCAAAGTACACTTGCCTATGAATTATTTAAGGAATCAACCCCCAAGTCCTTTTACAACCCTTGTGCCTCTTCTCCTTGTGACACCCCGCATAATAAAATACCGGGCGATCACTCCTATATCAAATTAAAACAGGAGTCGCATATGGATCATTCTTAGCATCATTGTCGAAAATCCATTTTAATTACTAATAACCTATTAGGCCGGTGCCAACATTTTACTTAACTACTCTTTTTAAATGACTACAAATAAAAACATCCACACAGTATGCGTAAATAAAACTGAAATGAAATAAAATAATCGAACACTCGATCAAAATATACAACCATATCGAATGCCGCACTAAAAGAATAATTAAATGCAATTGGGCCAGTGGACCAAATATTTATACAGTACCTCCTATCTAGATTACAATGATAGAAGTGTCTATCGAGAACCTGCACGCAGCGAATATGTACCGAATCGAAAGATTCCAACCCCCCAAGTAAAGAACTGTTACAAATAATGAAGAAACTAGGAGATTCAGATACGAAGCAATGTAAAATAACCCAAATTTAATACCTGAATATTCAGTTTGATAACCTGCTACCAATTCTTCTTCTGCTTCTGGTAAATCAAAAGGTAATCTCTCACACTCGGCTAGAGAAGAGATCAGAAAAACGATAATAGAATTGGGTCCTATGTCAATTACATACATGGAATTGAATTTATATCTACATATAGGAACATAATATTGTAGATTGATCTATATTAACTCGAAGGAAGTGCCATCTAGGCGTCCCTATGTCTGGACACCTATATATATATATAGCAAGAGAGGGAAAAGTAGATAAACGGGTCAGAGCCCGAGTTTGAAAAATATTTAGCAAGTGCATAAATGCCTTATTTTTAGAAAAAGGTTTTATCTCATATTTAAATTTGGTATCGCACTCCTATGAGATACCCCTCACCGCTCTTCTAACAGTGCACACCTAACGCATCCCTCTAAATATCCTAGTCAGACCACACCGACTAACTAAATCAGACCACACCGACTAACTAAACTGTTACCCATCTTCTAACAACCCTAAATAATCCAAGTACTAAGGGCTAAACTTTTCCCCAGTCTCAACACTATGCCATGTTCGTGCGTGGGGTGTCTCGCAAAGCGAAATCCAAACAAGGAACCCCCGATACACTATTACATGGCAAGGTTGATCGTCGAGATCTATTAGACCCTCAACACATAACATATATATATATATATATATATATATATATATATATATATATACATACCATATAATAAATTCCAATATTGGAGCACTAAGAGTTAAACTTCTCCCCAGTCTCAACACTAAGTCATGTTCGTGTGTGGGGTGTCTCGCAGAGCGATATCCAAATAAGGACCCCCCCCCCCCCAATACACTACTACGCGTCAAGGTCAATCGTCGGGATCCATTAAACCCTCGGTACTCAATTTATCCGTATATATTCATATTATATATATGTATCATGTTACACGTCCAGATATATCTCTCGGAATGAGAATTCATTTACCACATTTTTACCGATTAATTTTCATTTCAAAACTTTCTATTTCCCTTCTTATATCCAAGAAATATATTTAAAGCAAGTTTTATTATCATAAAAATGCTTTACCTTTTCATAACATCCCACTTCCCTTCTTCTATCCAGGAAACGTATTTAAAAGCCAATTTTATTATCATAAAAATTCTTTTCATATCATATGCTTCCATTTCACTTCTTCCATCCGGCAAGTGTATCCGAATCCAATTCATTTATTTTCATCTTTATAATACATATCAATATAATAACCATCCCACCGAGCTATAACTCGAGGATGCGGTCTCTCAATGCTATCATCTTCCAGTTGTCCAAACCACGTAGCAAACTGGAGTCACCTGGCGGGGCTAAACGACACCCATCCTCGTGATCAACTCACGAACACAACATCCGGGAAGCGGTCATAGCTCCTAACCGACAATGAGATGAAACATACCCACCACGTCTCACCCCAAAAGAAATGCAAATCACATAATAACACACTGGACCACTATGACCTGGGGAATATCTACACCCTCCTCCTCGAGCCAGGATGCTCGCCCTCAGCACGAAAACTTCCCAATGATAGCATTAGAGGGGGTATGCTTCACATATATGTATACCATCCACACATAGATTTATATACATAACCGTATCATATAAAATATATACTTTAATCACATAGTATATATATACCATATATTCCTCCTCGAATATATATAAATGGCCATAATTGCCAATCACATCTAACGATGACCAATAATCTCGAAGATTCTCTCGAAGAATCATAATCATGCATTCATATACGCATGATACTATACCCAAAGTATTTCCTCACTTCGATATATAGTAATTACCTTAATCATCTCTAAGGATTTATTGGATATCTCCAATTATAACACTCCACACTAAGCGTATATATGTCTATATTCTCAAATTCACTCCTAATCATCCTATAGGATTAACCCCACCAACATCGATATAATTATGCTTCCTATACGCATAATTATATAGGCCTAAATACACACTGAAATATCCCATGGATTATTCTTTCCCGAATAACCTTAAATTTAATAGGCAGTGATTTGTATTTCCACAACCCAAGGACTATATCTTGTCCACAAAATCAATTGAAGGTCCCCACCCTAACTTAGGAACCATAAACCTTTAATTTCTACCGATTCTCTATTTTCCTCGAAAATATAACTTAAGGGTTATACATTTAAAACCCTCACCTTCCCCTCCGAAATCTCCTCAATTGGAGGACTATATACTCATAAAGGGTTACTTATAGTAATCCATAATTAACCTCAAAGCAATATGAATTGGAATCTATCCCATCTAACTCACCCTAGGAAAACTGTCTAGTTTCAGAAGGGGTCGATCGATCGACCCTTAGCCATCGATCTATCGATGGCTTCGATCAACCGAACCCCTATGATCGATCGATCGATCATGGCGGGCAGCTTCTTCTCCGAGAAGCTGTTTCAATCATGAAAGCTTCTCCCAAGCTTTCATCTCCTCACCCGATGGACCTACAACTTAAAACAACAACAAATGCACTTCTAATAAGGGTTCTAAACATCCTAGAACCCGGAATCACCAATTACTTTTAATTAACTTCTAAATTCCTCAAATTGAAAAATTATTGGGGTTTATTCATTTTAACTCCCAAAAGCCCATTTTATCCACGAAAACCCAACCCAAAATCTTTAGGGTTTGTTTATACCAAACTACGATATGAGATTTATGCTCAAAATTAAATAAAGCAAGTAAACACTTGCCTCGTGGATATAATTCGACGATCCCGAGTCGAGTCCGACGGAGTTTGGCCCGAAATCTCCCTTTTCTCCTCTTTTCTTCCTCCTCTCCATATTCTCTCTTTTCTTTCTTCTTTTCTCCCTCTTTCCCTCTTTATATAGAAAGAAAAAGGGTTTAACTCCTTAAAACCCAAAAATGACTCATTTACCCAATTACGAGTTACTTTTAACTCTAAAATTACCCGAAACTCAATTTCGACAATCGGACACTCTTTTTCGACTATCTCGGCCATTTCGAGACTCACGGTGCAGTCGAAATCCCCATCTAAGGTACTTGACCACAACTCACTATTTAACCCCACATAACTTAGTGTGGGTTTTCCCATTTAAATCTCACCTCGTGTCACTTTACTCAACGACGACAGGTAACTAAAATACCTCGACATATTTACTTAACTCCAAAAGTAAATATTTTACCCATCGACAATTGTCAAATCCTTGAAAATCTCAAAAATCACTATTTTGAGAAATTTCCCAAATCCCAATTTATACTTAATTACGGAATTTAATTCTCTCCAAAAGGACGGGTTGCTACATACTTCCCCCCTTACAATGGAATTTCGTCTTCAAAATTCAGATACAACCTACACTACCAATCCTAGGATCACTCCAAATCCTAATACCTCGAAGGGAATAATACTAACGCAATGGTTCCCAACCAAATACCATACGGCTACCACGGTTGTAAAGTGACTCTAATAACGTCACATTGCACCCATCACTATAGGGCCTTACGGCATAATCTTCAACTTTATATACTACGTCTTTCCTATTTCAGGCAGTATATAAAACCAACTCACTAAGGTGCCCATACACCTTTCTAACCCGTGCACATCTGCACAAGTATTACAAATGCTCGACACGTAACACTCTCTCTAAATAAGAGTCTCATTTCCTCGGTGTAATACTCACATATGGGTCCTCTCAACCCGCGAAACTCAATTCTCCTTACATTGGCGCCACTAAATCTATTAAACTTACATCCTAACAATGCTATGGTCTATGTGTTACCCTACCTATGAGAAACGAAGGTACTCCTAAGTATGTCCCTAGTGCCCAAGTCTTCTCTCAACTTTCGACATTTGCTTGGTTTCATGCGTGGGACGTTTCGCAAAAGAAAAATCGAAACAAAGAACCCTCCCGTTACACTACTCCCTCGTGTTGTCGGTCATTGAGATATAGAGACCTAAGGCACACCAGCGGGATGTCCTAAATCCTACCTTGCTAACCAATAAATGCAATTCTACGATTCTATTCTTCCACCTATACGAAAAGGAAATCCAACTAATGGAAGTGCCAACTCTCTATAAAAGCTCTACGTACATCATACCCAAAACATACTTCTCCAAAGTTTGCCTTTTTATTAAGGCCTAGCCATAATCCTCGAATCAATTTCTTTCACCTTGCCTCACCCACCTACTTGCGACGAGGATCACTTTAGTGCTTTTCCATAGCACAATATTTCCATAAGTATATCATCATCACATGGCTCATAGTCTATAGTGGTTCATCCACTCTATAAGACTTTTCCACAAAACCAACATCCTTGCATCCTATAACATATCTCCACTCCCGACGCCATTAAGGTTCATGTGTGGAGCGTCTCGCAAAGAGAAATCCAAATAAGGAGCCCCTCCACACACTACTACTCAACTTCGTCGGTCATGGAGGTCCGTTATTTAAAACATGCAACTGGGATAACCTTATCCCCTCCTTTCCAACAAAAGGTGGTCTGAACTCCTATCTTTAACTAAGAGTCACACCACTAAGCTCTCGTACTAATATTAAGTCCTTGCGCGATCAATAATGGGCTTAATCTTTCAGCTTAACAATAATCCTGCGGCCTTAAATCATATCTATAAGGTCGTCGCGCTCTCAAATCATAATAATGAAACATCTACTCATCGAAGTTCCATCTACCCATAACGATAAAGATGAACTCAACCTGTATCCAGGTGAGATATCGCAATAACAACCCGTTCCACCGTGAAACTGCGGACACGATAGTCTTGCCATCCTTAGCCTGCTATCGCTCCGATCAACCAATAACATTATATACTCACCATATTACCATACTCGTATAAACATAAAAGACGATTATCATAAACCAAACATATATATTCAAAATATCAACACCCACTTTTATATAGCGAATGAAGGGAAATAAAACTCCGCTACCGCTGAAAACACATAGGCATACATTATATAATGTTATCGGTACCGCCATAAAGCTCAAATTACACACACGAGTCTAGGGCTAGCGAATACTGAGACTTTATCCAGTCACACCAAATATACCTCTTTCATTGAGATAAAACTCATAACAACAACTTCGCCTTTATCCACTGTCGGCCTCTAGCCGATCCTTATGTGAATAATTCAAAACAGCATTCCTTCCTACTCAACCAAAGGAACTCGCGGTTAAAACCGTCCAAAAATTTTCTTTATGAGCAAAACATCCTGCTCCTACGAGTGAAAATCTTCCTCAAATTTCCACGTCTAGGTATTTCCATACCCTGCTCTAAGACAAAGCTCCCGAGCCTTCTACTTCCACTGGGCAGTGCTACACTTACTTTACACAACCTAGCTTCAACGCATGCTCCTTATCAAAGACCCCTTTCGAACCCTTACTTCACTGGAAATTTAACTTTAGTACCACACTCTACTATGGCGGTACTATGATACTCATAACTACTATACTTTAGTAGTCGTTGCAGCAATCCTTAGCAAACACCACAATGGAAGTGACCTTTACTACGGTCCACGTTCCCAACTTCTACCAGCTACTCCATCTAAGCCTTGCCTCTTGTTTCCATCCAAGCCCCGCACACGAATTTCAACCGAGCGAGCGCGCAAAATATTTACATAATCTCATACTATGGCAGGAGAACGAGATCTCACAAGAGAAATCAAAAATCCTAATCCTGAGGCTCTATAACAAATCGAGAGCAACGCTGAAAGCGTAGTACGTCTGCACAGATTCCTAAGGACACTAGAACCTGATGCTCTGATACCATCTGTGATACCCCACCTAATAAATACCGAGCGATCACTCCTATATCAAATTAAAACAGGAGTCTCATATCGATCATTCTTATCATCACTGTCAAAAATCCATTTTAATTACTAATAACCTATTAGGCCGGTGTCAAAATTTTACTTAACTACTCTTTTTAAATGACTTCAAATAAAAACATCCACACATTATGCGTAAATAAAACTGAAATGAAATAAAATAACCGAACACTCGGTCAAAATATACAACCATATCGAATGCCGCACTAAAAGAATAATTAAATGCAATTGGGCCAGTGGCCCAAATATTTATATAGTACCTCCTATCTAGATAACAAGGATAGAAGCGTCTATCGAGAACCTGCACGCATCCACAGCTGCTGCAGCTGACGTCTGACTCGAAGGAAGTGCCATCCAGGCGTCCCTGTGTCTGGACACCAATATATATATATATATATATATATATACACATAGCAAGAGAGGGAAAAGTAGATAAACGGGTCAGAGCTCGAGTTTGAAAGATATTTAGCAAGTGCATAAATGCCTTATTTTTTGAAAAAGGTTTTATCTCATATTTAAATTTGGTATCGCACTCCCATGAGATACCCCTCACCTCTCTTATAACAGTGCACACCTAACGCATCCCTCTAAATATCCTAGTCAAACCACACCGACTAACTAAACTGTTACCCATATCCTAACAACCCTAAATAATCCAAGTACTAAGGGATAAACTTCTCCCCAGTCTCAACACTATGCCATGTTCGTGCGTGGGGTGTCTTGCAAAGCGAAATCTAAACAAGGAACCCCCCGATACACTACTACGTGGCAAGGTCGATCGTCGAGATCCATTAGACCCTCAACACATAACATATATATACACATACCATATAATAAATACCAATATTGGAGCACTAAGGGTTAAACTTCTCCCCAGTCTCAATACTAAGCCATGTTCGTGCGTGGGGTGTCTCGCAGAGCGAAATTCAAACAAGGAACCCCCCCGATACACTACTACGTGACAAGGTCAATCGTCGGGATCCATTAAAACCTCGGATATCAATTTATCCATATATATTCATATTTTATATACGTATCATGTTACACGTATGGATATATCTCCCGGAATGAGAATTCATTTTCCATATTTTCACCAATTCATTTTCATTTCAAAACTGTCGATTTCCCTTATTATATCCAAGAAATATATTTAAAGCAAGTTTTATTATCATTAAAATGCTTTACCTTTTCATAACATCCCATTTCCCTTTTTTTATCCAAGAAACGTATTTAAAAGCCAATTTTATTATCATAAAAATGCTTTTAATATCATATGCTTCCATTTCCCTTCTTCCATCCGGGAAGTGTATCCGAAGCCAATTCATTTATTTTCATCTTTATAATACATATCAATATAATAACCATCCCACCGAGCTATAACTCGAGGATGCAGTCTCTCAATGTTATCATCTTCCAGTTGCCCAAACCACATAGCAAACTGGGGTCACCTGGCGGGGCTAAACGACATCCATCCTCGTGATCAACTGACGAACACAACGTCCGGTAAGCGGTCATAGCTCCTAAACGGCAATGAGACGAAACATACCCACCACTTCTCACCCCAAAAGAAATGTAAATCACATAATAATACACTGGACTACTATGACCTGGGGAATATCTACACCCTTCTCCTCGAGCCAGGATGCTCACCCTCAGCGCGAAAACTTCCCAATGATAGCATTAGAGGGGGTATGCTTCACATATATGTATACCATCCACACATAGATTTATATACATAATTGTATCATATAAAATATATACTTTAATCACATAGTATACCATTTATTCCTCCTCGAATATATATAAATGGCCATAATTGCCAATCACATCTAACGATGACCAATAATCCCAAAGATTCTCTCGAAGAATCATAATCATGCATTCATATACGCATGTTACTATACCCAAAGTATTTCCTCACTTCGATATATAGTAATTACCTTAATCATCTCTAAGGATTTATAGGATATCTCCAATTATAACACTCCACACTAAGCGAATATATATCTATATTCCCAAATTCAATCCTAATCATCCCATAGGATTAACCCCACCAACATCGATATAATTATGCTTCCTATACACATAATTATATAGGCCTAAATACACACTGAAATGTCCCAGGGATTATTCTTTCCCAGATAACCTTAAATTTAATAGTTAGTGGATTCTATTTCCACAACCCAAGGACTATATCTTGTCCACAAAATCAATTAAAGGTCCCCACTCTAACTTAGGAACCATAAACCTTTAATTTCTATCGATTATCTATTTTCCTCAAAAATATAACTTAAGGGTTATACATTTAAAACCCTCACATTGCCCTCCGAAATCTCCTCAATTGGAAGACTATATACTCCTAAAGGGTTACTTATATTAACCCACAATTAACCTCAAAGCAATATGAATTGGAATCTATCCCATCTAACTCACCCTAGGAAAACTGTCTAGTTTCAGAAGGGGTCGATCGATCGACCCTTGGTCGTTGATCGATCGATGGTTTCGATCGATCGAACCCCCATTATCGATCGATCGATCATGGCTAGCAGCTTCTTCTCCGAGAAGCTGTTTCGTCCATGAAAGCTTCTCCCAAGCTTTCATCTCCTCACCCGACGGCCTACAACTTCAACCAACAACAAATACACTTATAATAAGGGTTCTAAACATCCTAGAACCCGGAATCACCAGTTAATTTTGATTAATTTCTAAATTCCTCAAATTGAAACATTATTGGGGTTTATTCATTTTAACTCCCCAAATCCCGTTTTATCCACGAAAACCCGACCCAAAATCTTTAGGGTTTGTTTATACCAAACTACGATATTTGATTTATGCTCAAAAGTAAATAAAGCAAGTAAACACTTGCCTCGTGGATATAATTCGACGATCCCTTGTCGAGTCCGACGGAGTTTGGCCCGAAATCTCCTTTTTCTCCTCTTTTCTTCTTCCTCTCTCTCTTCTCTCTTTTCTTTCTTCCTTTCTCTTCTCTTTTCTCTCTCTCTCCCTCTTTAAATGGAAATAAAAAGGGTTTAACCCCTTAAAACCCAAAAACGACTCGTTTACCCAATTACGAGTTACTTTTACCTCTAAAATTACCCGAAACTCAATTTCGACAATCGGACACTCTTTTTCGACTATCTCGGCCATTCCGAGACTCACGGTGCAGTCGAAATACCCATCCGAGGTACTTGAACACAACTCACTATTTAACCCCACATAACTTAGTGCGGGTTTTCCCATTTAAATCTCACCTCGCGTCGCTTTACTCAACGGTGACAGGTAACTAAAATACCTCGACATATTTACTTAACCCCAAAAGTAAATATTTTACCCATCGATAATCGTCAAATCCTTGAAAATCCCAAAGATCCCTATCCCGAAAATTTCCCAAATCCCAATTTATACTTAATTATGGAATTTAATTGTCTCCAAAAGGACGGGTTTTTACACTCCTTAGCTCCAAATGTCTAATGTGTGACATTAGTTTGGTCTAATAACCTAATAAACAAGCTTCCCACGAAATTAGCCTTAGGCCCCATATGTGCCTCAACAAAATGAACCCAAGTAACACTCCAAATGGCTCAAACTCTACCCAAGCCATGTACTAACTCAATAAGCATACAATACAATATTTTTAGTCAAAATAAACATTCTAAATGTCCTGATGTAAAGAACTTTTGTGTATGTCGTTGTAGAATAAAGTCTTTCGCTCAAAACCCAATTAATACCTACATAATATGACAAAATAAATAATAGAAGCAAGTTGTAAGTTCGGGTGTCAATTCAACTTTCAAGTGTGAAGACTAAATGTGTGAATATAATTGCAAAAATCACTTTCCTGTTATTGTTTTTGGTATTTTTTTTTCTTTATTTTTTTTAGAAAAAGAGATGAAAACTAACTGATAAGAAAATGCTAATGAGACAAATATTTTTTTAATTAAAAAAATTAATTTAATATGATTCCTAAAAAAATATTAAAACTAATCTAGATAAAGTAATAATGATATCTACAATATGTACAAATGGGTGAACTCCCAAATACTTATCAATGTTTGAATTAAATCTGCTAAAAATTACAAATACTTTCAACAAAGTTTTGTATCTAAGTATTTCTCCCTCTAGATGAACTCTCAATGCACTATTAAATAATGAGAAATATTTACTAGAAATACAAAATCTCCCACTATAACTTTGTACATAAATATTCATTCCAAGTGAAATAAATTTTACCCCACTTTTTATGGTCGTTGTCTTTAAAAGTCACTCTCAAAATGCCTTGAATACCTACAAAACTTGTCTAAAACAACTCGTATTGTGGTAAGTATGGGTATCAATCCAACTTCCAAGGTGAAACAATCAACGTGAACACTTGCAATTCAATTTTTTTATTGAAATATTTTTTTAATTTTTAAAACTTTTTATATATATATTTTTTAAAACAATTTCGAGGGAGAACTAACTAATAAATGCTAAAATTATGAAATGACTAAATAACAAAAAATAATGTGCAATCGAGTGTGAAAAATGCGAGAATGCCAAGAGATGGGATTACATCGCGTATTCAGTTATTTTAATTTCTCAATTTATTAATTTAAAATATTTTGATATAATATTAAATCGATAATCTAACTCTCGTTACAATTATAAATTTAATAATATCTTTTTCAAAAAATTAATTTAAAATTGTCACATGTTGAAAAATTAAGAACTATATTATTTTCATGAAAATTACCCACTGGGATCAATTTAATAAAAATAGTATCAATCCTCAAATTTCAACACTAAATTAATATTTAGATTTAGGAAAAACCTATCTCTAGTTTGATTACTAAATTCAAGCATTAATTTGTATAATTATTTTACTAACTCTCGTTACATAAATTAATTGGTGATAATTAAAAAGTAATTTTCCTAGAAATATAACAATTAATGAAACCAATTAATTAAATTAATATCTTATGTAGTGCATCCCACCCTTTGAACAGGATGACTAGCCAAGCATAATGACATAATGAATCACAGTCATAAATATGGAACGATAAATTAAAGACTAGAGCAAGAAATACAATACACAAAAGTCTCCTTTTGAATTGATTCCTTGAATCACGTTCATGCACGTGTGTCCCAATGTTTTCACAAATCCACCACTTGATTACATAAAAATAAATAAAACTAAACCTAAAAATTATTCTAATGCTAATTAAATTTTTGGGGGGATTTTTCTGAATTTTTTATGTACCTACTATGTCCATAATATACATATTGTTTCTCTCTTTTTCTTTTTTGTCTCTCTCGTTTCTGTGTGCTGAGAGTGTTGTCTAAATGATATGCCTTCCCTTGTTTTTATAACCCAGGAATGGTTTGTTGGGAGATTTGTTTTAGGGGATTTACTTTTGGCTTGGGATTAGTTCTGATTTTTTTGGGGAGTTGGCTTCATGGAGATATGGCTTGGAAGTGGATTTGTGATTACGGTTTAAAGGGATAAGGGTAGGTGGTTTTCAATGGTTCGGGTTGGAGTAGGTTCGCGGGTTTGAAGGTGGTGGTCGATTGAAGGGTCGCGGGTTGTGATGGAATTGAACTCAGGTCAGCCCTGGAATGGGCGCCCGCGGGTTCATGGGTCTGGTTCTAATATGGGGACTGTGTTCAGCCGGATTAGCTCGGAGTTTCGAGTTTTTTGGTAGGTTGACAGGTGGAAGGTTGGTGAGGCAAGGTCGGAGCAAGTGGGGAGTCGCATGTGGGGGATAGGGAGGTGAACTCGCCGTAGCTCGTGGATGCGTCGGATTTCGTTGGTTCCTTTGATTTCTTTGATGCATGCTTTTGACCGCTATTGTGTCGCAATTATACTGATTTAGCATTATTTGTACCGCAACTGCATATTGACCTGAGAAATAAACAAATACGAACATAAGGCCATTTTTAATTAAAATGAGCTATTAAAATACTTCTATTCAGAGTATAAAATAGACACTTTTGGGTGCTTATCATGTCCCAAATGCAAACTCAAAATAATAAAAAAAATATAATAAATTAATTATCTCATTAAATTAAAATATTAGCCGATACGGGCCAATAAATCGATTATTTAATTATTAATTAGTTAATCGCGACATGACATTTTAAGAAACTACTTCACAATCGTTGGATCCTGATACCAAAGGAATAATCTAAACAAGGAAATCCCCGACATTTAATCCTTAACTATTCCCTACTCTCCTGTAATACTAAGTCACTTTCAAATATTTAATTAGTGCATTACTGTGTATTCTGTCCAATTTCATATTAAAATTATATAAAACATGTAGAATATAAAAAGTGACATCACATGTCATAACAAACACACATAATTAATTTTTAACTAATTCACATAAAATACAGGGTATTTGAGAAAATTATAATACCCCAAGTGAATGAGTGATAAAAGTATAGTTTCAAGTATGGATGGAACCCATAAAGTCTTGATTTCAAATTAATTTTACATTTACAACTATATAGGATTTTATAATTTTAATGAAGAGAATGAAATGAAGAAATATTAAAATCTAAGGTTACAATCTAACCAAACCCAAAATGAGAGCACAAAGATTTATATCAAATTAGAGAAAATACAAGGATGCTGGGTTCCATTTATCAATGAATATCAATGTGATAAAATTATTGTAATTATAATCCCCATTTTTATAACTCAAAATTCATCTAATACAGTGCCATAATTTTGGATGATAATATAAGCATAACATATAAAGACAACAATTTTTATAACTTAAGAACCATGATTTTGTATTAAAAAAAAAACGATTCATTTAAACACTAAATTTTTTTGGGGAATATAATGAGTTAAAAAAACATTATATGATATTCAATAACATCCTAGAAATTGATTTAAGGTAAAGGCATCGTAATCATGAAAGTAATTAAAACATTTTCTATTTATATTTGCAACTTACAAGAGCAAACCACTTTAATTTTCTCCACGGTATATACGTGCTCCTAACATAATAAGCTTGGCCCAAAATATTTTCACTCTAATTTTGACAAAAAAATTTAGTCTGTAAAAATAGGTTCACTTTTTTTTGCTTTAAGTAAGGATCTTTGGTAGATATCTATAGTACAATTGGATTTAAACACGACTTTTACTTGATAAGAGAAAATAAAAATTTATACCAATGATCTTTTGATTCGAAACTTGATTGATTTTCTATCTTAATGATTTCCAACATCTTATTTTTTGGGTAACATAGCCATTTCGATCCTTTAATTGACCAACCATGTTCTCTGTGGGTACAACCTTTTTTGCATTTTGGAAAATGATACAAGTCATAAATACATCCACTAAATGATGTATCATTGTAATAAATGTTTTTATAACGTAGTGTAATAACAACATAGTACAACACTTTACTTTAATACAACATTTTATTAGTGAATGGTTTGGGGTATATTTGGGAATAGCAGAATTAGTCTTTTCTTTTAAATCTATTGGAAGAATTTAAGATTATCTCTTCATGAAATCTTGGTTGGGTTGAATTTTGAGAGGAATAAATCTCACTTGATTATTTTCGGTAATTGCACCAAAAGAAAGTCTTTTTCTTGCTCTGTAATTGAGTAAATATCCCTTTAATATCCTCATTTTATTCCTTTTATATGATTTTGCAAGTAATTCTAGAGGGCCCCTCAAATTATACCCAAAAATCGAACACAATGATGTGCCAACTACCCATTATTTGATGTGTGAATTTCACATTGGTCCATTTAGATCAATGAATATATTATACATAAAAGGTCTAAATTTGGGGTATTATTTTGTGGGTGTCCCTAGAATTGCTAATTCAATTCAACGCTTGGGCCTTGTAGTCCTTAAAACGTAAACCAATCAACCTTAAAAAGAGTAAACCATGCTACGCTTTGGTCCACATAATAAAGATACTACTCACTAAAATAATATAGAGATGGATGCTACCTTATGTCCAAGAAATTAACCCCAAACCTCAGGTTTCAAAAAGGAAATTGTTGTGCACATATTACACAAAAAACTTGCATAAACTTACATAAAAGTGTAATAAAGTGTTGTACGTTGTCTTAGAGTGAGTGATGTATAATACTCCTTTGCAATTCCACATAAGTTTGTTTATTTTTTTGTGTAATTTTTTTCTACCCATATAATTACTCTTTCATAAATGAATGGAATAGTGCAATGACCTAACTTTTTACAAAAATTATATTTCACCAAATTGAATACATTTTATGATTTCATATACAGTGGTGAATTCTAGTGGGAATGGTTGAGCAGTTGTTGAGGTAGTTTGGGATAATTAATGAATTAAATATATGTTAATGTGAATTAATGGGAGTAATTGAGTGATTATTATATTAGTTTGGGTAATTAAGATCTTCAATGTGCAAATAATATGACTTTAGTTGAAATATGTGGGTTAGAATAAGTTCATTAGGTGAGTAAGATTTAGGTGCTAAGTTAAAATATAGAATGAATTAAATGTCCCATGAGAATGAAATATTAAGATCTTTTAAATTAATGACCTTTTAATTAGTCGAAGATAATTTATTGGGATTATAATGGATTATTGGTTGATTTATTCAAAGGAAAATTAAGGAGAGAGAAGAAAGGGAGGTGAAGGCGAACCGCGGTAGCAATGATCGAAGTTCCAACCGTGGCTCGAGGCTAATGAGCGAAGCCATGGCCATAGACTCAAAATTTGGGGGATTATTGGCCCCACTTCGGATTTCAGCTGGGGAGTTAAACTAACCTTTACAAGCTTGAAATGTGGCACTGATTGTCTTATTAAACCGCTATAAGAGTGAAATGTTTATAGAGACACAAAGTCACGTTCTCCCATCTCATTTTATAAATGATTAAGGGGATTAACATTCTGCAAAAAAAGGTCATCCGGCTAAATTAGTTTATAGATAAGAAACCCATATCCTACTAAGATTCTCTCCTACTGCTGTCAAAATAAACCTAATTCGGTGAGCTTGAGGGAGTATAAAGGGGTTATTTTTTTATTGTGTTTTGAAGAGAAAATGTAATAAAAATAATTGTTGGAGTGTATTTTTATCACTGTTCTAAAAAACCCGTCTAGGCTCCGCCTAGGCTTAAGGCTTGGGCGAAACGCCTCGCCTTAAGTTTTTCACGCCTTATGCTTAGTAAAACCCTTAAGGCGCACTTTTTTATAAAAACAACAATGTTTTAGTGAAACGATATCGCCTTTTAAAGAATTTTTTAACTAACCGAACCATTATCTCATCCAAAGTAATCAAATAGTATTTTAATTTTCATATATTCAGATATATTTTTATAATATACACAATTTTAGTATTTTAATAGCCTTGTTATGGTGTAAAAATATTAAAATATATTAAGAAGGCCTAAACGCCTTTTCACGCCTTTTTACGCTTAAACCCGCCTAGGCTTCTAAGGCTTAAGGCTTGACCTTCACGCCTCGATCACGCCCCGCGTTTTTTAGAACCTTGATTTTCATGCTTGGTAACCCCTTGAGCTCACCTTTGGAGGCGGGGGTTGATTTTCCTCACATATTATTTCTTCATATTTGGTCTCCAAACAGGTAGCGGTGTTGTGATATGTGGTTATATTAGCATGGTTAGAAATGCATTAACAAATATTATATATGTTTGAGTTACATAAATATATTTATGGGTGTTGGTTATTTTTTGTATTTGACTAGTTGAAAATTGATCTCTGAAAAATAAAAATGTGGCTTAAGGATCATGAGTTAAATAAGTTCAGATTGGGGATTTACAAATAGACACTAAATCAAATGTTCATTTGTTAAGAAATATGCACGTGGTACATATTTTATGGTTCTATCTTATGTTTTTAAAATGAAATGATCCCAAATTGAATATGTACCCAAGAAGGCTTGAACCCATGACCAACACATCATAACCCACACCTAAAGTTACTAAAACATCGTCTATGATTAAATAGAGGAATATATATATATATATATATATATATATATATATATATATATATATATATATATATATATATATATTATTATTTATATTCCCTTTTTCTTCTAACTTCATAGGTGTTATTTATACATTCTATACTTTGGCCCTTGAATTCTTGATATTATTCAATTTAGCCTAGATTTGTACTGACTTCTAGAGATATGTAAAATTAATAAATTAAAATTGCATGAGCCATTTCAAATGCTAATATCTTATATATAATTATTATTTTACCACCAATGGCATCAAATTCTTATTTATAACCTATAATATTTCTGAATTCTTCAATTAGATCCAAATCACTAAATTGAATCTAATAACTTATTCAAATTACAAAAAAGCCTGGAAATCCATAAATTTATGGGTAATAATGTATAAAATTATGCAATCATCACTTTCTTTTTACTACATAAGGCAGATATTCCAAAGTGACTTTCAACGTTAATATTTGTTTATGATTTTACCGCTTAATGCTCATTTTATTCATATTCTGTCACTTATTCATGTCTTTAAAGCAATTTATGTCATTTAGATTTAATATATTTTAGGTCTTTATTGCTTGTTCAATATTTGTTTAGAGTATTTGGCAGAACCACAAACCGTGAGTAAGATCTTTGATACTTGTTTGATCACATCAAAGTTTATTTTCATGAATATAAGTACTTAATTACATGTAAATATTTTTTCACATCACTTTTGCTTTTGTTGAGAAAAATGGATTCCCTATTTGAGAATGGAAATATATTCATTTTTTTTCATTGCCAATGAAAGACGTTGTGGGTAGGGACATTTTTATTTTCTACAACGAACCATTAACCATATATGTTGGACCATAAATTATCCCAAGAGGGGGGTGAATTGGGATTTTTCAATTTATTCGACTTTTTTCCAATGAGACTTTATAATAAATTATACCAAATCCCGTGAACTATCTCATGTTTATGGGTCACCCCTCAATAAAAATACTCGACAAACTCAACCCTTAAACTATTTACTCAATTCAAATAAAACAAAATATTGGATTTTCAGTTTTTTGAGTGTAAATTGACTAAAATGCCCACAGACCAATTTTAAACCCTTTGTAAATTGATTCAATTACCTTCTTCTCTATTTTCTTTCTGTAACACCCCATACTTTTATAGGATTATTTAAATCACATAAGTGGGCACAATTTGGTAATTAAGGGAAATTACTGTGAATGGTAATTTTGGAATTTATGAGTGTAATCTAATAATTAAGAATTTAAAGTGAATAGTAAATATTAGTTTGCTAGCGTCAGATTAATATTTACACGGGTTATATTTTCTTACGGGACTAAGTATATGAGTTGGATTATTTTATTATATGTCGCGGTTAGGTAAAGCGACAAAGGATAATATTTTATTTGAAAAACATGCGTATTGAGATGTGTTGGGTTTAAATAGAAAATTTTAGTTAAGTGACTCGGATGGAGATTTCGAGTGCACCTTTATGAGGACAGCAGAAGGAGGGGCTTAGTTGGAGTTGTAAGTTGAAGTTGGGAATGAGGACCACAGTAGAGGTCACTCCCTTTGTGGCATTATCAAGTATTGTTGCAATGACTACTAAAGTATAGTAGTTATAATTATCCACATACCGCTATAGTAGAGAGTGCTGCTAAACTTGAGTGGAAGTATAAGGCTAAGAAGCTTTGGCTTAGAGAAGGGTATAAGAATGCCCAGATGTCAAAATTGAGGAAAAGGTTTCACTCATTAGATCAATGTCGAAATGGTGGGAATGGTAGTCACCATATTTGGGGGAGTAGGATGTTTTGCTGATAAAGGGATCTTACTGATGGTTTTAACTGCAAATTCCTTTGGTTTATTCGGAATGAAGAGAATGCAATTCCTGAATTGTTCACATAAGGATCGGTCAGAGGCCGTTGGTGAATAAATAGTGATATGAAGAAGGGAATTTTGTACCAAAGTAAGGTAGGTACAATAAAGAAAGATTACTTCAGAGGAATGATAGGCTCATTAGTAAGTTTCGCTAACACTTATGGATAATCTGTGTTCGTGAAACCCCACAGGTGGACATCCACCCGGCACTACAAGAAAACTAATTTTTTTCGGCATTTTTTTCTCGGTATTATTTAAAAATGATGAGAATTTTTTTACCAGCATTTATTTATAAGTATTGAAAATTCACATTATTTATATTGATGTGCCACATAAATAGAGCATTTTTTAATTAATGTTATGCCACGTAGAAAAAAAAGAGCGCCTCATCCTCCAATTTATGGCGGGTGTTTGGTTTTCCTTAAAAGAAACCCATGTTTCCTTATTCTAAGGTAGCACCTCAATCTCTCTCTCCCATATTGTCTCTTTTCTCCTAAAGAACCTCCTCAATCCTAATCCTTCTGAAACCTCTCTCCCCCTCGATTAGTTTGACCTAATAATCCTCAATCCTCAATGCGTCACTTTCTTGGACCTGTTTGTGTTCGTGTTCGTGCTGGATTTTGATCTTTACAAGTGCGTCACTCTCTACAAGTGCTGTTCGATGTTGGATTTTGATATTTGTAGACTTTCTTGGATATGTTCATGTTCGTCTTAGGTAAGTTGCATTTTTTGTTTGCATATTAGTTCTTCGATTGTGATTTGGACACCGGACAGAGTGTCCCAAGGTACTTATTGTACTCATTCTGATGTATGTGAAACTAAAAATTAAGATCAGGCCATGGAAGCTTGGGATGTCCTTGTGGCTAGAGTACAAATCATAATGGTTTTTTAATGTATAAATCGCAAAGTGAATCTTTGCCTGTCTAATGAGTGGTGATTTCTCTTGTATCCTCATCGCTTTAATAATAAAATCTATTGCTATGGTTTTTTTTACTGTTTCTTGAGTTTGGGTTCAAAACCTTATGTATTCATCTTTGGCATTTCCAACACTTTAAATATATTTTTCTCCTTTCCACTATGAATTTAATTATTTTGATGTTTTTGTGATTATTCATGTGTTTTGGATTTAAATTACATATTTTTCAATGTGTTTGGTAAAGTTATATGTTTATATATGTATAGATGAATGGCTACTATATGTCCTCCACTAGTGGCAATCAATTGGACGAGAAAATGGAACGGATTTGCAGATTCAAATGGTTTCAACTTTATATTTGTGTATTTGCACATACACCACTGCGTATGTGGATATGTTTATTGGTCATTGGTTTGTTGCGCATCCTTTTATTTTTTTATGTTTGAAGTAGAGATTTGAGGGTTGAAGAGGAAGTGTTAGATGAAAAAGACTGGGAGACAATCATTCCAAATTCTAGGTTTGATCCTATATTTTTTTTTGGTCTTTTTGGTTAACATCTCATTGTTCATTAATGGATTTTTCAAGATATGTTTAGCTATGACTTCAGTTTTATACTTTGATGAGTGTCACTCGATCAATATAGATCAACAAATGGCACACATGAAGCATTTATACTAAAAAAAATTATGTATACACAATGACGCTCAATATAGTTTGATAATATGATTTATTTGGGAAAAAATCTGGTACTTGCATGGGTTTTCATTAATTTAAAATCGTTCTTTGTTTCGGGATATGTTTCCCTTTGGCATTAACAGGCAAGTGAGTATTGTAATTGGTTTTATAGGTTATATTAATTTTAAATGTGTTGTAATTTGCCATTTTGGAGAGGGAAATTCAAAATTTCAGAATTTGTATTCTTTTGAAAGTTTGAATAATAGGAATATATAGAGAGGAGGGTGATGGTGGGGTTGATTTGGACATTGTTATTGGTATAATTCTTGGTTGGTAAAGTCACAATGACCACAAAATTGAATGACTTCTTTTCACAAATGAAACTATAGGTTGGTTGAAATCTATAAGTTTTACCTCAAGAGCTTCATATCAGATCTTTTTAGGGAACTAGTTTCCTATTTTGGATGATTTCCCTCTTATGCCCTTGGCATTTCATCCATTGTTGGTTCCCTCCATCCTATTGAATTGAGATTTTATTAACGATAGGTTTTCAAGTAGCGATAGTTTTTTTTTCCTGAAGTATGGGTGTGGATGTTTTTGCAAGCATTGCGATGCTGTGATGTTTTGTTAAAAATCTTATTTTGTAGTAGTGTTTGGTTTTCTCTCCTCCAAGGTCGAAATTCCCTAGAGTAGAACTCAACACTATGTATCAATAGAATAATTAAGGGCCATATCATTCAATGACTAATTACGATATTTTAGAATTTGATGAATGTTTAAAAAATTTGGACTTTTTCTTCTTATAAACTTCTTCACAATCTTAATGAAACTTCAGATTGTCACTAGCTTCATACACTCCTCTCTAGCTAAGTCAACGTTTTTTTTCAAACAAACATAAATTACTCCATATGAGTTTCTCCCATCAGATAATGGGATACAACAATAAAGTAATACTAGTTTCATAACCAATGCAGTATTTTTTCATACTATGAGGAAGCTTAAAAAGTAGCACTAGAAAGTCACCACTAAGCCTGGCTGCATGAGATATGCTTAATATGTTTCATGAGAATCACTTTTCAATCCTTCAAAAACCAGTTGACAAGAAAGGGAATATCTTTTGCATTTTATTCTTTCAAAGCTTTTCCAAGGCTCGCCTCTTGGTTACTGATTTTTCCGCAGTTAACGTACCATTATGCCCCCTCTTCATGCTTTGATCATTCTCCTTCATGTCAACTGCCGTGAACAGATTATTCGGTGTCCCTTCAATCAACCTGGATTTCACATTATTTTTCTTCATTATTGTAGAGTAGAATTGCTTGGGAAACAGGGTGTTAACTTCTGCTTTCGAATTTTTTGTTATAACTGAGCCTCCTAATTTTTGCCCCATCTCAGCATTTTCAACAGTAGTACCCTCATCATTGGCAAAGTTAGCATGGGTAGGAGATGAAAATGACATGGTTTCTCGTATGTCTTCATATTTCTCTTCAACCAATGGTTTGAAATCTTTATCTTTTGAAATGGTCTCTTCTGAAGCAGTATATTTAAGGCCGCAACTTACATTGGCAACTTCTTCTAACACCTCATCTTGTATAGGGACAATAGAACTCTTAGCCTCGATAACCATGTTCTCATTGTATTCATAAGCCATATACTCTTTAGAGTTATTTTCATCTCTTCCCATTGAAATTTCACCATCCTCGTTTATGGAATGCTGCTCTTCATCTAGATTAAAAGTAATATTTTCTTTCACCTCTCCAAGCTTTCTATTGGTGACCTCTTCTTCCTCTATAATTTATGTCTTCTCATGTCCTTCTACATCAGTCTTCTCTTATTCCTCCACATAAAAAAATCATCTATCATTGCATCACTTTCTTGTGAAGTCCCCTCAATTTTTGCTAAAATTTTTGTAAACTTTTCGTCTTCCATCTGCGCAACCTCAAATTTGTTAGCATCGGTTCCTCAGAATTCTAATTCATTTTTTTCAAGCATTGCCTCATCTTTAACCTCTATCAGAACATCTTTATTATCCTCCTTCCTAATAAAATTAGTTTCCATGACATCTGAGCTTGATTTCTTTCCTGAAACCATACCACCAGACAGTTCATCACAACCTTCACCTTCTTCTATTGAGGTCCAAGTTTCAGATAGATTCCCAAGTGATAGAATAATCTTGGTTCTCTTCCTCCACCAAATCAGTACATTCTTCAGTTTTGGAAGTTCTTCGATTAAACGCATGACTTATTTGCTCCTTAATAACTTCATAATATTCAGATTCAATCGGAGGCAAAGGCATACGTGTATAGACAATAGCCTCTTTAGTTACCTTATCATCATTGAAACACTCCTTGAATTTATTAAAATGTGGTTGTGTACCCGCTTCAACTTTGTCAGCACTGGATTCACTCGGACCTCCCTCAATTTTGTTAATGATAGATTCACCCACCTCCATTTCATTATTTTCGATAGTTTCCTCCCGTGTAAATTCCATAACAACATCTTTACTCTCCTCCTCATAGATATCTGTTGCCAAAACATATGAGTTAACATTCCCTTCTAAAACTTGACCCGACAACTTATCACTACTTTCCATTTCATCAAAAAGGTTCCCTCCGGAAGCCTTAGGACTATTAGTACTTTTGGTAGGTTCAACCCCATGATAAAAAACCATTCTATGTAGTGCTAGAGAAGGAGGTGACATATTTTCTTGCCTTGAATTGTCAGTTCCATTCATGGACTTGGTAACGCTCTTTTTAACTGCAGCTACCTAATTCTCCTCAAATACTTCAAATATTTCACATATAGTCTGAAATAGAGTTGAACTAGTTTAGACATGGCTATTATCCTCCATGGTGATTGTCTTCTCCCAAGTCAAGGCTAAATCCTCCATGGTGATTGACTATTAGATTCCTCAACTATGTGGAGCTTTGAACTATCAAATGGGGTGGTAAACAAAGTTTTGAGCTCGTCTTCATCCCATCTTTTGGGGGAATCTCGATCAATTATATCTTCACTAGTTGATAGTTGATTCCATTACTGAAAAGATCTCTCATTTTCATTTTGGTTTTCTCCCATTATTTCCCCATACATAGACTCATCTTCATTTTTAGTTTCATAAATAGAAGTTCCTTCTTCTTCTTTGGCAGTATTTTCACCAGCCACTTGTGTAGCCAACTGAAGATTGAGTTGACACTCTTGGCCGCTGTTATTTCAACCCTCGTTAGCACAATCCACATCAATAGTGAACAATAGATTTTCTGTATGAAATTCACTTATTTTCACCACCTCTATTTCTTTATGATCACTGGGATGTATACTTTCATACACATCCTTCTGATCATCCTTGTCTGGGGGCATGGCTATATCAGTCATTTCAACTTCACGTCTAGATTTTATGCAATTAAAGGATGTTGTAAACATAGTTTTCAGTAAACCACCTTGCCAGTTTTCAAGACATTCTCTATTAGAATTTACTTCCCCACTCTGCATTTTTATAGTGTGGCATTGACTGAAATCTCCATCACCAACCTCGCTAACATTCTTTCCAGATGAAAGGGTAACATCAGCCAGGTTTTCATGGATATCAGTTTCACTACCTTTGCAGAACTTTGTAGTTAAGGATGTGGCAATCATAGTTTTCAGTTCATCACCACGCTAGTTTTCATGGAATTTTCTAATAGAAGTTTCTTTCTCACTCTGCATTTTTGCTGTGTCGCATTGACTGAACTCTCCATCACAACCCTTGATAATGCTCTTGCTAAAAGCATAGGGCATGGAAAACATAGTTTTCAGTTCATCGCCTTACTAATGGTCATGGCATTCTCCATCAAATGTTTTTTCCCCACTCAGCATTTCTGCAGTATCACATTGACTGAACTCTCTAGCAACATCCTTGACAATGCTCTTGGCTGAAGTAGAAGCAACATCATCCATTTGTTCATGAATTTCAAGTTCATCGACTCTGTGAAGCTTTGTACTGGTAAATGGTGTGGTAAAAAATTCTTTGAGCTCGCCTTCATGACATCTTTCAGGAGAATCCTTGTTAGTGATATCTTCACCAGCAATATAAAACTCATTCCATTTATGTAAATATCTCTCATGTTCATTCTCCACTATTTCCCGGGCCTTCATCTTCAATGGACCTTAAACCTCCAATCTCACTATTTTTCTTATTCACAGTACTGTAAAATCTTCCATCTCAGTTTCATAAGTAGAAATCATTTCTAGTTTGTTTTGGTTCACACTACTTAGTGGTGTGTCAAACAGACGGTTAAGTTCAAAATCTTGATCGATGTCATTGGAATTCTCCTCCACAGTTTCAACATCAGTAACTGGCAATAAATTTTTGGTCAGTACAGTTCCGTCATTTTCCCCGTTCTTTGCTACCACCGTTTTTTCAGAATCCACTTGATTGAAACTTTCATTTATAACTTTATCAGTCATTTTAACTTCTTGAGTAGAAGTTTCCTCCTCTTTATAAGTATTTTCACTACTGATTGGGGTGCCGGAAGAAATGTTGGGTTGTAGTCCTTACTTGATTTCATCACTATCCTTCAAAGGAGTGTGGAGATAAGATGGAATGTCAGCATCGACAGAGTCAGATAATTCTGGAGCAGCTATATGGATTTCCAGAGTCTGTGCTCTATCAATATCCTCATCCTCCGACGGTTGACGATCTTCCTTCTTCTTTTACATTTTCATAAATCAATTTCACATTGTCATTGATGTGTATATTTCCTTCATAATCATGCTTATCAGTCTCTTCGTCAGTATCTTTCGACACTTGTCCCATGTATGCTCCTTCTTGAGATTAATTTTCTATTGTCATCATAGCATCTTCTATTCTTCCATCTGATATTTCAGCACCATAATTGGAAATTTCATTATCTGCCAATTGGGACTGGTGCCCTTCAACCACCTCAGTATGAAGGATGCTCTATGTTGGATTGTTTTACTTCTTGATAATCCTAAATAATAATAATTTTGATATTATAAGCATCGAGCTCCTCCTCAATAGTTTTTTCAGCAGACGCTCTATCAGCCTTTTCAGTTTCATGAATACAAGTTTCTTCTTTGTTAGGATTTAAACAACTGAATGGTGTTGCAAACAGATTCCTAAGATGACAATCATGCATGCTTTCATGATAGTCCTCAACTGTCTCTACATCAGTAGACACTGCTCCATCAGCCATTTAGTTTCATTAAAATTCAGCATTCAGCCCTGTTGAATGCTAAATTATGATTGATTTCAACATCAAATGGTAAAAATGAACCACCCTGGGGAAAACCAGTTGCCCCAAAATGCTTTGGTGCCCCGACATCAACAGCCCTTTCCCACTCTTACATATGCACATTTTCAATATTTATGCAGAGGTCATACTATAGTATTATAAAGCTCCTAGGTTACATAGGATGAAAGAAAATAGGTTGCTTTCAGTTAGATGAATAGTGTATCTCCTAAAAGCATTGACTCGATTGTAGCATCTTCTCATAGAATTCCACTGGCCAAAACCAAATCTGGAGTTTTCAGAATAAATAATTGTAGCATATGATTAATATAGAGATAAATTGGATAAATGAATTTTGTTTCTATACATAATACACCTCAATACTTTGCTTCTTTTTACAGTAAACGCCCTTATACTATATTTTTAAGGTAAAAAAAAACTCCCCTGAACAATGCAACTTGTTACAAACACCGATCTTAAGGAGCTTTAATTGACAACAAGCGACAAGTAGGGGTCTTCTAAATACATAGTTAATGAGAGTTTCGTACTTTAAAAATAATAAAGCTCCTATGTTTCTTGCAAAACTTGTAGTCTATGTGATTTGTTTCTTTTTTATACACTTCACTCTCAGATAAAATTAATGATGGATGCTTACCCGACACTCTAGAAATCACTACCATCAGTTGGGACCTTGATATGTAGTATTGCGAGCGTACGAATTCAAATCTTCTCTACTTTGTTACATAGATACAATGATAAATGCAAACTGCTCAGAAATTTAACCTTAACCTTGTATATCTATGCAATGTTAACCTTAGATTCCAAATAGAGATGCATACCAAACTTATTCAATAATTAATTGAAAAATGTCATGCGATTAATCATACTCAAAATAAGTTTATGAATTCTGAATTATATCAGTTTTCTGCTAAAGTCTGCGTCAATGCCCATATAGGTGTATTTTTCACTGTTTTACCTGGGCAAACCGCCCCCAACCATGGTCCCGTCGGATATAATGAAGATATAATGTTAATGAACAAATAAAATAAAGATGCAAATAAGAGAGCTCGACAAGCACACCAAGATATACGTGGTTCACCATTTTGGTGACATCCACATTGAGGTCCGATTTCACTATATGTGAACGAATTACAAATTATAATAAATAATAAGATAAGTAATAATTACATACCCTTTACTTTCCTACCAAAATCCCGGGTAGTCATTGTACACAAAATCGTTACCTAAGCGAATCAAAGTTCTAAACCTAAAACTCACTGAGTCTCATGCTCATAAGTTTTCCCAATGTATTATATGTACCCAACACGATGTATACCACCTCCCATATAACTTCGTGAGAAATCAACACAATATATAAAGAGCACACCAACAATACATGAAACATATGCACTCTCACCTGTCATCCATCTTTGAGCAATATTCACCTCTCACACAACATTGTTCTCAATTTGTTTCCATATTGTGCCATAAATATGAATTATATCACTTCTATCTAGCTTTCGAATCTAGGATTTTTTTATATTTACCTTCTGCTCTTTTCTTTCTGTTTATGCAGTTTCAACAACTGGTGACATGGGGTATTTGTTACAGTTTAAGTTAGTTTTGGTATCATCATTTTTTGTGCCATTACCTCCCATTTACAAGTCAAGATAATGATGTTCTGACTCCTGAAATGAGCTAATTCTATATGTTACTGGTCCAGTATTGCCTATTCACATGGTCACTTCAAGGGAGGTTTCATCCGACCAAATTCATTCTGATAGATTGCAACATATAGAGAGCTCCATGAATCAATATCCAATAAAAAAGAAAGCCCTCTCGCTGTATTACCTGGTAAAGAGTTGTGTAAAGCCAATCTCTAAGGATTCTCTTTGTCGATAACAGATAACAAAGAGTTGGATACTTTGCACCAAAGATGAAACCCCGATTTTGGGATCCATTCATCACAATCCAATCAGGACAGAAGTTCTCCATCTATAAAACTCGAGAAATAGATGAATAATTTATAGCAGGGACAGAGCCCTGATACTATGATCCGTGCAGTAGAATCCAATCTAAAAGGAGGAACTCGTTCCATAATGCCCTTAAAATTGTGAGATAATTTGCAGCAAAGACATGATCAGGAGAAGTTCACTCTTTCCATAAGACCTAAGAAAGTGTTGGATAAATTACCGTTGAAAAGGAACCCTGATGTTGGGGTCCACATGTTATAGTCTGATCAAGAAGGAAAATCTCCCTATGTAATACCTGACAAACCATCAAAAGACGGATATAATTGGCGAAAATATGGGAAGAAAGTTGTTAGAGGAAATAAATTTATTCGTAGTTATAACAAATGTACATTTCCCAACTGCTCGGCGAAAAAGCAATGGGAATAATCACATGATGGCCACATTATAGAGATTAAGTACCTGCAGAAACATGAACATACTAAGCCTCAATGGAGCCCACAGATAACTGCTCCCTTTGTTATACCTATCCAATAAAGAAGAGCAAATGAGCCTCCTCTGACCATATCTTGAGGTCAGTAATAAATTTTATTTTTGGTTTCTTTTTTTGGCACTTGACAAATAATTTTCTTGACTTATCGGTGACCTCTTATTAGAGATCAATCATCCGATGTGCATGGTGACGCATCTCATCATGTAGAGCCAACAAAGATCCCTCAGCTTCCGATTGTTGCGGCAAGTGATGATATTTCAGAAGTTTCCGTTTCATATTCAAATAAACTGAGGGATGAGGTTGACAGTGATGGTGATCCGGACTTGAAGAGACAATATGTTAAACACAAGCTATTAGTATATTAATGTATATAAGAATTGCCATGGTCTACCCCCTGTTCAACTGACAAATATTTCTTTACCATAGGAAGATAGAGACTTCTAGTGTAGATGAGGCTCTGATGAATAAAATGAATGGTGAACCGCGACTTGTTGTTTAGACTAGGAGTGAGGTTGATATAATGAACGATGGCTATCGCCGGCGCAAATATGGGAAAAAATTAGTGAAAGGCAATCCAAATACAAGGTACATATTGATTTCATTGGTCACATGTCAGTAATATGTTTTTCTTTATAGATTTAATATTACATTGATTGCATTTTTTGTAAAGGAGATATAATTCACTAATCAATAAACACAGTTTTTCACCGTTGCAGTGTATCAAGATACCTAATCCATATATACGGTAGTGGATTTGATTAAAATAAATAATTTTTTTTTTGGAAAATATGGAAGTTTTCTCCTGAACATGACTCTTGGTATTTTATTATTTGAAGCATGTATAATTTTTATAGTGTGATTCAATAGTGACTGATGTTCCTTCTGAAATAAGGAAATTGATTTCTGGAGGCTTGCATTTTTCTAAGTATTCCTAGTTCTTTGTGGGGAGGGATAATAAAGTTTGTATCCAGTGTGTGTGTGTGTGTGGGGGGGGGGGGGTAGTCAAGATATGTAACGTGTATATATAAACCAATAAAGACGTTTATGCTGATTGTATTGATGGTGGATGGAATAATTTATTTTGTTATGACTTATAATGACACGTTAGTTTTATTATGATTTGAAATAAAGATGAACTATTATACTTTGTTGACATTCATGGTATATTTTTTTATATAGTTGGGATAGTTTGTTTTTATGGCTTTATTAGTATTTTTTTTAAATTTCAATGTATTTTTCACAAAACAAGGCTATAGCCTCGTTCCGCCTCGAGGATATAACCTCGCCTTGTTTGGGGTAAACGCCTCGATGCCGCTTTTAGCTTTTTCGAACTTTGTTACAAGTTATGTATATATGTGCCTCTTTATCTTTCCATTTTCGTTCTTTGTACTTCAAATACTTGTTAATGTCACTCTGTAAACCAATTTTTAAAACCTTACTGTAGTTCATAAAAAAATGAGTAAACTTTGTGGTCTTGTTGGCACTAAAATTGTGAAGCAATCCTTTGAAATTCTCATCTCTTGTGAATCATAAGAACATACATCATCTTGAGGAAAAAAGGGAAAAAAAGAAAAAAAAGAAATTTCTCCACTAATTCAAGTGCAATTGAAAGATAAAATAACTATCTTTACAGAGAAGAGAGGGCTTTCATTTGAGTTTGTATCTTTGAATATGAGGTTTATGTTATAATAACAATTTATGGAGACGTTTGTTGTGTTTTTAAACTTGTTGTATCTTCCTTGCATATCTGGTCGGTCATCTATTCAAGAATCGTGGGCCATCTGCGAGGCATGGCATATCGCATCACACTTTGCAATTAACTATTGAATAAGTTAGGTATGCATCTCTATTTGGAATCTAAATTTATGAAATCTTGTGGTTGTAACTGCTAACTTGGTATTTTTGGTCTCTGCATTAGTTCTGCTCTTCTTGCATTGGAACCCCGGATTTATCATAATAATATTTATATCCTGGATCTTAACAACTCTATGTCGAGTTCTCACTTGCTTAGATTTTTTCCTTCACAGTTTTGCAAATGATACTTGTTCAGATTTTGTGGATGAACTCATATAATTTCTTGTACCATTGCCATGGGGAGTACTTCAAAAAGTATAAACTCTTCTTCAACTTGCACATTAGTTTCTCCTTCCCCAAGAAATTTCTAGTTTCACTCCTTTAACTCACTGAGAAAAGCAGCTTTAGAGTCTAACTGCTCAAGTTGCAGGTTCTTTGCTGCAATGAAATAACCGGATGGTAGTTAGTTTCATTTGAAACTATTTTTCATATCTCACTATTCTTCAATTCTAGAGTTTATTAAAGACTTCAACTATTGAGGCTGAGAAACTCGTCGTTTACAAATAAAATAAGCACGAAACAATAACTACACTTTATCATGTTCTATGACAAAAACTAAGGTTAAACTCTTATAAAATTGGATGAAAAATTCATAATCACGGTGATGACAAGATTAGCCAAGGCTATTACATTCATAAGAAAATCCTTGTTTTGTATGGTTCCTAGAGAAGGCGTGAAATTACCCACGATGGTGCATTGAAAACTTGAAATTTTCCTTGTCAAGTATCTTTTATTTGCACTGTGTGTACTTATCATGGAAGTTCCAAGTATTGGTAGTAGTCACAAGAACAATCGAAGGAAGAGTTGTGGCAGCAAGACATGTTAATTGCAATTTTATTTTGTGGCTGTTGGTTGTATTTTATGGGAGAAAAAGTTTTGGATGGTAGTGAAGTGTTTGTCTCTACGAATTATTATTGGATGCACTGGTTATCCAAATAATTAGGTATTTCAAAGAACTTTGGGTCAAGTGTGTGAGGTTAAAGTCAGTTGAAAAGTAAAATTTATTAGGCCAATTCATTAGAAATTCTGTGGGTGGTCAAGTCATAAGAAAAAATTATAACTAATATAAGAATTGAACATTTAGTCCCTAGTCTAAATAAACATAAATATTTACTCTTAACATGTTTTTTAAACTAATATTTAGTTCTGAGACAAAACGGTGACCTTATTTGCCGTTCCGTTGTATCTAAACATGTTAATAAGTACACACTTTTATCTTTTCTGCTTAATTATCATGTATATATATAAATGTATGTTCTAATATTAAATTATGTTATTCACAGGTTCCTCAATCCTCCAACGAGCAAAACATACCATCATATAGATCTATTTTGCAACCCTAGCAACAATCAGAAGAAACTAACAAATTTCAACTTTTAGTGGTACCACAATCAAATCACCATTTAGCTTAATCTCAATAGTTAAGTAGATAACTACTTTCTAAAACCATAATTTAAGGCTTTACATTTTCATGATTGAAATAATTCATTTTTTGTAGATTGCAAATTCTCAAAACTTAGCTGCCCCCGAAACTGCTGCTCGTGTTAGTGAACAAACGAATGCTACTTTAATTCAGGTATGTTACTAATTTAAAGGATTTTAAAGGGCACAAAATATGTGAGCTTTCTTGGGGATTTTATGTATACTTGACATTGGGTTGTTGGTTTATTTGGTTGTATAGTTTTAAAATTTTTGGGATGTCTTAAAAGAAAATAAAGTCGGACGATTTTTTTCCAGAAATATATGTTTGATGACATATTCATCTTGTTTGTAGAAAGAACCATCAAAGAAGAAGAAGAACCACCATCAACCATGACAAAGGGTCTCAAATAATGCACTTCCTAAAATTGTGGACCTTATTACTTCCGGACATCCAAAAGTGGTTGTGGCATGTGGATTCATTGTGAGCAAGGACCCTTCAACAAAAGCAGGGGGTACGCCACTGGGTGAAGATTTTTGGGAAGTATATATTGAGAAAACATTTGTAACAAATGAACCATTTCCTAGACCTTATGGAAACAAGTCCACAATTGGAGATGTCTATTATTCAACTGTAGCGTGGCATATTGCTAATGTACTAATTTTTAATTTTATTTTTTAATTAAAATACTAAAGAATAAGTATCAATGACTAACGATTGACTTTTTTATTTGTAGGTCGAAGAGGATGTTTGACTTTGATGAAGAAGGATCGTAAATTATATAAAATTTCGTTTCACTTCATATTTTCCCGATTTTTTTTATTGGACATGTGATACATTTTATTTTGTGGATGGATACTTGTTCCAAGCACAATTATGTTTATTTACTATGAATGTTATTGGTTTTAATTTAATCACGTTTTAATTTACTTACTGTCCTCTTAATTTAATGTTATGGTAATGTATTTGTACATAAATACAATACTTCTTATAAATGATTTTTTTAACATTTGTTCTCAGTCATATATTGCAAAATAATATCAACATTTTGTTTAATGCCGCTATTATCATTCTCGCTGTTTTTTTAGTGCCGCCAAAAGTGTGTTGAACATTTAATAGGTGTTGCAAAAGGTTATTATCAACATTTTTTAATGCCGCTAAAAGTTTATTACCAGCATTAATATAAATGCTTAAAAATGTCGCTAATTTTTTACTGCATTTTTTAAAATGCAGCTGTTCTTTTACCACATTGGCTATCGCACTTGTGGAAATTCCGCCAAAAGTGCCGCTAACTTTTCGCGGAATTTTTTAAAATGTCGTTGTTCTTTTACCACATTGGCTATTACCGCACTTGTGGAAATGCTGCCAAAAGTGTTACCGACATTGTTAGTGTTTTCTCGGCATTTAATTTATGCCAAAAAAAATCAATATTCCTGTAGTGCGTGGATTCATTGAAACAAGGTTGTTGAGGCCGGTAGTGTGTTTCCTTTTAGGCCGGAGGAGCTAAGGGAACTATGAAGGTGATGGTCAGGATCGAGGCTACTAGTGTTCGAGATACTGATAATTTAACATGGTCAGGGTGGCCATACACTACACCAAATCTGCCTAATTGTCGCGGTCATTGACCTTGACAAGTTCAACTTGTCAAGGTCAATGACCGTGACAATTCGGGGTGAGACAAATTTTTTTATCACGGACGTGTCACGATCATTGACCGTGACAAGGTCGTTAGAATTGTCACGGTCGCGTCATGGTCCCTGACCGTGATAAGTTTAGTCACGGTAATTAACCGTGACAAAGCCTTGACCCTTTTTAAAAATATTATCACGGTCATTGACCGTGACAAGTTTGTGAGAAAATTTATCAAGGACTTGTCATGGTCAATGACCGTGACAATTCTGGGCAGAATTTAAAAAAAATCTGTTGGGCAGTATGGCCACTGCCACTGTCCAGCAGTATATTTGTACCTGTTATAGCAACGTTGTACCTATTCAAACATCATATATCCAAATAAACTAGAGAAAATGCAAATATACATTCAAAATAGAAACTATTTAAGAAGAAACAACATCACCATCAATTATCTCAAATCTACAAACTATTTAGCTGGAAAAGAGATTTTGTACCGCGACGTCCGGGGACACCTCCTTATCCTTCCCTTCTCGTCCGAAGAGCCACATAAGTATCGAGCCTACGTGGACTACCCCCAAGGCCACTCCCTGTCCCCTAAAATAAAATAAAGTAAAATTAGTATCCGCTAACTTGAAATCGAAATCGAAAATGAAATTTAAATATTCATATAAATATAAATATAAATACATTACCTGTAGTGCCACCCAAACAGCTAACATGAGCTCATATGTCACCTCCTTCCAACTAATGTACCCCGGGCAATCGTTTCAAATATAATTCCCTTCATATCTGAACACTAAGAAATGCTATAATCGTATGGAGTTATGCTCTGCAAATTCCTTCCAACCGTTGTATGGCCAAACATCACCAGTTGAAGTTGTCAATTCCACCTTCCATATTTTCCCATGTTTTGCTAGAGGTTCCAAGTGACTGGTGATGTTTGGCTACAAAATGGTTGGGAGGAATTTGCAGAGAATCACTCCATAGGATTATGGCATTTCTTAGTGTTCGGATAGACGAAGAGATTCAGTCTCCTCTCCACAAATAGGACACCCCAAATAACTACGTACTAATCACCTATTAAAGGTAAAAAGCGTATATTCATGGATTAGTATAAACAAAATTTAGATGTAGTTGGAATATTTATGTATTAATCTCCTCTCCACACACGTACACTACACGAGTGAAAATGATAAAGTGCAAATCAATTAAAAGCATTAAAAATGGATGTTTCGGTACAAATTGGAATATTTCTTACAAATTGAAAAATTATTTCAAATTCGGGTTATCATAAAAAATGGATTGATATTTGGTAGGAGTAGCCAAGTCATCCACACTAATATTTAGACGCTTTGGCGCGTGTTGGACAATTGATCACGGCTCGCTGTTGATATACTCCGAGTAAAACACTTACTCACGTGGTCATTGTTCTTCAACTTGGACAAGTCAACCATGATCAAATTGGTGACATGATCAACTTTACAAACATTTTTATACTCAACTCTTACCCAGTCACAGTAAAATACAACCTCTTTGAAGCTTATATAATCCAATTCAAATATATTTTGGATTACACCATAGTTAGTCATTTCAGCTTCAACGAGGTTTTTATCTTTTGTGCTTGCTCGAAAGAAAGTAAGAGCCTTGTATGAAATTCCTGAATTTTGTACATTTGTACTTTCCTCGTACACTTTAGCACCGAAAATGTAATCGTTCAATAGATACTTTTTGTACTCTTGTGCCATGAACAAGGGTCCAGTGGCTAGACGAGCAAGCCTTGAAGTCGCATCACCCGTCTTTAGGAGCTGAGAATATAGATAAATTAATTATATTAGTGGTAAAATTTGAGTGTAATGTAACGTTATATAATGACTATTTTCATTATAATTACCTCTTATGTCAACCACAGCCTAAATTCGTTGTCTGATTATACCATTATTTTTCGTCTTTTATTGTTCTCACGGGCTTCATATTTTCTGCATATTACAAAATTAATCATGTATAAAATAATCTAAAATAATGTTAAACATTATAATAATCGAAACTTACTTTTTCCATTCTTCGACATCTTCATGTGTGTCAAATAGATAACGAGCTACTTGTTCATGTTGCAAACTCGTTAATTTCACACGTTTTCCCATCACATGACCACCATCATCGACGAACTCATTAGTGTCATCAACATTGGTTGAGTCAGGCATATATTCCTGAGTATCTATTGATGACTCCACGATGATGTATTCCTCTACAATTGATCCTGCAATGTATCGCGTATTCTTGACTTAATCTTTAAAAAATTTCATCAATCTTTCAAACGGATACATCCATCGATATCTAACTGGACCACAAAGAAGTGCCTCATCACATAGCTGTACCAACAAGTGAAAACTTATGTCAAAGAATGCTGGGGGAAAGTACTTCTCCAATACACAAATCACTCTGGTCACCGCCAATTTTGCGGCCTTTATGTGTTCTCGATTGACTACCTTCTCACACAAGAGGGAGAAGGTAATACTAATTTGCATAATAGCCCTACGCAAATCCTTGTGCTTGGAGAAACAGTGCTTAAACAATAGAGAAACCAATTGCATGATCACATGACAATCGTGGGACTTACACTTATGTAAATCATGAGTAGCATAATCCACAATCCTTTGCAAGTTGGACGAAAAAGTAAATGGGCCCTTTAAATTATATATTGTGTCTAGAAGCACCTTTCTTTCCCCACTCGTCAAAGTAAACGCACCAGGGGGAATTATTGCCCATCCCCTATTATTTTCTTTCAACCATAGTTGTGGCTTAAGTTTCAACGATTTAAGGTATTTTCGTTCATTTTCTCCATCCTTCGAATGACTCCCCCCAAGGTAAGTGTCCACAATATGTTCAGTGAAGTTCTTCTCTGCATGCATTACATCCAATACATGGTGCACCGGGTTATTCTTCCAATAAGGCAAGTCAAATAAAATTGACCTTCGAGACTATGCCTTTCTTGTCTCAGTTTCATTCCCGTTGGGGTCTTCTTAAGCTCGACGTTCTTAAATTTAGGATTCTTACCTGGCATATTAGGGACACATTCAGAAGATTTACTTTCAATTTCTGAACTCGAAAGTTGTCTCAGCGATAGCTTATGTTCAACCCCGCCCAATAAAAAATTAGAACCTTTTGTTAGATCTGAAACTATGATCTGGGGGTAAAAACCTCCTGTGGCAATGGTATATATTTTTAAAGCTAGAGTATAGACGAAGAGATTCAGTCTCCTCTCCAAAAATAGGACACCCCAAATAACCATGTACTACACAACCGGATAATGTCCCATAAGCTGGAAAATCATGAATTGCACACATCAACATAGCTTTCAGCGTAAACTCTTATTTTCTAAAAGAGTCACCTTGGGTAATAATCCCTTCACCCATTTCAGAATTCTCGTTACGCTATTGCCAGACAAACCGTACCGCGTCTTCAAACTGTGCAAACCAACCATGGCATGTAATGTTGTTTGATCTTTCTCGCAGCCAGAGTATAACGGTTGGGTCGCCTTAAAATTTAAACTTTGGTAGTTATCGTCAAGTTTTATCGTGTTATCTTCACGAGCACTTGAATCTTATACATCATCTGTAACCTCATTCTCCTCTACTTCATAAACCCCGTATGCATCATCAACTAAATCCTTTAACATATTATGATCTACGTCTTCCCCTTCTACATCTATTCTACTTGTTGAAGGTTGTTGTGAAGGTTGGTCGAGGACAAAAGGAACTTTCAATTCACCATGAAAACTCCAAAACCGATAACTATCTTGCATACTCGATCTTAACAAATGTAGTTCAACTGTTTTCCACTCAAACACCTTACCATTATTACACCTAGCACAAGGACACGGAAACTCTTCATCATTATGACATCTCTTTGCATATTTCATAAATTCGTTAGCACATCTGCGAAACACGTCCCCCATTCTATTTGTCTCACCCATCCACTCTTTGTATTTCGAATATCCCATCACAGCTACCACAACTAATCACCTATTAAAGGTAAACAAAACTTAGATTTATATTATGTTTCATTTAATTATGTCTTATTTATATTCAAATTCAATTAATAATAGAAATTTCTATTTCCTCCATATCCTCTAAAGGGTGAGTGGTCATATCCCATTCAAGACCGCATTTTTCTGTAATATACTTAACAGCTCATGCACATTGTTACGATTTGAAAAAAATTCGACATCATATCCCCGTAGTTCTCCGAGTACACGACATAGATTGACAAGTGTGAGTGTTATTTCAATTGATCAACTGAAATAATAGTCACACTTGTCAATCTAGTATATACCCAGAGAACATTAAGATACGACTGTAGAGCTTCCTCCAAAAGTAACAACTTTAAGCCACTAAGAATATTATACATAAATTATACAGTCTCAAACTGTTCAAATGGGACAATTCTAGAGATCTCATTACAGGGGTAATAACTCTCTGACGGGTCTAAGGGCTATTGAATGCGTACGAATACTATATTTAATTTCAAGTATGTTTCATTTAATTATCATACTATATATATATATATATATATATATATATATATATATATATATATATATATATATATATATATATATATTGTTCGATATACAAAGTAATTTTCAAAAAAAGTTGAAAAATCCCACCCCCATATGGACAATAATCCAGTGGTCATGCCACTTTTAAAACTAACCAACCCAACATTTACTAAACAAAATAATCCAACAGCAATGTCAACAACAAATGTGTGTCCCGTACTCCTTCTAATTCATCTACTCAATTAATTCATTTCATCAATTAAACTAATAATTAAAGTATACAATTATTAATTTACTAATTTACAATGAGGGGCAATCCTACTTTCATATGAAATGGGCAATAATTATTAATTTACTTTCATCTAAAACTATACAATTAAAATTACAATTAAAGCTATACAATTTATTAATTAAAGCTATACAATTGTTAAAATTGCCCCACCACACACACACACACACACACACCACCCCCACCCCCACCACCCCACCCCGCCACACACACACGCACACACCTGCACACACACACACACATACACCCCCACCCCCACACCACACCCTTCCCCCTCCCACCACCACACCCCCTGCCCCACCTCACCCCACCCCCACCACACCTGCACACACACACACACACACACACACGTACACACACAACCCACCCCACCCCCACCACTCCCTGCCCCTTCCCCCACCACACACATATATACACACACACATATACACATACATATACACACATATATATACACACACATATATAAATGAAAGAGAAAGAGAGGGAAAAAACATACCTTAGAGAGAGAGAGAGAGAGGGAAAACCCAAAAAATGGTGGGAAAAAAAGCCTAGGGCTTTTTTTACTGAAGAGATTGTCACGATCGTGTCAAAGTCCTTGACCGTGACAATTATTTTAAGTATTGTCACGGTCCGTGACGGTGACAAGTCCTTTAATTAAATCCCAAACGATCCCACAAGAATAATAATCATAAGGAAAATTTGACCAAATCTGGGCAGGCAAATCTATTCGGCCTTCTCTAAATCAATTCTCCCTATAGGTCTACGAAATTCTGCATTTTAAGGGCTACGAGTTTCAATCTTTTTCATCCTCAAAACCATCACCAAATGATCCCAAAGTCCCCATAAATCATCCCAAATGACACATCAAGATATGTGAACGATTTCTAACATCTAAATAGTACAAAATGATCAAGGACTTTCAACGAAATCAAGTTAATTCCATGAAAATTCAGAAAACTCTTAATTGATCATCCTTATTCAAGAACTATAATATATCCCAAATTTCTTCAACAATTATACCAAAATTTCATGGAGTTGATTCTATATTAAAAATATATCAATCTTGGTTAGTTTTGATTTCAAGGATTCAATTAAGATCATCAAAATTCATCTTTGATTCATGTAACATGTATGAATTTCATTACTAGCCTAACATAGACAATATACATGTTATAATTTGCAATAATCAACCACTTGCCTATAATTTGAAGGTCCGAACTATTGGGAAAGATGATTCTAGGGATGATCCTCCTTTTTTTGATCAACCTCTGATGGCAGTGGTGTAAGGTGACTCTTTGGCTTTTGGTCTCCTAGAAAAGCCTCTTCCTATCCTAGAAAAGTCTCTCACTCTCCTCTAAGCCTTTTCCATTGATTTTGGTGAATGAACCTCAATTAGACAAACTTTATCCTTATATAAGACCACTAAAAATTCATAGGTACTATTCACCTGATTTGGCAAATGACCAAAATACCCCTCCAAGGTGTCGGTTTGGTCCCAAATTGACTCAAGACCAAAATTAATCCCCCAAGTAGACTTTTCTGACTATCTAAACCCTTTCGGACACTTTGGCACACTCGAAACGACCATTTGGAGGACATGAACATAAATTAATGTTCATTCCATTTAAATATAGTCCCGACACGATCCACGCGCGTGTTCTAACTTATTTACCGTAATTATCGTATTTATAACTTTCGATAATTTTATAAAGTCATGATCATATATTACTTTTAATCACTAAGTAATATTCAACATAAATCAAATATTATTTTATTCTTGAGTAGTATTTAAATCCGAATTTATATCCAATTATCCCACAATTAATTTTAATTAATCCCATTTTAAAAGTCATAAAAATACGAGGTGTTACATATCTTGCCACCTTATAATGGATTCGTCCCGAAATTAGGAAAATAAAAGCATACCTGGTAAAAATAACTCCAGGTATCGATCGTACATCTCATCCGCAAGCTCCCAAGTAGACTGCTCAACATTATGGTATGCCCACTGGACGCGCACAAGAGGAACTACTTTCGATCTCAACCGTCTCTCACTATAGTCTAAGATCGCTACCGGTTGCTCCTCATAAGAACTATCTGGCTGCAAATCAACATCCTCCAATGCAAAATGAGTGTGAGCCAACTCATCTTGGAGATATTGCCTCAGCGAAGAAATATGGAACACATCATGTATACGATGCAAGTGCTCTGGCAGTCCAAGTCTATAAGCTACCGATTCAACACTATCAATAATAGAAAATGGTCCCACATATCTCGGTGCCAATATCCATTTCTTCCCAAATCTCATTATCCCCTTCATAGGAGATACCCGCAATAGCGTCTGGTCCCGCACTCTAAACTCCCTGAAGAACTGCTTAGCATTGGCGCATCTTTTCTGTCTATCCAGGGCTACACAAATGAGATTCTGAATCATTTCAATCCTAGAAGATGTGTCCTGAATCACTTCTGGACCAAGTAACTTGTTATCCCCCACCTCTAATTAACACGTAGGAGAGTGACAAGGCTTACCATATAACGCCTCCAATGGGTCCATACCGATGGTGTGATGATAGGAATTATTATATGCAAACTCCACTAGTGTAAGGTATTGATCCTAACCTCACCAAAAATCCAGAATACACATACGTAACATATCATCCAACATCTGGTTAGTACGATCAGTCTTCCCATCTGTCTGCAGGTGTTAGGTCGTACTCAATCACACCTCGGTCCCATGGCCATGTTAAAACTCTCCCTAAATTAGGATATAAAAATCTTGTCCTGGTCGGACACAATATCAAGCGGTATCCCATGTAACCTCACTATCTCGATTATAAAGATCTAGGCATACTCTCCCGTAGTATAATCAGTTCGAACTGGTAAGAAGTGAGCTACCTTAGTCAACCGATCCATAATCACCCATATGGAATCGTGATCCCTCTGAGAAGTAGGTAACCCAATGATGAAGTCCATGGAAATTCTCTCCCATTTCCACATTGGGAGCTCTAGCGACTGAAGACATCCTTTTGGCTTCTGATGATCCACATTCACTAACTGGCAGGTGTCACACTTAGAGACGAACTTAGAAATGTCTCTCAACATCCCACTCCACCAATACTGTCACTGCATATCCTGGTACATCTTATCCCCATCGGGATGAACCGTAAATCGGGATCCATGAGACTCTGTTATCACTGCGTGTGATAAATCCTCCCTTTATGGAATAATCAATCTACCGTTAAAGCACAAGCCTCCTTCCAAACTCACTGAGTAAGACTCTGCTCCCTCGGCTAAAAATTATCGAATTTTCTCTTGACAAAATGGATATGTTGCCTGAGCCTGTACTACCCTTGTCACAATTTGGGGGGTAACGGTTGTAACTGACATAAATGATCTAGAAATTATATACTGATGTCCCATTTCCTTCCATTTCGGCTTCCACACCTCGGCCATCTCACCTAATGGCCTACAACTCAACGTATTTGTTACCACGTTAGCCTTCCTCGGGTGATAATGTATCTCAAACTGATAATCCTTCACGAATGCAAGCCACCTATGCTGTCGCATATTCAACTCTCTTTGAGTGAACAAATACTGTAGTGACTTATGATCCGTGAATAACTGAAATTTCTCACCCAACAACTAATGTCTCCATATCTGAGGAGAAAATACGACTACTGCTAGCTCCAAGTCATGGGTAGGTTAATTCTTTTCGTGAGGCTTAATCTTCCTGGAGGCATAAGTTATAGCCTGTTCTTCTTGGTGCAATACTCAAAAAAGTCCCTGTAATGATGCGTCAGTGTAAACTAGGTACTCCACTCCTGGCCTGGACAGTGATAGTGCGAGTGTTGAAGTCAACTTATCCTTTGTAATACCCCATAATTTTATTGATTTTATTTAAGGGATTAATGGAATTAATTGGGAATTAATCCAGGTATAAATACTAGCGAGATATGAGTTGGTATTTGATTATGATGTTAAAATTTAATATTTCTGAGTATGTATGGTAATACATAAGTATTGAAAATACTAAAGTTGTCACAAGACTGAAATATGACAATTTGGAAATTTAGTTGGGATGCACGTGTCAATCGCGTCAGGAACAAAATTATTTAAATTAAAAAGTGAATTATATTTTTATCAACCGAATGGTCATTTTGAGTGCGCCAACGTGCCCAGAAGGGTCAAAATAGTGAGAAAACACTAGCCGGGGGTTTAGTTTGGGTCCCGGGGCATTTTTAGTCCAAACCGGCAACCTAGAAGGGTATTTTGGTAATTTTAAAAATATGGGAATTAAAACCCACGAATTTTAAGGTTAAATAAAATATTACTAATGAACCCACTAAGTCCATTATCAGAATTACGCGAGTTAGAGGGCTACGAAAGTTAAAGGGAGAGTTTGAAGAGGTTCCAAACAAAACCTCCAACCACCATCACCATCCTTGGGAGAATTTTGTAGAGAAAGGGGAGAAATCAGCCTTCATTCACCAACATCAATTCAGAAGAAACACATCTGAGGCAAGTGATTTGATATTTTTAAGTGCATTGAATATTTCTTCCATGTTTAGTGTAAGAACTATGTTGTCTTGAAAGTTTTGAGGAAAAACTAATGAAATTGTTGGAGAAACTCTAAATTTGGGATAGGATTTGCATGTAGAATGACTATGGACGAATTTAGCATTCGAAGACTTAAATATGATGATTTAAAAATGGATTTATGATGAGTTATTGGGGACAATCAAATTCTGGTTTCATGTTTATAGGGTTTGGGGTAATATTTGCGGATTTATGTTGATTACATGTTGATTTGGAGGATTTGACCCCAAAAATATGTTAAGAAATGACCTAAGGGGATTTAGATAAGTTTAAGAACATTAAAATGCGATTGGAATGATCTTAGGGTGAATTTAGAGAAGAGAAAAATTGAGAAAAACGAATTGGGAAATTTCTGGGCACAAACTGCCATCTCGTTAGAAGACCTGCCCAGGTCGTTCGAACGAGCTTCTAACGAGATGACAGTATCCTTTTTAACGAGTTGGTAGTTCGTTCGAAGACTTTCGTTTGAAAGAACTCGTTCGAACGAGACTTCTAACGAGTTGACAGAATGGTCTTTTAGGCCTGATTTTATTTCAAATGTCCCGTTGACTTATTTAATGGAGTAATAACCTTCCCTTATTGACAAGTCGGTATATGTTGGAGATTTGAGTATGTTAAGGAGTAAAACTTAGGATCTCGTAGTAAATCTAATGACCTTTATGAAATAGGAAACGAGTACCTAATTACGACGTGAGAAGAGTTGACAACTTTAATGTATATAAATCGGGGACTTATATGCGTATGATATTAAATGATGATACAAGAACGATAACTATACCTATATTAATATGTTGAGATATCTAAGATGTGCGAATGCTTAGTATATGTAGTTATCTGTGTATAACATACCTACCGTACTTGCTATCATGGGAGGTCGGCGTTCGATCAGGGCCATCAAATCTTTGTGTGCCTACGGGAGGATTTAGATTTGTACCTCGAGGACATAGATCAGAGAAGGACTTTAGAGAAGTTAATAAGTCTACTGATCATGGGAGAGTAGGTATGTGCGTGACCCATGTGATGTGAACTATGTTTGCCTCCATTATGTGTGATTGTTGTCATTTGAGAACGATTCCTGAAAGATTCGAAATGCATGGTCCTAATGTACGTGATGTACCAGGATTGGATAGCAGAGTATGCGTGCACCGCAGGTTAGCCTCGGGGTGCTAGTATTGTATATTTATGATGAGAATAATATACTGTAAATTGAAATGTGCTGTCATGTATAAATGTGTGTATATTTAATAGCAACATTTTCGTAAAAATAAAAAATAGAAATCCTCTAGTAAGCAGTATTACTAATATGGGAAACCAAGAAAAATGTAAGACTCAGTTATATGGAAATGCCGGAATGAAATCGTGAATCGTATAGTAATGTTAGATTTTATATTAGACTAGTTAAGTATGGGAATAACTATAACGGGTACGGGTACGATAGGATTGCATAATTAGTTGAGAGGTGAGGAACTCAAGTGAGTGCATGCACTATCATGTACTTTATATTCACTGTTTAATGATATTAAACCACTTGTTGTATTTTAAACTGTTTTCACAATCAGTCTCTGACCCGTTTTCTTTCAAATCTATTTTTTTGTAAAACCTTTTAGGTGACCAACCACAAGGACACCAAGCATAGGAGTTCCATTCAGGTGACGTACTGTAGCTGCTATGGAAGTTACAGGACCTTGACAGTAGATCCTCCATTTTTGATGTTGACCTATATTATCATATTCTCTCATCTGTTGGGGATGTCGTCCTATTTCTTTTTAGAGATACTTTATCTATTCAGTTATTTCAGATTTTGGGTTGTAATTAATTTAGTGATGCAGACTTGGTATTTGTTTATTTCAGTACTCAGATTGTTGTGAGGAGTATTCCTCCAGTTTCATTATTATTTTATGGTTATTATATTGTGACTATGTTGTGGTGGTTATGTTAGCATTTCATAATCTACTTATTGCATGATAATTGGATTCTATTAAAATTGACAACTCACTTTTTAAATATTAGGTGGCTAGTAATTATAAAAATGTTTTCAACAGTGATGCTACGAACTGAACCAATTTGACATTTTGAATTAATTTCAATAAAGGAGTAGCTACCTGGTATTTAATTAGTCGGTGTGTCACCGGTTGTATCAGAGCATCAGGTTCTAGTGTCCTTAGGATCTGTACGGCTTATTATGTTTTCACTGAGCTTTCTTTGATGTAGAGCCTTATATGTTAGGACTGTTGTATTATTTTATGTATGTTTCTCTCTTCAGCTATTTTGAGATAATAACTGCGAACTTATAAGACTTTACTCTCATTCAAGATGCCTCCACGACGTGCACAACGAGTTCCTAGGGATGCTCAGCCCGAGCCACAGCCTGCACCAGTTCAGGGCACCATGAATGCCGCAGAGGTTGTAGCTATTATAGCCCAAGCGGTAAATGCCGCCCTCGCAGTTGTGCAGCAGGCACCACCACAGGCGCCGGTAGCCACGCCAGTTCAGGCTCATGCATTCCCATTTTCTTGGGAACGCGTTCGTGATGCTTTTTAGAAAGTGCACCCTCCGGAGTTTGCAGATAGCTCCGACGTTGTTGTGTCCAGTCAGTGGAGGAAGGACATTCAAAGACACTTAAGGATGTATGAGTGCATGGATGTTCAGAAGAAGATACTGGCTACTTTTAAGCTAGTAGGATCAGTATTACAGTGGTGGGAGTCCATTACCACCATGGAGGAGAGATACGCCCTTTCTATTCAGGAGTTCTGGGTGCGGTTCGACCGTAAATATTTTCCATCAACTGTTCACACTGAAATGAGGAGGAAGTTAATTCACCTCAAGCAAGAGGGGAAGACCGTGGCCGAGTATGAGGCTGAATTCACTAATCTCTTGAACATTGTTCCTGATGAGATTATAACTGAGGAGAAGAAGATTCAGAAGTTCATGGATGGATTGAGTTGGACGATCCGTCAGCACTTGTTGAGAAATATCTCGTTGGCTACTTATTCTGATGTGGTTAACGCAACACTGCTTCACTTCCAGGACCAACGCTTTCACATGTTTGAGAGTAAGAGATTAGGAGAGTCCAACCATCAGGGCAGGACAGAGGGGAATGGTGCCAGCGGGGCACAATCTGCTCAGGGTCAGCACAGAGAGGGTGATCAGGGTTCCCAACAGGGTGATCCTAAGAGATTTAGATATGGGGGTTTCAGGAATGGTCAAGGAGGTTTCAGACATGGCCATCAGGGTTAGAACGACAATCAAGGCCAGCAGGGCCAGAATGGTCAGCAGCAACAGTTTCAGCAGGGCCAGTATGGTCAAGGTAGGAATGGTAACAGCCATCAGGGCCGTGGGAAGCAGGGAAAGCGAGGGGGAAACTTCCCAGGGAAGTGCTTGGTTTGTGGCAAGATTGGTCACAAACGCCAGGACTGTCCTGATAGGAGCAGGGCCCCACCGCAGCAGCAGCAGGGTGCTCGACACGAGCCACAGAGGCCTATGTTTCCCTCCGCCCTCCCAGCACCACCACAGATGGCAGCATTACCACCAATCCTAGCAGCCCCAGTCCAGCAGGGACAACTTAAGTATGGAAGAGTGTATCAGCTCCAACATGCCGCAGTCCCACAGGATCCACCTGCTATTGAGGGTATATTCTCAATTCAGGGGACAATGGGGCGTATTTTATTTGATACGGGGGCCACACATTGTTTCATTGCCACGAGATTTGCACGCACTTTTGGGTTGTTAAACACTGCAAAGAGCACGATTACTTTTGTAGATTCACCGTTGAGTAGGGGTTCCGTGATTTCCCTTATTTGTAGAGGTGTGGGTATAGAGATATGGAGATTTACTTTACTCGCTGATATGCTAGTATTAAAGATGACAGAGTATGATGCGATTGTTGGTATGGATTGGATAGTTGCGTATCGAGCAATGATTTATTATTTTAATTGGAGTATTATATTTTCCATTCCCGGGAAGGAGATGTTTTTAGTGGCGATGCCTCGCCCTGAGGGAGGATCGTCCACTAACTTTTACTATATAGAGGAGGAGACCTCTAAGGAAGTGGTGATACCACTTGATTCGATTCCAGTTGTTAGAGAGTTTGCTGATGTATTTTAGGATATACCTGGATTACTCCCTAGTAGGGAGATAGATTTTGTTATTGATTTGACACAGGGCACTCGGCCAATTGCCCGTGCACCTTACTGTATGGCTCCAGCGGAGATGAGAGAGCTAAGGGATCAGATAGAACAGTTGTTGGGTCAGGGGTTTATCCGAAGGAGTACTTTACCATGGGGTACCCCTGTGTTATTCGTTAAGAAGAGGGATGGATCGTTGAGATTATGTGTAGAATACCGGGAGTTGAATAAATTCACGATATGGAATAAGTATCCGTTGCCCCGAATCGATGACTTATTTGACCAGTTGAGGGGAGCTTACTTCTTCTCAAAGATTAACTTGTGATCAAGATACCATCAGTTGCGTATCAGGGAACAGGACGTCTCGAAGACTGCTTTCTTGACAAGGTATGGTTCCTATGAATTTCAGGTTATGCCTTTTGGCTTGACCAACGCTCCAGCCGTGTTTATAGACTTGATGAATAGAATATTCAGAGAGTTCCTAGACCAGTTCATCATTGTATTTATTGATGACATTCTGGTTTACTATCAGAGAGAAGAGGATCACACCGAGCATTTGAGGCAGGTTTTGCAGACGCTATGTCAGAATGAGCTATATGCAAAGTATGAGAAATGTGGATTTTGGCTGAAGGAGGTTCAGTTTTGGGGCATATAATTTCAGACCGGGGGATATCTGTTGATCCGAGGAAGGTATCCGCGGTAAGGGAGTGGGGACAACCCACGACACTGACTGAGATCCGTAGTTTCTTGGGCCTAACAGGATACTAAAGGAGGTTTATTCGAGGTTTCTCAAAGATAGCGGGTCCTTTGACACATTTGACTCGCAAAGGTGTGCCATTCATTTGGAGCGATGCCTCTCAGTTGGCATTTGATGAGTTGAAGGACAAGTTGACCTCAGCGCCTATGTTAGCATTGCCCAGACCGGGAGTTAAGTATTTAGTTTACACCGATGCGTCCTTGCAAGGACTTGGAGGTGTACTGCAACAGGAGAGTCAGGCCATAGCTTATGCTTCCCGTAAGCTTAAGCCTCACGAGAGAAATTACCCCACCCACGACTTGGATTCGTATTCGCTCTTTGGATTTGGAGACACTATCTCCCGAGGGAGAAATTTCGGTTGTTCACAGACCACAAGTCTGTACAATACCTCTTCATGCAGAATGAGCTGAATATGCGTCAACGTCGGTGGCTTGAGTTTGTGAAGGATTTTCAGTTCGATATCCAGTATCACCCATGGAAGGCTAACGTGGTAGCAGACACGTTGAGCCGTAGGCCAGTAGATGAGGTGGCCGAGGTGTAGAAAGCTAAGTGGAAGGAGTTGGGACACCAGGATGCAGTGGCCCGATATTTCATGTCTGTGATGACTGTTACACCGCAGATTGTTACGAGAGTGATAAAGGCCTAGGAAAATGACTCGTTCTGTCAGGAGCAGATAGTTCGATTACTAGCAGAGGGAGACGAGTCCTATACCGCTAGTTCAGATGGGGGATTATGCTTCAATGGAAGACTGGTTGTTCTGGAAGGGGAAAACTTACGACACGAGGTAATGGCAGAGTCGCACGGCTCATGGTTCGCGGTACACCCTGGTGGGGATAAGATGTACCAAGACATGAGACGACAGTACTGGTGGAGCGGGATGAAGAGAGATATCATCGTGTTCATTTCTAAATGTGCCACTTGTCAGCTAGTAAAGGTGGACCATCAAAAATCAGCAGGACTTCTATAGCCATTAGAGGTTCTGACGTGGATATGGGAGAGCATATCCATGGAATTTAACACGGGGTTACCTACGTCACAGAGGGGTCACGACTCCATATGGGTAATTATGGACCGGTTGAACAAAGTTGCTCATTTTCTACCCGTAAGGACAGATTACACTACGGGACAGTATGCCTAGATTTTCATTGCATAGATAGTGAGACTTCATGGAGTGCCTCTAAATATCGTGTCTGACCGGGAAAAGATATTTGTTTCATGATTTTGGGAGAGTTTCCAGGAGGCCATGGGTACAGAGTTGCGGTTGAGTACGACATATCACCCGCAGACTGATGGGCAAACAGAGCGGATAAATCAGATGTTGGAGGACATGTTGCGTATGTGCATACTAGACTTTGGAAGTGGTTGGGAGAAGTACCTTCCACTGGTGGAGTTTTCTTATAATAACTCCTATCAATTCACCATTGGCATGGATCCATTTGAGGTGATGTATGGTAGACCTTGTCGTTCCCTAGCATGTTGGTTAGAGGTGGGGTATAACAAACTCCTTGGGATGGAAGTGATTCAGGACACTTCGTCAAGGATAGAGATGAAACGGAGCCTCATTCGGGTAGCTCAGGATCGGCAGAAGAGTTATGCTGATGCCAAGAGGTTCTTCAGAGAATTCAAGGTGGGGGACCAGGTGTTACTCAGAGTATCTCCGATGAAGGGGATCATGCATTTTGGGAAGAAGGGTAAACTAGCACCAAGATACGTGGGGCCATTTCCTATCATCGAGAGGATTGGGCCAGTCGCATACAGACTTGGGTTACCGGAGCACTTGCATAAGATTCATGATGTGTTCCATATTTCCTCGCTAAGGAAATATCTTAGGGATGATTTGGCCCATACTCACATTTCTTTGGAGGACATCGATCTTCAGCCCGATAGATCCTACGAGGAGGGACCGATTGCTATTTTGGACCGAAGCGAGCGAAAACTGAGGTCGAAGATAGTACCATTAGTACTTGTTCAGTGGCGGCATCATAATGCCGAGGAGTCCACATGGGAGCGCGAGGATGAGATGCACGAGCGCTACCCGGAGTTATTTTTACCAGGTACTCTTTAGTTCCGAATTTCGGGACAAAACTCTATTATTAGGGGGGAAGTATGTAATACCCCGTAATTTTATTGATTTTATATAAGGGAATAATGGAATTAAATTGGAATTAATTGGGAATTAATCCAGGTATAAATACTAGCGAGATGTGAGTTGGTATTTGATTATGATGTTAAAATTTAATATTTCTGAGTATGAATGGTAATACATGAGTATTGAAAATACTAAAGTTGTCACAAGACTGAAATATGACAATTTGGAAATTTAGTTGGGACGCGCGTGTCAATCGCGTCAGGAACGAAATTATTTAAATTAAAAAGTGAATTATATTTTTATCAACTGGATGGTCATTTTGAGTGCGCCAAGGTGCCCAGAAGGGTCAAAATAGTCAGAAAACACTAGTCGGGGGTTTAGTTTGGGTCCCGGGGCATTTTCAGGCCAAACCGGCAACCTAGAAGGGTATTTTGGTAATTTTAAAAATATGGGAATTAAAATCGATGAATTTTAGGGTAAAATAAAATATTACTAATGAACCCACTAAGTCCATTATCAACATTACGTGAGTTAGAGGGCTACGGAAGTTAAAGGGAGAGTTTGAAGAGGTTCCAAACGAACACTCAAACCACCATCACCATCCTTGGGAGAATTTTGTAGAGAAAGGGGAGAAATCAACCTTCATTCACCAACATCAATTCAGAAGAAACACATCTGAGGCAAGTGATTTGATATTTTTAAGTGCATTGAATATTTCTTCCATGTTTAGTGTAAGAACTATGTTGTCTTGAAAGTTTTGAGGAAAAACTAATGAAATTGTTGGAGAAACTCTAAATTTGGGATAGGATTTGCATGTAGAATGACTATGGATGAATTTAGTATTCGAAGACTTAAATATGATGATTTAAAAACGGATTTATGATGAGTTATTGGGCACAATCAAATTCTGGGTTCATGTTTATAGGGTTTGGGGTAATATTTGGAGATTTATGTTGATTACATGTTGATTTGGAGGATTTGACCCCAAAAATATGTTAAGAAATGACCTAAGGGGATTTAGAGAAGTTTAAGAACATTAAAATGCGATTGGAATGATCTTAGGGTGAATTTAGAGAAGAGAAAAATTGAGAAAAACGAATTGGGAAATTTCTGGGCACAAACTGCCATCTCGTTAGAAGACCTGCTCAGGTCGTTCGAACGAGCTTCTAACGAGATGACAGTATCCTTTTTAACGAGTTGGTAGTTCATTTGAAGCCTTTTGTTCAAACGAACTCGTTCGAACGAGACTTCTAACGAGTAGACAAAATGGTCTTTTAGGCTTGATTTTATTTCAAATGTCCCGTAGACTTATTTAATGGAGTAATAACCTTCCCTTATTGACAAGTGGGTATATGTGGGAGATTTGAGTATGTTAAGGAGTAAAACTTAGAATCTCATAGTAAATCGAATGACCTTTATGAAATAGTAAACGAGTACCTAATTACGACGTGAGAAGAGTTGACAACTTTAATGTATATAAATCGGGGACTTATATGCGTATGATATTAAATGATGATACAAGAACGAGAAGTATACCTCTATTAATATGTTGAGATATCTAAGATGTGAGAATGCTTAGTATATGTAGTTATCTATGTATAACATACCTACCGTACTTGCTATCATGGGAGGTCGGCGTTCGATCAGGGCCATCAAATCTTTGTGTGCCTACGGGAGGATTTAGATTGGTACCTCGAGGACATAGATCAGTGAAGGACTTATTGAGAAGTTAATAAGTCTGCTGATCATGGGAGCATAGGTATGTGCGTGACCCATGTGATGTGAACTATGTTCGCCTCCATTATGTGTGATTGTTGTCATTTGAGAACGATTCCTGAAAGATGCAAAATGCATGGTCCTAATGTACGTGATGTACCAGGATTGGATAGTAGAGTATGTGTGCACCGCAGGTTAGCCTTGGGGTGCTAGTATTGTATATTTATGATGAGAATAATATACTGTAAATTGAAATGCACAGTCATGTATAAATGTGTGTATATTTAATAGCAACATTTTCGTAAAAATAAAAAATAGAATTCCTCTAGTAAGCAGTATTACTAATATGGGAAACCGAGAAGAAATGTAAGACTCAGTTATATGGAAATGTCGGAATGAAATCGTGAATCGTATAGTAATGTTAGATTTTATATTAGTTTATTTAAGTATGGTAATAACTAGAACAGGTACGGGTACGATAGGAGTGCACATTTAGTTGAGAGGTGAGGAACTCAAGTGAGTGCACGCACTATCATATACTTTATATTCACTGTTTAATTATATTAAACCACTTGTTGTATTTTAAACAATTTTCACAATCGGTCTCTGACCCGTTTGCTTTCAAATCTATTTTTTTGTAAAACCTTCTAGGTGCCCAGCCACAAGGACACCAAGCATAGGAGTTCCATTCCGGAGACGTACTGTAGCTGTTGTGGAAGTTACAGGACCTTGACAGTAAACACATCCATTTTCGATCTTGACCTATATTATCATATTCTCTCATCTGTTGGGTATGTCTCCCTATTTCCTTTTAGAGATACTTTATCTATTCAGTTATTTCAGATTTTGGGTTGTAATTAATTTAGTGATGCGGACTTGGTATTTGTTTATTTCAGTACTCAGGTTGTTGTGAGGAGTATTCCTACAGTGTCATTATTATTTTATGGTTATTCTATTGTGACTATGTTGTGGTGGTTATGTTAGCATTTCATAATCTACTTATTGCATGATAATTGGATTCTATTAAAATTAACAGCTCACTTTTTAAATATTAGGTGGCTTGTAATTAATAAAATGTTTTCGACAGTGATGCTATGAACTGATCCAACTTCACATTTTGAATTAATTTGAATAAAGGAGTAGCTACCCGGTATTTAATTAGTCGGGGTGTCATATCCTTCAGTTCATAAAATTCCAATTGACATGCATCATCCCAAATAAATGGTACGCCCTTACGGGTTAGATTAGTCATCGAACCCACAATTTTTAAAAAGCCCTAAATAAATCGTCTATAGTAACCGACTAATCCCAAGAAACTGCGCACCTCTATCGGTGTCGTGGGTTGTCTCCATTCCCTCACCCCCAATACTTTGCTAAGATCTAGTGCTATACCCTATTCAGACACTATATGCCTCAGAAACTGCACATTCTCAAGCTAGAACACACACTTCTCATACTTAGCATACAACTGATGCTCACGTAATGTCTGTAGATCCCATCGTAAATGCTCGGCATGCTTCTCTTCTGTCTGGGAATAAATGAGGATGTCGTATATAAAGACAATGAAAAATTGATCTAATAACTCTCTAAACACATGGTTCATCATGTCCATAAATACTGTCGGCACATTAGTTAGCCCAAACGGCATAACCCATAACTCATATGATTCGTACCTCATCAATAATACAGCTTTAGACACATCCTGCTCCCGAATATGTAACTGGTGATAACTAGACCTCAAGTATACCATCAAGAAGTTGGTTTCTCCTCTCAACTGATCAAATAATTCATCGATGTGGGGTAATAGGCACTTATTTCGGATCATGACTTTATTTAGTTCTTGATAATCAACACACAGCCGTAAAGAACCATCTCGCTTCTTTACTAATAAAACAGAGGTACTCCTATGGATGAAACCTTTCCCCAAAATCTTCTATGTCTTATCTCTTAGCTCCTTTATCTCTGTAGAAGCCATACGGTACGACGAACAAGCTTTTGGCCGAGTGCCCGACACTAAATCAATCGCAAACTCTATCTCCCTGCTAAGTGGTAGTCCCAGTATCTCTTGAAATATGTTAGCGAACTCACAAACTACCAATATCGATTCAAGAGGAATCATCACTCCCATAGAGGTTTCATCTTCTATATAATACATATGGGTGGACGATCCTCCCTTAGGATGAGGCATCGCCACTAGGAACATCTCTTGTCCCGAAATAATAAATATAATGCTCCGACTATAACAATCAATCATGGTCCTGTACGTGACTATCTAATCCATGTCGATGATAGCATCGTAATAGGGCATTTATAACACAAAGCATGTTAGCCGGTAAAACCAGGCTCATAATCTCTATACTCATACCCCGACATATAAAGAAAATAGGCATCCCGTACCCATCAGTGAGTCTACAAAAGTAAAAGTGTTATTGGCCGTGTCTAGGAACCCTACGACTTGTGCAAATCTAGTGGATATAAATGAATGTGAGGCCCTTATCTCAAATAAAATATGTCCCATAGCCACAGAGATTGAAAACATACCCTCAACTATGGGAGGTGGCTGTTGAACTGCTTCCTGTTGGACATTGTACACACGCCCATATTGTAACTGCCACTGCTGTGGTGGAACTCTAGGAGAAACTGGAATGGTAGGTAATGATGGTACCTATGCCGGTGTTGGGAGGGCTATTGGAAACATAAGCCTGTGTGGCTCCTGGTGATAACCCTCATGATGGGTTATCTTGCCCTTATCGGGACAATCATGTTTCCTATGGCCAGTTTTTCCATAAGTGAAACATCTGTCAAAAAAATTCCCTCAATTTTGACCCTACTGGCCTCGTCCCTACTAACCATTTCCACCTCTCCCTTAGCCCTATTATCCCTAATGAATGTTCTATGAACGTAATGGCCCTGCCTGTTAACTCCCTGCCCAAAACAAAAGACTCCCGATCTTAATCTCTTAGCATAATTCCCCTATTGGGAACTCTGCTCACCCTGTCTCTGCTGACTCTGAGCTGATGGTGTTCCACTGGCACTGCCTCCCCCAGTCCTGCCTGGTTGAATGGACTCAATCCCCCACTTACTTCCCTTAGCATGGAAACGGTGGTCCTGGCACTGAAGTAACGCCGCATTCAATACATTTGCATAGGTCTACAATGAAAGATTACCTAAAGGATGCTGGTGGATCCTCCAATTAAGGCCACCCATGAATATCTGAACCCTCTTCTCTTCAGTGGCTACCTCTCCTGGTACCAGATTGGTCAGCCTAGTAAATTTTTCCTCATACTCAGCAATTGTCTTCCCGTCTTGGGTGAGGTCCAAAAGTTTTCACCTCATCTCAGTCTGAAACTGCAAAAGGAAAATATTTGATTTTAAACTGTACCCAGAAGTCCTGAATATGCATAGTATCCCTCTCATCTAGTGTGTTAATGGACTCCCACCACTGTAAAGACTCCCTAACTAGCTTAAAAGTAGCTAGTATCTGACTCTATACCTCCGTGCACTCATACATCCTCACATTCTGCTGAATGTCTTTCTTCCATTGGATAGTAGTGATAATATCGGAACCCCCGGGAACTCTAGAGGATGTGCCTTTTGAAAAGCATCCCTAACACTCTCTTATTCAGTGGGAAACGCCTGTGGTGGTGCTGGTGTCACAGACTGTGCCTTTGGTGATGCTTGCTGAACAACCTCTAAGGCTGCACTAACTGCCTTAGCAATAATGGCACTAACCTCTGCAGCGTTTATAGTGCCTTGAGCTAGAGTGGGTGGTGGTGCTGATTGTGTCGCATCGGGTGCTTGTTGTACACATCGAGGAGGCATCTGAAATGAGGGAGAATATTTCCATCAGTATTAGATTTAAAATATCCCCAAATAGCTGAAGTCGTAAATGCGCAAATGAGAATGTAACAGTCCTAATGATAGGGTTTTATATCAAAGGATGCTAAGAAGAAATCATATTAAGTCGTACATATCCTAAAGCGTCTATAACCAGATGCTCTGGTACCACCTTTGACACCCCACTCAATTAAATACCGGGTGATCAGTCCTTTATTAAATTAAATTAGAATATCTAGTTGGTTCATTCTTAGCATCACTGTAAAAAAATAACTTCCATATTAATCACCTAATTGTTAATTAATCTAGTGTTAAAACCTTCAATCTTAATTTAATAAAATCCATTTTAACAATGCAAACAATGGATCATGTAATCCATTCAACAATAATGAATAATAATTAAGTGTCATCACAACTGAACTCAATGTAACTAAAATAAACTCTCTAGTTTAAATGTCTCAATATCAACATCTAAATAAAACTGATTATAATAATACCGGCATAAGTAAATACAATGTCTGAGGTAGAAATGGAATAACTAGATTCCTGGGTAACATGCCCTAAATGAAATAAATAAAACAAATGTTTGAGTCAAAAGAATATAATCGACTAATACAAAATCTGCAACTCCCATAGCATCCATAGCACGTCTAATATCCAAAACTCTATGCTAGGCATCCCTGTGGCTCGACGCCTAATATAAAAGATATAGGAGATAAGAGAATAGACAAGAAAACGGGTCAGAGCCCGATTGTAAAATATTTTGAAAATAGCAAGTTCTTAACATGGGAAATTAAGCAAATATTATGTACATGTTAGCTTTTCAGGCTCTTTCTTGAGAATCTCACCTCTCCTCTAGAGTGCACGCCCAATGTACCTTATAATCCTCCTAGTTATGGTTCCCAATTACTAGTTTGAAATAAGAGTCATTATGATTCTAACTCATATAATTTCCCCATTTTTTCCACACAATACGTTTGATAATTATACATGTTCATTTATCTTTAATATGCACTAGACTTTTCAAATCTTTGAGAGTAAGTATTCACTTAATTAATCCACTTCATATTTCATTATTCTTTTACATCTACTAATTTCACACGGAAGATTGAATCACAATATATATATTCATCACATTATTATATATACTAATATGGCATCTCCCAAACATAGTTGCGGTGCATGTATACTCTGGTATCATGTCCTAATACATCTCTCACTGCATATAGGACTGTTGGTTTGGCATCTATCATCAACTATGAATCTCATAACACATATATTGGAGCCGAGCATACTCCCTAGCCAAATGGGTCACGCACATACCTACATTCCCATTCAACCGTCGAAACTATTATTCTCACCCATGGCACATGTCCAAGGTCCTATACTCAGGGTACGAATCTAAAATCTACCCAGTGGACTCATCAGGATAAGATCATCCACAACGCAAAACCTCCACCCCGATAGTAAGTAGTGTAGGTATGTCATACACAATATAAATCATAATATAGGTATACATCCTACCTATATATATAATAACAATAGGGCATACACACAACCCATATGATAAGTCCCATACGTAGTATATTTATATCTCAAATATCCTACTTATTTATAGATTATGACTTTACTTCTTAAAGCATATTCCCGAGCTTTTCTCATCACTCGAAGGGTATCATTTATTTCTCATGTAAATTCAGTAGGTAAGCATATACACCCTACTGGTCCATGTCATTATAATCCCTGAATTTTCATGAATTAAATTTATTTTTAAATTAGATTTATTCCCTGATAATCCCCAATTCAGTTTAACCCTTTATTATACTCATGGGACTAAGCCCATGCATTAACATGGCCTACTAGTATACCCCTATACTCCCATTATTTTAAGAATTTAGTCCCGTAATCAAATCCCAAACAATCCCACAAAAATAATATTCAAAAGGGAATGTTGGCCAAATCTGGGCAGCCGACTCGATTCGGCCTGGTCCAAATCGATTCGTCCCACATGTCTGCTAAATTCTGCATTTTAATAGCTACGGGTTTGAATCTTTTTCATCCTTAAAACTATCACCCAATGATTCCAAACTCCCCATAAATCATCCTAAATGATACATCAAGACATGTGAATGGTTTCTAACATCTCAACAATACAAAATCATTAGGAAGTTTCAATTAAATGATTTTAATTCCCTAAAAATTTAGAAAACTCTTAATTAATCATCATTGCTCAAGAACTATCATAAATCCCAAATTTCTTCAGCAATTATTCCCAAATTTGGTGGAGTTGATTCTATTTTCAAAAATATATCAATTCTAGTTAGTTTTCATTTCAAGGATTCAATTAAGATCGTCAAAATTCATCTTTGATTCATGTAACTTTTCTGAATTTCATTACTAGCCTAACATGGACAATACACATGTTGTAATTTGAAATAATCAACCACTTGCGTCTAATTCTAAGTCTTGAACCATTGGGGAAGATGCTTCTAGGGATGTTTCGCCTTTTTCTGATCAACCTCCGGTGGTGGTGGTGGTGTAAGGTGACTCTTTGGCTCTTGGTCTCCTATAAAAGCCTCTTCCTATCCTAGAAAAGCCTCTTCCTCTCCTCTAATCCTTTTCCTTTGATTTTGGGGAATTAACCTCAATTCTACAATCTCTACACTTATATGAGACCACTACAACTTCGTATGTACTATTCACCAGATTTGGAAAATGACCAAAATACCCCTCCAGGGTGTCGGTTTGGTCCTAAATTGACTCGAGACCCAAATTAATCCCCCAAATAGACTTTTCTGACTATCTAAACCCTTCCAGACACTTTGGTGCACTTGAAATGACCATTTGGATTACATGAAAATAAATTACTGTTTATTTCACGACTCACACGCTCATCCCGACTTATTTATAGTAATTATTGTATTTATAACTTTCGATAATTTTATAAAGTCATAATCATATGCAAAGTCATAATCATATATTACTTTTAATCACTAAGTAATATTCAACATAAATCACAGATTACTTTATATTCAAATAATATTTAAATCTAGATTAATGTTCAATTATCCCATAATTAATTTTAATTAATCCCATTTTAAAAGTCATAAAAATACGGGGTGTCACAACTATATGTCGGACAAAAGAGGTGGACCATGAAAGACTAATCGCTGACTACTTTGGTGAAGCATCAGTATATAAAGACTACCATTTTTTATGACATTTCGAATGAATTGAGATCTTTATGGACGTATTCACGAGGCAGTGTGTACGTACGACTTTTGGTTCGTATCCTCGCATAAAAAAATCATTTATGCCTTACTAATGTTAGTATATGGGTCGTATACGGATATCAATGGGGAGTACCTCTTTATAGGGGAATCCACTACCCAGAAGGCATTGGTTCAGTTAGCCCTTGGCATTATCGCGATCTTTGGCCCTGAGTATAACTAAAAGCCTATGGCTCTCGATGTGCAATGGCTTAACGTACAAAATGCAGTGAGTGGATTCCCAGGAATGTTGGGGAGCATAGACTACATGAATTGGAATTGTAAAAATTGTCCAATCGAATCGCATGGCCAGTATACTGGACATAAAAATTAACCGACAATTATACTAGAGGCAGTGGCATCCCATGATGTGTGGATATGGAGGTTATTTTTTGGGATGCGGGGTAGTTTTAATGACATTAATGTGTTGAACCGCTCTATTATTTTCTCTGACATAGTCCGTGATAAAACACCACCAGTCCAATTTTAAAAAAAATAATGTCTATGATATGGGGTATTTTTTAGTCGATGACATATATTCACCTTACGCATCATTAGTGAAAACTTTTAAAAGGCCAACCAAATAAAAGGAGAAACTATTCGCACATGTGCAAGAGGGGAAAGAAAATTTGTAAAACGAGCATTTGGTGTTCTTCAACTAAGGTGCGCCTTTGTTCATATGCCAGTAAAACTATGGAGTAAGGATAAATTGTCAGGGGTTATGCATTCGTGCATCATAATGCACAACATGATTATTGAAGACAAGAGTCGTGATTGTGATTGGAGAGAAGAATACAACTTCTCGCCTGATCGAGCTCCTGTGTTTCGAAACTCTCTCGAGCAACAAATGCGAGTGAGGCGAGGACATTGCATATGCGCGATAAAAGGAATCATTTACATCTTCGTGCAGATCTCATTGAACATGTTTAGGAACCCTTTGCCAACACCAGTGTGTGATTGTACCCCATTTAAGTTTATTATGTGATTTTGTTATGTTGTTATCTTTACTATTAATGTTGTATCATTGTGATTGTACCAAAAATAAGTTTATATATGGAAAATTAAAGCAAATTCATTTCACAATTTTAATAACCATATTACAAAATTGGGAAAAATGATAAAAATAAATAACAGGTTACATACTCATAATCCTAGATATTTAAAATCCAGAATGGCTTGCATGTGGTGGATAATATGGAAAGTTGGGTTGTCCTTGTTAGGCCCGAGCTCTTTTGAGTATATTGCCCACCAGGTATTCATGGTACTCCCCGTGGGATGAATTCATGTGTGAGGTATAAGTACTAATAATTTGTTGGTAAATCAATATTTGTTCAAGATTGTATTTCCTCTCCAACTCCAATAGTGTGCAGTCATTGATCTCCAAACTACGCTCCTTAAGATGTAGTGAATGATTAAGGCCATATTCAGCCTTTTCATCTCGTACACCCTCACCCTAACATGATCACTTGAACCCGACACAACTACTGAGTATTTCTTGATTCACCTCAATGTTTGTAGCCTTCGCTTTTTCTTTATCCCGTTGCTTCATCTATTTCCTTCCTGGTGGTCTGGGATAAGGCCTTTCGATATTAACTTGTGCCCCATCTTCCAAATTAGCTGAGGGAATCCTAACATTCGGACTTCTTTCACTATATGTCGCACTGGCCTGTGGTGAATCAAAATGAAATTGAGGGGAGTCTAAAAATGTTTGGGAAATTTGAAATTTGTGGAGTTCTTTTAATATTTGGCAAAAAGATTCAGAGTTAAATGATTTCCCCTAGTTTTCTCCCTGAAATGCTAGATTAGTCACTGTAACCTGAAATAAGACAAGAATTTAGTTTTATTCTCATTAGCAACATATTTACGAGAAAAAAATAAAATAAATTACAAAATAATAGTCAAATTGCCTAATCAGTGTTCACAGTGCCACTAGCATGACATGTTAGCGACGCTTCTTTCAATTTAGAAACATATAACATTACATGTCTCGAAATAGTTGCTTCTTTCAATTTAAAAACATATAACATTACATGTCTCAAAAAATTTCTATACTAGATTTGTAGGCTACCTCCCGTTCGATTTTCAATGACACCCTCTGATGAGTTTTATTTTTTGATGACTACATCCCAAAACATTGTGCTAGTTCGATTATTTCCTCGTAGACCATAATTTGTTTTATTTACATGAGCGGTGCATAGTACTTCGTCGTCGTGTTGAGACATGTTTTGACCATGAACCATTGTAAAACAACCAAAATAAATATTTAAATGAATATAATTTTTTTTCAACAATTTATGTAAATATATAATATATATTGCAGCTAAAAACCAAATATCTGGGAATTTTTATAAACAAATTATGAGAAACTGTTTTCAATAATAATATTGAGAGTAGGATATGTGGTAAAACGAATTCAACTGCTATTTATAAAAAAAAATATCCGTTGCAACATAATAAATAGTTGTTGTAAATATATGGGGGTAAAAATATAATCTATGAAAGTTGAATTATAAACCTAGGCTGAACATCATTGCCAGTAATCAATGATTAACTTGTTTAATTAAACTTTAATTTTTAATCCCAAAAATCCTAACTCTTGCAAATAAATTGTGATAGACTAATTTATTTAAACCAAGCATGCACAGTTAATCACAATATGAGGTAAAATCCCGTAAAGGGGCAAAACCATTTTTATTTTACTATAATTCTTAATACATACAATTACAGAAAAATACAGCGACACACGAATATCCGCAGGTGTCGGTTCGTTGTCGTCGGTGATGTTAGTAAAAGATCTCGCAAGAGCTCCAAGTCAGCAACGGAGAACATCCTTCTTATCCACAAGATTACTCCAGATGAGTAGAACAATTGTATCTTGTTCTTCTAACACTTTAATCTCTTATTTTACATCTTTATTTTCTACAAGTACTATTGAGGAGCCCACTCTTTTACAAACCATCCCAAAGTTGGTGACGGGGCAGATGAATGCAATTTTAGAAGATATCCAAGAAGAACAAGAAGAGGTTCTTAAAACAATCAAAGATCTCAACTTTGATAGTTTGGCTGGTGCTGATGGTTTCAATGGAGTATTCAATGAATCATGATGGGACATAATGAAAAAAGATTTAACTAAGGCTATGAAATCATTCTTTTTAGGTGCATACCTTCCAAAATCTTGGAGTTCCACCCTAATTTTCCTCATTATCAAGATTGATAGACCTAATCTCTGCAAAGATTTTAGTCCTATTAGTCCTTGTAACTTTGATTACAAGGAGATCTCAAAGATTCTCGATACTAGACTTACTCCAATGTTATCTTCCATCATCTCTCCTTTTTAATCAGTGTTTATTCAAGGAAGAAGTATTATAGATAACATTATGTTGGCCAAAGAAATGATGCACTTGACAGATAAAAAAGTTGTGGGAAGTAATTTGATTATCAAGATGGATATGGCCAATGCCTATGATAGAGTGTCCTGGTTGTTCTTAATTAATACTCTAAGGGCTTTTGGTTTCTCAGAGATGTTTATTGATATTATTTGGAGGTGCATTTCTTCCCATTATTTCTCAGTCATTATCAATGGTTAATACCAAGGTTTCTTATCTTCCTCTAGAGGAATTAGACAAGGGGATCCCATATCCCCTAGTCTTTTTGTGATTATGGAAGAATCTTTCAGTAGAGTCCTTGATGAGTTATTCTTCCAAGGAAAAATCAGCTCCTTCTCTCATCTTAGGGGATGTCCTCTAATTAGCCACCTTAGCTCTACCGATGATATCATCATTTTCACTAATGGTAAGAAAAGAAGGCTAAACTATTTGATCTATTTCTTGTCTAATTATGAGAAACAATCAGGGCAACTTATTAGCAAGGAGAAATGCAGTATAATCATTAGTTTAAAGTGTTCCAGAGAAGATAAAGTTAGAATTATCTCTCAAATAGGCTTCATAATGGAGATTGGGGTTTTGAAATTCTTGGGCAACCCCTTTTTTAAAGGTACAAGAAGAGCTTGCTATTTTGACCCTTTGGTTCAATTTTTCCTTAACAAGATCGGTAATTGGAAGAATAAGTTTTTATCATTGGGTGGTAAACTGACTTTGATCAACTCAATTCTCTCATCAATTTCATTGTATACTCTCTTTTCTTTAAATCCCCTAAAAAAGACCATTAAACTGACCAATAACCTTTTTAGCTCTTTATTTTGGGGAGTAAATAAAGAGTGTGGAAAGAAATACCATTGGATTAGTTGGGATTCTTTGTGTTATCCTAAAGAAAAAGAATGGTTATGTATTAAAAATATTTTCTATCAAGTGGAAGCTGCAAATATCAAATTGGCTTGGAAGTCCAAATCTGAAAAGGGGTTGTGGGCTCATTTTATGAATCAGAAGTATTCGAACATGAATGGTGGAAATGGTTCATTGGCTTATAAAAGAATTTGTGCAACTTGGTCCACTTTAGAAGAAAATATTGAAATGGTAGACAATGAAATTGTGTGGAAACCATCTATAATAGGCCATTGCTCCTTTGCTTCAACTTATGAATTAACTAGGCAATCCAACCTCACATCCTATGCTTTCAAGGCAGTATGGTACCCTAAAATTCCTCCTAAATTGTCAGTTTTCTAATGGAAACTTCTAACGAAATGTTCCCCAATTGATGAAGCATTGCAAAATGTGGGAATAAATATTGCCTCCAGGTGTAGTTATTGCCAAGAAAATACAGAGTCTCTCCATGATTTATTCATTAAAGTTCCTATAGCTTGTCAGGTGTGGTCCTTTTTCAGTAAGTTATTGGATTGTATCCATAAAAAAAACTCAATCCATGGCATCTTTATCCAATGGTGGATCCAAGCTAGTAAATCTCAGTTAGCTAAATGGATTTATAAAGTCATTCCAATCACCATCTTGTGGTAAATATGGTTAAGTAGGAATAAGATTAGATTTTGAGGTAAAAACATGTTATGTAATAGAATCATTAGTAATGTTATTTGTAGAATTTCTGAGTTGGAGCTACATACTTCTTTTAAAGGTGATTTTTAAGATGTGTCCCTTCAAGTCCAATCTACATTTAATATTAATAAGCCTATCCTTAATATTGATTCTCTAAAGATTGAAAGATGGCAACATCCTAGAGTTGGCAATTTTAAACTCAATTCAAAAGATTGGCCAGATGGTAATGGAAACATGAGAATGGTTTCTATTCTTAGAGATTGTATTGGAAAAATGATATGGGTCAATTCAAAATTTGTTATAAGAGGATCATAGTACATGGCAGAAGCTCTAACAATCAAGAAAGCGTGGAATTCAGTATTCTCAAAGGTGATTTAAATATTGAAATGGAGGTTAGTTCAAGGCCAATTTTTGAATGTATTACCAATATTCAAAACAGATCTCCATCGTTGATCGAAGAATTATAAAGGAAATCCAAGAAATATCTTTTTCTCTTAATGTCAAATTCTCGTTGTGCTCTTCAAAAATCAACTTAATACTGATCTTTTTTCGAAGGAAGCTGATAGTCTTCATAGAATTTTTCAATTTGATTATGTTTCTAGTGTTCCTGGAAGGATTAGAGGTGCTTTAATTCTAGATTCTCTAAATTTTCCCTGTATTTAGAGTTTATCTTTCAAGTTATAGTTGTAAGCCTTTTAGAGAGGGTTTTCTCTCTCTAATTGATTAATAAAGTCCTTCCATCTATAAAAAAAAATTGTATTTAGGGTTTATAAGACTCACATATATGTTTGGCAATGATTTGTGAATAAAAAAGGTTAAAAAAACATGAAAAATGAAGTTTGGAATTATGTCGTAAATCTGCAAAAAACGTGAGTGACAAAGACTTGAAAATCGTGTACAATGGGCACTTCTATTTATATAGCAATCGAGGCAGCGTGTAGCTCGAATGAAATAAAATTATCGCTTGAACGGACTGACACATCGCTCAAACGACTTTGTACACGATGCCAATGTCGCTCGAACGATAGGTGAATGTCGCTCCAACGACGTCAGCGACACTTTTTTTTCTTCGCGTCAACACTTAGAAAAATTTCTTCTTTCGAAGTAAAAACATTCCAGACCCTTAAAAAATATTTTATAAAAGTTCCCAAAGATTTATGTAAATAATAAACCCTCCAAATAAATTATTTTACCAAAATCGAGAGTGGAGTAGTGGGAACGGTTGAAGAGCACGTTGCATAAAGCATGATGCACGAATGAAGATGATGTATGAGAGGATTCAGATCAAGGCCATCATGGATGATCGTGTTAACATTCCAAATGTATCATTATCAGACATACTAACTGTGATCTAGGACATAGAGAAAATTCTTAGATTCTAACTTAGACATTTATTAAATCTTGTCCTTAGAAATCCACCCTATGTCTATGCCTGTACATACATAAAAAAATCAGAATTATGCTTCCTAAATAAAAACCAAATGGCATACAGTTTAATATCCCCATTAAACCCAAAAACTGGAAATACTAAATGATATGTCCTCAAAAAAACTTCAACATGGTGTGAAAAAATAATCCTCAAGTTAGTACCTACACACATGAGATAAGAAACAATACCCGTGACGCGCAACAATTTGAAATATAATGATAAGAAAAAATAGATATCAATTAAGCTTAAGTAAATCACTATAAAATTAAACAAAAATTATCCCCCATAATTCGTTCTCCTCTGTTTTATGATGTCCCCAAAATTGACAAATATGAAAATCATAAAGAAAATGCAAATGAAGAATGTCACAAGGTAATCAAACTTTCTCTTTTCGAATTTCTAAAAAAAATTCTCACAAAATATACAACAAAGAATCACACCATGAAAGAACACGAAAACAACCAATTTAGTGATAGCGGAAATGTCGAGATGCAAACAAATTCGATAGGAAAATCAATACATACAACAATAACATATGAGCACGATGAATTTCAAATATTCCAAACAAATGAACTCAACATCTTCCTTAGGTGTGAAAAAGGTGGAATTACAAGAAATTAACTCAATCAAATCAACAAATCAAAGCTCAAAGTGATTTCCACACCAATCCAAAACTATGTAACACTTTTTCATGAGTTTCAAGGACGTGCAAACCAGTTTTTCATTACTTTCTATCCAAACTCCCTCGTAAATAAATATGCATTTATTTTTCTATTAAGGTGATGAAACTAAAACCTATTCGCCCATTTTTTTGTCATATATATCTTTTTACTGCCTATTTAATTTTTCGGGCTCTTTTCAAATGGTGGTTTTCACGACAAGTTAATTTTGTACTCGCGCAGCCCTTTCCCATATTTCACTCATCATTTTTTGTTGCAATTAAATTCTCACGGTAAATGGTTTTTACATGCACTACTTACTTGTCAAGTTTTATCGCATTTGGATCGTTGTATAGACATAATTTAAATGGAAACACTCAACCCAATATGTGATAGACAAGTACAATACTCAAATAATACCGTGCACGTGTGTAATAAAGGAGATAAGGAGCCAGACATGTAGAAGATGTCACTAATCACATCTCAATGACTCCAAACAATGTAAAGCACATGGATGAAATAATGTAGCATCCCAAATCACTATCATAAAGTCATGTGAAATATGGAATGAAGTTGTGACTATGGTTATCTTAAATGTTCATCCATAAACGGTGTAAACAAAATACAAAACTCTTTTTGTGTTCTTTCAAAAAAAATATAAAAAGAAAATCTTTTTGACTTTTTCTAAAATTTATCGAAAATCAAATCTTTTTGGATTTTTTAATTTTTCAAAAAATAGAAAATCTTTTTGGATTTTTCTAAAAAGAAAAAAAACAAGAAAAAAAACTAATGATATAAATGATACAATCTAAAGATAGGAATCATATGATATGAACATGAGAAATGCATCCTACTCTAGACATAGTGACCACCCCTCAGTCAACTGTGAAAATTCCTAAAGACTTCTGAAGACTCTCGAATCTAAGGGCATCTAAAGGTTTCGTGAAAATATCGGCTAACTAGAGGTCGGTAGACACAAAATTCAAGGATACGACCTTCTTTTCTACAAGATCACGGATAAAGTGCTTGCGTATCCTAACGTTCTTTATGTGCAAATGTTGGACTGGATTACTAGATATGTGTATCGCACTCGTGTTGTCACAAGAAATAGTCACGGTGTCCTCTGATATCCCATAATCCTCCAACATCTGCTTTATCCATAGAAGTTGCATGCAACAACTCCCGGGGGATATGTACTCGGCCTTCACAAAGGATAATGAGATGGAGTTTTGCTTCTTGCTGAACCAAGAGATAAGAGCAGAACCAAAGAAAAAACACCCACAAGAAGTGATCCTATATCCATCTGCATCCCCGACCCAATCGACATCCGAATAGGTGGATAAACGGTCATTGGTATCAAAGGAATACCAAACTCCAAGCAAGAGTGTCCTACTCACATATTTGATAATACGTTTAAGAGAGAGTAAGTGTGACTTTTCAGGGATGCCTAATATCGCGCACAGACTCTAACACTAAAGGCGATGTCGGGACGACTAGAAGTCAAGTAAAGAATACTACCTATCATACTCTGATATAAGGTTTGCTCTATGTCCTTGCTTGAAGTGTCCTTGCTAAGCTTTGTTGAGGTACTCATCGAGGTACGTGCGTGCTTAGCGAAGTCAAAGATAAATTTCTTCATAATGTCTCTATCATACTTGGATTGGGAGATGAACATCCCATCCTCTAGATGACGAACTTGGAGATCGAGAAAGAAAGTAAGCTCACCACCATGATCATCTCAAACTCACTCTTTATCTCCTCCTGAAAGTGGTGAGCATGCTGGGAGCACTTTGATCCAAAGACTATATCATCCACATAGACTTGGACAACCAAAATAGCACCGACATCTCTCCTGATGAATAATATCATATCAAATCCCCCTCTCTTGAAGCCAGAGGCTAGGAGATAGAAAGTAGGCCTCTCTTACCAAGCACGGGGTGCTTGCTTCAAACCATACAAGGCTTTCCTCAGATAGTAGACGTGATCAGGTTGCTTAGGGTCTTCAAACCCTTTTGGTTATTCCACGTAAACCTCCTCCTATAGAATGCCATTTAGAAAGGAACTATTGACATCCATCTGATATAACTTGAAGCGCAGATGACATGTGATGGCGAGTAGTAAGCAGACGAACTAAAGCCTCACATTAGGAGCGAATGTCTCATCAAAGTCTATAATCTCTTCAAAACTAAGTAAAAATCTCCTCTTAAAACTTATTAGAAGCCCCCCAATGTTTGGGAGGACATTAAAATATATACACTACAAAATTTGCAAGAATTGGAGTCATGTAAGACTCTAGCTGGAATATGATAAACTCAAATCTCGAACCCCGAATCGATCCGGTGGTAATATTTTGAATCTTCCCATTAAGACCGGATCGATTTGTTAAATGGCCTTGATGCAGTGAACTTTGGGGACCGGATCGATCCTTTTTTTATAAAAATCGGATCGATCCGATAATTGTATCCTTAAACAGTGGATTCTAGTGTTCTGATTGATTCCTTTTTAGGCCATCCGGATCAGTCTGGATTTCGTTCTCAATTTCTCTTCATTTTTCTCTTCAATTTCTCATGATTATCTCGTATCATTAGATCTTCATAACTTCAACTCCAAAACTCGTATTGAAATGCCGTTTCTTCCTACGCACTCATAGACTCGAGATCAACTTTTATTTTGTGTCCTTGACCAGATTCCTAGTAGAAATTACACTTTTGCCCTTTTGATTCGTCTTCTTTCTTCTTTCTTTCTTTCATATATTAAATACCTGCAAAATCAATAAGAAATACATAAAACTTGGGATACTTGTTAAACGAAGCCATTAGCAATGATATGAGATAAATCAACTGATTTTACATTGTCCAACATAATAAAAGCCTCTAAATTAAGAGGAAAATTATAAGAATTAATGCCTAATCACTTGTCATGTGCCTGGAGCACCCACTATCGAAATACCACTAAGAAGTGTTATGATATTTAAGAGCAACATGAATAACAAGGGCTTTTGCGTCGTGTTTAGGCACCCAAAATGAGGCAACCTTATGTTTTTCCTTGTTATTGTTGTCTCTCGTCGGGATATTAGAAGTGTCCGCTCACGACAAAGAAATCCATTAAAACTCTTCCATTAGACTCTGAGAAGTATGACTAGAAGCTCAACCTTCTCTATAAGACTCAAAAAATTGATACTGGCATGTTGGGGAGCAAATGTATATCATTTTTGAACCAAACTATTGAAAAACTCCCTAAGGAGGCCTTTTCTGTTCTAGTAAGTACAAAAGTACACAGTCTTTGGCTGACCTTGGTTTGATTTTCTTGGCCAAACTCTTCTTCGATTTTTTTGGTAATGGACTTATGGATTTGTAGTCAACTTAGGAACTGGTTTCGGTGTCACATGGGATGTCGAGGCATCATTAAAACCAATTCCCTACCTTTTACAAAAACCTAAAGCGGGGGCGAGGAGCATATTTACAATCTTTTAAGATTTGTCCTGTTTCTTTACCTTGACCTCCTCGGCTCTCTCAAGGTCATAAGTAAGATGGGCTACAAGGGCTTCAAGTTTCGTTCGAGTGTCCATGGAGGTCTGGAGATCACTCGTAAGACTAGCCACTTGCTTGGCCAAGTATCCTTTATCTTTCCCTAAACATCTCTCTCTCTCCCCAAAGTGACTCTCTCTCTCTCTACACAAATTGTCTCTCTTTCTCTTAATATAAAAAGTCTCTCTCTCTCTCTCTCTCTCTCTCTCTCTCTCTCTCAAGGCAGTGTTAATGGAGGACTCTCTCTCTCTCGTCTCTCCCAAATCTTTCTCTAAGGCAACTATCCTAAGTGCTAACACTTTGTTATGATTTTTAGTTTTAAAAGAATTAGCATATAAATTAGCGTAAGCGAATTGTAAATCACTCTAGTTGTCACTTGCAGCATCCTCCCACTCACTCACATTGCTTCCACTATTGAGGTGTCCCTGTGAAGTAGCATCATCATCATCGTGTGATGCACTGTCAGTACTCACATGAATATCCATGAATGCAATGAAGTAACATTCATGCGGTGACTCGTCTCCAGAATCCACAGAATCGACCTTACTATCGTCACTAAGGGAGGAATTAATAGCAACTTTTCCTTTTCCTTGACATCTCAACCTAGTAGGATACTCAAATACCTTATGACCTCTACCTTCACACTCATAACATATCTGCTCATCTTTCTTAGGCGCATCTTTTTTATCCTTTTCATTTTTCTTTCCAAACTTATTTTTCTCAAAATTCTTTTTATCTTTTAAATTGCCATTTTTCTTTAATTTGATAAATTCTCTTGAAAGTTTTTCAAACAAGGCCAAATCGTCTAAGTCAAAATCAAACTCTGAATCAGACAACTCTTCCTCTCTTCTTCTAGATGGCTCACCTCTCTTTCTTCATGACCCTTCACTCTTCCTAGCCTAGGCTTTAAGTGCTACCCTTTTATCTTTAGATTTTATCGTGTTAGGAAATATGTCAATTTCATAAGTCTGGAGGTCGCTTACCAATTCTTCAAATTTCTGACTACTCAATTTTCCTAAAGAATTTTGCATAGTGAAATTAGTCCGTCATAATTTATTTGCAAGAGTTAGGATTTTTGGGATTAAAAATTGGAATTTAATTAAACAAGTCAATAATTGATTGCTGGCGCACTCTCAAATTGGTAACAGAGCCTATTACACAATTATACCATGTAACGTTTTCCACAAAATGTTTATGGATCAATTTTAGTCTAAAAATTGATTTTTAAAAAATCGAAATTTCAATGGAAAATTTATCTGGATATCAATTTTAGTCTAAAAATTGTATAAACACCATGCTTGAATATGAGTGTTTTGATGAGCTCTATGCACATTTATCTGATATTGTTAACATTAGTTTCAATTTAGGTGAACACATTCTGATGCTATAGTAGTTAAAAAGATTTTGAGAAGCATGCATAGTCAATCACAACATCAGGTAAAATTCCCCAAAGGGGCAAAACCATTTTTATTTCACTATAATTCGTAATACTTACAATTACAACAAATTACAGTGACACACGAATACCCGCAGGTGTCGGTTCATTATCGTCGGTGTTGTCAGCAAGAGATCATATAAGATCTCCAAGTCAGCAATGGAGAACAAATTTCTTCTCCACAAGATTACTCCAGATGAGCAGAACCATTGTATCTAGGGTTTATATGACTCACATATATGTTTTGGAATGATTTGTGAATCAAAAAGGTTAAAAACCCATGTAAAAAGAAGTCTGGAATTATGCAGTAGATCTGTAGAAAAGTGAGTGCCAAAGACTTGAAAATCATGTATAATGGGCACAACTATTTATACAGAAATTGAGGCGGCATGTCGCTCGAATGGACTGACACGTCGCTCGAACGACTTCACACGAGATGACAATGTCACCAGAACGACGGGGGAATCTCGCTCTAACGACGTGAGAGACACTTTTTTCGCCTCAACACTTAGAAAAATTTCTTCTTTTGGAGTAAAAACATTTGAGGCCCTTAAAAATATTTTATAAAAGTTCCCAAATATTTATCTAAATAATAAACACTCCAAATAAATTATTTTACCATAATCTAGAGTGGAGTAGTGGGAATGGTTGATGAGCACGTTGCATGAAACACGATGCCCGTATGAAGATTATGTATGAGAGGATTCAGATCAATACCGTCATGGATGATCGTGTTGATGTGCCGAATGTAGCGGTATCAGACATACTAACTGTGATCTTGGACACACAGAAAATTCCTAGATTCTAACTCGGACATTTATAAAATCATTTCCTTACAATCATGTTCCGTTTTAGGCTTTTTTTAATCTGCCGTGACAAATCGTTTTCCTCTTAAGGGGTGGGTCCCACAAAAAACCAACTACTGTATTGTTAAATCTGTTATTTTTTACTGTAACGAATTGTAAATATGTACATTTACGGTACCAACATCATACACATTTACCTCATATATACAATATTAGCATACCCATAAGGGTTTCTCTAAGTGTTCTACACATTTTCTAATTAATCTGTGACAGCTACACACAACCCCTACTCATGTGTCCTGGTCTATTAATATATTGTACGAGCATGTGATTTTGAAAATATCCCAATATATCATAATGTAAAATATTATCAACTTGCACTATTTTGTCATACTTACTTATTTTATTATTTACACATAACAAGGCACATGAATCATTTACTTTTGGTCAGTACCATCTACCTTTCGTCTATTCAGTTACAAGAACACATTTATATTATTATAGTCTTTCAATTGTATATTTCTTTTTAAAACGTCTCTTCATTACACCTCTTTTCTATTAGGACACAAATGGTCATACAATTAGAGTTTTTAATGCCTATATCCATTATTTGAGGTTTATTGACACCATAAAAATCACCATAGTGTCATTCATACTTCTATAACAACTCCTTTTTTTTCTATTATATTTCACTCTATGAAAATATACTCGAAGTTAAATAGATCTATAAATAAAATACTGCAAACACAGTTTATACCTCTCGTGAAGACATTCTTTTAATGCATACTTTCAAAATTAAAATCTCAACCAATTTTTAAATATATCATATGAGTTTTTTTTATATAAATCATAAGATCTTATAAAATAGAAAGATTGGATTTCTTATCTAAAAAGAAGTTCTTCATTTCCCTCATGACCGCTGGGGCAAGAAATTGCTTCGCCAACCCTTTTCCTTCATCTTTGCCCACTATTCCGATTGTGAATGAGGCGTTACATGATAAAAAATCACGAATACCTCCCCATGGAAGTCGCCAAATGTAAGAGGGGAGTTTACTGTCGAGAAATACTAGATTTTATTACTTGTTTGACTTGAGCAACTTCGGTTGCACCTACGTATCCGTCACAGTCGGAATCAAAGTTAGCGTAGTTCATGGGTTCATACTATTCGCTGCAAAACTCATTATGGTGGAATTCCGAGAGGTGAAAGGTTGTGAAACTCTTCTGAAAGAACTCATCTCAAAACTCCACTAAAAAATTCCTCTAAAAAACTCTCTCAAAAACTCTTAAGACCATAAAACCCTTCTTCTCCCAAGAATATCTCTCCCAAATGTAAGGAAATGAACTCTATCTATAGCAAAAACGAACCCAAGTAGGATGCCACATGTCAAATATATTATGGGGACATGTGTCAAGGAACTTGTGGTGACACATAAATAATACACAAATTCGAGTGATATGCTTGGACGCGCTCAATAATAACTCAGTCGCATAAACACCTGGACTTTTATCAATACTAGTTGTAGGGAAATGATTTTATAAATGTTGGAGTTAAATTATAGAAATTTTTCCTGTGTCCTAGATCACATTTAGTATGCCTGATACCGCTACATTCGACACATCAAACACGATCATCTATGATATCCTTGATCCGAATCCTCACATCCATCATCTTCATACGTGGATCATGCAACATGAAATGTGCTCTTCAACCCTTCCCATTACTCCACTCTCGATTATGATAGAATAATTTATTTGGAGTGTTTATTATTTATATAAATATTTGGAAAACTTTTATAAAATATTTTTAAGGGTCTAGAACGTTTTTACTTCGGAAGAAGAAATTTTTCCAAGTTTAGAGGTGAAGGAAAAAAAGTCGTTGACATTATTTGAGTGAGACGTGTCTATTGTTCGAGATACATTGGCATCTCGCGCGAAGTCATTCAAGCGACGTGGAATTCCGTTCAAGCGACAACTCTATTTCGTTCGAGCGATGTGCCACCTCGATTTCTGTATTTATAGCAGTGCTCATTCTACTCGATTTTCAAGTCTTTGGCACTCACATTTCTGCTGAACTGCTGCATATTTCTAGACTTTATTTTTCAAACTTCTTGATTCACAAATCATTCCCAAACATATAGGTGAGTCATATAAACCCTAGGGTCCGTTTGGTTCGGGGTAAAATATGTTTCAACGCGGTGAAAAGTAATATGGTGAAATACGTTTTCACCTCTTTAAAATTAAATTTTTGTTGGGTTCACATTGTGAATAAGTGCACACCCTATAATTATGAAACTTTAAACAAGAATTGAGAAAAAAATTAACTTTAAATAGGTGAAAACGTATTTCACCATATTACTTTTCACCGCGTTGAAATATATTTTACCCCGAACCAAACGGACCCCTAGATATAATTGTTCTACTCATCTAGAGTAATTTTGTGGATAAGAAGGTGGTTCTCCATTACCGAATTGGAGCTCTTGCGGGATCTCTTGTTGACAACATCGACGATAATGAACCGATGTCTGCGGGTATTCGTGTGTAACTGTATTTCTTTAAAATTGTAAGTTGTTATGAATTATAGTCAAATAAAAATGGTTTTGCCCCTTTGGGGGATTTTTTCTCATATTGTGATTGATTGTGCATGCTTGGTTTGATTTAAATAGTCTGTCACAATTTGTTTGCAAGAGTTAGAATTTTGGGGATGAAAATTTGGAATTTAATTAAGCAAGTTAATCATTGATTGTTGGCGCACTCTCAAATTGGTATCAGAGCCTATTACACAATTATACCTTGTAACTTTTTATACAAAAAATTTTCTGGTTTCGGTCTAAAAATTGATTTTAAAAAAGCGCAATTTCAATGGAAAACTTGTATAATCGAGTGCCAATTTTCGACGAGTCAAATTACACATATTGGAAGATGTCGTATGAAATCTCACTTAAAGGCCATTGACAAACGTGCTTGGGTTGTGTGCGAAAGAGGGTGGACGCGTCCCACTATCACTATAGATAACGTAACTACTTTAAAATCTAGGACTACATGGACTAAGGATGAATTTAAATGGAGCACATATAACTCACGTGGATTTAGTTCAATTTTTGAAAACGTCACTGATGATGCTGGGATTAGCATCACCAGGTAAGGTGTTTTCAAGCTCAATCTAAGAAAAACAATGGCAACATCGTTACATAAAAGGTAGGAGAATGAGATGAGGAAAAGAGGAGAGTGCACCAGAATATAAGTGTTCCAACCTAAATTGGCCTACGTCCACTGTGTGTGTGAATAACCTCACTGTACTAAGGCACTTATGGCCATGGATACAATCCCTCAAGATTTCTCTCTACTGTGTATCTAGACAGAGTTTCAGCTGGGGTTGTATATCTTGGATCCTTTACAAGGTAGAGGATGACCTCTATATATAGTACCTAGGGGATGTAATGTACCCCCATGCATGTAATGTGCATGTGTGTGGTTGCCTCACCAATATGGGAAAGCCATCTGTCACTGTCACATGTAGAGAATGATGATGCAATATTCTCCCCACGTGTGAAGAATAATCTTGTTATAACTGATTTGTGTCCATGTGCCCTTATCCAAATGTCAGCAGATGGTCGGCTATCGCACCTGGTGTATGACCTCGGCCTGGGAGAGGCCGAGGTTGGTAAGTCCAGGTGCTCGTTCAGCCTGAAGTGACCATGTAGGTCTCGGCTTAATCCTTGCCGAGTCAATGGACAAGGTCGGCCTGAGGTTGAGCTGGTGTATTTGGAGCATCGACTACTGTCTTAATGAGGTTTCTAGTGGCTTCTTGTCAGCTCGACATATATCTGGCCGAGGTTTCCATTCACAGGTGTACGAGAGTGCTGCTGATCCTTATGATGTGTGCAATGTCCCTAGGTCGACCTTGCTATGGCCGAGGGCTGATGTCACATGCCCAAGGCTTATCCAGTGTCGGCCATAATCTTGCCGAGGTTGGTGTCTCCGAGACGAGGTCACACTTGGGGCATATCAATCACCCCCCAGACCTTAGTGACATGCGAAAGTAGGTGACTATGGGGTTTGCACACCTCCGAGGCCTTTCCAATATGAGCCAGTATTTGCTTGACACTTGTCCAGTGTTGAAGTATGGCTTGCTTGGCAAGCGTGTGTTGTCAGCCGCCTTTGGTGCTCCCAAGGCAATAATGGGCCTTGGGAGTCACGCCTGCATATTTAAGGGTTTTAAACCTTTCCTTTTCCCTCTATCCTCAATTCTTTCTTCTGCGCCATTGCACTCCAGCCATTTTCTCTCTCTAAAGGCATTCTTCTTCGCGACTTCTCTGGAGAGGTCTTTGGTGGTGCTCTCTTGGGTTTTCTTCGCTTTTCCTTGTCGTTTCATCTTCAGGTATCTTCTTCCCCTCATTTGCCTCCATTTTCTCTACTTTTTCCTTTCTATTTGAGTTTTCCAGCGAGTTTCTGGGTTTTCCGGTGAGTCCACCATAGTTGTAGGTGAACTGTTCTTGTTAGGTTTGGGTAATTTGATCTTTAGACTCCTTTATTTTATCAGCCAATCTTGTTTGCATTTTAAGACAGTTTCTCCAAGTGTAGTGTCTGTCTCTGATGCTCAGACCCCTATACCAACTTCTTGAGGAGTTCCCCTCCCTTCGGGAGAAGACTTTAGAAAAAATTAGATAAATAGAAAGAGCACAGGAGGAGGATCGTAGGTCACAAGAATTCCCTATTGGGTCCATCTTCCCACCGCCCCTGAAGGTGATCTATCCTGATCCCTCAGAGTCTTTCAACCAGACAGAGGTTCCTATCGATCCTATACCAATGTTTGAGTCTGAGTCTTCCACCTCAGACCCCATGTCCGTAGATTCCTTCCAGGAGGCCATGGATTTCTCAATTCGGGAAGATTAGGCACCTAATCAGGCCGAGGTCTCCAGTCGGGCCTCTTATCATAACAACTCAAGCGCCTCAGGCTCTTCCTCATAGGTTGAGATCGTTGAGCCGAGTGTGGCCATTCACAGATCCATTCAGGTATGACCTCACTTTTCTTTCTAATTCCTAAGTGTAACCTCTGATTTATCTTCAACTCATTCCTGATCAGCTTAACAAGGACCATGCTGCGGCTCTGAAGGCAAAGGACAATGTTCTGCAGCAAAAGGTCAGCTCGGCCATGAAGGTAGCCCTAGATGATGCCTCTGAGGGGATAATAGCCGAATACAAAAGCTCTGACGAGTTTATGAGCTTAGGCTTTGAATACCTTGAAAGAGGTATCAAAACCACTATCAAGTGGGATGATGTCAAGGAGAGGGAGGCTGGTACTTTGAAAGCCTCTGACTTCATAGGCCTTGGCTTTGATGATCCTCAATTTTCCCAGGCCCTTCAGGAGGTTGAGGAGGAGGCTACCGCGCCTGTCGAGACTGCAACGATGGACGACACTGAGGTTGGAGGGGCAGACGTTGCCGAGGTGACCAACGTTGTCCAGCCTAACCAAGCCGAAGATACTAGCATTCCCCCATTAAACCCTTAGAGAATTTCTGAACATTTTGTAACCCATGACATTGTAACCCCTGCACATCTATAATTTCTGAATAAACATGGCTCTTACTTTTCCATTCTTTGTATCCTCTGAATGTTTATAATCTCTGAATGTGTTATTCTCTGAAAAGGATCATCTTCTTTTGTTGTATGTATGTCATGATGTTTTTTCTCTAAAGCTTATGCAATGGGGTGTGTTTAAACCAAATTAGTAGTCCGAGCTCAGGCCGTATAAAGGTCTGAGGTCATCACCTAAGATGTTATCCCCATAATTAATCTAATAAAATTAATGATGTTAAGGGTCTGAGGTCATCACCTAAGATGTAACCCCCATAATTAATCTCACCAAATTAATGATGTTAAGGGTCTAAGGTCGTCCAATTGTGGTGTCTGACCTCAGACCATGTGACCACTGAATTATGTTAAGGGTCTGAGGTCATCACATAAGATGTTAACCCCATTAATTAATCTCACCAAACTAATTATGTTAAGGGTTTGAGGTCATCCAATTATGGTGTCTGACCTCAAACCTTGTCACCACTTAATGATGTTAAGGGTCTGAGGTCATCACCTAAGATGTTGCCCTCATAATTACTCTCACCAAATTAATGATGTTAAGGGTCTGAGGTCATCCCATGGTGTCTGATCTCAGACCTCGTCACCACTGAATGGTGTTATGAAGGTCTAAGGTCATCACCTAAGATGTTGCCCTCATAATTACTCTCACCAAATTAATGATGTCAAGGGTATGAGGTCATCCCATTTTGGTGTCTAATCTCAGACATCGTCACCACTGAATGGTGTTATGAAGGTCTGAGGTCATCACCTAAGATGTTACCCTCCTAATTACTCTCACCAAATTAATGATGTTAATGGTCTGAGGTCATCCCATTGTAGTGTCTGACCTCAGTCCTCGTCACCACTGAATGATGTTAAGGGTCTGAGGTCATCACCTAAGATGTTAGCCCCATTAATTAATCTCACCAAACTAATGATGTTAAGGGTTTGAGGTCATCCAATTATGGTGTCTGACCTCGGACCTTCTCACCACTTAATGATGTTAAGGGTCTGAGGTCATCACCTAAGATGTTACCCTCATAATTACTCTCACCAAATTAATGATGTTAAGGGTATGAGGTCATCCCATTGTGGTGTCTGATCTAAGACATCGTCACCACTGAATGGTGTTATGAAGGTCTGAGGTCATCACCTAAGATGTTACCCTCATAATTACTCTCACCAAATTAATGATGTTAAGGGTCTGAGGTCATCCCATTGTGGTGTCTGATCTCAAACATCGTCACCACTGAATGGTGTTATGAAGGTCTGAGGTCATCACCTAAGATGTTACCCTCATAATTACTCTCACCAAATTAATGATGTTAAGGGTCTGAGGTCATCCCATTGTGGTGTCTGAGCTCAGACCTCATCACCACTGAATGGTGTTATGAAGGTCTGAGGTCATCACCTAAGACGTAACCCCCATAAATAATCTCACCAAATTAATGATGTTAAGGGTCTGAGGTCATCTCATTGTGGTGTCTGATCTCAAACCTCGTCACCACTGAATGGTGTTATGAAGGTCTGAGGTCATCACCTAAGATGTTATCCCCATTAATTTCTGACAAGTGCGAAATGAAGCAAGGATCACCATGGGAACTGATCTTTTATTAATAACCTCTTCATGATAAGATGGTACAATTACACAACTTCATGCAACATCATATGTAATATTTCTTTAGGTGATCAGCATTCCATGGATTAGTGAAAGGTTCTCCTTCAAGATTTTCTAGCCTGTAAGTGCCAGACACAACCTCTTCTATCACTTTATAGGGACTGTGCCAGTTTGGGTGGAGTTTGTTTTCTTTCTGTAAGGTCTTCTTTAGCACTAGGTCTCCCACTGCAATGGGTCTTAACTTCACCCTCTGGTTGTAGAATTTCGCTGCCCTCTATTGGTAGGCTGCTTGTCTGACCTCTACATCCTCTCTTCTTTCTTCGATAAGATCTAGGTCTAGCCTCCTCTCTTCCCCATTATTATTAGGGTTATAGGTCTGAATCCTATGAGTTGGGAGCCCTACTTCTGTTGGTATGATAGCCTCTGAGCCATGTGCCAACACGAATGGGGTTTTTCCTATTGGTGTCCTTGCCATGGTTTTGTCGGCCCATAACACAGCGTAGACCTCTTCAGTCCATCTTCCCTTCATATCTTCTAACCTCTTATTGATTCCATCCAGAATTGTTCTATTTGTGACCTCGGTCTGACCATTTGCCTGAGGTCGGCCAGGAGATGAGAAGAATTGCTTTATTCCTACTCTTAGGCAATACTTTTCTAAAGAGGAGTTATTGAACTGGGTCCCATTGTCTGAGATGAGAGTGTTTGGGAGGCCATATCTGCATATGATATTCCTCTAAATAAATTGGAAGTTCTTCTGCTCTGTGATCGTTATCATCGGCTCTGCCTCCACCCATTTTGAAAAATAATCGATGGCAACTATCAAGAATCTATAGTTGTTGGCAGCTCTTGTCAGGGGCCCTACTAAGTCAATTCCCCATACTACAAATGGCCATGGAGAAGTGATTGACGTCATAGGCTGATGAGGCTGATGAGGGATGGTAGTGAACCTCTGGCATTTATCACATTTCCTTACGTAGGCTGCAGCGTCCTTGGACAGGGTTGGCCACCAATACCCCTGGGTAATGATTCTTTTAGACAAGGGTCTTCCCCCTATGTGGCTAGAGCAAGAGCCCTCATGTACCTCCTATAAGACCCGGGGAACTTCTGTGGGGTGCACACATCTGAGGAGAGGTAGCAAGAATCCTTTCTTGTACAGGACGTCCCCTACTACCGAGAACTTGGCAGCCTTGTATCTCAATTTCCTCCTTTCTAGCTTGGATTCAGGTAGCTCTCCCTCTCTGATATATTTAAAGAGGGGGTACATCCATGAGTCTTCTAAGTTTAAATTGTGGCAAGGGTTATATACCTCTTCTTGCTCAATGGCTGCCTTCCCCAAGACCTCGATCGGAATGGTCCTTCTAATATATGTTTTCGTTGCCGAGGCCAACCTTACCAATGCATCTGCGTGGCTGTTACTTTGCCAAGGCACTATCTTCAGTCTTGCCTCTTCAAAATGTTCTAACATTATTTTCACCCTTTTCAGGTATTTGGACATCCTTTCATCTCTGGCCTCATAGATTCCCAATACTTGATTGATAACCAACCGCGAGTCACTGTGGAGTAGGAGTCGCTTTACGCGAAGAGTCTTTGCCAATGAGAGACCTGCTATCATGCCCTCATACTCGGACTCATTGTTAGAAGCTCAGAAGTTAAATCTCAAAGCGTATTCAATGTTGTCACCATCTGGAGATGAGAGTATCAACCGCGTACCGCTTCTATTGTCACAGGAAGAGCCATCAATGAAGAGGCTCCAAATATCTGTACCTGATGAGAAGACCCCCCTGTCATGACTCCTTTTTTGAAGAGGTACCGATCTTCCTCATTTTTCGCAACTTGGTTCCTGGTCCCGTTGCATGTGATCTCTTCCTGATCTTGGAAGATATTTGGTGTCGTCTCTTCCAAATTTCAGAAGACACCGTGGTTTTCAGCACCCTCTAGGCCATTCTATGCCTCGGCCTCTTCTCATATAAACTAAGCGACAAAGTCTGTGAGGGCTTGCCCCCTGATGGCCGTCCTAGGTTGGTAGGTAAGATCGTACTCCCCTAATTCAATGGCCCATGTCATCAATTGTCCGGACTTCTCAGGTTTATGTAGGACCCGTCTTAGTGGGGAGTCAGTGAGGACAACCATGGAGTGGGCCTGGAAGTAAGGCTTCATCTTTCTTGAGGCATGTATCAAGGCGTAAGCTAGCTTTTCCATGTCAGGGTAATTCTGTTCGGCCCCTTGAAGGGACTTACTTTTGAAATATACAGGACTTTGGATTCCAGCGTCTTCCCATATTATGGTTGCGCTGATGGATGATTTAGAAACTTCCAGATACACGTATAGTTTCTCTTCTGCTACAGGTCGATACAACAATCAGGGAGACCCTAAATAAGACTTGAGCTGGTTCAAGGCTTTTTCGCACTCTTCGTCCCATTGGAAGGCCTTTCTCAGCACCTTAAAGAACGAAAGGCACTTGTGTGTTGCCCTAGAAACAAACCTGTTAAGGGAAGCCACTCTCCCCGTAAGTCTTTGAACATCTTTGATACTCCTTGGTGTCTTCATGTCAAGTAAAGACTTGATTTTTTTAGGGTTCGCTTCAATCCCTCTCTCGTTGACGATAAATCCTAGGAACTTCCCAGCTCCTACTCCGAAGACACACTTCGCGGGGTTGAGTTTCATTCTGTATGAGTCCAGAATGTCGAAGGTCTTCTCGAGATCCGTTACATGAGTGTTAGCCTTCAAGCTCTTCGTTAGAATATCATCTACATACACCTCCATAGTCTTACCTATTTGCTCTTCGAATATCTTATTAACAAGACGTTGGTATGTCACCCCTGCATTTTTTAGGCCGAAGGGAATTACTTTGTAGCAGTACGTCCCTTTGTCGGTAATGCAGGCCGTCTTTTCTGAGTCTTCCGCATCCATGAAGATCTAGTTGTAGCCTGAATACGCATCTATGAAGCTCATGAGCTCATGTCCCACCGTATCATCCACCATTTGATCTATCCGAGGTAAGGGATAGCTGTCTTTTAGACAAGATCTATTCAGGTCAGTGAAATCAACACACATTCTCCACTTCCCATTGGCCTTGGGCACGATGACTGCATTTAACAACCATTCCGGATATGTTACTTCTCTTATAAACTCAGCCTCTTCCAACTTTTTGACCTCTTCTTGGATGACGTCGTACTTCTCCGTGGAATAGACTCTTCGTCTCTATTTGATTGGCCTAGCATCTTTGGTCACGTTGAGCCTGTGACTCATAACTTCAGGGTCGATGCCGAGCATGTCTGCATCACTCCATGCAAAGACACTATGTCTCCTCCTGAGGAAGTTTATCAGCGCTTCCTTAATTTTTGCCTTTAGGTCTTTACCGACCTGGACAGTTTTTTTCGGCTCGTCCTCATTGAGGGCGACGGATTCTACCTCTTCCGCGACCTCTCCCTTCTTAAACTTTGTCTCATCTCTTGGGTTAAGCGTATCGATGCTATAAGTGGTGGTTGCCCTCTTATGGTCTTCTCTCTCTTTGGCCGAGTTGAAGAAAAATTCTCGCGCTGTGGTCTGTTCACCTTGAACTTCCCCCACCCCATAAGGAGTCGAGAATTTTAGCATCTGATGGACAAACTCTTTAAGGGCCACTCTTCCTATGATGAGGTTATAGGCCGAAAACACATTCTCATCCATGAAGAAAAAAATTATCTTCTTGGTCAGCCTCTTAGGCCACTCATCACCCATCTGTACGTCCATCTCATACATGCCCAAGGGGTGGACCTTTTCACCACTGAAGCCTATCAATGGGTGATTATAGGGTACCAGCCTTGCTCTGCTAAGACCTAGGCTCTTGAAGCAAGGCTAGAACATCACGTCCGCCGAGCTCCCCCCGTCTATGAGGATCCTCTGCACCTCGCACCCATGCACCCTTGTTGTTATGAGCAGAAGGTCATCATGGGGGGCTAAGATACCCTTGAATTCGAGTCTGGAGAACCCAATTACGAGGGTGTCCATGTCTACTTTCTTCCTCTTTTGTGATGTATCGAAAGACGTTAGATTCACAACTTCAAGCTTGGCCACTGACGTGGCCTTTTCTATGTGAGCCTTCCTATCAGCTACTTCAAAGCCACCTCCTCCAAATCCTCCACATATGGTGTCAACACCAAACGAGATCATACCAATCGTCTTCACCGGGGTGTTGTCATCTTTCAGCGGAAGATCTGGATCTTCTTTATCATCACCTTTTGACTCATCGTCTCTTCTGGCCGGGACATTATCACGGCATCTGTCATTTCTCCTTTTCTTAGGGTTATCTCTTCCACCCTTAGGAGCTTTACCGTCCACATACTTCCTCAACTTTCCAGATTTTAGCATCTTTTCAATCTCATCCTTCAGGGCGAAGCATCTGTCCGTGACATGGCCATGATCCCGGTGGAACTTGCACCATAGGTTTTTGTTCCTCTTATGCAATGGGGCTTTCAGTTTTTCTAGCCATCTCAGAGTCCTGTCATTCTTTATCTCGTTAAGGATGTGCTCGCATCTTACAGTTAGAGGAGTATAGTGAGCGAACTTGTCATCACTCGACCTCTTCTTCCCATCTTTCTTGCTTTGAGCTTTCCATTGCCACCGCGGTTCTCATCCTCATACTTGGTGGCCATTGCCTCTTTCGCATTCATTACTTTCCCTGCGGTTGCCAGGAGCTCCGCCATAGACCTAGGAGGTCTTCCGCAAGTTTCCACAATAGCTTGCCCTTCTGAAGACCTCCTATAATGGAGGTCATGGCTATGTTCTCTTCATAATCTTCGACCTCCAACTTCTCTTTGTTGAATCTCGCTATGTAGTCTCTTAGGCTCTCATCCTTGGCCTACTTGACATAAAGTAGGTGGGTAGTCTTCTTTTGAGGCCTCACCCCAAAGAAGAAGTTGTGGATGAATCGTTCAACCAAGCCTTTGAAGTTCTCAATTGAGTTCTTCGGAAGGGGGGTGAACCAACTGTGCGCTGCCCTTGTTAAGGTCCCAGAGAAGGCCCTACACTTCATCTCATCGGGTATCGAGTAGATGTCTTCTATCGAGTGGTACATCTCGATATGATGTACAGGGTTAGTGCTGCCATCATACTAGGGAGACACTGTAGGAGGCTTGAACTTAGCTGGGGTTGGGAATTCCACTATCCTAGCCACAAATGGGGAGCCCTCTAAGTAACCCATGTGTAATGGGTCACTGCTTTTAATGAGGTCTCCTATCTTCTCCCCAAGGCGCTGGATAGAGTCATTCCATGGTCTTTCACCCTAGACCTGACCGAGGTTATCCCCTTACACCTCCATGGGATGGACCGAGGGTTCCCCTGCCGCGACACGTCGGCTGTTGACCTCTTCCTGTTCCCTGCCTCTTCTTTCAAAGTGTCGGCCTTGATCTGGCCGACCCTGCCTGTTCCCCCTCTGAGAGCCTGCTGCGTTCCTTGATCTTGACAATCTATGTCTTAGGTCATTCATCGGGCCCAATCTCTCTAAGGCTGACCCTCTGCTCAACCTATCAAAGGCTGACCCTCTTTGTTGGTCCTCTTCATCTCTTCGTCTCACACAACCTTGACTTTGCTGAAGAGGTCGTACAGTGTTATTTGACACCTCATACGGCTCCCAGCAGTCTTCTGGGGATTCTTCTGCCTCTAGATCGTCATACCTGTCCTCTGGGCAAAGGTTTCCCTGCCTCCCCAGGCACAAGCGCCTAGGGTCAGTAATGTCCCTTCTCCACTAAGTTGCAGGCTGGTCCTTCATTGGTGCCTGGGGTGGTCCCCTGGCATTAGGATGAGGCTGAACAGCCGCCGAAGTGATCATATCTGGTGAGACTCCAGGTGGCCTCATCATAGTTTGGATGAGCTGTGAAAGTTTCTCCTGCATAGCTTGTTGTGTTACAGCTAAAGATCTCAAGGCTGCAGCTACCTCCGCCATTTCGGATTGGGGCGGCGCCTGAATGGAACTAGGCACTCCACCCCCAGGTGGCGGAAGAGGCGGTGGTAATTCTGGTGCCATATGTTAACACTATATAGATTGAGTAGCAGATGAGCTTAGTACCTCAAAGGACCTCTTTCAATGGTGAAAAATCTCCATGCAAGGGGCAGTGCCTGGTTCACCACCAGAGTCTCCGGTGAGGTTAAGCTGAAGAAGAGGAAGAGATAGCTTATTTTCTCTTCCCACAAACGCGCCAAAATGATGATGCTGGGATTAGCATCACCAGGTAAGGTGTTTTCAAGCTCAATCAAAGGTCAACAATGGCAGCTTAGTTATATAAAAGGTAGGAGAATGAGATAAGGGAAAGAGGAGAGTGCACCAGAATATAAGTGGTTCAGCCTAAATTGGCCTACATCCACTGTGTGTGTGAATAACCTCACTGTAATAAGGCACTTATGGCCATGGATACAATCTCTCAAGATCTCTCTCTACTGTGTATCTAGATTGAGTTTCAGCTGGGGTTGTATATCTTGGATCTTTTACAAGGTAGAGGATGACCTCTATATATAGTACCTAGGGGGTGTAATGTACCACCCATGCATGTAATGTGCATGTGTGTGGTTGCCTCACCAATATGGGAAATCCATCTGTCACTGTCACATGTAGAGAGTGATGATGTAATATTCTCCCCACGTGTGAGGAATAATCTTGTTATAACTGATTTGTGTCCACGTGCCCTTATCCAAATGTCAGCAGATGCTCGTCTATCGCACCTGGTGTATAACCTCGGCCTGGGAGAGGCCGAGGTTGGTAAGTCCAGGTGCTCATTCAGTCCGAAGTGACCATGTAGGTCTCGGCTTAATCCTGGCCAAGTCAATGGATAAGGTCGGCCTGAGGTTGAGCCGAGGTTAAGCTGGTGTGTTTGGAGCATCGACTAATGTCTTAATGAGGTTGCTAGTGGCTTCTTGCGAGTTCGACCTATATCTAGCCGAGGTTTCCATTCATAGGTGTACGAGAGTGCTGCTGATCCTTATGATGTGTGCAATGTCCCTGGGCCGACCGTGCTATGGCCGAGGGCTGATGTCACATTCCCAAGGCTTATCCAGTGTCGGCCATGATCTCGGCCGAGGTTGGTGTCTCCACGCCGAGGTCACACTTGGGGCATATCAGTCACCCCCGACGAGTTTTGACACATCATGACGTGTACCACGTCTGAAGATGCATGGGATGTTCTTCAACTTACTCATGAAGGCACTAATGCAGTTAAAGAATCAAAATTGCAAAAGTTAACTGCTTAATTTGACATAGTCACCATGCTTGAATCTGAATGTTTTGATGAATTCTATGCACATTTATATGATATTGTTAATACTAGTTTCAATTTAGGTGAACACATTCCTAATGCTAGAGTAGTTAAAAATATTTTGAGATCATTGCCTAAGCATTTTATCCCTAAAGTCACGATGCTAAATGCTTTAGGAAATTTGAGTAGTCTGAAATTAGAAAAATTGGTAAGAGACCTACAGGCTTATGAAATTGACATTTTTCCTAATATAATAAAATCAAAAGATAAAGGGGTAGCACTTAAAGCCTAGGCTAGGAAGAGTGAGGGGTCAACAAGAAATAGAGGTGAGTCGTCTAGGAGAAAAGATGAAGAGTTGTCTAATTTTGAGTTTGATTTTGACTTAGACAATTTGGCCTTGTTTGCAAAAAAAGTTCAAGAAATTTCTCAAATTAAAGAAATATGGAAATTTCAAAGATAAAAAGAATTTTGAGAAAAATAAGTTTGAAAAGATAAATAAAAAGGATAAAAAGTATGCACTTAATAAAGACGAGGATAGATGTTATGAGTGTGATGGTAGACATCATAAAGCATTTGAGTGTCCTACTAGGTTGCGACGTTAAGGCAAAGGCAAAGCTGCTCTTAATGCCTCCCTTAGTGATGACAGTGAGGTCCAGTAGGTGGATTCTGGAGACGAGTCACTGCATGAATGTAACTTCACCGCATTCATGGCTAGTCATGTGAGTACTGACAGTGTGCCTCACAACGATGAGGATGCTAATTCACAGGGACACCTGAACAGTGGAAGCAATGTGAGTGAGGGGGAATATGCTGCAAGTGAGAGCGAGAGTGATAGACGCGCGTACGCTAATTTATATATTGATTCTTTTAAAACTAAATAGCGTAACAAAATGTTAGCACTTAGGATAGTTGCCTTAGAGAAAGATTTAGTACTCAATTAGAACTGCCTTAAGAGAGAGAGAGAGAGAATTTGTGTAGAGAGAGAGAGAGAGTCAGTATGGACAAAAAGATGTTTAGAGAAAGAGAAAGGGGACTTGACCAAGCTAGTGTCTAGTCTTACAAGTGAGCTCCAGACCTCCATGGACACTCAAAAATACCTTGAAGCCCTTGTATCCCAACTTACTCATGACCTTGAGATAGCTAGGGAGGTCAAGGTAAAGATAAAGGACATATCTGGAAAGATGGGAAAGATGTTCCTCGTCCCTTCTTTAGGTTTTGATGAAAAGCAGGGAATTAGTTTTGATGGTGCCTCCACGTCCCATGTGATACCACAACCAGTGCCTGAGTTTACTACGAATCTATATGGCCATCACCAAAAACCCTGAAGGAGAGTTCGTCCAATAAAAGCAAACCAAGGTCAGCCAAAGACTGTGTACTTCTGTGCCTACTCCAAGAGAAAGGACCAAGTGTCGCGTCCTAAGATTTTGGGTGGTAAGAGGTACATCCTCGTGATGGTAGATGATTTATCTCGTTACTCTATTGTAGGTTTTTTTTAGAGAGAAATCTGATGCTATGGAATTTCTCACGACCAAGTACCGTGTCCTGCAAAATCAACACAGAGTCACTATCAATAGAATACATAGTGACAACGACACTGAATTTACGAAAGCTGAAGTAGATATTTACTGTGATAGCTTCAGGATCATACATGAAATTTTATCCGTCAAGACTCCTCAGCAAAATGGGATTATTGAGAGGAAGAATCAGACGATTCAGGAGATGGATAGATCTATGCTTCTAGGTCGTAGAGTTGCTACGAGATTTTGGGTGCCACACGATGAATAGGGTTTACCTTCATTCGCTCACACTTAAGATGCCCTACGAATTGTGGACTGGAATGAACCCCAGACTTTCATATTTTCGTGTCTTCAGGAGTAAATGCTACATCCTACGGGATAGAGAGAAATTTGGAAAGTTTGACTCCCAGAGTGATGAGGGAATATTGTTAGGATATTCATCGACTAGTAGATCATATCTAAATTTTAACCTCAGTAGCTCTAAGGTTATTGTAACAACCCGAATTTTTAAATGGTGTGGTGACAATTATTATGCAACACAAATAAATATGAAAGAGGTAACAATCCAAGAAAAGATAAATAAAATGCCAATCACACAACAACGGGTATACGTGGTTCAGCAAAGATGTGCCTACGTCCACGATGGTGCAGTCAGTGTTATTTCTCTATATTATGAAGAATAAGTACAGAGAATACAGCTTGTCCTTTTCCCCGGACTTAGGGTTTAATTTATACATGTATATGTTGGAGTAGTGGGGGTGATGGGTTCCTCCTTATTAGCCATCTCCCCTACATGGGATCGTGTTCTCCCACAACTTCTCTTCATGGGATCGTGGGGTGATCGGATCAATACAAAAGGTGATGGGCCTGGGCTTTGGGCCGCTAAGGAGAGGCTACTCGTCCAGGCCTATGATGCTAAATTCAGGGTACCCACAATTGCCCCTAAATTTGTTGGGCCATTTTTACAGGTCCAATGAATTTAAATAATCAGCTATTATGGTTGATTTCTTTGAGAACTGTGAAGTTGCTTTGGCGGCACCCGCTTCGCTATCCGTGCGCTATGATTAGACTTGAAGGCTCGTTGGAATAAGACACATTTTATCTTCGTCGCTTCAGCTTTTCCAGCAATCTTCTATCTTCTGAGAACTCTTACGCTTTGTATCTTCTGTTTTCGATCTCTACTCTCGTTGCTTCTTCACCATTTGACCTGATCTTCTGTCTTGTAAGTCTCTCGTGCCCTTTTCATTTTCTCTTGAGTTTATAGTTTTTCTTGTGTTTTTCCAATGGCGAAGATTGGGAATAGGTCAGTCGTTGAGTTTAGAAAATTCTACAACGTTCCTGAGTGGGTAGAGATTGAGTGTTGTGCCTCTCCTCTTAGGAACGTTAGGGATATAGAGGATGCGCATTGGATTCACGTTTTGTTGCTCTCCCAGGGGGGACTTACCTTTCATAAGATGAGTACAATAAAAAGATCTAACAATATAACTTCTAAAAATAGAATTTCTTAAGATTATCCGCGTTCCATGCTCGTGGTATCTCTCTGCCCTCCATTATTTTCAAATGATAGGCACCTCACAGGTCATCTCTAATTATCTCATAAGGTCCTTCCCAGTTCGGGACCAGTTTACCGTCTGATGGCTTCGCTGTGTTGCCCAGGACATTTCTTAGGACGTAGTCCCCAACTTTGAATTTCCTCGGATTGACCCTTTTGCTGTAGTGCTTCGCTTGCTTGCTAGTTTCACTAGGGCAAGTTCCCTGCGCTCGTCGGCCAGGTCGAGTTCAGCGAGCAAGGCCTGATCGTTCTGGCCTTGCTCGACTAGGTCTGATCTCATTATAGGTAATCCTGCTTCGAGTGGGATGACCGCCTCCATTCCATATGCTAGTGAGAATGGCGTTTCTCCCGTGGCTCGCCTAGGAGTCGTTCTATACGCCCATAGGATATGTGGTAACTCGGTTGTCCACGCGCCTTTGGCTCGCTCTAACCGTTTCTTCAATCCAGTAATCACCGTCTTGTTGGAAGCTTCAGCTTGTCCGTTGCTTTAAGGGTAGGCCACCGAGCTGAAGTGGTGCCTGATCCCGTGTTTATTGCAAAAGTCCTGAAAAGGGCTACTCTCGAACTGTGTTCCATTGTTAGTGATGATGGTTCTGGGGATTCCGAATCGAGTGATTATATTTCTCCATATGAACCTCATCATGTCAGCATCTCGGATGTTTGCCAGTGGTTCTGCCTCGATCCACTTGGTAAAGTAATCAGTTGCAACCAACAGGTATTTGCGATTACCGACAGCGGTGGGCAGTGGTCCCACGATGTCCATTCCCCACTGGGCGAAGGGCCAGGGACTGGTCAGAGATTTTAATTCGCTGGCAGGCTGGTGGACCATGGGAGCGTGAAGTTGGCATTTTAGGCATTTGCGGACATATACCACAGAATCCTTTTGCATGTATGGCCACCAATAACCTTCCTTCATTGCTTGGAAGGCTAGAGACCTTCCTTTGACGTGGCTTCCGTAGATTCCTTCGTGATGCTCGTGAAGCACTGCCTTCACATCGCCTGGGTGGACGCACCTAAGGTAGGGGCCGGAGAAAGATCTTTTATACAAGTCGCCTCCTGTGGATAAGTGAAAGCGAGCAACTTTGACTCTTATCTGGTGGGCAGTTCTCTTATCCTCTGGGAGCGGTCTGTTCTTCAAATAGTCTCTCAAGGGATCCATCCAGCTGGGGGCTAGTTCCAATTGGAGTATTGGTTTCGCTTTGGTCAGCTCGCAGTTGGGGTAGATGCTCGGGCAGCTGAGGAAATCGATAGGGATGATCCTTTTAAGGCTGGAATCAACTGCCGAGCTCAGGGCTGCTAAGGCGTCAGCGTGGCTATTTTTCCCCCTGGGAAACTGTTGGATGTTGATGTCTTCAAAGTTCGTCATTAAGTTTTTTACCAAGGAGAGGTAGGCTGCCATCCTCTCATCCTTCGTGTTATAGTCTCCACTTATCTGATTGGAAACTAGTTGCGAATCTCCGAATACCTGTAAATGCTTTGCTCCCAGAGTTTGCACCCTCTGGAGACCTGCTATTAAGGCTTCGTATTCTGCTTCGTTGTTGGAGGCTGCAAATCCTAGCCTGATTCCTTGCTCGAGGACTGTATTTTCTGGAGTGATGAGAACAATTCCTACTCCTGCCCCCTTTGAGTTGGAGGCTCCATCAACGAATAGTTTCCAGCTTCCCCCTGTAGCCTGGTTGTTTTGTTCTGTTGGCTTAGGCTGGTCGATGCGTTCTTCGCCTGTGAATTCACCTATGAAGTCAGCAAGGATTTGACCCTTGATAGTTGTCCTTGGTTGAAATTAGATGTCAAATCGGTCGAGCTCGACTGACTATTTAGACAGTCCGCCCGACAAATCCGCCTTCCTTACGATAGCTTTGAGGGGGTGTGATGTAAGGACGATGATCGTATGAGCTTCGAAGTAATGTTTCAGTTTCCTCGAGGCCATTACTAGGGCGAATGCGAGCTTTTCCAATGGTAGGTAGCGCTGCTCGGCATCTAATAGGGTTTTGCTCGCGTAATAGACTGGATGTTGAATCCCTGTAACTTCATACATTAGCGCTGAGCTGACAGTATGGCCGGATACAGAGAGGTAGAGGTATAAAGAGTCCATTTGTTGTGGTATGACAAGCAATGGTGGGGAGCTCAGGTAGGAATTGAGCTCGTCTAATGCTCGTGGGCAGCTCGGGGTCCATTCTACTATTTTGCGGCCTTTTAGGAGTTGGAAGAAGGTCTTGCATCTCTCGGAGGATTTAGAGATGAAACGATTTAGAGCAGCGAGCATTCCAGTGAGCTTATGTACATCGCGGATTGTTCGAGGAGGTTGCACTCGTTTGAATGCATCAATTTGGTCCGGATTAGCCTCTATGCCTCGCTTGCAGACCAAATACCCAAGAAACTTTCCTGACTAGACACCGAAGGAACACTTGCTCGCGTTGAGTTTCATTCTGTACTTCCTGAGGATTTCGAAGGTACTTGATAAGTCCGAGAGGTTTTTTTCCTTCTCCTTGCTCTTGACGAGCATGTCGTCGATGTAGACCTCCATCGTGTCTCCCATTTGATTCTTGAACATTTTAGTAACTAGCCACTGATAGGTTGCCCCTGCATTTTTTAGGCCAAAAGGCATGACTTTGTAACAGTATAAACCAATCGTTGTGATAAACGCCGTTTTGTCATGATCTGGGGTATACAGGGAATCTGGTGATATCCTGAGTATGCGTCCAGGAAACTCAATTGTTCGTGAGATGCGGTGGCGTCTACTAGTTGGTCTATTTTCGAAAGAGGGAAGCTATCCTTGGGGCAGGCTTTGTTGAGGTCAGTGAAGTCTATGCAAACTCTCTACTTCCCGTTGCTTTTTGGAACTACCACTGGGTTGGATAACCATTTTGGAAATTGCACTTCCCGTATGGACCCTGCATCAAGCAGTTTTTCGACTTCTTTCTCTATTGCTCTGGCCTTCTCGGGGGCAGTTCGTCGTGCCTTCTGCGCTATCGGCTAGAATGTGGGATCGACGTGCAACTGATGGCAGACCATATTGGGGTCGATTCCTGGCAGCTCATAGGGTTCCCAAGCGAAAATGTCTATGTTGCTTCTGAGTAAAGTTGATAAGTCCTTTTGCTCTTGGTCAGTGAGTGAGGTTCCGATCAGGAAGACTCTGCTATTGTCGCCCTCTTTAGCCGACACTTCTACCAGGTCCTCGACGATGCGCTCGGAGGGGAGGAGCCTGGTCTCTTCCACCCCGGGCCTTCCATATTTTAATTGATATTTGGAAGGAATTGCACCTTCCTCCACCTTCTCGCTGGTTTGAACAACTCTTTTCTCTGGCTTTGGTCAGATGGCTGCTATGAATCACTTTCTCGCCATCGCTTGGTCGCCATGTATCTCCATCACTCCCCGCTCGGTGACATATTTGAGTTTCTGGTGGTAGGTCGAGGAGACTGCCTTCATTGCATGAAGCCATCCCCTGCCGAGGATGGCTTGGTACGGTGAATCGATGTCGACCACCAAGAATTCGATCATTTTTGAAACATTTCCAGCGAGCACTGGCAGTACTATCTTACCCAGAGGCATGGTCATCTTCCCAGCGAAGCCGACCAGAGGGACAGTGGTTCCCTTTAGGTCGGCGATGTTCAACTTCCATTTCCTGAACAGGTCGATGTACATTACTTCGGATGAGCTCCTTTGATCGACGAGCAGCTTGTCGATATCAAAGTTGGCTATCCTGAGTGTAATGACTAAGGCATCGTGATGTGGGGTCCTTACTCCCACAAGATCTTCATCCGTGAAAACAATATGCTTGTTGTAGTTGATATCCTCTGCTCGCCGACGTTTTCCTGCCTGTGATTTTGCTGGATCAATCTGAAAAGCTTGCATCACCGCTGCCAGCTTCTTCACCTCCATTCGAGATGAGTTTCCCTGGATTTGCTTAACATCGGATACTCCGTGGATTACTAGGAATTCGTGTTCGGCGTCGTCTTCCAATACGTTGTTGGGTTTTGCCTCCTTGTGGACAGTCACTCTCTCTACCTTCTTTTCCACAAAGCCATTCAGATGTCCGGATTGGGCCAACTCCTCGAGGTGGGACTTAAGAGCCTTGAAGTGCTCGGTCTTATGCTCTCCCTCTTTGTGGAAGGTGCATCTCAGTGCATTGTTTCTTTTCGAGGGGTCTCCTCCCATTTTTCGGGGCCATTTGATGAACGGCTCATCCTTGATCTTCCCGAGAATTTTGTAAATTTGTTCTTTGAAGACGGTGTTGACCGCCTGGAATGACTTTGTAACGTCAGGGTTCCTTCCGTTTTTGGAGCCATTCTTGCCCCCACTCTTTCCTCCTTTTTCCTGGTTGTCAACTTTCTCACTTCCCTTGGTAGTGAGCTTGGCTCGACCATTTTCTCCTACGTTAAGGCGGGTGACATCTTCCACCTTTGCGTATTTCTCAATTCGGGCCATCAGGTCATCAATGGTTGTAGCTTCCTTCTTTGTCAAGGATTGGTAAAGGAGGGAAGAGCTAGGTAGCCCAATTTTGAATGAAGCCACTGCCACTTCTTCCGCGCAGTCCTCGACCTCGTTGAATAACTCCCAATACCTCTTCGCGTAGTCTCGCAGTGTCTCCTGAGGCATTTTCTTCATTGTTAATAGAGCATCCATCCTTTTGGGGTGGGAGCTGCTGGTGATGAACCAAGCCGTAAAAAGCTCAGCCAGGGATTTGAAATTCCTGATGGATCGGTGAGGGAGTATCTCGAACCATTTCTGGGCCACGTCATGAAGGCTCGAGGGGAATATACGGCACATCAGTGCATTTCGGTGATTCCATAGGGTCATAGCCTGCCGGTACTGCCTGACATGATCAATGGGATCGGTCTTCCCATCGTAAATTTTGAACCTTGGAATGGCAAACTTCTTAGGGGCCTCTTCTTCTTCGATTTCCCTCGTGAAGAGTGATTTCATTTGGGTCTTGAGGGCTCTCCTGGCGAGTTCTTTGGTCGACCTGGTGCCGCGGTGAGCTAGATGTTGGTCCATCTCTCTGCGGACCAGGTTCCGTATATTGTCGTCGCTGCGAGCAGGGCTCTGGTAGCGGCGAACTTTTCTTAGTTGTTCGCGGAGGTCATCGTCCAATATCAACAGGACGAGATTTGCCACCTAGGGCTCCTTCCACGACTGCGAGATTTGCTCGCCTGAGGGCTAGGAGTGCGATAGGGGCGTCTCCTGGTATCAAGACGTAATTCTTTTTCTAGTTTTTCCAGTCTTCTTTTCAGGCGAGCATTCTCAGCCTCATATCTGCGAGAAGACTCCCTCTGCTCGTGGAGCCTTGCTTCGTATGCATCGATCAATCTGGATATCTGCGTGGACCTTGTTGGTCCGTGACTTTCTTCTGAGGCGGGCCTCTCTAAGCGAGCCCTTTGATCTGAACGTCGGACTTCAGACCTAATCCTGCGGGGAGCAGGTGGCTCCTGAATATCTCCTGCTTGAGGAGCGTTACTGCTGTGACCAGACATCTTAGATTTTTACTTGGTGTGGGCTCTTCTCAGGGAAAGATGAACGTTTCCCACAGACGGCGCCAATTGTGGTGACAATTATTATGCAACACAAATAAATATGAAAGAGGTAACAATCCAAGAAAAGATAAATAAAATGCCAATCACACAACAACGGGTATACGTGGTTCAGCAAAGATGTGCCTACGTCCACGATGGTGCAGTCAGTGTTATTTCTCTATATTATGAAGAATAAGTACAGAGAATACAGCTTGTCCTTTGCCCCAGACTTAGGGTTTAATTTATACATGTATATGTTGGAGTAGTGGGGGTGATGGGTTCCTCCTTATTAGCCATCTCCCCTACATGGGATCACGTTCTCCCACAACTTCTCTTCATGGGATCGTGGGGTGATCGGATCAATACAAAAGGTGATGGGCCTGGGCTTTGGGCCGCTAAGGAGAGGCTACTCATCCAGGCCTATGATGCTAAATTCAGGGTACCCACAAATGGGTATTTTTGAATTAATTGGAATTTTCGAGAAAAATAAAATTTTGAATTTAATGATTTTTATTGGTTAAATATGTTGGTTATGATTTTAGAAGAATGAAACTTCAAGCGGAATTGAAATCGGATTTAAAATGGAATTATAGTGTAGTTTTTAATTATTTTTGCCTTACAGGCATTTTGTGGGGGAACTGTCGCCAGACCTGTAGGGTCGATCGATCGACTATGCCCAGATTTGAGTTGGAAGATTTATTTTTTTCAAGAGTTGGAGTCTTTTCAAATTCTTTCTTTTCTTCTTATAAAAATAAGTTGTGGGTGGACCTTTAAACCACTTTCTCACAAACACAAAAATGCAGAATACATATTTTATTTCCCCTCCCTCTATATGCAAACCCTAGCCCCTATTTTATTCAATGTTTAACCTTAGATTTGGAGGCCTATTTGAGGTTATCTCGTGTTGGGGCTAGAACATGATTGGATTATTTTCGTGAGAGGAACGTGATGGTGCGATCAGATTTTGAGGCTGAAATTTTGTGTCGATTGATGTGATAATTTTGAGGTACATGACTTACACAATATGCTCCTAAATTCTCTCGAGAGTATTCCATTTATTTTCTGTGTCAATTGCACTCATGTTGAATTATGATATTCATTGGAATCCTGAAAAATTGTTGGAATCTATTATTGATTCATTGTGGTATATTATATTGTTGATTTGAGCATGCTGTCATGAGAGTTTAATATGGCACGAAGAATGAGCACCCGCCAATAGTCCAAAAACCGTTATATGGCTTTGAGATGCCTAGGGGAAGTGAGGTGAGGCCTGGTGACCCATTGATGTGTTGTTGATAAATTAGTATTGATATAATGTTGAGTATTGCATTTGATTTGTATATGTGCATTCGTATTGTTGCGATTTATTCATCGTGCTAATTATTTTTTAGCATCTATTCCTGTCATATTGTGTACTTCTCCGTATTTTCTTTTAGTGACGGGTTAGCATGGATTGGAATGCTATGAACAATTTTGGAGAACTATTTTAGAGCTTGGATAAGAAGATTAAGTTTTTATGTATAAATTAGTGGTGTAATTTATGTTGTAGAATTGTGTATTTTGGCAGAAACATTATTGTAAATCATTATTGTGGAAATAGAAGAATTGTGGATTTGTAATATTTAAATTGTGGAAATTTAGAGGCTCTATACTAATTGTTGATGGTTTTAACTTAGTTTTATCGTAGTAGCACGCCGCGTGTCTCTTTCGATCGTTCAGGGGGTGTTACAGATGGTACCAGAGCTTAGGTATTCGGCAACCCTCGGATCTTGGGTTTTGGGTCTAGCATATAGGAAAACCATGTTTTCTTTGAAAATAGAAAATTTTGGTGATAAGTTGTGTTAGGCATTGAGGTTAGATGTGAGGTATTTAAAGTTTGTTTTGGAGACGAGATTTATGTTTGGAGATTGTTGGCGTGGCCTGATTTTTTTTAGTGTTAAGCTTCGTCGAATTGCGAGGGCGAAATTCCTTATTAGTGGGGAAGTATGTAACAACCCGGATTTTTAAATGGGTATTTTTGAATTAATTGGAATTTTTGAGGTAAATAAATTTTTGGATTTAATTATTTTTATTAGTTAAATATGTTGGTTATGATTTTAGAAGAATAAAACTTCAAACGGGATTGAAATCAAATTTAAAATGGATTTTTAGTGGAGTTTTTAATTATTTTTGCCTTATATGCATTTTGTGGGGGAATTGTCGCTAGACCTGTAGGGTCGATAGATCAACTATGCCCATATTTGTGTCGGCAGATTTGTTTTTTTCAAGAGTTGGAGTCTTTTCAAAATATTTCTTTTCCCCTTATAAAAATAAGTCGTGGGTGGACCTTTAAACCACTTTTTCACAAACACAAAAATGCAGAATGCATATTTTATTTCCTGTCCCTCTAATTGCAAACTCTAGCCCCTATTTTATTTAATGTTCAACATTATATTTGGATGCCTATTAGGGGTTATATCATGTTGGGGCTAGAACATGATTGGATTATTTTCGCGAGAGGAACAAGATGTTGCGATAAGATTTTGAGGCTGAAATTATGTGTCGATTGATGTGATGATTTTGAGGTACGGGAATTACATAATATGCTCCTAAATTCTCTCGAGGTAATCCATTTTTTTTTCCGTTTCAATTGCACTCATGTTGAATTGGTATATTCATTGGAATCCTAAAAAATTAATAGAATCTATTATTGATTCATTTTGGTATATTATATTGTTGATTTGAGTATGGTGTCATGAGATTTTTATATAGCACGGATAATGAGCACCCTCCAATAGTCCAAAAACCGTTATATGGCTTTGAGATACCTAGGGGAGGTGAGGTGTGGCCTGATGACCCATTGATGTGTTGTTGAGAAATTAATATTGACATATTGTTTGGGTATTGCATTTGATTTGTATATGCGCATTCGTATTGTTGCGATTTATTCATTGTGCTAATTATTTTTGAGCATCTATTCCTGTCATATTATGTACTTTCCCATATTTTCTTTTAGTGACAAGTTAGCATGGATTAGGACGCTATGGACAATTTTAGAGAATTATTTTAGAGCTTGGATTGGAAGATTAATTTTTAATGTATAAATTAGTGGTGTAATTTATGTTGGAGAATTGTGTATTTCGGAGAAACATCATTGTAAATCATTATTGTGGAAATAGAAGAATTGTGGATTTGTTATATTTAAATTGTGAAAATTTAGATGCTCTGTACTAATTGTTGATGGTTTTAGTTTAGTTTTATCGCAATAGCACGTTGCGTGTCTCTTTCAGGCGCGCGGGGGGTGTTACAGTTATGGAGCCAATAAACGTCACCGTGCAAGATGACGAACCGTCGGTGTTTGTTGATTATAACCTTTTGAGTGAGGATGATGCACTTTCTACTAATGATCCCTTTATGCTTCCCACACCCAGAGTGGATCCTATTCCTGATTTAGCGGATACTCCTACTTTGATTCATAAGAGTTATGATCCTTCTACTATTCTAAGAGATCCCACCCTAGGGGTCAAGACTCGTGCCCATCTAGAGAATGTGGTTAACCATATTTGATACACGTCCAAAGTAGAGCCCAAGAATTATAAGGAAGCACTCAAAGATGAAAACTGGATATGCGCAATGTAGGATGAGTTGCTTCAGTTTAGAAAGAATGATGTCTGGGAACTGGTCCCCCGACCTAGTGAGCCAAATGTGATAGGTACCAAGTGGATCTTAAAGAATAAGGTGGATGATATTGGTACTATAATCCGAAATAATACTAGGTTGGTCGCTTGAGGCTACACACAAATAGATGGTGTATACTTTGACGAGACATTCGATCCTGTTGTGAGGCTTGAGTCTGTCCTCTTACTACTCTCCATCGCATATCATCTATGCTTCAAATTATATCAGATGTTAAGAGTGCCTTTCTGAATGGCATTCTATAGGAGGGGGTTTATGTGGAACTACCAAAAGGTTTTGAAGACCCTAAACACCCTGATCACGTCTACTATCTGAGGAAAGCCTTTTATGGTTTAAAGCAAGAACCCCGTGCTTGGTACGAGAGGCTTACTTCCTATACCTTAGCTCATAGCTTCAAGAGAGGGGGAGTTAATATGACGTTGTTCGTCAAGAGAGATAACGATGCTATTTTAGTTGCCCATGTCTATGTGGATGACATAGTCTTTGGATCCACGTGCTCCCAGCATGCTCACCACTTTAAGGAGGAGATGAAGAGTGAGTTTGAGATGAGCATGGTAGGTGAACTTACTTTCTTCCATGATCTCTAAGTTAGTCAACTAAAGGATGGGGTGTTCATATCCCAATCCAAGTATTCTAGAGACCTTAAGAAGAAATTTGGTTTAGACTTCGTTAAGTACACACATACCTCGATGAGTAGCTCAATAAAGCTTAGCAAGGACACTTCAGGTAAGGACATACACTACACCAAAAATAGCAATTTGGCACACCTTGATATTAAAAATCTGGCATAGTTTAAAACTGTGCCAAATTCTGGCATGGTTTAATGACAATCTGGCACACTTTAAAACAGTGCCAAAATTTGGCACTGTTTTAAAGTGTGCCAAAATTGAGTACGGTTAACTAAAATATAAAAGCCCTAAAAAATAATACCCCTCACTTATTTTGCTCTCCCGCTTGTTCCACTCTCTATGTTCACAGGTACCTGACTCTCACTCATTGGTCTGCCTCCCCTCTCTCTCAACAACCATCTTCGTTTTTCTTTACTCCGACCGCCGACCTGCTCCATACCTCCGATCACCGACCGCCCAACATAAGGTAAACAACTTCATTTTTCATTTCATTTTTAGATTTTGTTGACACCGTTGGATGAAAGACTGATATATATGGATAGTTGGTAATCGATGGAGTTATGTTTTCAAAACAATTTGAGTTATGTTTGAAAATTGATTTGAAATTGAATTGGATTGGTTTGTAATCATATTGATTTAGGTTTTGAAATAAATTTGAGTGGGGTTTTAAAATTGATTACAAGTTGGCTTTGAAGAGTTAGATTTTCATTGGGGTTTACAGAGTTTGATTTTCAATCAGGTTTGAAGAATTAGATTTTCGTTGGGTGATCCACGGTTCATCCCACCGTCGACAAGAGGGTCCGGCGATCGGAAATTTCAAATATCTGTTAAGTTTTATGGGCATGGAGGATTAGGGTTCCACCTTCTGTTGCTGAGAGGATAGAATGCCAAAAAATTTACGATTCAGCAGCTTGCGAATAAGCCAAAAAATGGAACTATAGTCGGATGAGTAAAAGAAGGACGGTAATTGCATTTTTATAATTTATTTTTTGTGTGTAAATAAATAAAATCAACTTTATTGGAAAAGAAATTTATTTCTTTTTCAATGTGATATAGGTAATGGATTTTTTTTAATAACTTAAATGTAGCTACATCCTTTACCTTTGAGCTATTAACCATGTCTATCACAATGACTTCAGAATGTAATAAAATAATGTAATCAATCTAGGGAGTGAGAATTGAATATTGGTTTAAATTTGATACTCATTCCATTAGCTTTAACCAATATAAAAAAGATTTCCGTTGGGTTGGTTCGTTCCTTTATTCAACCATTGTTCAAACGTTTTTCATGATTTCAATAGATTTCATGGATTAAAACTATTTGTTGTAATCTATTTAAAAGATTTCTAATAATTATGCTATTTTTTTGTCTCGTCGCTACTTTTGCTTAGTTTTGTGATTTCAAATAATCCAATCGCCCTATGATCTTTCTATAGCATCGATCAGGTTCATACTCCATGTATATATAATATTCCATGAAAAAAACTACAGGGGTGGAATGTAGACAATAGGGGGCTCATCTTCCTCATGTTACGAGGATTGCTGGGCAATCGGTTTATGGTGTTCAGTCCGTGGCACTCTCAGGAGGCTACCAAAATGATGACCACGGTGAGTGGTTCCTCTATACAGGAAGGTATGTGCCCTTTATTTTTATATTCACTTTTTTTTAGATAGTCAATACTTGTAATATGTGCCCTCTATACAGGAAGTTCAAGCAATATAGTGCTTTAAATATCTTTAATGCATCCAACACATTTCATAATACGCTAATTTTCATCATTTATAAAGGTACCTTCTAAATTCAGATTGTGTTTGAATACCACTCCAATCCTGTTATTATAAGAATACTTGAATGAAAGAGAGTTTTTATAAGGAAAAAAAATACAAAATGAAATAAACCCATTACAGCTGTGGTATAACTAACTGTGATACAACCTTTTGGTACTTATCGTTTTGGTGACGTATTGTATCGTATTTTACTATATATACAACTATGTCTCTGTGTTTAGTGACATATTTGTCTAGCACTTTACTTTTTTCCAGTTATTTTAAAGATAACACAAATATCTCCACTCTCAATTAATGTTATGAAGTTGCACGTGTAAATTACTTCCAATATATGTTAATTATGTTGGGAAAGTTTATGGCCTCAATTTGACATACCATTTCATATGGGCTTGTAGTTTTTCCTCATATCTTAACCTTATTCTTTGTTCTTAAGCCAAAATCCCCATGTCAATGGTCAGGTCCCACAAGGATAAATGTTCTTCTTATGATCCAAAAATATGAGTCCGATATGATGGGGTTTATAGAATTGAGAAATGTCCGCGTAAAGATGGAATTCAGGTAGGGTTACTTGCAAAATGATCCTTTACATGTGGCTCTTGCTATATATCTTTACATTTTGTCATACACTTCTGTTTTCCAGGGATTTAATGTCTGTCGATATCTTTTCGTTCGTTGCGATAATGAACCTGCTCCATGGACAAGGTTTGCAATTGTTGTTGTCATCTTCGTTTTGTATATGTATGTATCTATCTCTGTGCATATATAATGTTGATCCTGGGGGCTTACCAACTTGATGCATGGGTACAAGAGGGAGTCTCTTGGCACTAGAGTACTTAAATCCATATAATAAAACATCTCAAAAAGTAAAAATAAAAGCTATAGAACATATAATGTTATGAAACATAAGGTAATTGTTAACAATTATTTCTCTGTTTATACAGAACACTTCTTACCTCGACTTAAGCAACAAAGGGTCTTACTAATGGAACATAGTACACTTTCATATTCTAATATTTATATATATTTTTTTAATTGTTATCTATAATGCTTAATGTTTTTTTCATGATGGTAATTACTAATGGAATGCGGTACGACACATTTGAATCATGAAGGAAACATTAGATGAAAGTGTATGAGAATAATTCACTTCCATACGTTGAGAAAGAATGAAGTGCGAGTTTTACTCGATGACATCAAAGTGCCCGAGTATCCAATTTGGGGTGGAAAACAAGCTCATTGCGAGAACTTGGAAGATGTTGGTAAAAATGGAATTATGTATTGGCTCGACGACCTTTGTCCTCCCATTGGTGAAACCAACGAATGACCTTTGTCCTCCCATTGGTGACACCGACAATCTATGCCACCTTGCTTCGAAGTACTTACCTCTAAGGTACAAATCTACAAAATCTCTACTTATATTCCTAAATTATGTTTCTATAATCCTGCTCCACCACTATAGCATCAAAAAATTATTGAGATATCGTTATGCAATCGACTATTGAATTGAGTTATAGTTATGAAATCAACTATTGAATTGAGTTATCGTTATGTAATCACCTAGTGAATATAATTTGAAAAAATAACACTTAGACTTAAAAACAAGCCGTTAATGGGTGAAAACCTAAACCAGACCCCAAACGACACCGTAAGAGGCACGAACACCTCGCACGGGATCAATGTAACTTGTAGCAACTGACCGCGTAGTCCCGAGTCTCCCGGTTTGAGAATATGACGATAATTTGCAAAAACAACACTTAAACTTAAAAACAGGCCGTTAAAGGGTTAAAACCCAAACCAGCCCCCAAACGACCCCGTAAGAGGCACGAACACCTCGCACGGGACCAATGTAACTTATAGGAACTGACCGTGTAGTCCTGGGTCTCTCAGTTTGAGAATATGACAATAATTTGCAAAAATCACACTTAGACTTAAAAATAAGTCGTTAAAGGGTGAAAATCGAAACCAGCCCCCAAACGACCCTGTAAGAGGCACGAACACCTCGCACGGGACAAATGTAATATGTAAGAACTAACCGCGTAGTCCCGAGTCTTCCGGTTTGAGAATATGACAATAGTTTGCAAAAATTGACACTTAAGACTTAAAAACAAGCCGTTAAAGGGTGCAAACTGAAAACAACCCCCAAACGGACCTGTAAGAGACACGAACACCTCGCACGGGACCAATGTAACTTGTAGAAACTGACCACATAGTCTCGGGTCTCCCGAATTGAGAATATGATGATAATTTGCAAAAACAATACTTAGACTTAAAAAGAAGCCGTTAAAGGGTGAAAACCCAAACCAGCCCCCAAACGACCCCGTAAGAGGCACGAACACCTCACATAGGACCAATGTAACTTGTAGGAACTGACCGCGTAGTCTCGGGTCTCCCAATTTGAGAATGTAACGATAACTTGCAAAAATAACACTTAGACTTAAAAATAAGCCGTTAAAGGGTGAAAACCTAAACCAGCCGCCAAACGACCCCATAAGAAGCACGAATACCTCGTACGGGACCAATATAACTTGTCGGAACTAATCGCGTAGTCCCGGGTGTCCCGGTTTGAGAATATGACAATAGTTTGCAAAAATCAACACTTAGGACTTAAAAACAAGCCGTTAAAGGGTTAAAACCAAAACCATCCCCTAAACGAACCCGTAAAAGGCACGAATACCTCACACGGGACCAATGATCTTGTAGGAACTGATCGCGTAGTCCTGGGTCTCCCGGTTTGAGAATATAACGATAATTTGTAAAAATAACACTTAGACTTAAAACCAAGCCGTTAAAAGGTGAAAACCTAAACCAGCTCCCAAACGGACCCGTAAGAGGCACGAACACCTCGCACGGGACCAATGTAACTTGTAGGAACTGACCGCGTAGTCTTGGGTCTCTTGGTTTGACAATATGACGATAATTAGCAAAAATAACACTTAAACTTGAAAACAAGCCGTTAAAGGATGAAAACCCAAATCAGCCCCCAAACGACCCCGTAGAAGGCACAAACACCTCGCACGGGACAAATGTAACTTGTAGATACTGACCGTGTAGTCCCGAGTCTCTTGGTTTGGAAATATGATCATAATTTGTTAAAATAACACTTAAACTTAAAAACAAGTCGTTAAAGGGTGAAAACCGAAACCAACCCCCAAACGGACCAATAAGACGCACGAACACCTCGCACGGGACCAATGTAACTTGTAGGAACTGACCACGTAGTCCCGGGTCTCCCGGTTTGAGAATATGACCATAGTTTGCAAAACTAACACTTAAACTTAAAAACAAGCCATTAAAGGGTGAAAACCTAAACCAACCAGCAAACGACCCCGTAAGAGGCACAAACACGTCGCACGAGACCAATGTAACTTGTAGGAACTGACCGCGTAATCCCGGGTCTCCCGATTTGGGAATATGACGATAATTTGCAAAAATAACACTTAGACTTAAAAACAAGTCGTTAAAGGGTGAAAACCTAAACTAGCCCCCAAACGATCCCGTAAGAGGCACGAACACCTCGTACGGGACCAATGTAACTTGTAGGAACTGACCGCGTATTCCCGGGTCTCCCTATTTGAGATTATGACAATAATTTACAAAAAATACACTTAAACTTAAAAATAAGTCGTTAAAGGGTGAAAACCCAAACCAGCCCCCAAACGACCCCGTCAGAGGCACGAATACCTCGCATGGGACCAATATAACTTATAGGAACTGACCGCGTAGTCTCGGGTCTCCCGATTTGAGAATATGATCATAATTTGCAAAAATCACACTAAGACTTAAAAATAAGTCGTTAAAGGGTGAAACCCCAAACCAACCCCCAAACGACCCCATAAGAAGCACAAACACCTCGCATGTGACAAACGTAACTTATTGAAAATGACCGTGTAGTGCCGGGGCCCCTGGTTTGAGAATATGACAATAGTTTGCAAAAATCAACACTTAAGACTTAAAAACAAGTCGTTAAAGGGTGAAAACCGAAACCAGCCCCCAAACGGACCCGTAAGATGACGAACACCTCGCACGGGACCAATGTAACTTGTAGAAACAGATCGCGTATTCCCGGGTCTCCCTGTTTGAGAATATGACGATAATTTGCAAAAATAACACTTAAACTTAAAAATATGCCATTAAAGGGTGAAAATCCAAACCAGCCCCCAAACGACTCTGTAAGAGGCACGAACACCTCGCACGGGACCAATGTAACTTGTAGGAACTGACCGTGTAGTCTCGGGTCTCCCGGTTTGAGAATATGATGATAATTTGCAAAAATCACACTTAGATTTAAAAAAAGTCGTTAAAGGGTGAAAACCCAAACCAATCCCTAAAAGGACCCGTAAGAGGCACGAACACCTCGTACAGGACCAATGTAACTTGTAGGAACTGATCGAGTATTCCTGGGTATCCCGGTTTGAGAATATGACGATACTTTGTAAAAATAATACTTAAACTTAAAAACAAGTCGTTAAAGGGTGAAAACCCAAACCAGCCCCCAAACGACCCCGTTAGAGGCACGAACACCTCGCACGGGACCAATTTAACTTATAGGAACTGACCGCGTACTCCAGGGTCTCCCGGTTTGAGAATATGACGATAATTTGCAAACATCACACTTAGACTTAAAAACAAGTCGTTAAAGGGTGAAAACCCAAACCATACCCCAAAAGACACCGTAAGAGGCACGAACACCTCAAAGTGACAAATGTTACTTTTAGAAAATGACCACGTAGTCCCGGGTCCCTCGGTTTGAGAATATGACAATAGTTTGCAAAAATCAACACTTAAGACTTAAAAATAAGCCGTTAAAGGGTGAAAACCCAAACCAGCCCCCAAACTACCCCGTCAGAGGCACGAACACCTCGCATGGGACAAATGTAACTTATAGGGACTGACCGCGTAGTCCCGGGTCTCCCGGTTTGAGAATATGATCATAATTTGGAAAAATCACACTTAGACTTAAAAATAAGTCGTTAAAGGGTGAAAACCCAAACCAGCCCCCAAACGACAACATAAGAGGCACGAACACCTCGCACGTGACAAATGTAACTTATAGAAAATGACCGCGTAGTACCGGGGCCCCCGGTTTGAGAATATGACAATAGTTTGCAAAAATTAACACTTAAGACTTAAAAACAAGCCGTTAAAGGATGAAAATCAAAACCAGCCCCCACACAGACCCGTAAGAGGCACGAACACCTCGCACGGGACCAATGTAACTTGTAGGAATTGACCGCGCAGTCTCGGGTCTCCTGGTTTGAAAATATGATGATAATTTGAAAAAAAACACTTAGACTTAAAATCAAGTAGTTAAAGGGTGAAAATCCAAACTAGCCCCCAAAAGACTCCGTAAGAGGCACGAACACCTCGCACAGGACCAATGTAACTTATAAGAACTAACCGTGTAGTCTCGGGTCTCATGGTTTGAGAATATGACGATAATTTGCAAAAATCACACTTAGATTTAAAAATAAGTCGTTAAAGGGTGAAAACCCAAACCAACCCCCAAGAGGACCCGTAAGAGGCACGAACACCTCGTACGGGACCAATGTAACTTGTAGGAACTAACCGCGTATTCCTGGGACTCCCGATTTGAGAATATGACGATAATTTGCAAAAATAACACTTAAACTTAAAAATAAGTCGTTAGAGGCTGAAAACCCAAACTAGCCCCCAAACGACCCCGTCAGAGGCACGAACACCTCACACGGGACCAATGTAACTTATAGGAATTGACCGCGTAGTCCCGGGTATCTCGATTTGAGAATATGATGATAATTTTCAAAAATCACACTTAGACTTAAAAATAAGTCGTTAAAGGGTGAAAACCCAAACCAGCCCCCAAACAACCCCGTAAGAGGCACGAACACCTCGCACAAGACCAATGTAACTTGTAGGAACTGACCGCATAGTCCCCGGTCTCCCGGTTTGAGAATATAACGATAATTTACAAAAATAACACTTAGACTTAAAAACAAGCCGTTGAAGGGTGAAAACATAAATAAGCCCCCAAACGACCCCGTAAGAGGCATGAACACCTCGTACGGGACCAATGTAACTTATAAGAACTAATCGCGTAGTCTCGGGTCTCCCGGTTTGAGAATATGATGATAATTTGTAAAAACAACACTTAGACTTAAAAATAAGCCGTTAAAGGGTGAAAATCCAAACCAACCCCAATCGACCCCGTAAGAGGCACGAACACCTCGCACATGACCAATGTAACTTGTAGGAACTGACCGCAGAGTCCCGGGTCTCTCGGTTTGAGAATGTAACGATAATTTACAAAAATAACACTTAGACTTAAAAACAAGCTGTTGAAGGGTTAAAACCTAAATAAGCCCCCAAACGACCCCGTAAGAGGCATGAACACCTTGTACAGGACCAATGTAACTTATAAGAACTAATCGCGTAGTCTCGGGTCTCCCGGTTTGAGAATATGATAATAGTTTTCAAAAATTAACACTTAAGACTTAAAAATAAGCCGTTAAAGGGAGAAAACCAAAACCATCCCCCAAACGGACCCGTAAGAGGCATGAACACCTCGTACGGGACCAATATAACTTGTAGGAACTGATCGCGTAGTGTCGGGTCTCCCAGTTTGAGAATATAACGATAATTTGCAAAAATAACACTGAGACTTAAAAACAAGTCGTTAAAGGCTGAAAACCTAAACCATCCCCCAAACGGACCCGTGAGAGGCACGAACACCTTGCACGGGACCAATGTAACTTGTAGGAACTCACCGCGGAGTCCAGAGTCTCTCGATTTGACAATATGCCGATAATTTGTAAAAACAACACTTAAACTTAAAAATAAGCCTTTAAAGGGTGAAAACCCAAATCAACCCCCAAACGACCCCGAAGGAGGCACGAACACCTCGCGCGGGACAAATGTAACTTGTAGGAACTGACCGCGTAGTCCCGAGTCTCCTGGTTTGGAAACATGACAATAATTTGCAAAAATAACACTTAAACTTAAAACCAAGTCGTTAAAGGGTGAAAATTGAAACCAGCCCCTCAAACAGACCCGTAAGAGGCACGAATACCTCGCACGGGACCAATGTAACTTGTAGGAACTGTTCGCGTAGTCCCGAGTTTTCCGATTTGAGCATATGACGATAATTTGCGAAAATAAAACTTAAACTTTAAAACAAGCTTTTAAAAGGTGAAAACCCAAACCAACCCCCAAATGACCCCGTAAGAGGCACGAACACCTCTCACGGGACCAATGTAACTTATAAGAACTGACCGTGTAGTCCCGGGTCTCCCGGTTTGAGAATATGACGATAATTTGCAAAAATCACACTTAGATTTAAAAACAAGTCGTTAAAGGGTGAAAACCCAAACTAGCCCCCAAAAGGACCCGTAAGAGGCACGAACACCTCGTACGGGACTAATGTAACTTGTAGGACTTGACCGCATATTCCCGGGTCTCCCGATTTAAGAATATGACGACAATTTGCAAAAATAACACTTAAACTTAAAAATAAGCCGTTAAAGGGTGAAAACCCAAACCAGCACCCAAACGACCCCGTTAGAGGCACGAAAACCTCGCACGGGACCAATGTAACTTATAGTAACTGAGCACGTAGTCCCGGGTCTACCAGTTTGCAAATATCACGATAATTTGCAAAAATCACACTTAGACTTAAAAATAAGTCGTTAAAGGGTGAAAACCCAAACCAACCACCAAACGACCCCATAAGAGGCACGAACACCTCGCACGAGACTAATGTAACTTGTAGGAACTGACCACGTAGTCCCGAGTCTCCCGATTTTGGAATATGACGATAATTTGTAAAAATAACACGTAGACTTAAAAACAAGTCGTTAAAGGGTGAAAACCTAAACTAGCCCCCAAACGATCCCGTAAGAGGCACGAACACCTCGTATGGGACCAATGTAACTTGTAGGAACTGACCGTGTATTCTCGGGTCTCCCTGTTTGAGAATATGGCGATAATTTGCAAAAACAACACCTAAACTTAAAAATAAGTCGTTAAAGGGTGAAACCCAAACCAGCCCCCAAACGACCCCGTCAGAGGTAGGAACACATCGCATGGGACCAATGTAACTTATAGGAACTGACCGCGTAGTTCCGGGTCTCCCGATTTGAGAATATGATGATAATTTGAAAAAATCACACTTAGACTTAAAAATAAGTCGTTAAAGGGTGAAAACCCAAACCCGCTCCCAAACGACCCCGTAAGAGGCACGAACACCTCGCACGTGACAAATGTAACTTGTAGAAAATGACCGCATAGTCCCGGGTACCTCGGTTTGAGAATATGACAATAGTTTGCAAAAATCAACACTTAAGACTTAAAAACAAGTCGTTAAAGGGTGAAAACCGAAATCAGCCCCCAAACGGACCCGTAAGAGGCAGGAACACCTCGCACGGGACCAATGTAACTTGTAGGAACTGACCGCGTAGTCTCGGGTCTCCCAGTTTGAGAATATATTGATAATTTGCAAAAACAACACTTAGACTTAAAAACAAGCCGTTAAAGGGCGAAAATCCTAACCAGCCCCCAAACGACCCCGTAAGAGGCACGAACACCTCGCACGGGACCAATGTATCTTGTAGGAATTGACCGCGCAGTCCCGGGTCTCCCGGTTTGAGAATATGACGATAATTTTAAAAAAATAACACTTGGACTTAAAAATAAGTCGTTAAAGGTTGAAAACCAAAACTCGGCCCCAAACGACCCCATAAGAGGCACGAACACGTCGTACGGGACCAATGTAACTTGTTGGAACTGATTACGTAGTCCCGGGTCTCCCGGTTTGAGAATATGACGATAATTTGCAAAATACACTTAGACTAAAAAATAAGCCGTTAAAGGGTAAAAACCCAAACCAACCCCCAAACGGACTCGTAAGAGGCACGAACACCTCGTACGGGACCAAGGTAAATTATAGGAACTGATCGCGTAGTCTCGGGTAACCAGGTTTGAGATTATGATGATAGTTTGCAAAAATGAACACTTATGACTTAAAAACAAGCCATTAAAGGGTGAAAACCCAAACCAGACCCCCAAACGACCCCGTGAGAGGCACGGACACCTCACCTGGGACAAATGTAGCTTGTAAGAACTGACCGCGTAGTCCTTGGTCTCCTGGTTTGAGAATATGATGATAAGTTTTAAAAATCACACTTAGACGTAAAAATAAGCCGTTAAAGGGTGAAATCCCAACCCAGCCCCCAAACGAATCCGTAAGAGTCACGAACACATCGCACGGGACCAATATAACTTGTAGGAACTGATCGCGTAGTCCCAAGTCTCTCGATTTGAGAATATAACGATAATTTGCAAAAATAACACTTAGACTTAAAAACAAGCCGTTAAAAAGAGAAAACCTAAACCAGCCTCCAAACGGACCCGTAAGAGGCACGAACGCCTTACACGGGACCATTGTAACTTGTAGGAACTGACCGCATAGTACCGGGTCTCTCGGTTTGACAATATGATGATAATTTACAGAAACAACACTTCATTACAGAAACAACATTTTATCTTAAAAACAAGCCGTTAAAGGGTGAAAACCCAAATCATCCCCCAAACGACCCCATAGGAGGCACGAACACCTCGCACGAGACAAATGTAACTTGTAGGAACTGACCGCATAGTCCCGAGTCTCCTGGTTTGGAAACATGACAATAATTTGCAAAAACAACACTTAAACTTAAAACCAAGTCATTAAAGAGTGAAAACCGAAACCAACCCTCCAAACAGACCCGTAAGAGGCACGAACACCTCGCACGGGACCAATGTAACTTCTAGGAACTGACTGTATAGTCCTGGGTGTCCCGATTTAAGAATAGGACCATAATGCAAAAACAACAATTAAACTTAAAAACAAGCCGTTAAAGGGTGAAAACCTAAACCAACCCCCAAACGACCCCGTAAGAGGCATGAACACCTCGTATAGGACCAATATAACTTGTAGGAATTGACCGCGTAGTCTCGGGTCTCCCAATTTGAGAATATGCCGATAATTTCAAAAATAACACTTAGACTTAAAAACAAGTCGTTAAAGGGTGAAAACCTAAACTAGCCCCCAAACGACCCCGTAAGAGGCACGAACACCTCGTACGGGACCAATATAACTTGTTGGAACTAACCGCGTAGTCCCGGGTCTCTCGGTTTGAGAATATGACGATAATTTGCAAAAATACACTTATACTAAAAAATAAGCCGTTAAAGGGTGAAAACCCAAACCAACCCCCAAACGGACTTGTAAGAGGCACGAACACCTCGTACGGGACCGAGGTAACTTGTAGGAACTGATCGCGTAGTCTCGGGTATCCCGATTTGAGAATATGATGATAATTTGCAAAAATCAAACTTAGACTTAAAAACAAGCCGTTAAAGGGGGGAAACCTAAACCAGCCCCAAACGACCCTATAAGAGGCACGAACACCTTGCACGGGACCAATGTTAGTTGTAGGAACTGATCGCGTAGTCTCGGGTCTCCCGATTTGATAATATATCGATAATTTGGAAAAATAACACTTAGACTTAAAAATAAGCCGTTAAATGGTGAAAACCTAAACCAGCCCCCAAACGACCCCGTAAAAGGCTTGAACACCTCGCACGGGACCAATATAACTTGTAGAAACTGACCGCGTAGTCCCGAGTTTTTCTGTTTGAGAATATGATGATAATTTTTAAAAATCACACTTAGACTTAAAAACAAGCCGTTAAAGGGTAAAAACCTAAACCAGCCCCAAATGACCCTATAAGAGGCACAAACACCTCGCACGGGACCAATTTTAGTTGTAGGAACTGATCACGTAGTATCGGGTCTCTCGGTTTGAGAATATACCGATAATTTGGAAAAATAACACTTAGACTTAAAAACAAGCCGTTAAAGGGTGAAAACCTAAACCAGCCCCCAAACGACCCCGTAAAAGGCATGAACACCTCGCACGGGACCAATGTAACTTGTAGGAACTGATCGCGTAGTCCCGAGTTTTCCGGTTTGAGAATATGACGATAATTTTCATAAATAACACTTAAACTTAAAACAAGCCGTTAAAGGGTGAAAACCCAAAGCATCCCCAAACGACCCCGTCAGAGGCACGAACACCTCGCAAGGGACAAATGTAACTAATAGGAACTGACCACGTAGTCCCGGATCTCCCGGTTTGAGAATATGATGATAATTTGCAAAAAATCACACTTAGACTTAAAAACAAGTCGTTAAAGGGTGAAAACCTAAACTAGCCCCCAAACGACCCCGTAAGAGGCACGAACACCTCACACGTGACAAATGTAACTTGTAGAAAATAATCGTGTAGTCCCGGGTCACCCGGTTTGAGAATATGAAAATAGTTTGCAAAAATCAACACTTAAGACTTAAAAACAAGCCATTAAAGGGTGAAAATCGAAACCAGCCCCCAAACGAACCCGTAAGAGGCACGAATACCTAGCACTGGACCAATGTAACTTGTAGGAACTGACCGCGTAGTCTCGGGTCTCCCGATTTGAGAATGTGATGATAATTTGTAAAAAAAACAATTAGACTTAAAAATAAGCCGTTAAAGGATGAAAATCCAAACCAGCCCCCAAACGACCCCGTAAGGGGCACGAACACCTCGCACCGGACCAATGTAACTTCTAGGAACTGACCGCGTAGTCCCGGGTCTCCCGATTTGAGAATATAACGATAATTTGTAAAAATAACAGTTAGACTTAAAAATAAGCCGTTAAAGGGTGAAAACCTAAACCAACCTCCAAACGACCCCTTAAGAGGCATGAACACCTCGTACGGGACCAATGTAACTTATAGGAACTAACCACGTAGTCTCGGGTCTCTCGGTTTGAGAATATGACAATAGTTTGAAAAAATCAACACTTAAGACTTAAAAACAAGCCGTTAAAGGGAGAAAACCAAAACCATCCCCCAAACGGACCCATAAGAGGCACGAACACCTCTTACGGGACCAATGAATCTTGTAGGAAGTGACCGCGTAGTCCCGGGTCTCCCGGTTTGAGAATATAATGATAATTTGTAAAAATAACACTTAGACTTAAAAATAAGCCATTAAATGGTGAAAACCTAAACCAGCCCCCAAACGGACCCATAAGAGGCACGTACACCTTGCACGGGACTAATGTAACTTGTAGGAACTGACCGCGTAGTCCCGGGTCTCTCGATTTGACAATATGATGACAATTTAAAAAAACAACACTTAAACTTAAAAACAAGTCGTTAAAGGGTGAAGACCCAAATCATCCCCCAAACGACCCGGTAGAAGGCACGAACACCTCCCACGGGACAAATGTAACTTGTAGGAACTGACCGCGTAGTCCTGAGTCTCCTAGTTTGGAAACATGACAATAATTTGCAAAAATAACACTTAAACTTAAAACCAAGTCGTTAAAGGGTGAAAACCAAAACCAGCCTTCCAAACAGTATTGTAAGAGGCACGAACACCTCGCACGGGACCAATGTAACTTGTAGGAATTGATCGCGTAGTCCCCGGTTTGAGAATATGACGATAATTTTTAAAAATAACACTTAGACTTAAAAACAAGTCGTTAAAGGGTGAAAATCTAAACTAGCCTCCAAACGACCCCGCAAGAGGCACGAACACCTTGTACGGGACCAATGTAACTTGTTGGAACTGACCGCGTAGTCTCGGGTCTCCCGGTTTGAGAATATGACGATAATTTGCAAAAATACACTTAGATTAAAAAAACAAGCCGTTAAAGGGTGAAAACCCAAACCAACCCCCAAATGGACTCGTAAGAGGCACGAACACCTCGTATGGGACCAAGGTAACTTGTAGGAACTGATCGTGTAGTCTCGGGTATTCTAGTTTGAGAATATGATGATAGTTTGCAAAAATCAACACTTATGACTTAAAAATAAGCCGTTAAAGGGTGAAAACCCAAACCAGCCCCTAAACGACCCCGTGAGAGGCACGAACACCTCACCCGGGACAAATGTAGCTTGTAAGAACTGACCGCGTAGTCCTTGGTCTCCTGGTTTGAGAATATGACGATAAGTTTAAAAAAATCACACTTAGACATAAAAACAAGCCGTTAAAGGGTGAAAACCCAAACCAGCCCCCAAACGGACCCGTAAGAGGAACGAACACATCGCATGAGACCAATGTAACTTGTAGCAACTGACCGCGTGGTCCCGAGTCTCCCAGATTGAGAATATAACGTTAATTTGCAAAAATCAACACTTAAGACTTAAAAACAAGCCGTTAAAGGGTGAAAACCCAAACTAGCCCCCAAACGACCCGTAAGAGGCACACACACCTCGCACAGGACCAATGTACCTTGTAGGAACTGACCGCGTAGTCCCGGATCTCCCAGTTTGTGAATACGACGATAATTTACAAAAAACACACTTAAACTTAAAAACAAGCCGCGAGAGGGTGAAAACCCAAACTAACCCCCAAATGGACCCGTAAAAGGCATGAACACCTCGTATGGGACCAATGTAACTTGTAGGAACTTATCGCGTAGTATCGGGTCTCCCGATTTGAGAATGTGACGATAGTTTACAAAAATCAACATTTAAGACATAAAAACTAATTATTAAAGGGTGAAAACAGAAATCAGCCCCTAAACAACCCCGTAAGAGGCACGAACACCTCGATGGGATAAATGTAACTTGTAGGAACTAACCGCGTAGTCACGGGTCTACCAGTTTGAGAATATGATGATAATTTGCAAAAATAACACTTAAACTTAAAAACAAGCCGTTAAAGCGTGAAAATCTAAACCATCCCCCAAATGACCCCGCAAGAGGCAGGAACACCTCGCACGGGATCAATGTAACTTGTAGGAACGGACTGCGTAGTCTCGGGTCTCCCGATTTGAGAATATGATGATAATTTGCAAAAATCACACTTAGACTTAAAAACAAGTCGTTAAAGGGTGAAAACCCAAACCAGCCCCCAAACGGACCTGTAAGAGGCACGAACACCTCGCACGGGACCAATATAACTTGTAGGAACTGATCGCGTAGTCCCGGGTCTCCCGATTTGAGAATATAATGATAATTTGAAAAAATAACACGTAGACTTAAAAATAAGCCGTTAAAGGGTGAAAACCTAAACCAGCCCCCAAACAGACCCGTAAGAGGCACGAACATCATGCGCGGGATCAATGTAACTTGTAGCAACTGACCGTGTAGTCCCAGGTCTCTCGGTTTGACAATATGACGATAATTTGTAAAAACAACACTTAAACTTAAAAACAAGCCGTTAAAGGGTGAAAACCCAAATCATCGCCCTAATGATCCCGTAGGAGGCACGAACACCTCGCACGGGACAAATGTAACTTGTAGGAACTGACCGCGTAGTCCTGAGTCTCCTGGTTTGGAAACATGACAATAATTTGCAAAAATAACACTTAAACTTAAAACCAAGTCGTTAAAGGGTGAAAACCGAAACTAGCCTTCCAAACAGACTTGTAAGAGGCACGAACACCTCGCACGGGACCAATGTAACTTGTAGGAACTGACTGCATAGTCCCGGGTCTCCCGGTTTGAGAATAAGACCATAACGCAAAAACAACAATTAAACTTAAAAACAAGCAGTTAAAGGGTGAAAACCTAAACCAACCCCCAAACGACCCCGTAAGAGGCACGAACACCTCGCACGGGACAATGTAACTTGTTGGAATTGACCGCGTAGTCCCGGGTCTCCCGGTTTGGGAATATGTCGATAATTTTCAAAAATAACACTTAGACTTAAAAACAAGTCGTTAAAGGGTGAAAACCTAAACTAGCCCCCAAACGACCCCGTAAGAGGCATGAACACCTCGTACGGGACCAATGTAACTTGTTGGAACTGACCGCGTAGTGTCGGGTCTCCCGATTTGAGAATATGACGATAATTTGCAAAAATACACTTAAACTAAAAAATAAGCCGTTAAAGGGTGAAAACCCAAACCAACCCCCAAACGGACTTGTAAGAGGCACGAACACCTCGTACAGGAACGAGGTTACTTGTAGGAACTGATCGCGTAGTCTCGGGTATCCCGGTTTGAGAATATGATGATAGTTTGCAAAAATCAACACTTATGACTTAAAAACAAGCCGTTAAAGTGTGAAAACCTAAAACAGCCCCCAAACGACCCCGTAAGAGGCACGAACACCTCATCCGGGACAAATGTAGCTTGTAAGAACTGACCGCGTAGTCCTTGGTCTCTTGGTTTGAGAATATGACGAATAGTTCTAAAAATCAAACTTAGACATAAAAACAAGCCGTTAAAGGGTGAAAACCCAAACCAGCCCCCAAACGGACCCGTAAGAGGAACGAACACATCGCACGAGACCAATGTAACTTGTAGCAACTGACCGCGTAGTCCCGAGTCTCCCAGATTGAGAATATAACGTTAATTTGCAAAAATCAACACTTAAGACTTAAAAACAAGCCGTTAAAGGGTGAAAACCCAAACTAGCCCCCAAACGACCCGTAAGAGGCACACACACCTCGCACAGGACCAATGTACCTTGTAGGAACTGACCGCGTAGTCCCGGGTCTCCCAGTTTGTGAATATGACGATAATTTGCAAAAAACACACTTAAACTTAAAAACAAGCCGTGAGAGGGTGAAAACCCAAACCAACCCCCAAATGGACCCGTAAAAGGCATGAACACCTCGTACAGGACCAATGTAACTTGTAGGAACTTATCGCGTAGTATCGGGTCTCCCGATTTGAGAATGTGACGATAGTTTACAAAAATCAACATTTAAGACATAAAAACTAATTATTAAAGGGTGAAAACAGAAATCAGCCCCTAAACAACCCCGTAAGAGGCACGAACACCTCGACCGGATAAATGTAACTTGTAGGAACTAACCGCGTAGTCATGGGTCTACCAGTTTGAGAATATGATGATAATTTGCAAAAATAACACTTAAACTTAAAAACAAGCCGTTAAAGCGTGAAAATCTAAACCATCCCCCAAATGACCCCGCAAGAGGCAGGAACACCTCGCACGGGACCAATGTAACTTGTAGGAACGGACTGCGTAGTCTCGGGTCTCCCGATTTGAGAATATGATGATAATTTGCAAAAATCACACTTAGACTTAAAAACAAGTCGTTAAAGGGTGAAAACCCAAACCAGCACCCAAACGGACCCGTAAGAGGCACGAACACCTCGTATGGTACCAATGTAACTCATAGGAACTGACCGCGTAGTCTCGGATCTCCCGGTTTGAGAATATGACAATAGTTTGCAAAAATCAACACTTAAGACTTAAAACACAAGTCGTTAAAGGGTGAAAACCCAAACCATCCCCCAAACGACCCCATAAGAGGCACGAACACCTCGCACGGGACCAATGTAACTTGTAGGAACTAACCGCGTAGTCCCGGGTCTATCGGTTTGAGAATATGATGATAATTTGCAAGAATCACGCTTAGACTTAAAAACAAGTCGTTAAAGGGTGAAAACCTAAACCAATCCCAAACGACACCATAAGAGGCACGAACACTTCGCATGGAACCAATGTAAGTTGTAGGAACTGACCGCATAGTCTCGGGTCTCTCGATTTGAGAATATTCCGATAATTTGAAAAAATAACACTTAGACTTAAAAACAAGCCGTTAAAGGGTGAAAACCTTAACCAGCCCCCAAACGACCCCGTAAGAGGCATGAACACCTCGCACGGGACCAATCTAACTTGTAGGAACTGACCGCATAGTCCAGGGTTTCCCGATTTGAGAATGTGACGATAATTTGCAAAAACAACACTTAAACTTTAAAGCAAGCTTTTAAAGGGTGAAAACCCATACTAGCCCCCAAATGACTCCGTAAGAGGAACGAACACCTCGCACGGGACCAATGTAACTTATAGGAACTGACCGTGTTGTCCCGGGTCTCCCGATTTGAGAATATGACGATAATTTGCAAAAATCACACTTAGACTTAAAAACAAGTCGTTAAAGTGTGAAAACCCAAACCAGCCACCAAACAGACCTGTAAGAAGCACAAACACCTCGTATGGGACCAATGTAACTTGTAGGAACTAAGCGCGTAGTCCTGGGTCTCCCGATTTGAGAATATGACAATAGTTTCCAAAAATCAACACTTAAGACTTAAAAACAAGCCGTTAAAGGGTGAAAACCAAAACCATCCCCCAAATGCACCCGTATGAGGCACGAACACTTCTCATGGGACCAATGTAACTTGTAGTAACTGACTGCGTAGTCTCGGGTCTCCCAGTGTGAGAATATGATGATAATTTTCAAAACCAACACTTAGACTTAAAAACAAGTCGTTAAAGGGTGAAAACCCAAACCATCCCCCAAACGGACCCGTAAGAGGCACGAACACCTTGCACAGGACCAATGTAACTTGTAGGAACTGACCGCGTAGTTCCGGGTCTCTCGGTTTGACAATATGATGATAATTTGCAAACACTACACTTAAACTTAAAAACAAGTCGTTAAAGGGTGAAAACCCAAACTAGCCCCCAAACAACCCCGTTGGAGTCACGAACACCTCGCACAGGACCAATGTAACTTATTGGAACTGATCGCGTAGTCTTGGGTCTCTCGGTTTGAGAATATGACGGTAATTTTCAAAATTCACATTAGACTCAAGAACAAGCCGTTAAAGGGTGAAAACTCAAACCATCCCCCAAACCCCCCGTAAGAGGCACGAACACCTTGCACGAAACTAATGTAACTTGTAGGAGCTAATCGCCTAGTCTCGGGTCTCCCGGTTTGAGAATATGATGATAATTTCCACTCCTATATGTAATTTTTTAGTTTAAGTAAATTTTTTTTTTTTGTAAATTATTGGGTTACTAATATCGTATCTTTTTTTTATCCTATTTTTTTTTTTGCAGGATAACAGTTTATCGTTGTCATTTATTCACGTGGAACACACGGAGAACTCAATGATTTACAACAAGGGGTTTATTTGTGATTCCATTTTTTGTGTTATGGCCATGCGGGCTTTTGCTGTTTTATTGTTAACTTTTATGGCCGTGAGGGCTTTTGTAAGTTAATTGTTATATTTTGTGGTCGTGCGGGCTTTATGTTAGGCAGGTTTTGTATTAGTAGGTTTTGGAATGTCCAGAAAATAGAGGAAACTCTGCCCAATTTTTTTTTGGCCTGTGAACAATTAAAGACTTGTAATATTTTGAAGTTTGTATGTACATTAGTTTATCAACAACGTGCAATATTTTTAATTTGTGAATTTTTGTGCTTTTAAATAATTTAATTTTTTTTCTTTTTATAAAAAAATTTGGCACAGTTCAAAACTGTGGCAAAAGTGTACCAAATTCTGGCACGGTTTAAAAGTGTGCTAGAAGTGTTCCTGTTTTGCCAAATCTGACACACTTTTGAGCCGTGCCAGAAAAAAATGGCCATTTTGGAACACCTGATTCTGGCACCGTTCAAAACCGTGCCAGATTTGATCTGGGATAGTTTTAAACCGTGCCAGATTCCTGTTTTTGGTGTAGTGATAGATCAAACCTTGTATCAGAGTATGATAGGTAGTCTTCTCTACTTGAGTGCCAATCATCTTGACATCGCCTTTAATGTTGGAGTCTATGCGCGATATCAGGCATCCCCGAAAGAGTCACACTTACTCGCTCTTAAACGTATTATCAAATACGTGAGTGGGACTTTCTCACTTGGAATTTGGTATTCCTTTGATACCAATAACAGTTTATCCTCCTATTCGAATGCCGATTGGGACAGGGATGCAAATGGATGTAGGAGCACTTTGGGTGGGTGTTTCTTCTTTAGTTATGCTCTTGTCTCTTGGTTGAGAAAGAAGCAAAACTCCATCTTTTTGTCCACTACGGAGGCTGAGTACACAGCCTACGGGAGTTGTTGCACGCAACTTCTGTGGATGAAGAAGATGTTGGAGGATCATACGATATCACAGGACACCATGAATATTTCCCGTGATAACACGAGTGCGATACACATATCCCGTAATCCAGTCCAACATTTTCACACAAAGCACATTAGGATAAGCGAGAACTTTATCCGTGAGCTTATAGAAGAGAAGGTCGTATCCTTGGGTTTTATGTCTACCAACCTCCATTTAGCCAATATTTTCACGAAACGTTTAGATGCCCTTAGAATCGATTGTCTTAGGAAGTCTTTAGGAATTTGCATAGTTTACTGAGGGGTGGTCACCATGTCTAGAATAGGATGCATTTTTCATGTTCATAACATATGATTCCTATCTCTAAATTGTATCATTTGTATCATTATTTGTTTTCGATTTTTATTTTTTTTTTGAAAATTTGAAAAATCCAAAAAGATTTTATTTTTGAAAAATTTTAGAAAAAATAAAAAACATTTTCTTTTTATATTTTTCTTTTTGAAAACCCCAAAAAGATTTTTGTATTTTGTTTACACCGTTTATGGATGAACATATAAGATAGCCATTGTCACAACTTCATTACATATTCCACGTGACTGTTTGATAGCGATTTGGGATGCTACATCATTTCATCAATGTGCTTTACATTGTTTGGAGCCTTTGAGATGTGATTAATGATATCTTCTACATGTTTGGCTCATAATGTCCTTTATTGCACACATACACAGTATTATTTAAATATTGTACTTGTCTATCACATATTGCCTTGAGTGTTTCCATCTTAATTCTATCTATACAATGACCAAAATGCGATAAAACTTGACAAGAAAGTAGTGCATGTAAAAACCGTTTACTGTGAGGATTTAATTGCAACAAAATATGATGAGTGAATCACGGGAAAGGTCTTCGAGATTTCAAAATCAACTCGTCGTGAAAGTCATCATTTAAAAAGAAAAATATGCCAAAAATTGGCCAATAGGTTTTAGTTTCATCACCTCAAAAGAAAAAAAATAATGCATATTTATTTATGAGGGATTTTGGATGGAAAGAAATGAAAACGGGTTTGCACGTCCTTGAAAGTCATGAAAAAGCGTTACAAAGTTTTGGACGTTATTGGTGTGGAAATCACTTTGAGCTTTAATTTGTTGATTTGATTGAGTCAACTTCTTATAATTTCACCATTTTTACACCTAAGGAAGATGTTGAGTTCATTCATTAGGAATATCAGAAATTCATCGTGCACATATGTTATGGTTGTATGTATTGATTTTCTTGTCGAATTTGTTCGCATACCTACATTTTCGTTACCACCGACTTAGTTGTTTTCGTATTATTTCATGGTGTGATTCTTTGTTGAATATTTTGTGAGAAAAATTTTAAAAAAATCACAAAGAGAAAGTTTGATTACCTTGTGACATTATCCATCTTCATTTGCTTTATGTTCTTCATATTTGTCTATTTGGGAACATCATAAAAAGGGGGAGAACGAATTATGGGGGGGGGGGTGATTTAATAGTGATTCGCTTGAGCATTAATTAATACTTACTTTTGATTATCATTATATTTTAAACTTTTGTGCGTCATGGGTATTGTTTCTTGTCTCATGTGTGTTGGTATGCACACCCTGATGATGACAAAGAAAGATTGAAGAGTTAGAGATTTAAAGATGTTGAAGTTTGTTTGAAGACATGTCATTTAGTATTTCCAGTTTTTGGGTTTAATGGGGATATTAAATTTTAGGTCATTTGGTTTTATTTTAGTAGCATAATTTGTATTTTTTATGTATGTACCGCCATAGACATAGGGGGAGATTCGTAAGGACATAATTTTATAAATGTACGAGTTAGACTGTAAGAATTTTCTATGTGTCCTAGATCACAGTTAGTATATCTGATACTCCTACATTCAGCACATCAAACCTTGATCCAAATTCCAGCATCCATCATCTTCATACGTGTATCATGCAACATGCAATGTGATCTTCAACTATTCTCACTACTTTACTCTCGATTATGATAAAATAATTTATTTGGAGTGTTTATTATTTACATAAATATTTAGGAAACTTTTGTAAAATATTTTTAAGGGTCTGGAACGTTTTTACTTCACAAGAAGAAATTTTTCTAAGTGTAGAAGCGAAGGAAAAAAGTCGCTGACGTCGTTCGAGCGACATTGGCATCTCGTGCGAAGTCGTTCGAGCTACGTGGAATTTCGTTCAAGCGACAGGTCTATTTCGTTCGAGTGACGCGCGGCCTCAATTTGTGTATTTATACCAGTGCTCATTCTACTATATTTTCAAGTCTTTGGCGCTAACGTTTCTGCAGAACTGCTGCATATTTCCAGACTTCATTTTTCCTGATTTTTCAACCTTTTTTATTCACAAATCATTCCCAAACATATATGTGAGTCTTATAAACCCTAGATATAATTTTTCTACTCGTCTGGTGTAATCTTGTAGAGATGAAGCATGTTCTCCATTGCTGAATTAGACCTCTTGTGGGATCTCTTACTGACAACACTGACGACAACGAACCGATGCCTATAGGTATTCATGTGTCACTGTATTTCTCTGTGATTTTAAATTGTTACGAATTATAGTGAAATAAAAATGGTTATGACCCTTCAGGGGATTTTTCCTCATATTATTATTAATTGTGCATGCTTGGTTTGATTTAAAAAGTATATCACAATTTGTTTGCAAGAGTAAGAATTTTTGGGATTAAAATTTGGAATTTAATTAAACAAGTTAGTCATGGATTAATGGTGCACTCTCACTAGTCATCTCTAATCTCATTTAATAATTAAATGATAGGCTTATCATTATCCCCTCCTATAAACTCCATTCTGCCGCCCAAATAAATAATCCTCATATTTTTCCCATAAGACAGCCAATGTAACATTCGATTACCGACTCAATTCATATTCTACCACATTCACTTTCCTCGGATGATACTGAATCAAAAAGTTGTAATATTTAATAAACTCAAGACATCTCTTGTGTATTATATTCAGATCTTTCTAAATGAAGAAGTATTGTATATTCTTGTGATCAGAGAATAGTGTGAACTTCTCACCCAACAGGTAATGTCTCCAAATACGAAAGGCAAAAACTACTGCAGCTAAGTTCAAATCATGCGTAGGGTAATTGCCCTCAAGAGATTCTATCTTACGATAAGCATAAGCAATAGGTCTATCCTCCTGCATCAATACACCTCCTAGCCCCCGGAGTTATGCATCCATGTACACCATATACTTAACGTTGCCCTACGGTAAAGCAAGGACAGGTGGGGATATGAGTCTGTCATTAAGTTCTTCAACAGTCTCTGACAGTCGATACTCCATACTCTATGGGTGTCGAAGGTTATCGCCAATCTAAAAATGCAGATACCTTACTACTATTTACTAAAATCCCAACCTTAAATAATACGTCCCCCAAGAACTGCACCTTGCAGAACCAAAATCCACACTTAGAGAATTTGGCATACAACTTGTTCTGCCTAAGCATTTATAAAACCATTTTCAAATGTTAGGCGTGTTACTCTCTAAATGTGAATAAATTTGGATATCATTAATGAATACTATGACTAACTGATCCAAATATGAACGAAAAAACCCAATTCATTAAGTTCATAAACACTAATGGAGCATTAGTCAGCCCTAATGGAAAAACCCAAAATTTATACGATCTATAGCGCATTAAAAGGACCGTCTTCAAAATGTCCTCCTCTTGAATATTTAATTGATGACATATATCGACCAAATAAATCATGGGGAAGAATATTGCACCTCTTAAATGATTGAATAAGTCATCGATAAATAACAATGTTTATTTGTTTCCTATCTTGACTTTATTCAGCTCTTGATAGTCCACACATAATCAGAGCGAATCGTCTTTTTTTACAAACAACACTGGGGATCCCCATTGAGATATGGTCCTCCTTATAAAGCCCTTATTTAATGATTGATGAATATTCTCTCAAATCTCACACCTATCTAATGGATCCATCCATTATAGAGCCCAAGCAATTAACCTGATTCCTAATGTCAAATGAATGAAAAGTCTATCTCCCTATTTGGTGGTAATCTTGGTACTTCATAAAACACATATGTGAACTCTTAGATAATCGGTATCGAATATAATGATACGGTAACCTCAAGGAAGTCAAATCTAAATAATACAAGTGTGTTCTGGACCTTTCTCGAGCCTCGGCGTAGCAACTAAGAACATATCATATCCAGTAATAGCAAGCATGATTGCCTTCCCACTATAATCTATCAACACGTGATATTAAGTTAACTAATCCATACCTAATATAACATCATACATGGACATATCCCAAAGTAGTAAGTCGGCGGAGAAACACAATCGACCTATCTCAACTTTTACATCTCTACAAACCTAATGTAAGGTAGCACCCCTACCCATTGGAGCCTCCACACATAAAGTGAACTCAGTGATAACCAATTTATATCATCAAATCATAGTAAACACTCTACTAATAAAAGAATGAGAACTCCTCGGTGTCCAGTTAAAACTCATATGTGTGAACTGTAAACATAACCATAACCATTCCCTGGTGGTAACCCCAATAACACTGGTTAACTAATACATCTTATAATTGAGTGGACTCTATCACCACAAGTGTGAAAATTTCTTTTCAGGAATCTATCCAAATGGCGGCTCTATCAGTTGGCTTAATGACCTTGTATCTATGGTTTTTTCTGCTAAAAATTATCTCATCGGCCCCGTTCTTATTAGTCGTAACCCCACTGGCCATAATACACCTGGAACTATTAGCCCAAATTAATTTTTATTCACTTTCTGGAACCTTTTAGGATATGCCCTCTTGGTGTGATTCTCCTAGGCTCGAAATAACGCTGCACAATTACGAGACTTTAGGTACTACTCCCTTTCTAATCTTCTAAATCTTAGGAACTTTATCCTTTAGAAATTTTAAATGATTCTAGCGTGTATAAGGTAAACTTCCACCAAGTAAACACAAGTGATGAAGGTCGTTTATCCAATAAAACCAATTGAATCATTAAGCAAGGATTTAGTAACACACCAAATCTTTTAATATGGTTGTAGATAGCGCAAAAGTATTTATTCTCTTATGTATTGATCACTCTCAGTGCTAAAAGATAATGATAATTTAACTCCCCCACGTAATGGCTACCATGTAGTCGTCTAGACGAGGTCTTTAAAAAAATATTGCTAAAGCCATTACAGATGGTGATATGAATATTTTCCCCTCGAACCATACCATAATCACATATTAAAGGTCTCATGCCTAAAGTCCCTAACTCCCAGTCGAAGTCAACCTCATGTGTGGGATGTATTACAAAAAAAATCGAAAAAAGGAACCCTCCTGATACACTCCGATCAATTCAAGACGGTCATCTGGAACAATGGCTCGAAATTCCATAAGTTATCGGTCATAATGTGCACGCAGGCTCGACACCTATGTTCGAGAATAGAAGTACGTGAAGAAAGGAGCAGGAGGATGAATCATTGAGGAGGCGACATCTGTAGCCCGGGTTTAAAAAAAAATATAATCAATAATAACTTAAACAACAAGTCTACTAAGATTAAAGATTTAACGGGATTTGGGATAGAATAAATAACTACAAATTATCCATTTCATAGAAATTGGGATTACTATCTATATAAGTACAATTCTTACATGTAATAAAAATCTGGGTACAATCCTGATATATACCAGAAATTTAGACTAATATTCATGTAAGTACAATCTTGACGTGTGCTAAAAATTTGGTACAATCCTAACATATACCATAAATTTGGACTAACAATAATATAAGTATAATTCTTAAATTTACTAGAAATTTGGTACAATGCTGACATGTACCACATATTCGGACTAATAATAATCTAAGTACAATTCTCATACGTACTAAAATTTGGTACAATCGCGCCAAGTACCAGAAACAATATGTTTGCACATAAAATTACAGAGTAACAGGTATAATCTATCGCAGATTAATAATCCATATTCATGATTTCTTAATTACATTAATCTTTTTTAATTAAAACGTAATTTTCCAAACTGAATTAAACTCGTTTGAACGAGTATCCTATTCTCCCTCGAACAAAATCTACTTAGTCATTTGAGCCACATAAAGAAATCGTTAAAAATAAAAACCCAACATCGTCTAAATGTGTTAAAAATATCATGCGAACGACCTATCAATTCTCGTTCGAACAAGATTTTCCTAGTTTTCTTCCCTAAGTCTCCAATCTTCTTTTAATGATTCCAACCATCAAATTTCAAACATCTAAACATTCCCAAATCCATTCTCCTTCAAGTATAAGTTGTAATATTCCACCTAGTAAATTAATTAAAACATTATTTAGATCTAAAGTGTGATTATAGAAATTTGCGGGTAACAAATTGGATTATAAAAAGAATTAGTAATAAAGGAAAGAAGATTAAGGTCGAAACTCCCATTCTCCCTTTTAAATTACTTCGTTTTGTTTTAAGAAAAAAAAATATGTTAAAAGAATATTAAGGGTATAAATAAAAAGGAATTACATAAACATTGGTTGTGGAGCTCTTCATGTCTCGTTCGAGCGATGGAAATAGTCGTTCTAACAATAAGTTTTATCGTTCGAATGATGCACTGAGTCATTAGAATGACACTGAAAAAGGGTCAATTCTCTCTTTTAGTAGTCAATAGATCGATCTTCCATTTCCATTTTAGTTAGATCATGGGCTTGACATTTCATATGAAGGCATATATATATAATCAGGTGTTTTGTCTTGGGGATAAAGGAAAGAAACACGGGTATGAAAACCAGTTCTGCAAATCTGTTGTCACTATTAGAGCCATTGATCAAAACCACGTGTCACTCTTGGAACTTGGCAATCAGTATGGGATAAGATCTTAAGGTATTATAAGGTTTATAAGAGATATAGGCGTGGGATGAGGCACTGCCATTTTAAATTTTCCCTTTTAAGGAGTTTGCAGCTCCATTTCAAGCTATACACTGTCTTTTACCATTAGTGCTTAGAGTATCACTCTTCCACCATTATTGGCCCTGGTAACCACAGTCACACCACTAAAGAGACAATCTCCCCACGATTAAAAGAAATCTATGATGATATGGAAACTATTTTTGGATTTTTATGGGTATTGGAGGGGGTTATTCTTGGAAGATGTTGAACACGAGTGTCCATGGAGTGTGAAGAGGATACCTTGAAGGTGAGGAAAAAAGTTTTGAAGCACTCTTAGAGTGGCAATGGAGTCAAACTTTGAAAGGGCATTTAGAGACCCCCTTGGGGCCACCTTTGGAGGTGGGTGTCATCCATCTTCTACACCATCCCCTCTATTGTTAGAGCTCATTAAGGTGGGAGAAACTAACTTTGATATAAGTTTAATTATAGTATAAGTTCAGCATAATATATATATATATATATATATATATATATATATATATATATATATATATATATTATATAAAATAAAGTATAAAACTTATATATGTCATAAGCTTAAAAGATGATGTCATCAAAATAAATTTTATTTACACTTCTTATTTTGCCCTTAAAATTTTTGAATTCCACCGCTTTTCTTTCTCACTAACTAATTTCACCTCTTTCACTTTAATTCAAGTATAATGACTATTTTAGTAAATTACCAATCTTTGTACTCTCTCAAATGACCCTTCTTTCACGAAAATATAAATCGAACGGCGGCTGGGATTGAATATGGGGAGCCAACGATTCACAATGCTCGAACTTATAGGACACCGCACAGGGCTCAAGAAAAACCCACTGCACGGGTCTCGAGACAACATTTACAACTTACACTCTATCAGCCTCTACTCAACTACCCTCTCTGTGATAACTTTCACCAACCACCCTTTACATTCAGTGACCACACCTTTCTCCTTCAACAACAACACTCCTCAAACCAAGTCACCTCCATGAAACCTCCATCAGACACCAAACATCTAGCTACAAACCCCTCAAAACCACATACCAAGTCACACGCAAGCAGTAAGGTGCGATTGCAGTCATACGGATTTCTTCTCTTGAATTAATTTCTAACGTAGTAACGTGTTTTTTTATTTTGATTTCAAGGTCAACCCTTTGTTGGGGAGGTAATTATTTGTGTTGTGGGTTACTTCTTCTTTGTGGGTAAGTCTCTTTCTAAATATTCAAGGTGCTCTATATATTATTTCATCATTTTAAAGTGGGGTTTTTACTGGTAAGCCATCTAATTCGTCTTCTCTCACGACCCTCTCTTCGTCCCCTCTCAAGACCCTCGATGTCGTCCTCTCTCAAGACCATATATGTCACATTTTATTGTTGAATGTGTCATTATGTTACTCAAGGGATGGACTTACGGTAAGCCCCAATATATTTCTGTCCATATTATTGAAGTTTTTGTGTTTTTCATTTGGGAATTTCAGGGTACAAAGTACCAGATCTACAATACTCTATCTCTTTCTCTATTACCATCCCTAAATTTCATCTTTTAAGCCCTAGATCTGTTTTATACGATTTTAATCTCTATAACTCCATCTACCACCACGAACCTCCAGTTTCACAATCGTTGGAGATTTTGGGATTTAGCCCACGATTTTGGGGATCAAAATCAAGGCTTTTAGGGGATAACACAATTTTTTTGTTTTTAATATTCCAATTTTGGGGTTAAAGTTGTGTTTTTTTTGCTCTCCTTCAGTGTTTAGTTAACTTACACTTTAATATTAAAGTATTGAACACACTCTGTAGGAAAATGGAAAGAAAGCGAGCAAAGAACTTGATGTTGAATTTTGGGGGCAATCAAGGTTTTTAGGGGATAACACAATTTTTTGTTTTCAATATTCCAATTTTGGGGTTAAAGTTGTGTTTTTTTTTTGTTCTGCTTCAGTGTTTAGTTAACTTACACTTTAATATTAAAGTATTGAACACACTCTGTAGGAAAATGTTAATATTAAAGTATTGAACATACTCTGTAGGAAAATGGAAAGAAAGAGAGCAAAGAACTTGATGTTGAATTTTGGGGGCACTAAAGTGGTGTTGCATAAAACATAGACGACGATTCTGCCTATGTGGCAGTGCTACCCACCAAAATTTTCTGAATACTTAAGATTTTTGTGTTTGATGGATGGTTGAATTGATTAATTATTCCAACATGGCTTTTCAGACTCAGGTTATATTGGGAATATATGTTTTGTCATATGTTGAGTCGTGGAGGCACAAACCCAAATATAGCATCAACCAGTATTTGTTCTTGATCCACTGGCTGAGTCTCGGGTGTTTGTTTCCATTCCAGTGCCTTCATGTAGCATACTCTGTCATGGGATTATGAATTTGTCTGTATGCTAATTGATCTCAACACTGGGTTTAAGAATCCCCTTAGAATTAATACCTATCCTATAAACAGAATGAAATCCCTTACCATCATATTTCAATGTGTATCTTGATTATGAGTTGTGGAATTCTGCAGAGACATTTGTGTTTTCATGTTCATAGTAAGGAAAACAGTAATTCGTCACAGAAACATGGAAACATAGTGTAATTGTCATAACAGAAACATGGAAACAGGAACTGTAAGATTTTTTTGTTATAAATGTAGTATAATTTTTCCATTTTCCTATAATGTATGTTCAATACTTCAATATTCCAATTTTGGACTTGATTTCAATTTTTTATGCAGGTCCAACATGGAAACATATTGTAATTGTCGTAAAATGTTAATGTCAAGGTAATGAACTGTAAGATTTTTTATGCAGGTCCGAATTTTTTGTGCAGGCCTCTCATGGCTATTGTGTTTTTCTTTTTTGTTAACTTAAACAAGAGCATTATTGCATTGATATTCTTTCTTTATTTTATAGGGGTTCTTGGATCAAATCAGTTGCTATTACTTCACTGCTATGGGGATAAAGATGCTTAAAATTAGAACATCGTTTATGTTGTTAAATGTTTGAAATTTTTATTTAATGTTTGAACTAACACATCGTTCACTTTGAAGTTTTTGTTGTTTGCACTGGGTAAGGATATGATATTATTTCTCTATTGACATTCTTTTTGTACTGGCCCTTCATATGATCTGTGCTAGATTATATTTAAATGTACAACACTGTTTTAGATTTGTTGTATGATTATTTACATGGGAAAATTATGGATACCCAAAACATCCCCAAAGTGCATTAATTCATTTTGATTAATAATTTTGTTTGGCTTCAATATACAGTTCAAAGTTTCACATTTAAGATTATAGGTATAAAAATGATTTGTTTACATTTTGGTATAAAAAAGGTCAGTTTCCATTTATGTCTGAACCTTCTCACATGCTTTCGTTGCCTCTATATATTTCTGACAATGTATTTGGACGCCTTTTTACGCAAGTGAACTGATTTGTAATGTCTTTGATGTTAATTTTACAGCTTTAACTTTAACAAGAGATTAAGATCAAAGCAATGCAATGTCCTAAATATCTTTATTTTCTTTTTTGCAGGAACTCTGAATAATGGACAGCTATTAATTGGCTATTAATACAACTGAATGTTTTTCTAAAGGTGTAATGACATGACTATACAAGTATTATTTCCCCACACCCTCTTTGTATCACTCTTAAATAATATTTCTCAGAAGGAATTTTTCAGTAAGATTTCTCATATTGATTTACAAATTAATCCATGGAAACATTAACAAATTGTGTGTTACATATTGGGATTTTTAAGTGGTATCAAATTATGTTTTTCTATTTTGGGTAGACTATTTATTTTTGTTTTCATATCATTTCTCAAGTTTACTACCATCGTGAATCGCCCATACTGTTTGTGGTAGTTGGTGGCGGTGTTGTGTTGTAAGCACAAGTACGAATATTGGGGTTAAAATTATCTTCGTGCCTTCAGGCACGGGCATACCCTAGTGTATATATATATATATATATATATATATATATTAGACTAAATATGTATGAAATAGATGTTTGTTGAATTGGTGTTCCTATAAATATGAGTTACAAAAGGATGATTTAAATGGGTCTTGACAACATAGAAATTTCATAATATAAATAATAAACATTTTTATGGAATAAAAATGTAAGAAAATGTTCTTTTGGTGTATTTCTAGTAAAAAGAAATAATAAACATTTTTATGGAATAAAAATGTAAGAAAATGTCATTTTGGTGTATTTATAGTAAAAAGATATAATAAACATTTTTATGGAATAAAAATGTAAGAAAATGTCATTTTGCTGTATTTCTAGTAAAAAGAAATAATAAACATTTTTATGGAATAAAAATGTAAGAAAATGTCATTTTGATGTGTCTTCTAGTAAAACTGAAAATAGACATTTTTATGGAATAAAAATATTAGAAAATATTATTGTAGTGTGTTTTCTAGTAAAACTGAAAATGGAGGCTTTATGAATAAATGGACATTTGTCGAGTTCAAAAAAAATGATTAAATGTCTTTATTACTTGAAATACATGTTTAATCCACTTGGTAGAATTTTAGTGTTTAAAGTCCACTTTCTATGCATATAAACTTGTAGTATTTGATAATATATATGTGAGTAAGTTTAAAGAAAGTCTTTTGTGTCTAAGCATGAAATACGACAATAGAAATTTTGGAGCTTAAAATGTAAATGGTGTTATTTTATGTGTTGAAGGTGTTAAAGTGACAAGTGTGACAGTTGGGCAAAAGTGTGATACTAAATGAGTGTTAGAATGGCTAAAGTGTTTTGATCGTTAAGTTGAATACTTAATAACCATTTTGAGAAATAACACTTGTTAAAGAACTAAATGACGAGTTTGGCAAATAAAGGGTAAATTCATAATTTACTTAAAGTGGAACAGTTTTATGGAATAAAAATGTTAAATAATGTATTTATGCTAATGTGTGTGAGAATGAATTGAGTCCTAAAGCGTGAATGAATTTAGTATAAATCACATGTGTGTGGATAAGGGACTTTAAGAAGAAAAGAATCAACTTTCCGAGTGTTAATGGAAAAACGGATGGTTAAGTCTGGGTTTTGGCTTTAGAGGGGTAAAAGTAAGGAAATGAAATAATGGGGCCATGTGTAAAATGTTAAACACATTAATAAGGACTCGAATGCAACCGGGAATAAGCAATAAGGGCCCGAAGTCCTTGGGTGAAAAGTCCTAAATCACTGGCCGGAGCATATGATGTGCATTACCGTCGGTGTTGAATAGTAACCATCTAACATGTGTTAAAATGGTACTTTTCAATGAAAATACTGAAGTATATTTTAAATGAATAAAAAGGGGTGGTTTCGATAAATGAATGAGTTGGAATAGATCAAGTCTAGTGGTGTTAAAGTGGAATCAGGTGGGTTAAACACAGTGAGAAATGCGTAGTATGAATGAAGGAAGACTTTGTAATATTAAGATAAATTAATCTGGATGAGTAATATTTTTGGAAGTGAAATGGTTAATGCATTTGAATATGTATTTTTCAAAGGTATATATATATATATATATATATCTGCGTGCATGTGGTTGTGACATGTGCGTATTCTTTTATGCCGTTCATTTCTATACTGCTTGTATATTCCCACTGGGCATAAGCTCACACCCTTTCTTTGTTACGACAAGTTAGATACGGGTTCGTATTTTGAGGGCGTTATACATGTAAGTGCACTTTATTTATTTTACATTAGTAGCTCTGTTTACTTGGACTCGGGGTGCTCCCCATGGGTCCCACATGTAGTTATTTTTGAAACTGGGATCACATGCTAAACAAGTGAAATGTTAATCTAAAATAAAACACGACTAGCAACATTATATAGGTTGTTTCATTGCACTTCACACCTAACATTTGCTCCAGACCGGGTTGACCACGAGTAACCCATAAATTCGGGTCAGGGCGTTGCATAAGTTATTTAACTCTATACCCAACCTATCAATAGTAGTTTTCCATCAAATTTACATGGATTTGACATGTAATTACCAATTATATAAGTATGAATCCTAATTTTCTAAATTATCAAATTAAGTTCAAATTTAATCCAAATCATGAATAAAATAGAGGGATTTTTAATGTTATATGATTAAAATTGCATATTTAATAAAAGTCTATCATAAACTAATCAAATTTTATAGGATTCAACACTAATTTCCTCATTTTATGAAGAAATGTTTAAAATGAAATTTGTAAATTAATTTGATTACCAATTTAATCCAAATTAGAATTACGAAAATGAAATTAATACAATTAAAAGGGTTTCTATCAAACTCTAAAATAAATCTTTAATCTAATTAAACTTGACATGTGATTTAAATATGAATACAAACTAATTTCCCTCAAATTCTCTTCTTCTCTTGAGTTCTTCCTCTCTCTAGCTTTAAGGATCCTCTCTATATCCTATAAGATGAATTAGGTTAACCCTCATGACCTTTTAAGCTATTTATCCATGAAATTAGGTGTAGGGCCCATATAAACTTAAGCCCAATTAGCCCAAATAATAATAATCCAATAGGTCCAAACCCATACCCAAACCATGTACCAACCCATATGATCTAAAACTCGTTATTTTAAGCCCCAAATGGACATTCATAATCTCCTAAACATCCACTCAAATTATGAGATATAACAACCAATTATTTTAATCAATTAGAGTCTAACATTAATTATTAAATTATTTTTAATTTATTGTGACACGACACTATAGAAAACTGTAAGGACATTTTTCTCATGTCCAACATGTTACAATTATGTATGTCGTACGCCGCTACATTAGGCACGTCACCTCAAGATCTCACACGACGGCCTCAATTCGAATTTCGGGAATCAAGCATTTATTATCTCCAACATGTGTCCCTCATCTCTGCCTCAATGACTTCACGTTCCATGATTTTAGGAACTTTATGCAAATGGTACGAAAGAGAAGTCAAAACAGTGCAAGAAGGATCGATAGGGAAATTCGAGGGAAATTTGGTAATTTTATAGCCACCATCGGAGGACTGGTCAACTGGAAAGTTGAACAGCTTGCCACAACGAATATACTGGAAGAAATGACACCTGAAGCCGAACTACGATGAACAAGTTATGGCCCGTTGAAAATGGAGATAATTCCAAGAAAAACCTTAGAATTTTTGCTAAGTGACCTTTTTCCAGCGTTTTTCCCCGAACCCAGCCCGAACCGGTTCAGGGGGCGAATCGGTTCGTAGGGGACCCCGAACCGGTTCGGGTACCCTGTACGCTGGCAATGTTTTTAAATTGTGAAACTCTTCATTTGTTTTCCTTTTTAAACCAACTTCGGGGGAGCTGTTTTGCAAGACTTGCATAGACGAATTTGAGAGTCCTATCACCTCAAGTCTTCATATTTTTGAGTTCCCAAACTCAAGTTTTGATTCACATATCATTGCCATATATTTGTGAATCCTTTTGCAACCTAAGAACACAACTTTGGTTTGTTCAACCCTTGTGGAGAAGACGTCTCTCTTCTTCATTGCTGACCACCTGGAGTTCCTGCGGGAGATTCCAGTCGACACTATTTCTAGTCATTTCTTTGAAGGTTTGTCGAAGACATCGTGCGTTACACTTGTGGGCGATTATCAGGTTGTATGTAAGTCAATGGTCTTGTAAATTATTCAAAGTTCTAGAAATAAAAGGTTTTGCCCTACGAGGATTTTTTCCATAATTTTGTGCCACATGCTTTATTTGTTTATGGGTTGAATCACGCTCTTTAGATGCATGTTTAGGGGTTGAAATTAAATAAGTGTGTCAAAATAGAAATTTTTGAAGTTAATAAATTATCACACTGTCAGACGACTTTTCAAAAACTACTTCACGATCGATGGAACTCGGCATCGAGGAGATAATCCAAACAAGGAAACCTTCGATACCAAGTCCCGAAAAGTTATCTTGAAAATTTGGGATGTAGGCTCAAGGCCAATTTTAACTCTCACCTCCTTCCCAATTTTCAGAAAGATTTCAAAGGTCTGCTTATTATAGATAGATGGAGACTTTCTTATTTTAGGCACTTGTAATTTCTTCTTCTTTGTAAGGCTCCAAGGTGGGGATTTTCGCCCTTATTCTCTTTATATATCTTGTCCTTTTTCTAAAAAAAAAAGTTGCTCACTATTAGCCATGCATAATACACAGTCATCTTCAATATTTAATTAGTGACTTACCGTGAATTGAGTCCGATTTCAATTTCAAATTATATAATGCATAACAAATATAAATAGTGACACCTAATGTCACCGCGAGTGAATATAAACATTTATAATTTAATTTAATACGATTAAAATGCTGGGTATTACAGATGGTGAGTTGACGTTTTGATGAGGAGATGTCTTTTCTTTTACTTTTTTCATATGGACATGGTGGAGGTAACTGATGCCTGTGGCGTTGGTAGTAGTAGGTTTCCATGGATGTTGTGTGGTATAATGATATTTATTAAAAATGATAAGGGCATCAAGTTAATTGAGTAATTTACAAAGTGTTTAAGATTGGGTTGAGCGCATTTCAGTCTATTTACTCTAAAAAAAAGCGGGAAATTGATTTTTGGGTTTATTTAAAACGGGTTGATAGTTTTGGGGGTGAGATTGTTGGGTATTTTAATTGAGGGAGTGACACGTAATCCTGAGATAGTTCAGGGACTGGTATAATTTACCCTTAAATATATTTATTTGTTTTAACAAATCATTTTATACTCTTTCCAAATTTGTTACAAGATTTTCTTAGTTAGTTTATAAAAATGCAGTCTCTTTTTGGTTGTTATCTAACATCCACACATTTTTACATTCACATTTAAAGAATATATTAAAGTAAATCATTAATGTTAAAAGAGATAGGGAGGATAAATGGATATAAGAATTTACTATGTGGTCTAACGTTTTTTTTAATCCACATTAACACAGTATTTATGAAGTTCCATTATCTTATATAGTTAACTTATAGGAACCAAAATTTCATAGGGATTCATCATAACTTAAAACCACAATCAATAAGGACACTACGTTCTTCTTTGCCCAAGAGTAAACTAGTAATCCCAAGGTCTTATCATTCTTAGATTCCCCTCAATTATGACCCTACCAAATGTAAAAATACAACATATTTCTCGGGTCTCCATTGACTGAGTCTTCTATAGGCTTGACATGATTTGAGGGTCACCATCGACCAACTATAATGTTTTATTTAGATGTTATTATAGATGGAACACCTTTACAATGATTTTTCTCTTTAATAAATAAATGAATCCATTCAAGTACATTACAATCTTCTAAATCTTTGGTTTCACCAAGATGAGATTTCTTGGAAGCTTGTTGAGATTGGAACCTTGGATGTTTTCATGATTGAGATCTTCTACATAATGTTCTTTTGAGAAAACACGTGTTGACTTTTATGTTAGAGCTTTGATATTATGATACGTATTTTTCATATGAATGAACATGAAATTTATCTCTCTTATTTAGGCTTCAAGTGGGCCTTCTAATTTGTGACGGTTTATTGCTTATGAGAAATATTGTTACAAGATTGTAACTTTCATTCTCTAGAAACATATCAATTTATCAATCACAAACACTTGGATCAAGTGGGTATTTTGTTTAGAACTAGGTTCAAGTGTGATTTGGGTTTGAATATTTGATTAGGTGAGATAAGGGTTTGAATATCTAAGCTCGAGTGAGATCTTGGTTTTATTGGTTGATGAAATATTTTATACTTGAACCACTTTGAAACTCAAATGGGGTTTTTGTTAGTAACTTAGTTCAAAGGGGTTTCAAGTTTGTTGTGAAGGGTCAAATATGCTTTGACACCTCTTATGATAGTGAAAGGCTCTAATACCACTTTGAGAATATGAAAATAAATATGCTCAGCAAGGATGGTCATAAAGAAAAAAAAAACCAATTTTTATCTTAATAAACTTTATCCTAAATATACATCTATGTTATAAAATAGATAAAAAAAACAAGTATTAAATAAAGGCAAAATTTTCAAAAAAAATCCCTCTCGAGCAAAACCTTTATTCAGTACTTTAGAAATATTACAAGACAATCAATGTACAGACTACTTGATAACCGCCACAAGAATAACGTGCTAGTCTTTATAAATTCTCTAAAGAATACTACTCGATGAGGAGAATTCCACACGCTGCCTTCCATGCTCGGTATCCACCGATCAGCCTTTGTCTTCAGAAGTGAGTTCCCTCGAGAATCACAATAATCAGCTATGGAGATTCCTCCTCCATAAAGATGTATGCAAGATGCTAAAACAATCTAGGGTTTGAACAAATTCAAAAGAATAATTTTCAGGATGTATGTTGTGAATTAAAAGTGTTTTTAGACATTAAACAAAGAAGAACTTTTGTAAAAGATATTCAGAAAATAATCTATCAAAAATCCTAAATAATCTGGAAACGAAACAGGTATTTATAAGGCATTCACAAAATTCGAAGTAACGACTTATTTAAATGAATTCAAATTGATCTCGTTCGAACGAAACAACTATCTCATTTGAACCATCTTCAAATGATATTCTGGCAAGTCACAATAGTACACTTGCGATCGATGCAGGTTAGATTAAAACTTTGAACGAAACTCATTCTCGTTTGAACAAGATTTCCATCTTGTTTGAACGAGGTTTTAAAAAAATATTTTCCTTTTAAAAATATAAGGTCCTGTTCGTTTTTAATAAAAATCAACAGCCCAAAAACAAATTCAAAAATAAATTTAAACTCTAAATATCTTTGTATCTTTATGGGATGTCGGGAAGTCTCGAGTGTTGATGTTGGTTTGTCATGACGGAACGTGATGGTATAAAATGGGATACGTCAAACTAGCCTAAAACTATACAAGGCCTAAACTATTAACAATATTAGATATTTTGTTCTAACAAATCTCTCCCTTTAGTGATTTCGGTCCAAAAACAAACGTATCTAAAATCCAAATTACATCTACAAAAGTCTATAAATGATAAAATAAAGTTAACACCCTTCCTAACCCTAGAATGGAATGCCATACGTCTATTTGTATTCAAACTTCTTCTTTGTCCCTTCCCTTTTTGCAAAATTTGTCTTCATCCAATGTGTCTTGAATTCTATTTTAATTACCAAGACATATGAATAAAAAATATATACCCTGTGATGCATCGAGTTGTAAACAAACATAAAAACTCTCTCGTAATTTGTTCTCCCCCCCCCCCCCTTTTTGTCCATAATAGACAAAGGAGTAAAACATAATCATGAAATACGAAGCATTATGTAGAATATAAGATATCATCACAGAAGATATAAATCAAGCATGTGTAATGATAGTCTCAAAGGACATCAAAACAAACTATTTTTGAATTTTTTCATTTTTTCTCAAAACAAAACAAATTTCACAAATACAACAGACAATACTATATATAATATATGAAAAATATATCAAAGAAAATTAGGCACACATATATAGATATAAATGACGACAAAACATGACACAAACACATAAGCCTTACACACTAAGCATAATATCGACGTGTCTAAACATGTGGGATATAATGAATGGGTTTGAACTAGATACAATAAATTATAACTCGAAAACTCAAATACCTTCAAGAAGTTCTCCACTGACCACAAAACTTTATCAAACAAGCTTTAGCCTCAAGTGACAAATAAAATTGAACTTAATTAATAAAACAAGCACAATGCATACAAGCCTAGAATATTGATGATTCTACAATTCAATAACGTCATGGAAAAATAAATACGAGTAGGTTTCATTATACAAACCCATAGGTCTTCAACTAAATCTCCCTCAAATGATAAACAAATACAATTGTTACGCGTATTTCTTTTGAAAGATCTAGCAAACAAACAAACTAAGTTGGCCCCTATTTGGTGATTTTTCTATTTTTATCACCTTTATTTTTTCTTTGGGCCCTTGCCAATAGTGGATTTCGCGCAAAGACAACCTATCTTTCTTAGACCTTCCCCGTGATCACTCATATTTTTTTAATTCTAATCAAATAAACACTCTAATGGGCAACAGTTCTTACATGCATAAATCTCCCATAGTCTCAAATTATGTAGATAACATGATTGATAGGAAAATCACCTCACATAGCTCAAATATACATAATGGAGTGAAAATTCAGCAAGCTCGTGCATGTGTGTGTAGAGGCATATATAAATTTGAATCCATTAAGCAAATCAAGTTCGAAAAAACTTCATAAACATAGTTAACAACAATCTAAGTATCTAAAGTCATAACCTAATGTCCTAACCACATAAAATTTGCGGAGTGGATTGGATTCAAACACACTAATATGCCACACCAAATTTGTAAAACTAAAATACAAAAAAACCAAAAATCTTTTTATATTTTTCAAAAAATTTATCAAAATAAAATCTTTTTATATTTTTCAATATGAGTCGAGAAAGAAAAATAGAATACAAAAAGTACACATGTCATAAGACGAGCAAAATATATATCATGAAGCACAATTAGAGTATGACAAACAAAAATAAGCAAGGAATCATTCATAGGATATAGTAAGTGAAGCATCATGTGCAAGCATGTGAGAATCAACTATTCTAACATCTAGCTCCTCCAAAGTGGATTTTCTAACCCAAATAGATGTATACATAACGCGTTGGATTTTGAGAACCAAAGAAACACTAGACTTCAACTTCCTAAGACCTCTTCCAAGATCATAACAAAATTCCGTAAGGTGACATTTCCACCACAATGTGAACATGTGTAAATGCAAGGAATGTTACCTATGGGTTGACCTTTTCTAATGTCCTTGGATGCGGTTAACCCTTTAAAATAAACAATGGTCTTATCTTTGATACTTGAAGCATTAGAAACATGTGATCCAATACCATCACTACTAAAACTACTCGAGTTATTTTAAATCATTTTTTAACTTCAAAATTTAAGACTCAAGCAAAGAATTAGACTCTTTTAATTTTAGGGGCTCCTTCTTCATATGTTCAATCATTCCTAGAATGTTCTCGCTCCCCCTCAATGAAAGAAAACTTATCCCTAAGAGTCTTCTCGTGTGCCTTGAAATCATTAATCAAAACACTATTATCAATGGCACACACATTAACCCTAGAATTTTTAAAGTACTATAACTCTTTGTCTAAAATCCGAACTCTTTCATCACTTTATTCCTTGGACAATTCTGAATGTTTAAAATTTCGATCCATGTCCACACATTTTTCACGAAAGAAATCCTTTCGAGTTTGAACCGTTTGTAAAAGATCCATAGCAAATTTAAAACGAGAATTTCCTTCTTCAAATATCACAGTTCTTGGGGAAGACTTCAAATTCAAAAGATTTAAGTCATTATTACTATGGGAATCCATCAACAAAAAAAAAATCAAGAGAGAAAGATAAAAACCACCCTAAAAAGCACTAAATAAGGATGTAACACAAAAACTTAGTGAAACTCGCTCTGATAACAATATCTGAAGTGGTAATTACGCTCTGATACCACTTGTAAGAGTGGAAGTCTCTAACACCACTTTAAGAATGCGAAAGTAAATGTGCTCGATAAGGATGGTCACAAACCAAAATTTTCATTTTTTATCTTTTCATCCTAAACATAAATATATGTGATAAAACAGATAAATCAAACCAAGCATTCGACAAAGGCAAAGTTTCAGGAAAAAAACCTCTCGGACAAAACCTTTATTCAGTACTTTAGAAATATTATAAGACACCCAACTTATAGACTACTTGATAACCGCCACAAGCATAATGCACTAGCCTTTGTAAATTCTCTAAAGAATACTAATAGGTGAGGAGCAATCCACATACGACCTTCCACACCCGGTATCCACTAATCAACCTTTGTCTTCAGTCGTGAGTTCCCTTAAGAATCATAATGGTCATCTATGGAGATGCCTTCTCCACAAAGGTGTATGCAAGATGCTAAAATAATCTAGAGTTTAAACGAATTCATAAGAATAATTTTTAGGATGTATGTTGTGAATTGAAAGTGTTTTAAAACACTAAAAAAAGAAGAACTTTTGTAAAAGATATTCAGAAAATGATCAGGCAAACGTATTAAAAAATCTAAATACGAAATAGGTATTTATAGGGCGTTCACAAAATTCGATGCGGCGACTCGTTTGAACAAATTCAAGGCTTGTTCAAATGAGAATACCAGTTCATTAATGAAATAGATCTCGTTCAAATGAAACAACTATCTCATTTGAACTATCCTCAAATGACATTCTAACGAGTCAAAACAGTCACCCTCGATCGATGCACGTAGATAAAAACTTTGAACGACCCTTCTGATGAAAATGTATTCTCGTTTAAATAAGGTTTACAATAAAAAATATTTTTTTTAAAAAAAATAAAAAGTCATGTTCATTTTTAATAAATATCAACATCCCAAAAATAAATTCTAGGAATAAATTTAAACTCTAAATAGCTTTATACCTTTATAGGATGTCGAGAAGTCTCGAGTGTTGATGTCGGTTTACTATAACAGGATGTAATGGTTTGTGACAGGATACGCCAAACTAACCTAAAACTATACAAGGCCTATATTACAAGCAATATCATATATTTTTCTCTTACATTTATAAATTCCTATTTTTACATGGGTATTGATTTCCCTCTCTATGAATATCAACGGTTTTATTTTGCGTTTTTACCTTTCCCATAAATTATATTTATGTTTTGGATCATTACTCAACAATGGTTTGGATTTGGAGCTTTGCTTCAATGAAGACTTTGGGTAATATCACACTTTCGGAAATAGGTGTTGATTTCTCTCATTAGAAATCTAAAAATTTGGTTACACAAGCATATAGTGATATTGGTAGTTTGAAATGAATCAAAAGGGTCTATTTATAGGCTTTAGAATAAACTAGTCTTTGAAAAGTAGATTGGTACATTTTGGTACTTTGATTTTTGAGTTTTGAAAAAATTAGTCGTTGTAATAGTGAATTGGAAAGTTTTAAGTGACTAAAAGTATTTTTAATTAAATAAAAATCTTAGGAATTGAGTTGAGGAAGTTTTAAAAAGGTTAAAAAAATACTCCAAAGTGATTTAGTCCAGTTGCACTGTTTTAGTTGACTAAAGTACTTTTAGCCAACTAAAATTACCTTTCCTAACAAAGTATGGCTATTTACGATGTGTGATTAGTTTAGTTCGAGTTTGGATGCATTTTTTTAGCAATATCTGGATCATACTAGATGTTTTACATCATTACATTCTTCCTTAACCAATCAACTCCCAATAATGAATCATCAGATGTATTTGCACAATGCTTTGAACATGCTTCTGGTTATTCTTCCAACTTTCATGATCTTGAGAGTATGGACATGCTTTGGATGATGATATTTGAAGTTCATGATTTTTTTCTCTTGAATTTCATGGATCTTGGAGGGTGAGATTCTTTCTTAGATATTCCCTGAATGAATTATGTGGCCAATTAATGTGAGCTTTTGACTGAGTTGATTGACTTTATTCATGTAATCTTGGTAAAGTTGTCTTATTTGCCTAGATATGAACTTGACTTTTGGCGTCCATGTGTGATTTATGATATGTAGTTTAAGGTTTATGTCTATAATATGATATTTTGCCACAACTTTATAATATTCTTGATGATAATGAAATTTTTTTGGACGTCAACACCAAATATGCCTCCGTAGATCTAGAGAAGGTGTTTGTATGTTTAAAATAATAAAGACATAATGATTTATGATGGTTTCTTGTCATCATAAAGGTACTTATGTCAACTCTTAAGTTGTTTCCCTATAAAATATTCAATACAAAGTTGAATAATATAAATGGGACCAAACTTAGACTTTAGATAAGGTGGTATAACAAAAATTGAGGTCTTTATGATAGAAAGCAACTAATTGTCTCCTCTACCCAATTATCATTGTTAATATACAATATGGAAGTCAGAAATGGTTTGAACTTATTCTAGAATTGTTAAATATAATTATTGAAACTTGTTAAGCTAATATAATAACTTGTATTCGATCATTGAACCTTCAAGAAGCGCACTTTGTATAGCCAGCAATTGGGGATAGATGGCAAGTGATAGTTGAGACATGGGTGTCCAAAGTTGAGGTTTGTAGCTATTATATAAGGGTTGAGTGTTGGTGAAACTATTTTCATATAGTGGTAATGTTTGCTGAGTGAATTAAATATAATTTAATGCTTTAGGATAAATTTCAAGTGATTAGTGGGGGATGATACAACATTGTTTTTTTACTAACCTGTTACATTAGTCTAAGAAGCCTGGCTTGACCCTTGGAGGATTTTTCTAAGCTTGAAGTTATAATCGTGAGGTATGGAGGTTACATCAATTTGCATAAGTAGGACTAATTACCATTGTGAATTGGAAGAGGCGATTGAGGTTGGTACTTTCGTGACACAATATTTTTAGAATTTAGCAATGAACAAGAGAGTAAGGGAGATCTTTGTTTATGCAATATGGACCCTTTTGACGACCATTACTATTTGATGAAACACTATGGAGGACCTTTGCGGTCCATGTTTTGTAACACCGAGTTTTTCGGTGACACCCTATAAAATTCATCCAATACAAAAATCACAGAATCAAAAACATTTTATAGAATTCTCAGCATAACGAAATAACTAAAATTGAGCAAGTAATAACGATATAATAATATATTGAATAACACAAATCAAACTATGACACCAATCACCACCAATACAAATAAACCAACACTGGAATATAAAAATGCAACATAAAAATGTCTAACTCTAAATACAAATATTATATATATAACCTGACTAAAACTAAAAGGTACAATAATAGGATGCTCTACACTTACTCGACTTCTACAACCTAGAATTAATGAATGTAACATCGCTAGATATGCACCTCTAACGAACTCCTTCTATAGGAACCATCGCAATCTAAGACATGTGAAAAAATATATAAAAACAATGTAAACAACAAGCCTATATAGAATAAGATTATAACTGAATTCGGGCCACATTATAGCTATAAATTTCCTCTCATGTTTTAGTAAATTTAAGTTATTACTTACCAAATTAAACAACCTAAAGTAACATGTGGTTCTAAATCCCGAATCCATACGTAGCCCATATGGCTGAAGTTTTACCTCTTCATTCTTTAATCCTTACCATTTTAAATATTGGTTAAACCTATTTCATTATGAATCACTTAATGTACTAAGGTCTCAGCCCTAAGGTACGTCTCACTAAATAAACACGGTACCAATAACAAAGTCATATCTCCAAACTATCCACATCAGTTTATCTCATGCTAATAATACAATATACACCTCTCTACTGCAACTAATACACAAATTCGAATCATACGTATGTAGGTTGGCATCCCTACTATAAGTCATATACATATCTAGAATAACATATAAACTTGTACAACTATGTCTTGTACTACTACACAATAATCACATATGGTAGGAGAAAGACTCCACTCATGCCTAATAATCCATATAAAGTAACAACCCTCGACATGTAAAAATAAATGGGATATTCTCACACCTTCACATAATTAAACCCTCTCCCTATTGCCTTTGGAGATCACTCGTGTATACTAAAAATAGTCTTAATCCATCCCAAACATATGACCTCAGCACAGCCAAGGCATAAATCACTACACCTGCATGTCATATATATAGCCTACCATACCCAAGACTATACTATGAACTCCTTTCATGAAACCACTTGGTACACAAATACTTAGACGTAGGACCCTGGGATAAAATGACCATGGATTTGTCGTATACCTACTGAGGCACCATCCCGGTCGACATCATATGTGCCCTATAATGGAATCCCTCTTATTATGTTCTCCACGAGCACTCACACATGGTATGCATTGCACATAAAGCACGTAAGCAATTTCTATCCTCACTATAGAGCTTAAGAAAATACATACATAACCTTCACAAAAGGTTTAAGGTAAATCACATATACATACTGACCCCAATGCTATCGGGTCATACTAGTATCGATATCCCAAAAACGTATAACACGTCTTTAACCTTATATTCATCCCATAATACATTAACCCTAACCTCTTCAGTTTCTAAATATAGGCACAGTCTCATCCTACCATGCACTAAAATCAATACATTAACTATATCCAACCTCAATTAGCTTTTGTCCAATCTCCCAAGGCATCGTGTCTAGGTATCAATCCATAACTAATTTATATAAAACCATCGAATATGATAACTACCATACTCTAGGGTTTCTTAATTCAATCTTAATATCACCCAAAGAATATTCACCCCACTAGTCTATCACAATGACATAAATAAAATCTGACCAACAAGCCCAATCCATTAAACTTCCAAAATTCCAAATGAACAACCCATCCTACTCACGAGTTTGCAAACTAATGCTCTAAACTCACGTTAACCCCTCAAAACCAACTCATTTTATAATTATTCCAATGACCCAAACACAGATTTCCATCATCTAAATTCAATAGAATTCATATCTATTCTATATGTATAATAATTCTAATGGCCAAACTATCTTAACCTTAAACCCCAAAACCTAATAATTCACTTAAATAAATAAATGTCCCACCTTAGCTACACCTGATACTGTTAATTGACCCTCTTAGAAAGTTGACATTTCCCCTATTACGGGATTCATTACCTTCAACACCAAATTTCTCTCATTAAGGATCCATTAATGAACTCAAAAACTTCATCCAGGCCCCCAACCAACATCAAAATGACAAAAACCACATCAAATAAACAATTGGAACCTATTTTTAACATCAAAAACAAATTATACATCAAGATTCAAAGGAAGGCCCAAATTAACATTTAAGGATCCTATATTCAATAATTTCTTCAATTAGTTACCAATTTCAAAGGATTATTACACAAAATAAAAGGTATTTTAATTATTGTATAACAGGAAAAAAATATTCCAATCTTTTTCTTAACAATTTTAGTTCCAATTTATGAGAGAATCAATTAATTTAAGGGGAAATATATAACACCCCGCCTAATTAAATACCGGGTGGCCAGTCCCATACCAAATTAAAACAGAATATACAGTTGGATCATTCTTAGCATCACTGTCGAAAACATTTACAACTCACCCAATACCCAATTAAGCTGGTGTTAAAAACTTTCCAAATTTAAATTTCAACAAAACCATTTTTTAGTTTAAGAATAACACTACACATTTTATACTACAACACTGATAACACAATAAATAACTCAAAAGAATTTAAATGCAATTGGAATAAACATTCCCAAATAATATAAATCCTTTACAATAATCCCAACAATGTTTAATGTATTAAAAAGTCCCGAATACAATAGTATTTATCCCTGATAGAAAAGATAACTGAAATCCTTTGGGCGACATACCCTAACTAAGAATACTGTGAATCAAAATATGGAAGGCGTCTAAGCAAAAACTCCATAGCTCCATAGTTCAACATCATCCGCTAAGGTTGGCGTCCCTGTTGTTGGACACCTGATATAGAAGATACAATAGAAAAGAAAATATGCAAGGAAACGGGTCAGAGCCCGAATGTGAATATGATTTTTAAAAAAGCAAGTATTTAACAAGTGCAATAAAGCATTTATTATGTACATGTTAGATCCAAATCTCACTTGATATTCTCACCTCTCAACTAGAGTGCACACTTAAGATTTCCAATTAATCCATTTAAAATTACGGGGTATTACATACTTTCCCCCTTATAACAGAATTTCATCCCGAAATTCAGGAATATAAATCATACCTGTAAGGTCAACTCCGAGTATAAATCTCACATCGCGATAAATCCAAGACGTACCGCCCATACAGTACATTAACAAAAATCCCCATCGATGTTATACACCACGCATCACCATATAGTTTCAACTACTTACCTTTTTCACAATTATGAAAAATACTACAATCCAATCATCCAGGGCGCCCATACACCCTCTCGTATCGCTTTCAATATTAAAATTTTCGCAAAGGTTTTAAACTCATTTCCCAAAGACCTAACTTATTTCGACTCCCAACGGTTATTAGTTTCATGCGTAGGGTGTCTCGTAAGCGAAATCCAAACAAGGAACCACCCCGATACACTAGTTCCTAAAGTGGTCGGTCATCGAAACTCCTAAGGTCCTTAGTCAATAGTATATAAAAATTTGGTTTAAAAAAAATATTAGGTTTATCGATTTAAAACAAAAATTAGGTTTTATCGATTTCAAATAGAGTCTACGCATCTACTCTCTTATAGAAGACAAGATGCATACATACGCTCTCATATACCACAAGTCAATGCACGCCGATAGTCAAATCACGCTCGGACATGCCCAAGGTAAGTAATCCCATGATAAAAATCAAACCCACATGATAACATGTAATAATAAGGTGTCCCACACCCCTCAGTGAGTCTACGTAAATAACAGTGCTATAGGCTAAGTTTAGCAACCCTTTATCCCACACAATATTAATCGTAACAAAATTCAATAGACGCCTCATAATTCCTTAGATAGAAAACATACCCTCATTCGCGGGTGGTGGTTGTTGATTCACTGCCTGATGGACGTTATATACACACCCGTACTTACCCTGCTGCGCGGGTGCTACTGGAATGGGAGGTAGTGCTAGCACCGGAGCTGGAGCTGGAAGAGCACCTGGTGGAAATACTGGTACCTGCGGCTCCTGTCGAGCATGTTGTTGCTGAGGAAATTTTTCTTTCTCAGGACAATCTTGATGTTTATGGCCATACTTGCCACACACGAAACATTTTTCCTCAAACTTTCCACCACCTTGCCCCTGTTGACCCCGAACCTGCTGGCCATTACCTCCCTTCCCTTGGCCCTGATGAGCCTGTCTCTGGCCCTGATGGCCCTGTTGTCCTTTCCCAAAACCTCTATCCTCAAATCTAGAATCTCCAGATCGCAAACTCTTAGCATAGTCCCCTGTCTGGGAACCCTGTTCACTTTGACGCTGATGACACTGCCCTGGCTGAGTCCCACTAGAACTGCCCCCAGTAGTCTTGCCTTGCAGGCTTGACCCAAACCCCCGCTTGACACCCTGATTATGTAAGCGGTTATCCTGGCAGTGGAGCATTGCAGCATTAAGAACATCTGCATACGTACGTAGTGAATGATTCCCCAATAAATGTTGGCGAATTTTATAGTTCAACCCATCAGTGAACATTAGAATTCTCCTCTCCTCAGTAGGTACTTCAGCTGGTACCAAATTATTTAATCTCGTAAACTCTTCCTCATATTCCGCCACAGTTTTCTCTCCCTGTTTCAAATCAAGTAGCTTCCGCCTCATCTCTGTCTGGATGGCGGAAGGAAAATACTTCCCATCAAACCGTATCCAAAAGTCTTGAATAGTCATTGTGTCCCTCTCCTCCATAGTGGTCGTAGCTTCCCACCATTGCAAGGCTTCCCCTAATAGATTGAATGTGGCTAGTATTTAACGTTGAACCTCAGTACATTCAATCATTCTCAAGTGCCGTTGGATATCTTTCTTCCATTGGCTAGAAGTCACAACATCTGATCCTCGCTGAAACTCAGGTGGGTGCGCTTTCTGAAAGGCATCCCTCGCTCGTTCCCATGCAGTAGGAAACACTTTCCCTTGCGCGGGTGGCACAATCGGTGCCGGTGCTGGAGCCTGCTGAACAGCAGCTAAAGCAGCATTGACTGCCTGAGCCACAATTGCAGCAACTTCGGCCGCAGTCATCGTACCCTGAGCTGGGGCGGGCTGACGTGCACGTCGAGGAGGCATCTGAAACGAGAGAACACTATCAGTATTTGATATCTCAAAATAACTGAAGTTTGTACGCGTAAATAGAAAAACAATAATCCTACACATAGGGCTCTACATAAAAGAACGCTAAGCTGAAAACACAGTAAGTCGTACAGATCCTAAAGGACACTAGAGCCTGATGCTCTGATACCACCTGTAACACCACGCCTAATTAAATACCGGGTGGCCAGTCCCATACCATATTAAAACAGAATATACAGTTGGCTCATTCTTAGCATCACTGTCGAAAACATTTACAACTCACCCAATACCCAATTAAGCTGGTGTTAAAAACTTTCCAAGTTTAAATTTCAACAAAACCATTTTTTAGTTTAAGAATAACACTACACATTTTATACTACAACACTGATAACACAATAAATAACTCAAAAGAATTTAAATGCAATTGGAATAAACATTCCCAAATAATATAAATCCTTTACAATAATCCCAACAATGTTTAATGTATTAAAAAGTCCCGAATACAATAGTATTTATCCCTGATAGAAAAGATAACTGAAATCCTTTGGGCGACATACCCTAACTAAGAATACTGTGAATCAAAATATGGAAGGCGTCTAAGCAAAAACTCCATAGCTCCATAGTTCAACATCATCCGCTAAGGTTGGCGTCCCTGTTGTTGGACACCTGATATAGAAGATACAATAGAAAAGAAAATATGCAAGGAAACGAGTTAGAGCCCGAATGTGAATATGATTTTTAAAACAACAAGTATTTAACAAGTGCAATAAAGCATTTATTATGTACATGTTAGATCCAACTCTCACTTAATATTCTCACCTCTCAACTAGAGTGCACACTTAACATTTCCAATTAACCTCCTAGTTAATGATTCCTCTTTAACAATTCCATAATATAATTCCATTCCCATGTCATAACCCCGTATGTCCCATACCATACGTTATATAATCATTCTTATACATTTTTCATTTATATGAATCGTTGCTCATTAACATGAATCATTTCTCATTAATATGAATTAAGCTTTTCAATTCTTCAATAATAAACATTCATTAACTTAATTCCATTATCTTTCTCTATTCACCGTTATCTACAATTATCACTGTAGATAGATTTAACCAAAATATATATCCATTCAATCATTTAATCCATTATATATATATTCATATATAATACGACATCCCGAGTCACAGTTGCGGTGCAATGCATTACTCTGCTATCATGTCCCATCATCGCAGGTCGCCGAATAGGGGACTAAAGGTTCGGTAATATTCCACGAACCACAAACAACAACAAACTAATTGGAGGCGAAACATAGTTCTTTTATCCATTGGTCACGCACATACCTACGTACCCACAGTCAGCGGACTTATCAACTCCCCGATAAGTCTTTCATAGACCTATGTTCTCGAGCGACAAATCAAAGATCCCATGGATTCATCAGGATATGACTGCCCTCACACGCAAACCTCCTACCGATAGCAAGTAAGCTAGGTATGTCATACACATAAATCATCAATCATTCAAATAGGTATTATCATACCTATAATATAATATCAATAAGGTAATATCACTACCCTAAGATATTTCCCATACGTATCATATCTTTACTTCATAATTTAATTATCCTCGCATCCTATAACATCTCTCCATTCGCGACGTCGTTAAGGTTCATGCGCGGAGCATCTCGCAAAGCGAAATCGAAACAAGGAACCCCTCCAATACACTACTACTTAACTTTGTCGATCGAGGAGGTCCGACAACTTCTACTATGCGATCGGGATAACCTCATATCTTCTTTCAACCAAAAGTGTTCTAAACTCCCATCTCTATCCAGGAGACATATCACTACGCTCTTGTATTACACTCCGTCCTTGCGAAATCAATATTGAGCTTAAACTCAGTCCTTGATGTTCAAATTGTAACCCTAAGGCTACCCTCACTGAATAAACATGATTCAAATAGGTTTTTCCTCAACATATATTCAGTAAGAAGTCACTAATATCCTACTGGTCCATAACATTATTTCTCCCGAATTATTACGAATTAAACTCTCCTTTCAATTAGGGTTAAAACCGATAGTTCCAAATCTATTATAAACACATATTCTTTCACTTAGGATTAAATCCGCTTGTAAACTTAAGGATACCCAGGTGTTATATTAAATCACCCCTACTGGTCCTATCTTAAATCCTCATACATCCCCATTTGGAATTTAACAAATGAATCTAGCAACCGAAATTCCATTCAATATAATTTTCATCATTTTAATCACTTGAATCCAAATCAAATTAATTCAAATCTTATCAAAGGTTTACTGATATTTTCTAAGTCCCATAATATCCAAATAATAATCACCAAAGATCCATAAAAGTTTTGGGATAAGAATTAACATTTAAAAAGAAGCAACTTTACATATTCTGGGGAGGTCGATCGATCGAAGGCAGGGGTCGATCGATCGATCCCTCAGGTCCAAGCCTGGTTTTCTGCATTTTCTGCAACTACGGGTTTCACCATATTTACTCATTCAAACCTTCATATTTACCTCCAACATGAGTTATAATTATTTCTACATGATATATCAACATATATGAACGATTTCCAATACTCTAAACATCCTAGAATCATCAAGGGATTGGATTAAAAGCATGTTTCTCTCCTTATTTCCAGAAAATAATCAATATATCAACTTCAAGAACACTTCAATGGTTTTTCAGATTTTTCTTCAACATATTCATGATCATTTCATGGATTATTATCATCCTACAATATAAGTTTACTTCCCATATTATTTCAGTTTCTATAAATCCATATAACAACTCCATTATGTCTTCCAAACAAGAAAAATCATCTCTTTTCATAATTTTCTAACATGGACAATATACGAACTAAAGTTGCAATTATCAAACACTTTCCTTTACTGAAGTTCTGATCCTTTGGTGTAGTATATCTTAGTTGGTTTTCCCTTCTTCGGTCAACCTCCGGTGGTGGTTGATGGTGGTGAACCTTGGTTCTTGTTCTTCTCCTTCCCAAGTAGGCTTTTCCCTTCCCAATCACCCTTTCACTCTCTCTAGGAAGATGGCTTCTCTAATTTGTGTATAGGAGATGAATAACCTCCATACACTTAATCTACCAATACTTATAATAGTACAAAATCCGAAATCACTATTCATCCCTCTTAGAAAAATGACCAAAATGCCCTTTCGGGTTGTCTATTCATTTCCAAAAGACCCGAGACTCAAAAGTAACATCCAAATAGACTTTTCTGACTATTTCGAACCTTTCGGACGCAACGACGCAGTCGAAATGACTATAAGGTCGATAGAAAATAAATTTCCTTTTTAATTTAATAAACTAGTCCCGATACGTCCCATACCGCGTCTGACTAAAAATATAAATTACCGAATTTATATCATACAGTCATATCAATGACATCAAATTCATATATTACCTAAATATCTTTAAGTAATATTCAGAATCATCCATTTTAATATCCACAGTCCGGATAAAACCCGAATGAATTAATTAATCATAAAATCCAATTAATCCATTAATTTAAAATATAACCATTTTAAAAGTCATTTAAAATTATGGGGTATTACAAAATATAACCTAATTACTACCTTGATTAAGTTAATATGAAATTAATCCATTTAAATCATTCAAAGAAGATTAAGACATGATTATATTGAGATATCAATGAATAGATATAATCTTAACACACATTCACTCATAATCTAATTCTATCTAAACTTTCCTCATTTAATTTGTTGAGAAACCATGTCAAAATTCCCAATTTCCCCTTTTGTTCTCTTCAAGTTCATTCTCTCTCTGTCTCTTATAAATCTTCCCCAAATTGTGTTTTGTGAATACTGAGTCTTTTAAGGTTTTATTAAGCCCCTTAATTTCCAAAATTGAGCATGGGCCCAAAACAATGGTCTAAAACCTTCTAAGAGGAACGTCCATATCTAAACCTTCGAAGAGGAACGTCCGTTGGGTTGCCTACTCCTTATTGGAACCCATACTCCACCATTCCCATAGTATAGAGATCATTAACAATGGGTGATATTTCAACTGAAGCTCCAACCCAACCTTTTGCTTTCAAATTCTTCAGCCTACTCTGAAAAATTTTAACACACTCTATTACAAACACCTTATTCTCAAGGTTTATTGCAAATAACTTGCTACTCATACCTCTAATCGATTTGGTTAAACTAATTCAAATGATCACATGCCCTCATTGGAACTCTCGATTCTCGTAAAAATCAATTGGTTTACTCTTCCATTTATACATCGGGATTTCAAACACTGTAATTCATCAAATGTCTCTGGTGTTCCATCGTCTCAACTGGCAGGAACACTATCTAGACCAAACCAAACCAATAATCACTTCATCGTATTAACAATACGGGCTCCTAATTACTATATAATCAATCACTAATGAAATTTATGGAAGATCACAACACATGCGCCTTGGTCAAAACTATTTCTCGGAACCCTCCCCCCCCCCCCCCCCCCCCAAAAAAAAAAATACAAATCCTTGAAAAAAGTACCTCTCTCTTGGCGTTAAACAAAGAAATAACATATTCCTAATACTATTTGAATACCCACTTTTGGTAAACTTCAATGCTGGGGCATAAACCTCCCCTAATCATAGATTTGGGAGTAGCGAACACCACCACTACAACATTACCTCTTCAACGAGATATCAATGCAGATCATAACGAACTACGCCTTTGCACAGTCAACAATCTATAAACGACACGCTTGCTCCATATTGTGCTAGAAGGCTATCTTTGGGATATTCTCCTCCTAATTTTACCACTGTTGATAACTCGCTCCTACTTCACTTCCTGGGATGAAACACTCTCCTTAATTTCTTTAACAAGTCATTGATGCTTAACAAACATTTTTCTTGTATCTCGACCTTATCCTAGTCTTAGTGGTTTACCCATTCGCTTATTGAACCATCCCTATTTTGGGACCTTTCACATGGTTATGTCATCCCCAAATACTCAACCGGATCCAAAATTATGGTGTATGCTCCCACCATACCTCTACCATCCCTGGCGAAGTCAGTCCCATAAAATTCCCTCGCAGTGAATCCAATGCTAGTTCCAACTCCATGGAAAAATTAAACCCTTATGTAGCTAATAAATCAACACCCCCCAGAAAAATACTCGAATAATCTTGGACTATCGATGACACCTCTACACAACTATAATCCCCTACAATATACACCCATACATACATAGACAAGTGCGCCAGACCTTCTCCTAAGTCTAAGCACAACTACCCAAAGAAAAACCCATCATTAAAACGGCATATGAAAGCCTACCCATGGTATTCGACATAAACATAACATAGTTATGCACACAAGCTCACTAATAAATCGATGATATCTCATCTAAAAGTCAATAAATAAGTTGAAACTAAGTCGACCAAACAAACTGTCACGTCTCTATAATAATAATGTAAATTATCCCCTACATGATTTCACATACGAGGTCTTTAAAAACTAAATTTTAATGTCGTTATGGATAGTGAGTTCAAACGTTTCCCCTTGAAGCATAAGTTAATCACTTGCTAAAGATATCACATCCAAAAGAGCTTAACTCTTGATCTAATTTGACCTCATGCGTGGAACGTCTTACAAAAGAAATACAAACAAGGAACCCTCCCAATACACTTGGTATATCTGAGTCATTCATCAGAAAACAATAGCACAAAACATCTTAAACGCTTGTCATTATAGAGAATATAAACCCTAAATGGTAAAGCTCTAAAGTAGTCAAAGAATGTAATGAAAAAAAATGATGGGCGTACTTAAGATCCATAGGACACTAGAACCTGGAATGCTCTAATACCAACTATGATACCCTGCAAAATCCATAAATACATTGATCAGGTATAATGCAAAAATCATGAGAACAAAAATATTTGGTAACATTCTCAGCATAACGAAATAACTAGAAATGAAAAAGTAATAATAAGATAATGAAATACTGAATAACACAAATCAACCTTTGATACAAATCACTGCAAACACAAATAAACCAATATTGGAATATAAAAAATGTCCAACTTTGAATATTATTATCACATATACAAGTTGACTGAAACCAGAAGGTAAAAGAAGAGGATGAGCTACACTTTCTCGATTGCTAAAACCTATGAATAATGAATGAAATGTCTCTAGAGATGCTCCACTAACGATCCTAGTCTACAGGATCCAGCGCAACCTAAGACCTGTGAAAATCGGCATAGTAACAATGTAAACAACAAGACTATGTATAATAAGATATAACTAAATATTGGCAACATTATATCTACACATTTTTATCTCACCTTTTAGTAAATTTTAAATTATTGATTACCCAACCCTACAACCTAAAATAACATGCAACTTTAAATCCCAAACCCTTATATATACCATATGATTGAAGTTTTACCTCTTCATTATTTAAGCCTTACAATTTTATATATAGGTTATTATATATCATTATGAATCACATGGTGTACTAAGGTCTCAACCTTAAGGTATGTCTCACTAAATAACGACGGTACCAATAACATAGTCATGTCTCCGATCAATCCACATCAGGATATATCATGCCAATAATGCAATATACACATCTATAGTACATCTAATACACAAATTCGAATCATAAGTACATCAGTAGACATCCCTACAATAAGTCATATACATATCTAGTATAGAACATAAACCGATACAACTATCTCTAATACCGCTACACAATAATCACATATAGTAGGAAAAAGACTCTACTCATGTCTAAGCATCCATACAAAGTTACAACCCTTGGCATGTACAAATAAATGAACTATTCTCATGCCCACACATAATGAAGGCCTATCTCTGTTGTCTTCGAGTATCACTCGCATGTACTGGGAATAGGTTTAGGTTGTCTCAAACCTATGACCTTAGCATGGTCAATGAATAAATCACTATGACAACACGTCTTGTATATATCTTACCATACCTAATATTAATGATGAACTCTTTCCATGAAAACCTCTCCGTAGACAAATATCGAGATGTAGGACCCTGGGGTAAAATGACCATGGATTTCTTGGCTACCCATCGAGGAAGCATTGTGGTCGACGCCGCACATGTCCCATAATGGAATCCCTCCAAGTACGTTTGTAACGATCACTCATACATGGTATTCATTGCACTTAAAACACGAAAGCAATTTCCAGCCTCACTAACGAGCTTAAGCAAACACATACATAACCCTCACACATGGGTTAAGGTAAATCCAATATACATACTAACACCAACGTTATAGGGTCATACTAGCATCGATATTATAAAAACATATAACAAAGCTTTAACCTTATATTCATCCGATAATACATTAACCTTAGCCTCTTGGGTTTTCAAATATAGGCACAGTCTCATCCTATCCATACACCAACTTTATCTAATATCAATTAGCCTTGGTCCAATATCCCAAGCCATCGTGTCTAGGTATCAATCCATGCCTACTTTATATAAAACCTTTGAATATGATAACTACCATACTCTAGGGTTTCTTAACTCAATCTTAATATCACCCAAAGGATATTCACCCCACTAGTTTATCACAATGACATAAATAAAATTCAACCAACAAGACCAATCCATTAAACTTCCAAAATTCCAAATGACCAACACATCCTACTCATGAGTTTGCAAACTAATGCTCTAAACTCAAGTTAGCCCCTTAAAACCAAATCATTTCATTGTTATCCCAATAACCCAAACACCGATTTCCACCATCTCAATTAATTGGAATTAATCTTCATTCTATAGGTATAATAATCCTATAGGCCAAATTATCCTATCCTTAATCCACAAAACCTAATAATTCACCTAAATAAATAAAATGCCCACCTTGGCTAAACCTGTTCCTAAGGATCAATCGACAGTCTAGAGTGGATTAATCGACCCTCACACAAATTTGACATTTCCCCTTATTACGGGATTCATCGTCTTCAACACCCAATTTCTCTTACTAAACCTCCATTAATGAATTCAAAAACCTCATCCAAGCTCCGAACCAACATCCAAATGGTAAAATCAAAACAAATAAAAAACTGGAACTTACTTATATCACTAAATCTCAATTTTACATAAAGATTCAAAGAAACCCTCAAATTTCCATTCAAGGACCCTATTTTAACAATTTATTCAATTAGTTACTAATTTCAAAGGATTATCACACAAAATCAAATGGATTTTCATTAGCGTATAACAGAAAACATATTATAGATCATTTTCTAATAACTTGAGTTCCAATTTATGAGAGAATCAGTCAACTTAAGGGGAAATATAACCTAATTACTATCCTGATTAGATTCATACGACATTGATCCATTTAAATCAGATTTAAGACATGATTATATTGATATAAATGAATATAAATAATCTTAACTCACATGCAATCACAATATAATTCTATGTAAATTTCCCTCATTTTATTTGTGGAGAGACCATTCCAAAATCCCCAATTTTCCCTTATTTTATCTACAAGCTCTCTCTCTCTCTCTCTCTCTCTCTCTCTCTCTCTCTCTCATGGAGCTTCCCCAAATTGCATTTTGTGATAACAACGCTCCTAAGATTTCATTAAGCCATTGAATTTACAATATTAGGCTTGGGCGGGCTCAAAATTTTCCAAAATAGTCTCTTAATGGTCTAAAAATCCATCTAGGTTCTATACTAACCCAATAGACCTATTGTTGATGTAAAAAATTAGATCATATCTAATTATTCAATCACAGATAAATAAATGAGACAAAGAATTTTTAAAGTGGTTCAGCCTTATAAGAATGGCCTACGTCCACTGTTATGTTATTACTGATTGTATGGGAATTCTCGATTACAAGTTATATCAAGAAATTTCGGTCCCCTTACAATGAGGATTGTACAATGTATTTATAGCCCTGAGGCTGTAATTTTAAAGGGTAATACATTAAATGATGTACATATGAAAGGGTAATACATTCAATGCCCCTTAAGCGTATGCGTCTGAATGATAAGCATTTAATGAACAGTCAAACTGTTGGTTATCCTGCTATTAATGCTTTGTTCGAGGTGCAGCTCGGATCGCCTAAGCTTTGTTGATGTAAAAAATTAGATCATATCTAATTATTCAATCACAGATAAATAAATGAGACAAAGAATTTTTAAAGTGGTTCAGCTTTATAAGAATGGCCTACGTCCACTGTTATGGTATTGCTGATTGTATGGGAATTCTCGATTACAAGTTATCTCAAGAAATTTCGGTCCCTTTACAATGAGGATTGTACAATGTATTTATAGCCCTGAGGCTGTAATGTGAAAGGGTAATACATTAAATGATGTACATATGAAAGGGTAATACATTCAATGCCCCTTAAGCGCATGCGCCTGAATGATAAGCATTTAATGGACAGTCAAACTGTTGGTTATCCTGCTATTAATGCTTTGTTCGAGGTGCAGCTCTGACCGCCTGAGTTACTCGGTACTCAAAAGTTCCTCGGAGAGTTCTTGTTTCTCGGAGCGTATGAGTTCCTCGGGGAAGTAGTGTTCCTCATTGTAGTATGGTTCCTCGGTGCGTGTGAGTTCCTCGGAAGAGTTTGTTGTTGCCACGTAGATTGCCATGTGTCTTCACTCAATTGAGCCATGTCAGCCGACTAAATTTGGTATCAACAGAAGCCCCCAATGTTTCATAGTTTGAAATTTGAGGAGTGTGGAACATTCTTTCTCAGAATATGGTAGCTTTAAATGGTCACCCTGATTTTTAGGAGTGTTTCCCTTGTATTTATTTTTCCTTCCAAATTCATGAATCAGGATTTTTTTAATTTTTATACTCGCTTCGATTGTTGCGCCCTTTTTGTCCTTCTAGCCGAGGGTAGCGTAATTGTTTCTTTTTGTAATCATTACTTTACCGTTTCCCAAGGCAGAGTATTTAAACTTCACAGACACTCCCATCGTCTTCTACCTTTTCAAATTTGTATTTTGGAGTTTTCCATTATCTTACTTTCTTGTGCGTTCATCCTTTTCACCGTTCGTTGTCAACAGATCCACTCTTTTTTTGTAAGATCCTCTTCCTTCTTCTTCATTTCCTTTATTCATCATGGTTTACTCTGTTGAATCTCTTGAAAAAAATTTCTCTGATTTTTCTATTCCCTCCTGGGTTGTTCTGGAAGAGCTTTCTGAGCCTTCTAACTATTTCCGTTTGGCTGAGGGACATTGGTTCCCTAGTCTCTTTGTTGCTGAGTGTGGATTTTCTTTTCCACCCAATCCCTTATGTCTGGAATTCTGTCAGTACTTTGATGTTGTTCCTGCAAGAATAGCCCCCAATACATGGAGAATAGTTAATGGGGTTCATATATTAAATCAAATCCATGGAACTCGCATAGGAATTCCAGAAATCATGTTTTGCTATAGATGGGCAGTTGGTGATAACACATTTTATTTAAAAACTAGATTTTTAAATAGGGCGTTAGTGGTCAATCTCCCGGATGCCAATAGGGACTATTTTGAGCACGGAGTTGTTATAAAAAATTGGCAACATGCTCCTTTATCAGGAGATGACGTGTATCAGGGTCCCAGATGCCCTTCCTATGGCAATGGGATAGGTTATTTTTATTATATTTTATTTATTTTGAAATTATGCTTCTTCTATGTTTGATAAAATGTGCCACTGATATTTTAATGTTTATTTATTTGCAGTTGATAGCAAAAGAAAGTGTCCAAAAGAAGCAGACGTGAATATAAGGCACTTAAAACTTATTTGGAGTTTGCATCAGAGTGTTGTCGACGAGCACATTAGGTCAGCCTCGTATCGGCTGCAGTACAAGAGCTACACCACTTCTTTCACTGCTCGTCCGGTAATAAGTGATGCAGAGCCAGTACCAGCTTCTACCAGTTCTTCGCCTGAATCACATATTCTTTTAAGTGAAAGGATGAAGAAAATAATACCTCCCACCTTATTCGAGAAACCTGCCTCTGGTGCTGGAGAGGCAAAAAGAAGTAAGATTGACGTCCCAGGGGAGGGGACAAAGAAAACTGATGCACCTTCCTCGGCTGCCCCTATTGTAAAGGTTGTCGAGAAGCCCCCAGTGGCTTTGAGCAAGTCTGTTGATCCAGGAGAAGTGATTTTAATATCACCGACCAAGATTTCCTCCTTGGTTGAATCTATTCATGCTCCCTCGAGGAAGCTGAAGAAGAGCTCCTCGGTCAATTTGGCTGACACCATCTCTCAGCCCCCGACTAGTGGAGTTTCCACTTTCATTCCCCCGAGCTCTGCCATGAGCTCGATGAAGACTTGGATCATTCCTGAGATGCAAGGTATCGAAGAAAACCTTTCTCGGGATATGGTTACCTCTTTGGCAGCTCGCCACATTGCTTCTATAAGTCCTTTTACTTTGAATTTTTCATCTTTCCCTTGTTATATCTGTCTCTGACTTGCTTTCATTTTCTTTTTTCAGTTGGTGAGCTTCTTTAACACAATTTTGAAGAAGGATGAAGCTATTAAAGCTTCAAGCTCCTCTTCTGGTGTAGAGGAAGCTTTGATGGGCATGAGGTAGTCTTTGGAAGAGTCTCGCCAGAAATACGATGCTGACAAGGATGTTTAGGAGAAGAAGCTTGCCTTCACCGAGAAAGATAAGGCTCGAGTTGTTGAAGTCTCCAAGGGGTTGGAGAAGAAAATAAAGGACTTGGAGGAGAAAAATAAAGAGCTCGATAAGAAGCACAAAGATGCTGGAGAGTTTGAGAATAAACTCAAGGTTGCTGAGGAAGAATTGGGTCAGCTTCGGGAGGTAAATCGGTAGAAGGAGGAGGTTGAAAATAAATTGAAGACTGCTGAAAACCTTCTGTCCGAGAAGCTTTCCTCGGAGAATTTAAAGATAAAATTGGCTGTGAAGAAGTCTTTCAGCGCTGGCTGGGACAAGGGGTGGAACAAGGGCTTGGTTGCTATGATGTCACAAGTAGAATATGGCAGCCTCAAGTACTTCGGGGATGGATGGGTCGCTGCTCTACATGAGATGAAAGTGGATGAAAATTCTGAACTCTTTCAGCGACACATCCCTGGTCCCCCTCCAACTCCTGAAGACGAATAAGAGGACGAAGCTGCCTCTGAAGAGTCTTCTATGGTGATGGGAGATCATCCCCCAGCCATCCAGCCTGCTACCGAGGAACTTTGACAGTTCGCTACTTCCTCCGAGCAACCTCCATCACTTCCCCAGCTACTTTTTGTTCCTTCCGAGCAACCTACTTCCTCATCCTAGCCCCCTGATAAGGTTTTGGGAGACAAGGAAAAGGTGTAGAGTTGTTCGGGTTTCTCTTTATATTTTTCTTTTATCAAATGTAACCATAAACATGTAACTCTGAACCTTGATATAATAAAACTTGAACTTTTGTTCTTGCATACTGTTGTCTCTTCTTCATGCTTAGTTGGTACTTTTATTGATTACTGCTTCTTCTTTATCTACTAGTTTCTGTCCAGGATGGAATTACTATCTGCTCATGATACCAAGATATTGAGGCAATGCAATGATTATTTTAAGGCTAGTCACACAGATCTGAGTGCAGCACAAATTATCGACATCCTCGACCAAGATGATTCGGAATAGGCGGTTGAGGCCTATCAATACTTGATGATCCTGCTTGATCGTGAAGTATCCAACAATGTGGCTTATTATGATATGATTGAGGATCTCTAAGTCATTCTTGAAGACCTTCAGCAACAATACAAAGAATCCACTGCCCTTTTGCACGAGGGGTATGAGAAGAAGTATCAGTAACTCAATGCTGACAAGGGGTACGAGAAGAGTTTTGTTGGCTACGATGTGAGGGAGAGAACTCTGAGGGGTGAAGTCGAGGAGTGCAGATAAATAGCTGAACTATTAGATCAAGAAAATAACAACCTGCAAAAAGAGTTGTCTCAGTTGAAGTCTGTAACTTCCACTTCAAACGCCTTGATCCTAGTGAATGATGAGGGATTCTCGTTCTTGGAGTTCGATAACGCCAACTTGAGGGAAAAATTGGAGACCTTGAAGAGAGTTGGTCCCTCTACATCTTCTCATGGATGAGCAAGAGCTCCTCGGGGACGAGCAAAAGCAGCTCAAATTCCTGTCGAGGAACAAAGGACTCAATCTGCTTTGGAGAACCAAGCTTTCCAATTAATGGTAAAGAACCAGGCATTGGCTAAAATGTCAAAGAAGATCAGGGACCTGGAAGATCATCTTTCTATGCAGAAGTCAGTCTTGGAGAATAAGGAACTCTTCATCAAAAATCTCCACGAGCAGTTGGAAAGACTGACATATCAATTCCACAAATAGCCCAGGGAGTTTTGGATGGCTGGGTACAACTAGGCTCTCTACCACTTGGACGATCGTATCCAGAATGCCAATAATGAGGGCTACAAGAAAGGATGGTTGAATGCCTTAGGTGTGCTGCAACTCGAACAGGGTCATTACCTGTGGGATTACCGTGATCCTGGGCTGCTCGACCTACCTGTGCCACCATTCAAACTTGATATGAGCTTGATCCCTGCTCAGGCCATTCCTCGATGCTTAATTTCAAAGTATCTCGGCGACTACAGTCTCCATTCAAGTGTCGAGATATCTCATCCCGAGCACCTCCTAGATCGACCATCCATGATGAATATCAGGATGTTAAAAGATTTGAACTTCATAAACTCTCCTCTTGCTTTAAATGATCCGCCTGCTGGCGAGGAACCTGTTTCAAAAGAAGAGGGGAAGAAACCAATAGAGTAGGAATTTTGATGTAATAGTTAGTATACATTTCATTATCAATGTAATCTATTCTTGGATTTAATGAAAGACTTTTATTTTTGTTTTCAATCTTAATCGCTATTGTCTTGTAAAATACTTTACATTTGTGCATGTATGTCTGTTAAAACGATAACAATATTGTGTTGTTTTGTGTTGTTTGTCGATCAACTTATTGTCGACTAGCTTGAATTTGTGGTAGTCATTATAAAAAAATGCTAAGTTATTCCTCGACCAACTTACTAATAATTTTAAAAAGTCACGAGTATCAATAATTTTGCTTGATCATTTTCTCGTATTCATAAAATGTTTCCGACCAACTACAGTTAAAAGGTTTTTATCCCCGACCAGCCATAGTTAGTGTATTTTTCCTCTGCGAGCAACTTTTAGCACTTTTTGAAATAATTTTACCTCCCGACCAACTCAAGTTGGCCTTTTCGAGAATATATTTAATTCCTGAGGAACATATAGTTTTATTTCCCGTAGGAATACAAGTTTTATTTCCCATAGGAATACAAGTTTTACTTCCCGGAGGAATACAAGTAGCTTTACTTCCCAGAGGAATACAGGTAACTTTACTTCCCGAAGGAATATAGGTAGCTTTACTTCCCGGAGGAATATAGGTATCTTTACTTCCCGGAGGAATATAGGTAGCTTTACTTCCCAAAGGAATACAGGTAGCTTTACTTCCCAGAGGAATACATGTAGCTTTACTTCCCGGAGGAATATAGGTAGCTTTACTTCTCGGAGGAATATAAGTTTTACTTCTCGGAGGAATATAAGTTTTACTTCCCGGAGGAATACATTTTTTACTTCCCAGAGGAATACATTTGTTTCTCGACTAACCTTATCTGACGTTTTCGAGAAAAATTTTGAGTAGCCCGAGTTTTGCTGAGTTTTGCCGAGTAGTGTGTAGCACTAGTATCCCGAAAAATTTTCAATAAAAGGAGAAAATACACATCACTGATAATACTTGCGCAGGTGCTCTTCGTTCCATGCATTCTTAAACTCCTCCCCTTCTAAAGTTGTTGTTCGGTAAGTTCCTGGTCGAACAACTTCTGTAATTCGGTATGGTCCATGCCAGTTTGCCTCCAGTTTATTGGGCTTTTGAATTACTTTTGTCAGCACATAGTCTCCTTCTTTCAGGTCGCACTTCTTCACCCTATTATTGTAGAATAGAGCTGTTCATTGTTTGTATGCAGCATTTCTGATGGCTTCTTCTTCTCTAACTTCCTCGAGCATGTATAAATCCAATCTTCTCATTAAGTCGCTAACAGGGGAATTGAAATTTAGTACCCTGTGTGTTGGGAGGCCCAACTCGGCAGGTATAACAGCTTCACTTCCAAACGCTAGCATATATGGAGATTCTCTAGTTGCTACTCGGGGAGTAGTTCGGTAAGCCCACAGTACAGACTGTAACTCGTTGATCCAATTTGCTTTCGCATCGTCTAGTCTTTTCTTCAAGCCATGCAGCAGTGTTCTATTTATCACTTAAGTTTGTCCATTACTTTGAGGATGGCCTGGTGCTGAGTGGATCTTCAAAACATTTGATTGATGACAATAGGCAGCGAACTCCTCGTTATCAAATTATGTTCCATGGTCTGTGATGAAAGCATGAGGAAAACCATATCGACAAATGATGTTCTTCCAAATAAATTGGTACACCTTATCGTACGTCATATCAATGAGAGGCTCAGCTTCTACCCATTTAGTAAAATAATCCACTGCGACGACGAGGTATTTGAACCTTCCTTTGGTCATTAGCAGTGGTCCGACCAAATCTATTCCCCACATGGCAAATGGCCAAGGGGAAGTGATGGGTGTCAACAATGCTTGTGGTGTTCTTCGTATGGAGGAAAAGCGCTGGCACTTGTCACATTTCTTGGCATAGGCTACACAATCAGCCCTCATCGTCGGCCAGTAATATCCATGCGTCATCATCCTTTGCAAAAGCGTCCGACTTGCTACATGGGCTCCACAGGACCCTTCATGGATCTCTTCAATCAATTCTTTCACCTCGAAGGGATGTACACATCTTTGCAAACCTTCCATAATTCCTCGTCTATATAAAATACCGTTAGTTAATACATACCGAACAACTTTAAACTTCAATTTCTTGGCTGCGAGCTTGTCAATTGGTAATTCTCCCTCCTCAATATATGCCCTGATGGGATCCATCCAAGATGGTCCTAAATCAAGGGTGATAAAGTTCATCACTAAATCTTCATCTATACTCCGACCAGCTAAAACTTCAATTGGGATTGTTCTCCGGAGCTTGGTACGAGTAGCTGAGGCTAATCTATCTAGGGCATCTGCTCTCGCATTCTTTATTCTCGGTATTCTAACCAGCTAAATAGCAGCAAATTCTGATACCAACGCCATCACCTTTGCATGGTATTTGATCATTAATTCTCCTTTGGCTACATATATTCCCAACATTTGATTTACGATTAATTGAGAATCACTGAAGACAATAACCTGATGCGCCTCCATAATTTTTGCCAAATTAAGACCTGCAATCATGGCCTCATACTCAACCTCATTATTGGAAGCTTTGAATTGGAAACGTAGGGCGTATTCCATGTCGACCTCGTCCGGAGTGCTCAAAACTATCCCTACCCCACTGCCTACTGTGCAAGATGAGCCATCTACATATAGCCTCCATATAGGTAACTCGTCTTCAAACTTCTGATCTGATAGAGTTCCTCGGTGAAATATTTGTTGCTTCCTTTCATCTTCCCCTGATATTTCTCTCTCTTTGTCGATCATCTTTTCTTGCCCTTTTACCAACCGGAGTTGGTTTGAGCTCGAATTTAATGATCCTGTAACATACACTTGCCCTTTTACCAACCGGAGTTGGTCTGAGCTTGTGTTTGTTGAGCCTGTAACATCCATAGGTTGATCAACGAGCAACTTTTGCTCCTCGAGGGTATCAGGATAGGTGAACTCTGTTATAAAATCCGCTACAGCTTTCCCTTTAAGCGATGATCTGGGTTCATAGACTATATCGTATTCACCAAGCTCTATTGCCCCGTACATCCATCTCCCTAATTTTTCTAGTTTATGAAGGGCTTGCCTCAACGGCATATCAGTATATACGACTATAGTATGAGCCTGGAAGTATGGCCTCATTCTCCTACTCGCCTCAATCAGCGCCAATGCTAACTTTTCCAGCCTTGGATATCTGATCTCTGCTCCTCGGAAGGCCTTACTTATGTAATATATTGGTTTTTGTACTCCATTCTCCACTCTTATCAACGCCGAGCTAACTGCATTCTCCGATACTTCTAGATACAAGTACAATTTTTCTCCCATCACCGTCCTGGACAACAGTGGAGGTGCTCCCAAATATTTCTTAAAGTCTTGAAAAGATTTCTCACATTCATCATTCCACTCAAAAGTCTTTCGGAGTGTCTTGAAAAATGGGAGACATAGATCAGTTGCTCGTGATACAAATCTGTTGAGTGTTGCTACTCGTCCTGTAAGACTTTCCACCTCTTTCTTCGTCGTTGGAGATCGCAGCCCTAATAGAGCTTTGATCTTTTCAGGATTTGCCTCAATGCCTCGTTGATTGACAATGTACCCGAGAAAGATGCCTTCTCGTACTCCAAATATGCACTTCGTCGGGTTCAGCTTCATTTGGTATTTATCTAGTTGATCAAAAGTCTGACTTAAGTTAACTAGATGATCGACAGCTTTTTTTCTCTTTGTCAGCATATCGTCAACATAGACTTCCATATTGCAACTGATTTGTTCAGCAAACACCTTTTTCATCAGCCGCTGATATGTTGCACCTGTATTTTTCAAACCAAAAGGCATAACATTATAACAATAAGTTCCCCTAGTGGTAATGAAAGAAGTACTCTCCCTGTCTTCAGGTTTCATTTTAATCTGATTGTATCCAGAATAAGCATCCTTGAAGCTCAGCAGCTCGTGTCCCGAGGTAGCATCCACCAGTTGATCAATTTGGGGCAATGGAAAGTGATCCTTTGGGCATGCTTTGTTGAGGTCGGTGAAGTCTACACACATCCTCCATTTGTTGTTCTTATTTTTCACCATCACCACATTTGCTAACCAGTCCGGATATTTAACATCTTCAATGAAGCAACCTTTCTGGAGCTTCTCGACTTCCTCCTGTATAGCTTGGTTCTTCTCGGGGCTTAACACTCTTCTTCTCTGCTTTACTGTCTTAATTTCCTTATTTACGTTGAGTTCGTGACATAAGAAATTTGGATCTATTCTGGGCATATATTCATGACTCCATGCAAAAGTTTGCTTTCTGCTTCTAAGGAAAGTTATGAATTCCTGTTTTAGTGAGGCTTCCAACGATGAACCTACTTGAGTAGTTCGTTCAGGGTGCTCGTCGTCCTGAATGATGTTTTCAGTAGCTTCCACCACTTGACACTTCACAAGTTGTGACTCATCTCTAGGATCCAATGTTTCAATTTCTGCCCCTTCTTTCATTTGATAAGTAGTAGTCTTTTTCCTTGATTCCTCCAGTTCCTCTTGCTCGGCGGATGAAAAATAGCATTCCCGAGCTACTTTCTGGTCACCTTTAACAACTCCTACTCCAAAATTTGTTGGAAATTTTAGGCACTGATGCACCGTAGATGGTACATCCTCGAACTTCTACAATCCTACTCTTCCCATGATGATATTGTATGATGATTGAACATTCTTATCCATCACGAAAAAGCGTATTCTTTCTATCCGACAAACAGGCCACGTACCAATGAATATATCCAACTTGATCGTCCCCAATGGAAATACTTTCTCTCCAGCAAAACCGAGGAGGGGTCTATGATAAGGCTCCAGTTGAGATAGTTTTAGATTTAAACTATCGAAGCACGAGTAAAACATGATGTCTTCCGAGTTACCATTGTCGACCAGTACTCTTAAATTATAACCTCCTTCATTCTCATCTTAATCACCAATGGGTCATCATGAGGATATAGAACACCTGCAAGGTCATTCTTTGAGAACCCAATGACCAACTTCTCTTTGTTCACCTTTCTTGAGCGATCCTACTCAGCTAGATTTATTCGTTGAATGTACGAGCAAGATTGAGCCTCGCAGAGGTAAGCTTTCCTCTCGGCAGTAAGGTCTCCTCCTCCTGCATCTCCATCTATTATGACATTACAGTCAATTGACCCAAAGCGTATTAAAAATACCTCACGTTCTGGCTTCCTTGGTCTCTTAGGAAGATCGGGGTTGTCTTCGGGATCAACTTCATGATTTCTTTTCTTGTTCTCCTCTGATCGACGAGGAGATCTAGAACTCTCTCTTGTTCGGTCGTTGTTTCTTCTTTAGCTTCCACGATCAACATACTTTGCTAGCTTTCCTCGTCTGATGAGTGTTTCAATTTCATTCTGAAGAGCTATGCAATTTTTTATCATATGGCCATGATCTTTATGAAACTCGCAATACTTTGCCTTATTCCTCTTGTCAGGATCTGCCTTCATTTTCTCTGGCCAGTTTAATTCCTCGTTGCTCTTGATTTCTTCTAGAACATGGTTGATATCCTTCTTCAAAGGAGTATAATTATCGAATTTCTTCATTGCATCCCATACCAACCTTGTTCTTGAATGTTTGTCATTACCATTATTCTTATGCTCTTTCTTCTTATCTTTATCACCTTCCACCTTGGTTTATTTGGCACCCATGTTCTTCTTCGCAGCCATAGACTCCTCGGCATTCATAATCTCAGACGCTTTTCCCATCAGGTCTGACATGGTTCTAGGTGGATATTTGGCCAAAGTGTAGTACAACTTGTTATGCAGTAGTCCACTCATCAAGGCGGTAATCGTTGTCTTCTCTTCATAATCAATGACTTCAAGTTTCTCGTTATTAAAATGAGTTATATAATCTTTGGTACCCTCACCAGCCTTTTGTCTTACACTTAACAAATGTTCTACTCGTTTAATTGGCTTTTCCCCAAAACAAAAATTCCCAATGAATAACTCGGCCAGTTGAAGAAAAGTTAAGATCTTACCCCGAGGAAGATTATTATACCATATTTGAGCAGATCCGGTAAGAGTTCCCGAGAATGCTCTGCATCTCATCTCATCTGGAATAGCATAGATGTCGGCTGCAGCTTGGTACTGTTATATATGAAGGACATGGTCAGTCTTTCCATCATATTTAGGGGCCACAACAGGTGCTTTGAACTTAGATGGTGTTGGGAAATCTATAATTGCCTGGACAAAAGGTGTTCCTCGAACAAAAGTTCATTGTAGAGCGTACTTAGATTTAACCATTTCCCCCAATCTATCCTCCATCCTTTGAATAGAGCCCTTCCATGCATCATTTCCTTCCTCGGGCCTATTGGTTCGAGCAGCTGATCACGTTGAGGTGGCTTCCTGGGATCTATCTTAACGAGCAGCTGGTCGCGACTGGGCAGATCCTTCCCTTAAATCTGATGGTCATCAAAAACTCCTCGATGGGGCTCTAGGAGGACTTTTGCTCCTCCTAGGACCTAATCGATCGAAAGGAGATACTCTGCTTAATCTTTCTAGTGCACTGGTACTTTCTGGGGAGAGAGTGATACGTTGTTCAGTATCTGTGGTTCGCACTGACGAAGTTCGTCCAGGTTGATAAGAAAAATATTCAGACTCCTCATTGCGATATGAATTAGTATGCCTAGTATGCGAAGAAGATGTACGGGTATTTCTTTGAATACTTTGTGGTCTTGAAAGAGTTGGTGCACTGCCATGGAGGGTTTGTATAAGTTGTCGCATAGTTTCTTGCATGACGGTCTGGCCCTGAGCCAGATTTGTCATTATTCCAGCCAAATCTGGAATATTGGGCGGAGCAGATGGATTTGGAGGGCTTCCAGCATTTCGATTGCTAGATTCTGGAATATCAGCCATTTGTGATGGATTATTTTTGATGGAAAACGATATTACCAGTCGTTTCCCACAGACGACGCCAATCTGTTGATGTAAAAAATTAGATCATATCTAATTATTCAATCACAGATAAATAAATTAGACAAAGAATTTTTAAAGTGGTTCAGCCTTATAAGAATGGCCTACGTCCACTGTTACGGTATTGCTGATTGTATGGGAATTCTCGATTCTAAGTTATCTCAAGAAATTCCGATCCCTTTACAATGAGGATTGTACAATGTATTTATAGCCGTGAGGCTGTAATGTGAAAGGGTAATACATTAAATGGTGTACATATGAAAGGGTAATACATTCAATGCCCCTTAAGCGTATGTGACACACCCCAACCCAATTACTTATAATTAAGTCTGAAAGTCAAAGTGAGTCAAACCATAATTAATCTAACCAAACCATAAACACGAGTTTTGATTTCAGAGTCATCATTGTAAATCCATATATCTGAAATCCTTTTTACAACATCAAAGTAGTCATGCCCATTAAAACTTTCATGAAGGATAAGTTAACTTAATTACATTATTTACATTTACACAAAATCATTGTTTCTCCCATTCCTGGCTAACCCAACCTGACCTCCTAGATTTGGTAGTGACATCGCGTTACCTGAAAAATGTGAACATAGGAACCGTGAGCAAAATAGCCCAGTGAATGCATCACTACTATACTACTGCATGAATTTAAATGCAATAAATCATGTCCATATACTTATCTATTAACTTATTCGTCTCATTCATAATGAATGGCCAACTTTTTCGAATCATGATTCACATATCCTGTCTAAATAGACAATTCTCCCCCCTTCCTGGTCGAGGAGTAACCCCTTGTCATTAATAGACAAATCTCCCCCATTCCTGGTCGAGGAGTAACCCCTCATTTCGGTAAACCGAAATGAACAATTTTATATTCATAACATTATGATCACATTTGTAACAGTATACAAATACATCATTCCAGTGAGTACACTCACCTTGGGTTATCAACTACGTATCCAAGTTTCCTTCTGGTGGAGCTGAACTGGGTTTATTAGACCTTACACCTGTCAATCCAACTAGATCAGTACTGTACCTCAATCATAAATATTATTCTAACATAATTATGTAACTTTCCATGACTATACATCAACAATATAATTCCAATTAAGTCACATTCCGTAAAACATAGGTAAAGGCAAAACAATGATATACATGTTGATAAATTTATGAACATTCAACCGTAGGAAATACCTCATAAGGAATTTATAACCAAATTCAAGTAAACATGAAATTATACTTCTCAATGTATATACACATGAAACACGTACTCAAAGTACCCTTTGTAAGGACGAAATACAAACATTCATTCGAGGGGTATCCAGTATGGCCTGAAATTATTGTCATACATACTTAACCATCCTATATTTCTAAATTGTATAAATGAAGGGGTCCAACCTTATCAACATGAAAATATATATGAATATACTATCCATTACAAGTGACGGTGTAATTTTTCAAGCTTCCTAGGGCACGTTATGACCATTTCTTTACAACACGAGAAATCTTCCCTATAAGCTCCTCTATTGTTTCTTCAACTTGAAAGAATTTTCATAATTTTTATACATTATAAATTTCCATGATTTTCAAACCCTTCACAGTAAACATAATTAATAGTACATAATTAAAGTTTCATAATTTTTTGACTTCATCTTCTATCTCAAAAGCTTGACTAAACTTAGGGCATACCGAAGTCAAGTATACAAACAACAACTATGCACCAACTTGAAATCATCATTACAGCCTAACCACAATGAGATAAATTCTAATTTTTGGATATTATTTGAATATATGAGTCTAATTTCATATCTAATTGGAATTTCTCAATTCCAATAAGCACGCAAAGAGATATGAAAGTTTGAATACAAGGGGTTTCAATACAAAGCAAATTTAAGGGTTTCTACACTCAACTTAACATAAACTTGCATCTAACCATACATATATATAAAGGGCTGAAACTTTCATAAACTTATGATGATTTATATCATATAAATCAGTAATATAAGATAAATAACAAAAATTACAATTAGGATTACCTTCAGGGCTTTTTACGTAATTTCTACGGATTTTTCTACACTTTTTCTCCTCACTTTTCTTCCTTAACTTCTACTTTCTCTTTCCCTAAGATTAAAACCCTTTCATGGATGGTTTTGGCTGAAGGATAAGGATATTTCAAGGTTATAAGGTCGGCCAAGTCTGCCTCCCAAGCCAACCAATCAAATTAAACCATTTGGTTTAATAAAAGACAAAATACCACTTAAAGGGAATGGACAACTTTGCCCTTTGTTCGTAAATTCGGTATAACTCTTTACTCGGGCATCTATTTGATGATCCGTTTGTTGTGTTACAACCATAACTCACATGTATAGAAATATATAGTTTTCACCTCAAGTCATTTATAATGTTATAAAGGTTAAAACTAGTCTCTAACAGGAACATTTCTACCGAAAACAACAAAAATTTGTGTCTGTAAATAGTTCGACCTTTCATGATTTATGAAAGTAGGATTATAATAAACATAATCACTTAACATTAGATATAATAATATCACATTATTCATATCACATAAGATAAGCATGATTTAAATATAATTTATCATAATTATATTCGGGTTGTCACAACCTCCCCCCCTTAGAAAATTTCGTCCCCGAAATTTAATATAAAGGTCACTTACCAAACAAATGGGGATACTGTTTCCTCATGCTATCCTCCATTTCCCAAGTTTCTTGTTTAACTCCATGGCTCATCCACATAACTTTAACTAAGTGAATAACTTTATTCCTCAATACCTGCTCCTTACGATCAGTAATTTCCAATGGTTCCTCGATGTACGACAAGTCTTCCTTCAGTTCAATTGGTTGATTTTTCAAATGATGAGATGGATCCGCCAAATACTTACGAAGCATCAATACATGAAACAAATCATGTAAACGGGATAAATCTGGAGGTAATGCTAATTTATAAGCCAGGGGCCCAATTCTTTCCAACACTTCATATGGTCCAATGTATCTTGGACTTAGTTTCCCCTTTTTGCCAAATCTCATAATGCCTTTCCACGGTGAAATATGCAGGAATAAAAAATCTCCCTTCTGAAATTCCAATGGATGCTTCCTCTTATCTGCATAAAATTTCTGCCTGCTTTGCGCTATCTTTATCCGTTCCCGAATCATTTTGATCTTTTCAGTTGTCATATCTATCAATTCCGAACCCAAAATTTTTCTTTCACCTACTTCATCCCAACACAAAGGCGTCCTACATCTCCTCCCATATAAAGCTTCATAAGGAGCCATACCAATGGTGGACTGATAGCTATTATTATATGAAAATTCCATCAATGGAAAATGATCATCCCATCTACCTCTGAAGTCAAATACACAAGCCCGTAACATGTCTTTTAATATTTGAATTGTCCTTTCAGATTGCCCATCGGTTTGTGGATGAAATGCAGTGCTGAACTTCAAACTTGTGTCCATGGCATTCTGTAAATGAGGCCAAAAGTTAGAAGTGAACGTTGGATCTCTATCTGATACAATTGACACTAGTGCCCCATGTAAACGGATAATCTCATTAACATATATACGTGCATACTTATCAACAGTGTAGGTGGTCTTAACTGGAAGAAAATGAGCTGACTTCATCAATCGGTCTACATTCACCCAAATATAATCATGCCTCTTTGGTGACTGTGGTAATCCCGTAACAAAATCCAGCATTATATGCTCCCACTTCCATTCCGGAATAGGCAAAGACTGCAATAATCCCGCCGGCTTCTGATGCTCTGCTTTTACTTGCTGGCATACTAAACATTTAGCTACGAATTCTGCAATCTCACGCTTCATATTGTTCCACCAATAATACTCCTTCAAATCTCTGTACATTTTGGTAGCTCCCGGATGCATAGAGTAAATAGGACTATGTGCCTCTTCTAATATATCCTTCTTTAAGGGTGGGTCATTTGGTACACAAATTCTATTTTTATAACACAACGATTCATCATTCTTAATCTCAAAGTCACTCTCTCTACCATCCCGAACTTCTTGTTTCTTCTTCTCAAGGAATGGATCACTGGTCTGCAAATTTCGTATGCGTTCGGCCAATAAAGGTCTCACTGTGACATGTGATAATAATCCTCCACTTTTTGAAAAATTCAATTCAATCCCCATCAATGCCAAGTCAAGAATATTCCAACACGAGCACACCGTATGCAATCGAGATACCCTGATGATTTTTGACTCAAAGCATTTGCTACTACATTGGCCTTCCTCGGGTGATGATGAATGGTACAGTCATAGTCTTTAATCAGCTCTATCCAACGCCTCTGTCTCAAATTTATTTCTTTCTGTGTGAACAAGTATTTCAAACTTTAATGATCTTTAAATATCTCACAAGTTTCTCCATACAAGTAATGTCTCCACAACTTTAAAGCAAAAACAATGGCTGCTAGCTCCAGATCGTGTGTAGGGTAGTTTCGTTCATGCGTCTTTAATTGTCTGGAAGCATATTCTATTACCTTCCCATTATGCATAAGAACACATCCTAACCCCTGAAATGAAGCGTCTGTATAGATCACAAAAGACTCATTCCCACATGGAATAGCAAGTATAGGGGCTGAAACCAACCACTTCTTTATTTCTTTAAAATTCCTTTCGCATTCTTCATCCCACACAAACTTCACTTCTTTACGGGTCAACTTTGTCAATGGTAATGCTATTGCTGAAAATCCCTTAATGAATCTGCGATAGTAACCTGCTAATCCTAGGAAACTCCTAATTTCTGTCACATTCTTAAGACTCTCCCATTCAACAATTGCTTCCACCTTCCTTGGATCAACATATATCCCATCTCCTGAGACAACGTGCCCTAAAAACACAATTTCATTCAACCAAAACTCACACTTGCTGAATTTAGCAAATAATTTCTTCTCTCTCAAAATCTGCAAAACGAGTCTCAAATGTTTCTCATGTTCCTCCATGCTACGCGAGTAAATCAACACATCATCTATGAATACTATCATAAATGAATCAATGAAAGGGTGGAATACCCGGTTCATCAAATCCATAAAAACTGTCGGAGCATTAGTCAATCCAAAAGGCATCACCAAAAACTCATAGTACCCATATCGAGTCCGAAAAGCTATTTTGGAAATATCACAATCCTTCACTTTCAGTTGGTGGTAACCCTATCTCAAATCAATCTTCGAAAATACAGTGGCCCCCTGTAATTGGTCAAACAAGTCATCGATACGAGGTAGAGGGTACTTATTTCTAACGGTCACCTTATTCAACTGCCGATAATCAATACATAATCGCATTGTCCCATCTTTCTTTTTCATAAATAACACTGGTGCTCCCCATGGCGAAACACTAGGCCGAATGAAACCTCTGCTTATCAGATCTTGTAATTGCACTTTTAATTCTTTCAACTCCACTGGTTCCATTCTATATGGAGCAAGAGAAATTGGACCAGTACCTGGAATTAATTCAATAGAAAACTCTACTTCCCTATCGGGTGGAAATCTTGGAAATTCTTCTGGGAAGACATCAGAAAACTCTCTAACCACTGGTAGATCTTCAACTTTAAGTGCTTCCTTACTAACATCAACCACATACGCTAAGTACCCTGTACAACCCTTATTCAATAACTTTCTGCTCTTAATTGCTGAGATGAGACAATTAGGGACAACATTCCTTTCCCCTGTAAAATGGAACTCCGGTTCACCAGGAAGATGAAATATAACTTCTTCTTTTCGAAAATAATCAATGGAAGCATGATACGATGATAACCAATCCATCCCCAATATAATATCAAAATCTCGAATGGCCAACGATATTAAATCAACATAGAAATCTCGCTCACCCATTCGTAAGACATAATTTTTATAAACATGCTCAACCAGAATCACACTTTCCATTGGGGTAGAAATATATAAGGCACAATTGAGAAATGAACATGGTCTACCCAAATATGAAACAATATGTAATGCCACAAATGAATGCGGAGATCCAGGATCAATGACTGCATATAAATCTTTGTTTGCAATAGAAAGTTTACCTGTAACCACTTCCGGTGTAGCATGGGCATCTTTTAGCGTCATCACAAACACTCTTCCTCCTGCCCTCGATCCAGTTGCTTGTTCTGTACCTCTCCCCCTGGTGACACTGCCTAGAGAAGATCCTTTATGAGGCCCCACACTACTGACTGAAACTGTTCTTGCCCACATTGGACAATTCTTTCTCAGATGACCCTTTTGGTGACAGTTGAAACATTCTATATTCAGTAACTTTGGGCAATTTCTCTTTATATGACCCGATGACCCACAAAAGAAACAAACATTAGGATCTCCTTGTGCTGAAACTCCTGAACCTCTTCCACCACTAGCCTCACCCCTTTGCAAACTACTTCCACCTCTACCCCGTTGGAATTTCTGCCCTCCAATCCTCGAATATTCTGTACCACTACTCTTTTGATAATTTGGATCAAATCTGCTTCTCTTTACACCTCGTTCTCGATTCCCTCTAGCTTCATTCACGTCCCTTTCTACCAACATGGCTTTGTTCACCAAGGCTGAATAATTAACAGTCTCTAAAGCCGACAACCGTGATTTAATGACTAACTCAAGCCCATCAAGAAATCGAATGCACATATCTTCCTCATTTCGTATAAACCTCGAAGCAAACCGAGATAAAGCTTTAAGTTTAGATTTGTATTCTCTAACTGTCATACTCCCCTGATTCAACAGGAAATATTCTTTCTCCTTTTGTTTTTGATACATCGGAGGAAAATACTTATCATATAAAGCTTTAACAAAAGCATCCCATGAGATCACATTCCCACCTCCTGGAGTAATCAACAAATGTTTTGTGGCATCCCACCAGTACTTAGCTTCTCCTCTTAGCATATACGTCACCACGGTCACTCGTTGATTTTCAGGCATTCTCATTACCCCAAAAATAATTTCAATCTCTTTAACCCAGACTTATGCCTCTGCTGGATCAACTGCTCCTTCAAATGAGGGTGGATTCATTTTAATAAATTTCTCATGTGAAGTACTCCTTTCTTCCCGGTGTATCACCTTCTGAGCCCTGGCAAATGCTTGTGCCTCCAGTTGCTTGGCATGTTGTGCTTCCATCTGAGCCATAAATCTAGGTTGCTTCTCTGCCATTAAAGTCATAGCACGTGCCAATTTTTGCATGTCTGTCAATTGTTCCGGGTCAGGTTCTACATATCCATGAACAGGTTGTTCAACCTCTGCTTCCGCTGCCATATTTGAAGCCCCATCTTCTATTCTCTCATTAACATTCCCTCGTTCCATTCTCTTATATCTGAAATGAATCAAAGATATAACAACATGAAGATATACATATCTTTCCTAACATGATCGTTAGTATCAAACAAAATATATTTCCGACATTCACTGCCAAATCTAGACTCTTCTCACTCCAGAACCTTTAAAACCTAGGCTCTGATACCAAAAGCTGACACACCCCAACCCAATTACATATAATTAAGTCTGAAAGTCAAAGTGAGTCAAACCATAATTAATCTAACCAAACCATAAACACGAGTTTTGATTTCAGAGTCATCATTGTAAATCCATATAACTGAAATCCTTTTTACAACATCAAAGTAGTCATGCCCATTATAACTTTCATGAAGGATAAGTTAACTTAATTACATCATTTACTTTTACACAAAATCATTGTTTCTCCCATTCCTTGCTAACCCAACCTGACCTCCTAGATTTGGTAGTGGCATCGCATTACCTGAAAAATGTGAACATAGGAACCGTGAGCAAAATAGCCCAGTGAATGCATCACTACTATACTACTGCATGAATTTAAATGCAATAAATCATGTCCATATACTTATGTATTAACTTATTCTGCTCATTCATAATGAATGACCAACTTTTCCGAATCATGATTCACATATCCTGTCTAAATAGACAATTCTCCCCCATTCCTGGTCGAGGAGTAACCCCTTGTCATTAATAGACAAATCTCCCCCATTCCTGGTCGAGGAGTAACCCCTCATTTCGGTAAACTGAAATGAGCAATTTTATATTCATAACATTATGATCACATTTGTAACAGTATACAAATACATCATTCTAGTGAGTACACTCACCTTGGGTTGTCAACTACGTATCCAAGTTTCCTTCTGGTGGAGCTGAACTGGGTTTATTAGACCTTACACCTGTCAATCCAACTAGATCAGTACTGTACCTCAATCATAAATATTATCCTAACATAATTATGTAACTTTCCATGACTATACATCAACAATATAATTCCAATTAAGCCACATTCCATAAAACATAGTTAAAGGCAAAACAATGATATACATGTTGATAAAGTTATGAACATTCAACCGTAGGAAATACCTCATAAGGAATTTATAACCAAATTCAAGTAAACATGAAATTATACTTCTCAATGTATATACACATGAAACACGTACTCAAAGTACCCTTTGTAAGGACGAAATACAAACATTCATTCGAGGGGTATCCAGTATGGCCTGAAATTATTGTCATACATACTTAACCATCCTATATTTATAAATTGTATAAATGAAGGGGTCCAACCTTATCAACATGAAAATATATATGAATATACTATCCATTACAAGTGACGGTGTAATTTTTCAAGCTTCCTAGGGCAAGTTATGACCATTTCTTTACAACACAAGAAATCTTCCCTATAAGCTCCTCTATTGTTCCTTCAACTTGCAAGAATTTTCATAATTTTTCTACATCATAACTTTCCATGATTTTCCAACCATTTCCATTAAACATAATTAATAGTACATAATTAAAGTTTCATAATTGTTTGACTTCATTTGCTATCTCAAAAGCTTGACTAAACTTAGGGCATACCGAAGTCAAGTATACAAACAACAACTATGCACCAACTTGAAATCATCATTACGGCCTAACCACAATGAGATAAATTCTAATTTTCGGATATGATTTGAATAAATGAGTATAATTTTATATCCAATTAGAATTTCTCAATTCCAATAAGCACGTAAAGAGATATGAAAGTTTGAATACAAGGGGTTTCAATACAAAGCAAATTTAAGGGTTTCTACACTCAACTTAACATAAACTTGCATCTAACCATACATATATGTAAAGGGCTGAAAATTTCATAAACCTATGATGATTTATATCATATAAATCAGTAATATAAGATAAATAACAAAAATTTCAATTAGGATTACCTTCAGGGCTTTTTACGTAATTTCTACAGATTTTTCTACACTTTTTCTCCTCACTTTTCTTCCTTAACTTCTACTTTCTCTTTCCCTAAGCTTAAAACACTTTAATGGATGGTTTTGGATTAAGGATAAGGATATTTCAAGGGTATAAGGTCGGCCAAGGCTGCCTCCCAAGCCAACCAATCAAATTAAACCATTTGGTTTAATAAAAGACAAAATACCACTTAAAGGGAATTGACAACTTTGCCCTTTGTTCGTAAATTCGGTATAACTCTTTACTCGGGAATCCATTTGATGATCCGTTTGTTTTGTTACAACCATAACTCACATGTATAGAACTATATAGTTTTCACCTCAAGTCATTTATAATGTTATAAAGGTCAAAACTAGTCTCTAACAAGAACATTTCTACCGAAAACAACAAAAATTTGTGTCTGTAAATAGTTCGACCTTTCATGATTTATGAAAGTAGGATTATAATAAACAAAATCACTTAACATTAGATATACTAATATCAAATTATTCATATCACATAAGATAAGCATGATTTAATTATAATTTATCATAATTATATTCGGGTTGTCACAGTATGCGTCTGAATGATAAGCATTTAATGAACAGTCAAACTGTTGGTTATCCTGCTATTAATGCTTTGTTCGAGGTTCATCTCGGACCGCCTGAGTTGCTTGGTACTCAAAAGTTCCTCGGATAGTTCTTGTTCCTCGTAGCGTTTGAGTTCCTCGGGGAAGTAGTGTTCCTCGTTGTAGTATGGTTCCTCGGAGCGTGTGAGTTCCTCGGAAGAGTTTGTTGTTGCCACGTAGATTTCCATGTGTCTTCACTCAATTGAGCCATGTCAGCAGACTAAATTTGGTATCAACACCTATAATCGACCATTTTAAACTAAAAATGGACCTTCTACGCATCCCAAATATACCAAAAATAAATAACTAATAATTCAAGTATTTAGTAGTTAACTGATACGAGTCTAAGTATTAATTAATTTAATTAATGAATTGTAGTGCCTTAAATCCATTTCGAAATATGAATTAATTAACATATAAAATATAAATAGTGAAATATCACGTCACAATCAAGCACATGTAATGATTTTCCATAATTTTTTATAATTAAATAATATGCATAAAAATAAGGGATTGCCTTAAGCAGATAAGGTCTGGTGGAGGTTCTGAACACTTAATGTTGCCTCAGAGGAGCCTTTTAAGGGTCATATACTTAAATTACAAGCTTAAGTGTTTTGTTAAATCATGATATTTAAATGCTCAGGTCTTTTGCCTATATTTTGACCTCGATCTTGCTTCTTGGGTCCTTTTCCCATGGTTTTAGGTTCAAGATTATATTGGGTGTCATTAATTGTCTCATTTTATGTATGATTATATCTTATATTATTGGTTTATTAGATCTGTTACTATCTCATTTTCTTATTTACTTATTCTCCATATGCTACATAGGGGGATTTTCTAAATAGGGGGAATGATGAATTTCATCATCTCTAGACCTTACTGTTAGTTTTTATCTATGATTCTTAGGGGGGAAGCGTGTTGTATGCTATATCATGTGAAGTGAGAGTGATTGCATAATAAGAGCTACTTTTCTTTAGAAGTTTGATGAATGCATTCATATTGTTACATATATATGATTCATATTATTACTCCTTTATTTTCATCATCTTTATCATGTGTTGGTATTTTATGTGTTTGCTAGTGCATGACAGGAAAACATGTATAAGATATCTTTGAAGGTTGTTTTGAGTATCTTTGCCTTTTTTATTCCTTATATTTGTATTTATTTTAATCTATATGCCTTAGGTTATTCATGTCATAGTTTTTCTCGTAAATCTTAATGTATCATGCCCCTCGATACCCAAGCTTGTGACGTGAAAATAACTAAAATACAAAGTTGTTTAATAAAAATAACAAACTTCTATATAATCATACCGAGAAATTCTAGTATATTTCATCCACATGCTCACATACTCACTTTTATCACAAATAATTAGTACATCCTAACTATTACATCATCATACTCACACAATTGGAAAACATATATATATAACATGAGACATCCAAATGAAATGTCTCTTCAATACCATCCTGGTATAGAACAGTTTAAACGTAAACCATTAAAAAAATCCTCGTTAAAATTTTCCATCTAGAGGGGTAATAGGGTTAATCACACGGCTTGGCAAATAATGTCTCCTAATGTAAATAGGGTTTTAAAAATATGCTTGTGCCTATAGGTATAAATGAGGTGTTATGAAATGGGATGTAAAATCGAAATGATGTTGGAAACATGTAAGTAATCGACTGGAAACAAAATTTGTAGTTAGATAACATTTGTAGTAATTCGAAATCATAAGTGTAGGCAGGTGGAAAATAACATAAGATGGTAACTCGTAAAAGTTCAATATTTTGACTAAGTTTATATTAGAAAGTTGGTCATGATATACAACGTCCAAACACCTTATTATGACATAGTGGTAAATCCCAAATGAATGGAAATAATGGTGGCTAATTGGTAAAATAATCCATGTGGTAAGCAAGAATAGGCACCACTCTAGGCCCTAGGCCGAATAATCAATTCAGAGTAAAGTACTCGGTTTTATTAATTTCCATCTATAAGAATCGACAAACTAAGACATAAAGCAAATATATTAAGATCATAGGTTGTATAGATACTGGAGTAAATGAAAGCAGATAATAGTGAATATGCAATTGTGACTAATGTGATTTAAAGAGTGGGCATTAGGTACTTTGGGTAATAAAGGCATAATAGGGCTAAAAATAAATAAGCTTGAGTAATAATTTTGAGTACATATCACGACAAGATTCAATAAAATACTATGATAATTGATGTTTGTGTAAATCGGGACTCGAATTCGTGTTGCATAGATTTTGTATGTATTTAGGATATTACAATGCATTTATGGTGTACGTATAACTAAAATATGTAAAATATCACGAATGAAATATTTCTTAAGAAAAATTGGCAATTCTGATCAAAACTTTCTATTTGAATGTATTTAAAAAATTGGGGTATAGAGTTTAATTTTTAGACAATCGGACAACGTTACAAACATTTAAGGTGTCTAACTATAATTTTAAAACATTTATATGAAACATATAGCCCGTGCAAAGTTACTTTGAAGTTTCATTAGTCTTTATGTGTAAAAGCAAAGTTCAAGGTCATAAGAAAAGAGCGGTTTAGATGATTAAAAAGGGCAATTATTAAGTTATAACTTTAATAAACAAACTTTAATTGATCATAACCTTTTCTCCGGGTGTCTAAATCAGGTAATCCAATATACCAAATTGAAAATCAGAAGATGTGGAATCCAATGGGCTAAGTACTATTCCCATGGAACCCACTATGCTCCCTCGCACACCCCAATAAGGTGGTCTATATGCTAGGAACTTCCCCACTCTCACGTGTGTGGTACACTTCATCTTCAACCTCTAATTTAGACCTAAACCCTAATTAAAACTCGTTTCGATGAATTAGGTTCATTTATCAACTTTTTTTAGTGTTTGAAAAAACCATAATCGTTTTATTTTTTTTAGAATAATCCATCTATAATCTTAACTTGGGTAGGCATGCCCTTTAGAAAGAGAAAATTAATGTGGTTTGAACTTATGGTTTGAACCAAAATTGGTCTTGATATTTTATGTATGTTTTTTAAATTTTATCCATGGAACCAAATCAAGGATTCTTTAAAAAAATAGATTTTTTGAAGTGGTGTCTTGGTTCGAATAATATTGGATAAAGAGAATTTAAAAGTTGTCATTGAGTAGGCATAAATATTTCATATTTATCGCCTTAATTTTGGTATTTTTACTGTACCGTACAAGGCATTTAGCCCCAATTTATCTCATATTTATGCTACTAAACCTTTTTTATGAGTATTTCGTATTTTGTACAGTTCTCTCGTGTTTTACATGTAAATTGTGCAAGTACATGGAAGAAAAAAGCTAAAACGATGAAAGAAATGCAAAATAGGGAAGTCAAGGGAAATATAGTAATTTTTTATTGGAATCTGGAGGAGGATCCAATGAAAATTTGAATATCTTGAAATCACGAGAACTCTAGAAGAAACGATACCCCGATCTGAGCTATGGTTAGAAAGTTACATGCATTTGAAGTTGAGAAGAAAGTCTAGGGGCAAAAGTGTAAATAAGATCAAATCAAGCAAAACAGGGCAGCTTTGGCAGAGATTCTGACTGAACCGATTCAGTCAGGTGAATCGTTTCACCCCAAGGACTAGCTTATGGGTTCAGTCGGTCAAGGGAGTTGGTCCAAGATGGGATTTTGTTATTTTCCCTAGATTCTAGGATGAGGAGTTTGAGCTTATCTACACTTCTTTACACGAATTTTCTCTTGTATAAAGCTATTAGGAGCCTTTTAAACCTCTTATAATTGATTTTAAGGCAAGTTATCATCAAGAACATATTGGATAAGCATTTTACATGCTTTTGTACCATTACTTCAATTGAGAATCATAGCTTTATCGAATTTTCTTCATGACGTGATTCTTATTGCATGGTTTTATGTTCTTTATCATTGGTAACTTAAATTTCCAGTATCTTTCTTATTTATTCATCATGTATACATGAAAATCAATGAATTAATGCATAGATATTAATATCATGTCCGGATAGATTCGTTGAGAGTCGAGGAACATGAACCCAACCTTGATGTTGGATATTAGATGTAAAATTCGACGTAATTGTATACGTAATTATTAGGGCTTGATACTTTTATTGAGACTAATATAGTGGGTCTCTTAACTCCGTTTATCGTAGGCAACTAGAGTGCTTGAGAATATGATATACATATCAATAATCATATCATTCGCGTTAATTTAGTTGTTGACTAAATATTATGCAGAGTAATATTCTCACATATTTAGTACTTCGATTTAATTAATCTGCTTCTTTAATTAATTATATAATTGTAGTGAATTTTATAATTAGCGTAAAATACATACGGTTTGAAGGATTGGATCCCGACTCCATTTTTCTAATTTTTTTTTCAAAACTAAAAATACTAGTTTCTTGCTTTCTTTTAAATTAAATTGCACTTACTAGTCTAAATTTTCCTAATTAATTAAAAAAATTCCCGAAACAAAATCATCTTTTTTTTCAAGAGTTGAGACCTAGATTTTAGAAGACTACCGTACTGTAGTCAAAATGTTTATCATCCTATTCCTTAAGGATTCGACCCTGACTTATTGAGTATTACAAAATCATCTGCTTCTTTATCGCGTTAAGTTTTTGGCACCATTGCCGAGGAATTAGGTTGACAAATATGTTAGGTCAAATTGATCTAAAATTTGTCTCCAAATCGTAAAAAGCCAAAAAAAATCATAAACTCCAAAAATGCAAAAGCAAAAAATATCCAAAATATCCAAAAAAAGACTTAAATACAAAATCCTCAACCCAATCCAAATCTCGAGCCTATATTTAAGCTCCCTCCCTCTATCAATAACACTCCAACACTCCAAATTTTTTAGTACCACCTCCTACACTAAGTAGTCATGCCACGATTTGAACGTCTAGGAACTTTGGTGAGGGTAGTGATTCTTTAAGTGTGTTTGCGATGTCGGATAATGCTAGTTTCAGAATGGGAGAGGGTGTGATGTCATATCGCCCCATAAGAGACCTATTATACCTGGAACGAACCGTCACACCGAGATGCATTATATTCCCGTATAATGTAGGGAAATTCCAATTTAGGAAGGAGATGATTCGGATTCTCCCTCAATTTTACGGTATGAAATCGGAGAAGCCTTATCTCCACATTAGAACGTTTAAGGATGTGTGCATAACGTTTAACGATCAAGCTTGCACCGAAGATGTCGTACGTCTTTAGCTTTTACCTTTCTCACTTAAGGACAAGGACAAGACTTGGCTTTGGGCTCTAGCACTGAACTCCATCAATATGTGGAGAGATATGCAGGCTAAATTTCTCCAAAAGTTCTTTTCCAATCACAATATCAACTCTATTTGGGCTCATATCCAGACTTTAATAAAAAAATGAGACCTTCGATAATTAGGAGAGGTTCAATGAGTTAGTCAAAGTGGAGTCTCATCTCCTACTTCCATCATGGTCCTAGCCTAAGCTAAAAGAAACTTATTGAAACAATGTGTTCGGGAGAGTTATTTGGGTTAAATGCGGATGATGCAGATGCCGACTTTAAGTATGTCATATATACTACCCAGTCATGGGACACATCAGATGCGAAAACCCAACCCGAAGCTAGAATCACGTCCACAGCTCCTTCAGCATCCGGACTCTACCACTTGGACAAGGAAGCCAAGTTGACACTCCAAATTAATCAATTAGACAAGAAGCTAGAAGACATGGTAGAAGCTAGGTCCCATCCCGAACTATAAAGGAGGATATTTGCATGATTTATAGGGAGAGACATTTAACGAAGGAATGTCCAACTATACCCGCCTACAAAGTTATTCTCCAAGAGCAAGTTGAGGCGGTAGGAGCTTTTAAAGGGAATTTTAACGCCCCTCATGGGAATTTTTTTAATCCCTCATGGAGAAACCTTCTCGAATTTAATTATGGGAAAATTAATGCATCATTGAATCCCAATTAACATGTTGCCTAACAATCTCCACCACTCCCACCTTATTAATAAGTGTCACCCATGTAAGCACCTCCTCCCGCATTTTATGTAATCCCATAACAAAGGAGTCTTGAGGACACTCTTTCTCAATTCATGCAAACTCAGTCAGCGATAAATGCCAAAAATGCTCAAACTTTTTCCATCTTAAAGGCATCATTGTCTAAGTTTCAATCATGTCGAAGAGAAGGGAAAGTTTCTTGCCCAGGGACAATTAACTCCCCAAGGTCAAAACTATGAAAGCTCTACTCCCGATGAACATCAAGAGCAATGTCAACTAGTAACCACTCTACATAGTGGAAGAATTGTTGACTTGTTACCTTTTCCACACAACGTGCAAAAATAAAAGGAGGTTTCGCTCGGCACATAAGAGAATGGAGATGACCCTATGAATATAGTGAAAAAGATTACACGATTAGGCCCGAGGTGGTAGTGAAACCCCCTATACATGCAACATACACTTAACGGCTGGTCCATCCTCTGGGACCTCCCATGATGACATTTTAGAGGTTCTAAAGCATGTGAAGCTAAACTTACCTTTTCTTGAGGCTATAAAGCAAATTACCCCGTACGCTAAGTTCTTAAAGGACTTGCTAACGGTGAAACAAAAGTTAAAGGTAAAGAATAAGATTTTCTTAGCACAAAGTGTGAGTTCAGTATTATTGAGCGACCTCCCACCCAAGTATAAAGATCTAGGTACCCCCACCATTTTCATGCATTATTGTAAAGAATAAAATTGAGATGGATTTACTATATTTAGGGGTGAATGTCAAAATTTTCTCTTACTCCATCCATAGGAAGCTTGATTTGGGAGATCTTAAGCCCACTACTCTCCAACTTGTGGATAGTTTCATGAAGGTACCCTGTGGGGTAGTTGAGGATGTGATCATTAAAGTCAACACTTTCTACTTCCTAGAAGATTTTTTCATTTGGGACACGGAGCCCTCCTCTCCATTGAGTCATCATATTCCTGTTATTCTTGGTCGACCTTTTTGGACATGGATAACACATTGATTTATACGTGTAATGGGAAAATTCAACTCATGTTTGGGAATATGACGCTGGAAAGGAATATCTTTAACATCATCAAGAAAATAGGTGATGAGGACAATTCACGTGATACATATCTTATCAGGAAGGTAGTACACGAATGATTCGAGGGTAATAATTTTGAGGATCCACATGAGGCGTGTTTAATGACGACTATTGAAAGCAAGAGAGAGTATATGGAGATTGATCGAGAGACACATATGACGGTGATAATGAAGTTAATGACACAATCGATCTACGTGCTTTGCCACCTAATTTGTCATTAGATATGAGTCTTGAAAATTTTGAGAAAGAATTCGTCCCCGATGGATGAGAACCTCACTGTTGAAGTCCAATCATTATTGGACTCATTTTTTCACTTATATGACAACAAATGGAAACACAGGATAGATCAATTACATTTTTTGTAAACGTCCACCCGAGCCATTGAGTTCTCGGATGAGATCGAGTACATGACTAAAGTATCTTCTGATTTATAGCCCGATCGAGTCACTCTCGAGTTTACGGGCAATATAATCTTAGCGTGTCATTTGAAACTTCAGTATGGTAGTATTTTTAAGTCTGACCATTTATTCGACAAGGTGATTGGGAAACTCGATGAATTCACAATCCTCATTCATCATGTACCTCCAGGTGTCCATTTTTTCTATTGGGTCAATTCCCAATTGTTCAAACTTTTGATTTATGATTTAGGGAATTTGGAGAAGATTTTATTGGATCCCATATATGAGGTTGAGTAAGTTTTTGGAGAGAGTTCGTCTCACCCCCAATGTGTATGGGGTGAATTCATGTTGTATTTTTTAGTCATGTTCGTGTGTAGCATGTTTTGGAGTGAATTGAGTCCGTTTTAACAAGAGAGGAGAACTTTCGAATTTTTCATAACCAGTCTCGAGAATGATGAAATTGAGAACGCAATAAAATTTGAGTGTCTTAGATCATCTTTATGTGACACCCCGCCTAATTAAATACCGGGCGATCACTCCTTTATTAAATTAAAATCAAGGTGAACAGTTGGTTCATTCTTAACATCACTGTCGTAAAAATAAACTTTTCCAAATTAACACCCTACTTAATTAGCTAAGTGTCAAAACCATTTTTAACCTTTCTAACCAAATTGTATTTTTAAAGAAAAACTTATTTATTTAATTCGTAACAACATTTTCAATAGTAAGAATCATACAACAATTATCCTGGAACATAATCCAATTACTTTAAAAATTCAACATCCAAAATCCCAACATTTAAAACTAAAAGTAAATCAAACATGCTGAATAAATCCCAAAATAACAGTACGAGAACTAACTGAAATACAAATGTCCCAACAAAACAGATAAATAGTGGAAAGGGCGATACATGCCCAATAAATGAGTAAGATAGATCTGGAATCAAGTAAACGAAGTCGTCTATGAAAATGGCCTGCAACTCCCACCTAAGCTGCAGCACGTTCCTTTCAAGGGATCCTAAGCAAGACGCCCCTGTGGCTGGGCACCTGTAATACATACATATATATACAAGAGAGAGAAAGAGAAGAAGAAACGGGTCAGAGCCCGATACTGTGTTTGATTTAAAATACGTTTAGCAAATATTTAAATTGATACAGGTCAATGCAACAACATATTAGTGCGACACTCTCTTGAGAAAATCTCACCTCTCTTCTAATGTGCACACCTATCGAACTAACCTTCCCAACGGTTTGTCTTATCATTTATCGCACTAGTCTTCCCAATGATTTAACTTATCTTAGATTACTTGTAAGATTCAAAATTTAACGATTTAATTGTTTGAAAAGAATATTTCAATTAGTAACCATAGTTCTCATTTTAACTTTATTAATCAATAAAGTTTTTCAGTGTCATATTATACTTTCTCAAAACAAGTATTTACAATTTGAGTCATCAACCATGTTCTACATATCAATTCACAGTAGGTAGTTCCAAATTTCAGAATTTCATATATATATTAACTACTCGTATAATATATATATTATAACAGCACCCCAAATAAACTATGGTGCGGGCATACTCTACTATCCAAAGCCCCATATCACTCATATTAAGGGGAATACATTCGGAATCACTCTCGAATTGTATTAACATACATACACAAATAATATTGAGCTGAAGTATAGATTCCAAGTCTCTAAGAGGATGGCACATGCCTGCGTCTCTTAGGACCGTCTGAACTATCACAGCGATAGCCTGTACCAAGTATATCTATCTTCAAGGGTACAAGTCAATATCCCCCATAAAGGTCCCATCGAGATAAGACTGTCCCAGCGCGGTAACCTCCGGAATACCAAGTAGCGTGGGCATGATTTTCACACATAGATAGTATATGCCTACACAATCATATAACTATACTAATATTACTATATTAATAATGGGTATATTCTCAAATCCCATAGTTACGACTTTTATTTATTATTATTTAGTTATCACGTATGACCATTCACATCTTACTTTAATTTTGAGGAATCTTTCCACTTACTACATAACGCTCAGGGATTCTATCACCGGACCGGTCCCCTCAGACCCGGACCGATCCGAATACTGAAGGACAGTATACCCCGGACCGCAAGTGACCCGATGAAGCCTGGAAAGAACCGATCCGATCATCAATAGACCGATCTGCCTCAGAATAAAAGAACCGATCCGGTCAATCGGACCGATCCGCCTCATACACGGACCGGTCCGCCTGGGGTAAACTTAAACAATTTCGTAGAATTTCAGTTACGGGTTTCATCTTCTAACTTACACCAAATCCATATTTTACAATCCCAAACGCCTCAAAATTTGTACTACTAACATCCTAACATGATATCATACGTTTCCTACGTAAAGCATGTCAATTTACGTCACTAAACATGGATTAATCATGCCTAATTCATTTAAATATTCAAGAACCCTAGAAATCTCTAAATCATGGTTCCAATCTGTTTCTCCAGAATTTTCTTCTTATAAACATCATAATTTTGTGGGTAAATTCCTCTACATGGCAAGGGTTTCCAAAATTATCATTTAAACAATATCTACATGCGATTCCTATCTCAAATCTTAGGTTTTCTTCCATAAAACTCATCCTAATCATTCCTACACTAATATGAAAGATGCATCAACGAAATAAGCAAGATAAACACTTGCCTGGGATTTTTGACGTTCTGGTTTGCAGATCATTTCGGTGTGGTTGCGTAGCCCGTTGCGCGATCTACGCGTTGGTGGTGGTGGCGGTGCAAATGGATGACTTTTGGGGCCTTGGATTGCCTTGGAAGCTTTCTTCTTCCCTCTCCTATGGCTGTCACTTGTGTTTGTGATTTCTAACCCTAGATGACTAACCTAAATGGCTGATATAGATTACTGGTTTTCGTGGGTTTAATTACCCATAAATGTGAAATGACCAAAATGCCCTCCCGGGGTACTAATTAGGCCTAAAAACACCCCGAGACCCAAACTAAACCCCCGGGTACACTTTTCTGACTATCTCGACCCTTCTGGACGCGTTGGCGCACTCAAAACGACCATACGGACAACTTATAAAATATTCACTTTTTATTTATCAAAATTTAGTCCCAACGCGACACGAGCACGTCCCGACTTAAATTTCCGAAATTTTCATTTAGCTCACTCATGACATTCAATATAACCAATATAATATATTACTTTGCTCATTAGTAATATTAAAAAAATTTCATATAATTACTAACTCTCGTCATGTTAATAATTATAACATAATTAATTTTTGGATTTTTATTAAATAATTAACTCACATTAAATTTAATAAATCCCCAAATTAATATAGCATAAAAATACGGGGTATTACATACTTCCCCCCTAATAACAGAATTTCGTCCCGAAATTCAGAAAATTAAGGTATACCTGGCAAGAACAAATCTGGATATCTCTCGCGCATATCGGTCTCGCGCTCCCAAGTGGATTCCTCCATATTATGTTTCTCACTAGACTCGCACAAGTGGAACTATCTTCAACCTCAATATCCTCTCACTATAGTCTAGGATAGCCATCGGTCTCTCCTCATAAGAGCTGTCAGGCTGTAAGTCTATCTCATCTATCGCGATGTGAGTATGGGCCATATCATCCCGAAGATACCGTCTCAACGACGAGATGTGGAATACATCGTGAATGCGATTTAAATGCTCTGGTAGCCCCAATCTGTATGCTACCGGCCCAATCCTCTCTATAATGGGAAATGGTCCCACGTACCTCGGGGCCAATTTCCCTCTCTTCCCGAATCTCATCACTCCTTCCATAGGAGATACACGCAATAACACTTGGTCCCCCACATTAAACTCCCGGAAGAATCGTTTCGCATTGGCATAGCTCTTCTGTCTGTCCTGGGTTACTCGAGTGCGACTTCTGATCATCTCAATCCTCCCAGAGGTTTCCTGAATTACCTCCGGTCCTAGCAACTTGTTATCCCCTACCTCGAGCCAACAAGTTGGAGAACGACTAGGAATGCCATACAAAGCCTCAAATGGAACCATACCAATCGTAAACTGATAAGAGTTATTATAAGAAAACTCTACCAGTGGAAGATGTGGCTCCCAACCTCCTCCAAAATCAAGAACACACATGCGTAGAATATCTTCTAGCATCTGATTAGTACGCTCTATATGTCCATCTGTCTGTGGGTGATAAGCTGAACTCAACCTCAACTCAGTACCCATAGCCTCCTGAAAGCTTTCCTAGAAATGCGACACAAAAATCTTGTCTCTTTCTGACACAATATTCAGGGGCACCCCATGTAATCTAACAACCTCAGCAATGAACAACTAAGCATACTGACCCGTGGTATAGTCTGTCCGCACCGGCAGAAAAGGAGCCACCTTGGTCAAACGGTCTACAATCATCCAGATAGAATCATGGCCCCGTTGTGATGTAGGCAACCTTGTAATAAAATCCATGGAAATACTCTCCCACTTCCACTCGGGTACTTCCAATGGCTGAAGAAATCCTGACGGTTTCTGATGGTCCACCTTCACCAGCTGGAAGGTAGAGCACATGGACACGAACTCAGCAATGTCTTTCTTCATCCCACTCCACCAGTATTGCCTCCTCATATCCTGGTACATCTTATCTCCTCTAGGATATGCCGCAAATTGAGACCCGTGAGATTGGGTCATCATTGCATGATGCAATTCTGCCCCTTCTGGAACCACTAACCTCCCATTAAACCTCAAACCCCCATCAGAACTAACAGAATATGACTCATCACCCTCAGCTAAAATTCGTACAATCTGCTCTTGGCAAAATGGGTTTGTGGTCTGTGCCTGTATCACCTTTATAACAATCTCGGGAGTGACTGTCATAACAGATATGAAGGAACGGCTACTGCGTCCTGGTGGCCTAACTCCTTCCACTTTGTTTTCCAGATGTTCACTACCTCGTCTACCGATCTATGGCTCAACACATCAGCAACTACGTTGGCCTTCCCCGGTTGATACTGTATGTCGAACTGATAGTCCTTCACAAACTCTAACCATCTGCGTTGTCGCATATCAGCTCTCGCTGAGTGAATAGGTACTCCAGTGACTTGTGGTCTGTGAACAAACGGAATTCTCCCCCAATAAGTAGTGCCTCCATATCCTCAATGCAAAAATGACCGCTTCTAACTCCAGGTCGTGGGTGGGGTAATTCTTCTCATGCGGCTTAAGCTTGCGGGAGGCAAAAGCTATAGCCTTCTCTTCCTGCTGAAGTACTCCCCCAAGTCCCCGTAAAGAGGCATCGGTGTAAACCAGGTACTCCGCACCCGTCTCTGGTAAATAAAGGATTGGTGCCGAAGTAAGCTTGTCTTTCAGCTCGTCGAAAGCCAACTGACAAGCATTATCCCAAACATATGGTACCCCCTTACGAGTCAGATTCTTCAATGGACCCGCTATTTTGGAGAATCCCCGAATGAATCTCCTGTAGTATCCGGCTAACCCCAAGAAACTACGCACTTCCATCTGTGTCATGGGCTGTCTCCATTCCCTCACCGCTGAAATTTTACTCGGGTCAACTGCTATCCCCTGCTTAAAAACAACATGGCCCAAGAACTGTACTTCTCGCAACCAAAATCCACACTTCTCGTACTTAGCATACAACTGATGCTCTCGTAAAGTCTGAAGAACCTGACTCAAGTGCTCGGCATGCTCCTCCTCGGAGTAAGAATATATCAAAATGTCATCTATGAAGACGATGACAAACTGATCCAAGAACTCTCTGAATACTCGGTTCATTAAGTCCATGAATACGGCTGGAGCATTTGTGAGACCAAATGGCATCACTCTGAACTCATAAGACCCATATCTCGTCAAGAAGGCAGTCTTTGAAACATCATGCTCTCTAATACGTAGTTGATGGTATCCCGACCTCAGATCTATCTTCGAAAAGAAAGTTGCTCCCCTCAGCTGGTCGAACAGATCATCGATTCAAGGCAACGGATACTTATTTCATATCGTGAGCTTGTTCAACTCCCGGTAGTCCACACACAACCTCAGTGAACCATCTCTCTTCTTCACAAACAGAACTGGAGCGCCCCAAGGTGAGGTACTCCTGCGAATGAAGCCCTGACCTAACAGCTGCTCTATCTGATCTCGTAACTCACGCATCTCCGCCGGAGCCATACGGTATGGAGCGCATGCTATAGGTCTAGTATCTGGCAATAAATCTATAAAAAAGTTTATCTCTCGACTGGGGGGTAGGGCTAGTATTTCCTGAAACACATCGGAATACTCACGAACAACTGGAATCGAGTCTAACGAAATCATAACCTCCTTAGAGGTATCCTCCTCTATATAATGTAAATGAACGGTCGAACCTCCCTCTGGGCGAGGCATCGCCACTACAAACATCTCTTGCCCCGGAATGGAAAAAATAATGCTTCCACCGAAGCAATCAATCATGGCTCTATAAGCTGCGAGCCAATCCATACCAATAATAACATCATGCTCATGCATATATAAGACTAACATGTCCACAGGTAATACCAAACTACCAATCTCTACCCCCACTCCTCGGCATATAAAGAAGATAAGCGAACCATTCCCCAGTGGTGAGTCTACCTTGTTACAGTGCTCTCTACTGTGGTTAATAACCCTAAGGTCTTCGCATAATACGTAGCTGTAAAACAATGCGTTGTCCTAGTAACAAACAAAATTTGACCCAAAGTTTCATGGATAGAAAACATACCCCAAATCGCGGGTGGTGCCTGTGGGGCGGCTGCCTGGTGGACATTATAGATATGTCTGGACTGTAACTGCCCCTGCTGCACTGGAGTTACTGGAAAGGTTGGTAGGGTTGGTACCTGAGCTGGTGCTGGGAGAGCGACTGGAAAAAGTGTCCCCTGTGGATCATTACGGGCACCCTGCTGTTGTGGGGCCCTATCTCCCTCCGAACAATCCTAGCGCCTATGGCCGTGCTTACCACACCCAAAACATCGGCCTCCGAATTTACTCCCTCTCCAACCCTGCTGCTGTCGGTGTCGGCCTTGCTGACTTGGAACTTTATTCTTCTTTCGAAACTGCTTCACTTTACCACGTTGTTGACTAGACTCACTTTTTCCTTGGTCTTGCTGGCCTTGAGGGGAAATTTGCGGAAAAACTATGTCAGGGTGAGGACAATCCATCCACTTGTGACCCGGCTGTACACATTTATAGCAAATTTTCGAAATTCTCCGTTGGTCGAATTTTAGTTTATCCCTAGTCTGATTCGGACAAGATTTACGTTTTTGATCGTCCATTCCACAACTGAAACACCTCTTTGTGACTTCACTCGGACCTTGGCTTTGTTGACCCTGACGCTTTTGGGTTTCCCCGCACGATTGGTTACCCTCGTGGCTTTTATGGGCCTGAAGAGCTTGTTGTTGCGCTTTTTGTGTCTTCACACACTTGTTATTTCCAGTCATGACAGACTGATTGTACTCTCTAAATCTTTTTTCCCCCATGAGCTGTGTGTTGCATTCTTGATACTACAAGACCGCAGTGGTAACTGCTTGTGCTACGATACCTGCTAACTCGGCGGTTGATATTTTCTCTGGGGATACCTGAGGTGTGAGTCGATCTTGCTCGTTGACTCCCTTAACCGTTCTAGCTAGTTCTTCTTGACGGTCCATCTGAAAATTTAAATAAATTTGGATGGGTTCATAATTCAAATAAGCAAATCGCAGAAGCACGAATTCCCAATGTATAGAGATGAACACAACATTCCTAGTATTTAGGGCTCTATATCAAAGAAAGCAATGCTGAAAACAATGCTGAAAGCAATGCTGAAAGCAATGCTGAAAGCATAATAGGCCGTACAGATCCTAAAGGACACTAGAACCTGATGCTCTGATACCACCTGTGACACCCCGCCTAATTAAATACCGGGCGATCACTCTTTTATTAAATTAAAATCAAGGTGAACAGTTGGTTCATTCTTAGCATCACTGTCGTAAAAATAAACTTTTCCAAATTAACACCCTAATTAATTAAGCTAAGTGTCAAAACCATTTTTAACCTTTCTAACCAAATTCTATTTTTAAAGAAAAACTTATTTATTTAATTCGTAACAACATTTTCAATAAGTAAGAATTATACAACAATTATCCTAGAACATAATCCAATTACTTTAAACATTCAACATCCAAAATCCCAACATTTAAAACTAAATGTAAAACATACATGCTAAATAAATCCCAAAATAACAGTACGAGAACTAACTGAAATACAAATGTCCCAACAAAACAGATAAATAGTGGAAAGGGCGACACATGCCCAATAAATGAGTATGATAGATGTGGAATCAAGTAAACGAAGTCGTCTATGCAAATGGCCTGCAACTCCCACCTAAGCTGCAACACGTTCCTTTCAAGGGATCCTAAACAAGACGCCCCTGTGGCTGGGCACCTGTAATACATACATATATATACAAGAGAGAGAAAGAGAAGAAGAAACGGGTCAGAGCCCGATAGTGTGTTTGATTTAAAATACGTTTATCAAGTATTTAAATTGATACAGGCCAATGCAACAACATATTAGTGCGACACTCTCTTGAGAAATTCCCACCTCTCTTCTAATGTGCACACCTATCGCACTAACCTTCCCAACGGTTTGTCTTATCATTTATCGCACTAGTCTTCCCAATGATTTAACTTATCTTAGATTACTCGTAAGATTCAAAATTTAACGATTTAATTGTTTGAAAATAATATTTCAATTAGTAACCATAGTTCTCATTTTAACTTTATTAATCAATAAAGTTTTCCATTGTCATATTATACTTTCTCAAAACAAGTATTTACAATTTGAGTCATCAACCATGTTCTACATATCAATTCACAGTAGGTAGTTCCAAATTTCAGAATTTCATATATATATTAACTACTCGTATAATATATATATTATAACAGCACCCCAAATAAACTATGGTGCGGGCATACTCTACTATCCAAAGCCCCGTATCACTCATATTAAGGGGAATACATTCGGAATCACTCTCTAATTGTATTAACATACATACACAAATAATATTGAGGCGAAGTATAGATTCCAAGTCTCTAAGGGGATGGCACATGCCTGCGTCACTTAAGACCGTCTGAACTATCACAGCGATAGCCTGTACCAAGGATATCTATCTTCTAGGGTAAAAGTCAATATCCCCCATAAAGGTCCCATCGAGATAAGACTGTCCCAGCGCGGTAACCTCCGGGATAGCAAGTAGCGTGGGCATGATTTTCACACATAGATAGTATATGCCTACACAATCATATAACTATACCAATATTACTATATCAATAATGGGTATATTCTCAAATCCCATAGTTACGACTTTTATTTATTATTATTTAGTTATCACGTATGACCATTCACATCTTACTTTAATTTTGAGGAACCTTTCCACTTACTACATAACGCTCAGGGATTCTATCACCGGACCGGTCCGCCTGAAATAAAAGAACTGATCCGGCTAACCGGACCGGTCCCCTCAGACCCGGACTGATCCGAATACTGAACCCAGTATACCCCGGACCGCAAGTGACCCGATGAAGCCTGGAAAAGAACCGATCCGATCATCAACAGACCGATCCGCCTCAGAATAAAAGAACCGATCCGGTCAATCGGACCGATCCGCCTCATACACGGACCGGTCCGCCTGGGGTAAACTTAAACGATTTCGCAGAATTTCAGTTACGGGTTTCATCTTCTAACTTACACCAAATCCATATTTTACAATCCCAAACGTCTCAAAATTTGTACTACTAACATCCTAACATGATATCATACATTTCTTACGTAAAGCATGTCAATTTACATCACTAAACATGGATTAATCATGCCATAATTCATTTAAATATTCAAGAACCCTAGAAATCTCTAAATCATGGTTCCAATCTGTTTCTCCAGAATTTTCTTCTTATAAACATCATAATTTCGTGGGTAAATTCCTCTACACGGCAAGGGTTTTCAGAATTATCATTTAAACCATAACTACATGCGATTCCTATCTCAAATCTTAGGTTTTCTTCCATAAAACTCATCCTAATCATTCCTACACTAATATGAAAGATGCATCAACGAAATAAGCAAGATAAAAACTTGCCTGGGATTTTCGACGTTCTGGTTTGCAGATGATTTCGGTGTGGTTGCGTATCCCGTTGCACGATCTACGCATTGGTGGTGGTGGCGGTGCAAATGGATGACTTTTGGGGCCTTGGATTGCCTTGGATGCTTTCTTCTTCCCTCTCCTATGGCCGTTACTTGTGTTTGTGATTTCTAACCCTAGATGACTAACCTAAATGGATGATATAGATTACTGGTTTTCGTGGGTTTAATTACCCATAAATGTGAAATGACCAAAATGCCCTCCCGGGGTACTAATTAGGCCTAAAAACGCCCCGAGACCCAAACTAAACCCCGGGTACATTTTTCTGACTATCTCGACCCTTCTGGATGCGTTGGCGCACTCAAAACGACCATACGGACAACTTATAAAATATTCACTTTTTATTTATCAAAATTTCGTCCCGACGCGACACGAGCACGTCCCGACTTAAATTTCCGAAATTTTCATTTAGCTCACTCATGACATTCAATATAACCAATATAATATATTACTTTTCTCATTAGTAATATTCAACAAATTTCATATAATTACTAACTCTTGTCATGTTAATAATTATAACATAATTAATTTCCGGATTTTTATTAAATAATTAACTCACATTAAATTTAATAAATCCCCAAATTAATATAGCATAAAAATACGGGGTATTACACTTTCGTGAATTTAGGTTCAACATGGTGCAACTTTTAAGTTCCCATACCCTTGTGCCCTAGAGTAAGGAAAAAAGGGAAGAAAATTGGGGTTTGACAGCACTTTGAATCGAACCGGTTAGGCCCTGAGCAAACCGGTTCAATCCTGTGTGCTGCCAACATGCAATTTTCACCCCATTTTTTTCATTTCCCTCCAATATTTGCACCTCCTCTCCCTCCCAATTCACCCCCCTTCCCTCCATATCTGAACATTCAACCTAAAAACTCCCCCCCCCCTACCCCAAAACCTTCTATTTTTCCATTCCCCACAAAAACCTTTTCATTTTCCCACCTCCTCACATCTATAAATACCACGCCACTCCACTTTTTACCCCCACACCAAAAATTATTCCTTTCTCTCCTACAATCTCCCAGGCTCTTCCTATATTCCAATTTCCTCGTGGCTCGAATATCCTACATTCGAAAATACGACTCTATCAAAATCGAGGATAATGATGCCCATGACATTTATCGGTCAATGCAAGAATGAGATTGGTGCATCAAACACTTTCTCGACACCCAAAACGTTTTCACAAAAAGAAAAGTCATTTGGGACCAAATACCCATAAATGTCACTACTCTATTTTTGCGATTCAGGTGGCGAAATTAGTTGTTCTACGATGCAGTCATCACCTATGAGGACTTTGTTCAAACATTTTATGTCACCATCGTTCACACCTCAAAAGGCCATTACAAGGCCTATGCTCAAGAAAAGAGGATTCCACTCACACTCAACATTATAAAGTGAAAATTTTGTGCCATGGGGGTCAAATTCTATGAGCGTCCTACCTATCCATACAAGCTCTCGACACTCACTTGGATCCAATGCTCAAGTCGTTGGGCCCCTGAAATCCCTTGGACCCGAGAGACTTTTACTTTCGGGAAAATTTCCAAGCATGCCCATTTCACCAATCTCATCTCTTGCAAGGGTTGTTCGCAGTCCGTTTCGATTCGAGTGTTTAGGTTTTTTTTGGATCGGACTGACTTAGTCGGTCCTTTAAAAAATGGACAGATCCCAGATCGATAATGTTGTTAATAGACCCTAGTCAGTTTTTTTTATAGGGTTGGTCCGGCCTAGCCCGTCGGTCCTCACAATAATGAATTACATAATTTATAATAATAAAAATATGCTCGAGTCTATTTTTTCCAAACACTAAAAGCTAAAAATTATCAAAATTTGCAATTAAAACAAACCTACTATTAGATTAATCTATAATTTAATCTAATCAAATATTAAAATATATACCTTTACTCTTTATTTATCATATATATGTATATATATCTATAAAAATATATTATTTTATATAGAGTCAGTCCGGGTCGGTCCTAACAGGATTTTTGAAACTGTAAACCGTGGACCGGAACAACTAGGTCGGTCTGATAAAAAAATAAATTGAGATCGTAATGATTAAGAAAAAAGACTGAATAAAATGGTCAGTTTAGCTTGGTTCGGTTCGTCGATCCAATCGATTTTTTTAACACCCTTATTTCTTACTGCACAATTCTTCCAACAACAAATGATTCGACGATACATCTTAGGAATGGGAAATTTATTTATTTCCTTTTTGACATGCAAGCTCGGATTAGCCTCACCCATGTATATTTCAATAAGACCACTACGGCAGCCTATGACGACATTGGTAAGATGTTTCTCCCCTACACCCACTTTATCACTTATCTTTGTGTTGAGGGGGTGTCACTATGTGGGGTCCTTAAGCACATGAGCCCAATCCTTTCAATGTAACATCCATTGGGCGAAGCAACACACAAAAAAGAAATGTCTAACCTCCCATGAACTAATTTTTGAGGATATTGAGATATGGGAGGATGCTGACGATGAAAAACGTTCCAAGGAGCAAGAATAAGAGATTGTTGAAGAAAGGGATGAGGGGGGTGACCAAGGCGGCGATGAGGCCGATCCAATTATGATGCTGATTTTAATGAGCATGCATTTAATACGGCGTTCATCAATAGTCGTATGGATTAACTTCAGGTCCATCTCCACGAGTTTATCTTCGGGTATAGGTATGACCTTCGTGACTACCAAAGCGATACTAGTATGATGATGTGGCTCCAAACCGATTTGTAAAACTTGAGCATGGGTCCAGATGAACAAATGCCCGATTACTATTATGACCCATATGCTCATGGCCCGAATTCCCCCAGCACCTCACATTAGAGCTCTTGGAATTGTGTATTTGTTATTATAGAGTTCTTCTTTGTGTATGGTTTTATCTTTTGGGGAACCATGTAATCTCTCTCTTGTTAATGCAATTCCATTTGAGTTTCTATTGCATTTTAATATTTGTTTGTTTTATTTTCGCACTATTCTTATCTTATTTAGATTTTCTTTTTGATTGGCGATAATAAAAAAGTCTAACTTAGGAAGGTTATAAGTGCGTCTTTTAAACTTCACAAATTTTTAAATGCCCAAAATTTGAAAAATGTCAAAAAGTCCAAAAAAATTAAAATTTTCAAAAAAGTCAAAAATATTTTTCTTCAAAATATATAAAAATTGGAATTTAAAATCTTTAAAAAATCACTAAATTTTTGTTTGAAGTCTCAATTTGTAAAAATTTGATGACTAAGTCGAATTGACCAAAAATGAAAATTGGGTAAAAATTGACGGCTTAGAATAAGTGTAGAAATTTTAATTCGGTCATTCCGACTTAACATTAACTCAAAATTTCTTTTCAGTGATAAAAAGTCGTTGATGATATCTAAATCATAGTTTGATCAGTCACGGAAAAAAGTGAAATATTGTTTTGAAAATGCGCAAAAAAAATGTCTCAAACTTAAATTCATCTCGAGACGCATATGGTAATGTGATTAGTAATTCGGGCATATGAAGTTGGCTCGAAGTTGTGAAAATAAAAAAAATATCAATAAAGCCACCCGGTACAAAAAAAGGAGGGGGCAGAAATATAGAAAAAATGCTCAAACAAAAATAGAAAGAAAAAAATGAAAAAAATAGAAAGAATCAGAAAAATATGAAAAATAGTGAGAAAATAAGAAAAAGAGAAAATGAGTAAAATTCTGAAAAAGTGCCCACGAACATCGCAAGAAAGTTTTCCAAATCTGAAAATTTTCAACATCCCTATTATTACCCAAAATACCTTGACCCAAAAAAGTCCTTAACTGAATCCAAAGAACGAAGTCCATTACTGGGTGTAGAGCTAAAAATACAAAAAGAGAATAAAGAGACAAAAACGCTGTGAATAAATAATGATATTATTTCATTTTCCAACGAATGTATTCCGTTCATGAGATCTTTTCACCATAAATATTTTCGTCTTTCAATTTGTGTGCATGAACTCATTTCCAATTACATTTATGCTTAATATAATGCACACTGAAAGAAAAAGTCACAATCTGAGTGATTCGTTTGAGAGATTATTTTGTGAGAAATTGAATCAAAGCGAATTTTTGAAAAGTAACGTAATGATCAATCAGTAGAAGTTAGCTACTAATTTTCGATCTCGCACACACATACAATGAATTGTGATGTGTTGAATCAAACTTTATGGTGATTATTTTTTTGAAATTTAAATTGTATGGTTTTCAATTATTTTAATATTTTCTTTAAGTTGTGCAAAAATGAATTTTATGGATAAATTCACTGCAGATGCTTAAAAGACACCACTTGTCTTACTAGGGTAACCTAGGGGTTTAAAGATTTATTGTATGCGCTAAATGTAATCGTATTTCATGCGAAAGAGGTATTCCACCCCTTTAGTTGTTTAGAGGTTTATTTAGACTCTTACTCACATTCTTTTACATTGCTAGGGACTAGTAACGTTTTAAGTTAGTGGGATTTGATTAGGCATAAATATTGCATAATTATCCCCCAAATTTTGGTATTTTTATGGTCTCGTAAAGTGCATTTAGCCCAAATCTCATATTTATTCTATTGTCTTTTTTTGGTTAATATTTCATATTTTGTGTATTTCTCTCATGCTTTACAGGTATTTTGTACAAGTGGATGGAAGAGAAAGCCAAATGGTGAAAGAAACGCAAAATAGGAAAGTCAAGGGCAATTTAGTAATTTTTCATCCAAAAATCAGAGGAGGACCTGACTAAAAAGTTGAAGAGATTGAAATCACGAGAACACTTGAAGAAACGGCATCCCGATCTGAGATATGGTTTAAAAGTTACATGCATTTGATGTTAAAAAGAAAGTCCAGGGGGAAAGTGTAAATAAGAGAAACTAAGGCAAAACAAGGGAGCTTTGGCAAAGATTATGACCGAACCGGTCCAGTCGAGCAAACTGATTGGCCCCAAAGTTTGGTGCTTGGTTCAGTTCGTCCAAGAGGTTTGGTTCAAGAATGTATTTTATTATTTTCCCTATATTCTATAATGAGGATTTTTAGCTTATCTACACTTATTTACACAAATTTTCTCAATTGTATTAACCTATTAGGAGTCTTTTAAACCCATTATCATTGATTGTAAGGAAAGCTATCATCAAGAATATATTAGATAAATATTTTACATGCTTTTGCACCATTAATTCAATAGAGGATCATAGCTTTTTCGAATTTTCTTCATGTCTTGATTCTTATGGCATAGTTTTATGTTCTTCATCATTGGTAACTTAAATTTCCAACATCTTTCTTATTTCTTCATCATGTTTACATGCAAGTTAATGAATTCATGCGTAGAGATTAATATCATGTCCGACCAGATTCTTAGAAATTCGAGGAACATAAACCCAACCTTGGTGTTGTATGTTAGATATAAATTTCGGCGTAATTGTATACGTAATTATTAGGGTTTCATACTTTTATTAAGACTAAGTCCATTTTTTGTCGGCAACCTAAATCTTTGAAAACACGATATACGTATCAATAATCTTGTCATTTGCATTAATTTAGTTGTTGACTAAATATTATGCAGAGTAATATTTTCACATATTAAGTTCTTCAATTTAATTAATGTTCCTTTTTTAATAGATTATATAATTGTGGAAAATTTATATTTGGCAAAAAAACCTATGGTTCGGAGGATTGGATCTCGACTCCACTTTTTCTAAATTGTTTTCAAAACTAAAATTCTATTTTCTTTCTTTCTCATTAATTAAATTGCACTTGCTAGTTTAAGTTTTTGTAGTTAATTAAAAAAATTTCCGAAACAAAATCATCTTTTCTTTTCTTTCCTTTCGAAACTCGAGACCTATATTTTAGAAGCCTACCTTTGTGTAGTCAAAACATTTATCATCCTATTCCCTGAGAATTTGACCGCGACTTAATGGGTATTACTTGAATGATCGACTTGCACTTGAGTCGTATGAACATAAGTAGCACCACATTATGCGTCTCATCAAACTTCATCAACTTCAGGGTTTAAACTAACATGAATTTCTAGTATTTAAATAAACTAAGAACAATAAAATAGTGATAATAATATACATGTAAATATTGGTTTGGACGGGTCACAAAATGTTTAAATCAGCTTTATGAAGTTCTTCCATTATTAGGACAAGATTTTAATGGTTTTCTCCCCGATTTTTCACAACCACATCCAACCAATGTTTAATAAGTAATTTCTAGCATTTAAATAAACTAAGAACAATAAAATAGTGGTAAAAAATGGAAATAAATTGAATTTAGAAGCATAAACTAAAATTTTACCATAAAAACAAAGTTTTTGAAAGATAACAGTGTGTAATTTTTGATGAAATTTTACTGTGCAGTGGGGGGCATTTATTGCTGGGGAAAAAGTACACACATTCATAGGATAAATGTTAAAATTTAACCTTGGTTTGGTTAAAATTAATGGATCAAATTTTAAAAAAAAAAAAAATCTTAGGAGCATCATTCTGGTGATTTTTCATATTCCATATTTAACTCAATTATTCTAGAATTGTTTATATATGTGTAGTTTTTCAATCTAGTCCTTGATATTTATTTTATTTAAAATCTTAACTTAATTCTTAAACTTATTTACAAATAGGTTTCTTAAATAAATTTGTAAGGTCTTAAATAAACTTATTTACACATGTATACTCAAGTGCCTCCAAATATTGTGTTTCATAAACTTTCTTGACCAAAAATCATATCACACCATCCTCACCAGTTTCGACGAGGGTATATTAAACTAGAGGACATACATTTTCTTCACATCATTATATATTCTCCGGAATTGAAAAATATCTTAATTTATCCTTGTGGCTTGTTTAATTTCCAAATATAGTATGCATTATAATTTTCATATAATTAACTTAAAAACACATATTTAGTGTTTAGACTAATGTTTCTTAGGTTTGAAGAAATTTTCATTTGGTATTCCTCCTGTTCTACAACAAAGCTTAGCTTCACTACCATGAATCGCTGAGACAAAAAGTGGAAATTTTCCTATCTCCTTTGCACGAGCACCTTGTTGATACTTTATGCAACAAAGGGCTATTTTGATATAGTGAATCTTGCTTCACCTCCCTCAAACCCTTTGGTGATTAGCCACCTTGAATTTTGTGATACTCTTGTGACATGTTCATTGGAAGATCAATACAACAAATCCTATAGCGATGTACTCATTAATTGTCAATAAAGATCCCTCACATTGTAGGATTGGAGATCTTTATGTAATACCCCGTAATTTTTACGCATATTTATTTTATCATGAAATTATGGAAATTGGAATTACTTAATTTAAGAGGGAAAATTTATTTTATAATTAATACGACTTTATGGTAATAATTACTAGTGTTATGAGAGTTAGTAGCTGTCGAAAATAATTATGTTGAAATCATGTTGAGTAATAACTATGTTGAGTATTACGTAGTGAGTAACGTAATAGATGATTTCAAAAATAATAATATGGTCGGGGATGAGATACACGACAGTTAAAATATAATTATTCGGGACACGCGTTTGAGTCGCGTCACTCTTATATATTTGGGGATTAAAAAGGTAAGTTATTTTTATATAACTCGAATGACTATTTTGAGTGCACCACTGTATCTGAAAGGGTCGAAATAGTCAGAAAACACTACTCAGGTGTTTTATTTGGAGCCTGGGGCATTTGAGCCAAAAACGACACCCCAGTGGGGTATTTAGGTCTTTTGATATTTTTGTCAATTTAAATGGACGAAAATTAGGAATTAAAATAAATGTTGTACGTGGGTTAGAGTTGACTGCTAGTTTCAACCTACGTAAAAGAGAGAGAGAGAGAGAGAGAGAGAGAGAGAGAGAGAGAGAGAGAGAGGAAGAAGGACTCCATTGGAGTCCTAAGCCAAGAACTCAAGGGTTCCCAGCAAGAATTACACCAAAGTGTAGATCGCGATGACAGGATCAACTACATACAAATTTTAGTCAGAGAATCAAAAATCCATTCCAAGGGAAGTGAGGTTTAGCATATATTATTCATGTTGATTTAGATTAAATGATATAAAATTGTTATAATGAAAACTAGGGTTTAATTAGACTAATTTGTAAAGAAACCCCATGAATTGGAGATAGGTTGGCATGTAGAAGAACTTCCTTCTTAAAACTGTTAATGTTAGTAATTAAATGTTGAAATCACAAAATTAATTGGGGGGTTGTGAAGGATTAGAAGTTTATGGGGTTATATCAAAGAGATTTATAAGAAATTGAATAATTTATTATATTCGCTTGATTTATAAGAAATTGAGTAATTTAACCTCTAATTTGTGTTAGGAAGTGTCCTATGGTAATTTAGAATTGTTTAAAAATAATTACATTAGAATTGGGTTGAGTCTGGAATGTGATTGAAGAATGAAAATTGGGGAAAAACGAGTTTGGGGAAGAACATGGCCAGTTTGGACATCTCATTCGAAGACCAGCCCAGGTCGTTCGAACGACCTCATTTGAACGAGCCTTTTAATGAGATTTCCAACGACCCTTCTAACAAGATTATGAAGTTCGTTCGAATTGAGAAATTCGTTCGAACGAACTCGTTCGAACGAACTCGTTCGAACGAGAATTACCTGACTTCTAACGAGATTCTAGAATGCGTTTTTAGGGTCCGATCGAGTTAAAAATCATCCCAGGTTTATCCAAGCGAGTGTATTAACTTACACGAGTAACGAGTGACTTAAATTCCAAAATTTTAGGTAATTAAGGATGTAATGATTCTCGAGGTATTGAACTTGTATGGAAATCTAGGAGAGAATGTGAGTCCTACAAAGATTATATATAAATGGATATAATGGGGGGTAGGAATGTTAATACTACGTACGTACTATGGGAATTGGGTTACATAAATGCCTATTAAGTTATATAAGTTGTGTGCATGCTTATTACTTGAAATATTATGTGTATGACATACCTAGGTACTGGCTATCGATTGGAGGTTAACACGTTGTGGACGACCATATCTTGCGTGCTTTTGGGGGATTTTGAGTCATACCATTAGAGCATGGAACATAGGTACAGTCTATCTGTGAGAATGATAGTGATGACGGTCGTATGGGTGCATAGGTATGTGCGTATCCCATCTGCTTGGGATTATGTTCGCTTCCATTATGTGTATATGTTTTATTAGTTTCTGAGAGACTGAACCGATTATCTTTCATGCGTGAGCATTTGGAACGGGACTAGATAGCTGAGTATGCCCAGCACCAGAGGTTTCTTAGCCATGGGTGCAGTATTGATATATATATATATATGTATACATAGTGAGGTTTTTATATGTATATTGAGTTCATATCCTATGTTTCATCTTGGCTACTGTATTAAGGTTTACACTTATTCGGTCATCAATTGAGAATTAAGACTACCATGAGAATGATTTAAAGCATCTATAATCCTATTCCCAAATAATAGAGATATATTGCCTTAAAAAAATTTAGATATTTTACCCGGCATAAGGGTTATACTACGTATAGTCAGGTAGCGTATCGTGACTAGTATGGGCAGCTAGGCTCGCTAGGTGTGCACATTAGATGAGAGGGGAGCATCCCAAGTGAGTACGCTAAGTTAACATGAATAATAATTGTGCTAATTAACCAATTTAAGCACTTGTTATATTTTTAAACTATTTTCTACTCGGGCTCTGACCCGCTTTTCTGCAAATCTCTTTTCTTGTTCTATTATTTTAGGTGCTCAGACACAGGGACACCAGACTTAGGAGATTACATTCATTTGCCGAGATGTAGCTGCCGTGGAAGCTACAAGATATTGCTAGTATATGCTTTTGAGTCTATTCCTCCATATCTATCAGTCATTTAATTCAGTTGGACATGTCGTCCCTCCTATTTACATTCAAGGATTTAGAGTTGTTTTATTATACTATTCGACTTTGATTTCATGTTATTGAATTATTGTATGGGATTTTGATTGAATGTGTTTACTCTTGTTCTTTATTTAAATTCAGTAGTTCCTTCCATATGCAATTGTGATGTATGGTGATGATTAGATATTTCCCTTTAATGATGATGGTTAATAAGAAGATAAAATTTTGACACTAACCTTTTTAAATATTAGGTGGTTAGTTTTTATTATATTAAAATTTAATATTTCGACAATGACGTATTTATCTGAACCAACTTAATATTCTAAAATTAATTAATTAAGGACTGATCACCCGGTAATTAATTGGGCGAGGTGTCACTAGTGGTATCAGAGCATCAGGTTCTAGTGTTCTTAGGATCTGTACGGCTTATTATGTTTCCGCATAGCGTCCTTTGATATAGAGCCCTATATTTTAGGATTGTTGTACTCTTTTTGCTTTTTAAGTTCTTCATCTATTTTGAGATAATAATTGTAGACTTATGAAACCTTTCTCTCCTTTCAGATGCCTCCTTGACATGCACAAAGATTTTCCAGGGATGCCCAGTCTGAGCCTCATCCAACACCAGCTCAGGGTGTGATGAATGCCACTGAAGTTGCATCAATTATAGCTCAGGCGGTAGATGCATCATTGGTAGTTGTGCAGCAGGCACAACCTCAGGCACCGGTGGTGGCTCTAGTTCACGCCCAAGCCTTTTCGTCTGCTTGGGAACGTGTTAGGGACACCTTCCAGAAGGTGCATCCTCCGGAGTTTACGGGGAGCTCTGATGCGGTGGTAGAAAGCCAATGGAAGAAAAATATCCAGAGGCATTTGAGGATGCATGAGTGCACAGAGGTGCAGAGTCAGATACTGGCCACGTTTAAGTTAGTTGGAGCAGCACTGCAGTGGTGGGAGTCTATTATCACCACTGAGGAGAGAGACACACTCACTATTCGAGACTTTTGGGTGCGGTTCGACCGCAAGTATTTTCCATCGGCCGTCTAGACAAATATGAGACGAAAGATGGTGAACTTGAATCAAGAGGGAAAGACTGTGGAAGAATATGAGGCATAGTTTATCAATCTTTTAAACATTATGCCAGATGAGATCCCGATTGAGGAGAAGAAAATTCAGTGTTTTATGGGTGGGTTGACATGGAGGATCCGCCAGCATTTGATAGGCAATCTTTCTTTGGCTACCTATTCGGATATGGTTAATGCAGCACTAATCCACTGCCAGGACCAGCATTTTCATCTAACAGAGGTTAAGCGAGTAGGAGAGTCCAGCCAGCAAGGAAGGACAGGACGGGAGGAAATGGTACCGGTGGGGAAAAGGAAGTTCAGGGTTTGTATAGACACAGTGATCAGGTTCCTAGAAGGGGGATCCTAAGGGATTCAAGTCAGGAGGTTTCAGACATGGGCAGGGAAGCCTTAGACATGTCCAGCAGGGTCAGTACGACCATCAGAGCCAACAGCAGGTTCAGCAGGTCCAACATGGCCAAGGGAGGGGTGGAAACGTCCATCAGGGCTGGAGACAGCAGGGATATAGAGGAGGACCTTTCCTATGGAGATGTTTCACTTGTGACAACACTAGCCACAACCGTCAGGACTGCCCTCAGAAGGGTAGAGGCCAGCAGTAGCAGCAGGGTGCTAGCCAGGATCCCCAGAGATCATTATTTCCCATAGTCCTCCCAGCACCCCCACATATGCCAGCATTGCCATCCATTCCAGTTGTCCCCATTCAGAAGGGGAAGCTTCATTACGGATGAGTCTACAATCTTCATCAGGCCACAGTCCCTCAGGACCCACCCGTGATTGAGGGTATGTTTTCTATCCAGGGGACTTTGGGGCACATTTTATTTGACATGGGGCCACACATTGATTTATTTCCATGGGTTTGCACGTACTACGAGATTATTTGATACAACAGAGAGTACGGTTACTTGTGTGGATTCACTGTTGAGTAGAGGTTCCATGATTTCTTTTATTTGTCGGGGAGTGAGTATAGAGATTAGGAGGTTTATCTTACCTGCTGACACTACACCAAAATGACAAAATTGTCACCTTTCAGCCGGCCACCCTTGTCAAGGTCATTGACCGTGACAAAAAAACACGCGTTTTGTGTCACGATCATTGACCTTGACACGACCGTGACAAAGAATTGTCACGATCATTGACCGTGATAATTCTTTAAATAATTGTCACGGTAAATGACCTTGACACGACCGTGATAACTTCTGTAGTAAAAAAAGCCCTAGCCTTCTTTTTCCCACCTTTTTTTGGTTTCCCCCCTCTCTCTCTCTAAGCGATTTATGCTCTCTCTCTCTAAGGTATGTTTTTTTCCTCTCTTTCTCTTTAATTTCTATATGTGGATGTGTGTATATATGTGTGTATGTATGTGTGTGGTGGTGTGTGGTGGGGGAGGGGGGAAGGGGGTAATGGGGGTGGGGTGGTGCAGGTGTGGTGGGTGTGGTGGGGGGAGGGGGTGGGGTATGTGTATATGTGTGTGTATATATGTGTGTGGTGGTGTGTGGTGGGGGAGGGGGGAATGGGGTAGTGGGGGTGGGGTGGGGTGGGGTGTGTGTGTGTGTGCATGTGTGTGTGGCGGGGGGAGGCGGCAAGGGGTGTGGTGGGGCAATTTTAACAATTGTGTAGCTTTAATTAAGAAATTGTATAGCTTTAACTGTAATTTTAATTGTATAGTTTTAGATGAAACTAAATTAATAATTAGTGTCAATTTCATATGAAAGTAGGATTTTCCCTCATTTTAAATTAGTAAATTAATAATTGTGTACTTTAATTGTTAGCTTAATTGATGAAATGAATTAATTGAGTAGATGAATTAGAAGCAGTACGGGTTGCACATTTGTTGTTGAAATTGCTATTGGATTATTTTGTTTTGTAAATGTTGGGTTGGTTAGTTTTAAAAGTGGCATGACCATTGGATTATTGTCCATATGGGGGTGGGATTTTTCAACTTTTTTGAAAATTACTTTGTATATCGAACAATATATACAAAGTATGATAATTAAATGAAACATACTTGAAATTAAATATGTGTATATGTGTATGTATGTGTGTGTATATATGTGTGTGGTGGTGTGTGGTGGGGGAGGGGGCAGGGGGTGTGGTGGGGCAATTTTAACAATTGTATAGCTTTAATTAAGAAATTGTATAACTTTAATTGTAATTTTAATTGTATAGTTTTAGATGAAAGTAAATTAATAATTAGTGCCAATTTCATATGAAAGTAGGATTGCCCCTCATTTTAAATTAGTAAATTAATAATTGTATACTTTAATTGTTAGTTTAATTGATGAAATGAATTAATTGAGTAGATGAATTAGGAGGAGTGGGGGTGGGGTGGGAGGGGGATGGGGGAGGGGGGAGGGGGTGGGGTATGTGTATATGTGTGTGTATATATGTGCGTGGTGGTGTGTGGTGGGGGAGGGGGAAGGGGGTAGTGGGGGTGGGGTGGTGCAGGTGTGGTACGGGTTACACATTTATTGTTGAAATTGCTGTTGGATTATTTTGTTTAGTAAATGTTGGGTTGGTTAGTTTTAAAAGTGGCATGACGTTAGATGTTTTCAACTATTCCACGTTAGATGTTTTCAACTAATTTAGACATATTTATGTACGTGTACGTGTGCGTGTGTGTGGTGGGGGTGGGGTAGGGGTGTGTGTCTATGTGTACTGATAACATTTTTTTTATTTGTACTAATAACATTTTTTTACAGCAAATGTCTCCTTCAGATATTAAAGCGAAGATGATGATGATGATGTTGATGATGATGTCGTCTGCGCTCGGTGGTAGCGGAGGCGACGAAGGCTCCTCCGCCCCTAGGCTCCCCAAATATGGAAAATTTGGGATTACCGTCGAGAACAAATCGGAGCTATTAGCGAGATCCCTCGAGCTTCTAAAAACGGTCATCGGCCCGGGGTTTATGAGTTGAAGGAAGTGCCATATGAGCTCAAGTTAGCTGTTTGGGCGGCACTACAGGTAATAATTTATATTTATATGAATATTTCAATTTCAATTTCGATTTTATATTTATATTTATATTTATATTTATATTTATATTTATATTTATATTTATATTTATATTTATATTTATATTTATATTTATATTTATATTTATTCGCAACTAACATTGAATTTGTTGGACAGGAACAATTCAATTTGGATCCAAAGCTACGCGATTCCGTCTTGGAGCAGTTGAGAGAGCAACACAAGACGTGGAAGAAAAATATGCGGACAGTGTACTTTGGGAAAACACGAGAGTCCATTATATAATGGCATGGATCCGTCCCGCCCAAGGAGCCGATCTCATTGGTACAATGACAAAAGTTCATTGACAATGAGATCGAGGATCGACAATTGGCATCTCGCCAATCGGGGAGGGAAAATCGGGCAAAAAAGACGGACGTGCACTACTCCGGTCAGACCTCTTACGCCAAGGTGGAGCATAGGATGAAGGTAAGATTTAATTTTTCTATAACTACAGAAATATATTATGCTTCATTATTTTACTTTGCGGGGCCGATACTAATTTTACTTTATTTTATTTCAGGGGGTAGGGAGTGGGCCAGGGGGTAAGCCACATAGGCTCGATACTTATGTGGCTCTTCGGACAAAGAAGGGGAAGGACAAGGAGGTGTCCCCGAGCATCGCAGCGACGATTGTAAGTAATCCGATAGTTTAATTTTTATTAATTACATTATAATTTTTTTACTTTACTTATTTTACTAATCATGTGCTTTTTGTCGTTTCAAGCAAAGCTTAAGGAAGTGCATGAGTCGCAGTTTGATGCCGACAAGGCGTCTTTGTCCACAGACGCACTCAGCTAAGTGCTTGGCTCTGATCTCAAGGGGAGGATGAGGGGGTGAGCTCGCAGGTGGCCAAATCTAGGATCATCGGATTGGAGACGAGCGACACCGAGTTGGCTCGAACGGTGGATTCACACGACGAGAAGCTGTGCCGTTTGGAGGCGACGGTCGAAGATATGTACGCATTCATGAAGCGTACGTTGGGCAGAGACCGTAAGGGGAAGGGGAAAGGGAAAGGGAAGGATAACGCGGTGGAGGAGGCGGCGAAGGAGGAGGTGCAGGAGAACGAGGCACAGGAGGACGAGGATGTGGACCTCGCTACTTCTTCACCATCACGTGCGTATTTCGATGATCCGCTTCCTTATTTGGCTCCCTTCCCCAAACCATTATCAACACTTGGTTGGCCGAGCGTGTTCATATTGGATGTATTTGATGGCCAGCGGATAGAGCGGGGGTTGAGGGATCCGAATATCGTCGATGGTGGAATAGTTCATGGACGTGCGCTTCAAGGGATCGAGTCTAAAGTGCTCGTCACGCATGTGATACCCGGGAAGGAGAACTCCCTATTGTGGTTGCGCGAATAATGTGACACGATGTATATTAGTGGGTGTGTCAATTCTTATATCGTGTGGCCAACTCACCTCCTCACATTTACCCAAGACATGTAGTAACATTATTTTTAAGTTTGTCCATTTTAATTATATTTGGATTATATCGTCATTTATATTATTTCTATTTTGAATATTTAGATTATATCATCATGAATATATATTTGCACTATCTTTAGTTTATTTGGATATATGATGTTTGAATAGGTACAACCAACGTTGTTATAATAGGTACAAATATACTGCTGGCAATGGCAGTGGCCATACTGCCCAGCAGAATTTTTTTAAATTCTACCCATAATTGTCACGGTCAATAACCGTGACAATTTTTTTAAAATATCGTCACAGGTTTGTCACGGTTATTAACCATGACTAAACTTGTCACGGTCCATGACCTTGACACGACCGTGACAATTCTAACGAACTTGTCAAGGTCAATGACCGTGATACGTCCGTGATAAAAAAAATTGTCTCGCCCAGAATTGTCACGGTTATTAACCTTGACAAGTCCAACTTGTCAAGGTCAATGACCGTTATAATAGTGAAGATTTGGTGTAGTGTGACATGCTCATATTAGATATATCCGAGTATGACGTGATTATAGGTATGGATTAGCTTGTCAGGTATAGGGCCATGATTGATTGTTTTAGTAGGAGCATAGTTTTTCCATACCTAGTCAAGAGATGTTCCTGGTGGTGATGCCTCACTCTGAGGGAGGATCGTCCACACATTTATACTATATAGAGGAGGAGACCTCTAGGGAGGAGGTGGTACCACTTGACTCGATTCCTGTTGTTCGAGAGTTTGTCTATGTATTTTAGGAGATTCTGGGGTTACCACTAAGTAGAGAGATAGACTTCGTCATTGATTTAGTGTCGGGCACTCGACCGATAGCTCGCGCACCTTACTGTATGGCTCTAGTAGAAATGAGGGAGTTATGTGACCAGATTGAATAGTTATTGGGGAAGGGGTTTATCCGTAGGAGTACTTCTCCATGGCGTGCTCCCGTACTTTTAGTTAAGAAGATGGATGGATCGTTAAGGTTATGTGTCGATTATCGGGAGTTGAATAAAGTCATGATACGGAACAAATATTTGTTTCCTTAAATCGATGACTTATTCAACTAGTTGAGAGGAGCGGCCTTCTTCTCGAAGATTGACTTGAGATCGGGATACCATCAGTTGCGTATCAAGGAGCAGGATGTGTTGAAGACTGCCTTCTTGATGAGATATAGTTCCTATGAATTCAGGATTTTGGATTTGATTAATAGGGTGTTCAGAGAGTTCCTGGACCAGTTCCTCATCATCTTCATAGATGACATTATGGTTTACTCGCATACCAAAGAGGACCATGATGAACACTTAAGGCAGGTTCTACAGACACTCCGTCAGCATGAGTTGTATGCAAAATACGATAAATGTGGGTTTTGGCTGAAGGAGGTCCATTTTTTGGGACATATCATCTCTGATAGAGGGATATCCGTGGATCCGGGAAGGTGTCAGCGATGAGGGAGTAGGGATAGCCCATGACACCGACTGAGATACGCAGTTTCTTGGGCCTATCCAGATACTACAAGAGGTTCATTCGAGGGTTTTCGAAGATAGAAAGTTTCTTGACACACCTAACTCGCAAAGGGGTGCCATTTATCTTGAGTGACGCTTGTCAGTTGGCCTTTTATGAGTTGAAAGACAAGTTAACCTCAGCTCCACTGTTAGCATTACCCAGGCAGGGAGTGGAGTATTTAGTCTACATCGATGCATCCTTATTAGGACTTGGGGGTGTAATTTATCAAGAGGATTAAGTTATAGCTTATGCCTCCCGTAAGCTTATGCCTCATGAGAGGAATTACCCCACCCACGACTTAAAGTTGGCGGCGATCGTGTTTGCACTTCGGATTTGGAGACATTACCTTCTAGGGGAGAAATTTTTCTTGTTCACAGATCACAAGTCATTACAGTATCTCTTCACACAGAAGGAGTTGAATATGCGTCAACGTCGGTGGCTTGAGTTTTTAAAGGATTACCAATTTGATATCCCGTACCACCCGGGGAAGGCTAACGTGATAGCAGACGCGTTGAGCCATAGGCTAATAGGGGAGGTGGCCGAGGTGTTAAAAGATAAATGGAAGGAGTTAGGACACCAAGATGCGATGGCTCAATCGTTTATGTCTATGATGACAGTTACGACCCAAATATCATTACGAGAGTTGTACAGGCTCAGGCAGCTAATCCTTTCTACTAGAGCCAAACAGTACAACTTCTAGCAGAGGGGGCCGAGTCTTATACCATGGGTTCAAATGGGGGTCTACGTTTCAATGTAAGGTTGGTTGTTCCTAAGGGGGAAGACTTGCGACATGAGGTGATGACGGAGTCGCACGGTTCACGATTTATGGTATATCCTGGTGGGGATAAAATGTACCAGGATATGCAAAGACGTACTGATGGAGTGGGATGAAGAAGGATATTGTCGAGTTTGTCTCAAAATGTGCCACTTATCATCTAGTAAAGGTGGACTATCAGAGACTGGCGGGACTTCTACAGCCATTAGAGGTTCCTATGTGGAAATGGGAGAGAATTTCCATGAACTTCATCATGGGGTTACCTATATCCCATAGGGGTCACGATTCGATATGGGTGATAGTGGATCGACTGACTAAGGTAGCCCATTGTCTGCCAGTCTGGACGGATTACAACACGGGACAGTATGCCCAAATATTCATAACAGAGATAGTGAGAATTCACGGGGTGCCTCTCAATATCATGTTCGATAGAGATAAGGTGTTTGTGCCTCGGTTTTGGGAGAGTTTCCAGGAGGCAATGGGTACGGAGTTGCAACTGAGTACAACCTATCATTCACAGACAGATGGACAAACCGAGCAGATAAATTAGATGTTATAGGACATGTTGCGTATGTGCATCATTGATTTTGGCAGAGGCTAGGAGCAATATCTTCCACTGGTGGAGTTTGTCTATAATAACTCCTACCATTTTACTATTGGTATGGCTCCATTTGAGGCACTATACGGCAGACCTTGTCGTTCCCGAGCATGTTGGTTAGAGGTGGGGGACAACCAATTACTTGTCCCGGAGGTGATTCAAGATACTTCAGCGAGAATAGATTTGATACGGAGACGTATTCGGGTTGCTCTAGATCGGCAAAAAAGCTACGCCGATGCCAAGCGATATTTTCGAGAATTCAATATTGGGGACCAAGTGTTACTTCAGGTATCTCCTATGGAGGGAGTTATGCATTTTGGGAAGAAGGGAAAGTTGGCACCTAGGTATGTAGGGCCATTTCCTATTGCTGAGAGGATTATTCCAATCGCTTATAGACTTGGGTTACCGGAGCACTTGCATAGGGTCCATGACGTGTTCCATATCTCTTCACTGAGGAGATACCTTAGAGATGATTTATCCCACACTCACATTGCATTGGAGGAGATCGACTTATAGCCTGATAGCTCCTATGAGGAGGGGCCGGTTGCTACCCCAGACCGTAGCGAGAGGAAGTTAGGGTTGAAGATAGTACAACTAGTCTGTGTTCAGTGGAGGCACCATAATATTGAGGAATCTATCTTGGAGCGTAAGAATGACATGTGTGAACATTATCCAGAGTTATTCTCGCCCGGTATACTTTCATTTCCGAATTTCAGGATGAAATTCTGTTATTGGGGGGGAGTATGTATTTCCCCGTAATTTTTACGCATATTTATTTTATCATGAAATTATAGAAATTGGGATTAATTAATTTAATACAGAAAATTTATTTTATAATTAATCCGACTTTATGGTAATAATTACTAGTGTGACGAGAGTTAGTAGTTATCAAAAATAATTATGTTGAAATAATATTGAGTAATAACTACGTTGAGCAATACGTAGTGAGTAACGTAATAGATGGTTTTGGAAATAATAATATGACCGGGGATGAGACACACAGAAGTTAAGATATAATTATTAAGGACGCGCGTATGAGTCGCGTCACTCTTATATATTAGGGGATTAAAATGGTAAGTTATTTTTATATAACTTGAATGACTATTTTGAGTGCTCCAGTGTGTCCAGAAGGGTCGAAATAGTTAGAAAACACTTCTCGGGTGTTTTATTTGCAGTCCGGGGCATGTTAACCCAAAATGACACCCCGGAGGGGTATTTAGGTCTTTTGATATTTTTGGGAATTTAAATGGACAAAAATTAGGAATCAAAATAAAGGTTGTAAGTGGGTTAGAGGTGACTGCCAGTTTCAACCTATGTGTGTGTGTGTGTGAGAGAGAGAGAGAGAGAGGAAGAAGGACTCCATTGGAGCCCTAAGCCAAGAACTCAAGGATTACCACCAAGAATTACACCAAAGTGTAGATCGTGATGAGAGGATCAACTACATACAAATTTTAGATAGAGAATCAGAAATCCATTTCAAGGCAAGTGCATATCTTGCTCTTCTTTTAGTATATATTATTCCCATTGATTTAGATTAAATGATATGAAATTGTTATAATGAAAACTAGGGTTTAATTAGACTGATTTTCAAAGAAACCCCATGAATTGTAGATAGGTTGGCATACAGAAGAACTTCCCTTCTTAAAGTTGTTAATGTTAGTAATTAAATGTTGAAATCACAAAATTAATTAGGGGGTTTTTGAAGGATTAGAAGTTTCTGGGGTCATATCAAAGAGATTTACAAGAAATTGAGTAATTTGTTGGATTCCCTTGATTTCATAAGGATTTAACATCTAAGTTATGTTAGGAAGTGTCCTATGGTAATTTATAATGGTTTACAAACAATTACATTAGAATTGGGCTGAGTTTGGAATGTGATTGAAGAATGAAAATGGGAGAAAAATGAGTTTGGGGAAGAACATGGCCAGTTCGAACATCTCGTTCGAAGACCTACCCAAGTCGTTCAAATGACATCGTTCGAACAAGCCTTCTAACGAGATTTCTAATGACCCTTCTAGTAAGATTATGCAGTTCATTCGAACGAGAATTTCCTGACTTCTAACGAGATTCCAGAATGGGTTTTTAGGGTCCAATCGAGTTAAAAATCATCCTAGGTTTATCCAAGTGAGTGTATTAACCTACGAGAGTAACGGGTGACTTATATTCCGAAGTTTTAGGGAATTAAGGGTGTAATGATTCTCAAGGTATTGAACTTGTATGGAAATCTATGAGAGAATGTGGTTCCTTGAAAGATTATATATAAATGGATATAGTAGGGGGTAGGAATGTTAATACTACCTACGTACTATGGGAATTGGGTTGCGTGAACGCTTATTAAATTATATAAGTTATGTGGATGGTTATTACTTGGAATATTATGTGTCTGACATACCTAGCTACTGGCTATCGAACGAAGGTTAACGCGTTGTGGACGACCATATCTTATGTTCTTTCGGTGGATTTTGAGTCGTGCCACTAGAGCATGGAACCTAGGTATGGGCTATCTGTGAGAACGATAGTGATGACGGTCGTATGGGTCGTAGGTATGTGCGTAGCCCATCGTCTTGGGACTGTGTTCGCTTCCATTATGTGTATATGTTTTATTAATTCCTGAGAGACTGAACCGATTATCCTTTATGCGTGAGCGTTTGGAATGGGACTAGATAGTTGAGTATGCCTAGCACCAGAGGTTTCTTAGCCATGGATGCAGTATTGATATATATGTATTAGTATGTATACATAGTGATGTTTGTATATGTATACTGAGTTCATATTCTATGTTTCATGTTGGCTACTGTATATAGGTTTATACTTATTCGGTCATCAATTGAGAATTAAGAATGCCATGAGAATGATTTAAAGCATCTATAATCATATTCCTATATAATAGAGATATATTGCCTTCGAAAAATTTAGATATTTTACCCGGCATAGGGGTTATACTACGTATAGTCAAGTAGCGTATCATGGCTAGTATAGGTAGATAGGCTCTCTAGGTGTGCACATTAGATGACAAGGGAGCAATCCAAGTGAGTACGCTAAGTTAACATGAATAATAATTGTGTTAATTAACCAATTTAAGCACTTGCTATATTTTTAAACTGTTTTCTACTCGGGCTCTCACCCGTTTTTCTACAAATCTCTTTTCTTGTTCTATTATTTTAGGTTCTCATCTAGAGGGACACCAGACTTAGGAGATTCCATTCATCTGCCGAGCTGTAGCTACTGTGAAAGCTATAGGATATTGCTAGTAGACGCTTCTGAGTCTATTTCTCCTTATTTATAAGTCATTTAATTTAGTTGGACATGTCGTCCCTCCTATTTACATTCAGAGATTTAGAGTTGTTTTTTTCTACTATTAGACTTTGATTTCATATTATTGTATTATTGTATGGGATTTTGACTGGATGTGTTTACTCTTGTTCTTTATTTAAATTCAGTAGTTCCTTCCTTATGCTATTGTGATGTATGGTGATGATTAGATATTTCCCTTTAATGATGATGGTTAATAAGAAGACAAAATTTTGGCACCAACCTTTTTAAGTATTTGGTGGTTATTTTTTATTATATTAAAATTTGAGCTTTCGATAGTGATGCATTTATCTGAAACAACTTGATATTCTGAAATTAATTAATTAAGGACTAGTTAACTGGTAATTAATTGGGCGGGGTGTCACACTTTAGTGCTTATAATCAAGGAAACTTTCACCAAGGTCGCTTCTCTAAGATTTTCAACAAATATTTGTATATAGGACATTTAGAGTTATCTACATTTGAGCTAAAGACACTCTATTTTCTATCCATGGATATACCTTAACCACCAAGTCATTATTTTTCTTACAAGCCAAAAATATATGTGGTTTCTTGAGAGATTATTTTTTCTTTGTCTTATTCAAACTCGTTGTTTCATTATAAGAAAAATCTTTGAAGTGTTTCTTACTTCTTTAACTCAAGACTTTAAAGAATTTTTTATAACCTTTAGTTCTTGAGTTTCTAGACACTTTCCCCCACACTTTGATAGATTTTAAGTTGCTTAAAACTTTAGATACCCTTACATTCCCAAGTTTAGTTTTTATTGGTTAATATTGGTTCCTTTCACTTATATTAAGTTTCTCTTCAACTCTAAAGAATATTTTGTTTTAGAATGATTTGAAGACATTAGTGGTAGACCAAAACACATCTTTGTTGTGTAATATTATTTAGTTATTGGCACCTTACTTTGGATGAAAGATAATATGCGAACGTGTGTTTGGGAAAGTTGTGTGCAAGTGGTGTATGACGTAGTCTTTTATTATAAATCTTTAAACTTAGTAAATTTATCCTTAATTTGAGACCAAGGTTCTTCTTATGTGAGTTTTTAATCATATTTTAGGCTTTGTGTAATTTCATTATCTATTCCTTATATTTAAAATTATCGTATTCATTAAGAATAATCTTGGTAAAGCTTTGTTAGGTGGACCATTAGGATATTTTTTTACCCTTTAAATTGGAAATCAGTTATTTTATAACATGGTAATCACTATAAGAAGGAAATCGCTTTTATGACGATTTTCAACTTTCATTCAAATCTTTATATGCTGGTTTTTTAGTTTTCCAAAACCATCAAAACTAGGGGTGTCATAATTGATATAAGAAAAAAGTGGCATGTATATGTGTAAGATATACGATGGATTTTTTTTCAAAATCGTCATTAAATGGTTATGTACCCCTAACAAATATTGAAGTTTAAAAAAAAACTATCACGTATGTTGTAAGAAGTCATATTGATACATCATTTTTAAGATTAAAAATTGTCACGTATAATATTTCATATAATTTAATATAAATCGTCATAAAAAACTTCAATTTAAAAACTTATTATATTTAGTCAACTAATGTTCGAATCATGTTAATAAATAAGTAAAATCACTATCCAAACGATAGTGTTTAATTTATTTGACATATTATAGCAGCAGGCATTTGCAATAGAGTAAATCATTTATCCAAAAGATAATAAAGCACTTGATCACCAACATGTTTAAATAGTCTTAAAATCATATAAATATACAATAACTCAATCATCAATTATTTTCTACAACCTTACATGAGGGAGGCCACTATATATTTTCTAAAATGACGTTACTTTGTGTAAGTTCATGTATAACACTGGTAGCACCTTCCATTGTTGCTGCAAAAATTGCATTTATTGCCTACACAAACTCTTATCCAATACTTCTTTCGATGAGCTCTCTCCTACTTCTTGTCACTACAAGATAATAAATTTTCAATAACATCCTAAAAAAACATGGAGGCATGCGATTAAGAATAATAATAAGCACCATCAAATCATTTTTCCTACGGGTAGTAACTAATAACTCTGAATCAAATCAATATATTCTAGAAATCATAAATTTCAAATCAAATGAGTAAATTGAATATTAATTTATCGACAACTTTAATCATAGGAAAACCCCTAATTTGGATTCTTACCCAAAGGAAATTTGCAGCACACGAGAAAATGAAACACCTGTCTTTCTTCATTAGACACACATAAAAAATATATTACAGCACAACCATTATAATCAAAGAGAGAAATAAAATCACTATGTAATGCAAGCTCTCACAATAATGGCTCAGTTTTGGCATTTGTATCTCTTTGAACACATGGATGCTCATGTCAAGTAAAACTACCATATAATAGGATTGTTCATGTGAGCGTTACAATGCCTAAAATACAAAAAATATTAATAAATCGAGAATTTAGGACAATAGTTCCTAAAATAGAAAAGACTAAACTAGTGCATTAAAACCAACCCAAAATAAATTGGTAATAAAACAATTTAATACATGAAATCAAATACACTTTTCTTTCTATTTAAGTTATATTATTCAATTACATAACCTGAAAAGTAAAACAAAAGATTGACATTGCATAAATATAATTTCACATTTTTCCTGTTCTAACCTTACAAATAACTCATATCCTTTTTTGAGGGTACATAAAAACTCAGATCTGTTAAAATTTCCACTATTTATCACAAACAACTAGATTTCGATAAATATATCTAGACAACAACTAACAGATATTTGCATCTTTGTTTTAGTAAAATATTTTTAATTGATAACAGAATTACATAAGCCATCTTAAATAGAGATAAGTAATCCACTATTCAATCACATAAAAAAAAATTGGCAATACTCAAATACAAACATGATTTTCAAAATTAATTATTTACAGCATAAAAGTGTAAACACCTACTTTTCGTAAACTCTGTTTAAGTAATATTTAAAAAATGTATTATGTTAGTCTTTGATTTTGTTTTACCATGGGTTTAATGAATTATGAGTTATGGACCACTCTTCACTCTTTGATAATAGTGTAAGAGTATATGTGTACTCATGTGTCACACGTCAATCTTATTCTGTTTTACAAAATACAGTTTGAGTCTATTCCAAGAGTTTATCAAATTCATATCGAATCATTCATGTCATTCCCTAAGTTAATCTCTTAGGATGACGGTATATTGTATAGAGAACTTAGATTCACACCCTAGGTTAAATATTTTCTTAAATTGAAAAATTCTTTAATTAAACTTGTAGTTTATGAGATTTTCCGAATTCATGATACTATATATTATTCTTATATAAAAATTATATTTGAAATTCATATCTTGTATTTAGAATTTACTTGGTCATTGGTAGATAAGAAAATTTCGAGTTTGGTGAAATTCTGCAAAACTAGTCAACTTTAGCTTTGGCCATGGCCTTGTTTGCTGGAAGATCGCTGCAATGAAGCAAGACTTCGTGTTCGAGAAGGATTTTCTTCGATGGTCACAATATTTTAGAAGACCTCATGAAAAGTCTATTTCTTATGTTGCCATCTTATGTCAGTCAGCCTTCTTTGGAGCAAAGATTGTTTTTCTATCCTCAACAAATACACAAGTTACAAGGCTTTTTAAAAAAAAAAATATAATTCGAAAAGATTTCTTTAGTAGATGTGTCAAGTTAAAACCATGGTTGGGCAGCTGAATTGATCTTATCTTGACCTATGGATTTTCTACACTTGAGTTATATTGTCTTTGTACACTTTTTTATATAATTAAGAGTTGCTCCTTTTATCTAAATAAGGTGAGAAGAGAACTTTTACAGAGAGAGAGCGAGCGAGAGAGAGAGAGAGAGAGAGTATCTTAGCTTTCAAGATAAATATTATTTTATCTTCTCATTGTATTCTTCAAGTTTATTTTGGTTCATTTTTTAATCTGAGAAAGCTAGACTTTCATATTCAAGCTTGTTTTGACAAATTATTTCTTAAAATGGTTTTTTCTTAAGTATGGTCTTACTTTCAAAAATCTTGAAAACATTATATGATTTTTTAGAGAAACCAAACCTTTCACCCATAATTTTTTAACCATAGGACATCCTTACACATCCTATTTGTAGTCAATGGTTACTTGGTGGTTCCATTGCCTTAGAATAAAATTCCTCTTCCACCCTAAAAGAATATTTAATTGGCAAAAGATTTGAAAACAAGGTCGTGACCAAAACTAGTCACAGTTGTGTAGCGTACTCCATCTCTTGGAGCTTTCCTCGAAGAATATAGTGCGAAAGAGTTGATAGGAAGTTAGTGCATTGTGTTATTGTAAGTCATTCTTTTCTATTTGCTTAAATCTCTACCATAGTACATGTGTCGTTCATTTTGGCTTGATGTTTTTTTTTGTAAGAGGGAATTTCCTCGTTCATTCGGTCTTGAGTGAATTATTTTATCTTTCCTCATTATTAAAATCACTTGTCTTAATAAGAATATAGAATTAATTAGATTTTAAGATTAATACAAAAATTCACATAGACATTTTGGATGCTTTGTACGCTTTGTTGTTTTAAAAAGAAAATAATTTTTTAGATTGGTTATTAAGTTTTAATTGGGTAGCTACTTTCGAGGGATCGCATTCTTAACTAGTATAAGGGAAAATATCATTCTTTTTCAGGATTAACCCCTAGAGTGGATCCTTTGTGCGAGATGGGTCTTTTGTTCGTCTTTCCAACCTCCACTTTTTTATAGTAGTAATTATTATTATTGGAAGCTTATATAAGGGAAAATTTTCAATGTGTCAAGTTTGTAATGTTTATTGTAAAAAATTTAATATTGGCTTTATTCCGTTTGGAAAAAACTATTAGAGTCATAAGTTAGGTAGTGTCATTTTGAACCTTTAAGACTATGCACTCGAAGATACGAAGCGAGTGAGTAAAGCGACATCAATTGATTCTGAAGTTTTGTCTTCAACCTTGTGATCTCAAGAAATGTATATTTGTGCATTATATTGATTTATGGGATTCTTAGTTTGTGTTTCAAGATTTAATAACGCTATTTCCACAAAAGGTTTTTAAGAAAATTATATTTCGGTTTTAATGCCATTCAAACGAAATTGGATTTCGTTCAAACGAGATTAGCAAAGTCGTTCGAATGAGTTTAGTCTCTCGTTTAAACGAGTTTGTGTTTTTCATTCCAACGAGCATCGAACGAGATCATTCTACCTTAGACAGTACCTCCTCATTAAAAGCTCGTGAGATCCTTGTTCTAATGATTTTTGGTGTCTCGTTCGAAGGTCTTCTTTATTCAATCGATATGGCCTAACTTATTTGAAAGGCATACTTATTTTCATTTGAATGAGTTGCCTCATTTTGTGTACCGCCACTTTTTTTACATTTTTCTGTATAAATAAGGGCATAGCATGTTTATTTAAGAACAAAGGTTTTGAAAAAGTTTTCATCGATAAAATTTAAAAGACTCGTTAACCCCGTTTACACCTTAGTTTTGAGATCCAAGAGTCAAGATAATATGTTCTATTTATATCTCATGTTTGAGCCCTAAAAGTTGTTTTGTTTATATCATATATTGGCTATCTCCTTCATCCAAACATTTGAGTGATTCAAGTCCCGTAGACATGATTCGTTTGAGTGAGGTGTGATCATTTATCTTAAATGGACCTTTCAAAAGTGAAGATCTTTCACATCATTCATTAAAGACTTTCGCTTTTATATGATTCACATTTGATTTAAGACTATATTCTTTTAGTAGTTATTTTGAATTTTAGATGGCTAAAACACACACATGTGCACGACATTCTTAAAATGTGTGAGGATATTTAAATTTGATGGGACAAGTGTTTGAAACTATCTCAGAGCATTGAGATAATGTTTTTTGGGAATTGGTATTTGTTATTTAACAACTTTTGGCTTTATAAAATATATGCAGCCTTAAGCATTTTCACAAATTTGTTTTAATCCCATTCCTCATGGAACCAATATGTACCCGTGTGCACATCCTTGGCCTCAATTCCACATTGGATGGAATGGTGCGCACAAAAAATACACCATGCGCATGGCGGCGGCACATTTTGAAAATTTTCTATAAAAGGGACAATTTCCCTCCCATTTTTTATGACCTGAATTTTTCACAACTGAAAAACCTCTATGAACGTATTTTGAAAGTGGACATATCTTTTTGCTTCCCTCTAAATGTATTTTTACTTTTTCCATATAAACTTTTCAAAATGTTAGATCTATGTCTTGATCCTAATGTTTGTGAGTGAATTTGAAAGTGTTTTGATCAGATCTCACTAGCATATGTCAATTCATTATTCTATATCTGAATTGCTATTTTCTTTTGATCTTTTATCTAAAATTGGAGGCATTCCAATTTATTGGGGAAATTGGAGTGCGACATTTATTTTAAGGAACTGGGTGGACCTCTTTATTCATGGCGTGTCACTCATTGCTGATTTTAATCATGTACGGGGGGAAGTTGAAATGTTCATAGGTAACTGCATGAGATAGCTTGTATGAGAGGTATCTTCTTCCCTTGTGTAATACACATTTTCAAGTAAAAATGAAATTTAGAATGCATCGAAGTTTTTTACCCGTTGGTAGCATTTTTTCTCCATAAACATTATCTTATGAATGTGTGTGTTTAATTTCTATTCATATGCACACATTTGTTCACAAAAATCACTTAGATTACATCTTAATCAAGTGAATTTGGCTTAAATTAAATTAAGTGTGTTATATTTAATTTCTCATCTAGATTCACTTAATTTCATTTTTCAGAGGTAATCACATTAATTGGAAATAAATTTGATAAAACTTGTGTTGTGATTTAAAATTGCAAGAATTTTTTTATATTGACCTTAAGATGATACCAAACCTATTCACACCCTCACTCATCTAGATTTGGTGTATATGTTTTACTCATGTTCATAACATACATTCTCAATTGTATGAGATACAAGTTTCTCAATTAGGTTTAACAACGTGAGTTTGATCCTTGTTTTGTGCGTATATTTTCTTATTTATGAAGTTCAATGAATATTTCAAATTTGTATGCTTTAGGTGTGAGTCTAGAAAATTTTCATTCATCATCACGTTTGTCACTAGCGAATAACACATCAAATTCATCTATTTAATCTAGCTTTGAGATTGAACATAATGAAAATGATGCGAGTGATGACGAAGAGATGAGTGAAATGAATTACACATATAATAAGTTGTTTCATGAATCACTCATATTGAAGTAATTAAACATCAAAATGAGAAATAAGATTAAAAAGTTTGAAGAGGAAAGTGGATTTTTAAAAGAAAAGGGTGAAATGATTATACAACTCAAGCATGAGTTATAAAACGTGTCCATGATCAAATTTTATCTTTTGAAAAAGAAAAAGGCGATTTCCTTGAAATGAAATGTACACTTGAAAAGGAACACAAGATGTTTAAACTCAAAGAAAGATAATATCAAAATTAGTTTATTCGTCTAAAGAGTGACTTGTACAATGTTTTAAAGTTAAAACTTGGTTTAGAGGAACGATCAGAGAAAATAATAAAAATACTTTTTAAAAATCCATGATTCTTAATGGTATGAAAGACATTGGATTTAACTATTTTGATTAGCCTTCTAACTCTACTATGACGTTTATTTGTGAAAGGAAAGATGATTTTCAAGAGGTTTGTACTCAAGATAAAAAATAAAAAAAATGGTTTCTAAAGGAAAAGAACTTGAGAAGAAAACCATGCCCATGGAGAGTAAAAATGTAAATATTGATAAAGTTATGATGAATTCAAATGTCAACCAACCTAAATTTGTTACAATATCACAAAAGAAAGAAAATGATAAAAAGAAGGTTTTTGAAAACCAAGGTCATCACTTTAGACAACATTCAAATTATCTCAAAAGAGAAAGAGTTTTTTAAAACCTAAGAGAATAATATATTGCAAGAAGTAATGTGAACTTTGTTCCAAAACCATTTCAAACATACAAGTGCTCCTATTTATTTTTATGTTAAAGATTTAATTTTTTAGTTTTAATAGACTTTAGCTTTTTAGTTCTATTTTTAGACTTGTAAATATTTATTTTTATAAGTTGGGGATTTAATGTAGTATTTATGTTATTTTCTTATACAATATACATACACGTATCCCTTCTCTCTCTCCCACCCACATAAACCCAAATCCAACTTACCAAAATTCCGGACCTGCCAACCTCCATACCCGCTGACCCATTCCAAAACCTTCATCCCCCCATTTGCGCCACCAACCTTAACCCACTAAAAATCCCCTCCACTTACTTGCCTACGGCAACCTACCCAATCCGGTATAAATTCGGCCACATCCTCACCTCCACCTCCGGCTAGACTATGTCCCAGATCCGACCAACTCAGACAGACTAAACCTGACTTCAACCACCCAAATCCACCCCATCTCAAAGCTGCTATACCCGATCCAAACCCATCCAGCTTGAAAACCATCCAACCTATACCAAAACCCATTTCCAATCTTATCACCCCACGACCCATATCAGAAAAGAAACCCACATCCGAAATCCAAGCCACGTGACCAAACTCCTAATTTCTTTACAGTCAAATAACTTGTTCTCTAAACACCCCATTCTCTCACCAACCAAATAAAAACCCGCGTGCCCTGCATCTTATCTTTTGACTTGACCTTTTAATATCCCCCACTAAATCCTCCAGTCCAACAAAATCAGGCATTCGGGACTTATAAAATAAGTAGTTGCTGATGGACTCTCACCTAGAATGAAAAGGAGAGAAAAGACAGACCCGATTTTTGTACAGTTTAGACAATAAAAAAAAAATTAAAAATACAAAAAAATTAATTTAGCTTTAGAATATTATTTTAGGTTTAGTTTTTGTTTTTATTTTTGTAATCAAGTTATTTGATTGTAAAGAAATTGGGATGCAATTCAAGATCACGATTCAAAAAGGGAACTTTGCATATCTTATCCTTTCTCTATTTGAATGTTTATTGATGTTATTGTGATTGTGCATGCTTATTTAAATATATTCGACTAATCACCTCGTTCAAAGAGTGAGATGAAACTGCGTAGGATGTTAGTTTAATTCATTAATTTTATTGATTGTTATATTTCTAGAAAATTTATTCTTAATTATCACAAATTAATTTACTTATCGAGAGATAGTGAATTAATTTTTTTTTAATATGTGATTTTAGAATCGAACCAAAGATAGATTTTTTCTAAAATTTTAATATTAACTTAGATTTACAATTCTCGGATTCATATTTTTTATATATAAATCGATCTTAGTGGGTGATTTCTTTAAAGAGAGTATAAATCCATTTTGCAGAGTAAGGGCATTTTTAAATTAGTTTTCTAAAAAAGACATTATTGAATTTATGGTTGTAACAAGAGTTAAATTGCAAATTTAATATGATCTCAGAATATTTCAATTCAATAAATTATGAAATTGAAAATAACGGAACATGTAGTGTAATCTCATCTCTCGAATCTTCTCACATTTATCAGACTCAGTTACATATTATTTTTAGTTATTTAATCATTTCATATTTTTAGCATTAATTAGTTAATTCTTCCTTGAAATTGTTTTTTAAAAAATATATAAAAATAAAAAAATATTTTAATAAAAAAAATTGATATTGCAAGCATTCATATTATTTTTTTCACCTTGAAAATTGGATTGATACCCGTACTTACCGCAATTCAAGTTGTTTAACAAGTTTTATAAGTATTCAAGGGATTTTGAGATTAGGCTTTTGAAGACAATGACCACAACGACATATACATAAAAAGCCTTTTATCAGGGTTCAACATGAACACACTCCGTCTACAATAATTGTAAACTTTAAAAGTGGGCTTAAAACACAAAATAAACTTTTGAATGAACTCAATTATCATTTATTCACATCCAAAATTGAATCCAAGAACATAATAGAGGCTTCGTTAGATGAAAATTGGATAGGGACAATGCATGATGAACTCAATCAATTTGAAATATTAAAAGTTAGGGAGTTGGTACCACATTCTAAATTTTTTAACATCATTAGTACAAAGTGAGTGTATAAAAATAAGTTGGATGAGCATGGGATAATCATAAAAAATAACACACGTCTTGTAGCTTAAGTTTTTAATCAAATTAAAGTCATTAATTTTGATGAAACATTTACACCAGTTGCAAGATTAGAGAGTGTGAGAGTTTTACTCGACATTGCATGATTTATGAAATCCAAACCTTTTCAAATGGATGTAAAAGTGATTTTTTTAAATGGAGTTTTGAATGAAGAAGTCTATGTGGAGCAAAGGGATTTGAAGACCCTAAATTTCCAAATCACATTTTTATGTTCCATAAAGCTTTGTATGGTCTCAAACAAGCTCCTAAAGCTTGGTATGAGAGATTAATGACATACTTGTTGAAAAATGGTTTTAAGTGTGGTGGAGTCGATAGGACACTATGTATGAGAAGGGTTAAGGATCAAATCCTTATATCTCAAATTTCTATTGATGACATTGTCTTGCTCAACCATAAGAAAGTATGAACTTAGCTTTTTATATGAGATGAATCGTGAATTCGAAATGAGTAAGGTTGGTGAGTTAAATTTCTTTCTTGGCTTGTAAGTAAGACAAATTCATAATGGGATTTTCATTTTCCAAAAAAAAATGCCAATGAGTTAGTGAAGAAGTTTTGTATGGAATTGGTGAAACATGAAAATACACCAATGGGAATTGATTCCATGTTGATGAAAGATAAAATTGGAAAGGATGTGGAGGGGAAGCTCTGTAGGAGCACGATTGGAATTTGTTGTACTTGATTGCTAGTTGACCCAACATTTCATATAGTGTAGATGTGTGTGAGCGTTACCAAGAAAAACCTAAAAAATCACAATTACAAGAAGTAAATAGACTCATTAGGTATATGAGAGGTACACAAAAGATAGAATTGTGTTATTCACTCGATACTAGCGAATCACTTTACACTTACTTGAATTCCAATTGGGCGGTACATGTAGTTGATCAAAAAAGTCTCTCGTGTGGTTTTTTTTATTTGTCACATATATGGTCTCTTGGCTTTCAAAAAAGTAAAATTATATATCATTGTCTACGACTGAGCTGAGTATATAGTGGCATGGAGTTATTTTACACAACTTCTATAGATGAGGCAAATGTTTCAATATTATGGGTTGTTTTAAAGTACAATGACACTGTATTGTGATAATATGATTACTATTAAAACTTTGAAAAAACCCGATAAAACACTCAAGAATTAATTACATCGAATTATCCATCATTTCATTAGGGACTTAGTTCAAAAAAATGTTATTTCAATGGCCTATGTTCCTAAGAAAAACCAATTCATGGAAATCTTTACTAAACCTTTAGATATAACTAGGTTTCAATACCTTAGGGTTTTTTTGGGATTTGATTGAGACTTATTCAATTGTGAGAGTGAAAGGTGTATCTAGATTTACATATTTTCACATTTAAGTTTATTTGTTTTTTGTATATATTTTTCTTATATTTTGAAAAACACACAAATATTTTGTATTTTTGGTAGTTTTAGTCAAATCTTATAAAAATATTTTTACTAATCTATGAGATTGCATAACATGATTTTGATTACTTATAAGATGTGTCAATGATTCAAATTGTCAAATTTGTTTAATGAATTTAATATTTTCAAAAATATCATGATAACATTGTTTCTAGTTTGTATTTGATGACCTGAATGCTTGTCTCCTCATTACATTTCATGAATTCGCAATTGATATGTTATATTGTCGTCTCTACAAGCATTTTCAAACTTAATTGAAAACCAATCTTGCATGAGTTAAAAAAATTCTCCATGGTTTATATATGAGAAGTGTGAGAATTTTATATGTTGAAGTTGGATATTGATCATTTTGAAAGCATTATAATAAGGCATGCCATTAATGTGATAACGCTCGATTTGAATTTAATTATCACTGGATATGTGTCAACTAAGCATGTGAAAAGTCAATTAACGACAAAAGAAAATGTTTTGGAAAGAGCCACAATTCAAGTGCTTAATCAAAAATAAAAACAAGATAGTGCTTTACATTTCAAAAGAAATTGATATTTTAGTTTGGCATTCTAAATAATTCAAAAATCAACACTTGTCAAGCGAGTTATGTAGATGAAGTTGTAAAGCAATAGTAAACTCATTATCGCATTGTATTTTGTCATAAAAGTTTGATTAATGAATCAAGTAATGCAATTTACATTTTAATGTTGTGTCTTTCATTTCTATGCACATACAGGCCAATGATTCTTATCATATTTTAGTTATGTTTCAAATGTATTTTAAGTTACTTAACATTTATAAACAATTTTGATTTGATATATCTATAGTGGTTCTACATTCAAGTGTATGTGATTTTGTTTGATTTGTCTAATTATTTGTACCTAGAAACTTGCCTTAGTGTTTTCTTTTATATACTTGTACTTTTTTTTTTGTACTAATGATCTTTAGTCGTTGAACATTTTGTTGGGTTCATATGTGGTTTTTCTCTATTTTTATGGTTGATTTGTTCAAAGAAGTGTGTTGACATAGTTTGAGATTAAGGGGGAGAAAATTCATTCAAAGGAGTTGGAAATGGACTTGGTTCACAAGTGATGTAGCTGAGAAAATCTAAAATTTGTATTTAGGGAAAGTTTTGTGGGCATTTCATTTGAATGACTCCAACTTATCCTGTTCGCACGGATGATTGATATTCTTGAACTTGATTGCTACTGGGCAGTTTTATGTGCACAACCATTAGGCTACCGTGCGTATGTAAACCGTTCACATGGCTCAAATTCATCCCATGTGCATGGTCCTCTCTTTTTCGGGATCTGTTTTCTAGTTCTCTAGTCTTTTTCTCTGATCCCTCATTGGTATTTTATCATATATCTCTTTTTACCCCAATTTTTATATCTCTTTTTTTCTTTTTTGATCTATACTAACTTGTTTCATTCCGTGACAAAAAAGGAGGAGGTGATCTTCAATTATTTATTTCATGTTTTTTGGGGTAAACGGGATATTCATATTCATATATCTCTTTCTTATTATTCTTATGTTTAGGATAAATGATTTCCTATATATCATTAGTTGTTGTATTCGTGATTACTGATTGTTTTTTTATTATTACATGCTTTGCTTATGATCTTTATGGGAATTTGTTATAAGCATGTTTTTAGCTTTGTTTAATTACATTGTAATATTCACTTAATACTAGATGATGTTGTTATATTTCACATGTTCACATTCTTTATCTCATCTACATCATTGATACTTATCGAAGGATTTCCAATCAGGGGTAATTTCTCTTTGTGTATGATATTGCATGTGTGATTCTCCTTGTTGTTTTGTGTGATTTCAAGCATAATTATGATAATTTCGACTCCAGCCCATTGTTCATACTTGATTTTTGATGTTTCATTGGTTTATTAGATTGTTTGTACATTAATGCCTTACTACTCTCACTATATAGCTAGTGAGGTGCGAGTCTTGTAGGGGTAATCAAGTTTATTTTAGGTTTTGGGGGCTTTATCACAGAATAACCAAAGGGAGAGATTAAAATTGTAAGACATTTGCTTATAGTATATTTTCACTATCTCATGTGTCAAAACATTTGAGTCATTCAAGTCACATAGAATTGATTCATTTAAGTGAGGCATGATCATTTGTTTTAAATGGACCTTTGAAGATCTTTCACGTCTATTATCGAAGACTTCAATTTTTATGTGATTCACGTTCGATTGAATATTATATCCTTTTAGTAAATATTATGAATTGTCTATGTCTAAAACACACACATGTGCATGATATTTTTTAAATGTGTGGAGATGTTTAAATTTGATGGAACAAGTGTTTAAAACAGTCTCAGAGCTTCTGAGAAAAGATTTTTTGGGGAGTTGGTTTGTGTTTTTGAATAAGTCAATTCTTTATGAAATATGTGAAGCCTTAAACGTTCACACGGCTTTGTTTTAAGACCGTATGCACAGAGGCGTTCGCACTGAGCCAATATGTTCCCATGCGCATGGCCCTGGCCTCGATTCCACACTTGCTGGAATCGTGCACACAAAAATAATAAACTGTGGCATGATGATAATAGATTTTGAAAATTTTCTATAAAAGGTCAATTCCTCCAATTTGTTATGATCTGAATTTTCCGCAAGTGAAGACCTCTCTAAGCATATTTTGAAAGTGGAGAGATCTTTTTTCCTCCTTCTAAATTTATTTTCACTTGTTCCTTATAAACTTTTTAAAAACCTAGATCTATCTATTGATCCTAATGTTTTTGAGTGAATTTGAGAGTTTTTTAATAAGACCTTCACTATCCTATGTCAATTCATTATTCTGCATCCGAATTGTAATTATATCTGGCTCCTTGATCCAAAATTAGAGGCATTATAATTTATTGGGGACATTAAAGTGTGTCATTGACTTCAAGAAAGAGAGTGGACTTCTTCATTCATGACGTGGATCTTGTTGTGGATTTTCAATATCTACGGGAGAAAGTTACAAAGTTCATAGGTAACTACATGAGATAGCTTGTGTGAGAGGTATCTTCTTGCCTTATGTAATACATCTTTTTAAATATAAACAAAAATTAGAGTGCGTCAAGGTTTTTTACTCATTAGTGGGGATTTTTCCTCATAAACCTGGTCTTGTGAATGTTTATGTTTGATTTCTATTCATACACTTACATTTGTTCACACACATCACTTAGATTAAATTTGAATCTAGTGAATTTGGCTAAAATTGAATTACATGTGTTATATTTATTTTTCTCTTCTATATTCACTTAATTTCATTGTTTTGTGAGGTAATCAAGTCAATTGGAAAGCATTTTGATAAAACTTGTGTTAGGAGATTTAAAATTGCAAGTAATTTTGTTGAAATTAAAAAGTTGAGCTTAAGATGATATCAAACCTATTCACCCATCCCCCCTAGGTTTGGTGTAGATGTTTTACTCACGTTCATAACACAAATTCTCACTTCGTTGATTGAGAGTGTTTGGGCAGTGGATTCTATGTGATTGCGATGATGGAAGATTGCCAAATATCGGTGGGCACCAAGATGCAAGAGGACTGCTTTGTGAACACCGTTGGTGGATTCCTACGATGTTGTTCTGAAGAAATTTCAAGTAGTGAAGATTTCATTAGTCTTAAAGGCATAGAATTAGTGAAGTAAGTTTGTTCATCACTATTGTAGGAACCCTATGTCATAGTGAATTCGTATAGGCCAGGTCATTTGAGGATTTTCTCGTACATCACGGTGTTGTGTGTTGGTTTATTTTATTCTTGCTATTCACCTAGATACATGCTTAGGCAAGATAAAATATGACTGCTGTTTAACACAACGTAAGTTTAATAGGTTCTTGAATAAATTTTTTGGAAAGATTTCACAATTTGTCCTGTTTGTAATATGATTATTCCAAATTTGTAAGATTGATTTTATTCCATTTCGAGAAAATAGTTTGAGTTATAGGTTAAGATTGTGTTTAGTTTTTCCTTCAAGCCTATGCATGTTAAAGATCATTGCGGCCAGGTTAAAGCGATATCAATATCAATATGAGTTTCTTATTCATCCATGGAATATTAAAAACATACGAGTGGTGTATTATATTGATCCTTAGATTTTATTTTAAGCTTTTCGTTTTTAAAATTTATTAAGGCAGTTTTCCCAAAAATATTTTCAAGAATTTTTTTTTGAAATTTCATTCGAACGAATTTTACTGTCGTTCAATTGAATTTCTGAGTTTTGCTTGAATGAGTTATATGTTTCGTTCAAATGAGTTTGAGGTGTTCGATCGAATGAGCTTCAAACAAACCTTACTGACTAAGACGGTAGGGTTTTGTTCAAAGCTCGCGTGATCTCCATTCTATTAAGATACGATATCTTATTCGAATGATTGTGCGCTTAAATGAGTTTGCAAATGCCATTCGTATGAGTTAGCGTTTTTCATTCGAATGATTTTCCATAAGTTGCATGCCATCATTTTTTACTATTTTTTTCCTATAAATACAAGGCATAGAAAAGTTATTTTAAAGGGAAGAGTTTCAAAAACAGTTTTCATAGACAAGATCTGAAGCATCCTAAACCCTATTTTATACCTATATTTTGAGCTCCAAGTTTGTACATAATATACTACTATGAGATATCAAGTTTATGCACCAAGATCAAGTTTAATATTCATTATTGTTGTGTTTTTTTCATGTAGTGGATTTTATATTTATTGCGATGATAGTAGACTAGACAAAGCAAGAAGATCGGTAAATATCAAGACGCCATAGGCACCTGTATTGTGAAGGCCATTGGAAGGCATTCAGCGGTGACTGTAAATAAGGTTGAAGGCACAAAGAGTGCATCAAGTCTTGAAAGCCTCAATTTTATGAGTAAGTTTAATTCATCCTTATATGATACCTAGACAATAGTGGATTTGCATAGGCTAGGTCGTCCAAGGTTTTTTCCGTTGTGGGTTTGATACCTAAAAGGTGATTAATTAAAATTGAATTAATTGGGTAATTAGTTGATTGAATTAAAAATTGAAAATTGATGTTTGATAGCACGTCTTTGAAATTAGTATCAGAGAAGGTTACACTAAGGTATTGTGTTGATCCACAGGTTTATGAACTTTTAATATTTTAGATGGTTATTAACCGTAAAGTTAGTTTCATAACCCGACCTTCCATGTTTCATGGTTCAAACTATCCCCAATGGAAAGCCCAGATGATATTTTTCTTGAAATCTATCTACATAAACGTTTGGAAATTCGTGGAGCAAGGGTGATCTCCTCATATTGATAATGGTTTGCTTAAAGCATATTCCACTCAGATAGAGACTAAAAGTGATTCCTCAAAGTTTAATTCCAAGAGAGTTAATGGTTTTTTTTGCGTTGTCACCAAGAAATAGTTTAGGCCTATTATGACTTGTGAGAGCACGAAAGATGCATAGAAATTTTTAAAATCCAGACACGAGGGTATTGACGCGGTTAGGGTTTCCAAGTTATAAAATTTCATGAATAAATTTAAAATAATTAAATTGCTAAAGCATGAGTCTATTGATGAGTTTCAGACTAAATTGTAGGATACTGTCAACTCCTCATTTAACTTAGGTGATCCTATCCATGAACCAGGAGTGGTGAGAAAAATCTTAAGGTCATTGCCAAAAAAATTAAATAACAAAGTCATGGTCCTAGATTCTCTTAGCGTTGTTGATACTATGCGAGTCCAAAAACTTATAGGTGATATTCAAACCTATGGGATGAACATGTGTCCTCCTAAGAAGAAAGATGAAAACAAGAGTGTTTCTTTAAAAATTCATAAGGAGGATGTGCCAGATTCTGATAGTGAGGATGATTTAGATCTTAAAAAGATTACTAGGTGTAATACCTCGTGTTTTTATACATTACTTAATTATGAAAAATTAGTTTTGTAAGCTTGTTGTAACATGTGATGTCATTATTTATATTTTTAATGGGTCATTTGATTCGTATTTGAAATTGAATTTAATACATGGAAAACCACTAATTAAATACTTGAAAATGACTTAGTAGTATATGCGACTATGGAACGTTCAGGGATTCGGTATCGAGGGCTTCCTTGTTTTGATTATCCCCTCGGTGTCAAGTTCCAATAATTGTGAAGTAGTTTCTTATAATCTCAGGTCACGCTAAATTAATAAATAAATAATCAAGTAATTGATATTTTGACTCGTACTGATTAATTATTAAATGATTAATTTAATTAATTAACCGGTCTTAGAATATTTTGGATTGACTTTGGGGATACGTAGAATGTATGTATTTGACTTAAAATAGTGGGTTTTAGACCAATTGGGTTCGTATATGTCTTAGGAAGTATTTTGGAATATTTGGAGGTGTATTTGGGCTTATTGGGTTAAGACCCATATGAAGCCTAAGCCTAGTTTCGGGATTGAGTGGCTTGGAGAGGTCATTAGGGTTCTCATTATCATACTTTGCACTTTGGAAAGGAACCCAAAGGCCAAAGACAAGAGTCACCAAAAGCAGAAGAGGAATTGGGGGATTGGGGGAATTGATTCTTCAATCAGTCTATGAGGCAAGTTTGCATCATTTAAGAATTTCATTGGGATTATGTTGTGGTAGTAGTAGTCCATTAGATTCAAAATTAAGTTGAGTATAATCTGATATTAATATTAAATTAGTTAAATTCATAATTAACTTTATCATGTTGATAATCATGTTAATTACATAATCTTTAATTGGTTGAATTCTTCATGATTTTGAGTTGGAATTGTTATATAATTGTTAGGATTTGATTATACAATGCTAATCCATTAAAATCCCCATGTCAATTGAATAAATCGATGTAAAACTTAACTAAATTGAGGAGATTTCATAAAACTAGGGTTCTTAATTTTGAATCTGAAATTACCACTTTGATCGGGTTAAAATCTTATATATTTATTAAATTGAGGTTTGGTTTGATGTTGGACAATTATATATGAAGGAGGTTGGGTTTTCAATCGTATTTCGGAGATTGAAGTGGCTTTGATGGAGTTTTGGGGGGTAGATCTCGTAAGGAGGAATAAGGACCTACACATAAGGCATGTCAATCGATTAGCCATTGGAAGTCGATCGATCGATCCCCCTAGTTGGCCTAAGGTTGGGCTGAGGTTTTGCTATATTGAATTTCGGGGCATGGCAATAGTTTAGGATGGACTTTAGGTTTTTTATACATGTATGAGTATAGGAATATTTATGTAGAGGTTTACAATGTCAATGTTTGTGCATTTTTGTATTTTGGCCCCTTTTTGTTTGTGGAGGTTAACTTGGCTATGTGGCGTTAATTTACAAATTTGAGACTAAAGTGGATTGTTATATGTGTTTTTGGAGGCTTAGATAATTTAAGTAAATGATCGGGTTTAACAAGGTCATTGTGAGAAGTTTGTAGGACGTATACCCCAGGGTAGTTTAGGATTAAGTCAAAAACCTTAGGACAAGGTAGTTATTATATTAAGCAATTTTCTCGTATAAGTTAGGTGTGAGATGATGCCTAGTTTTTACAAGCCTTGGGAGTTCGGGCTATTTTTATTAATGACCGATTATAGTTAAGGTTCATTTTAATTAATAATATTAAAAGACTTTATGAGTAAACCAATTGAATATGTTTTTATACTTGGTTATTAGGGCCCAGTTGCGTAGTCTTGTACGTGTTTTTTTATTATATGTGTAGAAGCATACGTTGGTGCGTGAGTGCTTGTGGGTGATCTACTGGGAGGGATTTTTATGGGGCGAGTACGATATTGAGTATTACTCCGGGAATGATATAGGTTTTACCTTGGTTCTTTTATCCTGATCCTACGGCTGATGTACCCATGCTCACGAGTGATGAAAATACGAGGGATTTCTAGCATATAGCCTTGGGTATGGAGGTCGTGAATCATAACGGGAATGCGTACTCATTATCCCTTGTCGATGGCTTTGAGTTTATAGGTTCGGTACAACCTATAACTAGACCTAGTATACACAGTGATCCCCAAAGATATTAAGGATAGGACTTCGTATACTTTATGTCAGGGTGCGAGAGTATTCCATTTACTTATACGTATTGGGGACCAAACTTATATGCGGATGATAGATGCAGAGATGGTATTTCTCCTCCTTTATGTGATTTTATGTTCCGGTACTACATATAGTTATACCGCTTTATGTGTTATAATAGAGATGTATACAATTTATTTTAAAGGAGTATATCTATACGATTATGACTCAGGATTTATGTATCATATATACTAGCACCATTTATATTATGTAGTGGTGTGAGATAGCCCTAGATTGATATACTTGAGATACGCATTTTAAAATCTGTTAGTAATGATATTATTAGTTATCGAGAGGCTCTTAAGGTAAGATATTACCGTGAAAAATATAATTCTTAAAGTAAGAGATTAATATAAGAAAAATATAGAAAGGAATAAAGAACTAAGAGATGAACTTTATTTCATATGGGACACATATGGGTTTAGGGAGTTAGAACCACACTTAAATTTTAGGTTGTTTGGGTTAGGTAACTTAAAACCCAGTTAATACGGGAGGAATATGTATCATTGTTATTATTGTTAACGTCTAAAATTGGTATATCGATTTAGTCTTAGGAGATATACACCAACTATAAACAATGAGAGATAAAGAGATATAATCACAGAAATGTTAATCTAAAGAGAACAGTGGAGACAGGTGAGAGAAAGAGAATGAAACCAGATTTGCGTGGTTTGTCCCAAAGAGGTGCCTATATGCATAGGTTCACGTATTTAATGTACTGATTTATATGGAAAATCCATAGACGAATAAAGGTTACAATCACTCAAGTTCACTCTAGAAATGGATAGTATAACAGTATGAAAATAATATTTCGATCCCACCCATGAGGTCATAGTGGGATATTTATAGGTTGTTAGAGGACAGAGAATAGAGAGGGAAAGATGTCATGCCTTTATAAGTTAGGCATGTACATCGTTTACATAAAAGCGGGAGAATAATCATAAAATTAGTTATAAAGCGCATGGGGGACTATTTGCGTATCTCCCCCACATGGGATGTGCTTCTGATGTAATCCAGTCACATAGTAAACGATTTCCCTGGTTGTGTTATAAAGAAAATGGGGGACAATCGTCTCGTGCATGAGTAGGGGACATCCTCAGTTTATAGTGAAGTGGAGGAATTTAAGTTTGATCCTGACCATCCCGCCAAGCCCAAAGAAATGAAAAATGAACCTGACTCCATCTTCCACCATGTGAATACTACAACGAACTTTCTCGGCTATAACGGGCACAATAAAAACTTTAAATTTCTAAGGGATTATGACCCTGATGCTCTGTGGAGATTGGTTCAACATCATCTATCAGTGGTAATTTTGTTAAAATCATGCTCGTCTCCCTCTAACAAATACTTTGTTACATGCTAATCCCTTTGTCTCTTCTTTCTGGCTGCAATAACTACTACTATTCTTAGAGATAAAGTCGTGACAAACTATAACTCGTATGAAGAGAAGAGAGAAACCAACACAGCTCTCACTCGACAGAACATCTAGATAAAGGAGGAACTAAAACAATCTGTCGATGAGCTGAAAAAAACCTATGGTGAGACTCAAAAGATAGATGACTAGGTGGTCGCCAAAACACAAGCTCTCAACAAGGAAGAAAAGGAGAATAAAAAGTTAAAGGATAAGGCTAGTACTTATGCCATTAAACTTTAAGGTTTTAAAGTTGCTCTAAAAATGGAAATAACAAGATTACTAGGTCTAAGCAGAAGCTTGATAAGACTAATCAGGAGCTTGGTAGGGTTAATGAGGAGCTCGTTAAAGCTAATGACACTATAGTTAAAGTTGAGGTGATTGGGGTGTTTAAAACATTTGTCGACTCTAACACAGAGACTATAACCTTTTTTCTTAATGGCTACGAGGAACTCAAGAAGAGAGTTATGAAACATTAACCTAATATTGCAAATATTTTAGGAAAATGGGAGGGCAATGATGAGGAAGCCACATCCTTGGCCGCTAAGTACAAGATGGAGGTGGATGAGTCTGTTGTAAAAGATGATGAGATCGGTGATGTCGACCAGACTATTACTGCATAAACTACTCATTCTCTATCTCTAAAAGTTTCTCAAGACACAGTTATGACTAATGCATTTGCTTCCACTGTTCCTCAAGTCAATTCGGAGACTTACCAAACTCCTTAAGTTTCCCTCGGAATTGAAAATTCTCTTTTGGATTAGGACTCCTGAATTTATATCCATGTGAAGATTTTTGTATTCTTCTTTCCTTATTTTGTAAGGAACATTTTTAGTTCTTCTTGATTTGACTCTAAGATCAAATATGATTTAATTTCTTGTCTATATACATGTATATTTTTTTACTTTCTTCCAGTTATTTTTCTCATCTAAGTTTTTTTCTACCACTTATAGTTAAGTGTTTCTGCAAAAATATTATTTATAAGTAAATGTAGTCAGATCTCATCGACCTCCTAGTTAGTTCTAGTCTTATAGACTCATGGTGGGATCATGTCCACCTGCCATGTAAACTTACTAGTTGTTTGGTGTTGAAATAGTCATGCTAGTAGTTTTGTCTTATGATTGTGTGGTCGAATCTCGTCAACCTGATTAACCTTACTAGATACCAGTTTTGGACAAACCTAAGTTATCCTGACTTAGGATCTACCAATGCTTGTTCTAGCTTACTAGTCGTATGGCCAGATCTTGTCATTTTAACCATGTGTTAGCGTGGGTTACCAAATCCAACCCTATATTAATCAGTTATGGTTGGATGTTATCGTCCATATAACTGCACCTGATTTCCCAGATTTGGTTAAACTTCTTGATCGTGACATGTCCATAGATAAGGCCATACATGAAGTATAGTTTTGATCGTGTATTTTGATGTGATCAGTTATGAGATGTCTTTGTCTTGGACTTATTGCACATATCTCACACCAATGAAACAATCATTGAATAATGTAGAAAATCTTGAAATGATAACATATGTAAAGGAGCAACTTTTAATTATCATTCATCTTCGAAGACTAATTATAAAGAAATAAAAACTTCTTACAGGATATTTTGTTTTTCTAAACTGTAATCTATTCTTCATTACTGGTAATACTTCCTCATATGCTCTGCGTTCCACTGTTTCTTAAACTTCTCATCTTTTATGGTTTTGATCTGATAAGTCCCAGGTCACATAACAACAAAAAATTTGTACGGGCCAAGACAATTTGGTTCTAACTTATTCCATTTTGGACAACCTTCTTAAGCATGTGTCCCCCTTCCTTCAAGGTTTACGGTTTTACACTTTTGTTATAAAATCAAACAGTCCGATGTTGGTACCATGCTACCCGAAATGCTACATACTCCCTGACTTCCTCTACTAAATCCAGATCTAGTCTTATCATAAAGTCACTCTTCGATAAATGGAAGTTGATTACTCGGTGACTGTGCAATCTGATCTCCATTGGCACACTTGCAATTATGCCAAATGCTAATATAAATGGGGACTCTCCTGTTACAAACTTCAAAGTGGTTCGGTAAGCCTAGAGTACAGTCTAAAGTTAATTAATCTAATTCTCATTGTCATCATCAAGTATCTTCTTCATTCTGTCCAAAAGATTCTTATTTATGACCTATGTATGGCCATTGAATTGTGGGTGACCAGGAATTGAATGCAGTTTCTGGATCTTCGAATTTATACAATAATCCTCAAACTCATTGTTGTCAAAATGCATACCGTGGTTTATGATAAAGGTGTAAGTCATACCATATCAGCAAATTATATTCTTCCATATAAAATAGAACATATTTTCTTACGGTATCTCTACTAACGGCTCTGTTTCCACCAATTTAGTGAAATGATCCATATCGATGACCAAATACCTGAATCTTCCCCTAGTCTTTGACAGTGGGCTACAAATTAATCCTCCATATGGAAAAAGGCTAAGGGGGTGTAATCGAAACTAATTCATCCCTCGATCTCTTGTGTATCACGACATACTTTTGTCACTTATAGCATTTATTTACGTAGTTGGCACAATCTTATTTCAATATCGACCAATAATATCCTTACGTGGTGACTCGCTTCACCAATGACCTTCCTAGAAAGTGGGCCTCACATGAGCCTTTATGGATTTCTTTAACTAGATTATAGACTTTAGTAGGGTGAACACATCTGAGCAGTGACATAATAAATCCCCGCCTGAACAGTTATCCTCCTTTAATCACGTATCTTGCTGCTTTATATTCGAGTCTCCTTACTTTCTTCGGATCTTTCACTATTGCATTAATTTATAAGTACACATGGATGTGTTCCATCCAATATGGCCCTATTCACTCAATTATCATCACACGTTCTTCTTTAATGTTACGCTCAACTGGTTTTATTCTCCAAAGTTTAGTTCGAGTAGTTGATGCTAGGCGAGCAAGTGCATCTTCTTGCGAATTCTCAGCTCTTGGGATTATGACCATATGTATGGTCGAGAATCTTCTCACTAGTGAACTTCACCAAACACTTCGCCATAGACTCCTCTCTGGCTTCATAAATGACTAAGACTTGATTTAATACCAACTAAGCATCACGGTGCGCTGATAACTGTTCTTCCACCAGTGATAGTGCTAATCCCAATCTTGTGACCATGGATTCCTACTCGGCCTCATTATTGGATGCCTTAAAGTTGAACCTAAAGGCGTACTCAACTTCTTCATCGTTAGGTTTCTTGATGATTAGTCATACTCCACTATTATTGGCAAATAATGAACCGTCTACTAACAGTCAAAACACAGAAGGTTCATCTTCAAAATTACCTTCGACTAAGCATCTATCTTTGAATAGTTTGTTCGCCAATGACTCTGGTCTGTCATTAATCTGGTCGGTTATCTTTGTTATTGGTCTCTCTTCTGTAGAAGTCTACTTGGTTGGCTGAACTGTTGAGCTTTCTTTCGTAAAATTCTACTCGATTGTCTTTATTATCGAGATATCTTCCGTAAAAGTTTCCTCTACTATCTTTGCTGATGAACTCTCTTTCATAGAAGTCATCTCAACAATATTTTCCTCGTAAGTAAACTCTACTATAAAGTCATCCACCGCCTAGTATTTGATTGTTATAATGGGTTACTCTCCTAGTTTTATAGCCCAATCCATCAATCTGCTTGATTTCTAAGGGTTTGTGAATAGGTTATCATAGAGGAAGGTCTGTACGTACGATAATTATATGTTCTTCAAAATATGGCTTCATTTTGCGAGAAGCTTTAATAAAATCTAACACTAAATTCTCTAGACTAGGGTAATGGTTTTAGCTCCATAGTACGCCTTTCTAGTATAGTAAATGGGCTTCTGTACTCCACCTTCTTTCGGACCAATGCTAAACTAACTACTAACTATGATACTGCTAAGTATAAGTAGATCTTCTCACCTATAACTGACCTTGATATCAAAGGGAAAAATCATAAGTACTTCTTCTAGGATGGATGCTTCACAATCGTCGTTCCACTCAAAGGTCTGTAACACCCCTCACTTTTGGGGATAATTAAAATTCATAAGTAAGTGTAATTTGGGAATTTAAGAAATTATCGTGAATAGTAATTTTTGGCGTTTTCAAGGATTAGATGATTTTTGATGGGTGTTATATTTAATTTTGGGATTAAGAAAAGGAGCTGGAGTATTTTAATTATATGTCGCAGCTGGATTAAGCGACAGAGAATAATATTTTAATGGGAAGTCCCGCATTAAGTTTGTTGGGTTAAATTAGTGATTTACGGTCAAGTACCTCGGATGGAGATTCCGATTGCGCGGTCGGTCTCTAAATGGCTAAGATAGTCAGAATAGAGTATTCGGGGGTATAAATTGAGTTTCGAGAATTTTTGGACCAGTAGGGACTCGTAATTAAGTAAACACGTAATTTTTGGGTTTAATAAGGGATTAAATCTTTTCTCCCTTATAAAGACACGAGAGATGGAGAAGAGAGAGAAGAAAGAGGAGAGGAAAGAAAGAGAGAAAAGGGAGATTTCGTCCAAACTCCGCGGGATTCGACTCGAGGTCGTTGGATTTTATCCTCCACGCAAGTGTTTACTTGCTTTATTTAATTTAGTGTGTATATTTTATATCATAATTGGTAGATTATGAAATTTGGGTTAAAACCTTTCAAATAAATTTGGGAAAACTTGATTAAGAGTTTACAAATTGATGTGTTGTAAACTCTAAATGATTTCTAGTGTTAAAACCATGTTAATGGAGTGTAAAATTAAATTGAATTGAAGAAATGCCAAAACTAGGGTTTTTAGGTTTTAAAACCTAAGAGAAATGGTTTAATATCATAAGTTTATGGAAATATTAGTTGTAAATCAGTGTTGGGATGCTAATAGGGTCGTTGGTTGAGATTAGAAACCATTGAAATGGAGTTTGGGTTGATATTTGGGTATTTTGGAGATTGAAAAATCGCCCAAACAGTTCCCCTCTAACAGGACGAATTGATTTGCCTAAGGGGATATGTAAGGCTGCCTTGGGCCGAATCGATTCGGATTCAGACCGAATCGATTCGTCCTTCAGGACCTGTTTGTAGAACACTTTCTGAATCGATTCGGATTGGGGGCCGAATCGATTCACCTACCCGAATCGATTCGCCATAAGGGCAAATAATTCGCCTTGGACAAAATTGATAGTTTTCTTCCCTTAAGAGTATGGGGAGTTAAATTATGATTTAGGATTTTATGGGGGATCCTAGTTATGATATCGGTACTCCTAAATATTGGTTTTGAGGGTGGGAAAACCTTTAGATGAAAAATAAAACCTTGGATTAGTGTAGGGCATAATCCGAGGAACGAACCTAGTAAACGTTCGGGAAGGACAATATTTGAGAGAAAGTTCTCCTGCCATTGGGCATAGGTATTTACACTATCCGAATGTATATGAGCTGAATACATCCGAGTAAATCCTAGGACGCGATTACTAGGAATTAGTTTTTTTGGAATTAGATGTGTGTAAATCCATAAACGTGATATTGGTGCGAGGTGTATTTGTGTAAGTGAATGCTTATGGGATTAGTATTTAAAAAGGAGAATACTTAAATATTATTATGAGATTGGCAATTATATCCAGATATACATTCGAGGAATGATAAATATATATAGTTATATATAATGTGAATCCAGTATATATAATATATGATACGAATACATATATATCTCTGTGTGATTGGTATATGTGTATTTTAGAGGCTGATTTCCACGGGCTTTCCTTTGGCGTAGGGTTGGAACATCTAGATTATATATTTTCTCTAGTGCGATCCAGGGAGGTTGCGCGATGTGGGTGAATCCCCTAGCTTGAGGAGCAGGGAGAGTATATCCCCAGGTCATCTCGTCCCGCATTCGAGTGCGATGTGTGTACTCTACTTGCTGAGGGAACGTAACCGCCTCCACCTTTGTGTGTATTTTACCATGACCATTGAGTATGTCTGGCTTGGTACCATGGTACAGTGAGTAAACTCGGATTTGGGATCGGCACTATAAGACTGCATCCTCGAGTTATAGCTTGATGGGATGGTTATATTACTTGTGTGTATAGTACGTTACTTATGTATGGAAACAAGATATTATATATCTCTATTAGAGTAAAGAGATAAAATGAATAAAGATTAAATCTCATTCCGAGAGATTCTATCCGGATGTATATTTTGATATGTATATTAAAGTGGGTATGATAATGTATATAATTAAATGAGTATATATATATATATATATATATATATATATATATATATATATATATATATATATGTCATGTACTGAGGGTCTAATGGATCTCGACGATCGACGCTGCTAACTAGTAGTGTATCGGGGGGGTTCCTTGTTTGGATTTCGCTTGGCGAGACACCCCATGCACGAATATGGCACAGTGTTGAGACCGGAGAGAAGTTTAGCCCATAGTACTCTTACTTAGGACTTTCAAAGTTAGGGGGTGACGGATTAGTTAGGTAGAGTAGCTCAACTAGGATGTTTAGAGGGATACATTAGGTGTGAACTCTTAGAAGAGAGGTAAGGGGTATCTCATGGGAGTGCGATACCAATTTAAATATGATATAAAACATGTTTTTCATAAATAAAGCATTTATGCACTTGCAAAATATTTTCACAACTTGGTCTCTGACCCGTTTCTATATTTTTCCCTCTTTTGCTATAGATGTATATATTTATAGGTGTCCAGACACAGGGACGCCTGGATGATGATTCCTTCGAGTCATGCGTGTGCTGTAGCAGTTGTGGATGCATGCAGGTTTACTGTAGACACTTCTATCCTTGTAATCTACATAGGAGGTATTGTATAAACATTAGGGAAGAAATCCCAGTTGTATTTATTTACTCTTTTTTGCCTTTTAGTGTGGCATTCGACTTGATTGTATTATGTTAAATCGAGTATTCGGTTATTTTATTTCTTTTCAGTTTCATTTATATAAACTGCATGGATATTTTACTTGAACGGTTTGATTAAAAAGATTAGTTAAATAAACTTTTGACGCCATCCTAATATGTTATTAGTAATTAATTTGGTTTTCGACAGTGATGCTAAGAATGAACCATATGCGACTCCTGTTTTAATTTGGTACATGAGTGATCGCCTGGTATTTTATTAGGCGAGGTGTCACAAGGTCTTTTTGAGCACCTTAAAGAACGGAAGACATATATCAATGGCGCTTGAAATAAAAAAATTTAGCGCTGCTACTTGGTATCATTTTTCTCTTGGGAGGCTACATATTAATCAATTCCTGGATCATGATTAGGTATGCCTTTATGCTCTTCTCATTGACGATGAACCCTAGGAATTTTCCTTTATGAACACTAAAGACACATTTTGTTGTGTTTAAATTCATTATGTACTTCTCCAATTGGTCAAATGTTTAACTGAGGTCACTGATTTGATTGGATTCTTTCTTTCTCTTTATCAGCATATCATCTATGTATACTTCCATATTTTTTCCATCTTCTCTTCGAATACTTTGTTGACCAACCTTTGAATATTTCTCCAACGTTTGTTAGCCTAAAGGGCATAAAATTATAGAAGTATATACCTCGGCTAGTGAGGAATGAGGTATTTTCTATGTATTTAGGTTTCATCTTGATCTGGTTATAACCTAAGATGGCACCTATAAAACTAAGCATCTCATCCCTAACAGTTGCATCGAACAACCGATTAATCTTAAGTGGAGGATAACGGTCCTTGAGGTAGGCTCTTCTAAGATATGTGAAGTTGACACGTATGTGCCACTTATTATTATTATTATTATTATTATTATTATTATTATTATTATTATTATTATTATTATTATTATTATTATTATTATTATTATTATTATTATTTGGAACCATAACCAAATTTACTAGCCACTCCGGGTAATTTACATTTTCTATGGAATTCGCTTTTCTCAATTTGTCAACCTCCTCCTGGATGGACATGTTTTTCTCCTGCTTAAACACATGGCGCTTATGTTTGACAGGTTTTAGCTCCTCAGCTCATGGCAATGGAATTATGGATCTATCAAAGGCATATTTTCATGGATCCATGAAAACACACTCTTTTACTTCTTTAAAAAATCATCTAATACTTTTTTGAAGGTAGGATCTATAGTGATGAACTAATCTGATTAATCCTTTCTTGGTACTCCTCGTCCAAAATCACCGATTAAACCTTCTCCATAACTTTTCTTGCGACCAAATTATCTTCATGTAGAGGATCTAAAGTCTCAATCTGACAAGTAGTGGTTAGGTTCTTCTACTCTGCAAAATTATAGTAGCATTCTCGCGCTTCAGTTTTTACCCTTGACCACACCAACTCCATAGTGCGTAAGGAATTTTAAGCATTAATGGATCGTGGAAGGCACAACTTTAAATTTCTTCAGGCTAAACTTGTTGAATATAATACTGTTGGCTGAGTGAATGTTCTCGTCCATGAAAAAAAAATGTATTATCTATGTTCTTAAAGTGGGCTATGTACCGGTGATAACCTCAAGCTTAATTCTTCCTGACAGGAAAACCTTCTCTCCCAAAAAACCTATGAGAGGTTTATGGTGTGCCTCCAAGGTCCTATCCTGCAATCTTAACTTTTTAAAATAGTTAAAGAATTGAACATCAACAGAACTGTCGTTGTCCACCAGAATCCTCCCTAACTGGATTTCATAAACTAACATGGTGATGAAGAGAGGGTCTTCATGGGGATAAAGTACACTTGACAATCCTAGGTAGAGACTCAACATCTTCATCGAGATTGACCTACCTAACATGAGCACATGACTTCATTTCATTGAGGTATCTTTCCTCTCGGCTGGTCTGTATCCATCACCGTCATCACCTCCAACTATAAAGTGATAGTTAAGAGAAATAATGCTAACGTCATTTACATGCTCTTTTATCTTCTTGGGCAGATTTGGATCATCTTTCGAATCTTTATCTCGGCCCTTTTTCTTATCAAATACCTTTTTAAAAGGGGACTGTGATTGTCTCTTGGGTTTTTGATGCATCCTGCCTACTTGATCGGTCACCTTTATCAACATACCTCATCAATTTGCCTGTTTTGATGAGATTTTCAATCACGTTCTTTAAGGCAACACTTATCAATGTTGTGGTCATGATCCTTGTGGAATTTATAGTATTTACTCTTATCCATCCAATTTGGTGGACTTTTTAATTTACTCGACCATTTTAGGTTGTTGCTTCCTCGAATATCATCGGGGATGTGGTGCTCATCTACGTCAAGCGGGGTACACTCATCAAACTTATTTGGCATATATGTCTTCTTATTGTCCTTAAGCTTTTCCTTCTTTTCGATCTCTTATCAGCATCGGATTTAATGTGCATCAACTCATTTGCTTCCATCTATTCTTCAGCGTTCATAATTTTTTCAGCCAAAACCTTTGACATTGTGCTCAGTTGTGCCTTGACTAGCACCCAATAATACTTCCTAAGAAAAAAATTGTTCATGATCATTGTGATTTTTATCTTCTCATCAAATTCAATTACCTAAAGCTTCTCTATATTAAAGCGTGTGGAAAACTCCCTAGTCGTTTCATCCTTTTTCTGATGGATGCTTAACAAGTGATCCACCCTCTTACCTGACTTTGTACTGAAACATAAATTGCTGATGAAAACATCAGTCAGCTGCTAGAATTTTAAGATCTCTCTTTTAGTAAGCCATTATACCAAATATGAGTCGATCCGGTGATGGTACTGGAGAATGATCTACAATTCATTTCATCTTAGATGGAATAAATATCCACAGTAATTTGGTAATGCTCCATATGCAACATAGTATTGAACTTGCCGTCGTATTTGGGAGTGATTACAGGTGGTTTGAATTTTGTGGGTGTTAGATAACCCACAATTGATGATATAAATGGTTATAACTAAAACAAACTCTGTAAAGGGTTCTTCATCTTCATAATCTCGCCCAGACGATCCTCTAGGCAATGGAAAGACCCATTCCAGGGTTATTCCTCCTTCTCATCCATAACCGTTATTGCCTTTATAAGAATAATTTTTCTAGGATTGTTCATAGCATAGCTTTAGACAAGTTTGGAGTATCCCGTTATAAATCGGCATGCACCGTGAAGACAAACTGAACTCAATCATTAATTTATAGAATTAATGTTTGGGATATTTATTTTTTACTAAAAATGAACATGTCTTTTTATTTCAAAAAGAAAAATATTTTTATTTTTAAATCTCGTTCAAACAAGATTGCAAGTTGTTAGATAGGTCATTTTTATATTTTTTTCAAAAGAGGTTCAAATGAGGGCTGGTTGCCTAAGATTTTCTCATTTCGTTAGAAGCAAAGTACATGTCGTTCGAACGACATCTCTATGTCATTAGAACGATCTCTGTTTCTCGTTTGAATGACTGCGACGCTTGAATTTTGTGAACGTACTATAAATACATGTTTTGTGATCAAAATGTTTAAGACTTTTATCAAATACGTTTCTACATAACCTTTGCCAAAGTTCTTAATTATTTTGTGTTCTAAAACACCATTTAATTAACAACAAACATCCTTGAATATTGATCGTGTGAATTTTTTTAAACCCTAGAATGTTTTTTATCTTTGAATACACCATGTTGAGAGGTACTCCATTCCTAACTTGTGATATGTGAGGAGACTCACTGCTGAAGACGAAGGTTGAAACTGACAGAGGACTGCGATCTTGTGATTCTTGCAAGGATGATAGTTGTTCACTATATATTTGCAAAGATTAACGCATTATACGTGTGGTGGTTATCAAGTAGTCTGTAAGTCGACTATCTTGTAGATTTTTAAAGTGATTAAATTTTTTTTCCCTTTGATTTTTTTTCCTAAAATTGTGTTTTCTTTACATGCTTGTTTTGAATCACACGTTTGCATGTTCTAGGGTTAATAATAACTGGAAATTTGATAATGGGATTGATATCTAAATAAATAAGTTTACTCCATCAGAGAATAGTGCACTCTTAAATTGGTATAAAAGAACATTGCTCCAAGTTATCGAGTGATCCTTATTTTTCAAAAAGGTTTTCCCTTTGATACCTTTGTTTTCAACAAATTGGTGTCCAAGAAGGTTGCACTAAGTTATTGTATTATATCCTTATTTAGTGTATTTTGATTGATTTTGTTTTCTCTCGATGGATTCTCATAGTTTTGACGACTTAAATCGTTTGACTTTGTAGTTTGCTAAAATAATTGAAATTCTTGAACAAGAAAATTCTCGTTTTAAATTTTATATGGATCTTTTGCAAACTATTCAAAATCAAAGAGATTTTTTTGGTAAGAAAATTGTGGACATGGATCATGATTTTAGAAATTTGGAATTGTAGAAGAAAGAGAGTGATGATAGAGTCCTATTTATAGAGAAAGAATTAGAGGACTTGAAAATTTCTAGGGTTAATTTTGTTCTATTGAGGATAATGTTTTAATTAATTATTTTAAGGCACGTGAGAAGACTTTTAGGGATAAGCTCGCTTACGTTGAGGGGGGGGGGGGGGGGGAGATAACCTTTTAGGAATGATAGATCATATGAAGAAAGTGTCCCCAAATTGGAAGAGTCAAATTCTTTGCTTGAGTAAAAAAATTTAAAGCTAAAAGATGATTTAAAAGACTCGAGTAGTGTTGATAGTAATGGCTCTGGCTCACATTTTTCTAATGCTTCGAGTGTTAAATCCAAGACCATTGTTTGTTTCATAAGGTCAACCAAATCCAAAGACGTTAGATAGGGCCAATACATAGGTCACATTCCTCACGTTTACATGTGTTCACACTATGCTAGGAAAGGTCACCTTAGCGAGTTTTGTTTTGATCTTGGAAGAGGTCCTAGGAAGTTGAAGTCTAGTGTTCCGTTGGTCCTAAAACACCTATTTGTCGTTTTACACCTATTTGGATAAGGAAATTTATTTTGGAAGATCTAGTTGTTAGACTTATTTATTCTCACATGATTGCACATGATTCTTCTCTTTCTATATGTTATAGATGATTGCTTGCATGATTTTGTTTGTCACACTCTAGTGGTGCTTCATGATATATTCTTTCTAGTGTCATGACATGTTTACTTTTTATATTACATTTTTCATTCATTGAGTCATATTGATAAATACAAAAAGATTTTATTTTGATATGTATTTTTGAAAAATACAAAAACATTTTCGATTTTTGTGTATCTTAGTTTTACACATTTGGTGTGGCATATTAATCTGTTTGAATCCAATTCACTCCACAATTTACATGTGACTAGAACATTTAGTTATGACATTAACACTTAGATTGATCTTAACCATGTTTATGGAGTTCTTTAGAACTTTATTTTCTTTACGGATTCAAGTTTGTTTATGCCTCCTTACACACATACACGAGCTTATTGTATTTTGACTTCACTATGTATATTTGATATTGGTGAGATGTTATCCCATCATTTTTCTCATCTATATGTTTATGGGACTGATGGGGATTTGGGCATGTAAGAACCATTTCCCATGAGAATTGTTTATTATTAAAAAAAATATGAATGAACACGGGAAAGGGCTGTGAGAGATAGTTTAACTCATCGTGAAAGACACCATTTAAAAAGAACCAAAGAAAAAATTAAGGCAATAAAAGAGAAAAATATGCCAAAAGGGGGCAAAATAGTTTTTGTTTTTTTACCTTGCAAAGGAAATCGACTCAAAAGAAAAGAAAATATTGAAAAATGATTATGTTTATCTTTTGAGGGTGTTTAGTTGAAGATCAAAGAGTTTGCACAATGAATCCTAGTATGCTTATATTGCTATGATGCTATTAATTTTTAGAATCATCAATGATCTAGGCTAGTGTGCATTGTGCTTGTTTTGTTCATTAAGTTCAACTATATTTGTCAATTGAGGATAAAGCTTAGTTTGATAAAGTTTTGCAGTTAATTAGAAATTCTTGAAACATATTTGAGTGTTTGGCTTATAATCCATTTGTATCTAATTTATAACCATTCATTCCATCCCACATGTTTAGACACATCGATACTACACTAGTGTGTAAAGCTTATGTGTTTCGTGTCATGTCTTGTGGTCATTTATACCTACATATGTGTGCCAGATTTTCTTTGATATATTTTGCATATATTATATATGGTATTGTATGTTGTATTTATGAAATTTATTTTTTTAGAGAAATTAAAATTTTTCAAAAATAGTTGGTGTTTGATGGCCTTTGAGATGATCATTACATATGCTTGATTTATATTTTTTTTGTGATGATATCTTATCTTCTACGTGATGCTTCCTATTTCATGTTTATGTTTCTACTTCTTTGTCTTTTTCGATAAAAACAAAGGAAGGGAGCAAATTAAAATGAATTTTGATGATTTTGATTTATAGGGGGAATTAATTTATGAGTTGTATTTATTTTAAACTCGATGTGTCACAAGGTATATGTTTTTGTCTCATGTGTGTAGGTACTTAAAGAAAAATTCAAGGCACACGGATGAAGACAAAGTTTGCCAAAGAAGAAGAAGAAGAAGAAGAAGAAGAGGTTTAAATACAAAGAGATTTATTCCTTTCCGTTCTAGGGTTAATAAGGGTGTTAGTATTTTTATTATAGAAGATTTTTTATTTTAATTTGGTGTTCGGTCATGTTTATTTGTTTTTTAGCGGAATAGCTAAAGGGGGAGATTTGTAAGAACAATTTTTATAGGATTGTTCATAGTATAGTTTTAGACTAGTTTGGCATATTCCATTACAAACTGTCACGCACCATTAAGAAATCAAACTCAAGCATCTATAAGTTTCAAGACTTCCTGACATCCCGTTAAGGTATAAAACAATTTATATTTTGAATTAATTTACAGAATTAATGTTTGGGATGTTTATTTTTTTTACCAAAAATGAAAAATTCTTTTTATTTCAAAAAGAAAAATATTTTTTGCCTTTAAATCTCATGTAAATAAGATTGAGATCTCATTCAGATGAGATTGCAAGTCATTAGATAGGTTGTTTTTCTATGTTTTCAAATGAGGTTCAAACGAGGGCTTACTGACTAAGATTTTCTCATATCATTAGAAGCGAAGTACATGTCGTTAGAATGATCTCTGCTTCTCATTCGAACGATTACACTGCCTCGAATTTTGTTAACGGTGTATAATTACCTATTTCGTGATCAAAATGTTTAAGACTTTGCTACGTAAATTTCTGCATGACCTTTGCGAAATTTCTTCATTGTTTCATGTTTTAAAACATTTTTTAATTCACAACAAATATCCTTGAATATTATTCCTGTTAATTGGTTTAAACCCTATAAAGTTTTATTTATTTGCATACACCTTGTGGAGAGGTACTCCATGGCTGAGTTGTGATACCTGAGGGGACTCTTAGCTGACGATGAAGGCTGAGGATGATGGAAGACTATGGTCTTATGAAAACTATTTGAATCCCCGTATTATAAACTCTTTTCAATGTTATATTTCCTTTGCTTGTTTACTATGCGGAAGCGTAAAAGGTGATGGTTTAGTTAAAACAAAATTTTAATTTCAATTTCAAATTAAACACAAGTGAAAATAAATTAAACATGCAAATATGAATTTTCACTTAAACTAATTAATTCAAGTCCTAGAATTTGCCTAAGTCATAATTATCAATATCCCAAAGTTAGGACAAACTAATTTTAGCAAATGACTTGAATTAAATAAACAATTATCCAAATTTAATTAGCACCCAATTAAATTAAGTGTGACAATTAAAACCATTTTTAACTTGAATTTCCCTAAGCATGAGTTCTAATTCATTATGAAAGATAAAAATAAATCAATCACATTACGCCGAGATGTACGAGGAAAAACCCACAACGGGAAACAACCTCGGACGGCCCTAACCACAAATCCACTAAGTACGGAATTTACATATACAAGACAGAAAGGCTTACAACACACGACTCGATCCCTCTCAAGCCCCGGCGCTTCTTCTTGTAGATACCTCTTCCTAGCAGATAACCTTGGAGCTCCACCGCGGTCTCGGAATCCACCGATCGGACTTTATATGGTCACCGTCACCCGAGCAAGGAGCCTTTCTCCAAGTGGGTAATGCCGCAACAACCTCTTCTTCTTTCTTTATGGGATGTAAAAGAAAACCCAAAACTTCTCTTTGAACGAAAAAGATGAACCCGGTGCCAAACTCTAAGCAAGATATATGAATATGAGAACTTGGAAGAAACTAATTTGGGTGTAAACAAGAGTGGTGTATATTGTTCTCTTTGATAAAAACACACTCAAAACATGATCTTTTTCCCTCTTTGATTTTTCTCTCAAAACACTCTCTAAGAGTTAGTAGGATATGAAAAAGATTCATTAGAAAATGTTATTCCCACACATAAAAAAGTCTGAGAAAAGTTGGTTAAAAAACAAGTGGGGAAGTGGGAGAAAAACTGCTTAAAACTGCCAAAAACTGTTCCCGCCTTACATCTCGTTCGAACGACATTTCGTTCGAACGACATTCTCGTTCGAACGATTCTTATAACGAAGTTCCACTATGAACTCGTTAGAAACTCATTGGAAATCTCGTTAGAACGACAATCTCGTTTGAACGACATTTCGAACGAAGTTTCAGAATGCCTTAATGGGAATTCATTAGCAATCTCGTGCGAACGACATCTGGTTCGAACGACAATCTCGTTTGAACGACATATCGAACGAACTTCCAGAAAGTTTGGAAAATTCAATTTTAGCCCAGAAAACTTTATAAACTTATTTTAAAGTTTTAATTAATTCTTTCTGAAAATAAAACACAGTTTTAATTAAACCTAACACCCAATTAAACTTGTTCCAAGCTCCTATATATATAATATTGCATTCATACCTTGGGAGCATGGAACCATAGTTGATGACATAGAAACGAGGCACGCAAACCAGCATATTGATGAAGCTTCATACTTTTTGCCGCTACGTCTTCAACAAACTCTTCATAGGCTTGAGAATATTACAATTAAATACAATCCTATGAATAAATGTTTTTGTCCGGAATTGAGCCAAAACAATATATGGACTCAATTGGAAATTTGTGTCCTTACATCTTATGATTCTTGCGAGGATCATAGTTGTTCACTAGATATTTGTAAAGATTAACGCTTTATACTTGTAGCGGTTATCAAGTAGTCTGTAAGTCAAATGTCTTGTAGATTTTTAAAGTGAATAAAAGTTTTTTCCCTTTGGGTTTTTCCAAAAAATGTGTTTTCTTTAAATGCTTGATTTGAATCAGACAGTTTCATGCTCTAGGGTTAGTAAAAATTGGAAATTGGTTTGTGGGATTGACATCTAAATAACTAAGTTTACTCCATCATAGAATAGTGCACTCTCAGTCTTTCCTAGTCAGCCTCGGGTTTTAGCTGATCTCTCTTCCTGAGAAGTTTGCTCGAATTTTGCCAATCCTCATATGCTTGTTCTTGACCTATTTGAGAATTTATCTTTTCTGGTCTCAGTTCTTCTGGATTATTCCCTGAACTCCCTTGGATCTCTGTACTGGTGGACCCTCGCAGCTCTTAGGCTCCGTGGATTATAAAATGACCCTATGTTGAGCCATTCCAAAACACTTCGGCCATTCTATAGAGTTAGTCTTTGCATCATCATATTCACTGGATCTAATGGTGGAGGTTACCCTGGGCAGTTGGATTTGTCATCATGATAAGATCTAGAGTATTTAGACTTACTACCTTAACCTTTAAAAAATAACTCCCCGCGTTTAGGATTTTCTGTAACTCTTTCGTGGTACATCTGCCTCTTGTACCTTTATGGGGTTATAGGAGGCATCTCTTGCATTCTACTAGAGCTTTCAGCCTTTACGGGGGTAACTGGGTTTCCCTCAGTCCTAGTCTGGCTTGACAAATACTCTGCGTCTGCTGCTTGATGCTCTCCTGCATAGCCTCTTGGCCTTTAGCTACTAACTGCAATATTCGTATAGGTTGTCCATACCCACAAGTGTGGAAGGCGGAATCCTCTTAGCGATTCTACAACTTTTTGGATTTTTTCCCATATTCACAAAATTATAGAAAAATAGTGTACCGTAATACAAAAAATAGAGCACGACAGTTAAAATAGCAGAAGTTACAGAAAAAGCATATCTAAAGCATGTAAAACTAAATCTGATGATGAATTCAAGGAATCAAAGATAATTAAAAAGGAATTTGCAGATTAGTGGACTCTAACCTAAGTAAACATTGATGATTTGGATTTCATTCCAAGGTTTTCTCACAACTAGGTATCCTCGAGTTTTATAAATTCATAATGGTGGAAAGAAAGAAATGGTTTGTCATTTCCCACAAACGGTGTTAATTCATTAACGTTTAAAACTGGCATATGGATTTAGTCTTAGGAGATATACACCAACTATAAACAATAATACATAAAGAGGTATAATAAAAGAAACACTAATCTAGAGAGGATAATAGAGAGAGGTGACAGAAAGAGAATTAAACCAGATTTATGTGGTTCGGCCGAAAGAGGGGCCTATGCCCGCAGTTGAAGGCATATAATATATTAATTCAGATAACAAAATCCTTGTGTGTATAGAGGTTACAAGCTCTCAAGTTCACTCTAGAAATGGACATCATAACAGTATGAAAATAATATCTCAATCCCTACCCATGAGGGTATAATGGGATATTTATAGGCTATCAGAGGAGAGAGAATAGAGGGGGACAAATGTCATGCCTCTATAGGTTAGGCAAGTAAAACTTTTACATGAAAGTGGGAGGATAATAATAAAGTTGGTTGTAAAGCATATGGGGGAATATTTTCATATCTCCCTTTGTGCTGTTGATGAAATCCAATCACACAGTACATGCTTACCTTTATGGTGTTATATAACTGTATTAGGCAGTTGTGAGATGACTGGGCTAAGTTCACCGCTTGGGATTACCATGGCCGACCAGGTTAGTAGTTGAGTCAACCTCTTTCCTAAGAGAAATGAGTTCAGTTTTCATCTTTCGATTGATCCATGGGCCATACCTTATTAATGATACAATAATTGTTATGGCCTTACTTCAATAAAATTCTTATCCTTTGTAAACCTATTGTTTATGTTATTATTATATCTATTTTCACAGGTCTTACGATGTTATGTTGCCATAGGGTGAAGCATCTCTAGCAACATCTTGTTCATCATTCGTAGAATGTAAGAGTCAAGCAGTGTAGCTCATCTAATTCTTGTTTTTACTTGAATTCATTAAGATGTTGTATTTAACAGCCTGTCTCGAGTCAGATTTTGTACATATGGTAATAGTATTCAAAGTTTGATGTATATTTGAGATACATTCCATATTCCAGAGTTAGTTTTATTTTGTATCGACAATTATATGGTATGAGAGTTATTTTTTTATTCAGTATTTCATTACCTCTTTATAATACCTGTTCAGTTTTAGTTATGTCGTTTATGCTGAGAATGTTACCAACTGTTTTTTATTCCCATGATTTGGGTATTAGACATGATCAATCTATTTATGAATTTCATCGGTGTCACACTAGGTTTCGTTGGAAGTTCACTAAGTTTCTTAAGCTTAGAGAAGATAACAAAAAATCTTCTTCCCTTCATCAGAAATTGAAATTCTTCGCCAAAGCTAATTCATCATCATTTTTGGGGATTATGATGGTACGAAAAAATCTAGCACCAGCAATTTGATATTGGAAATCCAACATGGTATGAATGACATGCTTCTCTCCTGGTTCAGAGTTCATCCACTTCCCCCTTCTAATAGGAGATAATTTTAAAGATCGAGTCTATCCAAAATACAGTCGTCATGACAACATCAATGTGATATAAATGTTCAAGAACATGCATTTCATGCTCGGACTAGGGATGGGGTGACGCTAATAAAGAATACTTGATCCCATAGTCCTAAAATAGGCCTTAGCCCCGTGTGACCTTAGTTATCAACATGCACCAAAAGAACTCAAAGTGCTTCGCTAACCACGACTGAAAATGAGTTTAGAAGATGTAAATACTATTTCTAGAGATTCTGTGAATGAAATATTTATTAAGGAGGGCAAAGACTTCCCTCTCTGCATCTTCTTCTGAACCACGGTATGGCTACATCGATAAGAAGATGAAATCAGGGATGGAAAAAACTACCAGCATAAAGTAGAACCTCTCACTGAGAAAGCCATAAAAGTTATCAAGGTCTCTGATGAAAGTGATTACGAAGACTCATTCAACCTACAGACATTGGGGCTGACTCTCTGAATGACCAATTTAGATGATACACCATCGGACCCATCCACTCTGATCAAGGATGTTGATAGGCCTCTTCTCAACTGGAATGCTATACCAATCCAACCTATTAAGATTCAAACCTGCCTTGTTGTTTACCTTATCTCTTCACATGTTGTTTCTTCTCCTTTTTCTGATATCAATGTAATCGATACCTCCTTTAATGAGGTTCTCAATGTTGTTTTTCTTAAAAGTGAAATAAACGAGGTTTTCTAGTATCTTGTTGTGCCTTATATTAATTTTCTTGATTCTAATCAAACCTTTGATGATGACGACTTTATAAATGAAAAATTCTTAACTCGTCTTAGTAAGGTTAATAATAAACAACATAACCGTGTTCAAATTAATGAGGATGATATTATTATTATTATCAATCCCAATTCTAGTAGCCAACAGTGTGAGATTAGGATATAATCCACCCTTAACCAGCATGAGAGAACAAAATTCGAAGGGATGTTGAAATAATTTATGGATGTTTTATCATGGTCCTACAATATGACCGATATCGACATTCCCATAATGCAAGCTGGTCAAACAACATCTAAGGAAACTCCACACCTAATGGTCACTCAAATTCAAAGAAGAGGTAGTTAAAAAGTTGAACGTAGGCTTCATCTGTGTGATCAAATATCCCACATGTCTCGTCAACATCATCCTTATGCCAAAATTAGGAGGGAAAGTCTACATTTGTGTCGACTATCGGGATTTGAACAAAGCATCTCCAAAGGATGATTACCCATTCCATGATTGGGGACATCACAGCCAGCCACACCCTCAAGTCATTAGTCGATGGATTTACCGAATATAACCAGATTAAGATGGGGGGCACCCTAACCATCAGGAGAAAACCATATTCATCATCCCCTAAGGAACCTTTTGCTACACTATCATGCCATTCAGGCTTAAGAACACTGGGGAAACCTACCAAAGGGCCGCTAAAACTATTTTTTAAGATTTGATACACAAAAAAATCGAAGTCTACGTAGAAGACATGATTATTAAGTCTAAGACATGGTAAGGTCACGTTCCCACCCTCCGAAAGTTCTCTAAAAAACTAGGGCGATACTAACTGCGACTAAACCCACATATATGCATTTTTGGCATCACGAAAGGAAATCTTTTAGGATTCATGATTAGAAAAAAGGGAATTGAAGTAGACCCTACCAAGCTGAAAGCCATTCTAGAAGTGCAACCACCCCGAATAGAGAAGAAAGTCCAGTGATTCTTGGGTAAACTTCAGTACACCAGTCGATTCATCAGCCAACTGACTTCTATTTATGAGCCCATCTTTAAACTCCTCCAAAAGGATTCTACAAAAGTTTATAATGAGGTCTGCCAATAATCCTTTGACAGAATTAAGTGATACCTTACCCAACCTTTGGTGCTTATTCCTCTACAGCTAGGTCTTACCCTCCTTCTATACTTGACCATAACATATATTGCAGTAGGGGCTTTTCTAGCCCAATATATCAAAGAATCCCTCAAAGAAGGGCCATCTATTATGCCAGCCAAAAATTATCCACGTACGAAGTCAACTACACTACCTTGGAAAAAATATGTGTCTTACTAGTTACGACACTACATGCTTACCTTCCCCATCATACTTGTATCCCATAGGGATCCCGTTAAGTACTTACTAGAATATTCGGCCCTGTCCATCCAAATGGCTCAATGGTTGATGTTGATAGTCTAGTTTGATATTGTTTACATCACATAGAAATCCATGAAAGGGAGAGCTATCTTTGACTACCTTCCTGACTACCCTATGGAAGAAGTCGATGTTTGAGTCTCTGAATTCTCAAATAAAAATATTCTTTGCACCTTCCAAGAAGACCTCGGATGGCAAATATTATTTAATGAATCTATCAATAAGAAAGGATGCATAATTGGGATACTCTTGATTTCCCATGATGACTCTAACACTCCCATTGCCATTAGACTATAATTTTTCTGCACCAACAATGTGATCGAATACGAGGAGTGCACTATGGACCTTAAATTTAACCTTAAGAAATGTATCAAACACCTACATATCTACGGGGACTCCACCATCATCTTCGACTGAGTCCTTACAAGATGGAAAGTCAAATACAAAAATCTCTAACCCTTCCATGCCCACCTAGAAGAGCTAGCCTCCTAGTTCCATGATATCACTTTCCATTACCTGCCTCACGCAAAGACTAGCTTAGGTAATTCCCTTGCTATCCTGGCTTCCATGATCGATATGCCCGAGGGAATTACAATGGTCGCTTCCTAGTCTAAAAATAAACTATGCCAACCCACTACTACCACATTGATCTCGTCACCGAGGAAGATTCTAATGTGGTAGGGTTTTGGTACTATGACATTTGTTGCCTCCTAAAACATGGTAGGTACCCCCAAGACACCGATAAAAAAGACCGTGTGACCTTTCACAAACTAACTGCCCAGTAAACCATCTGCGATAGATCACTATTCGAAAGAAACTTTGATGGAACCCATTTGTACTGCATTATAAAGAAATAATGCAAAAGATCCACAGTGGGGAATGCGGATCCCATATGAATGATCATATGCTTGCTAAGAAAATTATCTGTCAAGGGTACTATTAGACCACCATGCTTCAAGATTGCACTGCCTACTTCTGAAGATGCCTCAAATGCTAGAAATTTGCCAACGTTCAACACTTACCTCCTCGGGAATTATACAACACGTCTTCTCCCTGGACGTTCTCCACTTGGGATTAACATCATAGGGAAAGTCACACCCAAAGCTTCAAATGGGCTTTAGTGCATCGTAGTCTCAATTGATGACTTCACCAAATGGGTCGAAGCTAAGTCATACGCACTGCTGAATGCCAAAAAATTGACCAAGTTTATCAGAAAGAACACCATCTATCGATACAGGATTCCCCACATGCTAGTATCAAATAATGGGTTACACTTTGAAGCCGAGATCATAAATATTTTCCCTACCAACCTCAAACCAATGGTGATGTCAAAGATTCCAACAAAAACCTCAAACCCATCATCAACAAAATGATAAAGAGTTACATAAATTGGGCTGATCGAATCCCTTACACCCTCTGGGGATATCGCATTTAAGTCATAACATTAACTGGAGCTACTCCATATCCTTTGGTATATGCCATGGAAATATTCACACCCGTTGAGTTACAAATACCTTCCCTATGCATCTTGCTCGAGAGAAGAGTTAGCGAAGAAGACTAGCATCAGAGCCGCTTTGACAAATGGTCACTCTTGGATGAAAAGAGACTGAAGGCTCTATACCATATACAAGGGTACCATCACCGGATAGCGCAATATTTCAACCAAAGAGTCAAGGATCGTGGTGTCCAGGAAAGAGACCTTTCCCTCATAGAGATCATAGAACCTGTCTAGGACCTTTTAAGACCCTAAAGGGATATTCAAGCCGAACTAGAATGTCCCCTACATAGTGAAAAAGATCCTATCAGGCGACGCCGTTATGCTAACATACCTTGATGGATAAGATATGGAACGTACAGTCAATTTGGACCATCTCAAAAGTTCTACCCTGAATCCAAAATCTCAGCGCACTACGACTCTTCTGATCCCCCTTCTATTCTAAAAAAATCTCTTTAGTTATCTCTACCCAAAACTATATGGGGCCCGAACCTCTAAAAAACCTTTCTACTTTTAAAATGGAACGCAAATTTTTTTTAAACCCCTAGAGGTACGTAGGCTGCTCATACAACTTACATGGTCCCGATTCCCTTCGTTTTCCCAAAATGATATTCTTTTCTAACCTTTGAGAATGGCGGTTCGTTTTATCATTTACATGAACAAAAGGACTATGTATGCCTTAGTGATTAGTATAGATAACTCAAATGTAAAACTCATTAAGAGTCACAACAAAATACGATAAAAATATTTTTTTTATTATTAATAAGGAAATACGACACCATTGCATGAAATATCAGCGAAGGGAGTTGAACAAACCACCCCTTTTTACTGACTCAAAACTAGTCTTAAAACAACAACCTTATCAAGATACACCAAATTTATTTTTTAAAAAAATACAAAAACACACAAGCTCTCCTCGAGCTTAACACAAATTATCCCTATCTTCACAACTTCCAGAAGACCTAGCCTCATCATCATTTTTGGTCCTTGGGGTCCCCAGGTCTCACCCGCCTTGTTAATATCCCGAATATGATCCGTAAAGCATACGCCCCCTTCCATGGTGTTAAAAATAACAAACCACCTTTGGATATTCTCTTCCTCTAGCATCTTTTCTACTACTCGTTTCCATAACCACTTCCAATAGTCCCCGAACACATGTCAGACCCTTCCTAGAGATTGTGATGGACTGGAAGACAGCCGATAAATCTCCCATAAAGAACATAGCATCATGCACCGTGATTCTGTCAGGTCCTCCATCGAAAAGAAGTCTAGTGTGAGAGGAGGCACTATTTTCTCCCACCCAACTTGGCACAGAACCCTCTAAGGGAAATAGAACGAAGTCTGCCACAGGTCAACTAACCGTGCATATCGGTACTCTCCCAACTCCAAATTAGGCTGTAATTCTCCCCACCATGGCACTGGGCTCCATGATCCACAAACCAGTTGACCCAGTTAATTATAGATGGGCCAAAACTGATAAAGTACCGAGCAAAAAAATTTAGCACACCAGCCAATGGATACTCAATAGGAACCGTCCGATAGAACCTAACAAGCCATATGAATAAAATTTTTGAGCTTCCCCTTAGAAAATTGGAGAGACCTTCTCTCCAAGCATCAAGATCATTCAGAGTCTCAACCGGTATCATCTTCGCAAGGTTATGACGGTAAGACATGCATGTTATTTTAGCAACCAACTGAGGATCCACCATTAAGTCCCCCGTCACCAGTAAAAGCATCGAAGTAAGGCCCAAGTCAATAACTTTGGCTTAGCCTGTATCATTAAAATTCCTCAAGCGCACGAAGTGCATAACCGCCCGAAGGAAATAATCCCCCCACCCAATAACCAAAAATCTAGCCGTCGAGGGGGAAACACGAAGAAACTCCGCTAACAACGCCCGGGGAGAGCGAGAAAATTTAGGCATAGCTATAGCTACACTGGGGTTGATCCCCAACATGGCCGATAATTCATTAAAGTCAGACAGACCACATCTAGGCCAAAACAAAAGACATGGTCTTCGGGGTACCAGAACTGTGCCGCCACCACTATCATATTCCAGTCAATGGCTCGATTACGCCACAGAGAGACTCGAAGCCGGTTAAAAGTCTTGTAGTCAACATTATACAAGCACATGGCCTCTAGATCATCACGGTAGGAGGAAAATTATGCATGCATCTCAAGGGCCAGTTAGGAATAATAAAGAAAGAATAATAAAGTGGGTATGGGTGGAATAATCACATTCGTTACCTCTCCTTTTATACACAAAAATCTTGGCAAAAGACAAGATCTAAAAATTCGAGTAAATTCCAAACCCCACAAGAGTGCAGGAAAGTGCAATTAAAGCTTTAGAGTGGTTTGACTTGACCCATATGCTAATAGGAATGACAACGGGTATGCTAATCGGCAACCCCCTTATTTTGGAAAATTCCATCTTTCCTCTTTTATCAAAAATCAAATTCTAAAAAAGAAATCCTTATTTAAAAAAAATGGGTCATTTATTTTTAATTATCCATTTTTATTTATTATTTCTAAAATAAATCCTTTCCCTGTGTTAATCTACTCTCTTTTCCTGAATAAATAAGCATCCTTTCATCTTTACATTCTCAGCAGAAAAGTAAAGTGCTTATAGGATAAGTTATTAAAGTAAAAAAAAATCATCTCCTATATATATATATATATATATATATATATATATATATATATATATTGTTGTATGATTACATCATTGCAGGTTAAAAGAATAAAAAAATAAAAATACAATAAACGGGACTCCACCCAATCCAACAACTCTCTCTCAAAACCCTCACCCTCTGCGACGGATGCGCTTTTCCCGACGACGAGTGGTGGAACCGCCACTCCCAGAACTTGATCCCTCATCCGAGGAGGCAAAAAAACCTAGCAGGAAGGAATTGAATCCTTGATATAAGCATACGCAGAGGCCACCCAATCCTTAATATCCTCTAGCCAGGTGGTCAGCACCCGAACATACTGCAAGCAAAGAAACAAAAGCAAAGGACCAATCAGTTAGTAAAAAACAAAGAAATAATCAAAAGAGACAAGACAAGGGAAAAGTAAGAATATACCTCAGGTTGAAGAGCATCATCCATAAGACCATTAACCCTAATGTCGATGCATTAGGAAGATACGGCATGCTTAATGACCCCCTACTACTCAATCAGAAATTATAAGAACCGGGAGGTACTTAAATAATAGGAGCCTCCTCTGCCGCTGCCACCGCCACTGACGAACCACCATCACCCGTGTTGTGGGCAGATCCCACCGTCCTACTAGTATACCTACCCAAAGTCATAGGAGGCGGAGGCATGTTCTCCACATCATAAATTCAAGGTGGAATCAACTAGCTCGTCACGAAACACTACACCAAAAAGGCCAGATTATCACCTTTCAGCCGGTCAACCTTATCATGATCATTGATCATGACAAAAAACACACATTTTTTTATCACGATCATTGATCGTGATAGGTCCGTGACAAATACTTGTTACGATCATTGACCATGAAAAGTCCGTGACAACCTTATAAAGTTGTCATGGTGAAAGACCGTGATAGGTCCGTGACAATTTTCCTAGTAAAAAAACCCTCCCCCTCCTTTTTTCCCACCATTTTGATTTCCCTCCCTCTTTCTCTCTCTAAGCGACTGCTCTCTCTCTACGATTTCAGGTTACTTTCTTTCTCTATTTCTCTTTACTATGTATGTGTGGGGGGGGGGGGGGGGGGAGGGGGAGAGGGGGTAGTGTGCGTGTGTGTGTGGGTGGGAGAGGGGGCAATGGGTGGTGGTGGTGAGGCAGGGGGTGGTGAGGTGTGTGTGTGTGCGTAGGTGGGTGAAAGAGAGTGTGTGCACGGGGTGTGTGTGTGCATGTGTGTGGTGGGGAGGAAGGGGGCAGTGGGTGTGATGGGGCGGGGTGGGGTGTGTGTGCAGGTATATATTTTTATTTAGGTTTGAAATTGGTTAGAAATTGTTTTGCATTATAAATGTTGTTTGTATATTCTTATTTAGGTTTGAAATTGGTTAGGAATTGTTAATGTTGAATTAATTGAGTAGATGAATTAGAAGGAGTACGGGATACACATTTGTTGATTTGTTGTTTTTGTTGGATTATATTGGATGGATGTGGTTGAATATGGAAGTTGGTTGTTTATTTTTTTTTAAATACTTAATTTAATTCACAATAATAAATCCTTAAATAATTATATTGTCTTAATTTGTTGGGTTGGTTACATTTGGAAGTTGCACGACCACTGGATTATTGTCAAAATGGGGGGAGGGGGATTTTTCAACTTTTTTCTAAAATTCCTTCGTGTCACGTACCGTTCGAGAGTGGAACAACCACGAACTTATGATAATTAAATGAAACATACTTGAAATTTCATATATTGAGTATAAATACTATCTTATGCGTATGCATTCAATGGCCCTTAGACCTGTTCGAGAGTCATTAACCCTGGAATGAGACCTCTCGAATTGTCCTATTTGGACAGTTTGGGACTACATAGTGTGTGTAGGTGTGTTTGTATTCTTCTAATTCATTTGTATGTCTTCTTTAGGTTTGTGTGTGTGTGCTGGTGTGTTTGTGTTCTTCTAATTCATTTGGATTTATACTAATAACAATAATTTTTACAAAAACTGTCTCCTTCAGGGATTAAGGCAAGGATAATGATGATGTATTCTTCAGGGCTCGGCGACAGCGGAGGCAACGAGGGCTCATCGTCCCCTAGGCTCCCCAAATGGGGAAAATTGAGAATGGCCATTGAGAACAATATGGACATATTGGCTAGATCCCTCGATCTAGTGAAAACAATTAATCGGACCGAGCTACACCAGTTGGAGGGACATACCAAATCATCTCAAGTTCGCTATTTGGGTGGCACTACAGGTAATGTATTTATATTTATATTTATATTTATATTTATATTTATATTTATATTTATATTTATATTTCAATTTCAATTTATATTTATATTTATTCGCAACTAACACTTTATTTTTGTTTTGTATTTGTTTGACAAGAACAATTCAGCCTGCCCCTAGAACTCCGTGATTCTGTGTTGGAGCAATTGAGGGAGAAACACAAGAATGGAAGAAGAATTTGAGGGCGTACTTTGGGAAGACCCGGGAATCCATTCTCAGACTGAGTGAGACCGTCCCACCGAATGAGCCAATCCCATTGGCAAAATAGAAAAAGTTCATCGATATTGAGATCGATGAGCGACAATTGGCATCACGCTAATCGATGAGGAAAACCGAGCAAAAAATACGGACGTGCACTACTCCGTCCGGACGTATTACGCCGAGGTGGAGCACAGGATGGTAAGTTTTTATTTTTCTATAATTATAGAAATATGTTATTCTGAATTATTTTACTTTGGGTTACTTACTAATTTTATAATATTTTATTTCAGGGGACGGGGAATGGCCCTGAGGGTAGGCTACATAGGCTCGATGCCTATGTGGCAATTCGGATGAAGAAGGACAAGTATAAGGAGGTTTCCGCGAGCATCGCAACCACGATTGTAAGTAATCCGACAGTTTAATTTTTGTGAATTACGTTATAATTTTTTTATTTACTTATTTAACTAATTCTTTACTTTTTGTCTTTTAAGGCCAAGCTTAAGAAAATGTATGGGTCGTAGTCTGATGCCGAGAAGGCATCTTTGTCCACAGACAAACTTAGCCAAGTTCTTGACGCTGATTGCAAGGGGATGACTAGGGGTGAGCTCACGGGTGAGCAAATCTAATGTCATCGAATTGGAGACGAGCAACACTGGGTTTGCTCGTCAGGTGGACACGCATGACACGAAGCTATTAAGGTTGGAGGTGACAGTCCTAGATATGTACGCATTTATAAAGCGTCAGTTGGGCGGAAAGATCAAGGGAAAGTGGAAGTAGAAGGTGGTGGAGGAGGAGGTGGAGGAGAACGAGGACGTGGACATCGCTTCTTCATCGTCGATATGTACGGACTCACCGCTTGATGATCCAGTCCCCTACTTAGCTCTCATCTAGAAGCCAATGTCAACAATCGGTTGGACGTTTGTGTTTTTACGGGACACATATGATGTCCAGCGGATAACGAGGGGGTTAAGGGACCCGAATACCATCTCGGGTATGTCGGTTCATGGACGTATCCTTCAAAACATCGAGGCTAAGGTGCTCGTCACGCATGTGATAACCATAAAGGAAAACTCCGCATTGTGGTTGTGTGAACAATACGGCGTGACGCATATTGAGGGGTGTCTCAATGCATATATCATGTGTCCTTCCTTCCTCCTCGAACCTACCCTAGACACTATGGCGTGACATTATTTTTATTTATTTTTATTTGGACACTTGCATTATATTTGAATTGTTTTGAGTTGTTACATTTTCGTTTGGATATGGATTGTATTATTATTTTATTTGGATATTGAATTATATATGGAATGATTTGGTGCATTATTTCTATTTTATTTGGATATATGCTATTTGAATAGGTATAATTTTGCTATAACAGGTACAAATATACTGTTGGGTAGTGGCAGTGGCCAAACTGTCCTGCAGTTTTTTTTAAAGTTCTGCCTAGATTTGTCAGAATCATTGACCACGATAATTTTTTAAAGTGTGTCACTGGTTTGTCACGGTCTTTAACCATGACTAACCTTGTCATGGTAAAAAATTGTGAAAGGACCGTGACAAGTCTAACGAACTTGTCACAGTCAATGATCATGACAAGTCCATGACAACAAAAGCTGTCACCCCCAGACTTGTCACAGTCATTGACGTTGAAAAGTTGGACTTGTCACGATCAATGATCGTGACAATCGATAAATTTTGGTATATTGAAATCCAAGTAACTAGAACTTACCACCATCTATGTATATAGCATATAGGGCTCACCGATTAACGCTGTCTCCCGAGCCTCATCAGATATCTCCCTCAATTGCCTCATGGACGTCGAGGGCATCGACGGTGGGACCACCATGTCATCCTCCACAATCTATCGCACCACTCTCTCTCCTAGGTACCAGACGCACCCAAACTCGTGCGCCATTAATCTTTGCATCTGCACGTGCATACCCATCACCCTCATATCCTGAGGAGCCATCCCCAAAGGGAAAAAGATCACCTGCAATCCCTAACAGAGAATAAATATTCGTGCAAGAAAGAAAATTCCAAGAATGAACTTAGAAGAGATACGAAATAAACTGATCACTCGTCAAGGTGTTCAATGCATGTCATATCGCCGCCAAGGATAAAGATTGGTTCGATTTTCGGTTGGACTTCTCCACCAGAACATTCGATAGAAGTTTACCTAATCCTTATACTTTATGACTATCAACCTCACGTTGCGCCCAACACCTCGTAAAACCACGTCTGTAAAAAGTAGGAATCAACAAAGAAGAAACTGAAGAAGAATTCAAGGATATACATAAAAAGAAATAAAGTCTGAAGCTACCTTCAAAATTTACTTGGCCCTTATAAAGGTTTGTCGACAACATCAATTAAAAGCATCCAAATAAGAATAGAGGGTCACCAAAGTCAAGCTCCCTTAATCATAAAACTAGACATCGAAAAACATACTTAGAATGGCAAAACCCATAGATAAACGATGTCACCACTCGTCGCCACCAGAAATCCACCAAGAAAAAATAAAATAAACAACCGAGCCATTTTTCTCACCTATCACCCATTAGTCTCATCTACTCTCCTACTCAAAAGCACCTCCTAAAGAGAAGAGATGCGGATAGAATCCCCAGAAATAATCTTACCCACATCCTCGAGTGTCGCCTAAACTACCTCTAGTGTCACCCTCACTGTGCAATCCACCTTTATATGAACACCCTCACAATCAATCCCTAGTATCTTTCGAACATCAATGGTAGTAATGATCGTCTCCCTAAATCCCAAATGGAAGGTGTGGGTAGTGTCCCACCACCTCTCTCCCAGAGCGCACAATACTACAGTAGAACATGGCATCTCATCTAAGGCTTGCACCAGAAAAACAAAACCAACAAAAGAAACCATCCAATGCACCACCACCAGAAGATTCTCCCAAACATCCTTCAAACTAGTCGTTCCCCGAGAATGCATGCTCGAAGAAGCTATATCAGTCTGCCAAAGTAAAAGGAGAAAAAAACCTTTTATCATCACAAAGAACAAAGAAAGAAATGAAATGGAATACCAAAAGTCACACTACTTATGTATTCACTAGGGTTCTTCACCCCTAGAATAATGGTGGTGTGAAGGATCGTGCAAAAGGAAGTGCTCGTTAGTTATCGGTTCAAAAGATCGAAGGCATTCTCATTACCCAAGGTAAGGGGCACCCTAGACTGCCACTCTAACCCAGCCCATTCGTCAATGCCCAACAATTCCAAATTGTATTCCTCATTAGAAAAATCTCCATTTGAAGTCTTGAAAGGAAAAGGACGTAGGAACGGTTTTAAAGAAAGAAAGTAAAATATTCAAGAACTTGAAGGTGTGAAAAATAAGGAGGGATCGCCCCCTTTTATAGGGGACTAAGCGTCATGCCAATCAGCAGACCCCTTTACATAGCGATCGGCACCTTCCTATTCCTCTTACCAAGAAAGCTCAGGAGTCCATGCCATTGCTGAATGGAAAACCTTTCAGCCTGCTTATTAGCATCCCTCTGTAAATTTTATACAAAAATGCAAGAAAAATGACAGAAAATCCAAAAAGTACCCGAAAAATTACTAAAAAAGGTTAGGAAAATATTGGAACATTTATTAATCAAGGAAACCATTTTTTCAGAGAAATAAGACCCCTTATAAAACCTTAAGATACCCAATGGAATTAACCTTCCAGCGTTGCATCAGCATCCAATTCTACTACCATTCCCTAACGGAATCTCAATCTTAAATCAAACAGTTCCCCCGTAGATTTGCAAGATAATACCTCCCCAATTGCCAAGAAAAATATCCAGTCTAAAACAAACCCCATCAAAAACTCAAGATAAGATTGCATCAAAATCCCTCACGGCTTCCACAGCAAAGTGGTCCCCTCCCCAAAACTACAAATTCCTAAGAGAGTAAATCCCCATATCAACTTTTGGTCCTCAGAATTAACCTCGACTCGCAGAATCAGTTCTCATAAATTTAAGTCCTTGGAATTAATCTCGACCTGCAGAATTGGTCCTCACAATCCTATGTCCTCAAGGTTAACCTCGACCCGTAGAATCGGTCCCCTCAACTTTAGGTACTCAAAATTAACCACAGAATTGGTCATCACAACTTTAGGTCCTTAAAATTGACCTCGACCTATAGAATCTATCCCTAAAACTCTAGGTACTCAAAATTGACCTCGACTAGTAGAATTGGTCCTTATAATACTAGGTCCTCATAATTAACCTCGACCCGCAAAATCGGTCCCTACAACTTTAGGCCCTTCAAATTGACCTATCCCCATAGAATTTATCCTCATAATCCTAGGTCCTTATAATTGACCTCAACTCGTAGAATCGGTCCCCTTAACTTTAACTTTAGGTCCTCAGAATTGACCTAGACCAGTAGAATTGGTCCTCATAACTTTAGGTCCTCATGATTGACCTCGACCCCCAAAATCATTCCCTACAACTTTAGGTCATCAGAATTGACCTTGACCCACCGAATTGATCCTCACAACTTTAGGTCCTTATAATTGACCTCGATCCACAAAATTGGTCCTCACAATCCTAGGTCCTTAGAATTGACCTCAACTTACATAATCGATTCCTAAAACTTTGGGTTCTCAGAATTGACCTCAACCCACATAATCAGTCCCTACAATATTAGGTCCTCAAAATTGATCTCGACCCCCAAAATCGATCCTTACAATTTTACGTCCTTAGAATTGACCTCGACTTATAGAATAAGTCCTCATAACTTTAGGTCCTCATAATCAACCTCGACTCACAAAATCGATCCCTACAATCCTAGATCCTCAGAATTAACCTCGACCTGTAGAATCTCTCCCCTCAACTTTAGGTCCTCAGAATTGACCTCGACCCATAGAATCGGTCCCCTCAACTTTTGGTCCTCGAAACTGACCTCGACCCCTGAATCATTCACCCCCATCACAACCTTTGGTCTTCAGAATCAACCTCGACCCACTGAACCTGTCACTCTCGTCCCTTTGGTTCATAAAATTGACCTTAAACAACCTCTCACTCGATGTCAATGTGGTGTCAATTCGATCGCCTTCACTTTTTCCAAGCTCACCCGTCAAGGATCCCCTAAGAATATCCTTAGGACCCTAGCACTTACTCCTTCAACATAAACTTTAGGTCATACTTCGAATATTGATTTGGAGGCCATTGAGAACTCTCAGACCCCGTTTGACCCTATTCAAATTTCTCGCATGAGTATAAGTTCATTGAATCTTCACAGGGCTTTGAATCCCCTTTCTAACCGTACGTCCACAGCACGAATCGACCTTACAGTTCAATTTTCCCCTAAAAGTTGATCTAGAGGAAATTAGGCGTTCATGAGACCTGTTTGACTCTGATCAACTCTCCAACTTGAGAAAATATTTTTGGATCCTCAAAGGTCTCTGAATCCCCTTTCCAACGGTCCGCCCCTTGTGCAAATAAACCTTACAGTACAAACGAACGACCCATTTTACTTCAAAGGGTCGCTAAGCACTTTTAGGCGCAATTTGACCTTGGTCAACTTTTTAAGCTGAACGAAGCTCTTTGGAACATCGAAGGGCCCTGCGTTAGCTTTCTAACAATCCATAACATGCACAAATCTACCTTACGGTACGAACATACGATTTGTTTCCCTCTTATTCAAAAGGCCAATGAACGCTTCTGAGACTCGTTTGAACGTAGTCAATTACCAAACCTAGTAGTAACCTAATGGATTCTTAAAGGGCTCTAAATACCCTTTCCAAAGGTTCATCCTGTGTGCAATTCAGATTTATGGATTGAATTTTACGATCATTTTTTTGGAAAATCTGTCTGAGACTGTCAAATGGCAAACCCATTTCCCTACCTATAGACAATGTGTTTGGGATGTCGATAGGCAGGACAAGGATAATGCCTATGGGAACCCCCTTGTCCCTATATAAGTACAACATGGGCTCATTTCGAAAGGCACCTTAGAAATATCCCTCTTAGTGTCTCAAAAATATTCTCTTGAAGTCAACGTGGTTTTCATATTGAAACCTCTCCCCCCACATTCAATTTCCATTATTTCTTGACCCAATTTGGTAAATTCCCTTCCCTCTCCTCCTACCACCTTCATCCACTTTCAAGGGAATCCATTTAATATTCAAGGTCAACCTCAAAGCTTCAAAGAAGGATCAAATTTTTCACTCTCTCTTTAAATTCTCTTATTTTCACATTAGTTACTTAATTCTTATTTTAGCATTTCCTTTTTATTAGACTGCACATATTAATATCTAATTTTGTATTAGTAGTATTGCACATACTATACTTTCTATATAAAAAAAGAGGGTTTGGTTGTAAATTACAAAAGGGGATTTCTCACTACATTTTCTCACACTAAAACATCTTTTTTACATATATACACATATAATAAAAGTCCCCAGTTGGATTTATGGGATAAACCCCGCCCCGTGTAATATGCGAACTACGTGTACTTTGATGCCTTTTTAGGCTACGTAGGTGTATCGGGTAAAATTCAAGATTCGATTCCTCTCCTATTTTTGTTCATATATTATTTTCATATCATATATTTGTAATTCATGATTGCGTCTTATCCAATCTACACCATCCTCCTTTTATAAATGATTGGTGAATAGACAAATGCACATATAAAATTTTGATTATTATTTTGGGAACACTCCTAAGGATGACCTCACTCCGCCTTTATACATTACGCGAGTCGAGTAATCCTACTCTCCATTTATATATACACGCACACACTTCACGGGGTTATTTAAGGAGAAGAATAACATATTCCCATGAGAGATAGATTGGGCAGGATGGGTGCCTAACACCTTCCCATTCCATAACTTTGTCCCCGATTCCTTGAACTAATTGGTTTCTCAAGCATCAGTATGTATTTAATGTTGTTCTCTTGAGGCGACAACATTTCTTTTGCCTATTTTGAGCAAAATAAGTTGGAGACTCTATCTTTATACATTACCGCAGTTGACGTTGGCCAAACCACCCCGAGGAAGGGCACGAGACCCCCGTCCGTGCGCACACCGATCAGGGAGGAATGGCCATATTATGGATAAATGATGGTGGTGGAGAGCTAATTAAAGTTAGGGTAGGGTGATGTAAAAGAATTTATGAGGTAATGTGTGGGAAAATGATGTATGCTAAATTTAGAATGGATAAAGCACTGGAATTATGGTCATGTTCAAGTGAGGTTAGGGTTTCCTTAAATGGGGAAACCTAAAAAGAGAAATGACATGTCTTTTATTATGGACGTGCCGATTGACAGGGCCTTCGGAATCCCTATAGATAGCGATAGGTGTTAAAATTGTATATGACCTTAGACCCACTCGTGCTCCCCTCTAGATCCCATACGGGTAAGAGGAGATAAGTGTCAAAGTCTGAGACATCTGTTTAAAGTGGTTCGGACCTCATCTAGGGGTCCTACATCCACTATCAAAGGTTCTACACTATTTATTAGATCATAAAAAAGTTCATATAATTTAAGAGACCTTTTGAGTTTTGGTCAAGATAGTCTGAGGTCCTTGTGGCCTTTTTCAACAATACAAAGGACCTTAGGAATAACTGATGAACTTCTCTAAGGGTTCCTGAGTATTGATTTAGGGCTCAACAAGGTATACAAGGTGTAAGAAACTGAAAATGATCACAGTTATTAATAAAAACTCACAACATTAGGTTGCAAGAGTATAGAACGAGGAATAAACACGTATGAATGCTAAAAATATTATTTATTTGAAATTATGATGACTTGAAGATGTCTTTAACCTTCAAACAACCTCCTATTTATATGCAAAATTTAGGAGATAGAATAAGTGGACTATCATAGAATGGTTATGGTGCCTTTGGGTCTGACGCTATCAGCAAGTGGTAGAGTGTTTGCCAAAGATTTGCAGGTGGTTTAAGGTAGTTCCTGAGTGAATTAATTATGGATAGGAGCTTTTAATGCAAGTGGGCTTGAGTGATGGAGGTAGGTGAAATAGTGTTGTGCTTTTCACCTACCCACCGAACTGGTTGAAAAATATTTATCGGACAGTCAAGAGGTCTAGGAATGCTATGGGAGTTCCAGAGGTTAATCTTGAGGCATTTTACAATAATATATCCCTATGTTGAGTGTTAGTTATCCATAGGAGCCCATTTCTCTTCAAACTAAGGTATGTTCTGGGAATTAATCGTGGCGGGTGTTTAGTGTTATGGCCACTTAACATGGTTAGAGAGTAAAGTTAGAATGACTGGATATTCTAGGAGGAGTAAAAGGTGACCTAGGTCTTCTACAATGATGTGGAATTTCCTTGAGGATATTGGAGGTATTGGGAGTCATGTAGTGGTGTGTGAGGCCAGAGATCAACCTTGGGACCTCTGCTCCTGATTAAGGTAAGTTGAGGGGACTAGGAGCCTTTTAAATGTTAAAGGGTTAAATAGGGCATCATCAATATCCCCTTGTTTCTTCTTAAAAGGGACAACACTTACCTATTCACGTAAGTTGGGGGCAATGTTGTAAAACCAGTGAGATTATCGTAATAATTAGAGTGCATGGGAAGGAGCTTGAACATGGATATAAATAAGTGTTGGGGCTAAGAGAATTGATATGATTGATGGTATTGAAGCATATGGCTTTAGAGGATGAAGGCACTATAATGCTAGGCCTTGGTGTCTATAAAATTGACCCTTACGCTAGGTTGAATCCTTCACCACTTACTCTCGCTATCTCTTCTCTCTCTAGAATTCTACAGCGCAAATAACCTCTTTCTTTATATCAAGAATGTATGTCGAGAATATTTTCCCTTCAAAATTCATGGACCCAAAGCCTCTATATGTAGTTGGTCCAAACTTTTCCCTTCCTTCGACTGAGAACAAAGGAGCTGAGGCCTCTAGCCACCTCCCCACCTAGTCTATCCCCTATGGTACTAAGGACTTGGGTAGCCAACGACCTCAATTATTTAATGTCATGGGGATATCCCCTACACAGTTATTGGCAAATTTTTGGAGATACTTAATGGACACGGTCTTGACCTTCAGGTAATCAAGCGGGGGAAAGCATGAAGTTACCCCGACTGAGTTCTTCAAATTGTATTGGGTCCCAAAGAAAAAGAAGTCCAAGGATAAGGGTTTGAAGTACCTATACCCTTGGGAGACTACACTACTTACTAAGGACAAGAACAATGCTCCCAAGAACTAAAATGAGAGATTCCTATTTGTTGGTGGATCTTGGGCCACTTCAGACCCTACTGAGACAATTGGTTACCCTAATATCTGGTGCATTCCTCCGGTCATGGGTAAGTCAACGTTTACCTCTCCTTTTATGCCTGAGTTTTTCTTAACCCCTGTTATGGGTTTTAAACATATCTTATTGAGGATGCCCTTTTGTGTATGTGATTTAGGTAAAGAGAATCTTTTTAAAATTTTCTCAATTTTATTATGAACTAATTTTATGAACTACTTTTAATTAACCCATTTTTATCTTCTTAATCCAAAGCATGCAACTAGTGAGATTAAGAAGATAAAGTAAAGCAAGTTCACAATGAATATGTACGAGGAAACCACTAAGGGAAAAACCCTCGGACGACTAAGGATAGATAATCACTATAATACGAAAATTATAAAGGAATAATACAGTCTTACTCAACGAATCAATCACCACATGCCTTGATGCCTCTTCTTCTCTTTTACCATTCCTTCACAATGACACGTAGGAGTCCACCTACACAAGTTCCACAACACATGAGTCCATATATTCCTCGGTATCCACCGATAATGCATCAGTAATAGTCGATGATTCAGAAAATGAATTCCAGAGTTTTTCACTGCAATCCGCACGCACGGAGTTCGCTGCACGAACACCGTTCCTCTAATGATGGAAAACACAAACTAAGTTCCCAAAAAAGATCTAAAAGTATATGATTTATGAATCTTGAATCTTGATAAAAAAAAGGGTGAAACTTTCGGAGTTTGAACTTTTGAAAACAAGTTTACTTTTTCATTTTCGTCAAAAGTTATATGAAACACTGAGTGTAAACCTTTTATAGAAAAAATAAGGCGGTGAAGTGGTTCGAATGAGATTAATATGTCCTTCCAATGACATAGATATCTTGATCGAATGAGAGTTCATCTCACTTCTCACAACGCAATAAAAAATAATACAATAAGCCTCAATTGATGTACATTTGAAAACATACTTCGAACGACCTTATAAAGGCGTTCGAATGACATAGAGAAGTAGTTTCGATGAATTCAATGAAAATAAAAACTCTTCCTATAGTAAACTCAAAAAATATATTTTCGAAAAAATTAAGTTCAAAACGATTTTAAAAACAGAAGGCCCTTATTGAAAATTCCAAGGAATCATAAACTATATACATTCATACACACGAGACCCTCGGCATATGTGAAGATAAACTTGGCATTATAAACACGTCTTAGAATATCCACTCTTTGATGTTTGCCCTTAAGTCTTCACTAAACAACGTCATAGGCTCATGGATCAACTCAAAGTTTATACTATAACTCAAACGTTTTGTTAGTAATAATGTCAATTACATACAAATTGACTCGATTGGAAATTTATCATTAGAAATCTCCCCCTTTGGGTATTTCGGAACAAAACCAAAACAAAAAATCCGATGGACCACCAAGTTCCCTATAAAGACTCATTCCCCAACCCCAAAAAGGAAAAAGTACTAGTTTTTCTTTACTTGAAAACTATGCCACATTCTGTAAACTTAGACACTTAAACACACCTTCAAATTCAAAGAGAATATAACAAGCATAAATATGCAAATGAATAAACATCTAAAAATGTCAAAATAATCTTAACCTAGGTAAGGCGTTTCCCTATAAGATAAAGACATCCTAATCATGCAAAGGAAAGATACCATTTCTCCCCATTTTTTGTTCAGGAATAGAAAAAATAAGATTGCATAAATAAATACTCCCAAAACAGAATCTTCCCCTAAATGTGTGATCATAAGATACTAATACAAGCAAAGAGATATGGAAATAAATCATGCAACGGTGTAAAGTGTAGCAAGAACCCAAACATGGCAAGTTAAGCAGAATTAATCCAAAAAATCAAGCATGTGATAATCATGGACTAAATATAAACCGCAAAGAATCAAAACACAATACCATATATAATATATGCAAAATATATCAAATAAAATATGACACACATATATAGGTATAAACAACCACAAAATATAACACAAAACATATAAGATTTACACACTAGCATAGTAATAATGTGTCCAAATGTGTCGAATGAATGGGTGTGAACTAGTAACAAAAAATTATATCCCAAACACTCAAATATGTTCGAGAAGTTCTAATTGGCCGTAAAACTTTATCAAACTACGCTTTAGCCTCAATTGACAAATAAAACTGAACTTAATTGTGACACCCCGACTAATTAAATACCGGGTAGCTACTCCTTTATTAAATTAATACAAAATGCCAAGTTGGTTCAGTTAATAGCATCACTGTCGAAAACATTTTAATGATTTCTAACCACCTAGTATTTAAAAAGTAAGTTGTCAAATTTTAAATTAAATCTGATTAACATGCAATAAAAGAATTATGAAAGAATAACATAACCATTCACCATAAAGAAGCAACAGAATAACCAACGGATAATAATAAGTCTGGAGGAAATACTCCTCACCACAATCCCAATATGGAAATAAATAAAACAAGTCTGCATCCTGAATTAAATACAAACCAATGTCTGAATAACTGAAATATAAACTGTCTCTAAAGAAATGGGCGACATGCCCTACAATGATGAAACTGAATATGGAATCAAGACTAGAAAAGAGGCGTCTACTAGCAAAGCCCTGTAACTTCCACAACAGCGACAGTTCGTCACCTGAATAAAGATCCTATACATGGTGTCCTTGTGGTTGGGCACGTAAAAAGGTTTTTACAAAAATAGATTTGAAAGCAAACAGGTCAGAGCCCGAAAGTTGAGAGTATTTTAAAAACAGCAAGTGCTTTAATAACATTTAAAACAATGAATACAAAATACATGTTAGGACGTGCTCTCACATGAAATACTCACCTCTCGTCTAACTGTACACTCCTAATGTACCTGTACCCATTCATGTGTTATATATATCTAACTAAACCGTCATAAATTCTAACCCAACTACTTGATTCACAATATGAATTCCCAATGTTATCACTTAAATAGATAGCTTTACTTAAACTCGAATTTTCAATCATTTTTATTACCGTTTACTGGAGGTTATCCCCTTATTTATCTCCTCAAGGAGTTACTATAAATTATTCTCATAATTAAACATATCAATTCCTTTTCATTTAACCGTATATTATTCACATCATAAATATACAATATAAGCACCCCGAGGCTAAGCTGCGGTGCACACATACTCTGCTATCCATCCCGGTACATCACGTACATAAGGATTACAAATTCCAAATCTCTCAGGAATTGTTAGAATAAGCACAACACACAAAGGTGGAGGCGAACATAATTCAACATATCCATGGGTCACGTACATACCTACGCTCCATAGTCAGCTGAGTTAATAACTCACAATTAAGTCATCCCTTGAACTATGTCCTCTAGGTACCAAACTAAATCCGGGCACACAAGGATTAGATGGCCCTAAGCGAACGTAAACCTCCTGTGATAGCAAGTATGGTAGGTATGTCATACACAAAAATCATATACTAAGCATTCACACATCTTAGATGTCTCAATGTTAATAAAGGTACATTCTACATCCTTATACCATTATTCCAATTTTATACATTTTAAGTCTTTCGATAATATAAAATGTAGACTGTCGACACATCTCACATCATAGTTTCTTGTACTTAAAACCTATCTCGAAGGGGTTATTAAGTTTCCTATTATTCCCACATATAACATCATTATTCTTAAGGTCCTTACTTCTGCCCCAAACCTCATTTCATCAATTTATTCAAATTTACTCTTTTATCCCTAATATTATCTCACTCATCGAGTTTCATTAGCTTTTAGAATAATTCCTCAAGTTGAATTCTAATTAAGGTCCAAACTTTATAACCATACCTACTGGTCTTCCTTAAGTCTAAGGATATTCATAAAGTCTCCAATAATATTTTCTAAGGGTTAACATCATTAAAATTTAACTAGGGAAATTTTACTCATTCTGGGAAGGTCGATCGATCGATCGACCTTGAACCTCGATCGATCGATGGTGGTCGATCGATCGACTGATGAATGTCGATCGATTGATCGCACTAGGTAGGCTACGGACTGCTTCGTTTTGCAGTCCTCAAATCGTCCCAAAAATCCATTATAATGCATGAAACTCTAATATAACGTTATAATATCATCATACAACAAATCCTACAACATTGTTAACGTTCTAAAACCAATAAATCATCAACGAAGGGCTTTATTTGGATCAAAACTTCATCAAGAACCCTAGTTTTCTATTTCTTTCAAGAACATTAATAAATCTCTTCTTAAATCCGTTTTTAGATCATCAAGGGTTAAATTTTGAATTCATAATTCGTCCAGAATATGTCTACATGCAATTCCTAACATAGTTCATAGTTTTAATCCTCAAATTCATGGGTCTATATCAATCTTTCAAGACAAAATTCGATAATTTCCTAAACATGGAAGAACACATTCATGGAATTAATTGTAACTAAATCACTTGCCTTATGTTCCAAATTTGTTTTTGGTTGAAGATGGTTGAATTCTCCTCTCTCTCTCTCTGCATAATTCTCCTCTCTCTTTCTCTTTCTACAAGTTCTTCTCCAAGATGACAATGGTGGTTTAGAGGTTGCCTTAGGAACTTCTTAAAATTTCTTCCAATAACTCCCGTAGCCCATTAAGTCATTTAGTGTTGTCAGTGGGTTTAGTGGATAAAGAATAAGTCAGATTTTACTTCTAATTTTCGTGGGTTTTAATTCCCAAAATTCCGAAATTACCAAACTACCCTTTTGGGTTGCCGGTATGGCCTAAAAATGCCCCGGGACCCAAACTTAACCCCCGTCTAGTGTTTTATGACTATTTCGACCCTTCCGGACTCGTTGGTGCACTCAAAATGACCATACGGTTGATAAAAATAAAATTCACTTTTTAATTCAAATAATTACATTCCTGACGCGACTGTCACGCGCATCCCGACAAAATTTTCCAAATTGCCGTATTTCAGCCTCGCGACAATTTCAATATTTTCAATATTCATATATCGCCATATATACACATTATAATCAAATACCAACTCACATCTCGCTAGTATTTTATCCGGACTAATTCTTAATTAATTCACATATAATTAAATTTATCCCATAAATAAATATCAATAAAAGTACGGGGTATTACATACTTCCCCCCTAATAACAGAATTTCGTCCCGAAATTTGGAACTAGAAAGTACCTGGTAAAAACAACTCTGGATAACGTTCGCGCATCTCATCCTCGCGCTCCCATGTGGACTCCTTGACATTATGATGCCCCCACTGAACACGTACTAACAGAACTATCTTTGACCGCAGTTTCCGCTCACTTCGGTCCAAAATAGCAATCGGCCCCTCCTCGTAGGAGCTATCGGGATGGAGATCAATGTCCTCCAAAGAAATGTGAGAATGAGCTAAATCATCTCTAAGATAGTTCCTTAGCGAGGAAATATGAAACACATCATGAATCCTGTGTAGATGCTCCGGTAACCCAATTCTATACGCAACAGACCCAATCCGCTCGATGATAGGAAATGGTCCCACGTATCTCGGTGCCAACTTCCCCTTCTTCCCAAATCGCATAATCCCCTTCATAGGATATACTCTGAGTAAAACCTGGTCCCCCACTTGGAACTCCCTGAAGAATCTCTTCGCATCTTCGTAGCTCTTCTGCCGATCCTGAGCTACCCAAATGCGACCCCGTATCAATTATATCCTCGCCGAAGTATCCTGAATCACTTCCGGCCCAAGTAGTTTATTGTCCCCCACCTCCAACCAACATGCTGGGGAACGACAAGGTTTACCGTACAACGCCTCAAATGGAGCCATGCCAATGGTGAACTAGTAGGAGTTGTTGTAAGCAAACTCCACCAGTGGAAGATACTGCTCCCATCCACCCCCGAAATCAATGATGCACATACACAACATGTCCTCTAACATCTGATTTGTACGTTCGGTTTGCCCATCGGTCTGTGGGTGATATGCCATACTCAACCAAAAATTCGTGCCCATGGCCTCCTGAAAACTCTCCCAAAACCGTGAAACAAATATCTTGTCTCGGTCAGACACGATATTTAGGGGCACACCGTGAAGTCTCACTATTTCTGCAATAAAAAGTTGGGCATACTGTTTCGTAGTGTAGTCTGTCCTTACGGGTAGAAAATGAGCAACTTTGGTCAACCTGTCCACAATTACCCAAATGGAGTCGTGACCCCTCTGTGACGTAGGTAACCCCGTGATAAAGTCCATGGAGATGCTCTCCCACATCCACATCGGGACCTCCAATGGCTGTAGAAGTCCTGCCAGCCTCTAATGGTCCACTTTTACCAGCTAACAAGTGGCGCATTTAGAAACAAACACGACAATATCTCTCTTCATCCCACTCCACCAATACTGACGTCTCATGTCTTGGTACATTTTGTCCCCACCGGGATATACTGCGAACCATGAGCCATGCGACTCTGCCATCACTTCGTGTTGCAATTCCTCCCCTTCCGGAACTACCAGTCTCCCATTTAAGTGTAATCCTCCTTCTGAGCTAACGGTATAGGACTCGGCTCCCTCTGTTAATAATCGAACTATCTGCTCCTGACAGAACGAGTCATCTGCTTGTGCCTTTACCACTCTCATGACAATCTGCAGTGTAACAGTCATCACCGACATGAATGATCGGGCCACTGCATCCTGGTGTCCCAACTCCTTCCACTTTGCCTTCCACACCCCTACCACTTCATCTACTGGCCTACGACTCAACGCGTCTGCTACCACGTTAGCCTTCCCCGGGTGATATTGGATATCAAACTGATAGTCCTTCACAAACTCAAGCCACCTCCGTTGCCGCATATTCAACTCCTTCTGCTTGAATAGGTACTGTAGGGACTTGTGGTCCATGAACAATCAAAACTTCTCCCCCAAAAGGTAATGTCTCCAAATCCGAAGGGCAAATACCACTGCCGCTAACTCCAAGTCATGGGTGGGGTAATTCTTCTCGTGAGGCTTAAGCTTACGGGAAGCATAATTTATGGCCTGACTCTCCTGCTGCAATACACCTCCAAGTCCTTGTAAGGACGCATCGGTGTAAACTTGATACTCAACTCCCGGTCTCGGCAATGCTAACACAGGTGCTGAGGTCAACTTGTCCTTCAACTCATCAAATGCCAACTGACAGTCATCACTCCAAATGAACGGCACACCTTTACGAGTCAGATGTGTCAAAGGACCCGCTATCTTTGAGAAACCCCAAATAAACCTCCTGTAGTATCCTGCTAGGCCGAAGAAACTACGGATCTCAGTCGGTGTCGTGGGCTGTCCCCACTCCCTCACCGCGGATACCTTCCCCGGATCAACAGATATCCCCCGGTCGGAAATAATATGCCCCAAAAACTGAACCTCCTTAGCCAAAACCCACACTTCTCACACTTTGCATACAACTCGTTCTGACGTAGCGTCTGCAAAACCTGCCTCAAATGCTCAGCGTGCTCCTCCTCGGTCTGGGAGTAAACTAGAATATCATCAATGAAGACAATGAAAAACTGATCTAGGAACTCTCTGAACACCCTATTCATCAAGTCCATAAACACGGCTGGAGCATTGGTCAAACCAAAAGGCATAACCTGAAACTCGCAGGAACCATATCTCGTTAAGAAAGCAGACTTCGAGACGTCCTCTTCCCTGATACGCAACTGATGGTATCCCGATCACAAATCAATCTTTGAGAAGAAAGAAGCTCCTCTCAACTGGTCGAATAAGTCATCGATTCGGGGCAACGGATACTTATTCCATATCGTGTCCTTATTCAAATCCCGGTAATCCACACACAATCTCAACGATCCATCCCTCTTCTTAACGAACAACACAGGGGCACCCCACGGCGAGGTACTGCTCCGAATAAACCCCTGACCCAACAACTGCTCAATCTGATCCCGTAACTCTCTCTTCTCAATTGTAGCCATACGGTAAGGTGTACGGGCAATAGGTCGAGTGCCCGGTGTCAAATAAATCACAAAATCTATCTCCCTACTCGGAGTTAATCCAGGTATATCCTGAAATACATCGGCAAACTCACTAACAACGGGTATCGAATCAAGTTGTATCATCACTTCCTTAGAGGTATCCTCTTCTATGTAGTACAAATGAGTGGACGATCCTCCCTCAGGGCGAGGCATCGCCACTAAAAACATCTCCTGCCCGGGAATGGCAAAGATAATACTCCTACTAAAACAGTCAATAATGGCTCGGTACGCAACTAGCCAATCCATACCAATAATGGCATCATACTCGGTCATCTCTAACACTAACATATCAGCGGGTAAAGTAAACCTCCCGATCTCTATACCCACACCTCTACACATAAGCAAAATCATGGAACCCCTACTCAACGGTGAGTCTACACAAGTAGCAATGCTCTCTGCGGTGTCTAATAACCCAATGGTGCGTGCAAATCTCATAGCAATAAAACAGTGTGTAGCCCCCATGTCAAATAAAATGTGCCCCATAGTCCCCTGAATAGAGAACATACCCTTAATGTCCGGTGGATTCTATGGGGCTGCGACCTGTTGGAGCTGATACACTCTCCCATACTGAAGTTATCCCTGCTGAACTGGGACTGCTGGAATGGGTGGTAATGCTGCCATCTGTGGTGCTGGTAGGGCGGCGGGAAACATAGGCCTCTGTGGCTCGTGTCTAGCACCCTGCTGCTGCTGCTGTGGGGCATTGCCCTTATCAGGACACTCCTGACGCTTGTGGATAATCTTACCACAAATGAAACATTTCCCCTGGAAGTTTCCCCCTCGCTGTCCCTACTGACCACGACCCTGGTGACCGTCACCATTTCTGCCCTGGCCTTGCTGGCCCTGGTGAAACTGTTGTTGTTGACCATTCTGACCCTACTGGCCCTGATGGACGTTCGGACCCTGATGGCCCTGCCTAAAACCTCCCTGTTCGTGCCTGAAACCCCTGCTCGGAATCTCTTAGAATCCCCTTGCTGGGAACCCTGATCACCCTGCCTATACTGACCCTGAGCTGATTGTGCCCCGCTGGCACCATTTCCCCCTGTCCTGCCCTGATGGCTGGACTCTCCTGATCGCTTCCCCTCTGTCAAGTGAAAGCATTGGTCCTGGAAATGGAGCAGTGCAGCGTTAACCACATCAGAATAAGTGACCAACGAGATATTCCCTAACAAATGCTGACGGATCCTCCAAGTCAATCCATCTGTGAACTTCTGAATCTTCTTCTCTTCCGTCAGTATTTCATCCGGAACAATGTTCAGTAAGTTAGTGAATTTGACCTCATACTCGGCCACAGTCTTACCCTCCTATCTAAGGTTCATCAACTTCCTCCTCATTTCCGTATGAATAGCTGACGGAAAATATTTGCGATCGAACCGCACCCAAAACTCCTGTATAGAGAGAGTATCTCTCTCCTCTGCGGTGGTAATAGACTCCCACCACTGTAATGCAGAACCTACTAGCTTGAAAGTAGCTAGTATCTGCTTCTGAACATCGGTGCACTCATACATCCTCAGGTGTCTCTGAATATCCTTCCTCCACTGACTAGATACCACAACATCGGAGCTACCGGCGAACTCCGGAGGGTGTGCTTTCTGAAAAGCATCTCGAACACGTTCCCAAGAAGATGGGAATGCATGTGCCTGAACTGGCAAGGCTACTGGCGCCTGGGGTGGTGCCTGTTGTACAACGGCGAGAGCGACATTTACCGCTTGGGCTACAATGGCTGCAACCTCGGCGGCATACATGGTGCCCTGTACTGGAGCTGGCTGTGGCTCAGGCTGTGCATTCCTAGGAACCCGTGGTGCACGTCGTGGAGGCATCTGAAATAAGAGTAAAGTCTATAATTTCGCAGTTATAAACTTAAAATAGCTGAAGAGCGAAGCATACATAAAGGAATACAACATTCCTAAAATATAGGGCTCTACATCAAAGAAAGCTTAGCGAAAACATAATAAGCCGTACAGATCCTAAAGGACACTAGAACCTGATGCTCTGATACCACCTGTGACACCCCGACTAATTAAATACCGGGTAGTTACTCCTTTATTAAATTAATACAAAATGCCAAGTTGGTTCAGTTAATAGCATCACTGTCGAAAACATTTTAATGATTTCTAACCACCTAGTATTTAAAAAGTAAGTTGTCAAATTTTAAATTAAATCTGATTAACATGCAATAAAAGAATTATGAAAGAATAACATAACCATTCACCATAAAGAAGCAACAGAATAACCAACGGATAATAATAAGTCTGGAGGAAATACTCCTCACCACAATCCCAATATGGAAATAAATAAAACAAGTCTGCATCCTGAATTAAATACAAACCAAAGTCTGAATAACTGAAATATAAACTATCTCTAAAGAAATGGGCGACATGCCCTACAATGATGAAACTGAATATGGAATCAAGACTAGAAAAGAGGCGTCTACTAGCAAAGCCCTGTAACTTCCACAACAGCGACAGTTCGTCACCTGAATAAAGATCCTATACATGGTGTCCTTGTGGTTGGGCACCTAAAAAGGTTTTTACAAAAATAGATTTGAAAGCAAACGGGTCAGAGCCCGAAAGTGGAGAGTATTTTAAAAACAGCAAGTGCTTTAATAACATTTAAAACAATGAATACAAAATACATGTTAGGACGTGCTCTCACATGAAATACTCACCTCTCGTCTAACTGTGCACTCCTAATGTACCTGTACCCATTCATGTGTTATATATATCTAACTAAACCGTCATAAGTTCTAACCCAACTACTTGATTCACAATATGAATTCCCAATGTTATCACTTAAATAGATAGCTTTACTTAAACTCGAATTCTCAATCATTTTTATTACCGTTTACTGGAGGTTATCCCCTTATTTATCTCCTCAAGGAGTTACTATAAATTATTCTCATAATTAAACATATCAATTCCTTTTCATTTAACCGTATATTATTCACATCATAAATATACAATATAAGCACCCCGAGGCTAGGTTGCGGTGCACACATACTCTGCTATCCATCCCGGTACATCACGTACATAAGGATTACAAATTCCGAATCTCTCAGGAATTGTTAGAATAAGCACAACACACAAAGGTGTAGGCGGACATAATTCAACATATCCATGGGTCACGTACATACCTACGCTCCATAATCAGCTGACTTAATAACTCACAATTAAGTCATTCCCTTGAACTATGTCCTCTAGGTACCAAACTAAATCTGGGCACACGAGGATTAGATGGACCTAAGCGAACGTAAACCTCCCGTGATAGCAAGTATGGTAGGTATGTCATACACAAAAATCATATACTAAGCATTCACACATCTTAGATGTCTCAATGTTAATAAAGGTACATTCTACATCCTTAGACCATTATTCCAATTTTATACATTTTAAGACTTCCGATAATATAAAATGTAGACTGTCGACACATCTCACGTCATAATTTCTTGTACTTAAAACCTATCTCAAAGGGGTTATTAAGTTTCCTATTATTCCCACATATAACATCATTATTCTTAAGGTCCTTACTTCTGCCCCAAACCTCATTTCATCAATTTATTCAAATTTAATCTTTTAACCCTAATATTATCTCATTCATCGAGTTTCATTAGCTTTTAGAATAATTCCTCAAATTGAATTCTAATTAAGGTCCAAACTTTATAACCATACCTACTGGTCTTCCTTAAGTCTAAGGATATTCATAAAGTCTCCAATAATATTTTGTAAGGGTTAACATCATTAAAATTTAACTAGGAAAATTTTACTCATTCTGGGAAGGTCGATCGATCGACCTTGAACCTCGATCGATCGATGGTGGTCGATCGATCACCTGATGAATGTCGATCGATCGATCGCACCAGGTAGTCTACGGACTGCTTCATTTTGCAGTCCTCAAATCGTCCCAAAACTCCATTATAATGCATGAAACTCTAATATAACGTTATAATATCATCATACAACCATCCTACAACATTGTTAACGTTCTAAAACCAATAAATCATCAACCAAGGGCTTTATTTGGATCAAAACTTCATCAAGAACCCTAGTTTTCTATTTCTTTCAAGAACATTAGTAAATCTCTTCTTAAATCCGTTTTTAGATCATCAAGGGTTAAATTTTGAATTCATAATTCGTCCAGAATATGTCTACATGAAATTCCTAACATAGTTCATAGTTTTAATCCTCAAATTAATGGGTTTATATCATTCTTTCAAGACAAAATTCGATAATTTCCTAAACATGGAAGAACACATTCATGGAATTAATTGTAACTAAATCACTTGCCTTATGTTCCAGATTTGTTGTTGGTTGAAGATGATTGAATTCCTCTCTCTCTCTCTCTCTGCATAATTCTCCTCTCTCTTTCTCTTTCTACAAGTTCTTCTCCAAGATGACAATGGTGGTTTAGAGGTTGCCTTAGGAACTTCTTAAAATTTCTTCCAATAACTCCTGTAGCCCATTAAGTCATTTAGTGTTGTCAGTGGGTTTAGTGGATAAAGAATAAGTCAGATTTTACTTCCAATTTTCGTGGGTTTTAATTCCCAAAATTTCGAAATTACCAAACTACCCTTTTGGGTTGCCGGTATGGCCTAAAAATGCCCCGGGACCCAAACTTAACCCCCGGCTAGTGTTTTCTGACTATTTCGACCCTTCTGGACTCGTTGGCGCACTCAAAATGACCATACGGTTGAATAAAATAAAATTCACTTTTTAATTCAAATAATTACATTCCTGACGCAACTGTCACGCGCGTCCCGACAAAATTTTCCAAATTATCGTATTTCAGCCTTGCGACAATTTCAATATTTTCAATATTCATATATCGCCATATATACACATTATAATCAAATACCAACTAACATCTCGCTAGTATTTTATCCGGATTAATTCTCAATTAATTCACATATAATTAAATTTATCCCATAAATAAATATCAATAAAAGTACGGGGTATTACATTAATGAACAAAATAAACACATTGCACATAAGCCTAGAATATTAATGATTCTACAAATCAATAGTATCATGACAAAATAAGAATATTAGGTATCATTGTGCAAATCCGTTGATCTTAACACCCTCAAAAGATAAACATATTCATGTGTTTTATTCTTTTCTTTTTTTTCTTCTGAAGTGATTTATTTTGCAAGATCAAACAAACTAAACTATTTTGGCCCCTTATCGGCATTTTTTTCTTTTTATTGCCTTTATTTTTTCTTGGGATCTTTTCAAATGATGGCTTTCACGATGAGTCAACCTGTCTCTCGCAGCCCTTTTCCCACGTGCACTAATATTTTTTTCAATATTAAACAAACTCTCACGAGAAATGATTCTTACATGAACATGTTTATGTAACACCCCACGATTTTGGGACTGAGAAATTTAATTTTGGGAGAAATAAAATTTATTTAAATTGGAGAATTTTAAATTTTGGAAATTGAAGTCCAAAAATTTAGGACATTTTAAAGTTATTAGATGAGAATTTTGAGTGTACCATTGGTTCCGGATGGGTCGAGATAGTCAAAATGACTGTCATTTTATTTCGACTCCGAAATATTTTTAAGTATGTTTGACTCGAATTGGAGTAATCGAGTCATTTAAAGTGTGTATTAACATTTAAAACTGGGTTTATGGTTGTAAGGGATTTAAAGGCTTACGGATCAAGCCATCTCATTTAGAAAAAGAGAGAAAGAGAAAGGAAGAAAGAAAGAAGAAGAAGAAGAAGAAGAAGAAGAAGAAGAAGAAGAAGAAGAAGAAGAAGAAGAAAGGAAGAGAGAGAGAGAGAGAGGAAGAAAAGCTTGGAGATTCCGGCCCAAACGCGATCTCGAGGATGATCCAACCTCTACAATTTCGATGCAAGTGTTTAATCTTGCTAAATATTTCATTTGTGTATTTAATTTCATAATTTGTGGATAAAAGAATTTGATTTTGGGTATTAATATCAAAACCTAGATTTTGGATTACATCTTTAAATTGATGTTACACATGGTTTTAAGGGGTATAAATTGATGAGGTGAAATTATAGGATGTGTTTGATGTTGGAAACATTATTGGGTTACAAATTTATAGTTAGAAATTATTGATTTGGGATTTTGGGAAATTAAGTTTTTGTAGAAAAATGACCATTTCGTAGCCTACTGAACAGGCCGAATCGATTCGGCCTCTTTCCGAATTGATTCGGAATGTTGCAGTGTCCCAGGTCTATGTGACCGAATCGATTCGGACCCAAGGCGAATCGATTCGGCCTGGGACAGTCTCCCAGGTCCTTTGGACCAAATCGATTCGCAGTTGGAGAGAATCGATTTGCCCTTGAGACCGAATTGATTCGGGCCAGGACGAATCGATTCGAAACAGGGCTACTTTGTGGAATTTTTCTAGAATGATTTCTAACCCTTTTTGGTTGGGTTTATTGATTTGGTACATGATTATAGGCTGTAAGAAATATGTTTTGGAGATTTATTAAAAGTTTCTAGGATGATGGGACCGCGGGTACTTATCGAGTTATTCTGGGGACTTATATCCATTTGTATTGGAAAGGGTCATAGTGATATAGTGGGGAATCTCATTGAGAACGGGAGTTCCGTGTAGGGGTCATAAATGTTCCTAGTTATGATGTAAGGTTAAGGTCCCTTCGAGATAATGGTGAGAGTACGATATGAAATCGTAGGCCGAGGTTGTGCCAAATTATTATAGTAATTAGGATTCTATTAAGATTAAGAATTAGGGATCGACGAGAAAGAGTGGTCTCGTATCCTTAGTAATGTTTGACTCGAGGAATAGATTGTAAACGCAATAAGATTTAAGGGTTCATAATAATAATTGAACCATAGTCGGGATAGTGATTATATATATCGATATAGTATATTCCTAAAAGTGATGGGATCAAGAGATGAATTTAAGATTGAGTTTGAGGTTTATAAACTAACAGTTATGGGCATACAATTGATCGAATTAGTACTAGAGATATTGATGTACTTTCGAATATAGATGAGAAGTGTATTAATTGTTACCTACACTCAACTTTGGGTGATAACCTTAATGTTGTAGATATATAGATATGTTGGATGATTATTTATATCATAATAAAAATGGACGCATATGCTTCAAGTATGGGATCGTATTCACATAATGAATTAAGCTAATATGATTGAAGTGATGGTTAGTATATTGAGGAATATGGACGCCAATAGGCGAGTTTATAAGTTTCTTACATACAATGAGGGATAATATGTATATATGTATGTATGTATATATATTTGTATAGATATGGATATATGTGAATACTCATGTTGTTATTATCTAAACTGTATGTGATGGTTTAATTATATGATGGGATCATATAATTGTATATATATTATGCATGTGAATGATATATATACGTATGTGGTTAAGCATACCTCGCACATGCTATCATTGGGAAGTTTTCGCGATGAGGGTGAGCACCCTCGCTCGAGGAGCAGAGTGTGGATATTCCCTAGGTCATAGTCGTCCATTGTGTTATTATGTGATTTAAATTTGTTTCATTTGGGATGAGATGTGGTGGGTATGTTTCGTCTCATTGTTGGTTAGGAACTATGACCTCTTCCCGGACGTTGTGTGCATGAGTTTATCAAGAGGTGGGTGTCGTTTAGCCCCACCAGGTGGTCCCCAGTATGCTACGTGGGTTGGGCACTGGGAAGATGATAGCATGGTGTAGTATATCGACGATATATATAGCCGGGATATTATGTGAATGGACATTGTACATCATATGTGGTATGTACACTTGGCTATGGGAATGAATGATTGTATCTATTTATATGTTTATAGTAAATACATATATACTTATACATATCCTATAGATGGAAGGATTTAAAGGTTCTATGGTGTACATCTTGGGTGATTACGGTGTACTAGATTGTTGGGGGTTGATGTATCGCATTTAAGGAATATTTCGGTTACATCATCCCAAGGATATTTATTGGAGATATTGAGGTCACTCTTAGAGAGTAATCTAATTTCAGTAGTGGCAGAAATAGAAATTGTGTAGATGACATAATAGATCCCTACAATCAATGTGGTCAAGGAGTAGTGTATCGGGGGGGTTCCTTGTTTGGATTTCACTTTGCGAGACGCGCCACGTACGAAATACAGTGCCACGTTGAGAGTAGAGAGAAGTTATGTCCTTATATTTGTAGGTAGTTGTCATAGTAGAATTTTGTGTATGACATAATGGATCCCTACGATCGGCATTGTCATGGAGTAGTGTATTGGGGGGGTTTCTTATTTGGATTTCACTTTGCGAGACGCCCCACGCACAAAACACAGTGCAATGTTGAGAGTAGTGAGAAGTTTTTTCCTTTGTACTTATGTATTGGTAGTATGATAGTGTGGATGACATGATGGATCTCCACGATCGACATTGTCAAGGAGTAGTGTATTGGGGGGTTCCTTGTTTGGATTTCGCTTTGCGAGACTCCCCACACACAAAACGTAGTGCAGTGTTGAGAGTGGAGAGAAGTTTTGTCCTTATTAATTTATATGCATGTTACTTAGAAATTAAATCATATGATTCAAACCTAATGTTAATGTGTAACATATTAAGAATTATAACTGATTAAATTATAAATCGGAATAAATTAAGCCTAGTACGGCATATAGGTGGGTAAATATTTAAGTGTGATTAAAATGGGTTGGATTCTTGGGTCATGTTAGAATGGCAGGTCTTACGGGTATAGGTCGTGCTTATTGTAAGTTTGGTTGTCCTTATGGGTGGGGTAACTTAATTAAAATTTCAGGACGCGAATAGGTGCGCGCTGATAGATGAGAGGTGAGTTTGGGGTTCACGAGAGTGCTACTCCACTTTAATTATGAAGTAAGTGCATTTATATTTATTATGCACGGTTAACACACTTGCTAAACATTTTTACACCCCTGGCTATGACCCATTTATATTTCTCTTTTGCTATATATATATATATATATATATATATATATATATATATATATATATATATTATTACAGGTGTCTTACCGCATGGATGTCGGATGCCCTTCTATCCAGAGTCGTGGGAGCCGTAACAGGTGCAGACTGTTGCGGGATTTAGATTGTATTCACTTCCTACTTCTTGTAAATCTAGGTAGGACTCATGTTGTATATCGGGTTTATACCCAAGGGATATTTATAATTGTTTATATTTCTCCCCATGATCATTGTAATGACTGTGACCCGACAACTTATTCGGGTATATTCATTTGTATATATGCATTTCACGTTACACTAGCACTTTCTTTCATCATCATACTTGTGCATTATACCTTTGTTAGTAGCTGTACATAGTGGATTTGATTTCCATTGTATGTTTTATTTAGTTTTTGGCATCCGCTTTTAATAGTTTTGGGTAGTTAGGCTTATATTATTTAGTATTTTCAGTTGATGTTGAGACTGAGCCATCTGAGATACCTGATTTAACGTAGTATAAGGGTGGCCACCCGTTATTACTTTGAGGGGGTTGTCACAGATGGTATCAGAGCATAAGGTTCTAGAGTCTTTAGGATCTGTGTGGGTTTTCTGTATTCTTCCGTTGACGTTCTTGATATAGAACCATACTATCAGGATTGTTGTGTTCCCTACGTTTATCTTCTTCTGCGAGATGTACTCGCTTGAATGACGTTCTGACACAGTTGCTTTCGTTTCAGACGTCACCGAGAATAAGTCAGTTAGGAAGGGGCAAAATGAGAGATGTAATGCCCATAAAAAAATTTGGGTACGTTTTGATTTAAGGTATTTCTTTCCATGAGTCTGGCAGAGATAAGAAGGATAATTTTGTGATCTATAAGGTAGGTACTGATGAGGAGAGAATAGGTAACCCTTTGGAGATTAGATCGATAAATTCTTCAACATTGGTTAGGAAACATGGTGTCGGTGACTTTTACTGATGTGAGGTGTGTGTAGTTGTCCCAATATCGGGAGTATTTCCTTCTGGGAAGAGGGAGTGAGAAATTTAAAGTTTTGGGGTTCATTGAGTAGGACTGAGGGAGTTTTCGGTAGTAGCAATAGTGTCTCGTCCTTCGGAATGGTTAGGAAGGATTTATGAGGAAGATATTTCTTTGAGGAGAATTAGGCCTTGGGAAGGAGTGAGTAAGTGTGGTCTTTATACGACATCTTTTGGGATATTAGATCGTCTTGTGGTGAGCTACTAGAGAGTTGCTCTATTGATTTTTGGGAGTGTGAAATGTTAAGGTTATTGGTTTATGGATATGCTAGGGCATGTAATTCTAGCTTTCCAATGAGGGAAGAACTTATCTTGTGGAAAGGTGTTGATGTGATGTAAGGGATTATATAACTGAGAGGTTCCGAGTTTAGTAGATTCATTGTCAAGCGAAGAATTTAGCTCATTGTTGTGCTAGTTTTGAGAACTAGGTATTAGTCAGAGTATTGTGTTTGTCGAGGCCATGTGTCTTAAACATAAGGTGTTTGTTTGGCGTGTCGAAAGACATGGAATTATTTTATATTGTATTGTTATATAGGCCTTCGGGTAATATTTAAAACTCAAAAATCCTTTATAAAACCTTAACCCTAGTTCAACTAATCTCAATCCCCGACATAGCTATATAGTAGTGTATTGGGAGGGTTCCTTGTTTGGATTTTGCTTGCGAGACCTCCCCCGCACGAAGGTAGATAGTGTCAGGAATTGAGAAGAGTTCAACCATTGGGAATTTTAAACTTTTATATACTTAATATGTTGTTATAGATTATATTGCTGAGAGTTATATTACGATTCGAGGCTAGTGGAGCCGGGTTATTATTTTACGGGTTGAGCTCGGGTACGGGGTGTATGGGCGCCATGGGTAGTTAGTTTACCTCTAAAATTTATATGGTTCAATATGATAACTAGTTAAGATCGGTATAGTGACCTATAGGGTAGATGTAAGGACTAGATGAGATTGAAGTCCTAGGCATATTTTAAATTTCATGGGCGAAATTCTTGTAAGGGGGGAAGAGTGTAACACCCCACGATTTTGGGACTGAGAAATTTAATTTTGGGAGAAATAAAATTTATTTAAATTGGAGAATTTTAAATTTGGGAAAATGAAGTCCAAAAATTTAGGACATTTTAAAGTTGACGGATGAGGATTTTGAGTGTACCATTGGTTTCGGATGGGTCGAGATATTCAAAATGACTGGCATTGGGTTTTATTTCAGCTCCGGAATATTTTTAAGTATGTTTGACTCGAATTGGAGTAAACGAGTCATTTAAAGTGCGTATTAACATTTAAAATTGGGTTTATGGTTTTAAGGGATTTAAAGTCTTACGGATCAAGCCAGCTCATTTAGAGAAAGAGAGAAAGAGAAAGGAAGAAAGAAAGAAGAATAAAGGAAGAGAGAGAGAGGAAGAAAATCTTGGAGATTCCGGCCCAAACGGGATCTCGAGGATGATCCAACCTCTACAATTTCGAGGCAAGTGTTTAATCTTGCTAAATATTTCATTTGTGTATTTCATTTCATAATTTGTGGATAAAAGAATTGGATTTTGGGTATTAATATCAAAACCTAGATTTTGGGTTAAATCTTGAAATTGATATTACACATGGTTTTTAGGGGTATAAATTGATGAGGTGAAATTATAGGATGTGTTTGATGTTGGAAACATTATTGGGTTACAAATTTATAGTTATAAATTATTGATTTGGGATTTTGAGAAATTAGGTTTTGTATAAAAATGACCATTTCGTAGCCCGCTGAACAGGCCGAATCGATTCGGCCTCTTTTCGAATTGATTCGGAATGTTCCAGTGTCCCAGGCCTGTGTGACCGAATCGATTCGGACCCAAGGCGAATCGATTCGGCCTGGGACAGTCTCCCAAGTCCTTTGGACCGAATCGATTCGCAATTGGAGCGAATCAATTCGCCCTTGAGACCGAATCGATTCGGGTCAGGATGAATCGATTCGAAAACAAGGCTACTTTGTGGAATTTTTCTAAAATGATTTCTAACCCTTTTTGGTGGGGTTTATTGATTTGGGACATGATTATATGATGTAAGAAAGTTTTTTTTGAGATTTATTAAAAGTTTCTCGCATGATGGGACCGCGGGTACTTATCCAGTTATTCTAGGGACTTATATCCATTTGAATTGGAGAGGGTCATAGTGATATAGTGGGGAATCTCATTGAGAACGGGAGTTTCATGTAGGGGTCATAAATGTGACTAGTTATGATGTAAGGTTAAGGTCCCTTCGAGAGAATGGTGAGAGTACGATATGAAATCGTAGGCCGAGGTTGTGCCAAATCCTTATAGTAATTAGGATTCTATTGAGATTAAGAATTGGGGACCGACGAGAGAGAGTGGTCGCGTATCCTTAGTAATGTTTGACTCGAGGAATAGATTGTAAACGCAATAAGATTTAAGGGTTCATAAGAATAATTGAACCATAGTCGGGATAGTGATTATATATATCGATATAGTATTTCCCTAAAAGTGATGGGATCATGAGATGAATTTAAGATTGAGTTTGAGGTTTATAGACTCATAGTTATGCGTATACAAATGATCGAATTATTACTAGAGATATTGATGTACTTTCGAATATAGATGAGAAGTGTAATGATTGTTACCTACACTCAACTTTGGGTGATAACCTTAATGTTAGAGATATATAGATATGTTGGAAGATTATTTATATCATAATGAAAATGGACGCATATGCCTCAAGTGTGGGATCATATTCACATAATGAATTAAGCTAATATGATTGAAGTGATGGTTAGTATATTGAGGAATATGGACGCCAGTAGGCGAGTTTATAAGTTTCTTACATACAATGAGAGATAGTATATATATATGTATGTATGTATATTTGTATAGATATTGATATATGTGCATACTCATGTTGTGATTATCTAAACCGTATGTGATGGTTTAATTATATAATGGGATCATATAGATGTATATATATATTATGCATGTGAATGATATATATACTTATATGGTTAAGCATACCCCGCACATGCTATCATTGGGAAGTTTCCGCGATGAGGGAGAGCACCCTGGCTCGAGGAGCAGAGTGTGGATATTCCCCAGGTCATAGTCGTCCATTGTGTTATTATGTCATTTACATTTGTTTTATTTGGGATGAGACGTGGCGGGTATGTTTCGTCTCATTGTCGGTTAAGAACTATGACCACTTCCCGGACGTTGTGTGCGTGAGTTTATCACGAGATGGGTGTCGTTTAGCCTTACCAAGTGGTCCCCAGTATGCTACGTGGGTTGGGCACTGGGAAGATGATAGCATCGTTCAGTATATCAACGATATATATAGCCGGGTATATTATGTGAATGGCCAAATTACATCATATGTGGTATATACACTTGGCTATGGGAATGAATGATTATATCTATTTATATGTTTATAGTAAATACATATATACTTATACATATCCTATAGATGGAAGGATTTAAAGGTTCTATGGTGTACATCTTTGATGATTACGGTGTAATAGATTGTTGGGGGTTGATGTATCGCATTTAAGGAATATTTCGGTTACATCATCCCAAGGACATTTATTGGACATATTGAGGTCACTCTTAGAGAGTAATCTAATGTCAGTAGTGGCAGAAATAGAAATTGTGTAGATGACATAATGGATCCCTACAATCAATGTGGTCAAGGAGTAGTGTATCTGGGGGGTTCCTTGTTTGGATTTTGCTTTGCGAGACTCCCCACGCACGAAATACAGTGCCACGTTGAGAGTAGAGAGAAGTGTTGTCCTTGTATTTGTAGGTAGTTGTAGTAGTAGAATTTTATGTATGACATAATGGATCCCTACGATCGGCATTGTCATGGAGTAGTCTATTGGGGGGGTTCCTTGTTTGGATTTCGCTTTGCGAGATGCCCCTCGCACGAAACGCAGTGCAATGTTGAGAGTAGTGAGAAGTTTTGTCCTTTGTACTTATGTATTAGTAGTATGATAGTGTGGATGACATGATTGATCTCCACGATCGACATTGTCAAGGAGTAGTGTATTGGGGGGTTCCTTGTTTGGATTTCGCTTTGCGAGACGCCCCACGCACGAAACGTAGTGCAGTGTTGAGAGTGGAGAGAAGTTTTGACCTTATTAATTTATATGCATGTTACTTAGAAATTAAATCATATGATTCAAACCTAATGTTAATGGATAAAATATTAAGAATTATAACTGATTAAATTATAAATCGGAATCAATTAAGCCTAGTACGGCATATAGGTGGGTAAATATTTAAGTGCGATTAAAATGGGTTTGATTCTTGGGTCATGTTAGAATGGCAGGTCTTACGGGTATAGGCCTTGCTTATTGTAAGTTATGTTGTCCTTATGGGTGGGATCACTTAATTAAAATTTCAGGACACGAATAGGTGCACGCTGATAGATGAGAGGTGAGTTTGGGGTTCACAAGATGCGACTCCACTTTAATTATGAAGTAAGTGCATTTATATTTATTTTGCACAGTTAACACACTTGCTAAACATTTTTACACCTCGGGCTCTGACCCGTTTATATTGCTCTTTTCATATATATATATATATATATATATATATATATATATATATATATATATATATATATATATATATATATATATATATATATTACTACAGGTGTCCTACCGCATGGATGCCGGATGCCCTTCTATCCAGAGTCGTGGGAGCCGTAACAGGTGCGGACTGTTTCGGGATTTAGATTATAGTCGCTTCCTACTTCTTGTAAATCTAGGTAGGACTCATGTTGTATATACCCAAGGGATATTTATAATTGTTTATATTTCTCCCCATGATCGTTGTACTGACTGTGACCCGACAACTTATTCGGGTATATTCATTTGTATATACGCATTTCACGTTACACTAGCACTTTCTTTCATCATCATACTTGTGCATTCTACCTTTGTTAGTAACTGTACATAGTGGGTTTGATTTCCATTGTATGTTTTATTTAGTTTTTGGCATCCGCTTTTAATAGTTTCAGGTAGTTAGCCTTATATTATTTAGTATTGTCAGCTGATGTTGAGACTGAGCCATCTGAGATACCTGATTTAATGTAGTATAGGGTTGGCCACCCGTTATTATTTTGAGTGGGTTGTCACAGTTTACCATAGTCAAATAAATATGTAGATGAAAAAATAGATGGGATAACATATCACCAGATCAAATATACATAACGCAGTAAAAATCTAATAAGCTCGTGCATGTGTGTGGGGAAGCATATACAAAGTCGAATCCATAAAGTAAATCGATTTCTAAACAACTCCATGTAAACATGTTTAAGAACAATCTAAGTATCTAAATCCATAACCAAATGTCCTAGTCATGTGGAAATTGTGTAGTTAATTGGATTCAAACACACGAATATGCCATACCAATTCTGTAAAAATAAAATACACAAACACTGAAAATCTTTTTGTATTTTTTAAAAATTTTATAAAAAAAATTCTTTTTGTATTTTTCAAATATGACTCAATAAAAGAAAATATAATACAAAAAGTACACAAGTCGTAACACTAGAAAAACATATATCATGAAGTCCAACTAGAGTATGCCAAACAAAATCATGCAAGCAATCATCTATAAGATATAGCAAGAGAAAAATCATGTGCAAACATGTGAGAATCAACTAGTCTACCATCTAGCGCCTCTAAAATCGATTTCCTAACTCAAATAGATGTGAAAAAATGAACACTGAACTTAAACTTCCTAGTGACCTTTCCCACCACATTGTTGTGACACCCCGCCTAATTAAATACCAGGCAATCACTCCTTTATTAAATTAAATCAAGGTAAACAGTTGGTTCATTCTCAGCATCACTGTCGATAAAAATAAATTTTCCAATTTAACACCCTAAATAATTAAGCTAAGTGTCAAAACCAATTTCATACATACTTTCCAAATTTTAATTAAAGAAAAAGATTTATTTATTTAAAAACAACATTTCTACAATTAAGAATCACACCACAGTAAACCAAATAATATAATACATTCGACAATCGAATGTAAACATATGAAAACTAAAGTCACAAATCCAAACTGAATAAATCCCATAGAACAATACTGGAAACAACTGATATATAAAAGTCCCAACAACAATGAAATAATGGAAAGGGCGACACATGCCCAATAAATGAGAATACTAGAAGTGGAGTCAATAAAAGAATCCGTCTACGCAAGTGACCTGCAACTCCCACCTAAGCTGCAGCACGTTCCTCTCAAGGGATCCTAAGCAAGATGCCCCTGTGGCTGGGCACCTGAAATATATACATATATATACAAGAGAGAGAGAGAGAAAAAGAAACGGGTCAGAGCCCGAAAGTGTGTTTAATTTTAAAATACGTTTAGCAAGTATTTAAATTGATACTGGCCAATGCAACAACATATTAGTGTGTCACTCTCTTGAGAAATACTCACCTCTCTTCTAATGTGCACACCTATCGCACTAACCTTCCCAACAGTTTCTTAACAAATTTATCATACTAACCTTTTCCAATAATTTAGCGTATCTTAACTTACTCATAAGATTTCAAAGCCGAATAATATTTTGTTTAAAAAGGTTACTTCCAGATTAGTAGCACAACTCTCGTTTTAGCTTTTATTAATTTATAAAGTTTCTCAATAACATATTATACTTTCACGAAACAAGTATTCACTCTCTGAGTCATCAACCAAGTCCTACTTATCAAATCACAGTAGGCAGTTTCAAATTTTAAAATCTCATATATATATTAACTACTCGTATAATATATATAAAATAACAGCACCCCTCATAAAACTATGGTGAGTGCATACTCTACTATCCAGAACCCCGTATCACTCATATTAAGGGGAATACAATCGGAATCACTCTCGAATTGTATTAACATAAATACACAAACAATATTGAGGCGAAGCATAGATTCCAAGTCTCTAAGAGGATGGCACATGCCTGCGTCTCTTAGGACCGTCTGAACTATCACATCGATAGCCTATACCAACGATATCTATCTTCTAGGGTACAAGTCAATATCCCCAATAAAGGTCCCATCGAGATAAGACTTGTCCCAGCGCGGTAACCTCAAGGATAGCAAGTAGCGTGGGCATGATTTTCACAAGTATATAATATATGTACACACAATCATATAAATATACCACTTTATCATATTAATATAGGTTCTTCTCATCACCCATAATTATACCATTTATTCTACATTTCACATTATTAGTATTACGTATAAGGTTTCATCTCTAACCCTAACTCGAAGGGTTTTCTCACTTAATACGTGACATTCGTTGACTCTATCCTTCCAAGTAGGAAAATTCAGTAGGTATACCTCTATTCACTATCGTAGCTATTCGCCGCATTCTCTCACTTGAAATACGTAGTTTCATAGTTCATTATATAATTATCCCAAAAACAAGATTCTCGTCTTATAATAAAGTTCCCAACACTTATTCAAATGTCCTACTGGTCTTTCCTATCTCCCAAAACATTTCATTAAGAATACCCAAGAATTATTTCACGATAAATTCAATTTAATTAAGTAAACAAGGGAAATAAGAGTCTGCCAGGAGGGGTCGATCGATCGAGGTCTGGGGCTCAATCGATCGAACCTTCGATCGATCGAAGCTCTAGGCTCGATCGATCGATCAAGCAGGTCTGCGAAAATTCTGCAGAAATGCAGTTACGGGTTCTACCAAATTTCTTCATCCAAAACCATGTTTTTCCATTCTAAACGTCCCAAAAATCCTACTACTATCATTATGACGTTATACCAGATGCTTTTAACGTAAAGCATGTGTATATCTAACATTAAACATGGATAATTAACCCAAAATTCCATCTAATCATCAAGAACCCTAGAGTTTTTCTTAATCAAGGTTCTAATATGTTTTTACCAAAATTTCCTTCTAATATATCATCAAAATTTTGTGGGTTATATTCCTCTACATGGCAAGGATTCTAGAATTTCATATAAATCATTTCAACATGCATTTTCCTAACACAAATTGGGTGTTCTTCCATATTTATCATCTCTAATCAATCCTAAACCAATATGAAGATTGCATTAACGAAAATACGCAAGTTAAAAACTTGCCTGGGATTTTTTTGGTATTCTGATTCATGGCTTATTTTGGTATGGCTGCGTTCCTCGTCTCGCGATCTACGTGGTGGTGGTGGCGGCGGTGCAAACCGATGACTTTTTGGCGTTGAATTGCCTTGGAGCTCTCTCCTCTCTTCTCCAATGGCCGTCACTTGATTTCTAGATATTCTAACCCTAAAAGCTAACCTAAATGGCTGATATAGGTTGCTGAATTTCGTGGGTTTAATTACCCAATTATGTAAAATGACTAAAATGCCCTCCCGGGGTACTAATTAGGTCTAGAAATTCCCCGAGACCCAAACTACACCCCCGGGTACACTTTTCTGACTATCTCGACCCTACCGGACGCGTTGGCGCACTCAAAACCACCATACGGACAACTTATAAAATATTCACTTTTTATTTAACAAAATTAGTCCCGACGTGACATGAGCACGTTCCGACTTAAATTTCCGAAATCGTCATTTAATTCACTCATGACATTCAATATAACCAATATAATATATTACTTTGCTCATTAGTAATATTCAACCAATTTTCCCATAATTACTAACTCTCGTCACGTTAATAATTATAACATAATTAATTTCCGGATTTTTATTAAATAAATCATTCACGTTAAATTTAATAAATTCCCAATTAATATAGTATAAAAATACGGGGTACTACATACTTCTCCCCTAATAACGGAATTTCGTCCCGAAATTCGGAAAATAAGGCATACCTGGTAAAAACAACTCTGGATATCTCTCGCGCATATCTGCCTCACGCTCCCAAGTGGATTCCTCCACATTATGATGCTCCCACTGGACTCGCACAAGTGGAACTATTTTCGACCTCAATCTCCTCTCACTATAGTCTAGAATAGCCACTGGTCTCTCCTCATAAAAGCTACCAGACTGTAAGTCGATCTCATCTATCGCAATGTGAGTATAGGCCATATCATCCCGAAGATATCGTCTCAACGACGAGATGTGGAATACATCGTGGATGCGATGTAAATGTTCTGTCAACCCCAACCTGTATGCAACCGGCCCAATTCTCTCGATGATGGGAAATGGTCCCACGTACCTCGAAGACAATTTCCCCTTCTTCCCGAACCTCATCACCCCCTTCATAGGAGATACAAGAAATAACACTTGGTCTCCCACATTAAACTCCCGGAAGAACCGTTTCGCATCGGCGTAGCTCTTCTGCCTGTCCTGGGCTACCCGAATACAACTCCTGATCATCTCAATCCTCGCGGAGGTCTCCTAAATCACTTCTGGTCCTAGCAACTTGTTGTCCCCCACCTCGAGCCAACAAGTTGGAGAACGACAAGGCCTGCCATACAAAGACTCAAATGGAGCCATACCAATCGTAAACTGATAAGACTTATTATATGCAAACTCTACCAGTGGAAGATGTGACTCCCAACCTCCTCCAAAATCGAGAACACACATGCGTAGCATATCTTCTAACATCTGATTAGTACGCTCTGTCTGTCCGTCTGTCTGTGGGTGGTAAGCTGAACTCAATCTCAACTCAGTACCCATAGCCTCCTGAAAGCTTTCCCAGAAACGTTACACGAAAATCTTATCCCTATCTGACACAATATTCAGGGGCACCCCGTGTAATCTGACAATCTCAGCAATGAACAACTAAGCATACTGACCCATAGTATAATCTGTCCGCACTGGAAGAAAATGAGCCACTTTGGTCAAACAGTCTACAATCACCCAGATAGAATCGTGGCCCCGTTGTGATGTAGGCAACCCTGTAATAAAATCCATGGAAATACTCTCCCACTTCCACGCGGGTACTTCCAATGGCTGAAGTAATCCTGACGGTTTCTGATGGTCCACCTTTACCAGCTGACAGGTAGAACACTTGGATACGAACTCAGCGATGTCCTTCTTCATCCCACTCCACCAGTATTGTAGCCTCATATCCTGGTACATCTTATCGCCTCTCGGATGTACTACAAATCGGGACCCATGAGAATGAGTCATCACTGCATGACGTAATTCTGCTCCTTCTGGAACCACCAATCTCCCATTAAACCGCAAACCTCCATCAGAACTAACAGAATAGGACTTAGCACCCTCGGCTAGAAGTCGCACAATCTTCTCCTGGAAAAACGGGTCTGTAGTCTGTGCCTGTATCACCCTCGTAATAATCTCGGGTGTGACTGACATCACGGATATGAAAGATCATGCCACTGCGTCCTGGTGACCCAATTCCTTCCACTTTGCTTTCTAGACGTCCGCTACATCGTCTACTTGTCTACGGCTCAACGCATCAGTAACTACGTTGGCCTTCCCCGGATGATACTGTATATCGAACTGGTAGTCCTTCACAAACTCTAGCCATCTGCGTTGACGCATATTCAGCTCTCGCTGAGTGAACAGAAACTGCAGTGACTTATGGTCTGTGAACAAACGAAATTTCTCCCCCAATAAATAGTGCCTCCATATCCTCAATGCAAAGACGACCGCTGCCAACTCCAGGTCGTGGGTGGGGTAATTCTTCTCATGCGGCTTAAGCTTACGGGAATCAAAAGCTATAGCCTTCTCCTCCTGCTGGAGTACACCTCCAAGTCCTCGTAAAGACGCATCGGTGTAAACCAGGTACTTCACACCCGGCTTCGGTAACGCAAGGACTGGCACTGAAGTAATCTTGTCTTTCAGCTCATCGAAAGCCAATTGACAAGCGTCATCCCAAACATATGGTACCCCTTTGCGAGTCAGATTCGTCAATGGACCCGCTATTTTGGAGAATCCCTGAATGAATCTCCTGTAGTAACCGGATAACCCCAAGAAACTACGCACTTCCGTCGGTGTCGTGGGCTGTCCCCACTCCCTCACCGTTGACACTTTTCTCGGGTCAACTGCAATCCCCTTCTCAGAAACAACATGGCCCAATAACTGTACCTCTCGTAACCAGAATCCACACTTCTCGTACTTAGCATACAACTGATGATCTCGTAGAGTCTGAAGAACCTGCCTCAAGTGCTCGGCATGCTCCTCCTCGAAGTGTGAATATATTAAGATGTCATCTATGAAGATGATGACAAACTGATCCAAGAACTCTCTGAATACTCGGTTCATCAAGTCTATGAAAACGGCTGGCGCATTTGTGAGTCCGAACGGCATCACCCTGAACTCATAGGAACCATATCTCGATAAGAAGGCAGTCTTTGAAACATCCTGCTCTCTAATACGTAACTGATGGTACCCCGACCTCAGATCTATCTTCGAAAAGAAAGTTGCTCCCATCAACTGGTCGAACAGATCATCGATTCGAGGCAACGGATACTTATTCCGTATTGTTACCTTGTTCAGCTCCCGGTAGTCCACACACAATCTCAGTGAACCATCTCTCTTCTTTACAAACAAGACTGGAGCACCCCAAGGTGAGGTACTCCTACGAATGAAGCCCGACCTAACAGCTGCTCTATCTGATCTCGTAGCTCTCGCATCTCTGCCGGAGCCATACGGTACGGTGCGCGTGCTATAGGTCTCGTATCTGGCAATAAATCTATAACAAAGTCTATCTCACGACTGGGCAGTAGGCCTGGTATCTCCTGAAACACATCGGAATACTCCCTGACAACAGGGATCAAATCTAAGGGAATCACAACCTCCTTAGAGGTATCCTCCTCTATGTAATACAAATGAGCGGTCGAACCTCCCTCTGGGCGAGGCATCACCACTACAAACATCTCTTGCCCCGAAATGGCAAAAATAATGCTCCCACCGAAGCAATCAATCATGGCTCTATAAGCTGCGAGCCAATCCATACCAATAATCACATCATGCTCGTGCATGTCTAAGACTAACATGTCTACAGGTAATACCAAGCTACCAATCTCTACCCCCACTCCCCGACATATAAAGAAAATAAGTGACCCACTCCCCAGTGATGAGTCGACACATGTCACGGTGCTCTCTGCTGTGGCTAAAAACCCTAAGGACTTCGCAAAATGCGTAGCTATAAAATAATGCGTTGCCCCCGTATCAAACAAAACCCGACCCATAGTACCATGGATAGGAAACATACCCTCAATCGCGGGTGGTGCCTGTGGAGCTGCTGCCTGGTGGACGTTATAGACACGTCCATACTGTAATTTCCCCTACTGTACTGGAGCCGCTGGAATGGCTGGTAGGGCTGGCACCTAGGCTGGAGCTGGGAGGGCAGGTGGAAAAAGTGGCCTATGTGGCTCATTACGAGCTCCCTGCTGCTGTGGGGCCTTATCGCCCTCTGGGCAATCCTGGCGCCTATGGCCATGTTTACCGCACCCAAAGCATCGGCCTTTGAAGTTACCTCCCCTCTAACCCTGCTGTCCACGGCCCTGCAGGCCGTTACCTCCCCTCCACTGGCCCTGTTGACCCTGATGTGCACATTGTTGGCCTTGCTGGCCCTGCTGCTGTCCCTGTGGTCGGTGTTGGCCCTACTGGCCCTGCTGATTAGGCTGGCCCTGATGGCCTTGCCTGAAACCCCCCGAATCCCTACCTAGAATCACCTGAATAGAATCGCTTAGCAGGGTCCCCCTGATGGGAACTCTGCACGTGCTGACGAGTCTGTCCATGAGATGGTGCCCCACTGGCACTATTACCCCCGGTCCTGCCCTGCTGGCTAGACTCCCCTACTCTCTTGCTTCCCTGCAGATGGAAGCGGTGATCCTGGCAATGTAGTAATGCTGCATTGAGTACATCAGTGAAAGTACTCAGGGATAAATTCCCAATAAGGTGCTGATGGATCCTCCAAGCTAACCCGTCGATAAATAGAAAAATCTTCTTGCTTTCGGTAGGTGCCTCATCTGGCATAATTGTGAGAAGTCTCGTGAACTCCTCCTCATACTCAGCTACAGTAAGGTTCTCTTGCTTTAGATTTAGTAATTTCCGCCTCATCTCAGTCTGCACTGCGGGTGGAAAATACTTGCGGTCAAACCGCTCCCAGAACAACTGAATAGGAATCGTGTCCCTCTCCTCCAAAGTAGTAGTGGACTCCCACCACTATAAGGCGGCTCCCACCAGCTTAAAGGAAGCCAATAACTGCTTTTGCACGTCAGTGCACTCATACATACGGAGATGCCGCTGGATGTCCTTCTTCCATTGGCTAACTGTAATAATATCGGAGCTACCCGAAAACTTCGGGGGATGCGCTTTATGAAAAGCATCATGGACCAGCTCCTATGTCGATGGAAGCTATGTTGGTACTGGTGCCACTGCCTGAACCTGGGGTGGAGCCTGTTGAATCACCGCTATTGCAGCATTCACCGCCTGAGCAACAATGGCGGCTACTTCGTTTGCATTCATTGTGCCTGGTGCCGGAGCTGCTGGCTGCTCGGCTTGGGCACGCCTATCTTTCATAGCACGTCTCGGAGGCATCTGAAACGTGAACAACTTTATTAGTCTACAGTTATCATCAAATCTCAAATAGCTGAAGACATTAACATAAAAGCAAGAATACAACAATCCTAAAAATAGGGCTCTATAGCAATAACGTTAAGCTGAAAGCGAAATAAGCCGTACAGATCGTATGGACACTAGAACCTGATGCTCTGATACCACCCGTGACACCCCGCCTAATTAAATATCGGGCGATCACTCCTTTATTAAATTAAATCAAGGTAAACAGTTGGTTCATTCTCAGCATCACTGTCGATAAAAATAAATTTTCCAATTTAACACCCTAAATAATTAAGCTAAGTGTCAAAACCAATTTCATGCATACTTTCCAAATTTTAATTAAAGAAAAAGATTTATTTATTTAAAAACAACATTTCTACAATTAAGAATCACACCACAGTAAACCAAATAATATAATACATTCAACAATCGAATGTCAACAAATGAAAACTAAAGTCACAAATCCAAACTGAATAAATCACATAGAACAATACTAGAAACAACTGATATATAAATGTCCCAACAACAATGAAATAATGGAAAGGGCGACACATGCCCAATAAATGAGAATACTAGAAGTGGAGTCAATAAAAGAATCCGTCTACGCAAGTGACCTGCAACTCCCACCTAAGCTGCAGCACGTTCCTCTCAAGGGATCCTAAGCAAGATGCCCCTGTGGCTGGGCACCTAAAATATATACATATATATACAATAGAGAGAGAGAAAAAGAAACGGGTCAGAGCCCGAAAGTGTGTTTGATTTTAAAATACGTTTAGCAAGTATTTAAAGTGATACAGGACAATGCAACAACATATTAGGTTCTAATATGTTTTTACAAAAATTTCCTTCTAATATATCATCAAAATTTCGTGGGTTATATTCCTCTACATGGAAAGGATTCTAGAATTTCATATAAATCATTTCTACATGCATTTTCCTAACACAAATTGGGTGTTCTTCCATATTTATCATCTCTAATCAATCCTAAACCAATATGAAGATTGCATTAATGAAAATACGCAAGTTAAACACTTGCCTGGGATTTTTTTGGTATTCTGACTCACGGCTGATTTTGGTATGGCTGCGTTCCTCGTCTCGCGATCTACGCGGTGGTGGTGGCGGCGGTGCAAACCGGTGACTTTTTGGCCTTGAATTGCCTTGGAGCTCTCTCCTCTCTTCTCCAATGGCCGTCACTTGATTTCTAGATATTCTAACCCTAAAAGCTAACCTAAATGGCTGATATAGGTTGCTGAATTTCGTGGGTTTAATTACCTAATTATGTAAAATGACTAAAATGCCCTCCCGGGGTACTAATTAGGCCTAAAAATGCCCCGAGACCCAAACTACACCCCCGGGTACACTTTTCTGACTATCTCGACCCTACCAGACGCGTTGGCGCACTCAAAACGACCATATGGGAAACTTATAAAATATTCACTTTTTATTTAACAAAATTAGTCCCGACGTGACACGAGCACGTTCCGACTTAAATTTTCGAAATCGTCATTTAATTCACTCATGACATTCAATATAACCAATATAATATATTACTTTGCTCATTAGTAATATTCAACCAATTTTCCCATAATTACTAACTCTCGTCACGTTAATAATTATAACATAATTAATTTCCGAATTTTTATTAAATAAATCATTCACGTTAAATTTAATAAATCCCCAATTAATATAGTATAAAAATACGGGGTATTACAATTGTGAACATGTGTAAATGTGAGGAATGTTACCTATGGGTTGGTCTTTTCTAACATCCTTGGATTTGGTTGGCCATCTAAAACAATCAATGGTTTTATCTTTGACACTCGAAGCGTTAAAAACATGTGAGCCATTACCATCACTACTCAAACTACCATAGTCCTTTAAATCATCTTTTAACTTCAAAATTTCAGACTCAAGAAAAGAACTTGACTCTTCTAATTTTATGGACTCTTTCTTCATATTTTCAATCATTCCTAGAAAGTTATCTCATTCCCCATCAATGAAAGAAACTTATCCCTAAGAGTCTCCTGACATGCCTTAAAATCATTAATCAAAACACTATCCTCATCGACATAAACAAAAACTCTAGAATTTTTAAAATCTTCTATTTGTTTCTCTAAAAACTGGACTCTTTCATCACTCTCTTTTTTGGACAATTCTATTTTTATAAAATCACGATCCATGTCCACAAGTCTCTCAAGAAATAAATCTCTTTGATTTTGAACGATTTGTAAAAGTTCCATAATGGTTTTAAAATGATAACTTTCTGTTTTAAGAATTTCAATTATTTTAGCAAACTTCAAATTCAAACGATTTAAGTTGTCGAAACTATGAGAATCCATTGAGAGCAGATAAATTAAAAAAAATCACCCAAAAAGAACTAATCAAGGATCTAACACAATATCTTAGTGCAACCAGCTCTGATACCAATTTGAGGAAGCCCTTTTGTGTATATGCTTTAGGTAAAGACAATCTTTTTAAAATTTTCTCAATTTTATTATGCAACAATTTTGTGAACTAATTTTAGTTAACCAAATTGTATCTTCTTAATCCTAAATATTCATCTAGTGAGATTAGCAGATAAAGTAAATCAAGTTCACGATGGTGATGTACGAGGAAACCACTAAGGGAAAAAACCTTGGACGTCCCAGGTCAAATAATTATTATAATACGAAAATTACAAAGGAAGAATACAGCCTTACTCAATGAATCAATCACCACAAGCCTTGATGCATCTTCTTCTCTGATACGACTCCTCCACAGTGCCACGTAGGAGTCCACCTACACATATTACACAACACATGAGTCCATATATGCCTCGGTATACATCGATAATGCCTCAATAATAGTCTATGATTCTAACACAAATTCCACCACTTTTTCATCGCAATCCGCACGCACGGAGTCCGACGCGCGAACATAGTTCCTCTAATGATGGAAGAAACAAACTAAGTGCCCAAACTAGATCTAAAAGTATATGATTTATGAATCTTGATACCAAAAGGGTGAAAATTTTGGAGTTTGAACTTTTGAAAACAGGTCTACTTTTCATTTTCTTTAAAAGTTATTTGAAACATTGAGTGTAAAAACCTTTTATAGAAAAACTAAGGTGGCACAGTCGTTCGAACGAGATTAAGTTATTGTTCTAACGAAATAGAGATTTTCATCAAATGAGAGTTCATCTCACTTCTCGGGACGCAATAAAAAACAATACAGTAAGCCTCGCTTGATGTTCATTTGAAAACATACTTCGAATGACCTTATAAAGGCATTCGAATGACATAGAAAAGCCGTTGGAATTGACTCAACGAAAATAAAAACTCTACCTACAGTAAACTCAAAAAATATATTTTCAAAAAAATTAAGTTCTAAACGATTTTGAAACCAGAACACCCTTATTAAAAATTCCAAGGACTCATAAACTATATACGTTCATACCTGCGAGACCCTCAGCATATGTGAAGACAAAGTTAGAATGATAAACATGGATTAGAATATCCAGTCTTTGAAGCTTGGCCGCTAAGTCTTCACTAAACAACATCATAGGATCATGGGATCATCAATTCTAAGTTTAATCTATGACTTAAATGCTTTGTTCGTAATAATTCCAATTACATATAAATTGACTCGATTGGAAGTTTATCCTTACAAATCTCCCCCTTTGGATATTTCGAGACAAAACCAAAATAAAAATCCTATGGGCTGCAAAGTTCTCTAAAAATACTCATTCCCCAATCCCCAAAAGGAAAAAAATATAGACGCTCGATAGACACACAAACATGAGTAGCTTTGCTTTGCTTGAAAACTATGCCACGTTCTGTAAACTTGCACACCTAAACACACCTTCAAATGAAAAGAGAATATAATAAGTATAGATATGAAAATGAATAAACATTTGACAATGTCTATATAATCTTAACCTAGGTAAGACGTTTCCCTCTAAGATAAAGATATCCTGATCATGCAAAGGAAAGATACCATTTCTCCCCCTTTTTGTTTAGGAATAGACAAAATAAGATTACACAAATAAATACTCCCAAAACATAATCTTCCCCTATATGTGTGATCATAAGATACTAATACAAGCAAAGGGATATGGGAATAAATCATGCAACAGTGTAAAGTGTAGCAAACACCCAACATGGCAAGCTAAGAAAAATTAATCCAAAAAAAATCAAGCATGTGATAATCTTGGACTAAATATAAACCGCAAAGACTCAAAACACAATACCATATATAAAATATGCTAAATGTATCAAATAAAATCTGGCACACATATATAGGTATAAATAACCACATAACATAATACAAAACACATAAGCTTTACACACTAGCATAGTATTTAGTGAGAATAAGCAGATAACTAAAGCAAGTTCTCAAGGTCGATATATGAAGAAACCACTAAGGTAAAAAACCTAGAATGACCCAAGACAGACAATAACTATGATGTGATACCCCACCTAATTAATTACCGGGAGATCAGTCCTTAATTAATTAATTTCATAATATCAAGTTGGTTCAGATAATGCATCATTGCCGAGAGACACAAATTTTAATTTAATAAAAACTAACCACTTAATATTTAAAAAGGTTGTTGTCAAAATTTTATCTTGTTATTAACCATCATCATTAAAGGGAAATATTTAATCATCACCATACATCATAATAGAAATAAGGAAAGAACTAACTGAATTTAAATAAAGAGCTCGAGTAAATACTTCTAGTCAAAATCCCATATAATAATCAAATAACATGAAATCAAAGTCTAATGATAGAATAAAATAACTCTAAAATCTCTGAATGTAAAATAGGATGGATGACATGTCTAACTGAAGTAAATAACTAATAGATGAGGAGAAATAGACTCAGAAGCATCTACTAGAAATATCCTATAGCTTCCACAGCAACTACAACTCGACAAATGAATGGAATCTCCTAAGCTTGGTGTCCCTGTGGCTCAGCACCTAAAATAATAGAACAAGAAAAGAGATTTGCAGAAAAATGGGTTTGAGCCCGAGTAGAAAACTGTTTAAATATAGAAAGTGCTTAAATTGCTTAATTAGCACAAATATTATTCATGTTAACTTAGCGTACTCAGTTGAGATGCTCATCTCTCATCTAATGTACACACCTAACGTGCCTAACTACCCATACTAGTCTCGATACTCTGCCTGACTCTATATAGTATAACCTCTATACTGGATAAAATATCTAAATAACTCAAAGACATTATATCTCTATTATATAGGAATAGATTTAAAGATACTTTAACTCATTCTCATATCACTCTTAATTCTCAACAGGTGACCCAATAAGTATATACTTTAATAAAGTAGCCAACACGAAACACAGAATAGGAACTCATTATACATATATAAAATCTCACTATATATATATATATATATATATATATATATATATATATATATATATATATATATATATATATATATATATATATATATATATATACTGCACCCTTGGTTAAGAAATCCCTGGTGCTAGGCATACTCGGCTATCTAGTCCCATTGCAACGCTCACGCATAAAGGACAACAGGTTCAATCTCTCAAGAACAAATAAAATATATACACATATTGGAGGCGAACATAGTCCCAAGACGATGGGCTATGCATACACCTACAAATCCATATGACCATCATCACTATCATTCTCACAGATAGCCCATACCTAGGTTCCATGCTCTAGTGGTATGACTCAAAATCCCCCAAAGAAACACAAGATATGGTCATCCACAATAAGATAACCTCCATTATATAGCTAGTAGATAGGTATGTCATACACATAATATTCCAAGTAATAAGCACCCACACAACTTATATAACTTAATAGGCATTCACGTAGTCCAGTTCCCATAGTACGTAGGTAATATTACCATCACTACTTTCCACGATATCCATTTATATATAACCTCTCTAGGACTCACATTCTCTCCTAGGTTTCCATAAAAGTTCAATACCTAGAGGATCATTACATCCTTAATTACCTAAAACTTTGGAATTTAAGTCACCCGTTACTCACGTAGGTTAATACAATCGCTTGGTTAAACCTAGGATGATTTTTAACTCGATCGGACCCTAAAAACCCATTCTGGAATCTCGTTAGAAGTCAATGGATTCTCGTTCGAATGAAGTTCTCACTTGGAACGAACTTCATAATCTCATTAGAATGGTCGTTGGAATTCTCGTTGGAAGTCTCATTCGAATGAGGTCGTTCGAACGACCTGGGTAGTCTTCGAACTAGAAATCAGGACAGACCCTTATTCTTCTCCAAATTTGATTTTTCCAACTTTAAATCTTCAATATCAATCCAAAACTCAACCCCACTCAAATTAATTGTTTCCAAACTATTTCTAATCACCATAGGACCTTATTAATGAGAATTAGAGTACAAATTCTTATATGTATTCAAAGGGAATTCATCAATTTCTTAAATCTCTAAAATTCTCATAAAAAGTACCCAACATATTTTTTTTTTATTATAAACCCTTAATTTAACTCGTTTTTAAACATAATACCTTCATATTTATCCAAATACAAAAGGGTAATTCCTCTACATGGATACCCATCTCCGATTTATAAGATTCTCCACAAATTAGTCTAATTAAACCTAGTTTTCTTTGAAACAAGTTTATATCATCTAATCTAAATCAACATGAACAATATAATGCTAAAAGAGGAGCAAGATAAACACTTGCATTGGAATGGACTTCTAATTCTTGGGTTGAATTTGGTATGTGGTTGATCCTCTCGTCGCGATCTACACTTTGGTGTAATTCTTGGTGTGAGAACTTGAGTTCTGGGCTTAGGGCTCCTATGGAGTTCTTCTTCCTCCTTGGTTCTCTCTCTCTCTCTTTAACGTATGTTGAAACTGACAATAACCTCTAATCCACGTAGCTTTTATTTTAATCCTAATTTTCGTCCATTTAATTACTCAAAAATCCCCAAAGACCAAAATACCCATCCGGGGTGTCTTTTTGGGCTAAAATGCCCCGAACTCCAAATAAAACACCTGAGTAGTGTTTTGTGACTATTTCGACCCTTCTGGACACACTGGCGTACTCAAAATAGTCATTCGAGTTGTATAAAAATAATTTATATTTTTAACCCCCAAATGTATAATAGTGACGCGACTCATACGCGCGTCCCAAATAATTATGTCTTAACTGTCGTGTATCTCGTCCCCGGCCATATTATTATCTCCAAAACAATGTTATGTTACTCATTACGTAATGTTCAACATAGTTATTACTCAACATGATTTCAACATAATCATTTTCGATAACTACTAACTCTCGTCACGCTAGTAATTATTACCTTTAAGTCGGATTAATTATAAAATAAATTTTCTCTCTTAAATTAATTAATCCAAATTTCCATAATAAAATAATAAAATAAATATGCATAAAAATACGGGGTATTACATAAGATATGAAAAGTACAACAGAAGAATACAGTTATACTCAACGACTCGATCCCCAAAAGCCTTGATGCCTCTTTTTCTCTTCTATCACCCCTCCACAGTTCCACGTAGGAGTCCACCTAAACAAGGTCCACAACACATGAGTCCACGTATGCCTTAGTATCCACTCACACAGCCTCAGAAACTATATACAATTCAGAACGCAGAATCCACCGCTTCTTCATCACAATTAGCACTTAAGGAGTCCACCGCATGAACACGGTTCTTCTAATGATGGAAGAAACAAATTAGGTGCCCAAACAAGATCTCAGTATATATGATTTATGCATCATAGATCTTCTAAAGAAAAGGGTGAAAATTTTGGAGCTTTAACTTTTGAAAATTGGTCTAATTTTCATTTTCGTCAAAAGTTATATTAAACAATGAGTCTAAAAAAGTTTTATAGAAAAACTAAGGCAGTGTAGTCATTCGAATGAGATTAAGTTGTCGTTGTAATGATATAGATATCTCGTTCGAATGAGAGTTCATCTCGCTTCTAACGACGCAACAAAAACTAGAATAGTAAACCTCATTTGATGTACGTTTAAAAACATACTTCGAACGACCTTATAAAGTCGTTCAAATGACATGGAGAAGTCATTTGAATGAACTCAACAAAAACAAAAACTCCTCCTATTATAAACTCAGAAAATATATTTTCGAAAAAAATTAAGTTCCAAATGATTTTGAAAATAAAACACTAATTAGGCATAAATTCTTTGTATTTATCCCCAAAATTTTGAGGCTTTTATCACCCCGTGATGTGTAATTTGAGTTTATTTATCTCATATCATTGCTAATGGCATCTTCTATCTAGTAATTGAGTTTCATGTATTTCTCTTGCATTTTACGGGTATTTGATCACGTGAAGAAAAGAAAGAAACCAAAATCAAGAAAGAAATAAAATAAGAGAAGTCTAGGGAAGAAGAGGAATTTTACACTCAAAATTCGAAAGCGGAACCTAAATAGAAATCAAAGATCTTGAGTTCAAAAAAACGTAGTAAGAAACTCCATCCAAATTCTAATCTCGATTGAAAAGATATGAAGATTCGAAGTTGACAATAAATCAAAGAAGAAAGGAAGAGAAATTTTAAAAAGCAAGGTGGTTCCTTCTGAGGAAAACTGGTTCTACCTACTGGAAAATAAAACCAAACCGATGGCTAAGAAAAGAACCAGTTCTACAAACTAGAATAAGTGAACCGATTCACCCATCAAAAAAGGAAAATTTTGAACTGGTTCGGCGTGATGGATTTTTGAATTTTATTTCTTAAAAATATAGTTGTGTAAGGTGGAAACAGTTAATAAAACATGAGAGTTATATTCAATATATATACCAAACCATAGGAAAAGAAGATTTTAAATAATTTTTAGAGGATATTGAAGGCAAGACCCCCAAGAGTAAATTTCTTCAACAATTGGTCATCTTCTACATTATTTCAAGGGTTTTTCATCAATACAAGTATAGTTTCGTTATTGCTTCCAAATTCTCTCATTTTTTGGTTTATGATTGATTCTTTCCTTGCTAGAAGTCTTTTTTACTTCTTTGATTACACTTTTTACGTAAGAATATTTTCATGCACCGTAGAGAACATGTTTAGTTGTAGTTACACCATGTCCGGCTAAGTTTTTAGAGGGTTGGGATACATGAACCTAACCTAGGTATTATGAATAGAATTAAAAGAGAATAAAATGTAATTAACAATTCAAAGGTTTGTACATTATCAAAATAAAGGTTGTAGGTCTTTTAATTCCGTTTTCCCTACGTAACATGAATGTTTAAAGGTGCAATTGGCATTTTAATAATATCATTATCGTCAAACACAATTTTTGATTTGATATTGTGAGGAGTAAAATCAGCATATGCCAAATACTTAGAGAGTATTTTATGTTTCTTTGAATTGAGAATTAGGTTTTTGAAGTTTTCATTTTCTAAGTAATTACCGAAGGTTCGGGGAAGTATACCCTAGCTCCATTTTCTCACGTTTGATTTAAAACCACTTCATTGTTATCGCTTGCATAGTTAATTCACTACTTTAATTAAATCGCATTAGTTGAAAGGTAAGTCACAAATCATCACCTTTTATTTCTTTATCTGAGTCAATCGTAGGGTTAATTGTTTTGCCTATTCGTCGTCACATATTCACATCCTATTCCCTATGTTCGATACCCGACTTGCTCGGATTATTACTTACGCGACCGGATTACACTTAAGCCAATATAAGCACCCACTAGAGACACTTTTAAATTCCTAACTAATGGACATTGTAAGCATAATTTTCTAACTCCGAAATTCCTAACCATTCTCATATTACGCAATACACCTTATAACTCGAGAGAGTTCTAACTGAGTCCGAATAACGAAATTAATTACCACGTGGGGAGCCTAAGACACGAAAGATAATAATAGAGATGAATTGGTGTGAAAATAGATAATGTTTCCCAGTTTTCAATGATTGTATTTCGATGAAGAGATCTTTTCACGTAAATACATTATGTCTTTCAAATTCGTGTGCATAAAATTATGTTCCATTATATTTACTCTTTATATTACGTACACCGAGATAAATAGACACATTATGAATGATTCGTTTATGAGATAATTCGTGAGAAGTTGAATCAAAATGAATATTTAAAAAAGTAACGTAATGATCAATCGATGCAAGTTAGCAGTTTAATTTTTGTCTCCGTGTGTACACACTACAAATTGAGACTATTGAATAAGAATTTACGATGACTATTTTTGTGGAGTTTAAATTGTAAAATTTTTTAGCATTTTGATTTTTCTTTGAGTCGAAAAAAGAATTTTGTGAGTAAATTAACTGCAAACCCTCACGAGACACCACTCGTCCTACTAGGGTAACTTAGGGGTTTAACGACCCGTTGAATACACTAAATGTAATCGCTTTCCCTCAAAAAAGATATTGTATCCTAATAACATATTTGCTAAGTGTTTTGACCTTTCTTTGATTATTTTACATTTCTCGGGATGATCAAAGTTCTAAGTTATGAGGGTTTGATTAGCCATAAATTCTTCGTATTTATCCCCGTAATTTTGGGGCTTTTATCACCCCTGCGGTGTAATTTGAGTTAATTTATCTCATATAACTGCTATTGGCATATTCTATCTTGTACATCGAGTTTTGTGTATTTTTTTGCCTTTTACAGGTATTTAATGCACGTGAAGAAAAGAGCGAAACCAAAATCAAGAAAAAAAGAAAAGTCAAAGGAAGAAGAGTGATTTTACACCCAGAATTTAGAAGCAAAACCTAAAGAGATATCAAAGATCTTGAGTTCACAAGCACATAGTAAGAAACAACATCCAAATCCGAGTTTCGGTTGAAAAGATATGAAGATTTGAAGTTGAGAAGAAATCAAAAAAGAAAAGAAGAAAAATTTAGAAAACCAAACCAATTCTATCTGAGGAGAACCAGTTCTACCTACTGGAAAAGAAAATCGAGCCGATGGCCGAGAAACATAATTGGTTCTATAAACTGGAATATGCAAACCATTTCGCCCACTAAAGAAGGAAAAAATCGAACCGGTTCGGCGTGACGAAATTTTGAATTTTATTTCTTAATATTAAATTTATACAAGGTGGAAACAGTTAATAAAACGTCAGAGTCATATTAGATATACATAACAGACCTTATGAAAATAACGTTTTAAATAATTTTAAGAGGATATTGAAGGCAAGAACCCTAGGAGTAAATTTCTTCAACAATTGATCATCTTGTACATTATTTCAAGGGTTTTTCATCAATACAAGTATACTTTCATTATTGCTTTCAATTTCCTTCATATGTTTGGTTTATGATTGATTCTTTCCTCTCTATAAGTCTTTTCTATAAGTTTGATTACACTTTTTACGTAAGAATGCTTTCACGCACCGTAGAGAACATGTTTAGTTGTAGTTATACCATTTTCGGCTAAGTATTGTTAGAGGGTTGGGGTACATGAACCCGACATAAGCATTACGAAGGGATTTAAAAGCGAATAAAATGTAATTAACAATTCAAAGATTTTAACTTTATCAAAATAAAGATTGTAGGTCTTTTAATTTCATTTGACCTAGGTAACTGGAATGTTTAAAGATGCGATTGACGTTTTGGTAAATTATTATTCTCGCTAAATACAATTTTTGATTTGATACTGTGAGGAGTAAAATCCGCATATGTCAAATTCTTAAAGAGTATTTTATGTTTCTTTGAATTGAGAATTAGGTTTTTGAAGTTTTTATTTTCTAAGTTATTACCGACGGTTCGGGGAAGTGTACCCTAACTCCATTTTCTCACATTTGATTTAAAACCACTTCATTGTTATCGCTTGCGTATTTAATTCACTATTTTAATAAAATTGCATTAGTTGATAGATAAGTCACAAATCATCACATTTTCTTTCTTTTTCTGAGTCAATCGTAGGGTTAATCATTTTTCCAATTCGTCGTCACGTATTCACATCCTATTCCCCCTGTTCGATACCCGACTTACTCGAATTATTACTTACATGACTGTCTTACAATTGAGCTAATATAAGCATGCACTAGAGATATTTTTAAAACCATGTCAAACACCCTTATTAAAAATTCCAATCACTCATAAACTATATACATTCATACCTGCGAGACCCTCGACATATGTGAAGATAAACTTGGCATTGTAAACACGACATAGAATATCCATTGTTTGAAGCTTGGCCCCTACGTCTTCCATAAACAATGTTGTAGACTCATGGAATCATCAACTCAAAATCTATCCTATAAATCAAATGTTTTGTCCAAAATTATTCCAATTACATATAAATTAACTCAATTGGAAATTTTTCATTACACTTATATTTTTGCAATGGTTATTGATCCCTCTCGGAAGGAGGTGGATAGGATGACGAAGCCCCTAAAGTTTGCCTTTATCCCCTTTGAAGTCCTTTCAATGGAAAAGCATCCCTTCAACAGTGGGTTGGGACCTGAGTCCAAGGCTTTGACCTCTAGTGATGCTCATGTAGTTTCTAAAATCTTGGTTCGAGATATGTTGGGATCTAAGCCCTTTTGTCCCGGTGTCCCAGAAGAGGAAGGCATTTGATGAGGTCTCCACTAAGGTTCTTAAGGCCTCTAAAGGTAAGGATGACAAGCCTAAAAGTGTGGATGAGATCCCTCCAAGTATTAAAGAGGTCCTCCCCACAATTGAAGGCCCAAATGAGCTAGATTCTGATTATTCCCTGTGCTAATAACTTGGCTTTTCTTTTTAACTTTTACCCAATGCATGGTTCTATGATAACTAAATCTGATTTATGTACGATCCAATTCATGTATGGGATAATGTAGGTTGGCTAGGCAATTTTCCAAGCAAACCCTAGTTGAGGTAGCCATCAGTAAGAAAAAGAGGTCCAAGAGGTGAGTCTCCTAATCCCTAGTGTCAAGATGGTGGAAGAGGAAAACTTAGAGTCTAGCTCTGGTGAAATCTCAGTGCTGGAGCTTATTAAAACCCTGCCCTTATTGCAAAAAGATTTGGGGGTAGGTGGGACCTCTAGGGAAATCCAGAGTGATCATTTTATTCCAAGGGACTAGTATCCCTTGGTATTAAAAATTGACGAATCTTTGCGTGATCCCCTTATAAAAGGTAAGGTCTTTATGGTATCCCCCCAGAATGAGGGGGATCTAATAGTTGGGACCAAGGCCTCATCTCAGCCTAAGGAGCCCACTATTGTGGTGAGGAAATTCCTTTTAACTCAAGAGTTGAGGGATACTAGAGGCCTCCCTCCATTGAAGATATGAACTACTAAACCTCTACTGTAGACACGCTCCATTCTTTGGCAAAAATAAATTCTTCGGATATGGTGGACTAATAAAGGGGTCGAGGGGTCTCTGCTAATGCTCAAGATCTGATCCCACTATTCAGCCAGGCACTATTGAATCTTTCTTGAATTTTCCTTATCATACTTCGTATTGATCCATCATGTTCTCATATTTTTCTCATTTTCTTACTGGCTCGGCATTTAATAGAGTCTTTTATAGCTAATGTTATTGAGGGAAAAGTAGGATGAGACAAGGATGTAGAGATGGACGATAAGTGAAACCTTATTTGTCTAGAACTAAATCAGATCAATACCAAGTAATGGATATAGGTGGATGCTCTAAAGAAGGAGAGGTTCAATCAGAGGTCTAATATCACCTCGTTGGACTGTGACAAACTTCTAAAAAAAAGACTCTGTGGGATAGTGATTCTATCTTGGCTTCCTCTCGGTATTCCTTAGTCAAGGTCGAGGAGGCCCATGCTTTGGACCATATTGAGCATAAAGTGGTGGTGGAGGCGCTACATATTCAAACCTTTAAAGTTTAAATTTCTCATGAGAATCATCTTCAACTGAAAATGACATGAACCTTTTGAGGCAGCAGGTGCTGGATTTAAACGTAGTGAAAAACCTTTTAACCTTTAATTGTCGAGAGCTAAAAAAGGAATACACTAAGGTCGTGGTGAAGCATATTGATCTCCATGGAAAGATTCGTGCCAACGTGAAGAGAAAAATGGATGCCTAGATTGAGTTTGAGCCCTTTAAGAAATTTATCTTCCAGAAGTACAACTATGGATTTTAGGCTTGCATGGCTAAGTTCCAAGAGATATTTCCTGATGTGGATGTTTCTCGACTATTTGATAAATCCCCTCACTCTAAGGAAGAGAGCTCAGATGATGAGAGCAGTAATGGTGATAATACTGATGAAGCCTCTTCCTCCCAGGTCTAAGAAGAAGAACAAGCTCTGAAGAAATCCTACACCTCTTAGTCCCAATCAAAATCTCCCTAAAATGAAGTTCCTATTGACTCCAATAATCTCAAGTCTTAAAAGGATTTTATGTAAAAACAAATTATTTTTCTTTTGAACTGTTCTTGGGTCGATGGACTTTTTATGTAAACACTCTTCTCTCTATCGTTTAATGACAATGGCTTTAGTTTATTAAATTTCAACTTTTTACACTATTTCGTAATTGCTTAACTTTTTCTTTGCTAAGTAATTTTTGAGTTATTTTCATAGCACTCATTTGTATGAGGTCTGCCAGTAAGTAATATTCTTTAAGCCCCCTCCTCCCCCCAAAAATTTCTTAGTAAAGTAAAATAACTTGAGTAGCAAAGTCGTTGAAGTAGATCTGAGGGTCCTAAGACCTCTGCCATATACTTTTATAGTTACTTTTAAAGTATCTGAAGTCCGGTTTGAGGCTGTAAAATGGGCCATAATGCCTTAGAACCATGGGATTTCTGGTAACCATCCTTTTTTAGTCTTGAAGGCCCAAAATGTTTATACAAACATTTAGCCCCCAAAGATTTAGGGAATAGCAGTAAAAAAGTAAATTTTTTAAGGGTCATGAGACCCTAGATTTAAAATTCATATTTAAAATTTGTTCCATAAAGGGTCGTAAGACCTCTTAAACATTTTTTCTAAGGATGAAAGACTTAGTATAGGAAAACTACTTCTTCCCTCAGTCCTTAGAACATAGAAATATTTTCAATTTTAAGCCCTTAATAGGTCCTGAGGCCTTTGGGCTTAGGCATTTAAAATTCAAAGCCCCACAAAGGGTTATAAGACCTGTGGACTTGGGAAGTTTGAAATTTGAAGTCTCATAAAGGGTTATAAAACCTCTAGACTTATACAATGTTGAACCCTCAAAGGGTCATAAGACCTATGAACTTAGAAGATTTATAGGATGTGCCAAAAAGGGTTATGAGACCTCTGGACCTTAAAATTATTAAACCTGAAGTCCCCCAAAGGATCATAAGACCTCTGAACTTAGGAAATTTGATATATGAAGTCCCACAAGGTTCATAAGACTTGTGGACTTATAAAAATTTTAAAGGTCATATCAGGCTGAAAAGACTTTGGACCTTATCCCCCCTTAAGATGACATTCCGAGGTTCCACAATGGGTTCTAATACCTATAAACCTTGGACCTTTCACCTTTGCTTGTTTTAGAAAATTAAGTTTTATTAGATAATTTTTTGCATTTGAATACTTATCCCCTCAAATTTTTTTGAGAAAAATGTATTTTTTTTTAAATCTCTGATTTTCATGGTGCCTGATACTTGGATTTTTCAAAAAGAGGAGTCAAAAAGTTGTTTTGTTAAGGTTTTAGTTCTTTTTCTTAACTTTGTCTCTTTTGAAAACATTTTTGGATACACAAAAGGCTTCTACGCTGACTATTCACGGGTTTTTGGATCTTAGTCAGATTAAACATTATCTTCATATTTTTTTGGTCTTTAAACCTTTGAATATTGACCTAATTCAATGTTGGAATCCTTAAAACTTTATGTTTTAAGTTTAAAGACAAGGCTAAAATCCTTATAATCACTGTGTATGTCTTTAGACCTTAGATTTCAGAGCCAAGGCTAAAATCCTTGTAACTCTTAATGAACACTTATATTGAAACATCGTGGGTAACAAAAAAGTTTCTTTTCATTTAATTTTAAAGTACATCATTATAAGAATTTTTTAAGGTTCTCTACATTCTAGGTGTGAGGAATCTCACACACCTTTTATGTCTTTGATATAATAACAGTCTGGCTTCATATTTTGGTCACCAAATACGGGCCTTTCCATTTATGGCCTAGCTTCTCTTCACTCGGATTACTGGTTGCTATGGTGACTTCTATTAAGACCGAGTCCCTTGCTTTGAATGCTCTATGGTAGACCTTTTTATTGATGTAATAGGTTGTCCTTTGCTTGTATGCAACCATTTGGACGAAGGAAGTTTCCCTCTTTTCCTCTAGCTCATTTAGGGACCACTTGAAACCTTAATCATTAGGCTCTGATTTAAAATGATCTACCCATTATGTAAGTATCTTAACCTCCATTGGGATCATTGTTTTAGCGCTATACGTCAGGGAGAAGGGAGTTTCTCATGTTGGTCCTCTGACCGTGGTCCTGTAATCCCTAAAAATGTTTGGAAGTTCGTCAACTCATATCCCTTATCCTTCTTTAACTTATTCTTTAGACTGTGGAAGATAGTTAGGTTGGTTACCTCAACTTAGCTATTCTCCTAAGGGTGGCTAGGAGATGCGCAGTGGTTGACTGTGTCGTAGTCTGAGCAAAACTGTAATACCCTGTATTTTTGTGCATTAAATAATTGTGAAATTATCTTATTTTATTTATATGTCGTGACATATATTGTTAATCTAAGAAAATACCCACGCTATTGTTTAGTCAATAAAAGACCCGTGATAATTTGTCAAATATATGTGAAATTAAATCAAATTGGGTTGAATACATAAAACTAGGGTTCTTAACTTAGATTTGAAATTAACCCTATAATCGTGATATAAGTGTTAAAATTGATTTAGATAGGTTTGGATTGATGTTACTACAACTATATGTGAAGGAAATTAACTTTTCAATATAGTTTGAGGAGCTTGGAACACTTCAATGGAGGTTTGAGGGTTCGAATCCCATAACTAGGAAGATGATGAAATTTGGGGCCATCGATCGATTAATTGTAATCTATCGATCAACTCTTCTAGTTTAATTGGACCATCAATTGACCCCTTTGGTTTAACTGTACCATAAATCGATCGATTGACCCCTCTGGTTTAGCCTAAGGATGGGAAATTATTCGTTTGGATTAATTTTGGGACTTAGGGATTGGTTAAGGTAGTTTCTATGGTAATTGTATATATGGAAGGAATGTGATAATATTATTTATAAGATTTGTATTTTTGTATTGGAGTGAGATTCACAACTTTTTGAGGATCAGTAGATTGAGTAATAGAAGTTAAGACTCAGTGAGATTTGTATTTTGGTATTGGAGTGAGATTCCCAAGTTAAGATTTGACTTTTTGTGTAATACCATGCGTGAGTGCTCGTGGGAGATGCACTAGAAAGGATTCCATTATGGGGCACGTAAAATATCGACGACAATGTTGCTCCGATGATAGAGATGGGCTTTACCATGATCATTTTTACCCTGGGTCTTACTACTGACATACTCGTATCCTATGGGGGGATTCACGATAGTTGACAACGTATAGTCTTTGGTATGGTAGTTTATATGAATGACGAGAAGGATTAGATATTTATCCCTATGTTATTGATGAGGTCTTAGGTGTGTGACAACCTAAGATCATTCCTAGTATGCACGAGTGATCCCAAATGTCAATAAGGATGGGCCGTCGTTATGTGTGGGCTTCAGTTTATCCCATTTTCGTTGTACGTGTCGGGGACCGTACTTATGTAGATAGTAGATTTTGTGGATATATTTATTTATCTATTTATACACTGGAGATATTTAGTGTAGTAGTATTATGGATCCAATAGTTAATTAATTATGATGAATAAACCTTAATCACGTGTTAAGTTGGGCTTGGGTTTAAATGCATATGATATGTAAGGTTGTTTATTTTGGGATATACTTACAAATAACTAAAAGATGAGAGGAAGATGCATAATGATATTATATCCCAAATGCAATTATAATCTTATTTTACTTAGACTTAGTGTTAACGTTGCTGTTGACTTTACTTTTCAAGACTTAGGCCGATGTTCATGCCTCATCCCTGATCTTTCGATTTACATTTCATCCTTTGCTACCTATTTTAGGATGTAGGTTTGAGGTATGCGTACCCAATCTCTTTACTGCAATTTACATTATATTAAGTTGTGTTGGATTTATGTAGTAGTTATATTTTTAGACGGTAAGATTATATTGAGACAGTTTTACTATTGTGTTCCAGAGTTTAGTTATGTCAGTGATGATATCAGGCATATTGAAATTCCACATGAGTATTGATTCAGTTATTTACTTTATGCACTTTATTCATTGTTAGTTGCTTACAATGATACTCAATTGTATCGAATCCTGTATTATTAATTTTAGATTTGATCAAACTATTATTAGATTTTACTAGGTGTCACAGTTTGTATCAGAGCATTCCAGGTTCTAGTATCCTAGGGATCTTGAATGCATTCGTCGCTTTTTTGCGTTACGTTCTTTGATTACTTTATACTCTTACTATTTAGGAATTCTATTATCTACAGCAACGACCGCTTAAAGGATTTTTTGCTATTGTTAAAAACGACTGACTTTGAGTAATCGAAATGTATCGGGAGGGTTCCTTTCTTGGATTTCCCTTGTGAGAAGTCCAACACATGAGGTTAACTTAGGTTATGAGTTAGGTTCTTTTGAGCATACCTTTAGTATGCTCTCAGCGTATGGTTCGAGGGGAAATAATTCCACCCACCATTCAAAATGGTATCAAAAATTAGATTTTGAATACCTCGTCTAGGAAATCGTGTGATATCCAATATAAAGAGGAGTTCAACAATATATCTCTTTTTTCACTGAGAGAGATTTATACGAAAGAGAATAAGGATATTCACATTAACCACAACTGTTTTATTACGTAAAGGTTTTGACCGGTGTAATTGGGTAAGTTGTTTTTCACCACTTGCATTCAAGTGGTGGAATTTACATTCCTATATCAGCAGAACCATCACAACTATGTTAAGGATTGAGTCCCTGAGATTGTGAAATTGAGGCCAAAATAGAACCAAATGAATTTAGATGGTGTTACATTGACCCGGGTAGGGAAGACCTCTCTAGTAAAAGGAATCACATAAATGGAGGATACCCTAAGAGGTTTCAAAGAGTAGACAATATGATATGCTACGGCCAGTAGAGCTAAGAAAATTATGACCAGTGAAGTCCCATTTAATGAGAGCAGGCCCATCGAGACAAGTTTTATCATAAATGATCGAAGAGGCAAGGTCCCAGGGACACTAGTAGGGTTGTCGTTTTGATAGTTCCTTTACTGTAATGTGTTACACTTTTAGAGAGTGAGGTCACTCAGTTATTAGATTCCTTAATGGCAACCAGTCTTTTAGGATATCATCGGGGGTTGGTTATGTATATGTTTATGACTCACATGTATAAATCTTATGTCGACATCAAAAGGTACACATCCTATTATTAGTGTTGGATTCACTATGACATTCGTGCATAAAGATTTTATCACCGACCTTATTTATTATTTGGATACCCCGACGGGTAGGGAGTGATTTACGTCGTGATTGTAGGGATGAAGCAGTTTGATTGGTCATCTTGGTTTCAAGCCGCTTTGTTGACTTCTTAGATGAGAGATCATTTATTATTATTAGGATTGTTTGTATGGTTATGTATTAATAATATAATTAAAATCTTGTTTGTAGGTTTAATTTGATTAATTGGTAATTAACATAATTAGCCTAAGAACTAGTTTAATTGCATAAGGTGAAATTGGATGCCTTCTTCGTGAATCTGAATGAGAATTGTTATAGAATGGTTAGGAAAAAGTCATATACTATTCAAGCGGAAAAGTCACATGATAATTGATCATGTAGATGTGAAATTGAATCAAATTGGGTTGAACACATAAAAACTAAGGATTTTAACTTAAATTTGAAATTAACCCTATAATCACGATATAAGTATGAAAAGATGAAATAAATAGGTTTTGATTAATGTTACTACAACTATATGTGAAGGAAATTGAGTTTTCAGTCTTGTTTGAGGAGCTTGGAACATTTCAATAGAGTTTTGGGGGTTAAAATCATATAACTAGGAAGATGATGAAATTTGGGACCATTAATTAATCGACCCCTCTAGTTTAACTAAACCCTTAGTCGATCAATGGTAGTCGGTCGATCAACCCCTCTAGTTTAGACCAAGGATGGGAAATCATTGGTTTGGATTTATTTTGGGACTTAGGGAATGGTTAGGGTAGTTTATAGGCTAATTATATATATGGAATTAATGGGATAATATAATTTAGAATATTTGTGTTTTGGAATTGGAGTGAGATTCCCAACTTTGTGAAGATTAGTTAATTGAGAAATAGAAGTTAAGACTTAGTAAACTTTGTATACATAATGCATACTATGCGTGAGGGCTCGTGGGTGATGCCCTAAGAGGGATTCAATTATGGGGCGCGTACAATATCAATTGCAATGATAACCCGATGATAGAGATGGGATTTACCGTGATCATTTTTACCCCGTGTCTTACTACCAACGTACCCATATCCTGAGGGGGAATTCATGAGTGTTGTCATCATATAGTCTTTGGTATGGTAGTTTAAATGAGTGAAGAGAAGGCTTAGATATTTATCCCTCTATTATTTATAAGATCTTAGGGGTGGGACAACCTAAGATCATGCCTAGTACGCACGAGTGATCCTAAAAGGCAATAAGGATAGGTCTCCATTATGTGTGGGCTTGAGTTTATCCCATTTTCATTGTATGTGTCATGGACCTTACTTATGTAGACAGTAGATTTTGTGACTCTCTTTAATTATCTATTTATACACTGGATATATTTAGTGTAGTAATATTGTCGATCCACTAGTAAGTCAATTGTGATGAATAATACTTTATCATGGGTTCACTGGGGCTTGGGTTTAGACGCATATGATATGTATGGTTGTTTGGGTTCGGATAGACTTAAAAATAACTAAAAGAATGGAGGAAGATGTGTAGTGATATTGTAGATCAAATTCAATTATAATATTATTCTATTTAGACTTTCTATTAATGTTATTTTTTACTTTACTTTTGAGGACTTAGACTTGTATTCCCACCTCAACCCTGATCTTTCGATTTGCATTTTATTGCTTGCTACCTATTTTAAGTTGTAGGTGTTGGGTCTGCATACCCACTATCTTTACTGCTATTTATGTTCTATTGAATTGTGTCAGAATTATGTAGTAATTTTATTTTCAGATGATGGAATTATATTGATATAATTTTACTATTTGTGTTAAATTTTAGTTATTTCAGTGATGATATCAGACGTGTTGGGCTTGCACTTGACTATTGATCCAATTATTTACCTTAAACACTTTATTCATCACCAGTTGCTTATAATGGAACTAAATTATATCGACTCATGTTTTATTTATTTTAGATTTGATTAACCTATTATTAGATTTTATAGGTTATCACAAGAACTCTCTGAAGGTTTGGTTGCCTAGTTGTTTACCATTATCTGAGATAATGGCCTTGGGAAAGCTAAACTAGCAGATGGTGTTCTTCCAAATGAAATTAGTAGTCTTCTTCTTTATGATGGTGGCTAATGTCTAAGCCTCTACGAATTTGGTGATGTAATCAATGGACACAATACAAAACTTTTTCTGAACTTTATTGAGGGGAACAGATACTACCAAATCCACACCCTATTGAGAAAAGGGCCATGGACTTAGCATCGGAGCCATATTCTCAGCTGATTGTTTTGGAATAAAATAGAAACATTTATCATAATACTAGACCAGATCCTTGGCTTCCTTCCCCAATATTGTCCAGAAATACCCTGACCTTCGAACCTTGTAGATTAAGGTCTTTGGGATTACATGGGAACCAAAAACACCTTCATAGAGATATTTGAGGACATAATTGGCCTTTAAGGGGATAACGAACCACAGAGTTATTGAGTAGTACCCATTTTTTAACAATACCCCCATTTTTATGTAGTATCTGGAAGCTAAGGACTTCATTCATCTAGCTTGGAGCTTATCTCTGGGCAAGACCCCATCCCTGAGGTAGGCCTTGATTGGAGTGGTCCGGTCTGAGCTCTGATTGACCTTTGCAATGTTGATCTGGATCCAAGTGATGCTTTCCCAATCCAAAGAGACAACTAGGACCTCGTGAATTATTTCATCTGATGAAGTCAATTATAAAAGATGATAAACCTCTTAATTTTATGTTCGTGGGACCCTTATGATGCAAAAGATGGGGACTCTTTTGATGAAGTGCCTCATGATGTCTTAGTACCCTGCCATTTTATCACCTTTAGACTTGTAGACCTCAATGATCTCGTTGACCACTAGTTGAGAGTTTCTAATGTCCTTTACATTTTGTGCTTTGAAATGAATGACCAGACCTAAGCCTGCCACCAAACCTTCATAATCTGCCTCATTATTAGAGGCTTTGAACTTAAAATAGAGAGAATGAGAGATAATACCTCCATCCGAGAATTCTAGGTGAAGTCTATCCCTACTACCTA